>OY283139.1:59462694-60928576 GCA_958299785.1 Medicago lupulina | reverse complement strand
AGCTGCTGTTGCGCCGTTGTTGTTGTTGGTTGAATTTGAATATGTTGATAATGTTGCTAACCATGAAATATATAAATATATTGAGGTATTTGTTGATATTTAGGGTGTTAGATTCAATTGATGATTTATATATTATTATCATTGTTTGTGAATCTCACCCCTTCTGCTTGAAAATGTTGCCCTTCGTATGGGTAACTTGCAGGTGAACCAGAATAGTAGAAGTGGTGGCTCATGTGTCTTAGGGCTCTGATACGTAACGGGATGGGAAATCGTTGCGATGTTTTTCTTTCATTCCTTTATGTATCAATTTTTGAAGCATGTTGTTGGAGTTTTGTTGAAATAAAATGTTGAAATATTACTTATGTTGAGGCCTTTGTGCCAGATTTATATGTTGTGGTTGTAATGTTTGAAAAGATTTTTCCGCTGCAATATTATGTTGTTGGCGTTGTTGAATAAATAGTATTTTTAATCTATTTATGAAATTTTTGAAAAGCAGTGTAATGCTCTGTTTGTTGATTTACTCTGATTTTATATTAATATTACGCTGTTGGGAAACGGGGTGTTACACTTCACGCTAAGTCCAACATTTCGTCGAACTCCTTTGATTGGAAAAAAGGCTTTGATTCCTGCAAAAGTAAAAGTTAACTAATATTGACCACATTAAATGAGGCTAGTGAATGTAACGTCCACTTTGAATTATTTTAATTATTTAATTATTTGAATTATTTGAGGAATCTAGATATATTTATATATATTTTAAGAGATGTTGAGATTAAGATTTGAGTGATTTTTATGTGATGTGGTGACTTATTTTATTGTTTAATAAAGTAAGATTTGAAAATAAAAATAAATATAGAGATGTGGGGTAGTTTTGAGATTTTAGAGAGTTATGTGGGAGAAAGAGTAAATAAGATAAGATTTGTTGGGAATATAAAAAGGGAAATTAGGTCAAGAGTTGTCAGTACGTACGTTTTGGAGAAAAAGAGAGAAAACCTAGAGAAGAGAGAAGAGACCAAGGAGAGCTGCGATTTCTGCAATTTTAAGGTAAGGGTAGCCTAGCATTTCAATTCTATTAAACTGTAATTCATCCAATTGTAATTAACAAGTGTAGGGTTGATTCTAGAGAATTGGAGAATTAGGTTATTTGTGATGAATTGATGGTTAGATGATGTGAAGTTGTGAAACTGATGTAGGAATTGAATATAGAACCTAGAATAATCATAGTGTCAATGTTCCTGAGAGTTTTGAGGTTTAACATGATGAAATTTTGGACTTTTGGTGAAGAATTCGCAGAACCCGTAGCCTGTCTGTTCATCGCTCGCCTAGGCGAGCTAAGCAACTCGCTGTGGCGAGTAGACCTTCATCGCTCGCGAGGCAAGCAACCCAACTCGCCATAGCGAGTAGCCCTTGATCACTCGCGAGGCGAGAAATCCCACTCGCCATAGCGAGTTGACCTGTGAGAATCATGATTTCTAGAGTGTTGTTTTAAGACGTGTTGTAGATGGTTTTGAGTGCCTTGATGTATATAAGAATGATTAGGTAAGTTTTTAGGATCAAATTGGACCTAGGGAACTTATAATTGATGTTTTTGGATGAAAAATGTGAAAAAGGCCGAGAGCACCCAGTATTGCTCGCCCTCAGTTCGCCCCCAACTCGCCAAAGGCGAGTAACCCCTAGTTGAGCTCGCGAGGCGAGCAGATCAACTCGCCACGGCAAGTAGTGCGGTTCCAGACTGCCATAACTTTGTACTTTGGGATCTGTTTTGTGTAGGACTTTAAGAGTTGATCATTGGGTAGTAATGGAAGAAAATTATGATATAATTGATGATCTGTAAAGATGTTATGTGAGGTTTTAATGTTACTATTGATTTGTGATTCATATGTGCATCACGTGAGATATATGTGAAGTTCATGTGATGCTTGAAATAATGTTTGCAATGATATCATTATATCCTGTGATTTGCTTGCTGCCATGTTGTTGTTTACATTTATTAAGAGCTGCATGTGTCGGTCCAAGATGTTCATGATGTTGAGACGTTTAAGATGTTTAACTTGTTTAAGTTATAAGATGTTGAGTCCATGCATACTCATTCAGAGATGAGGGCTTATGCCCTGGAGTTTTTACTCACCAGCGACGAGGTCTCATGCCCTAGAGCTTTTGCTCAATAGCGACGAGGGCTTATGCCCTGGGAGTATATTTATGCTCAAAGCGACGAGGGCTCATGCCCTGGATTGGTACCACATGCATTTAAGATGTTAGAGTTGCATTGTCAAGTGAAGTTGCATGGTCGAGTCAAGTTGCATAACATGTTTATGAAGATGAATTATGATGATACTTGTGATGCTAATGTTATTTGTCGTGACGTGTTTATGTGATAATTTGTTGTTAACTATAATTGTTGAATTATATGTTTAATATTATTGTTTTGTGAATCTCACCCCTTCTGCTTGAAAATGTTGCTCTTCGTATGGGTAACTTGCACGTAATCAAGATTAGGTGCAGGCGTGTGAGGACTTTCCTTGGTTGAGTCTTAGGTGCTCTTATATGTAACGGGATGGGGAAACTTGTTAAATGCTTTTCTATTCTTTGCATGTCCTCTATGATTTCATAAGACTATTTTTAGATGAACTTTCAGAGACGTTTGATGAGGCCTGCGTGCCAAGACTTTTTATGATTCCGCTGCTATGTTTAAGACGTTTTAATAAAGAATAAATTGTTATTTATTCATACATGAGATTTATGTCAAATGTGATGCTCCGTTATGTGATTAACTCTGTTTTTATTAAAGAAATTTTTAAGTCGGGAAAACGGGGTGTTACAGTTCGTATTAGAGCAGATCGGTTCGTCCGGCCAAGTAGAAGAGTCTTGTTGTGTCGAGTATCAATTGATGTATTGTTATATGTCATACTGATTGTTTTGTGTTGTGTAGAGAACTAAGATGGCTGGAAGAAACGACGATGTGATTGCTGCTGCACTGGAAGTTGTTGCTCAAGCTGTAGGACAACAGCCAAATGCGAATGCTGGTGCGAATGTTGAGGTCCGTATGTTAGAGACCTTCCTGAGAAATCATCCTCCTACCTTCAAAGGGAGATATGATCCTGATGGAGCTCAGACGTGGCTCAAGGAGATCGAGAGAGTGTTCAGAGTTATGCAGTGCACGGAGGTGCAGAAGGTGCGTTTTGGTACGTACATGCTAGCTGAGGAAGCTGATGACTGGTGGATTGGTCTTCTACCTATTCTAGAGCAAGATGGTGCTGAGGTTACTTGGGCTGTGTCCAAGAGAGAGTTCCTTGATAGATACTTTCCGGAAGATGTTCGCGGGAAGAAGGAGATTGAGTTCCTTGAGCTGAAGCAAGGGAACATGTCGGTGACTGAGTATGCTGCCAAGTTTGTGGAGTTGGCTAAGTTCTATCCACATTATACTACTGAGACTGCCGAGTTCTCCAAATGTATCAAGTTTGAGAATGATTTGCGTGTTGATATCAAGAGGGCAATTGGTTACCAGAAGATCAGAAATTTTTCCGAGCTGGTGAGTAGTTGCAAAATTTACGAAGAGGATACAAAAGCTCATTACAAGGTTGTTAATGAGAGGAAGGGTAAAGGTCAGCAGAGTCGTCCTAAGCCTTACAGTGCCCCTGCTGATAAGGGCAAACAAAGAGTTAATGATGAGAGGAGACCTAATAAGAAAGATGCTCCTACTGAGATTGTCTGCTATACTTGTGGTGTGAAGGGCCATAAGAGTAATCCTTATCCTGGAGAGGTGAAACGGTGTTTCCGTTACGGTAAGAAAGGGCATACTACTGCAGAGTGCAAACATGATGACATTGTGTGCTTTAACTACGAGGAGGAGGGTCACATTGGTTCGCAATGCAAGAAGCCTAAGAAGGCTCAGGCTACTGGGAGAGTTTTTGCGTTGATTGGTACTCAGACAGAGAACGAGGATCGTTTGATCAGAGGTACTTGTTATTTTGATAATATACCTTTAGTTGCTATTATTGATACTGGTGCTACGCATTGTTTTATTGCTCTTGATTGTGCTGCTAAGTTGAATCTTGTCATATCTGATATATATGGGGAGATGTTTGTCGAAACTCCAGCTAAGGGTTCGGTAACTACTTCTCTTGTGTGTTTAAGATGTCTTGTGTCTATGTTTGGTCGTGACTTTGAGATTCATTTGGTTTGTCTACCGTTGATCGGAATGGATGTAATCTTGGGAATGAATTGGTTAGAATACAATCACGTCCTTATTAATTATTTTAGCAAGATGGTGCATTTTTCTTCTGCCGGAGAGTGGAGCAAAATTCTTATCTACTAAGCAGCTGAAACAGTTGGAACGCGATGGAATTATGATGTTTTCTTTGACGGCGTTGTTATCTATTGAGAATCAGGCAGAGATTGATAAGCTACAAGTGGTATGCGATTTTCCAGAAGTTTTCCCTGAGGAAATTTCTAACGTGCCTCCAGAAAGAGAAGTTGAATTTTCGATTGATCTTATTCCTGGAACGAAGCCTGTGTCTATGACACCTTATCGTATGTCAGCTTCTGAGTTGGCGGATCTGAAGAAACAATTAGAGGATTTTCTTGAGAAGAAGTTTGTTAGGCCGAGTGTTTCACCTTGGGGAGCGCCGGTGTTGCTAGTAAAGAAGAAATATGGCAGTATGAGATTGTGCATTGACTATCGACAGTTGAATAAAGTGACAATAAAGAATAGGTATCCACTTCTGAGAATTGACGACTTGATGGATCAATTAGTGGGTGCACGTGTGTTTAGCAAGATAGATTTGAGATCAGGTTATCACCAGATTAAAGTGAAGGATGAAGATATGCAGAAGACAACGTTTAGGATGCGTTATGGACATTATGAGTATACGGTGATGCCCTTCGGTGTTACTAATGCACCTGGTGTATTTATGGAGTACATGAACAGAATCTTTCATGCTTACTTGGATCGTTTTGTTGTTGTTTTCATTGATGATATTTTGATATACTCTAAGACTGAAGAAGAACATGCTGAGCATTTGAAGATTGTTTTGCAAGTGTTGAAAGAGAAAAAGATGTTTGCCAAATTGTCAAAGTGTGAATTTTGGTGGAAAGAGGTAAGTTTTCTTGGCCATGTTATTTCTGGTAATGGTGTTGCAGTGGATCCGTCTAAAGTTGAAGCGGTATCCCAATGGGAGACTCCTAAGTCTGTTACAGAGATTAGAAGCTTTTTGGGTTTAGCTGGTTATTACCGAAGATTCATAGAAGGATTTTCTAAGTTGGCTCTTCCGTTAACGCAGTTAACGTGTAAGGGTAAATCTTTTGTGTGGGATGTTCATTGTGAGAACAGTTTTAATGAGTTGAAGAAGCGGTTGACGACGGCTCCAGTTTTGATTTTGCTGAAGTCCGATGAACCTTTTGTTGTTTATTGTGATGCGTCCAAGTTGGGTTTAGGTGGTGTGCTTATGCAAGATGGTAAAGTGGTCGCTTATGCATCAAGACAGTTGAGAATTCATGAACAAAATTATCCTACTCATGATCTTGAATTGGCTGCAGTTGTGTTTGTGCTTAAGATTTGGAGACATTACTTGTATGGTTCGAGATTTGAAGTGTTCAGTGATCACAAGAGCTTGAAGTATTTGTTTGATCAGAAGGAATTGAATATGAGACAACGAAGGTGGCTTGAATTGTTGAAAGATTACGACTTTGGTTTGAATTATCATCCGGGTAAGGCTAATGTTGTTGTGGATGCTTTAAGTAGGAAGACTTTGCATATGTCTGCTATGATGGTGAAAGAGTTTGAGTTACTGGAACAGTTTAGAGATTTGAGTTTAGTTTGTGAAAGGACACCTCAGAGTGTAAAGCTGGGAATGCTGAAGATTGATAATGAATTCCTAAAAAGTATTAAAGAAGCGCAAAAAGGGGATGTAAAGTTTGTGGACTTGTTGGTTGCTAGTAATCAGACTGGGGACAATGACTTTAAGGTCGATGATCAAGGAGTGTTGAGATTCCGAGGTAGGATTTGCATTCCTGACAATGATGAGATGAAGAAGATGATTCTTGAAGAGAGTCACAGAAGTAGCTTGAGTATTCATCCGGGAGCTACCAAGATGTATCATGATTTGAAGAAGTTGTTTTGGTGGTCTGGATTGAAACGTGACGTGGCACAGTTTGTATATTCTTGTTTGATTTGTCAGAAGTCGAAGGTGGAGCATCAGAAACCTGCAGGGTTGATGACACCGCTAGATGTGCCAGAATGGAAATGGGATAGTATATCCATGGATTTTTTGACGAGTTTGCCTAATACTCCTAAAGGGAATGACGCTATTTGGGTGGTTGTTGATAGATTAACGAAGTCGACTCATTTTATTCCGATTAATATCACTTTTCCCGTATCACAGTTGGCAGAGATTTATATTCGAGATATAGTGAAGCTACATGGTGTTCGTTCGAGCATTGTATCAGATAGAGATCCAAGGTTTACTTCTAGATTTTGGAAGAGTTTGCAAGAGGCTTTAGGTTCTCAGTTGAGGTTGAGTTCGGCTTATCATCCGCAGACAGATGGTCAGTCGGAGAGAACGATTCAGTCGTTGGAGGACTTGTTGAGAGTTTGTGTACTTGAGCAAGGAGGGACTTGGGATAGTCATCTTCCGTTGATAGAGTTCATGTACAATAACAGTTACCATTCGAGTATTGGAATGGCACCTTTTGAGGCTTTGTATGGCCGGAGATGCAGAACTCCGTTGTGTTGGTTTGAGTCAGGTGAGAATGTGGTTTTAGGACCAGAAATTGTTCAACAGACTACTGAGAAGGTAAAGATAATTCAAGAAAATATGAAAGCGTCGTAGAGTCGACAAAAGAGTTATCATGATAAGCGTAGGAAAGACCTTGAGTTTAGAGAGGGAGATCATGTATTCCTAAGAGTTACTCCCATGACCGGTGTGGGTCGTGCATTGACGTCAAAGAAGCTGACTCCAAAGTTTATCGGTCCGTATCAGATATCGGAAAGAGTTGGAACGGTGGCTTACCGAGTGGGTTTACCACCACATCTTTTGAATTTGCATGATGTGTTTCATGTGTCGCAACTTCGGAAGTATGTTCCGGATCCATCTCACATGATCCAAAGGGATGATGTGCAAGTCAGGGATAACCTTACGGTTGAGACCTTACCAGTGAGGATTGAGGGTCGTGAAGTGAAGCGGTTGAGAGGCAAGGAGATACCTCTTGTGAAAGTCGTTTGGGACGGAGCGACTGGTGAAAATCTTATAAGTTGGGGAGAGTTGTAACGCCCACTTTGAATTATTTGAATTATTTGAGGAGTCTAGATATATTTATATATATTTTAAGAGATGTTGAGATTAAGATTTGAGTGATTTTTATGTGATGTGGTGACTTATTTTATTGTTTAATAAAATAAGATTTGAAAATAAAATAAATATAGAGATGTGGGGTAGTTTTGAGATTTTAGAGAGTTATGTGGGAGAAAGAGTAAATAAGATAGGATTTGTTGGGAATATAAAAAGGGAAATTAGGTCAAGAGTTGTCAGTACGTACGTTTTGGAGAAAAAGGGAGAAAACCCAGAGAAGAGAGAAGAGACCAAGGAGTAATGAAGACTAGTAGGATGTCGGCTCAAGTGTCCTAGGGCTCTGATACGTAACGGGATGTGAAACGTTGTTGTGTTATTTCATTCCTTTATGTATCAATTGTTTTAAATAAGTTGTTGAAGAAATTATGATGATTAAATAATATTTGATTGTTGAGGCCTTTGAGCCAAGGGTTTTGTTGTAGTTGAACGTTGATGAATTTAAAATAAAGATTTCCGCTGCAGAAGTTTATAAAGATGCTTTGTTGGTATTTGAATAGTTTTATATTCTATTTAAATAAATTTTGAAAAGTAGTGTGACATGCCCGTATTTGTTGAACTCTGATTTTATATTCTTTATTAAGCGATGAAGGTCTACTCGCCGCAGCGAGTTACTTAGCTTGCCTAGGCGAGCGATGAACAAACAGGCTACGGGTTCTGCGAATTCTTCACCAAAAGTCCAAAATTTCATCATGTTAAACCCCAAAACTCTCAGGAACATTGGCATTATGATTATTCTAGGTTCTATATTCAATTCCTACATTAGTTTCACAACTTCACATCATCTAACCATCAATTCATCACAAATAACCTAATTCTCCAATTCTCTAGAATCAACCCTACACTTGTTAATTACAATTGGATGAATTAAAGTTTAATAGAATCAACCCTACACTTGTTAATTCTCTAGAATCAACCTAAAGTTTAATTACAATTGAATTTCAATTCTATTAAACTTTAATTCATCCAATTGTAATTAACAAGTGTAGGGTTGATTCTAGAGAATTGGAGAATTAGGTTATTTGTGATGAATTGATGGTTAGATGATGTGAAGTTGTGAAACTAATGTAGGAATTGAATATAGAACCTAGAATAATCATAATGCCAATGTTCCTGAGAGTTTTGGGGTTTAACATGATGAAATTTTGGACTTTTGGTGAAGAATTCGCAGAACCCGTAGCCTGTTTGTTCATCGCTCGCCTAGGCAAGCTAAGTAACTCGCTGCGGCGAGTAGACCTTCATCGCTTAATAAAGAATATAAAATCAGAGTTCAACAAATACGGGCATGTCACACTACTTTTCAAAATTTATTTAAATAGAATATAAAACTATTCAAATACCAACAAAGCATCTTTATAAACTTCTGCAGCGGAAATCTTTATTTTAAATTCATCAACGTTCAACTACAACAAAACCCTTGGCTCAAAGGCCTCAACAATCAAATATTATTTAATCATCATAATTTCTTCAACAACTTATTTAAAACAATTGATACATAAAGGAATGAAATAACACAACAACGTTTCCCATCCCGTTACGTATCAGAGCCCTAGGACACTTGAGCCGACATCCTACTAGTCTTCATTACCTGCACTTGCCCACAAGGCGGCAATTCCAACAGAAGGGGTGAGATTCTCAAACAATAAATAATAGAATTATAACTTATCAATGAATCTAACACCATAACATCAACAAGGTAATTCAATATACATCATTTACAATAAATCAACAGCATCAACATCACCTTCAACTCAACTAACAACAACGACAACGACTCACCAACAACGACTCCGACAATGCACCGACGACAACAACAAATGCAATATGCATGTGGTACCATTTACGCGCGTTGAATGACAAGCATTCCAGGGCATGAGCCCTCAACAGTTGGATGGTTAAAGCATCCCAGGGCATAAGCCCTCAACGGGTGAATGACTAGCATTCCAAGGCATAAGCCCTCAACAGTTGAATGATAAACATTCCAGGGCATGAGCCCCCAACAATGCATATGAGTATAAAATGAACTCCATGGTGTATATCAACATACAACCAACAACAACAACAACAGCTACTATGACAACAACAACTGTGCCTAAATCATTTAAGACACACTCCCCAACTTGAACGAGAACAACAACAACTCAACAAATGCATATACGAGGTATGACTTACATTTTCAACAACTCAATCAATGATACTCCAACCTTTGAAACTAAGTTCAATAGCATATAATAGACATATACAAATACACCAACAATCATGTTATTATCGCCAACCAAAATTAATCAACCAATTAATCAGACATAGAAACTCACTTCAGATACAGGGCTACTCGCCTCGGCGAGTACATCTGCTCGCCATGGCGAGCTCAAAGAAATGGGCTACTCGCCTTAGGCGAGCTAGGGGCGAGCTGGGAGCGAGCAGAACTGGGAGCTCTCGGCCTTTTTGACATTTTTCTCACCAAAACTTCATTTTTAAGCTACCTAATCATCTTTTAATCTGAAAATTGTCTCAGTCATCTCTAAAAATATTAAGGTACACAAAACTATCCACCCCACGCCTTATAACAACATTTCAAAAATTAGATTTTTCTAAGGCCCTACTCGCCGTGGCGAGTGGTTTTGGTTGCGAGGCGAGCTAAGAACATTGCTCACTCGCCATGGGGAGTCATGCTGCTCGCCGCGGCGAGCGATGAATGTCAGCACGGGCAGTACGCAGTTCTCTCCCAAAAATCCCATTTTTCTCAATTTCCAACCCCAAAACAACCCACAGAAATGTAATAAAGTTCTACCTATAACCTGATTGCATTCTAACATCAATACAGTACAATCTACACCTTTATCCCCCCATATTCATACTCTAAACCTAATTCCCAATTTTCATAAATTTCCACAATTTCATGTTAAATTCAAAATCAAAGATGTACAATCTATTACTATTGAAAGATAATCTCACCCTTACCTGATTAGATGAACGAAAATAGCTATAGCAATCTAACTCTGGTTCTTCACTTGGCTCTTCTCCCTTTCTCCCAAAACTCTGGTTTTTGCTTACTGAACGTGAAATGTTTTTCTGCCTTACTGACTTCCTCTTTCCTAAAACATAACCTCCCTCTTTCACTTAACTCCCTCCTTAAAACTCATTAATTCTAATTAACCCCCATAATTCTAAATAAATATTATTTCTAACTTATTTCTACTAATTTTCATAAATCTCCAAAATTCTTAATAAATAATAAAAATAACCATATAATTAAAATACAACACACCACATAAATCACATAAATCATGTTAAGCCACATAAAATACTCAAAAATGAACTGAAATAAATAAATAACAACTAGGGCGTTACAACTCTCCCCAACTTAAAGAATTTCGTCCTCGAAATATTACCTCAAACAAACAACTCAGGGTAGGATTCTTGCATCTTACTCTCCAATTCCCAAGTCAAACTTTCACCAGTTACACCGCCCCAAACCACCTTCACCAAAGGTATTTCCTTGCCTCTCAACTGGTTCACCTTGCGATCCTCAATCCTCAAAGGTAAAGTCTCAACGGTAAGGTTATCCCTAACTTGCACATCATCTCTAGGAATAACATGCGAAGGATCTGCTACATACTTCCTCAGCTGCGACACATGAAACACATCATGCAAGTTCGAAAGATGTGGTGGCAATCCAATCCGATACGCCACGGTTCCAACCCTCTCTGAAATCTGATAAGGACCAATGAACTTTGGAGTCAACTTCTTAGACTTCAACGCACGTCCTACACCCGTCATAGGAGTAACTCTCAAAAACACATGATCACCCTCCTGAAACTCAAGGGCCTTTCTTCGCTTGTCATGGTAACTCTTCTGACGATCCTGCGACGCCTTCATCTTTTCTCTTATCATCTTGACCTTCTCCGTAGTCTATTGAACCAACTCTGGTCCCAAAACCACACTTTCACCCGACTCAAACCAACACAAAGGAGTTCTGCACCTCCGACCATACAAAGCTTCGAACGGTGCCATACCAATACTCGAATGGTAGCTATTGTTATAGGTGAACTCTATCAACGGTAAGTGGTTGTCCCAAGCTCCACCTTGCTCGAGTACACACACTCTCAACAAATCCTCCAAGGATTCGATAGTCCTTTCCGACTGACCATCTGTCTGCGGATGATAAGCCGAACTCAACCTCAATTTCGAACCCAAGGCATCTTGTAAACTCTTCCAAAACCTTGAAGTGAACCTCGGATCTCTATCCGACACAATACTCGACGGAACACCATGCAACTTTACAATATATCAAATGTAAATCTCCGCCAACTAAGCTACCGGATAACTAATATTGATTGGAATAAAATGCGCCGAATTAGTCAACCTGTCGACCACGACCCAAATGGCATCATGCCCTCTTGGAGTATTCGGTAAACTAGTTACAAAATCCATGGAAATGCTGTCCCACTTCCACTCAGGCACCTCTAATGGCGTCAACAACCCTGCAGGCTTCTGATGCTCAACCTTGGACTTCTAGCAAGTCAAACACGCATACACAAACTGAGCAACATCTCTTTTCAACCCGGACCACCAAAATAATTTCTTCAAATCATGGTACATCTTTGTAGCTCCCGGATGAATACTCAAGCTACTCTTGTGACTTTCTTCTAAAATCAACCTTTTCAAACCCTCATCATCAGGAATACAAATCCTTCCTCTAAATCTCAATACACCTTGGTCATCAACCTTAAAGTTACCATCTGCATTCTGATCACCAGCAGTCATCAAATCCACAAACTTAACATCAACCTTCTGTGCCTCCTTGATACTATTCAAGAAATCACTATTAATCTTCAACATGCCCAACCGCACACTCTGATGTGACCTTTCACAAACAAGACTCAAGTCCCTAAACTGTTCAAGCAACTCGAACTCTTTCACCATCATAGCAGACATATGCAATGTCTTTCTGCTCAAAGCATCAGCAACTACATTAGCTTTACCCGGATGGTAATTCAGACCAAAATCATAATCCTTAAGCAACTCAAGCCACCTCCTCTACCTCATGTTCAACTCCTTCTGATCAAATAAATATTTTAAACTTTTATGATCACTAAATACCTCAAATCTGGAACCGTACAAATAGTGCCTCCAAATTTTCAACACAAACACCACAGCTGCCAACTCTAGATCATGCGTAGGATAATTCTTTTCATGGATCCTCAACTGCCTAGAAGCATAAGCTACTACCTTCCCATCTTGCATCAACACAACACCTAAGCCCAGCTTAGATGCATCACAATAAACAACAAAAGGTTCTTCTGGCTTCGGCAAAATCAAAATAGGAGCAGTCGTCAACCGTTGCTTCAACTCATTGAAACTATTCTCACATTGAGTATCCCACACAAATGCTTTACCTTTACAGGTCAACTACGTCAAAGGAAGTGCCAACTCTGAAAATCCTTCAATGAACCTACGGTAATAACCAGCCAAACCAAGAAAACTTCTAACCTCGGTAACTGACTTCGGTGTCTCCCACTGCGATACAGCATCAACCTTCGAAGGATCTACAGCAATACCATTACCAGAAATAATGTGGCCAAGAAAACTTACTTCATTCAACCAGAACTCACATTTGGACAGCTTGGCATACAACTTCTTTTCCTTCAGCACTTGTAATACAATCTTCAAATGCTCTGCATGCTCTGCTTCAGTCTTAGAATAAATCAAGATGTCATCAATAAAAACCACGACAAACTGATCCAGATACTCATAGAAAATTCTGTTCATGTACTCCATAAACACACCGGGCGCATTAGTAACACCGAAAGACATCACCTTATATTCATAATGACCATACCGTGTCCTAAAGGCCGTCTTTTGCATATCATCATCCTTCACTTTAATCTGATGGTAACCCGACCTCAAGTCAATCTTACTAAATACTTTTGCACCCACTAACTGATCCATCAAGTCATCAATCCTCGGAAGTGGATACCTATTCTTTATCGTCACTTTGTTTAACTGACGGTAATCAATACACAACCGCATGCTACCATCCTTCTTCTTAACTAACAACACTGGCGCTCCCCAAGGTGAAACACTCGGTCTTACAAACTTCTTGTCAAGTAAGTCTTCCAACTGCTTCTTTAACTCAGCTAACTCCGAAGCTGACATACGGTAAGGAGCCATCGACACAGGCTTCGTTCCCGGAACAAGATCAATTGCAAATTCGACCTCCCTCTCTAGTGGCACATCTGGAATCTCGTCAGGAAAAACTTCAAGAAATTCTTTCACAACAGGCAACCTATCAATTACAGCTTGATTTTCTACTGACAGGAACGCCAACAAGGAAAACATCAAGACGCCTTCTTGTTCTAACCGCTTCATCTCTTTAGTGGATAAGAATTCTGCTCCACTCTCTTCTTCAGCAGAAGAAAATCGCACCGTCTTGCTAAAACAATTAATCAGGACATGATTGTATTCTAACCAATTCATTCCCAATATTACATCCATTCCCACCAACGGCAAACAAACAAGGTCAACCTCAAAATCTCTACCAAATACAAACAACGGACAACTTAAACAAACAAGAGAAGTAGTTACTAAACCCTTAGCTGGAGTTTCAACAACCATCTCCCCATCCATATCAGACATAATCAAACCCAATCTCTTTGCACAATCAATAGCAATGAAACAATGTGTAGCACCCGTATCTATAATAGCAATTAAGGGAGTACCATTAAAGAAACAAGTACCTCTGATAAGTCGATCCTCATTATCGGTCTGGGTACCAGTCAAGGCAAATACTCTTCCACTGGTCTGCGCCTTCTTGGGCTTCTTGCATTGGGAACTAAGATGACCTTCTTCATCACAGTTGAAACACACAATATCACCACGTTTGCATTCAGCTACAGTGTGGCCCTTCTTTCCACATCGGAAACACTTCTTCTCATCACGGTTGCAGGCATTACTCTTGTGGCCTTTAACACCACACGAATAACAAACAACATCAGTAGGAGCATCCCTACGTGCAGGTCTCCTCTCATCATGCATCCTCTGTTTGCCCTTATCAGCTAGGGCAGTATACGGCTTCGGATCACTCTGTTGTCCCTTGCCTCTGCGATCACTCATCACCTTGTAATAAGCTTTCGTGTCCTCCTCATAGATCCTACAACTGCTTACCAATTCAGAAAAGTCTCTTATCTTCTGATAACCAATGGCCCGCTTAATATCAGCTCGCAAACCATTTTCAAACTTGATACATTTGGAGAACTCAGCAGTCTCCGCAGCATAATGTGGATAGAACTTGGCAAGCTCCACAAACTTAGCAGCATCATTCCTTCCAGCCATTACGAAATTCTACACGACAACAACAAATTAGAACAACAAAGACAGTTTAAAGCTGTCACACAACACTACTAGGCTCGACACGACTCTACTAATTGGCCGGACGGACCGACCTGCTCTGATACCAATTGTAACACCACGTTTCCCAAAACAACGTTTAATAAAGAATATAAAATCAGAGTTCAACAAATACGGGCATGTCACACTACTTTTCAAAATTTATTTAAATAGAATATAAAACTATTCAAATACCAACAAAGCATCTTTATAAACTTCTGCAGCGGAAATCTTTATTTTAAATTCATCAACGTTCAACTACAACAAAACCCTTGGCTCAAAGGCCTCAACAATCAAATATTATTTAATCATCATAATTTCTTCAACAACTTATTTAAAACAATTGATACATAAAGGAATGAAATAACACAACAACGTTTCCCATCCCGTTACGTATCAGAGCCCTAGGACACTTGAGCCGACATCCTACTAGTCTTCATTACCTGCACTTGCCCACAAGGCGGCAATTCCAACAGAATGGGTGAGATTCTCAAACAATAAATAATAGAAGTATAACTTATCAATGAATCTAACACCCTAACATCAACAAGGTAATTCAATATACATCATTTACAATAAATCAACAGCATCAACATCACCTTCAACTCAACTAACAACAACGACAACGACTCACCAACAACGACTCCGACAATGCACCGACGACAACAACAAATGCAATATGCATGTGGTACCATTTACGCGCGTTGAATGACAAGCATTCCAGGGCATGAGCCCTCAACAGTTGGATGGTTAAAGCATCCCAGGGCATAAGCCCTCAACGGGTGAATGACTAGCATTCCAGGGCATAAGCCCTCAACAGTTGAATGATAAACATTCCAGGGCATGAGCCCCCAACGATGCATATGAGTATAAAATGAACTCCATGGTGTATATCAGCATACAACCAACAACAACAACAACAACAACAACAGCTACTATGACAACAACAACTGTGCCTAAATCATTTAAGACACACTCCCCAACTTGAACGAGAACAACAACAACTCACCAAATGCAAATACGAGGTATAACTTACATTTTCAACAACTCAATCAATGATACTCCAACCTTTGAAACTAAGTTCAATAGCATATAATAGACATATACAAATACACCAACAATCATGTTATTATCGCCAACCAAAATTAATCAACCAATTAATCAGACATAGAAACTCACTTCAGATACAGGGCTACTCGCCTCGGCGAGTACATCTGCTCGCCATGGCGAGCTCAAAGAAATGGGCTACTCGCCTTAGGCGAGCTAGGGGCGAGCTGGGAGCGAGCAGAACTGGGAGCTCTCGGCCTTTTTGACATTTTTCTCACCAAAACTTCATTTTTAAGCTACCTAATCATCTTTTTAATCTGAAAATTGTCCCAGTCATCTCTAAAAATATTAAGGTACACAAAACTATCCACCCCACGCCTTATAACAACATTTCAAAAATTAGATTTTTCTAAGGCCCTACTCGCCGTGGCGAGTGGTTTTGCTCGCGAGGCGAGCTAAGAACATTGCCCACTCGCCATGGCGAGTCATGCTGCTCGCTGCGGCGAGCGATGAATGTCAGCACAGGCAGTACGCAGTCCTCTCCCAAAAATCCCATTTTTCTCAATTTCCAACCCCAAAACAACCCACAGAAATGTAATAAAGTTCTGCCTATAACATGATTGCATTCTAACATCAATACATTACAATCTACACCTTTATCCCCCCATATTCATACTCTAAACCTAATTCCCAATTTTCATAAATTTCCACAATTTCATGTTAAATTCAAAATCAAAGATGTACAATCTATTACTATTGAAAGATAATCTCACCCTTACCTGATTAGATGAACGAAAATAGCTATAGCAATCTAACTCTGGTTCTTCACTTGGCTCTTCTCCCTTTCTCCCAAAACTCTGGTTTTTGCTTACTGAACGTGAAATGTTTTTCTGCCTTACTGACTTCCACTTTCCTAAAACATAACCTCCCTCTTTCACTTAACTCCCTCCTTAAAACTCATTAATTCTAATTAACCCCCATAATTCTAAATAAATATTATTTCTAACTTATTTCTACTAATTTTCATAAATCTCCAAAATTCTTAATAAATAATAAAAATAACCATATAATTAAAATACAACACACCACATAAATCACATAAATCATATTAAGCCACATAAAATACTCAAAAATCAACTAAAATAAATAAATAACAACTAGTGCGTTACAGGTACCACATGCATTTAAGATGTTAGAGTTGCATTGTCAAGTGAAGTTGCATTGTCGAGTCAAGTTGCATAAGATGTTTATGAATATGAATTATGATGATATTTGTGATGCTAATGTTATTTGTCGTGACGTGTTTATGTGATAATTTGTTGTTAACTATAATTGTTGAATTATATGTTTAATATTATTGTTTTGTGAATCTCACCCCTTCTGCTTGAAAATGTTGCTCTTCGTATGGGTAACTTGCAGGTAATCAAGATTAGGTGCAGCGTGTGAGGTGTAACACCCTATTTCTAATAAGCGATAAACGCGAGAATACATCAGACATATTCAAGAAATAGATGCTACGTCACCAAACAAAATCCAGCATACATGTATAAATTATCAAATTACATAAGCATAGCAGCGGAATATATGTAAACCATATAAATAACATCTCCAAAATCTCATGATAATAAATACATGATCTCAAACCCATAATAACAATATCTCAACTCCAAAAACTACATAGTCATAAAGGAAAAATAGCATGCAAGAACAACCCTAGATCAGAGCCCTAATCTAGACACTTGCACAAAAACGAGGAACATCCCGCTCCTCGGCAACATCAAAGCAACTAAGCATCCTGCACTCCATCTACCCGTCCATACGGAAAGGCAGGTGGTAAACCACTGAGGGTTAGCATTACATCATCATAATCCATAAACAAGTAAGCAGGATCATTTCAATTGAAAGATGTATACATATATATTTTCAAGAATGATAAACAACAAAATCAATACATATACTTGTATTATTCACCATAATTATATCATTCTGAGTTCACATGTATCATGTAACACCCCGTTTTCCCAGCATAAAAATATATACGTAAAATCAGAGTTTTCATCACAAAACGGAATGTTACACTACTTTTCAAAAATTCATAAATAGAAAATATACTATTTATTCAACAACATAAATTAATCTCGTAATATTTTGCAGCGGAAAAGTCTTTTTTAAAATATAATCAACTTCAACAAAATCTTGGCACAAAGGCCCCAACATAAATAATCATTTCAATAATCCTCTTAATAATAAATAAATGTTCCAACAATATAGTTCCAAAATTGATACATAAAGGAATGAAAATTCAACAATTAACTCCCATCCCGTTACGTATCAGAGCCCTAGACACTTGAGCCAAAAATCCTATAAGCCTTTGTTACCTGAACTTGCCCACAAGGCGGCAATTGCAACAGAAGGGGTGAGAAACACATTCAATAATAATAATATATAATTCATCAAATCGATGAAACAACAACAATAAATAATCAACAACAACAATATCAACAACATCAACAAATCATCACATATAACGAAAACATCTCAAACATTCACAAGTACCTCGTAACATCACAAATACTTCAACCACGTCATAAATACATCAACAGGTCACAATTACACCATCACGAATACATCATCACTTTGCAAATTACATCATCACTTCACAATTACATCATCACTTCACAAACGACACGACACGACTATGCAACACTTAGACCTCATGCATGTGGTACCAACCAGGGCATCAAGCCCCCGACATATTGAGCGTAAATAGGCTCACAGAGCATCAAGCCCTCTCCCGTCACGTATTATGTATAAATATACATTTACAGAGCATCAAGCCCTCACCCAACGTAAATGAGTATGCAATTGACCTAACATCTTAACAGCTTAACAACTTAGACATCTCATATGACTCCAATAATTTGGATCAACATCTTACAACTTAAACAACTTAACCAACATTAGCATCTTAATGATATTAATACATCACATCAGCAAGGCAACACCATCAAATAATTTGCAGCAAGGCAACATCAATAATAATCATCATATATAACAATTACAATTTCATATCAACGTCTTTCACAATATATAAATATTTTCACATTTAATCATCAAAGTAAATCATCAATATAAATCATCTTATTCAGCCTCTCTGAACCTCATTATAATCATTAACAACCTTCATTCCTACCCCAAGGGTCGACTCACAACATAGGTTAAATACTCTTAAACACCCTAATTGAACTCATAGTACTTCTAGTTTTGAGCTTTGGAATCATTCCATAAGTTTTGGATTAACTTAGAAACGGTTATGCTGAATTTTCATAAGATTTCACTAAGACCTCCTTGGAGTATTTTCATCATAACTCAAAATCTGAAACTCATTTTCGAGTCAAACCAGTGTCATTAGAAAACTAACTCAATTATCTACAACTTTTATGTTTACACCTAAGACCAATTATGTACCAATCAATACCAGTTTTCATTTCAAATTCGGACAAAGTTGTGCTGAAATTCATAAAAATTCACTGTGACCTACGTTCAGTAATTTGACCATAACTCAAGTTCTATAAATCATTTTGACGTCAAACCAACGGCATTAGAAAGATAACATTCATACCTACAACTTTCGTGTTTACACCAAAAGCTAGTTCGAAACAGAAACTGATGCAAAAGACGCAACAACATGGAACAGGGTATGCTGTCAAAGGTAGCTCTCGGGAAAACTCTATTTTTCACTCAAAAACCCAAATTTCATCTACCCAAATCCCAAATTTGATAGAGAACAATGTTTACAGGTTCTATATACAACATAACAATCAAAACAACACAGAAGCATGCATTAAACAACACAATTCATCACATCATATCAATTATCATAAACTTTCTAAACCCTAAACATAGAACACAATTTCATCAACAATCAAAATTATATATACATATTATTGAAGGAATCCCACCCTTACCTTAGATTATGATTCCTGAATTAAGCTGCGTTCTTCTCTCTTCTTCTAGCCTCTTCTCTTGGTTCTAGGTTTTCTCCTCTTCTTCTCTCAAAAACTCACTTTCTCTCTTTTTTTTCAATTGTACGTAAAACTCTTTCTGACTCTCCTTTTCTTTTTATTGTAAACTATAACCCCCTCTTATTTCCTTAACTCCCACTTATTCCCCATAATTATACTTAATTCCCTTTAAACCAAATAATACTATTTTCTACCTTTTTATTAAATAAATAAAATAATCAAACAACATTTATTTAAATAAAACACAACACCATAAATCATATAATAAATTATCATCACACCAAATATCACACAATTCATACCAAGTCATATATTTCACATAAAATCATATCTAAATCATATATGTCAAATATAGTCATATAAAAATACTCAAACATCAACTAAAAATAATTAAATAAAAATGGGGCGTTACATATCAAGTATCCATCACAACCATAACTCAAGAAACATTTATTCACATCGCATCCATAATGCTCAACTCAATGAAAATACTCGACAAGACACATGCAATGTCCTAGACTCATTCTAGATGCATGTGGTACCAAAGTCACCTCAGGGTCGTCACCCTCACGATGCAACTGTCATCGCTATGTAAGGTTCACGCCTGCCTTACATATTGGACACCAAGTCTGTCACCTTAGGTGTAACACCATCACCTTGGACATAAGTCCGTCACCAAACCATGAATGCATGAACATATGATTCGACACCACTCATATGCTCACATAGTTAAATCACCACAACTTATGCATACATACTCATGCATTTGTCACCAACACCATGCACAATCAACTATGCAATTATCACCAAAACGGGCATAACAACTATGCAATTATCACCAACACCACTCAATCAAGTATGTACACACCAACAATTGCACATACATATATTCATCACCAATGAACAAGTATTCAATCAATAATATTATCTTCCTCTAATAGTTCACCATATACAACCAAATTCTTCAACCATTCGGGTAAGGAAGACAATTTCATACAATCATGATATACAACATCATTTACCTCTAATCACCCAATCACAAGTCTGAAATTAAACATATATATCCGTATACAAGAAGGTTCCACAGTTTAAATAACTTCAAGGCGTGTTCGCACAAGTTCGTCTCACATTTCACAACTTTGAAAATATTTGAAGTTATGAACCAAAACCAAATAACAAGCTCAATTGCCTATGTCATGTATCCTCACAAGTTACATATATGTACAGTAGAGGTTTCATAAGCATTTCATCGGCCACATATGAAGAATACACAAAATTCATGAAGTTCGTCTCACTTTTGCCACTTTTCCAAAGTTATAAGTTTTCAAAACAAATCAAATAATCAATCCATGGAAACAGTCATAATCATCCTTATAAATCATATAAATATTATTCAAGTATAATCCTACTTGGTTTCCTTGAAAAGAATCAAGTTCCAGAAAGTCCGTGTTCTTGACCATTTTCAAGTTTCAAGTTCAATCTTTCAAAAATCTTTCCAATTCGATTCGAATGTTGTTCCAGTAGGTTTATAGATGCAAATAATGTTTATATGGGTTGAAATAAGTGTTAAGAAATGTTCGAAAAGCCCCAAAGGTTCACGGAACAAAGTTCAAAGGAGGCTGGAACATGTCCAGTTCGCTTGAAGCGAAGTCATCTCGCTTGAAGCGAGATTGTTCCAGTAAGCACAGATGCATCTCGCTTGGAGCTCGCTTGGAGCTCGCTTCAAGCGAAGCTTCATCTGGGCAGACCAGAACCTCTCGGTTTTAACCCCTTTTTCACCCCAAAACTCAATTTTCAAAACCCCAATTCACCAAAACAAGTTCCAGAAAGTGTTTATGGGTCAATATAGTTATAATGCATCAAAACAAACATGAATCATGCATTAGAAAACAACAGTTCAACATCTTTCACCAAAATCATGAAATTTTCCCAAAACACCAACACAACCCCAAATTTCTACACAAATCCATAAACAACGATTCCAGTTCAACAAATTCGATTCTAATAGTTTAACAATCATCAATAGCAACTAATGAACATCATTTCATGCTCAATCCAACCTCACAACTTCATTTTTCATCAAATTTGCTCAAGAACACAAAACACCAACACCTATGCATTTCAACATGTTAATTCACATATAGCCACACATTTATAATGCATTTCATGTTCTCAAACATAACAACATCAACTATGCACGAATTTACATCAATAGATTCAATCCAACAATTCCACAAAAAAATGGGAAGAATGCAAAAATTATGAATTATGAGTGAAGCCTAACCCCCTTACCTCTAGCACCAAGAATCACTAACCAAAGCTTCACTTTAGCTCCCAAAGGATGAATTCCCCCTCTAGCTAGCCTCCAAACCCTTTTCTCTTGCTCTCCTTTCTAGCCCCCAAGTTCTCTACTCTTGTGTTTAGTGAAAAAAATGAACAAGTTTCTAAACCTAGCAACTAAAGGCTTAGCTTATATACTCCCTCCCACTAATGGGCCTAAACACAACTTAAATGAGTTCTCATTAATTACTCACAAACCACCCAATAACTTACTAACGGTAAATAACTAGCAACCTCGGCTCTAATTAAATAACGCGCTCCGACAACTTAATAATTACCCCCACAAAGCACAAACATATGAAAATGCATATAAACATAATTAAATGCACATAATTAATTAAAATAAAATAAACGCGAAAAAAACGGGCTGTTACATGAGGACTTTCCTCGGTTGAGTCTTAGGTGCTCTGATATGTAACGGGATGGGGAAACTTGTTAAATGCTTTTCTATTCCTTGCATGTCCTTTATGATTTCATAAGACTATTTTTAGATGAACTTTCAGAGACGTTTGATGAGGCCTGCGTGCCAAGACTTTTTATGATTCCGCTGCTATGTTTAAGACGTTTTAATAAAGAATAAATTGTTATTTGTTCATACATGAGATTTATGTGAAATGTGATGCTCCGTTATGTGATTAATTCTGTTTTTATTTAAAGAAATCTTTAAGTCGGGAAAATGGGGTGTTACAGTGAAAATATCAGCTAACAACTAGCTGGTCTCGTGGCGCCCTTTTCCACAATATTTGTCCTTATCATAAATGCTTCACCTTTGGAGTCTATCCCAACATTTTTGTCCCAGCCTCTAAACATGAGTCTTGCATAAGGGCAAAGTGGTTTTGAGGATAGATGACAGAACAATAGGGACTGATATGATAATAAGTATTTACGGTTATATATATATATATATATATATATATATATATATATATATATATATATATATATTGAGATACTGATATGATAATATTAGCAGAGCGAGTATTTTAACGGCAGAAACTAATTTAACTAACAAAACGAAACTATTTTAAAATGGGATAATAGTCGATTTGGTCCCTAAATGTGCAACAAGTAGTCACAGTAGTCCTACAATATATCGAAATTTTCAAAATAGTATCCGATTGTGCATTATATTAGTCAAAATAATCTCTTATATTAAAATATTTCGTTAATATTATCATATTAGTCTCTCACTTAATTATTGTCATATTAGTCTCTATACGAATAGAGTTAATGTCAATAATGAAATATTATTTTAACTTCAAAGATTATTTGACTAATAAAATCCACAATCTATAACTATTTTAAAATTTTGTTAATTGAGAAACAAACTATTATCCAGTTCAAAATTTCTATATACTACGGAAACAGGAACTAAAATGACTATTTTCTTGAAGAATAATGATCGCAAAAACAAACAATTTTGCAAGTGCTTTGTCAGGTGAAGTGCATAAGAGAACCCAAAAAATGCTCCACACAGTTCTTCAATATTCACATGACTCAAAAACCATTCCTCACAACCCTTGCGCAAAATTGCAACACCCTAACCCAACTCAAACAACTACACGCTCACATCCTCCGATGTTGTATCCAACACTCTCCCTACGCCCTCGCCCCAATCCTCTCCGTCGCAGCTACCTCAAACGACCCATCGTTTTTCCTTTACGCTCGTACCATTTTCCACAACCTCACTCAACGCAACCGCAACACTTTCATTCACAACACCATGATCAGAGCCTATCTTCAAAACCATTCCCCTACACACGCAGTTTCATGCTACACGACAATGTTGCAAAACGGCATTGCCGTTAATAACTATACATTCCCGCCTTTGATCAAATCCTCCACTGCACTTATAGCTTCTTCTTCGAAGTGCGTTTCGAGTGTTATGATTGGTCGTTTGGTGCATTGTCATGTCGTTCTATTCGGGCTAACGAATGATCCTTATGTTGTGAGTGCGTTTATCGAGTTTTACTCGGCTTTGGGTGAGTTACGAAAGGCGAGGGTGTTGTTTGATGATATGGGGAGGAAAGATGTTGTTTTGTGGACGGTGATGATTGATGGTTATGGTAAAATAGGGGATGTTGAAAGTGCGAGAGAGATGTTTGATGAAATGCCTGAGAGAAATGTTGTGTCGTGGAGTGCTATGATGGCTGCGTATTCTCGTGTTAGTGAGTTTAGAGAAGTGTTGGATTTGTTTTTAGAGATGCAGAGTGAAGGTGTGAGGCCGAATGATTCTGTACTTGTTACTGTGCTAACTGCGTGTGCGAACCTGGGTGCGCTCACGCAGGGAATGTGGGTGCATTCTTATGCTAGGAGATTTGACCGGGTAACCTCGAATCCTATCTTGGCAACGGCTTTAGTTGACATGTATTCAAAATGTGGGTGTGTGGAATCAGCTTTATCTGTTTTTAATGATATTTCTGATAAGGATGTTGGAGCTTGGAATGCTATGATTTCTGGTGTGGCCTTGAACGGTGATGCGAGGAAATCCTTGGAGTTGTTTCAACAAATGATTGTTTGTGGGAATAAGCCTAATGAGACTACCTTTGTGGCTGTCCTTACTGCTTGTACACACGCGAGGATGGTTCGCGAAGGTCTTTGGTTATTTGAAGAAATGAGTGGTACTTACGGAGTTGAGCCATGTACGGAGCATTATGCGTGTGTTGTGGATCTTTTGTCTAGGTCTGGAATGGTGGAGGAAGCCGAGAGATTTATCGAGGAGAAAATGGGTGGATTTGCAGCTAGCGATGCTAATGTTTGGGGTGCGATACTCAATGCGTGTAGAATTTATAAGAATATTAATGTTGGGAATAGAGTGTGGAAAAAGCTGATAGATATGGGCGTGGCTGATTGTGGTACTCATGTTCTTACATATAACATATATAGAGAAGCTGGGTGGGATGCAGAGGCAAACAGAGTTAGGAGTATGATTTCGGAAGCTGGGATGAAGAAGAAACCTGGATGCAGTATAATCGAGGTAGGTAATGAAGTTGAAGAGTTTCTCGCTGGTGATCAATCTCATCCACAAGCACGGGAAATGTGCAGGTTGCTGGATTCAATTCTCAAGATAGTGAATATAGACAATTTCTAATTGGGTATAAAGTTAGTTTTTGCGTCCAAATTATCTTATTGCTTTGTAGTCATTTGTCAGGGCCTATAGTAATGATAAAAGAAATTACATACAAATTGTTACTCATTTATTCATATAACTAGAGCATGTAGTTGTATAAAGAATTTGGAGAATATATACACTGGCTTATTTAAGTTCAAGCCTGATGCATCTTGCTCTCTGGTTTTATTAACTGAATCTCTTAATTTTTTTTCCGATTAAATAGAGTACAACAATTGCATCGATGATTTGTCATGCAATAATCTATAGTAATTGGTATGAATTGACCGATACATTTTGGCTACAAATTTGGGGTTACATTACAGATTTTGATAAAATATTCTGTCAGTAGTAGCCATTTCTGCTTTCCCTTCTGTTAATCATCTTTTATTTTATTTTTTTATCTCCTCAGAAATCTCTTGTTGCTCATCTGTTTGGTGATGGAAAATGGATTTTTCAAACATGGGTGTTAAGAACACTCATTTGTGTGAAAATCTTGTGCCGATAATAAACCATTAATACGATGTTCGAGCCTTTCAGCTCCAGGACCAAGCCTAAGTTCAGTGATATTTCTCACAGCAGATTACTGTTTAGTGATGCTTGAACTTGCTTGACTAAACCACATATTAGGCATGTACCCATCTGCATTACGTCCCAAGAGTTCGGCATCACTCTTATCAAAGACAGGTGCATTCCTGACAAATTTTCTAGCAAAAGGAGCATTGTTGGGTTCAGAGTGGTATTGCGAAACTCCTCAGTATTACAGATGGCTGTGTAAATGTATCCTTCAGGGGAAGACAGAAAGTTGGCATAATACACCAAGACAGTTCTAGGCTAATTATCTCCACCCCATAGACAGTATTCAGTAAAAGGGGGAGAAAGCACCATCCTTGCAGAACCTGAGCAAAATCAAGAATCAAAGTTTAAGAACTTTGACAATCAGGAACTGGAATTATCACTTGTGAGTTTCTTTCTCTAGATTTCCTATAGTTCTGACTTATCTCAGTGTTATGTAAACCCCTAACCTTAAAAAAAAAACAATTGGAGAAGGGGAAATTATATAAAATAGTGTTTCACTAATGATCATTTCACAATTGTCTCCAAGGGGATTTAAACTTTTTTCTTTGAGGTAACAATTCCAAACTACCGCTGAGCTAAGACCTTATAGATGTAAACTCCTGATCTCGTGCATTAGATTAGTCGCAAATGGTTGTTTAGGCTAACTTAAAGTGAAAATAAATGAGAAATTACACCAGTGGAACATATAACCTAATTACCAATGAAATGAATGTGTGTGGAATGGTTGGTTACACAGCTAATCTCAGATGCTTGACATAGGATGTAGTAAGATTACCACAAGCAACATAAACATATGTAGTACAGAGACAGAAAAAGAAAAGAATTGGCAAGTGAAGAGGGTATTGAAATTCCCAATAATCATACTACTACATCTACGGACTATTTGAATAGATTTTATAATTCACAACACTATCATGTTTTCTCTCTCATCCTTTTCACTTTTAATGTTTGACTTCATTCCAGATTTTCTTTTAGTGTTCTGCTAATTATATGTATCTCCACCTGGATATACACATAAGTAGCTTACTTGGAATGCAATAGACTATTGTATCTGCTTGTCTTGACAAAATATATTAAGCTCTCACTTGAGAGAATTTACAATTATACTTTGGTGTTTGCACATAGCTCTCTCATAAAAAGATAATAGTGAATTAAGCTTATGTCAAAACGATATGCATTTTTATCAGTTTTGACCCATGGAGATTTCTATACAGCTATGAAGCACATATGCTCCTAGGATTAAGGGTGTCCCGGTGTCAGATGTGTATCGTGTTCAACACGACACCAACACACATGATTACATTGAATTATGTTATTTTCTCAACTTATTATAGGTGTCGACATGTTTGTGTCATGTTCGTGTCTGAGTTTGTGCTTTATAGCCATATAAACAATCGACTTATTATCTCTTGCTTCTGATTTTGAGGGATAGCATGTTGCCGCCCTGTGTAGGGAGTGTTAGTGGCAATAAGCTGTGGCCATGTCATCATGTAATCATGTTGCATCAGATGGAGAAGGACGGTCCTTGTATATTAGAGGATCCTTGTGTATTTGACTTGATACGTGTGTTTATTTTTGTATGTGTGTGGCATATTATGTGACTATTTTACTTGAGACTTTCTTACACATGCATCGAATCAAAACATGTCAAGTAATTATTTAGAGATATTTTAGAAATTAACCTAACAAAGTAGCATCAATTGAGTAATTTCATCTGATGCATCGGTGTATACAAATTAAATCCATTTTACTTTGCTTTCACATTTATGGTTATTAGAATTAGGTGTTACACTCTTATCGACTTTACACATGGAATTTGCTGTATTGTTCTATTTTATGTCTCTATCTAACTAAGGTGCTAAAATTTTACCAAAACTGAGACTCGGAAGATTGCAATATGAGCAAAGGGCAAGTCGTATTCTATATTGGTAAAGTGTCTCACAAGTCAGCTATCCCATGTGAAATAAATCATCCAACACCCCATATTTTTCAAGTGTTCAACCCAAAATTCAAACGCAACCCCTTAGATAATAAGCCACCATCCACTTTGCTCGACAGTACTTCTCTTATACACAAGTTACAGCATGATCCCACATGATCTATGTACCCAAAAAAAAAAACCAAAATGACCCTCACATGATCTTTCACGACTTAGAATTACCAGTTTGGTTTGGCTACTAGCGTTACATTTAAGAGGCATTCTTGTAAATTTGATTTCTGAAATTACTGATTATAGTTTTTTACATTCTAGTGAATTAACGTATAATTCATATTATATCAAAAATGTAAAAGAATTTACGGATAATTCCAACAAGTTTAATTGCTATAGTCTATAGGACTACTATATATTATATTATAGAGCTTAGCCAATGGTTTGGCAGAAGGTAATGGACGGTAGTGGTTTGGTAGAAGGTAGGCTGGGAAAAATAGACATTTTTGTGAAATCATTAAATAAAAAAAATTATATAGAAATCAACATAATCGATCAGAAAACTATAGTATTGATTTATTTATTTTTTTACTCAGTTCCTTTATTGATGATTTGCAAATTTTTCGTTCATTATTTGAAGAAAATTAAATATTTTTTAATATGAGTGTTTGACTAGAATTAATGTTTTATTTGGAATAAATTAATATGATTTAAAAGCATGATTTGACTATGTTCTAGGTAAAAGTTAAAAATTGTCAGGAAAAAAAAGGTTAGAAAAAAGCCACATTTTCCGGCAGGAAGCAATGAATGAAACACCAAAATATGGTAATTCACCAAACAAAAACGTCAACGATAATCACTCAAAAGAAGTCGTACGTTTTTTGCGTAGACTATAGAAAAAGAAAGCTCAACAAACCTTAAATAGTCCAAATCTCATGCCACACTACCAAACAGCACAATTAACTCATCAAATCAAAACTTTTGATTCTCCTAATTTTCAATGCATACCTTCCTCCTCAAATTCAAACTCTCTAATCCCAATTAATCCAAAAAAATCCTTTCAATTAAATCCTCATCATATCTCAAATCTCCTTCATAATCATAAATTCATCCCCAAACCTAATTCTTCTTAACAACAACCAAAACAAACCAACAACAACAAACATGGCAGTATCAGAAAGTGTGATGAAAAAAGTGCTTCTTTCATACACATATGTAGCCATATGGATTTTCTTAAGTTTCTCAGTAATTGTCTACAACAAATACATCCTAGACCAAAAAATGTACAATTGGCCATTCCCAATATCACTAACAATGATCCACATGGCCTTTTGTTCCTCCCTTGCTTACATCCTTGTAAACATCTTCAAAGTAGTTGACCCAATTTCAATGTCTTTAGACACATACCTTAAATCAGTGGTCCCTATTGGTGCACTTTACTCTCTCTCCCTTTGGTTCTCAAACTCTGCTTACATTTACTTGTCAGTTTCATTTATTCAAATGTTAAAAGCTCTTATGCCCGTGGCCGTTTACTCCATCGGCGTTTCTTTTAAAAAAGAGTCGTTTAACAAAGAAACCATGATTAACATGGTTTCTATTTCACTTGGCGTCGCTGTAGCTGCCTATGGCGAAGCCAAGTTTGATGTCTTTGGTGTTACGCTGCAACTTATGGCTGTAGCGTTTGAAGCCACGAGGTTGGTTTTAATTCAAATTCTTTTGAACTCGAAAGGGATTAAGTTGAATCCTATTACCTCGCTTTACTACATTGCTCCTTGTTGTTTGGTTTTTTTGTCGTTTCCTTGGTTCGTTATGGAGTATCCTTTGTTGAGGGATAAAGCAAGTTTGAGTTTTGATTTTTGGGTTTTTGGAAGTAATTCGTTGTGTGCTTTTGCTTTGAACCTTGCTGTGTTTTTGCTCGTTGGGAAGACTTCGGCTTTGACGATGAATGTTGCTGGTGTTGTGAAGGATTGGTTGCTTATTGCATTTTCTTGGTCCGTGATTAAGGATACGGTTACACCGCTCAATTTGATTGGTTACGGACTTGCATTTTTGGGGGTTGCTTATTATAATCACTGTAAGTTGGTCGCACTTAAGGCTTCTGAGGCACAAAAGATCAGGGTTCAACAGGAAGATGATTCTGAGGCTGGGAAATTGTTGGAAGAGAGAGATGGGAAAGATAATGAAGAAAGTGCAAAGAAGAATGAGAATAG
This sequence comes from Medicago lupulina, assembly GCA_958299785.1. NCBI lineage: Eukaryota > Viridiplantae > Streptophyta > Magnoliopsida > Fabales > Fabaceae > Medicago > Medicago lupulina. The sequence goes on along the minus strand of OY283139.1, from coordinate 60,898,604 downwards.
GAATTGACATGATTGTTGTTCTGATTTTCGGATATTGAAATTACTCTTATTTGCATTATTATGTATGTTTGTTTGTCTTTACATATCTGGTGATATAGTCCATGTTTGGGGCTGATACTGATGTTGTGTCCCTTTTGAATTTTATTGAGTTTATGAATAGAGAATGAATTAGGCATTATGGATATTTACCAAACAAATTGTATGGTCAAACAATCTTATGGATGATGAGCATAATTGATGGTTCCTATTTTCATATTGTTATTAGTTACTTTATTTTTTAGTTTCTCTGGTTGTAGTTTAAATTGTGGCTTCACAGCCGCAATTGTGGCCACAATCTAAAAGCACTTTCAACACTCTAAAAGCATGTCGTGTGTTTAGCTCAGATGGTAAAATGTTGCAATGACACGTTATATGTTGGAACGTGAGTTTCAATCTGCAATTTTTTATTTCGTATATGCTGGTTTTCCTGCTAAGTTATTTTGAAACATTTTTTTATGACTTTTATGTCTGCCGTGCACGATTTGGCCCACTTAGGCCGTTCTTGGGAGTTCAGCAATCAAAATTATATAATGATAGCATAGATTGTAGTTTCTACATCACGATTGAAATAAATTTCGTCGAACACATTTGTCTGCAATAATGTTGAGTATAGTAATACATAACCTGTTAAAAACCTAAAACCTTGATATGGTCACCTTCATTATTTTGTTTTCAAATTATGTTGGGGGGATGGGAGTGTGTTTTCAAAAAAAATATGCGTTCTAAACCTTGAGCAATCTCTCATTTCAAGATTGAAATAACATGATGATTGTGAAGATTGTCGTCTCTACATATTGAAATAAGTTTCATCGATCAAGTATCATCAAAATAAGATTTGATAAGTATCTTCTCACAGGTTGTACTCTGCATCATCGTTACTTCACTCATTCATTTGGAAATACTTTACTCATTTTGGTACAATGAGTTTAAAAATTGATTCCACGATGAAGACTCTGCATCGACCACGTTCAATCAAAAGTGGCTGTTAGAAATGCGTGAGAAAATGCATTTGATTAATAGGTGATCAAAAGATACAGCTCATTGGGTTTTCATCTCAAATACACTCAACTAATTACAAAAGAGCAAAGCAAGGTTCATGTGCGACAATGAAGAAATAGAATATGAAAAAGCATACTTTTAGGCTTCTGGTTTGAAAAAAATAACGTGACATATTCGTGTATAGCATGTGGCAGAGTCAGATTCTCCCGATTCCTAAAAAGAAATTAAAAAGTTTTAATTTAAGAAAATACCACTAATAATCATGTTACAAGAGGATTTATTTATACAACAGTACAAAGTATTCATTTTAAAAATAAATATTGGTTAGTGTTCATTAAATTATTTGAGTTACGCAAGGAGAGCGTATGCATTGCTTTTTGAATAGATTGTTGCTCTGTCCCCTGCAAAAATTGCTCGCGCCCTGCAGTCATGCCTATTTTACCCCTGCGCTAGTTAACTGACGCAGCGCACGTTAAGTGACGCAGCGCAACTTAAGTGACGCTGCGCATCTTAACTAGCGCGGCGCAAGTTAACTAACGCAGGGTTACTGTTTTCGTACAAAACCCATCAGTCCGAACTCCAAGCACCATTTTCTTTCCCTCCACCCTCAAAAACCCAAAAAGTGTGAATTTTTGGATCAAAATCCTCATCCCAAATCATTGCAAATCGTCATGAAGCAAGTTTCTACGCTCATCAAGCACCACATATTAGGTATTGTATCATCAAAACTCATCTCATGTTGCTGGTTTTTGTGGTAGGTTCGTCTGGTTTTCGTAGGCACTAGGCTAGACGCGCAAGTTAAGTGGCGCAGGTAATAAGTGTGCGCCAGTTAACTGGCGCACGGGTTAATGGGTTGCGCCAGTTAACTGACGCAGGGGTTAATGGGTTGCGCCAGTTAAGTGGCGCCCCGGTGCACAGTCCCTTTTTTCGAATTTTTTGCCACTTTTGTTATTGGTTAGCTTGTTCCACAAGTAATTTATTTTTTCTTCCTTTGTTTTTTGTTATTCAATAGATATATAGGGAGATGGTTGACAATGTCGCGGATGATGACGTTGAACCGAAACCGGCCAAAAATGAAGGTTCCGGCGATGTCAAACCAACTGTTAATTTGAAACCGTTTAAAGTCCAAATTCCAATGCAAGCTCGCATTGGTAAAATTGTAGAACCTAAACCGGTACCTATCGGTGTTATTTGTAAAGCTCGCGACACCGCCTCATTTTTTACAACAAATGCAAGATGGAGAGAGCGAGAAGAGTTACTTACTTGGGTTCGTGGACAAGGGGTAAAGGCCGGATTTGGTGTTTGTATAGATAAATCCGTTTTAAAAAGGCCGTACTTGACAATGCAATGTGAAAGGAGTGGGATATACAAGCCATCTAAGACAAGGAAGAAACCGAACCTTGAAAGCATCGGCTCAAGGAAATGTAATTGTCCGTTTAGGTTGAAAGGTTTCTTTGATAAAGATACAAATGATTAGTGGCTTGGAATGCTTTGTGGAACGCACAACCATGACTTGGAGGAGGAGGAGGGAAAGTTACAAGGACACCTAATTGCGGGTAGACTTAGTGCGGAGGAGAAGAAAAAAGTTATTGAAATGACAAAGAGCTTGGCGGTGCCTCGGAATATTCTCACCAATTTGAAGGAAAATAACAACGAAAGTGTGACAACAATCAAGCAAGTGTACAATGTGCGAACAAGATGGCGCAAGGGGGAAAGAGGTGACATGACGGAGTTGCAATTCTTGATTTCGAAGTTGGTGGAGCATAAATACGTCTATTACATAAGATGCAATAGTGAGGAAACCACTCTTGAAGACATCTTTTTTGCTCATCCGGATTCAATTAAATTGCTCAACACCTTTCCGACTGTTTTGGTCATGGACTCCACATACAAAACCAACAACCACCGAATGTCGTTGTTTGAGATAGTTGGTTGCACCTCTACGAAAATGACGTATTCCGTTGGTTTCGCGTTTCTTCACTTTGAACTAGAGGATAACTTTGCTTGGGCACTCACTATGGTGAAAGGTCTCTTGTCCTCAAAAGACAACATGCCTAAGGTGATTGTCACCGATAGGGATGGTGCTTTGATGAATGCCGTTGGCACAGTTTTCCCTGAAACATACACTATGCTTTGTTATTTTCATATTGGGAAGAATGTAAGGGCTAAGTGCATCACGGATTGTAGAGTTCACGCAAAGCCTCCTAAGGGTGCAAAAGTTGACAAGGAAGAATTGAAGAAGAACAAGGTGAATAATAGAGAAGTTGTTGAGAAAGTCGTGATCGCTTGGAGAGATTTGGTCAAATCCCCTACGGAGGAATCATATGCAAGTAATTTATTGAAATTCAAAGAGGTATGCATGCCATTTCCGGAATTCATTAAATATGTCAAAGAAACGGTTTTGAACCTTAAGGAAAAATTTGTGAGGGCATGGACGAATAAAGTCTTGCATCTAGGGTGTAGAACCACCAACATTGTTGAATCGGCTCATGGAGTTTTGAAAAAATATTTGAAGAGTAGCGTGGGTGATTTGGCATCATGTTGGGATGAAATTCACAAGATGTTGGCCGTGCAATTTGGTGAGATACAAGGAAGTTTTGGGAGGAACAAAACGGTCTTTGAACACAAATACGCAAAAATCAAGATGATGAAAGAGTTGGAGGGTTATGTTTCTAGAAAAGCATTGAGATTTATCTATGATGAATTGAAATGCTCCAAGACATTCGGCTTTTGTGAGGAAGATTGTGGTTGTGTGCAAAAGACTTCGTACGGGCTACCTTGTGCGTGTATTATTGCCATGAAGATCAAGCAAAAATTGCCTCTTGTCTTGGATGATATATACCCTCATTGGAAAAGGTTGTGTGTACAAGGAGAAAAGATTGATGATGATCTTTCCGTGGTGGAGGAGTGGAATGACATTCAAGAACTTCTCAAGAAAATCCCTTACAATATGAAACTCCACATCAAAGAGATGATGCGTCAAATAGCATTTCCGGAAACCACAATTTTGTCTCCACCTTCGACAAAGGCGGTAACCAAGGGAGCACCTAAAAGGAAGAGGACTACACCCAAAGTGTCATCATCGGGACGAATCCCCTCTAGGTGGGAGACCATTGATTCTCAAAATCCGGATAGTCAATCTTCACAACCAAAGAGGTCACTTCCAAAGAGGAAAGATGCACGCCTTGGCACTTACTCCCGCTCACAAGCTTCATCGTCTACTTCAAAACCGCTTCAGAATATCCCATACATTTCACAAATTCCAAACTTCATGAGACCTTTTGTTGAAGACATTGTGAATGTTAAAGGGGATGGTCATTGTGGATTCCAGGTGATAGCTAGGCACTTGGGGAAGGATGAGGAAGATCATGTTTTGGTTCGGTCGGCACTTATTAATGAGTTGAAAAATCACAAGAGTGACTACATGCCGATATATGACACGGAGGAGCGTTATAACAAAATCTTGAATGGTTTACACCCTCCAAAACGTACAATTGGTGTTGCGCCGGTAGATAAGTGGATGACCACTCCGGATATGGGTCACATTGTTGCTTCTTGCTACAAGAGACCCGTTGTTCTATTGACTTTGCCCGAAACAACGGGTGGTGTATGTGAGACATATTTCCCAATCCGAAGTGCTCCTCCACTTAATCCACATTCCAACATCATGTGTCTTTGCTTAATTCCCGACCACTATCTTCATGTGATCTTGAAGGAAGGTTGTCCGTTACCACCGAGTTGCACGGAGTGGATGAACAACAAGATTGGTGAGGCGGAGAATTGGCATTTTGTGTTTTTGGATAGACAAAACGCTTACAATGAACTCATGTCCAATGAGCCGAAGCCGCCAAAGAAACCAACAAATGAGCACAATCCAATTGTTTGTGATGATACTCCCACCCCGCAAAAAAAAGGAACAAGAAGTTGAATGGACGGAAGACATGGAAGAATACGGCAATTTAGGAATGTCACTAGACGTCTTAGATAGGCTATTATAGGCTATGACAGTTATAGGTCGGTCGGTGTTCGTCCTATTTTTTGGTGGCCGGTTATGTAATTTGGATATTTGTGGCCAATATGTAACTAATATATATATATATATATATATTAAATGAAATGAAATATATTTTTTGTGGCCGATTATGTCACACCAATTATTGCTCGCATTACTAACTTTGTCAACTACTTATTTTATATCATTTCTCTCATATTTGTTTTTCATTATATTTTTGTGAAGTTTGTGAGGTGAAACATGTTTGAAGATGCACAAACTCCGGTTAAACTTGAAATCCGTTATGTAGATGTGAAAAAGAGGATTTGGTTCACTGTAAACCCCACCGACAAGTTGGATGAGTTGAAGACAAAGCTTGACGACTTCTTTATCTATATTGGTTCAAATCATAGAACACGTGATGTGATAGTAAATGTGCCAGGCCTAGACTTGGGGGAGGATAAGGAAGAAGACTTCTGGAAGACAGTGTATCATCCACAACTCCTCAAAGACGATAGCGACGTTGATTTTATGTTTAGCGTAGTGGTTGAGAATAATACTTTGTATCTTTTTGTCCGATCCGTTGAAGTGTAATCCTTATTTAAGTGTAATACAGTAATGTTTGACCGTTTACGTAAGATTATGTAATTTTATAAATTTATGGACAAATTTGTGTTATTTGAATGAATGTTTGAATGAATGTTATTTCAATGAATGTATGAACGAAGGATTGAAAAATCAGGAAAAATAGAGGTTAGCACATGACTGTGCCGTAAGCACAGACTGTGCGCCACTTAACTGGCGTATGTGCTAAAAGGCTGCGCCAGTTAACGTGCGCAATGCCAGTTAACGCGCGCAGTGTTTTACTCATGCGCTAGTTAAGTGGCGCAACGTGCGTTAACTAGTGCAGTATTTTGCACTTGCGCCAGTTAACTAGCGCAGTGGTATTTTCACATGGCTGCAGAGCACAAGCAATTTTTGCAGGGTGGAGAGCAGAATTCTTTTGAATATATCAATGAAATTTGGTGCAACAGTGAGCAAGTCACAAGAGTGATTGGTCAAATAGAAAATCAACAGAAATTCGTATGTAATTGAAACAAAATTAGCAATTAGAGATTAGTGTGATAATTTTTTTTACAGTCATCCAATCAGTTACAATCACTTAGATTTTTTTTTAAAGGTATTCTATAACTATAAATAAAATAATTTAATAAATTGACATGATGCGATTGGATAATTGTATAAAATTATATATTTTTAATGCATAAACCATAAACTCTCAAAAATCACAAAAAGTCTGCTTGATTAAATATAGTTCAATGAAAATTTGAATATACTCAACAAATATGCCCCCTACTAAAGTAAGAAAGCATTCAAGTTTTTTTTTTGTAAAAAAGGAAAAAGAAAGCACTAAAAATTCAACTTGTCCCACCAAGTGAAAATGAAATAAACAGAATAATATACTCTTCTTTTTGACACTATATACATCCTCGACTTATCCAAAAATAACGAGTGAAAAATTCGCACACAATTTAAATTTACTCAGCACCCAATAAAATAACATTAATCCATTTATAGTGTACACAAGTTTAAAACATTGCACTAGCACACCAACTTATAAATTGCACTTTCAATCCTCAAACAGTGGATATAAATATTAATGTATGTTTACATATAAAGAACCTTTTCGAGTTGAACACAACTCGTCCAGTCAAAGCCTCAAAAGGAGCATTCAGCAAACTCAAGAAGCCCATCATACCGAAATCAATCTTTCAGATCAACAGCTTCTCAATAGCATCCTGCATGTCAAGAATGTCCAAATGTGTTGCATCATAACAGCTAATATAGTTGGTGACTACATTAATATTATCAAGCAAAGCATGGTGCCATACCTTTAGTTGCTGTATTTGAGATTTCAGTTGACTTCCCTCGTTGGTTGTCACAGAACATGCAATCACTGGCCGAGTTACACCACATGCTCGTCCAAGTGCTTGTTTTGATGGAACAAATACATAAGGAACATTCTAAAAATTCAAATAATTACATGGTTATTAGGCTTTTCAACTGTCACATTAAAATTAAAATACCAAGAACATGAATGAATAGAAATAGCGGTGGCTGAAGTAATCGGGGAAAAAACAAAACAAGGAATATCAATCAATTTAGCAAATATTGGTAATAGGTCTCCATAAATGCTATTAAAAACTTAAGATTTGTCTTGGTAATAGAAACTTGAGATTTGTCTTGTCTTGGTAATAGGTCGAATCTCAAGATGAAATTAACAAGCATAGCTATTAAAAAACTTATGATTTGTCTCGGTACCCAGCTTACAGTTGACCACACAGTAACCCTAGCCACAATTTTAAAAAGGCATGGAAATAAAATATAGGTACAAGACAATGTTGTGCGAAGTGTTATCGTTGAAACGTTAAGGATCAAACTAGACAATGTATCATTAAGCTTCACGGCTACTGGCTAAAAGATTGGTTTTGGGGCTTGTTCATAGTAAAATACAACTTAAGATCAACACAGAAAGAAACTTGATAAAAAGCCATGACACAGATTACTTGATAAGAAGAAATTTGATAGGGTAAAGAGCCACAAAGAAACTTGATAAAAAGCCACTGCACAGATTACTTTAACAGTTACCAACTTACCAATATAACAATTTCCATTAAATAATCCCTCCCAAAGTTCACAAAGTAGGAAGGCATTACATATTTTCAACATGGCATAATTGCAGATAATCAATGCAAATCAAACTCAAATGCATATCGCTTGGGAAGTCATGTGATAACATGTTTGAACAGAGGCTGCCTTTTGTGGAGTTCGCTAACTCCACAGTGGGAGGTCATGTGTCATGATTACAAACATGTTGGAAAACAAGGCACTTTCCACAAGAAATGAATCTAAACTATATATATACAAATAACTAATTCCACATCTTTAAATCCCTCAAATGCATTAACAGCAGAGTCAGACACACAACAAAATTTGAAATGTTTCTCATGTGTAATATAAAATTGATATCAGCAGTAATCCAAAGAACCAAAGTTATAGCTCCACCAATTTTTCAATTAAAATATTCAAAAAAAAAAAACAAAGGACAGCTGCAGCAGCAACAAGGGCCACGTTTGAGAGGAAAAAAGCTTGTTACTTCAACACTGGGGTGATGGTGGTGGATCTAGCGAAGTGGCGGAAAAGAGGGTACATGGAGAGGATTGAAAGGTGGATGGAGACTCAAGGAAAAAAGGATTTCCGAGTTTGGGTCTCTGCCTCCGCTTCTATTGGTTTTTGCAGGACACGTGGCGGCGATTGAGCACCGGTGGAACCAACATGGTTTGGGTGGTGACAATGACAAGGGTAGTTGTAGACATTCGTGTGTTGCTCGTGTTAGTTTACTACATTGGTCTGATAGTGGTAAACCATGGCAGAGACTTGATTCAGGAAACCATTGTCCTCTTGATGCTCTTTGGGCACCTTTTGATTTGTATGGACGTCAACGTAGACATGAATCCTCATAGAAAGACACTACTAGGGCAATTTGTTCATGTTTCTGCTATAGTTATAAGCTCTGAACTCATACTTCATTGAATTATGATTTTTTTTTGGTTAATTTTCTATGTTCCACTTGAGTGTTGATGAAATTAGATTATTAACCAGATTGTAATGGTTCATTTTTCTTCTAAATTTCTAAGCTCTTTACCATTATTTCATCGAATTCTGATTTTTTGGGTTAATGTTTTTTGTTCCGCTTATGTGTTTGAAAAGATGAGAGATTATTAGTCCTCGTGAGCTTAGCTCAGTTGTAGGGACAATGCATAATATATGCAAAGTCACCACCAAAAAAAGATGAGATTATTAATCAGATAGTAATGTTTAGTCATAGTTTTCTAGTATTTGTTCATATATAAGCCCTTTGGTCTGTTTTGTTTGTATAATATTGAATTTGATTTGATTTAATTCCAAAATTGAAAATAAATTAGATGAAGTAACCCAAAAGAACAAGCTTTTTGTTTATCTTTCTGTTCTTCATCAAATTTATTTTTTCAATATAGGAATTAAATCAAATTAATTAAATAAAATACAAACGAAACAAACAAAAGAAAGCACTTGTAATAAATTAATTAAATACTAAAAAAATGAATAAATATTACTACTTGGTTATTAATTGCATCTCATCAACACAACACATAAGTAGAACAAAAAATAAAAAATAAAACCAACCAAAATAACCAGAGTTCAATGAATAAAGAGTACAGAGCTTAGAAATTTGGCCAAAACATAAATCATTTTATCAACAATCATATATCTCAACAACACGTAAGTGGAACAAAAATTGACCAAAATAATCAGAATTCAATTAAATAAAAGTACAGTACTTAGAAAATTAGCAAAAACATGAACTAATTGGCCTAGTAATGTCTTTCTAGAGTGATTATGTCCACGTCAAATTCTAAACAAATCAAAGGGTGCCCAAAGAGCATCGAGAGGACGGGGGTTTCCTAAACCAAGTCTCAACCATGGTTTACCACTAACAGACCAATGCAATAATCTAACCAGACCAGCGTGCAAATTTCTACGTACCCTTGCCATTGTTACCACCCAAACCATATTGGTTCCACCAGTGATAAACCGCCTCCACATGTCCTTCGGAAAACCAACAGAAACAAGAGACGCAAGCTCATAAATCCTTTCTACCTTCTAAATCTGCATCCACATTTCAATCCTCTCCCTATACCCTTTTTCCCGCCACTTCACCAGATCCATCACCCCCAGTGACGAGGTAACAAGCTTTTCTCCTCTCAAACATTGCCCCATACAAAAAAAAAAGATAGCAGCAATAACAGTAATAATGGAACTAGGACCACAATTACACACGACACGCCCATTCAAACACAGAGACATAAATATTTAAAGAAAAAGCAATTAACATTTGTTGGAAATTTACCTTATCCTCAGCAAGTAAAGGAAGATGAAGAAGAATCTCAAGTGGTTCAGTGTCTGCAGCCATCACAACAAACTCAGAAATGCCTCTGTTGAGTGTCTTCGTAGCTGAAAAACATATAAAATAAATCAACACAAAATCATAACCATACAATCTGGTAATGCTAATCATAAATCAAACATAATCTAACCATAGAAACTGAAAGTAAAAATCGTAACACAAAAACAGAAATAAACGAAAACCATCAAAAGCACACCTTCATTGGCACCCTTTTTGAGTTGCTTGTAATTAGCAGCTTGTTGAACAAGATCCATTATCGTTATCGTAAGTTGTGCATCAGCCAAAGGGTAAGCTTTTGGATTCACTGTTTCACCTGTCTGCAAAAAATAAACGAAGAAAAATGAGAAACGGAATGATAAAAATGATTCAAAAAAATGAATAGAAGAAAGGAAACAAGGCACCATTTTTGGTGAGGCGGCGATTGATGATTGATAGGAGAAGAGAAGAGGCTAGGGTTTTGGCGTGTTGGAGACGAGAAGAAATGTGCGCGCAGTAGGGTTTATTAGGGACGACACGAAGTAGCTAGAACCATCGGGCTTGTGTCTGGCTAGGGCTGCTTTACATGTAAAGCCCATTAAAATATGACATTAAATGAAAGAATTCTGCTCTTTACCCAACAGAAATTGCTCACTCCCAACTAAAATGTCTAAAATACCCCTGTATAAGTTAAGTTGCCATGTGTGAGTTAACTCGGGTTGAATATTGTTTTTGAACAACAACACCATTTTTCTTTCCCTACACTTCTACAAACCCAAAAGGTGCAATTTTTTGGGGCAAAATCTTCATTTCAAATCATTATAAATTGTTAGGAAGTAAGTTTCTACGCTCATCAAGCCGCAAAGAACAAGTAATGTATCATCAAAACTCATTCGTTTTTGCTGGTTTTACTGGTTGGTTCGTCATTTTTTTGAGCTTCAGTATAGGGCTTAGCGTGAGTTAACTCACGCAGTTGTCTGCGCTGCATGACTTAACTCACGCAGAAAACTAACACTAGCGTGACTTAAGTCACACTGAAGTGATGCACATTTTTTGAATATTTGCGCCACTTTTATTCCTTTCTTAGCTTGCAGCACAAGTTTTTTTCCCTTGTTATTTTTTTATTCAATAGACATAGAGTGATATGGTTGAAAATGTGGAGGATGATGGCGTTGAACCGAAACCGGCCAAAATTGAAGCTTCCGGTGTAGCATCCGGCGAGGTCAAACCAAATGTAGATGTCAAGTTTAAAGTCAAAATTCCCTTTCAAGCTCACATTGGTCACAACCAAGAAAAACCTAAACCAGTACCTACTGGTAACTTTGAAGAAAAACCTAAACCGGTACCTACCGGTGTTCATGGTATTGAAGTAAACATCGGGTCATTTTTTACAACAAATAAAATATGGAAAGATCGAGAAGAATTACTTGGTTAGGTTCTTCAACAATCAGCAATGGCCGGATTTACTATTTTTATAGATAAATCTAGTTTAATATGGCCATACTTAACTATGCAATGTGAAAAGAGGTAATGTTAAACACATTTTACTCCAACATATACTACTTTTACTCTGAAAACTTTTAAGGGTCAATTTACCTTTAGAGTTAGAACTTGCTCCTTAAAATACCTACTTATACACTTACTCAAAGACTGCAACTTGTGCTTTTCTCATAGAGAAGTTTCACCATAAAACAAGATGTGGGTATAAAAAGAACACTTAAAACACAAGAAATTACTTTCATGTACAAGAAACAACCAATTGAAGGAGACTTTAACAAAAAAAGAACACTTAAAACACAAGAAATTACTTTCATGATCAAGATGATAACGGATCCACGAACCAATTACTCGTTGCGACACTTAAAACACAAGAAATTACTACAAATCGAATCAAACACAGGAAATCAACGTTTTGAGAATGGTAGTGAGCCCGACACCAACACGATAACGGATCCACGAACCAACTACTCGCTGCGACAAAGAATAGCAAGTTAAAAGGTCATTTCTGACTCAGCAATTCGAGATCACCGCGTGGAGGCAACCTATGCTCTACCTATTCAGAGTCAAACACGAAGAACACACCACCACCACGACGAAGATCAAAAGCTAACAAACCGCAACAAATATGAAACAATCAGATCGCACCACTACTATGTACAGTGGCGGCACAACCTCAACAAACACAAACCCAATCTCCAACTTTGGAGAGAGCGCCCAAACAATAAACACATAAAATCTGCAACAACCACTTGTTTTTAAAATATAAACAGAAAAAATATGCAACAACCACAATTCATATATTTAACAGATTTATTAAAAACACTATATTAATGTTGATAATTTTTATTTAATATCTTTAAACATTTACAATATCAAACTTTTTTGATATATAATTACCACAATATTATACGATACACATATCCTTTAATAATTTTTTCATACTAAGAGCTAATATTTGTTTTTAAAATATAAACATATTTTTTTTAATAAAAACTAAAAAATATAAACACATAAAATCTGCAACTAGCACGATTCGTATATTTAACATATTTTTTTCATATAAAATAATTAAAAACACTATATTAATGTTGATAATTTTTATTTAATATATTTCAACATTCACAATGTTATCCTTCAAAAAAAATTCACAATATTAATTTTCTATTTTTTTTTTGAAGAATAATTTTCTATATATAATTACCACAATATTATATATACGATACACATATTTTTTAATATATTTTCTTTTTAACCTTTATTAACCGGACAGTGGTAGATTACATCGAAAGTTAACTTTTTTTTTCCCTCTATATTTTCTTTCGATATATTCCTGTGTTTTTCATTGCATTGATTTTCAAAGAAAATAGACACGTGTCGCATAAACATTGGATGGTCCACGTATGTTTTAAAAACAAGAAGAATCTGGTCTGAAACTCAATATCCGGAAAGAGACCAAAACCCGGAAACAGGGATCCATAGCACTCACCTATAAATATACTGCAAATTTAATACTAATATCCTAAATATCACACATTGCATTAGTAAGATACAGAATCTGTACAAGCCCGTAACACTTGAGCAAAATACTTCGGTCGATTTTTCAATTATTTCTCAGACTATACCTCGTTTGATTTCAATTCCGCAATGGGTTGGTTTTCAGACGCTCTTGACTCCGTCAAGTCAATTAAACTCAGAGAAGCTTTGCACCAAGTCATCACTCTTGGTATGTCTCCTTCAATTCATTGTTATTCTCATATATATCGGTAATTCAACACTAATTGATTATTTATTTATTTAATTAATTAAGTATCTTTATTTTTTATTTGTAATGTGTTTCAGGGATGATTGTAACATCGGCGTTAATAATATGGAAAGGGTTAATGTGTATAACTGGAACTGAATCGCCGGTTGTTGTTGTTCTTTCTGGAAGTATGGAGCCTGGTTTCCAAAGAGTAAGTATTATATTTTAAATATTTTTATATTGATCCAGAGTGGACCTTGACCTTGATTGAAGGCCTCAGAGATGGGAGATTGGCTGAGGACGGCAGCCCCTCCACGAAACACTCGGACGATCAAGTCTGTGAACCGTCGTGAGTGAGAGGTTTTATGGTTTAGAAAATGTGTACTCTACTTGAGTCACGAGTTAGCCTTTATAGGAGGAGAATTAGGGTTTTTCAGAGTTAGCCTTTATAGGAGAATTAGGGTTTTTCAAATACAAACCCTAATTGGACAGCATGATCACACGGCCCTAATTGTATCTCCGGACTTGCTTGGGTGTGCCTCTAGGGTGTGTCCATGGCATAGTCTATAGTGGGCTATGAAGCACGGACACTCCTCCGACACCGACACTTGTAATTACACTGAAATATGTGATTTTTTCAAATTAATAGCTGCGTCGGCGTGTCAGTATCCGTGCTTCATAGGCAGTGGGTCGCTACCTTCGGGGAAGACACGTTGGTCTCTTGTTGATTGGGCTTGGCCCAATCCAAAACATATAAACAAATTAAATGAAATTATAATATATATGCATATTATTATTTTGATTTTTGAGATCTAAGTTATGTAGGTTTTATGGTTTTTGTTTAATAAAAACTTGTGGTTGATTTGGTCTTACAGGGTGACATTTTGTTCTTGACCATGAGCAAGGATCCAATTCGTTCAGGAGACATTGTGGTTTTCAATATAGATGTATGTGCTATTCCATTAATTGATGAATCTATTGTTATTTTTTTTTTTTTTTGGGTACAATTTTACGTTGCTTAGAAATATTTTTTATGATTATATGGGGTCGTTTTATTTCAAAGATGTAGATATAGTAATGAAAGGATAAATGCCAACAACATACACTTTTTTTATCGGTGAAATCTCACGTTATATTGACTAATGGAATGCCAGTCTAGGTTGTTTATGGGTTGGGTCTTCTTTATTTCTCAAGAAATTGAGAGCTGATGATCAGCTTTCTATAATCAATGTTGTCAAATTCCGCTATAATGCAGTGTTATAGCACCGATGTAGCTGCTATTTGTACCGAATAGCGTATCACGGAACAATAATAATTTATTCAAATTTTTCTACACTATAGTGCTATGGCGTCACTTTTGCCGCTATTTGGCAACACTGCTTACAATAGTTTAAGTTGTAAATTAATACATTTCAAGAATTTTGGTTACATCACTAGGCCCTTATACTTCCAATTTCATAGTAATGTAGCTGTCTGTTACTTTTCATAAATGCAGACAATCTCTCTACTTGTTGTTTAGAGCCTTACTGAGGCCAGCGTGATATTTCATTCAATAGTAAAGAAAAAGTCGAAAAAAAGGGAAAATATTTGCTGATAGCATCAATCTTTTAACCTATAACACAACCACTACTTGGAAATACCTTTGCTTTCGATTTGGTTGGCTAAAGAAAAATATTTCATACTGTGAGTCTTGTTGACATTGACAACATAAAACATAATATCTCCTTTTAATCGAGAGATATAAGTACAAGCTACAGGTATTAGAATCACATGTGACTGTATCTATTTTAATCATTTTGCAAAGCAAACTTTTAAAAAATATTTACCTTTTCCCTTATATTTAACAGCATAGGTGTAATTTCCCCCCTTTATCTTTAGTAACTCTGAGGGACCATCATGTATTGAAGAATTATTATCCTTATTTCTCCCTGCCTTATACTTCAAAGAATTGAGGTTTCTATAATCATGTACTGTTGTTTGGTTTTGAATGTCTTTAAATACTATATAATTTTTATTTTTATAAACCAGAAAAGGCCATTCAATGTGTTTATGAAATGTGCGCGTTGGTTTTGGTAGATTTATTTATATTTGATGTGCTTGCTTCTATATATTTTGCTCATAAATATCCGCTCTTTGTACAGGGACGTGATATTCCAATCGTTCACCGTGTAATTAAGGTACGTATGACATATATTTTCTTTTCCAAGTTATTTTAACACGTTGACACTATCTGATATGTCATATATCTTCGAAGAGGTTTTATGTACATAAATGGATAATTCTAAAGATTCTCAATAATTTGGTGATCATTTTTCCCCATGGTTCATTGAATCAACAAAGCTGAAGCCTTTAATAAATGGAACTCATAATCTTCAGAACATAGAGAATAATGGTTTAATCATAATATCTCACAAGTTTCCATGCTGTACTTGGTAACAAACTATACTCGTCATTTAATCAGATTGATAATTGCAGAACCGAAGGCTCACCTCATGAACTTCTAGATTATTCAAATAGTATACATAGTTGACTTTTTCACCCACATATTAATCTATCTGCTGGCTGAATCTGTCTATCAAAGTTTAATGTTGCTTGATCAGTCTTCGTATATCACCTAATTTGTGGATGTTATTTTATTTTAGGTCCACGAAGGTCAAGATACAGAAGATACTTATTACCTTACTAAAGGTATAACCAATGTTTGTGCAAATTATAATATCTCTATTATATTTCAATTGTCAGCTGATGGTTATCGCAATATGCGGAAAGCAATATCTTACCATTTCGCTTTTTCTTTTCTTATATTTTATAGTCACCATTATATTCAGTACTTTTGAAGTTTCTGGTTTGTAATTGGTTTTCTTGCTGTAAATTGATTGTTTATTACTTTGATAAGTCGTCCTTAACATCCAATGACCGAACATACTCATTTCCTTATATGCACGGTTATGTATTTCAGGAGACAATAATCCTACGGATGACAGGGTTTTGTACAATTATAACCAGGATTGGTTGCAGAAAAAGCATATTATGGGAAGAGCTGTTGGGTAAATGTTTTTCTTTGTTGTGGAATATCGTCATTTACATGTGTTCATGCTGAACATTAGCACTTAGTTTGACCTATCACTTATTTATTGGATACACAAAGATGATTAATTTTGTTATGTAACCCTCATTAGTTGAATCGTTTATTAAGTAGAGAATCCGTTAAAAGCTAGAGGATCTTGTCTTGGGCATTGAAATGAAATTAGGGAGGGAGATTTCCTTGTCTCCTGAATACCTGGACACTGATTAATTTTCTCTCTGTTTGTATTCTATTCTTCTTAATCAATGGTTGGGATAATGGCCAACCTCATTGGTACGGTAACGAGAGCTACTTCTATCGATAAACCATATCTTATTTTCATATAGTGAACCTATATCTATAAACATTTTATTGACCAGATGAAGGTCTATAACTGTTAATTAGATTTTATCTTACACATACACACACCTCCCTTTTCTGGAGATTAGCATTATCTGCCAGTCAGTAGGGTTTCAACCAATTGATCAGAGTAATTTTTTTTATAACAATAGATTTTGTAGTAAGTTAATTAAATTTAGTCCTGTTTATACTCTGTTGGGTTTGAAACATTATTTACAATGTATGTTTCCTATTCCTGCCATTTAGCTATCCTTGTGCAAAATCCATTATTCCATAATGTAAATGGTTGTTTGCTTAGGGAGAGAAATCAAGGAAAGAGTAAAAATTATTTTACGACAGATATATAACGATTGAAAAACGAGAAGAAACTTAATTGATTCAATTTTCTAGGGATAGGAATGAGGAGCTAGTTAATATCTGGAATGTCATATAAATTTTCTACTTGACATTAGTTCACTACTAAATCCATTTCTTCTTGCTTCTGATGTGATCATATGTTTCTGAGTTACAGAGCAATTTATTTTATTTTGTGTAATATGTTCAACTACATCGATATTTATGCAGGTTCTTACCTTATGCTGGTTGGGCTACAATAATTATGTCTGAAAAACCTATTATCAAGGTTTGTTCTTTTATTTAAATTATTTGAAGAAATCATTGCTGGTTCTAAATCATGTTGTTTTCTATACAAAAAAAGACGTAGTTTTATTTATATTGAGAAAGTTGCACATATCCCCTCTTTAGTATCTTGTTGAAGACATTAACCTTCTCTCAATTACACATGCATTCCTTCTAATTCTATTATGTGTAAAACCATAGGGAATGTTTGTTTCATTTAAACAGAGAATTAAGAGGAGGTGTGTGCATTTTTCCTTTTTCAACCGCATTCTTCTTCTTCTCTTCTGATTATTTTCCCTCTTTGGTTCTCAAATTCACATATGCTAAGGCATACTAGCTAATACTATATCAAAACTAACATTTAAAATGTTAATTTGTCATTGTTTCCTTGCAGTATGTACTAGTAGGAGCATTGGGGCTGCTGGTTTTGACATCAAAGGAATAGGCTAAGAAACAATCACATACAGTACATTGTAAAAGAATCTCAGAATATTTTTGATGTTATTGGTGAAAATAAATTATATTTTCATCATTGCCTCCTTATTGGAATAAAGCCAATTCAATATATAAGCATTATTATTTGATGGCGTTGGCCAAGGACTAGTAATGAGGAAACTGCTTTTGTTGCCATGGTTTTTAAAAATCAATTTTATGTTTTCTTGTTAAAACCAACTGTCATTTTAAATTCAAATAGAGAACGTATAAAATTTGATAATTATTTGTAAGAGAAAAATTGACAATCAGGGGAATGGAGGAGGCACTTCAAGGCTATCTTATTGGTTTTCTAAGCAAAGATCATGTTATCATTTTATTTATTTTTTGATGAAAACTATATTACCATATACAAAAAGTGGATAAAGTTATTCGTATTAAGTTGAAATCAATCAAAATCAAATTAATGATTTTGATTAATGTCAACTCAGTATGAGTAACTCTATCCATCTTTTGTTGATGGGTAAATACAAATTTGCCTTTGTTTTTTTATTTATTCTTTTTGGGTTTTTTAAGACAAAAAAAAACTACCATTCATAGATGAAAAATATACCACTATTAAGTGTCCAAATATACTGATCAAGATCAAACCAAAGAAAATAATTTATAAAACAGATAAGAAGGTATGCCCTAAACGAGTCAAGTGAGTAGTAGAAGTGTGTTGAATTTGTAGTCTATGCATGGAACGGTGTGTTTAGTTGGAGTTGTTTGCATAAACCAAAATAAGTTGAATATATCAATCGATCTTTGGCACCTGATCTGTGTATATCAGCATGTTTGCAGAAATGCTTCAAATACTCAGTCTTGCAGCAGCCTATCATCTGACTCAACAACAAGAACAACCAATTGACGTTTCTCTTCTTTGTAATCAGTGGATTGCTTTCTATTTTCCGTAACTTTCACAGTTTGGTACCACAAGATACATCCATTCATCTGGTGCATGATCATGCATTTCGCGCATATTCTCCTCCATGAACTTTGTCACTTTCTTTAACTTTTCAACCAAATCAATATGGATACCAAGTGATCGAGTGTGTACACGGTGGCTCGTTTGGAAGTCACCTGCTGGAATGCTGGTGGTATTGTCACATTCTTAACTAGTAGAATACGCTGATGCTTTGGTAGAATACGCTGACCTCGTCCCAGCACCTTGCTAGTGGTAGTAGGAGTAAGAGAAACATCTTGTTCTTGATGATAATCTTTATGGAATAATTTGGATATATTAAGTCAGGATTATCATGGTCATAGTCAAATAGGAAGAGTAGTGATGAGTTGGGAATAGTAGAATGTTTGTGGATTAATAGGGAGGCACGTGGGAGGTGTCAATGGTGTGTATTCAAAAGGTAATGGACAAGACGGTGATGATGAAGATGTATAGTTTCGAGAGTGTAAGCCATGATGCATTCATATTTCATCACATGGAAGTGCAGCAGCACCATGGTTCATCATCTTTGAATACAAGAATGTTCGTGTATTAACAGAAAGGCACGTTAATGATGTGTATTGATATGGTAAAGGCGAAGGGAGCGATGATGATGATGTTGATGATGGAGATGGATGTGAGTGTAAGCCATATAATGCATCTACATTTTCATGATATAGAGCATCATCATCGCATGAAAGCACATTACGATCACCATGGTTCGTCATATTTGAGTTATCACTGATGAGTTGTCTCTTCTTTCTTTCAGGCAGGGGATGGCAAAAAAGTGAAAGAAGAGTTTGTCATTTTAGTTTTGTTTTTCAGTCAATGTAATTTTAGTTAGTTAATTGAAATGTTTCGTGGTTAGTTAGTTAATATTTTGTTAGAAGAGAATGTGTGATTTTCTCAGAGAAAAAGCCGGGGAAATGTGCTTCAATATTATAAATAATGTGCATCTTGTATAATCACAACTAGGTGAATACATAATACAATTTTTCAATTCAGTTTATACTCTCTCAATCACTGTTACCTTGTCTGGGTGAAAGTGTGTGTGTATGTTAATCTTCTTACCTAACAAATTGGTGTCTGGAACCCTCAGTTTCTTGTAGCCAAGTGTGAACTGAGTGTGTGCAACAGTGAGAACCAAGTGATTCAATTACTGCAGCAATGGCTGGCACTGACAGTTCCCCGCGGAAATCTACCAATTTTTTTTATGGAAATAATTGGGAAAGGCGGTGCATTCAAATGAATGTCATATTTGAATTTTAAGATGTCCTTGACATGGTGAGCGGAACCCTAAAATTAGAGAGACTCACTCTCATCAACACCCTCAACGGTCTCTTAGCCATGTGCTCAATAACCATTCTCTAACAAATCTCACAATTGGACATCATCTCCTCACAACCTCAGTCTTATCAGCCATGGTCTCTACCTCAACGGAGCCACTCCCATCCCCACCGAAGTCCCCCCAGTTACATACTTCACATAGAGGGGACGCTTGGAGCATCAACCCCCCTCCATTATGAAGCAAGCTAGGTTTTCCCTTCTACTGTTGGATCTCGGTCTCAAATGGCCTCCTTGGAAGCTCCTGGATGAAGACATCAAGTCTATTGTGTTTGTTTGTTGTTGCGGGTTGAAAATTTGCACTATGATTGTTTATCATACTGCCCTGAAAGAGAAGGGCTATTTTGGGTAACATGATTTGGACAGGACCACTTGGCAGTGACACCAATTTCTTGAACCCCTCCAAGTTTAAACTGTCGTCAAATCAAGGGACTATTTTGGACACTCATGAAACCATCGATTAAAATTGACCTGTAGTTGGATAGATAAAAATATCATGGTTTCTCTTATCTTCATTGTCATTGATCGTGGGTGGAAGATTGTGTTAAGCTTAAGGTTAAGTTTTAGATATTGGTTTAGTCGTAGTTATTTGACTCTAGGCCGTTCTATGTGTATGTGTTACTCATTACTGGTTAGGCTGTTCAAACACATTTTCTACAATGTTGCAATCGTCTTCGCTATTTCGAATTAATAAATTTCCTTTTACCGTAAAAAATAATATAAAAATTGACAATAAAATGGGAATTAAGCGGAGATAAGTGAGCAAAGAAATTGCAGTGCATTGTTCTTGATATATCATAGTATGTATGTGAGCAAATTTAAGAAGATTGTTGAGCTTCTGCATCCAATGAATTCTAAAGAAATTCCAGTAACACTCTTTTATACTTGCTTCCAAACATATAATGAATGGTTCATTATCTAACAAATTTTAACTCTAAATAATTTATAAAAAAAATCAGGAAATTAAATTATAGAGTAATGTGTCTGACATTTCCCAAATTCAAAACATCCAGAAAGAAACTTTTCAGACTCAACATATAAAATCCTATCACTAGAAGGAGCAACAAAGAAAACTGTAAACACTAATGAACCAGATATATCTGAAAATATACATCCACGCTAAGTTTCAAACTATATAATCAAACTAGACAGATTGTGTCCTCGTGAGCTTTAGCTCAGTTGGTAAGGACAATGCATAATATATGCAAGGTCCGGGGTTCAAACCCCGGCCACCACAGAAATAAACTAGACAGATTGTGACATAAAATCTGATGTTACCACCACATATGTCAAATGCAACACAAAATCTGATGCTACCACAAACAGAAGTCAAATGCAACTCGAAAAGCATAAAAAGGACATTCAACATATTCATTGAAAACATACAGAAAAGTACTAGGTTACTAATTTATTTATCAACATCAAAGTGGCACTCACTGAATGAAAATGTAGGAAAGAAAAATCAGACTTCTTTCAGCATGATGAATTAAACAAACATGCAAACTCGATCCACACACACAGATCAAATATTTCACTTGGCAGTTCTGTTTCTCCTCGATCTTTGTCACAACCAACCAAGGTTCACCCCGAAGGCCATGGCCAAGCAATTCATACCAGAAATCATCATGGCATTCTTCAAACGAAATCCAAGCTACAAATCAAAACTATATACATGTATTATAGAAAAGGTAGATGATCATGCAACAACCAATGGCTACATATCTTTTTTTTTCCTTAATCATAACAAAGAATCTTATTGCAATCCAAATATGTGTCCACACCTCTCAATAAGAGATCCAGTTTATAAAAAGGAATTCAAAATGACTAGCAAACTATTTTGAATTGTAAACTTCCATCATTTGTTCACTAATGAGATTAGTTACCCCACAACACGTATGCATAATCATCCTATTATATACCGCATCAATAGATGAGTATACTTCCTGATGATGACAGACATGCATGGATGCATTGAGCTGATCCTACTATCTTTCTTTCCCTCTTTTTCAATCCATAAACGCATTAACCTAGAGTTCATCCACGGTTTGCTCTTCTAATCATGCTATATTAGAGCTAAAAGTTATAACAGCGCATAAGTCACCAATTTGCAGCAATAAAACCACCTACAGAATTCCCAAGGCAACATAACTAACTACAATAGGTAATCTCTAATATGCTCTACCATGCGGAACCACTAGTTGCTGCTGAGTATGAACACATGCATCAGCCGAAAAGCACAGTTGGGAACTTAAGTGAGGCATTGCAATCATATATATCTCACATAAGTAATGACTTTTAAGATAAAATTTGAGTGCTAATAATTCCAACAAAGTGATTTATTTGTAATTGCTTCACTAATTACTGAGTGAAAAAATAAGTTGTACATTCTATAATATTATCACACGCAGTTTAGCTCTGCATCTACATCAAAAAGACCAAAAGCAAGACAATAATAAAATTAAACCTTGTTTCGAACTCATATCAGCGGACCAAATCAAACTTCCGAAGCATATCACAGTGGGGTGTTTCCCTGATATATCCCCACTGGCGCCGCTGCATCTCAAACTGACAATTCTGGCGAAGAATACCAAAATATTCCCTCTCAACCCTTTCCTCAATTGTAGCTCGTTCGCGGCTTCCCAACGGATAATCTTGTTCAAACTTCGTAGACTTAACATAGTAGTTAACGTTCTTAGGTGTAGTAAGCCGGTGTTCATAAGGATAGTTCTGCGAAAGAACATATACCGGATCCGACGAAGGCAAAAAGTTAATAAGCAAAATGAGAAGCACCGGAAGTAACTGAATCAAAGCACGAACATTGAATCCACCAGAGCCATTATCAGCAGCAGCCTGTCTATGTGCCATCCCCGGTCCACCAAAACTAAACCCACCGAAATTCGCAGCAGGAGCCATTCCTCCAAAGAAGAAATTCCTAAATATTTCTTCAGCATCAACATCAGCCTCATAGTAACCATTAAATCCCCTAGCCGGTCTCGCAGCAGCACGCCTTTCATAAACCACTTCATCTTCACCGGAAACATCATACTTCCTCTTACTCTCCTCATTACTAAGACACTGAAAAGCCTTAGACACCGACTTAAACGCTTCCTCGGCTCCAGGAGCTTTGTTCTTATCAGGATGAACCTTCAAAGACAGCTTCCTATACGATTTTCGCACATCATCCACAGTACAACTCTTCTCCACCCCTAAAATATCATAATAATTCTTCTTCCTCTTAATTTCTCTTATAATTGAAACTTGCTCCTCACTGTAAGACACTGAGGATGACGACGAAGGCCCTGGCACCGGAGCGGAGCCAGCCCTTCGACGAATTGAAGGCTGATCGGATGAATTCTTCACCGGCTCCTCAGCTGATGTGGTATGATCACCTGCATCGCTGTTTACCGTGGACAGCAGATCATCGATCGGAAGAGTCGGGTCGAGACGGCGAGCTTTGTTAAGAAACTTCAAAGCGCGATTACGATCGCCTTTTTCCAACGCTTCTTTACCGATTTTCAATGATTTCAATGCATCGTCTTTGTTTCCATCCATTTTGTAATAACGGATCTGAAATTAAAAAGTGATTTTGATTTGATAATTTAAGCGATTAAAAAGTGAAGAAAAAATAGTTGTAAAATGTGAAATCGAAGGGAAAGAGGGGAATTGAACTTACAGATCGAGAAAGGAGTGAGTTGGGGTTTCAAGTGGATGAGATAATAATATAGGAATTGTTGTTCATGTTGTTTCTGCCGATGCGGTTGATCTTCTGCTCCGTCTATGATAACATTTTTACTTTTATTCTCGTTTTTATATAAGTCGTATCTTCTCACTCACAACGCGTATTTTATCTTCTATAGCCTATAGGCTCTTAAATTATTATTTTTTAGGAAATTTTTTTTTATACTCATCCAATTCTTGAAAGAAAAAAAATCATGATAATGAATTCCGGACTTTTTTGCGGTGGCCGAAGTTATAATAATTTTGGATATTTTTATGGTGATCGAAGTTTGAACTCAGACGTTACATATGGTAGGGTGTGGTTATGGTTATGCACCCTGCATACATCCAGAAATGGTTTATGTGAGTTGTACTTCAAAACCATTAGATGTACTTGATGGTTTCCAACAGGTGAAAAAACTAAGGACCCGTTTCTGTGAGTTGTACTCCAAAACTATTAGATGTACTCAATGGTTTATGTGAATTGTACTCCAAAACCATTTCTGGATTTATGCAGGGTGCATAAGGATTTTCTTATGCACCATAACCGCTGCCCATATAGTATGCATTGTTCCTTCCAACTAAGATAAACTCTCGAGGTTATGAATTCCGAATTTTGGTTGGAGGTAAATAAATCTGGATCAAGAAAATAGTCAAAAATTCATCGATAAATTAATTGTACATTTTTAAGATAAGTTTATCTTATCTTTAATATTCGATTCATTTTTTTTTCTGGTCAAGTAGCTTAGTGGCTAGAGCTCACACAATTTAATTGTGGAGAAGTGGAGTATTAGGGTTCAAACCCCGACTCCTGTATATAATATGCAATATCCCTACCGAGCTAAGTTTATCTTATCTTTAATATTCGATTCATTTTTAAATTTAAATCAAAAATATAATTCATAACATAATATAATAGAAACTTGAATGAATAAGAAATAAAAGGCACTAAAGTTAATTAATAATCGTAAACTATTATTTTGGATAAATATTTTATTTTATGAAATTTATTTGATTTGTGTTATTTGAACAACCTTTTGAGTGACAATTTATTTGACAACCATAGTTTTCTAAAGAAAAGGTAGGTATTGGCACGAAAATCAAAGCAATAGAGAGATAAAGTAAAATATAACGTGAGTATGAAAGAGAAAGTTGTCACAAAATGGATGTTCAAATATCATTTCTCAATTTATTTTTAGCTAGTGTGAGATAGACAATTTAATAATATAAAAAAATATGTGACACTTCCTCCGTCGTAATTGTCATAGGTGACCGGTCTTTGTTACCATTTTCAGTTGTTTTTTGGGGAGTTTTGATCGTCTTGATCCACTGATGATGGCAATGCCTTCAATTTTCCCCTCCTAATAATTTTCTTTGTCATTTGCATCTTCTCTATTGAAGCTTCTTTGTCGTGATGATGTCAATTTTGCGGAGGATTTTGTTGGAACAAAATGAGTTTAACATTACCCTTAAGAGTTTTGATGATAACAAGGTATTAAAAAAATTGTCAATTGGATATGCTAATATTTGTTCAAGTGTACAGGACCATAGACAAAAATTTTGAGATCATTAATAGGTTCTGGAAGAACAAAAGAGAGCAAAGTAATCAACAAAAAGGAAGCTTAAAAGCATCTGAAGAGAACTGCTTCTGAAGTCAAAGCGCTCCTGAAGACAAAGCGCTCCTGAAGTGATGACGTGTCATCAGAAGCGAGTTCATCAGAAGCTGGAACTCATTAGAAACCAGTTCATCAGAAACTGAAGATCACCAGAAGCTACAGTTCATCAGGAGATGCAAACTTAAAGTTTCAAAAGTTGTTCAATGTATTCAATGTCGTCTAAGCATTGCAGAAGAGTGGAAAAGTGAAGCAACGACTAATTCAAAAGGATTCAAAGACATTGGATGCTTGTTCTTTTGTAGAGCGTTGATAAAGTACAATTGTACGAAGTGTACAACCACTACTGATGACATGCTGTCATTACGTAATTTCTATGTATATTTTATCATTTTATGGAGTCACAAAGCAACTTAAGCAGCAAGAAACGCATGAAAAGCAAGAAAAAGCAAGAAAACTAAAGAATGGTGCAAGTCACAAAAACGTGTCACGCTTGCTAGAAAACGTGACACGTTTTCACAAGTCAGAGAGCCTGTTTTGAGAAGAAAGAAGAACGTGTCACGTTGGCAAAAACGTGACACGTTTTGTGAAACCCTAATTTGGTTACTTGCTACTGAAGGAAAAAAACGTGACACGTTTTACTTAAAACGTGACACGTTTTGGGCGAATTTCTGGGCCTATTTAAGCTGAAGTCTTTTCCGAAAACAAGGGTTACGAATCTTGGAGAGCAAAGTGCGATTTTGACATCAAGGTGACTGCAAGGAGGACGATTTCTTCATCCTTTTACCGGTTACATGTATGTTTTAATGATTCAATTGATTATGCTATTTGTAAACATTGTTATGAGTAGCTAAATCTCTTAGAGATTGGATCCGAGATGATTCTGTGTAAACCCTAGTTGATCTTATGTTGCCGTGATGAAACTCTATTCCATATTAATGATTATTTAAGTCTTTATTCAATTCAATTGTTCTTAATGCTTTTTATATCCTGATCAAATATAAGTATGTTTTCGTGAGAATGAATGACTACTAACCCTAGCTTTCAACTTAGACTTAATTGAATTGTTCTAA
Source organism: Medicago lupulina (assembly GCA_958299785.1). Lineage (NCBI taxonomy): Eukaryota > Viridiplantae > Streptophyta > Magnoliopsida > Fabales > Fabaceae > Medicago > Medicago lupulina. The sequence continues at coordinate 60,872,147 of OY283139.1, read as the reverse complement.
TAAACATGGTTAGTCTAGGAATGGATAATCGTTTATTAGTGATATTAGGTTAACGTGCTTAAACCTTCGAGAACTATTAGACCACCTAAGGAATTAGGGGCTGTAGTTTAAGAAGAGGGTCCTAAGTCAAGGGATTGATTAGGGCTATTTTGTTAACTATCGTGGGACTTAAAGAACCATTAATAGGAATAGAGTACAGTAACCAATTAGGGGAAACATAGAGGATTCGACGATCCGATCTCATCTCTCTCCAAATTTTCTAAACAAACTTTATCATTTTGTTATTTTTGTTATTAAAACAAACAAATCTACCGCCTAGTGGCAAAACTATAATAACCTTTAAACATCCTCTTGCATAACTAAATTAACTTATTGCGATTAAAAACAATCCTCGTGGGATCGATATTTTACTACTTCGATAGTATTTGGTGCACTTGCCAAACTTCTATCAAGTTTTTGGCGCCGTTGCCGGGGATTGTTGATTTATTTCAATAAGGCAATTTAGTTATAATTTAGGATTTCTGCATTTTATTTTCTGTTTTTTTTTAAATTTTTTTGTTACTCTTATTGGTGCAGTGCTACTAAGGTATTTTGCTGTTTATGCGAGGTCGACAAAGCAAGGACGATTTACAGTTCGATCCGGAGATAGAAAGGACTGAACGAGCCAATCGGAGAGCTGCTCGGTTGTCAAAGTCAGTCCCACCCATCGTAAAAGGGCGGTCACCTAGTCCGCCACCGGCTGAATCCTTGAAGTCTATCTCTCCTACACCAAGTATCATGGGAGACGCTGAACCGAGACCTAAGTTGGGAGACTACGGGCTAGCTACTCACCGTGGTCAGCTGACACACACCTTCCGACCTGCCAACCCTGCTGCTTTTGACATCAAGAGCACCGTTCTGAATGGGTTGAGAGACAAGCAATTCGATGGCACTGAAGCCATGAGCCCACATGAGCACTTGAGTCGGTTTGCAGAGACTTGTGAATTCTGCGTACCTCCAGCTACGGTTACTGATAGCCAGAAGAAGCTGCGGTTATTTCCGTTTACATTGACGGGAAGAGCTAGAGATTGGTTGCTAACCATTCCGGGTGGTACCATTCAAACATGGGAGGAGCTCGAGCTGAGGTTCCTAGAGAAGTACTTTCCTATGTCCAAATATTGGGAAAAGAAGATGGAGATTCAAAATTTCAAGCAAGGGGAGACTGAATCTTTATATGATGCATGGGAAAGATTTACATTGATGCTGAAGAGGTGTCCCAACCATGAACTGTCTGAGAAACAATACCTCCAAATCTTCACCGAAGGCTTGATACATAACATTAGAATGTTTCTAGATGCCTCAGCTGGAGGCAGCCTTAAAAACAAGACCGATCATGAAGTCGAAGCCTTAATTGAAAGCATGGCTCAAAACGAGTACCGTGATAATGTGGAGAAGAAGAAAAGAGGAGTATATGGGGTCAGCGACACTACATCTATCCTAGCTAACCAAGCAGCCATGAACAAGCAAATCGAAGCTCTAACTAAGGAGTTCCAAGGGTTCACTTTGGCTAACAAGCAACAAGTGGCAGCTGTCAAGTGTGATCTATGTGGAGAAGGACATGCAAATGGTGAGTGTGTACCGGAAGGATTTAGTGAGGAATTCGTGAACTATGTGAACTTTCAAAGACAAAATCCTTACTACAATCCAGGGTTTAACAAGCATCCTAACTTGAGTTATTCTAACAACAACACTCTAAACCCTCTACTTCCAAATCCTCAACAACAACAACAACAACCGAGGAAGCCTTCAGCTCTTGAAGAAACAATGGTGAATTTCATGAAGATGACTCAAAGTAACTTTGAAGAGATGAAGAAGAGCCAAGAAGCTGAGAGAAAAAACAATGAAGCTTCGAGGAAGTTGCTTGAGACGCAAATCGGGCAAATGGCGAAACAGTTGGCTGAACAAAGCAAGGGAGGATTCTCAGGTAATACTAAGGATAACCCGAAAAATGAAACTTGCAATGTTATTGAACTTAGGAGCAAAAAGGTGCTCACACCTTTAGTTCCAAGAGTTAAGAAAACAGCTGATGATGTTGTGACGGAGGAGGTAGAAATAGAGTGTGAAGTTGAAAAAGAATTGGAGGGAGTAGTTGAAAAAGAAGGTGATCAAGGAGAAGTTGAAAAAGAAAAGAAGGAAAAATCAGAGGGAGAAAAAAGTGAGAGATTAGTAGATGAAGACTCGATCTTGAGGAAGTCTAGGAGCCAAATTTTGAAAGATGGTGATAAACCACAAGTTGTACCATCTTATGTAAAGCTTCCATACCCTCATCTAGCTAAGAAGAAGAAGAAAGAGGAAGGCCAGTTTAAAAAGTTCATGGAACTTTTCTCACAACTCCAGGTGAATATTCCTTTTAGTGAAGCCCTTGATCAAATGCCCGTTTATGCAAAGTTTATGAAGGAGTTATTAACCGGAAGAAGAAAGCCAAAAGATGACGAGAATATAGCTCTTTCAGAAAATTGTAGTGCTATCATCCAAAACAAACTTCCACCGAAGATGAAAGATCCAGGTGCTTTTACCATTCCTTGTTCTATTGGATCGGTGAAGGTGGGTAGAGCTTTATGTGACTTAGGGGCAAGTATCAACTTGATGCCTCTATCTATGATGAAGAAGCTTGGATGTGGTCAACCAAAACCAACAAGAATGACCCTCACTTTAGCTGATCGGTCCATCTCTTATCCTTTTGGTGTTTTGGAAGATGTGCTCGTAAAGGTAAATGAGTTAGTATTTCCTGCTGACTTTGTTATCATGGATATGGCTGAAGATGATGAGACACCGCTCATCCTAGGCAGACCTTTCCTTGCAACTGGTCGTGCTTTAATTGATGTCGAATTGGGCCAACTTATGTTAAGGTTCCATAATGAACAAGTGGTGTTTAACATTTTTGAAGCCATGAAACATAGAGCTGAAAATCCCAAGTGCTACCGGATTGACGTTGTTGATGAAATCGTTGAAGACAATTCTCGTGAACCTCAACCAACACAACCTATGGAGAAAGCAATTGTAAATTCTATAGAGAATTGTGACAATGATGAAGATCTTGAGGTGCAGGAATGTGTCAAGCAATTGGAGGCAAGCAAACAAGAGGTGGCATCGGAAAAAATAGAAAAGTTACTTCTTGACAAGAATGAGGGGGCGCTCACTTTGGGGGTGGAAGAGGAAAAAAATCCTAAATTAAAAGAACTTCCTTCTCACTTAAAGTATGTCTTCTTAAGCAAAGATGCTTCTAAACCGGCAATCATCAGCAGCACTTTGACACCTTTAGAAGAAGAAAAATTGATGAGGGTGTTAAGGGAGAACGAAGGAGCTTTGGGATGGAAAATTTCTGATTTGAAGGGTATTAGTCCAGCTTATTGCATGCATAAAATTCATATGGAGGCTGAATACAAACCAGTTGTTCAACCTCAACGGAGACTGAACCCCACAATGAAGGAAGTTGTAAAGAAAGAAGTGCTGAAACTTCTAGAGGCAGGTATGATTTACCCTATCTCTGATAGCTCTTGGGTAAGTCCTGTCCATGTGGTGCCTAAGAAAGGTGGAATGACGGTGGTGGCTAATGAGAAAAATGAATTGATTCCCACCCGTACCGTCACTGGTTGGAGGATGTGCATCGATTATCGGAGGTTAAATACCGCAACAAGGAAGGATCACTTCCCGTTACCATTTATGGATCAAATGATAGAGAGGTTGGCTGGCCAAGCCTTTTATTGCTTTCTGGATGGGTATTCGGGGTATAATCAAATTGCGGTGGCTCCGGAAGATCAAGAGAAGACTGCCTTCACTTGTCCGTTTGGTATCTTTGCGTATAGGAGAATGCCCTTTGGGCTGTGTAATGCGCCGGCGACCTTTCAAAGGTGTATGCTCTCCATCTTCTCTGACATGATAGAGAAGAACATCGAGGTATTTATGGACGACTTTTCTGTTTTCGGTAAGTCTTTTGATCAATGTTTAGTCCACCTAGATGCCGTCCTTAAAAGATGCACCGAAACTAACCTCATTTTAAATTGGGAAAAATGCCATTTCATGGTAAACGAGGGTATAGTTTTGGGGCATAAGATAAGTGCTAAAGGCATAGAGGTAGACCAAGCGAAAATAGAGGTTATAGAGAAACTTCCCCCTCCCATAAATGTTAAAGGAGTGAGGAGTTTCCTGGGGCATGCTGGATTTTATCGGCGTTTCATTAAAGATTTTTCAAAAATTTCAAAGCCCCTTTGTAACCTCTTAGTCAAAGAAAATGATTTCAAATTTGATGATGAGTGCTTAAATGCTTTTTCTTTGATTAAAACCAAGTTGGTTACTGCACCAATAATCATTGCACCCGATTGGGATCTACCTTTTGAATTAATGTGTGATGCAAGTGATTACGCTGTTGGTGCAGTTTTAGGCCAACGCAAGAACAAATTTTTCCATGCAATTTATTACGCAAGCAAAGTTTTGAATGAAAATCAAGTAAATTACGCTACCACTGAGAAAGAATTGCTTGCGGTAATTTTTGCCTTGGAAAAATTTCGGTCTTATCTAATCGGCTCCAAAGTCATTGTGTTTACAGATCATGCAGCCCTGAAGTACCTACTGACGAAAGGAGACTCCAAACCTCGGCTGTTGAGGTGGATCCTTTTGTTACAAGAGTTTGATCTGGAAATTCGTGATAAAAAGGGAGTTGAGAACGTGGTGGCTGATCACCTCTCCCGGTTGGAAAATAAGGAGGTGACGAAGAAGGAAAAGGCCATCATGGCCGAGTTTCCTGATGAGCAGCTGTTCGTTGTTGCAGGGAGGCCGTGGTTCGCCGACATGGCAAACTACAAGGCTGGTAACATAGTACCAGATGACTTGAACTCGGCCCAAAAGAAGAAGTTCTTCAAGGATTCAAACCACTATCTGTGGGATGATCCTTATCTGTTTAAGGTAAGCACTGACGGGTTAATTAGACGTTGTGTTGCAGGTGAAGAAGCGAATAGTATCATGTGGCACTGCCATAGCTCAGCTTATGGGGGCCACCATAGTGGAGAAAGAACCGCTGCAAAAATCTTGCAAAGTGGCTTCTGGTGGCCCACCTTGTTCAAGGACTGCCAAGACTTTGTGCGGCGGTGTGACAAATGCCAAAGGACAGGTAACATTTCTAAGAGGAATGAGATGCCCCTAACAGGAATACTTGAAATAGAACCATTTGATTGTTGGGGCATTGATTTTATGGGGCCTTTCCCTCCCTCTTACTCTTATCTTCATATTCTAGTTTGTGTCGATTATGTTACTAAGTGGGTTGAAGCGATACCATGTGTTGCTAATGATGCCCGAACTGTTGTCAATTTTCTCCAAAAGAATATCTTCACTAGGTTTGGAACACCTAGAGTCTTGATCAGTGATGGGGGGAAGCACTTTTGCAACAACCTTCTTGAAAATGTGCTAAAAAAGTATAACATCAAGCACAAAGTTGCAACTCCCTATCACCCACAAACTAGTGGTCAAGTAGAGGTTTCAAACCGTCAGTTGAAACAGATTCTAGAGAAGACAGTTGCGTCTAATAGGAAGGATTGGTCCAAAAAGTTAGATGACGCACTGTGGGCATATAGGACAGCCTTTAAGACTCACATTGGGTTTTCACCCTATCAACTAGTCTATGGTAAGGCTTGTCATCTTCCAGTCGAGTTAGAGCATAAAGCTTACTGGGCCATCAAGGCCTTAAATTTTGATCAAGTAGCTGCTGGTAAGAAAAGACTTTTGAAACTTAATGAACTTGAGGAGATGAGGCTTAGAGCGTATGAAAATGCGCTCATCTATAAAGCCAGGACTAAAAGGTATCATGACAAGAACTTAGTATCTAGGGAAATTAACTCTGGACAACTAGTTTTGTTATATAATTCCAGGTTGAAGCTGTTTCCTGGAAAGCTCAAGTCGAAGTGGTCTGGACCTTTCTTGGTCAAGAGCGTGTCACCATACGGAGCTGTTGAACTAATCACGCCGGAGGGTGACAGGAGTTTCAAAGTGAATGGACAAAGAGTTAAGCCATATCTGGGTGGCGACCTACCAAAAGAAAGGGTAGGGTTGATGCTGAAGGACCTATAAAGGTCCGTAGTAGTCAAGCTAGTGACGGTAAAGAAGCGCTTTGTGGGAGGCAACCCACCTTTAGTTTTTCGCAGGTAATAGTTCTTTTATATTTTCTTTCGCATTTTATTGCTTTCAAAAAATCAAAAATACAAAAATATTTTCGCTGAAACGATCAGAGGAAGAAAAATTTCAAGTCCAATACTGGGCAAAAACGCGACACGTTTTGGGCAAAACGTGCCACGTTTTTGCCACCTCTGAAGCATCTCAAAAACAAGCATTCTGTTTAGCAAAAACGTGTCACGCTGGCCAAAACGTGACACGTTTTCTGGGAACAAAATTTTTTCAAAGAGTGGAGCGTGTCACGTTTTGCCCAAACGTGACACGTTTTTGGTAGTTTCAAAAATTTTTTTGACCGTTACAAAACGAAAAACGTGACGCGTTTTTGGCCAAACGTGACACGTTTTTCTCCCCTATATATACCCTTCACACGTAAATCATCCCATTCACTTCCAAAAGTAGCCAAACTCTGCCAAAATTTTCCCAGAACCCTAACCTACGAACTTCTCAACTTTCTACACCAAAAACCTTCAACTTTCCATCTCAAAATCACCAAAACAACCACAAAAACTACCATCAACATCATCAACCTCCCCAAATCCATCATCCTAACATAACCTCAAAACCCTAATCTCAACTTTCACCTTTCCCTTGACCTAACCCTAAACCTTCACCATGGTTGATACTAGAAAGAAAGGAAAAGCCCCACAAGCCAAAAAATCCAAAACCACCGCCAAACGAAAACAACCGGTCAAACCCACAGCCCCACCAGCCGTACCACCCACTCTAGCTTACCGTTTCCATGACATCCCGGCCCGTGACCGCTTCAAAGAAATCAGAAGTTATAGGGTGATACCAGAGAGGGGGTTCCTACTCCCTAAATTGTTAGGCAACCCTGAGTTTGAACAAATTATCACGGCTCGAGGGTGGGACGGGCTGAATAATATGGTTTTCCAAGAGGCCAACAAGACCATGGCGCTTGAGTTTTATGCCAATGCTCGGTTCTCCGGGCGGCGGTATGAATCTTATGTGAGGGGAAAGACCATTGATTTCTCCCCTGAGGCTATCAATACCATGCTGAAGATCGTTCCTCCGGAACAATGTGATGTCAAGAGGAGGAGGGAGACATGTGCTAACTGGGATGAGGAAACGTGGGAGGAGGTGAAATCTTTATTATGTGTGGAGGGCGCTCAATGGCAGAAGAGCAGGAAGATGTTGTTGAAAGCTGATTTCAAGCCGGTTGCTAAGGCTTGGGCATCATTCGTGGTGCAAACATTAGAAGGGAACAAGAAAGCCATCCCTCACATGAGCCTCATCAATTGGCTTTGTGAGGAAGCTGAGTGCGAGTGCTACATCAATGACCTCGAGGCAAAAATGATGAAGCCAATCACTGATAACTATATGGAGGTCTTTCTGAAGGATTATCTGGAGCGCATGCAGCAGTTGGGAGCTGAGGAGGAAGCAGGCCCTCAGCCTCAGCCACAACCACAACAGCCCCCGCCTCAGCCAGAGTTGGTGTCAGGAGAAGGAAGCAGCCAACAAGGTGCCCATGCACCTCTTCATCCCATGATGCTGGACTACATGTTCGGCCACTGCAACTGGATGAATGAGGTGTCAGACCAAGAGTATTGGAACCGTCCTAGGTTCGGGCCAGAGCTTACTGAGGCAGTCTGCCTCAACAGGAGAGCGATTACTGGGTCTTTTGATCGTTTTGATGGGTCCGAGGAGGCGATGGACCAATACTTTGATGTCACCAGAGGTCGTGCCCAAGCAAGAGAGCAGGAGATTAGGGCAGACTTTGCTGCTGGTGGTGCGAGGTCGAGGTCGCATTTTGGCGAAGACACCTATGAGGAGCAGAACCCGAGCACATGGATTGACCCGAACTTGATGCAGGATTGATGGGCTACTGATGGCTCATCTAGTATTATTATTTTTTTTCTGTTTGTTTCAGCAGTTTTCCTTTCATTTTGATGTACTTTTTAATTTTATTTTCGAACAATTTGAAGTTTAACCAGTTGTATCCCCCAGTGATGTAATTGAGCCTGAACTTGTTTATTACTGATGAATTTATGTGTTTTATTGACCTTTTACAGTTTAGTAACAAATGTGTGCTCAAGTGATTTTTCCAAAAGTTCATAAGGAGGAGTGACTTGAGTAAAAGGCGAAGTGTACGGCAGTACTAGGTAGTCACAACTCCCAGATATCATAACTGTAAGGTTCATGGCCAAATTTTATTTTTCAATTTACTTATATAGAGTGTTCCATGCATCTACATTTCTAGAACTTGCATTGTTTCTTTTCTGTTGATTGGTTCATGTCAAATACACACTGAGGCAAAAGTGCTTGGTCCTGTGAGCCTTTTGAAGCCTACCCTGATTATATTGCATTCATCCTTTTCTTAAACAAGTTGAGCCGGTAGGATAGAACTTTTTGTTCGGTGACAAACTACATTACAAACTTAGAGACTTTTAGGATTTATCCCATACTGTTTTTCTGAGTTAGGCATGTTAGAATGTTGCTAAAAATTAAGTTTGGGGTTGCGTTTGGAATTTGCAACCAATTAAGTTTGGGGTGGGGGAACTAGAGAACAATACAAAAGAAAAAATAATGATGACATATAGACACTAAAAATGGTGTATCAAAAAAAAAAAAAAGAGAATATAGAATGAAAAAGGGACAAAGACATTGAAAATCTGAGTAACTCCAAACTCAAATGTCCCGATGATGAATAATGTTCTCTAGCCCCATTTTGACTAAGAATTGTGTTCCATAGGTGAAAGATGATTGAAGTATGTTTTAACTGACGTAGGAGTGCCTAACTCACATTTTGTGTAGCCTACTTATCCAAATATCATCCCACCTTCACCTAAGCCCCGTTATAACCCTTAAAGACCTCAAAGTGTGTATTGATATTGACTTTAATTGACGTTTAGAAACTTTTCAAGCGTATGGTAATATGTAGCTTTGCATGTGATTGAGTGTGAACCCTATTCATTTTGTGCGTGGAGTTGTGAATTGGTGGATGCATTCAAGTCAAACTAGCTCACCTTTAGCTAGTAAGGAGATGAACTTTTTGGATTACCATCACTTGAGCAGGTACTTGTTATTTTACTGTCAACTGTCAATCTTGCATGTAAATTCCTTGGGGACAAGGAATGGTTTAAGTTTGGGGTTGTGATGACATGCTGTCATTACGTAATTTCTATGTATATTTTATCATTTTATGGAGTCACAAAGCAACTTAAGCAGCAAGAAACGCATGAAAAGCAAGAAAAAGCAAGAAAACTAAAGAATGGTGCAAGTCACAAAAACGTGTCACGCTTGCTAGAAAACGTGACACGTTTTCACAAGTCAGAGAGCCTGTTTTGAGAAGAAAGAAGAACGTGTCACGTTGGCAAAAACGTGACACGTTTTGTGAAACCCTAATTTGGTTACTTGCTACTGAAGGAAAAAAACGTGACACGTTTTACTTAAAACGTGACACGTTTTGGGCGAATTTCTGGGCCTATTTAAGCTGAAGTCTTTTCCGAAAACAAGGGTTACGAATCTTGGAGAGCAAAGTGCGATTTTGACATCAAGGTGACTGCAAGGAGGACGATTTCTTCATCCTTTTACCGGTTACATGTATGTTTTAATGATTCAATTGATTATGCTATTTGTAAACATTGTTATGAGTAGCTAAATCTCTTAGAGATTGGATCCGAGATGATTCTGTGTAAACCCTAGTTGATCTTATGTTGCCGTGATGAAACTCTATTCCATATTAATGATTATTTAAGTCTTTATTCAATTCAATTGTTCTTAATGCTTTTTATATCCTGATCAAATATAAGTATGTTTTCGTGAGAATGAATGACTACTAACCCTAGCTTTCAACTTAGACTTAATTGAATTGTTCTAATAAACATGGTTAGTCTAGGAATGGATAATCGTTTATTAGTGATATTAGGTTAACGTGCTTAAACCTTCGAGAACTATTAGACCACCTAAGGAATTAGGGGCTGTAGTTTAAGAAGAGGGTCCTAAGTCAAGGGATTGATTAGGGCTATTTTGTTAACTATCGTGGGACTTAAAGAACCATTAATAGGAATAGAGTACAGTAACCAATTAGGGGAAACATAGAGGATTCGACGATCCGATCTCATCTCTCTCCAAATTTTCTAAACAAACTTTATCATTTTGTTATTTTTGTTATTAAAACAAACAAATCTACCGCCTAGTGGCAAAACTATAATAACCTTTAAACATCCTCTTGCATAACTAAATTAACTTATTGCGATTAAAAACAATCCTCGTGGGATCGATATTTTACTACTTCGATAGTATTTGGTGCACTTGCCAAACTTCTATCAACTACCTCCACTACACAAAGTTTGTCTCTGCTACAAGACAAGGATAACAGCTCTGCCTGCAACAATGTTTCTACATACATGGAATGCATTTGAAATTGATCCTTCATAGGACAATAACCATATCAGGCAACAGATCATTGGTGATTGATCAAAGCTTCAAACGACTCTTTTTGGATGTGCTGGCAATTCATAACGTTCATCTCACATCTTTATATAAAGGAGTGAAGACTTGAAGAACGATAAGACTCAACAACAATTTGAAAGCGCCAAAACTCTGTCAAAATTGTTCAGCATCCAAAAGTTCACTTAGAATTTCTTTTCAAAGCTCATATCTTAGAAATTATAGAGTCTTAAGAGTCTGTATCTGATTTGTATTGTGAGCACCTCTGATTGTATATCAAGTGTTCAATGTCAAACATTTTTCTTTGTAATTATGTTTGATTAGAAGTCTCTTGCTTTTGTGCTTGAGCATAGAAGTCTCTTGATTGTGTTCAGGAGCATAGGAAGTCTCTTGCAGTTGTGCTTGAGCATTTGAAGTCTCTTGCTAAGTTTAGCAGTGAGCATTTGTGTCATACCCTCATTTTGGACCTAAAAATACTCATTCAAATTCCTCTGCTATTTTCTAATGCTTTCAAATTCACCGTGTTTTCTACTGTGCTCCAACTGCATACATTACTGCTTTAGTCTTTTGAATTTTTGCATAAAATCATACAAAAGGGTATTTTGGTCATTTCCCACAAAGGAACCCATTTTCAGTCCCTACAATTTGTCCATGAGTCTTTTCAATTTGTTTGCATGAATCATTAATCAAACTTTGCACAAAAATCATCTTAATTTGCATCCGAGTCAGTCTGAGTCGTTTTTGCCCCAGGGGCATTTTAGTCTTTTCACATTATTTGAATTTTGGGCAGAGAGGTATTTTAAAATACCTCATTTTTGGTAGTTTGTTCGTTTTAGTCCGTTTTGCCAATTTTAATTGTTTCACTTTACGTTGCATTTCAAATTACATTTTTTAGCCAATTTTATTATTTTTACATTTTAGTCCAAATATTTTCAAAAATTGCAATTTAGTCCAAATTTTATACTTTATTACAAATACGCCCCAATTTCTTTTTAATTCTCAAAAAAACAGTCCAATTTTTTTCTTCTTTTTTATTTTGCAGTTTAGTCCCAAATTCTTTAAAATTTGCAGTTTAGTCCTTTTTCAGATTCAGTCCAAGAGGCCACGCAAGCAGTTCCAAGTCCACGTGGCACGAGCTCATTGGTCAGAATCACACATGGCAGGCTATAAATAGTACACAGTGTCAGAACTTTCACACAATCACGCGCCACATCACAAACAGATTCCATTTTCTCTCTCTTGGCAGTTAGGATCAAAATCATAACAAACTCAGAAAAGCAAGAACAAACACGAAACCCTAACCGTTTTCCAGAAACAAAATTCAAGCTAAAACCATGGAATTAGTGTGAGCTCTCAGAGATTCAAGCTTTAATCTTCATCATTGAGCCTTGCTCTCTGCAATTCAAGCACTGAATTCATCACCAGAAGCGACGAACTCAGTACGATCACAGTGAGAAGATTGAGAAGAAGAAGGAAAGAAGAATTCAAGGAATCCGAACCGGTTAAGGAGAAAAAGAAAGAAAATCACCAGTCTCATTTCAGAATTCAAGCCAAGAATCAATAAAAACAGCATCAAATCGAAGTATTCCAAAGATCCGAATCAAATCTCTGAACAAAAATCAGGTAATCATCAAAGAAACTTACCTCTTTTCATTCATACACGGTAACAAACACTAGACCGATGCGGATTAACAGGATTCGAAGCTTTTTCATTCGAAAATGGTGAAACCCTAACTTTTTTTTCAAAACAACAGAGATTCTGAGATTGACAACGATTTTTAACCGTTGGAAATCAACGAATCCATAAGGATTTCACGCGAGAAAGCTTCGAATCAGACGAATATGAAACGTTTTGAAACCGTACGAGAATCAACAAATCCACATAGATTCGTTGCATGCTTACGGATTTCAACATCAGAATCATGTTTAGAAGCAAGATTTAAGACGATTAAGCCAAGATTCTTTCATTCCTGGGTAGATTCAAGTGGATTAGGGTTTGTAAGAGAGGAGAAGAGAGAGCGGCGCAAGAGAGAAGAAGAAGAAAGAGAAACGGATTGAAAAATGAGGGGAACCGGGCCAGGATCCTTTTATGTAAGCGCTAGACCGGGTCGGTTTAGATCCGACCCGGCTTCCCTGTGTGTTAGGCCGTTAGATCTAGGTTTTTGTGGATCCGGATCAATCCAACGCCCCAGAGGCGTTCTGGAGATCCGGATCCATCTGTGTGTTTGGGTGTTGGGCTTTTTACCCGCGGGTTTTGTCTTTTTTTTAGTTTCTTGAATTTTGTTGCTAATTGTACCTGCATTCTTGCTATCTGAACCCATATGTATGCCAAATTTCTTGCAAAAAATCCCAAAAAAATTTTACTATGTATTCTTGATGTGTTTTTGGCTGATTAGTGATATTTTCACATGTTCAGAACTGATGGAAATAATATGTGTCAATTTCATTCTTGATTCGTATATTTTGTGCGGTTTCGCGTGAATTTTATTGTGCAATTTTTGATCCGAAACTTGTCATGTGATGTTGATGTTTGACATTTAATTTTATGATAAGTTTGCTCCTGATTTTGTACTAATTCATTTAATTGTGTTAGTTAGTTGATTTTGCTTACAATTCTTGCAATATGTTCAAGTGTGTTAGTTAATTGATTTCGCTTACAATTTTTGCGATATGTCTAATTGCGTTAATTGATTTTGCTTACAATTCTTGCAATATGTTCCATTTTTGATTAGGTTTGATCTTTGTCCACGATTTTGCGATATTTTCAATTTTGTTAATAGGATAGCTTTTATCTTGCAAGTTTAGGTGCTAGTTCCCTGATTTTGCAAGGTTTAGCTTTTAATTTCTTGTTTCATAAGTCATGTTAGTTAGCACGCATTTCTTCCTCACATCCTTCCATATTTTGTTGTTCTTGTTGCCTAACATTTCATTATCATTGCATATTGCTTCACTAACCATTTTGTGTTTCATGCCTTTTGAAAGCTCCCATTCATCCCCATTCTCTGAGTTTAGGTTCCATTCAATTTCTCAATGTTTAGGTAGTTTACTTTTCTTTAATTTCATGCAAGACTATAGAATGTAAAATAGGACCCGATGTAAAAGACTATGGACTATGATGATGTACACCGACACATGCACCGACACCTGCACACACGTTGTATGACTTTCCGCTAGATGTATGCGTAGGAAGCGTAAAACCTAGGAAAACTTATAATTTCTTCATCAAAAATCAACACATAACTCAAACTATTTTGCAATAAAATGAGGTCAAAACCTCACCTCCTTTTTCTTTCATTTTCTTAAGACAAAATCAAAACTAGTACTAATTTTCAACTTTAACCATTCCTTGTAAATAAATTGGACTAACCTCACTTGTTTTCAATTCTAATGCCTACACGGCCTCTTATCTCTTTCTTCAAAACCATTTTCAAAACTAAAACTGAACCAACCCACAAAAAGCATTTTGGAAGAGAACTACATGGAATTTTGATCCCTTAAAAGGGTATGTAGGCAAGAGACTCAAATCTCTCCAAGTCCAATAAAATAAAATCCCATCTTCTCCTTCTCATTCTTAAAACCAATCTCTTTTACAAGTAGCGATAAAAGCAACGCATAAACGTAAAGCATAGTAAAACGGTTCCTATAGGATACTATAGTCATTACGGGTGCCTAACACCTTCCCGTAATGAAATCAGCCCCGAACTTAGGATTTCTAAGGTTTTTTCTCGATTTTACCTTCCCCAAAAAAAATAGAGACATCAATGATCGAAAGGTTCAAATCCAATTAATGATTTGACACCCGAAAATCGCGATGACAATTTGTAATCAGATATTACATTTTAGTGAACTCTCCTTGGAAGTGCAAGGGGGACAGGACTACTTCTGTAACACCCCGTTTCCCAAAACGACGTAATAATAATAATAATCATAAATAATCAGAGTTATTCAACATCAAACGGAGCATTACACTACTTTTCAAATTTATTTAAATAGAACATAAAACTATTCAAATACCAACAAAATCATCTTTATAAAATTCTGCAGCAGAAATCTTTAATTTAAATCATCACCATTCAACTACAACAAAATCCATTGGCACAAAGGCCTCAACATGATAAAATTATTCAACAATTAAGTCTTCAACAACATATTCTTCAAAAGAAATGATACATAAAGGAATGCAAGAAAAGACAACGATTCCCCATCCCTGTTACGTATCAGAGCCCTAGACACAAGAGCCAACATCTCACTAACCTTCATTACCTGCACTTGCCCACAAGGCGGCAATTCCAACAGAAGGGGTGAGTTCACAAATCAAAAATAATATATATAGATATATAAATCATCAATACGAGTTGAAAACATCAACAATCATTAGCATTCATCAACAACAACATTAACAATAATCATCTCAACAATAGCATCTCATTTCATCTTTGATTTACAACAACAACAACAACTCTTGTGGCGACATCTCACCAACAACAACTATGCAAAGACCTCAACTACTAATGCAATATGCATGTGGTACCATACTACGCGCGTTGAATGCTAAGCATTCCAGGGCATGAGCCCCCAACAGTTTGGATGGTTAAAGCATCCCAGGGCAATAAGCCCCCAACAGGTGAACGATAAAGCATTCCAGGGCAATAAGCCCCCAACGGGTGAATGATAAACATTCCAGGGAAATAAGCCCCCAACATATGCATATGAGTATGAATGACTCTATGGTGTATATCTGCATACAACCCAACAACATCTAGTGGTGTATATCAGCATACAACCAGACAACAACAACTTAGGATACCCTCCCCAACTCGACAATACCACTCAACAACATTAAGGCAACTCAACTTATCAAGGCATAATTATTTCATGTAAACATACTTAGTTCCATCATATTCTTCTTTATAAATAAGTTTTGCCATCTAAACAATTTTAAATAAATACAACAATCATGTTAGGAAGCTTAGGTTTGGGTTAGGAGCACTTAGAAAAATCACACAAAATGGTCGCACAGGACCCAGCTCGCTTAAGCGAGCAGCTTCTCGCTTGAGCGAGTCAAATGACGAAAGTTTGGGTTTCTCTCCTTACGGTTCGCTTAAGCGAACAGGCTATTTTCAAAATTCTGGGCAAAGTTTGGCGTCTCTCGCTTAAGCGACGGGAACTTCGCTTAAGCGACGCAAATGACGAAAGTCAGGTTCAAGTTCGCTTGGTGTTCGCTTGCAGCTCGCTTGAGCGAACGGGCGCGAAACAATTCTGGGTAAGGGAAAGTGTCGCTCGCTTGAGCGAACGGCTTGCTCGCTTGAGCGAACGTTCATCTGGGCAGATTTTCAACTACGATTTCTTAAACCCTTTTTCATCAAAAAACCCAATTTTAATCCCCCAAACACCCAAATTGATTTACAGAAATGTTTTCAGGTCTAATACACAACTTAACAGCATAAACCACTCGGAAAAACACAATTAACAACATAATCAACAGCATTAGGCAATTCATCATATTCTTGAAAAACCTAAAACAGTACAACAATTCTCAATCCAAATTCATGAAACATGCATATATATATATATATATATATATATATATATATATATATATATATATATATATATCACAATTGAAATGCTAACCCACCCTTACCTTAATTCAGCAAATTCTACAGAAAAAAATGGACAGATTCTCTCTTCCTAGCTCTTCCCTTGGCTTCCCTCAAAAGCTCTTGTTTTTCCTCTGATACGTGAAAATGTTTTTCTTTCCTTATTGACTTTCTATTCTCTATTTCCCACAAAGTGTAACCTCCCTTTTCCTTTAACTCCCTACTTAATTTCTATAAATTTTCATTAACCCCCCTCCTTAATTCTAATAATTTCTAACTAAATCCTTATAACCAAATAAATATTTATATTTCTCCTATTTTATTAAATAACACAAAATCATAACTAATTATCATATAATACAATATAAATCAAATAACAACATCACATAATTATTTTAAAGCATATAAAATACATAAAACATATTAAAATCAACCAAAAAATAGTAAAATAACAACTAGGGCGTTACAACTTCCGGTTTGTGGAAGGAACCTGTATAATTGCTTTGTGTATTTCTTCCTTCTCTCTCTGTTTTTATCCGCTGCAACCTAGTTCTGAACATCACTTCAGAAGTTGTCCTTGAACTGCTTCTGATCAGTGTCTTTCAGCTTAAGAAAAAACTAAGAAAAAGCTAACACAATTCAACCCCCCCTTCTTCTTTTTTTTCTCACCTTCAATTGGTATCTAGAGCCTTGGTTCTGTTGATAACACTTAACAGTGTAACTGTCGAAGATCTGAGAAAAACATGTCTGTTGAATCATCTGTTTCTGGTTCTAGTGGTAATCATAATGTTGTACCTTATGATTACAGTGATAAGAAAGCTGACTTAGGAAAAGTTCCAAAGTTCAATGGAGATTCTGAAGAGTTCTCTTGGTGGAAAACCAACTTCTACAGTTATATCATGGGCTTAGATGAAGAGTTATGGGATATTCTGGAAGATGGAGTTGGTGACTTGGATCTTGATGAAGAAGGAGCTGTTGTAGACAGAAAGAAACATACTCTTGCTCAAAAGAAGATGTACAAGAAGCATCACAAGGTAGCAAGAAGGTTAGAGAAGCTAAAGCACTTATGCTTGTTCATCAGTATGAGTTGTTCAAGATGAAAGATGATGAAAGTATTGAGGAGTTGTACTCAAGATTTCAGACCCTAGTCTCTGGACTACAAATACTGAAGAAAGGCTATGTTGCTTCTGATCATGTGAGAAAGATACTAAGAAGGTTGCCTGCTAGATGGAGACCAAAGGTCACTGCTATTGAGGAAGCTAAAGATTTAAACGCGTTAAGTGTTGAAGATCTTGTTAGCTCTCTCAAAGTTCATGAGTTAAGTCTTAATGAACATGAGCCTGCTAAGAAGAGTAAATCTATAGCTTTACCATCTAAAGGAAAGTCATCAAAAGCTCTTAAAGTCATAGAATCTGAAGAAGAAGAATCACCTGATGGAGATTCTGATGAAGATCCTGCTGAGATGATGGCTATGCTCTCCAACAGACTGTAGTATCTGGCCAAGAAGAACAAGAAGTTCTTGAGCAGAAGGAACAGTTACAAAGGCTCCAGGAAAGAAGAACAGAAGGGTTGCTTCAACTGCAAGAAGCCTGGACATTTCATTGCTGATTGCCCTGATCTTCAAAAGGAGAAATCAAAGGACAAGTCAAAGAAGTCAACTTTCAAATCAAACAAGATCAAGAAGTAGATCAAGCAGAGTTTGATGGCAACATGGGAAGATTTAGACAGTGAATCTGAATCTGATAAGGATGATGATGATGAAGGTGCAAAGATAGTTGTTGGGTTAATAGCTACAACAACTTCAGAAGCTGAACCAGAATCAGACTCAGAAGAAGAAAATGAGATATATTCTAAAATTCCCAGAGAAGAACTTATTGAGTCTCTTAAAGAGCTCCTTACACATTTTGAACTGAGAACCAATGAGTTGAAAGATTTAAAAGAAAAATATGTTGATTTAATGAAACAACAAGAATCAACTCTATTGGATCTGAAAGCTTCTGAAGAAGGACTTAGAGGCTTTGACTTCATTTGTAAAACCTATGAAGACAAGCTCAAGTTCTTATGTCAGAAGCTACAAGAAAAATGTAATTGAAAACCTTTAAGCAACCATGAAATTGCTCTTGAAGATTTTATTATGTTTGGTATTTACAGAAGCAGAGTTGCTTCTATGATTTATAACATTTACAAGAACAATGATGATACGGCCTCAAGTGCACGCCAGTGTCGATTTTAGTATAAAAGGGATGTCGTATCCACAGAGACCAATTTAGCAACTACCGAAGTTCGCTGTTACTATGTTTATCTAAGGCGAAAAAAATATTTTGGAATTTGTGCGGAATAAAATATATTTTAATTAATTAATAAACGAGTAGAGACCAAAACGACAGTTTCCATCGACTTCCGTCACTCGAGTAAATCACGCTAATTAAATAGTAACGAGACAATTAAAACTTCTTGTAGAAATTTATCGAACAAGAGACAAAGTTTGCTTTCGCAACACGTTGTCGGAATATTTAGACGCATAACCACCTACTTTCGTAGCGTATAATTACAGGCCTAAAAATTCTTTTTTCTAAATTCAATAAACTCTTCATTAAAAAGAAGAGAAATGTTTTCGCTTTAACCTCTTCGATTAAAAATTTGATATTTTTCTAAGTCGGATATCGTTTTCGCTCTTTCGATGCGTAAACGATATCTCGGTATCTCTACTTTCATAGTAGATTTTTAATAATTATAAAACAGAATTTTTCAAAAACAATTATTTAAATTCTCGTTACACTAAAAGAAACGCGTAATTTACATGAGTTATGTCGGTATGACGGAACCTCGTTTTGGACTCAAATGAGACTACTCGCACATAATTATATTAAGCACACAAAATGTTAATTGATTCATGCTAAAAGAAAATGAATTATACCCGTAAAAATCTGGCCACTTTAATTGAGTATATATCCCTCGAACAATTCGATGCCGTAGAGATCTAAATGAGAAACTGTGCTGCAAAACAATGGCTAAACAAACAAACAAACAAATAATAACTAGGCACAAAAACGTGAGGTGCTTGTACCAACAGTAGCCAAACAGAAATATACAGTACGCAGTAGATAGAGAAATATATAGAGTACGACACCAGGTTAGCAGGGAGCAAGCAATAATTAAATGGAATTGAAACCGAACAGTAGTTCAAGCAATGAAAATATATGGATCATATCGCAATAACAACTCTCAATTAAGGTAGATATGCGCAACACACCTAGAGTAATTGGGATTGAAATATTGAGTAGCAGCAAAATAAAATAAGGATTGAAATTGGAATTGAATATAGGGTTAATGATGTGTTTCGTCCTTGCAAATAGGGGTCGTATAAAAAATCGTCCCTGTATTCGTTAATCCTTTTTTTTTACCCTTGCAAAGTTTAATCAGTTAAAATTTCGTCCCTTGACCCAATTAATGACTGCCATGTCATCTGATTACTGACGTGGCACTGTTAACCCGGTCTCCACTTGAATGAGTCAGCATCTGGGCACGGGAATGGACTAAAATACCCCTCTTCATCTGCGACCAACCGAAAATGACAAAAATGCCCTCCAACCATCTTCTTCAAAACCCACTCCTCTTCTCTTTCCGCGAACGTCTTCTTCCTCCTCTTCCTTTCTTCTGCAGAACCTCTTCTTCCTTCAAAACCCCAAAAACTCCTAGAGTCATTTCTGATTGAAAATGTCTAGTGATACCACAAGCAAAGACTCGTATGAAAGCTACTTGAATGGTGGCAAATTTTCCTCATCCTCATTGCCCACATCTAGAGGCATGCTTCCACTGTGCCGATGTTTACCTCCGAAGCCGATGATTATTTACATCGCAATGACTCTGGAGAATCGAGGCAGGAGGTTCTGGAGATGTCGCGATTGGCAAGTAAGTTGTATAAATAGTTGTATGAATTTATGGTTTTAATTATTTTGTAAACACAGTGAATAAGATTTGAAAATGCAATGGTTTTGTTTGTAGAAAAAACAGAAAACCTGCAATGAGATGATATGGGATGATGAACTTGAACCAGCTAACAGAGTACTGGTTCCGTGCCATTCAGATGTTTCAAACTCAAGGGAAACATAGTCTGCACCTTTGAATGCACATGTGATTGGTGAAGGAGATTCTGCAGCTGTGAATGCTCCTGCAAACCAAAATTGCAAGTGTGGTGAAATCTTGGAGAAGAAGAAAGACAAGTGGAAAATGAAGGTGTTGGCTGAGAAGAAGAAGGTTGAATGGCTAAAGTGGATTCTCATAGCTAGCTGGTTGATGTTTGCTATTTTCTTTGTTAAGAACTAATGATACGTAGTATCTAAGGGTGTTGTTAATTGAGGTGTGTTATGGTGTAATGTAGTGTTGTTATGGTGTAGTGTAGTTTCTAAGATTAGGGAATGTTTATGAATGAAATTGTGTTTGTGTAATGCAGTTGGTACCCTATTATGTAATGTTTTTTTTATGAATTAAATCATGCCTTGTTAGTTTGTGTCAATGTTTGGCAGATGACTGCAATGAAATGGAATAAACAAGTTATGATAGTTGAGTACTTAAAAAACATTCATTCATCAATAACAGATGTTGCATACATAGTGTTACAAAAGTTGGACTTAGCCAAACAAATCACAAAATGATGTCAATTCAAGTAGAGCTGTTCCATTCTAAAATAACATAAGTTGGACTTAGCCAAACACAAAATACAAGTCACATAAACAAGTCAGTGACATAGATATTACACATTCTCAACACTAAATATATGTCACATTCTCAACACTTCTTAGCAAGGCCAAGCAGCTTCCACCTTCATCTTTAAATTTCCATGGGGTAGGTTCAACAACATCTTTCCCTGACCCAGTTGCCTCTGCAACTTCTTGATCTTCCACCTGAATTGGGTTTTCCACATCTTTCCCTGGACCATCTTTGTTTTTTGGACCTTTCCATATTGTTCTGCCACTCCTCCTAACTTGTTTCACTTTCACTATTGGCTCCACAATGGCTCTAACAACATCTAGAGTCTGAACAGAAGGTTTTGTTGGTGGCTTTTTGGGCATAGCAGGTTTAGCAGGTTTTTTCATGACATTATGTTGTGCATTGGTTGCTTGGTTCACAGCTGTGGTGACATTAGCTGTGGGCTTGATAACTGTGCGTGCATTTTTTGTTGTGTGCACAACAGTGTTGACATTAGCAGTTGGCTTCACAACTGTGCGTGCATTTTTTGTTATGTGCACCACAGTGTTGACAATAGCAGTTGGCTCTATTAAGGTGTTTGATTTGTTGGTGGTGTGCAATGTTGTTTGAACTGTAGCACTTGGTTTAATAGATGAAGACATAAGGCCCATTGGTGTTTTTTTAGGCCCAACTTTCCTTTTTTTACCTGCACCCTGCACAGGCTCAGTTATATCTGGTGTACTCAGTATAGACTCTGACCCATCAACAACTTGACTCTGAGTTGCACTTGATCCATTCCCAGCTTGACTTGCACTTGCACTTGCTCCATACCCAGCTTCACTTGTAGTTAGGCATGGCAACAAAACCCATACCCGTGGTTACCCACCCGAACCAAACCCAATTTGACGGGTTTTCCCCGTTTTGACTGGGTTTGGGTATGGGTTTGGGTTTTCCCCGATTTCAAAACACGGGTATGGGACGGGTAACGGGTATATAGGTACCCACCCCGAACCCATACCCAAACCCGTCCCAAATGCAAAAAATTACTTTTATGTTGATATGCGATGTTATTTGTTTGATAATTGTCGTGTTATAAAAACTACCATTGATATTTAAAGGAGCAACTAAATCAATCGGTCTAACAAATGTTAAAGTGAGTATATTGTTTAATAATGCATTACAACATTTATCTAGGGGTTGCAAAAAAAACTTCTATTTTTATTAAAAAAATTATATTGAATGCGGGGACGGGGATGGGGCGGGGATACCCGAACCCGTCGGGGATGGGGATGGGGTTTACTTTCTCATCCCCGTTGGGTATGGGTAGGGTAACGGGTAAGTATATGAAAATCAGGTATGGGGATGGGGAATGTAAAACCCGTCCCCACCCCGCCCCATTGCCATGCCTACTTGTAGTTGCACTTGCTCCATTGGTACTTGCTCCATTCCCAGCTTCACTTGCTCCATTGGTATTACCCCTTGTTTGTCTTGGTGGCTTCCTCTATTTTCATTGATAATAAAATACACAGGTTAGATTATTACAAAATGTGAACAAATATAAACACATTGAGAATGATAAGATTCCATACCTTTCTTTTTTGAGCATTGGGGTTCACAGTTAGACTTTTGCACCCCTTAGCATTATGCCCAAACTCATCACATCTTGTGCACCTGTAAGCAGTTCCAGATCTTTTATACTTGCCCTGTGATGATGGTGTTTCATCAGCTTCTCTCCTTCTAAGCTTTTTTGGTCTTCCTGGTCCCTTCTTATAAGCAGGAGGTAACAACTCTTCACATTCAACCTCTGGCCACATGTCTTGACCATTGATAGCACTGACATTGTGTGAGTAACACCTTTCATACATGTCCCTGCTATACCAGTCAGATACATAATCTTCTGGGTCCTTTGATGTTTTAGACATTGCTGCAATGGCATGTCTGCAAGGAATCCCCACTAACTCCCAAAAATTACATGAACAAGTTTGTTTTGCCCAATTAACAATAAAGGCATGGCCTCCTCCAACCTGATGAACTTCAAACTCCTCAGCATGACCCCATATGGCAACCCAACCACCAGACTTCACAATTTCTCTATTTAATCTCTTCCTAGGCATAGGCATTATCCTATAGTTCCAATTTTGTAGCTTAAGCCTATTGGTTGACATCCTATTCATTAAATATGTTCTAATCCATTCAGCCATGGTAAGGATTGGTTTGTCTCTAGCAACCAGTATTGTTGCATTAAAGGATTCAGATATGTTGTTCATTAAAACATCATATTTAGGGTAATAAGAAATAACATGCTTACACCAGAATTTAGGGTCATGTGCCATTAACCACTCCCATGCTTTCAAGTCAACCTTCTTCAGCTCATCCATCTTTGACTTCCACAACTGATAGTAAGTTGCTTTGGCTGCACCCATCATCAAGTCCCTGATCAAAACACCACTTCCAAACCTCTTTTTAAAGTTTGCATAAAGATGCCTCAAACATAGTCTGTGTTCAACTATGTCAGACCACTCCTCTAGAACTGATATGAGCCCCTGAAATTATCAAACATTTAAAGAGTTACAGAGTAAAAGTACCAGTTATACAGATCTATTTTAAAGGAACCAATCGGATCTAAGAAGAAACAACTAACCTTTTGTTGATCAGATATAAATACCCATCTCTTGTTGGTTCCAATATCTTCAAGCAGTAATTTAAGGAACCACCTCCATGTATCTGTTGTCTCAGTCTCTACAACTCCAAAAGCCAAAGGGAAGTATTGGTCATTTGCATCTCTACCCACTGCAACCAATAAAATACCTCCATAATGGGTTTTCAGATGACACCCATCTATCCCTATGAATGGCCTACAACTTGATAAAAAGGCCTGCTTACAACCATCAAAGCAAAAATAAAACCTGCTAAACCTAGGTTGAACACTTAAGGACATTCTCTCAACATTTATCTTGCACCTATTTCCTTTGGACACCCTCTGAAGCTCAATTGCATACCTCCAGAGTAAAGTATATTGTTTCCTTGCATCACCTTCAATGATTTCCTTGGCCTTCTTTTTTGCCATCCAAGCTATGTAAAATGACACTCCAATTGATTGACTTGTTCTCAGATCTGACATTATATCAGTAACCTTCATATCAGAGGTCCTCAACCTATCAAGGGCATATTTGGTAACAAAGTTTACATCAGCACTACGATTTTCTAAAACCCTACCACATGTGTGGTCCCCATTCCATGTCTTTAATTTAAATGAATGGCTGTAGGCCACCTTGCTGCAAAGGGCTTTAAAATTACATTTGCTATCTTTGCACACTATTCTACACCTTTCTTTATCTTGTTTTACTGTTTTTATCTCAGTCCCATTTAATACACACCACTCCTTTACACTCTCCTTGAACTCTTTAAGACTCCTAAAGTCCTTGCCAACTGTGAACACATAATCCTTAGTTAATTGGCTGGGCTGAAATACACCACAAGCAGGTGCTCTCTCATCACCACTCAAATCTGGATCATCAGAATCTAACTCTTCACTCTCATACTCCTTCCCCCAATCAGTATCATGCACATCAACAATATTATCCACTTGCTCACTTGTTCCTACATCACCCATCTTTACATCACTGTCTTCATTCCTATTGACATTATCCACTTCTTCAAACCCATCTTCAAATCCAAGTGCTCTCTCTTCTTCACTATCAATAAAGCCATCATTATTATCTTCATCTTCATATTCACTGCTACTTGTACCACCAACATCTCCTTCTTCATTATCTTTGTACACTAACACCCCTTTTCCTTTGTCCCTTCTTACAGCCTCAGAACTCTCACCCTTCTCATTGCTAACTACATCATAACTCTGACCCAATTCCTCACCAATAACAACATAATTAGGAATATCAACTACATCAATACTTTCATCCACATTATGCTCAACAAAAAGATTCACAACAGAGTTTTTTTCAAGTGCATAATCTTTTACAATTTCAGCAGTAACATCATCTTTAATCACCCTAAAACTGACCACTTCATCTATCGTCCACCACAACCTATAAGGTTCTTTAACTAGCAAATCAGTTTCCAAAATTCCTTTTATCTCAAAGTAACTTCACCTATCAGGATCTAAACCTTCAATCAATGTTTCTTCACCACCGTTGTAACAAATAACCCAATCCCTAACAAACCTACCCCCGTAATGAAACTTAACAGCAATACCATCTGGAAAACCAAATAAACCCCAATTTAGAAATGATGGAAAGCAAACATACAAGATCATCAATATTTAACATTTAACACTTACTCAAAAACAACAACTAATAACACAGACATTCAGTAAAATACAACAACTACAAACATAGTTCATCATTTTGAA
The DNA here is from genome assembly GCA_958299785.1 of Medicago lupulina. Lineage (NCBI taxonomy): Eukaryota > Viridiplantae > Streptophyta > Magnoliopsida > Fabales > Fabaceae > Medicago > Medicago lupulina. The sequence goes on along the minus strand of OY283139.1, from coordinate 60,846,875 downwards.
TGAACATACCCGTATCACATCGTGATGATTCTCCAAACGCAGCATTATTCGAACTCGAGTTTGACACCTTCACTGGATTTGCCTTTGAAAACGAGCTGGACCACTTCATTTAATCAGTTTGATTCGTATCACAATCTTCAATCACGTTTTTTCCCCTTTTGAAACCCTAGAAATTCGATTCCCAGAACCCAGAAAACTTGATTGTGAAAAATTGAATCGAATGAAAGGTTGGAGGGCATTTTTGTCATTTCCGATTGGTCGCAAATGAAGAGGGGTATTTTAGTCCATTCCCGTGCCCGTGCCCAGTGCCACGTCAGTAATCAGATGACATGGCAATCATTAATTGGGTCAAGGGACAAAATTTTAACTGATTAAACTTTGCAAGGGTAAAAAAAAAGGATTAACGAATACAGGGACGATTTTTTAAACGACCCCTATTTGCAAGGACGAAACACATCATTAGAATATATGATAGAGAGGCAAAGCAACAATGGAATTAAATAAATAAGTGCAGTAACAAGAAATTGAATGTGAATTTAATATGAAAACAAAGGGGAATTAATACTAGGAATTATATAGAAAACAAGGTTCTGAAACTTTGTATTCTAATGCCATGGCTACGGTTTCAAAAGAAATAATAAAATAAAACTAAAATTGAAAATCTAGGATTCTCAAATCAATTTGTACAACCGCTAGGGTTCTTTAGAAATAAAACTGAAACTAAAAACTAGAGATGAAATGTAAAACTAGAGCTAAAAAACGTGATCCTTCTTCTCATCAGCTGAGCCCCTTTTATATCATTCAATCTGCAACTGGATTCCTCATACTTGTGCCCAAAGATGTGGGAATGGATTGGGATAAAATCTCAATTTTTTAGGAAGCTTTTGTTGCTGAACGTATGACCATTCTGTCTTGCTGATCTCAATTGGGTGTGACGTCAGCATGATGTCATTACTAGCTCAAGTTGCTCTTTTCACCTCCTTCTTGATTATTCTACTTTTGACATCCTCGGTACCTGAAACACAATGAAATATTAGCCAGAAGACATGCAAAGCACAATAAACGACCTGAAAATAAATAAAAATTAAACTATTTAAACAATGTATTTTGCATGCTATCAAACTCCCCCACACTTGAACCATTGCTTGTCCTCAAGCAAAATGCAAGGGACGGCAACAACATAATTCAGAAAAACAGAATGAACTAAAAATCAATTGCATTTTTATTTTTCAAGGCTTTGTTCTCAGGATGCACTTATCACAACCAATACACTTTTCAAGGATCACATCAACCCTACAACAGTTTCAAGTGTGTGTGTGTGTGGAGTCCAGCTTTTTATTACGCCTGTGTAAAAGGTATTATGAGGAAAACAGGTTCTGACTTTAACACTAAACCAACCGAGAAAAGTTCTTTCTTCATTTCATATAAGAGAGATGGGAATCATTTTGATCATTTGACATTTATACACTTTGGGGGACTGCAAAACTTTTATTGATGTTCAGAGACACCATCTTCACGTGGGAAGTCAGGTAGGGCAGCTCCTACCCCCCCAGAGTCAACGATGCCCCCTATATATGTATTTGTTCTGACCCCTTTCTGAAAGTTATAAGTAAGAAGGAATTACGGAAGCTACTTTTGGTTATCAGAGAGACACCATCTTCACGTGGGAAGCAAGTGAGGCCTACTCCCGACCCCCCAGAGTCAATGATGTTCCCTTATAAATATATTTGCTTTCGCCCCTCTTGATTTGATCTTTTTATTTCCCCACACTAACTTATACTACTTTTACTCCGAAAACTTTTAAGGGTTAATTTACCATTGAAGTTAGAACGTGCTCCTTAAAATACCTACCTACACACTTGCTCAAAGATCTGCAACTTTGTGATTTTCTCAAAGAGAGAATTTCACGTTGAAACATGATATGAGTTTAGTGAAACTTAAAAAGGGAAAAGGTGTTTACATGCACAAAGTCATCATCGAACTCAACCTTAAATTTATTATTATTATTATCATTATTATTATTATTATTATTATTATTATTATTATTATTATTATTATTATTATTATTATTATTGTTTTTTGTTGTTGTTTTTTTTTTTGAAATTTTATCGGTTCATAAAACGGGAGAATTAGACAACAAAGCAAAAACTACACATTTTATTGACTCAATAATTAAAACTAGACTGTTAAGGTGGGAAATTCCTCCCCCACACTTAAAACTGACATTGATCTCAATGGAAATAAATAAAAGAAAAGGAAAAACACTACCTGGTGGAACAATCGTCGTCAGGGTCAGCTGGGGGCATCCCATGATGCTGGACCATCCATCTATCGTTGCCATTTTCTTTTGAGACATGCCACCTATCCTTGCCAACTTTGACTGATCTTTTTTTTCTTAAAAAACAAACATAAAAATAAAATCAATAAATAAAAATTGTGGGTTGCCTCCCACGCAGCGCTCCATTTAACGTCGGTAGCTCGACGCCTAACTCAGCTTTCAGGGTTTTGTTAAGGCGTAACGAACGCCTTTCTCAACATCCTCCCCAGAGGTGTAATGTTAGAACCTCTGGCCATTCACAGTAAACGGGCCGGTGGATTCACTCCACACTTCGACTGCGCCAGACAGCGTTACTTTTTTCACTTGAAACGGCCCGGACCAACGAGAGCGGAGCTTTCCAGGGAATAGTTTCAACCTGGAGTTAAACAATAATACAAGCTCCCCCTCTCTAAATTCTCTCTTGATTATACGCCTATCATGCCATTTTTTTGTTCTTTCTTTGTAAATCTTGGCATTCTCATAGGCGTCCAGTCTTAGCTCTTCCAACTCATTCAACTCTAATACCCTTTTTCCCCCGGCGACTTTGTAATCCATGTTAAGGGATTTAATAGCCTAATAGGCTTTATGCTCAAGTTCCACCGGAATATGGCAAGATTTCCCATAGACTAATTTGAAAGGGGTGGTCCCGATAGGCGTCTTGTAGGCGGTTCTATAAGCCCAGAGTGCATCATCAAGCTTGGCGGCCCAATCCTTCCTCGAAGTTGAGATGGTTTTCTCAAGGATGGACTTAATTTCTTGGTTAGAGACTTCCACTTGGCCGCTTGTTTGTGGATGATACGGGGTTGCAACTTTGTGCTTCACTCCATACTTCTTTAGCAAATTTTCAAGTTGCCTCGAGATGAAGTGAGATCCACCATCACTTATGACCAGCCTTCGGACTCCAAATCTAGGGAAGATTATTTTCTTAAACATCTTAATCACAACTCGTGTATCATTGGTGGGAGAGGCGATGGCCTCTATCCATTTTGACACATAGTCAACTGCGACGAGTATGTATTGGTTTCCCATGGAGGACGGGAAGGGTCCCATGAAGTCAATGCCCCACACATCGAAGATTTCAACCTCTAGGATGTTCTTAAGTGGCATCTCATGCCTTTTAGAGATGTTCCCGGTACGCTGGCACTGGTCACACCTCGCAACGAACGCGTGGACATCCTTAAAGATATTAGGCCAGTAGAGTCCTGCTTGAAGGATCTTGTAGGCTATTTTAGACGTGCTGGTGTGTCCACCATAAGGGGACGCATGACAATGGGTAAGGACACTCTCGACCTCTTCTTCTGAAATGCAACGACGAAAGATACCGTTTGCGCCTCGCTTGAAAAGAAGGGGCTCTTCCCAGTAATATTGCTTAAGATCGTTGAAGAACTTTTTCTTCCGTTGATAGTCCATGTCAGGGAGTAGGACCCCAGCGGCAAGGTAATTGACGAAGTCAACATACCAGGGTGCCACATTCTTTACAGACGCTATCAGCCTTTCATCAGAGAAAGAGTCATCCAAAGGCAACTCTTCTCGCTTGAGGTCACTCATCCTAGACAAATGGTCTGCTAACACATTCTCTGTTCCTTTTTTATCACGGATCTCAAGATCAAACTCTTGTAGTAGCAGAATCCAACGAATCAACCTGGGATTTACGTCTTTCTTGCTCAATAGATACCTTATGGCGGCATGGTCAGTGTAGACTATAATTTTCGAACCTACCAAGTAAGATCGAAATTTGTCAATAGCATAGACAATGGCCAGAAGCTCTTTCTCAGTAGTAGCATAATTTATTTGAGCTTCATTTAAGGTTCTGCTGGCGTAATAGATCGCATGCATCTTTTTATCCTTCCGTTGTCTAAAGACAGCACCAACTGCATAGTCGCTTGCATCACACATAATCTCAAAGGGAAGACTCCAATTTGGAGGTTGCATTATAGGTGCGGAGACTAGTGCTTGCTTGAGCTTGTGGAAGGACTCAAGGCATTGGTCATCAAAGATGAACTCAACGTCCTTCATGAGCAAGCCTGTCAGAGGCTTAGTTATCTTAGAGAAGTCCTTGATGAAACGCCGGTAAAAACCAGCGTGACCTAGAAAGCTTCAGACCTCTTTCACTGTGGTGGGAGGTGTTTGTAACGCCCGTTTGAATTATTTAATTATTTAATATAATTGTGGAGTCTAGAATATATTTATATGATTTATGAGATGTGAAGAAGTATGATTTATGCGATTTATGTGATTTTATGAGATGTTGTGACTTATTTTATTATTTAATAGAATAAGATATGAAAATAAAATAAATATAGAGATAAGGGGTTGTTTTGAGATTTTAGAGAGTTTTGGGGGAGAAAGAGTAAATAAGATAAGATTTGATGGGAGTATAAATAAGGAAAATTAGGTTAGAGTTGTTTTACGTACGTTTTTGGAAAAAGGGAGAAAACCAGAGAAAGAGAAGAGGAACCTAGGAGGGCTGTGATTTCTGCAAAATTAAGGTAAGGGTGAGACTAACTCTCATTAAAATTAAGTGTAGGATTGCTGAGATTACAATTAACATGTTCGGGATTAGTTTTGAAAGTTTTGAGAATTAGGGTTAATGATGATTTTGATGATTTAATGATGTAAAGCTGTTAATTTGATTTAAAAATGATGTACAAACCTTAGATAATCCATAGGATGTTAATTAGGATTAGTTTTAAGGTTAGAACCATGAGATTAGGTGAGTTTTGGTGATTTTAGGTTTTCTGCCCGTGCTGCTGTTCATCGCTCGCCGTAGCGAGCGTTAATCCCCGCCTGGCGAGCGATGCTGAGTCCCTCGCCATAGCGAGCAACCTTCCCGCCTGGCGAGCCCGCTAAGTTCCTCGCCACAGCGAGCTGATCCCTCGCCTTGCGAGCTATGCTTTTCCAAAATTGTTAGGTTGGATTCATGTGCTGTTTTGAGTTGTTTGATTTATGAATTGAGTTTTGATATGAATATGTGAATTGCTGGTAGTTGAATTGTCTTTCCAGTACTTGTGATTTGATATGCAATTCTTTTTTTTAATTGATTGCTCATGAGATATATGATGAAGTTGTCTAAGAAGTCAAGTCGTATGAAGTGTCCAGGATGTTTGAAGTTGTAAGTTGTGAGTCCATTTGCATACTCATTGCTGAGGGCTTATGCCCTGGGGGTATTTACTCCAATACGTTGAGGGCTCATGCCTTGTGAGCTTTTGCTCTTTATGTTGAGGGCTTATGCCCTGTGAGTATATTTATGCTCTTAAAGAAAGGGGCTCATGCCCCGGATGGTACCACATGCATATAAGATGTTAAGATGTTTAAGAAGATGAAGTTGCATAGTCGTGTCGAGTTGTCAAGTTGTTGAGTTGTCTGTTGGAACAAAATGTGTTTAACAATAAATCCTAAGAGTTTTGATGATAACAAGGTATTAAAAATTGACAATTGGTATTGCTAACATTTGTTCAAGTGTACATGACCATAGACCAAGTATTATATCTTACAAAGGTTCTAGAAGAACAAATATAGAGCAAAAGAAACATTATTTGAAGCTTAAGGCGCTCCTGAAGACTTGTGCTCCTGAAGAGTATGACGTCATCAGAAGCTGAAGGCCCTCAGAAGCTGGTTCTTCAGAAGCTGTAGTATTTCACCAGAAGCAAAATGATTCAAGATTTTATGAATTAAGTGTTGTATTTTGGAGCGAAAGTCTTGAAGAAGTGGTAGAAGATCACATGTTCTCATTTGAAAGCATCAGGTTACTAAAATACAAAGAGCGTTGACAAAATTACTATGTACGAACTGTGCAACCACCTTCTCCACTACTCTGTTCTTTGTCTAAGCTACCAGACAAGAATAACAGCTCTCATGTACAACCAAGCCTGCATCCTTGTTCCCTCTCAACCGGAATGGATTTGAAATTGATCCTTTATAGGACAATAACTTAATCAGGCAAAGAATCATTGGTGAAAGATCAAGCTTCAACAACGACTCTTTTTGGATGAATTGGCACTTACAGCGTTCATTTCACACCTCTATATAAAGGAGTGAAGACTTGAAGAACAATATGACTCTACAACATTTTTGAAAGCGCCAAAACTCTGTCAAATTGTTTAAGCATCCAAAGTTCACTTAGAATTTCAGTTTTCAAGTTCATATCTTTGAAATTTATAAGTCTTAAGAGTCTGTATCTGAATTACATTGTGAACACCACTGATTGTATATCAAGTGTTCAACCTCAAACATTTTCTTTGTAATTTTGTTTGATAGAAGTCTCTTGCTTGTGTGCTTGAGTATTAGAAGTCTCTCGATTGTGTTCTTGAGCATTTGAAGTCTCTTGCTTGTGTGCTTGAGCATTTGTAATCAGATATTACATTTAGTGAACTCTCCTTGGAAGTGCAAGGGGGACAGGACTACTTCCGGTTTGTGGAAGGAACCTGTATAAATTGCTTGCGTCCTGCTTCTTCTCTTTTCTCTCTGTTTATCATTCCGCTGCATACGCTCCTGAACCTCATCTTCAGAAGCTGTCTCAATTGCTTTTGATCATTAGTGTTCTGAGTTTTTAAGAGAAAACGAAATTAAGTCTAACACAATTCAACCCCCCCCCCCCTTCTTGTGTTTTTCTCCCCTTCAATTGGTATCTAGAGCTTTGGTTCTGTTGTCAACACCTAACAGTGTAACAGTCCAAGATCTGAGAAAAACATGTCTGCTGAATCATCTGTTTTTGGTTCTGGTTCTGCTGGTAATCATCATGCTGTTTCCTATGACTATAGTGAAAAGAAAACTGACTCAGGGAAGGTTCCAAAGTTTAATGGAGATCCTGAAGAGTTTTCTTGGTGGAAAACCAACTTCTACAGTTATATCATGGGCTTAGATGAAGAACTATGGGATATTCTGGAAGATGGAGTTGGTGACTTAGTCCTTGATGAAGAAGGAGCTGCTGTTGATAGAAAAATTCATACTCTTGCTCAGAAGAAGATGTACAAGAAACATCATATGATCAGAGGCTCTCTGGTTTGTGCTATACCACGAGCAGAGTACATGAAGATGAGTGATAAATCAACTGCAAAAGCTATGTTTGCATCTTTATGTGCTAACTATGAAGGAAGCAAGAAAGTCAGAGAAGCTAAAGCACTGATGCTTGTTCATTAGTATGAGTTGTTCAAGATGAAGGATGATGAAAGTATTAAGGAGATGTACTCAAGATTTCAAACCTTAGTCTCTGGACTTCAAATACTGAAGAAAAGCTATGTTGCTTCTGATCACGTGAGTAAGATTCTCAGAAGTCTGCCTGCCAGATGGAGACCAAAGGTGACTGCCATTGAGGAAGCTAAAGATTTAAACACTTTAAGTGTTGAAGATCTTGTTAGTTCTCTCAAAGTTCATGAGTTAAGTCTAAATGAACATGAGTCTACTAAAAAGAGTAAATCAATAGCTTTTCCATCCAAAGGCAAGTCATCAAAAGCTCTTAAAGTGGTTGAATCTAAAGAAGAAGATTCACCAACTGGAGATTCTGATGAAGAGGTTACTGAGATGATGGCTATGCTCTCAAACAGACTTCAGTATCTAGCCAAAAAGAACAAGAAGTTTGTGTCCACATGAGGTAGCTTCAGAAGCTCAAAGAAGGAAGATCAGAAGGGATGCTTCAATTGCAAGAAGCCTGGTCATTTCATTGCTGATTGCCCTGATCTTCAGAAGGAAAAGTCAAAGAAGCCAACATTCAAGTCAAGCAAGTTCAAGAAACAGTTAAAGCAGAGTTTGATGGCCACATGGGATGATTTGGATAGTGAATCTGAGTCTGACAAAGAAGAATCTGATGAAGGTGCAAAGATAGCTGTTGGGTTAGTAGCTACAGCAACTTCAGAAGTTGAAACTGAATCAGATTCAGAAGATGAAAATGAGGTATATTCCAAAATCCCTAGAGAAGAACTGATAGAGTCACTTAAAGAACTCCTCACTCATTTTGAACTGAGAACCAATGAGTTGAAAGTTTTGAAAGAAAAATATGTTGTTCTGATGAAGCAACAAGAACCAACTTTATTGGATCTAAAAGCTTCTGAAGAGGGACTTAGAGGCTTTGACTTCATATGTAAAACTTATGAAGACAAGCTCAAGTTCTTGTGTCAGAAGTTACAAGAAAAATGTGATGGAAAGTCTTTAAGTAACCATGAGATTGCTCTTGAAGATTTCATTATTTCTGGTATTGACAGAAGCAGAATTGCTTCTATGATTTATAGCATTTACAAAAACAATGGCAAAGGGATTGGGTTTTCAGAAGCTAAGTCTAATGAAACCAATCTTAAAGCATACCGTGAATGCATTAAGGAAGGATTGAAAACCTTCTTTGTTCCTGAAGGTGCCAAAATGGAAACTGTTGCTCAATCAGAACCTGAAGCTTCCAGTTCTAAAGCTAAGATTATTTCAAAGCCAAAGAACTCCAAGTCTAAGGCTGTGGTAAATTCTGAATCCAAGACTGCAAAGATTAAGATTCTGAAGAGATCAGAACCTGTTCCTCAGAATCTGATGGAATCAGAATCTGATATCCTAAAGTCTAAGGTTCAGAAGGGCAAAGCAGTTGTTGCTTCTAAAGTATCAAAACCAAAAGTTGAGAAACCTAAGGTAATGATTAATCAGAAGCTACCCAAAGCGCATCTTAAGGAACAGGAAATGGTGAGTAAATCTTCCAGCTCTAACCCCAAAGGACCCATAAAACAATGGGTACCTAAATCTGAAATTGCCAATACTGCAGGTTTGTCTAAAAGCAAGATCAAAGCAAAAGTCATGGTACCTGGACAGAGGTTGCTCAAGGCATATGATAGGAGAGAAGTCAATGTTCCTATCCCTCACAGTGAAAGAAAGAGGAAATGTAATGTTTGGAGGCAACTAGTCTGGGAAGATTATTGGTACGGGGACTATTGGTAATTCCTCTACCTCTATTAATAATGTGTGGGTTGTAGATGGGCTTGAACATAACCTATTGAGCATCAGTCAATTCTGTGACAATGGTTATGATGTATTATTTGAAAAAGCCAATTGCACAGTAATCAACAAGAATGATAAATCCATAGTGTTCAAAGGAAAAAGAGTGGAAAATGTTTACAAAATTAATTTCTCTGAACTGGCTGATCAGAAGGTAATTTGTCTTCTGTCAATGAATGATAAGAAATGGATGTGGCATAGAAGGTTGGGACATGCTAACTGGAGATTAATCTCTAAGCTTAGAAGGTTACAACTTGTCAAAGGCCTTCCTGACATTGATTATCATTCAGATGCACTCTATGGTGCATGCCAGAAAGGAAAAATTGTTAAATCATCTTTCAAAGTTAAAGATATTGTTTCCACCTCAAGACCTTTAGAACTACTCCATATTGACTTATTTGGACCAGTTAGCACTGCATCCTTATATGGGAGTAAGTATGGATTAGTCATTGTTGATGATTATAGCAGATGGACGTGGGTGAAATTCCTGAAAAGCAAAGATCATGCATATGATGTATTCAGTAACTTCTGCACCCTTATTCAATCTGAAAAAGAAGCCAAAATTTTGAAAATTAGAAGTGATCATGGTGGTGAATTTGAAAATGAGCCATTTGAAGCTTTTTGTGAAAAACATGGAATCATCCATGAATTCTCTTCTCCTAGAACTCCACAACAAAATGGGGTTGTAGAGAGAAAGAATAGAACTTTACAAGAAATGGCCAGAACCATGATCCACGAAAACAATTTGGCAAAACATTTTTGGGCAGAAGCTGTGAATACAGCGTGTTATGTCCAGAATAGGATCTACATCAGACCTATCTTGGAGAAAACAGCATATGAACTCTTCAAAGGAAGAAAACCCAATATCTCTTACTTTCATCAATTTGGATGTACTTGTTACATTCTGAACAACAAGCTCTACCTAAAGAAATTTGATGCCAAGGCCCAAAGAGGAATCTTTTTAGGTTACTCTGAAAGGTCAAAGGCATACAGAGTGTATAATTCAGAGACACTCTGTGTTGAAGAATCTATGCACGTTAAATTTGATGATAAAGAGCTTGAAGATAAAACTTCAAAGCAAGATGAAGGTTCTGCAGAGATACAGGTTTCTGAAGACACTTCAGAACCTGATCAGATAGTTGAATCTGAAGATAGTCCAGAAGCTGCACCCACATCATAAGCTCAAGATGAAGTTGCTTCTGATGAAGCACAAGATGGCTCACAACAAGCAGATTCATCCAACAACACTTTCAAATACAAGTCTTCTAATCCTGAGGATCAAATCATTGGAAGTAAAGAAAGTCCCAGAAGAACAAGATCACACTTCAGACAAGAAGAATCTATGATAGGACTAGTATCAATGATTGAGCCTACAACAGTTGATGAAGCACTTTCAGATGATGGATGGATCTTAGCTATGCAAGAAGAGCTGAATCAATTTCAACGAAATGATGTGTGGGAGCTGGTACCCAAACCTTCTCAGAAGAACATTATTGGAACAAAATGGGTATTCAGGAACAAACTGAATGAGCAAGGTGAAGTAACCAGAAACAAAGCCAGACTTGTTGCACAGGGATACAGTCAACAAGAAGGCATTGATTACACTGAAACATTTGCTCCAGTTGCAAGATTGGAGGCAATCAGGTTACTTCTATCCTATGCAGTTAATCATGGCATTATATTATATCAAATGGATGTCAAAAGTGCATTTCTTAATGGTGTCATTGAAGAAGAAGTGTATGTGAAACAACCTCCTGGTTTTGAGGATCTGAAGCATCCTGACTATGTTTACAAACTAAAGAAATCACTATATGGCTTGAAACAAGCTCTAAGAGCTTGGTATGATAGACTAAGTAATTTCCTGATTAAAAATGATTTTAAACGAGGACAAGTTGATACAACACTCTTCAGAAGGACCCTTGAGAAAGACATTCTTATTGTGCAAATATATGTTGATGATATAATATTTGGTTCTACTAATGCATCTCTTTGCAAGGAGTTTTCTAAGTTAATGCAAGATGAATTTGAAATGAGCATGATGGGAGAGCTGAAGTTCTTCCTGGGCATTCAAATTAATCAAAGCAAAGATGGAGTATATGTTCATCAAACAAAATATACAAAGGAGCTTCTGAAGAAGTTCAAGCTTGAAGACTGTAAGCTGATGAACACTCCAATGCATCCAACATGCACCTTAAGCAAAGAAGATGAAGGATCAAAAGTAGACCAGAAGCTATACAGAGGTATGATTGGTTCTCTGTTATACCTCACTGCATCTAGGCCAGATATTTTATTCAGTGTATGTCTGTGTGCAAGGTTTCAGTCAGATCCTAGAGAATCTCATTTAACTGCAGTTAAAAGAATCTTCAGGTATCTGAAAGGAACAACTAATCTGGGACTCCTTTATAGGAAATCCTCAGATTACAAGCTAATTGGATTCTGTGATGCTGATTATGCTGGTGACAGGATTGAAAGAAAGTCAACCAGTGGCAAATGTCAATTTCTGGGTGATAATCTGATATCCTGGGCTAGCAGAAGACAAACAACTATTGCTATGTCTATAGCAGAAGCAGAATACATTTCAGCTGCAAGTTGTTGCACACAACTACTCTGGATGAAACATCAGTTGGAAGACTTTCAGATTAATGCTAACAGTATTCCCATTTTTTGTGATAATACTGCTGCTATTTGTTTGTCAAAGAATCCAATTCTACATTCAAGAGCCAAGCATATTGAGATCAAACACCATTTTATCAGAGATTATGTTCAAAAAGGAATTTTAGATATACAATTCATTTATACTGAAAATCAATGGGCTGATATATTTACTAAGCCTTTAACAGTTGAAAGATTTGAATTCATTAAGAAAAATTTGAACATGCACTATGTGTCTGATTAAATTTGCTTGCATCTGAATGGGAAGTTTAGGTTCTGAAGTCAGTTCAGAAGCCATTGTCCTTCCGAAGCTCTTAGTTGAGGTTCTGAGAAAAATGTGCTCCTGATGATGTCATCAGAATTTCAAACTTCAGAAGCGGAATCTTTATGCCTCTGAATAGTAGGAGTTAGTGGAATTTCTGGAGTTGCTTCTGGTGACACCTGTCCCACTAACTTATACAGCATATCTGAAATCTGATAACGTGGCATAAATGTATTGGTGTATAACAAAAAGGGCAATGATGATCTTTATGCTTTCGTAGTACTATCTCGCGCCCCCAACTGTCATTAATGCTTATGTTTGTTTGTCCCCTGTGTACTCAAAAGTTTTCTAAAAACACTTAGTCATATCACACACATCTTTCACCTCACTACCTACACTTTTCTCTTCGTATCAGCTAAGTAAAAATCTTTCTCTCTCTCAAAACCCTAAGAACCCTAGAATCATCATCTTCTTCAATCATCGATGGCGTCTTCAAGCTCCGCTCAAGAATCAAATGCTCAAGTTACTGCTCAACAAGTTGAAGGTCAGCAAGAACGTGCAGCTTACGAATTAAAAGGGGTAACAATGAGTTTGAAGGAATGGGAACTTAAGATACAAACTGAGAATCCAGTTGATTTCGAGTCTCTGGCATATCATGGGTGTGACATCAAAAACTATTATGAAACTCAAGGGCTGATGAACTACTTTGACATGCTGAATGGTCCTACGTACAAAACGCTGATAAGATATTTTTGGGTAAGAGCTTCAGTCTATGATAAAGAAGCATCAGAGGAAGAAGAAAGAGAAAAGATACTGATTGATCCCACACTTGCTGGAAAGACCAGAGAAGAAATGGGTTTGGAACCTTTCAAGCGTACAGAAATAAGATCAAGTGTAATGGGAATTCCTGTATTCATCTCTGAAGAGATTATTGCTTATGTTCTGGGAACAGAAGCATTAGGAAAATACTCTGGTATAGATATACCAAACACCAAGACAAGTCCATGGAATGACATTGTCAACATGACACTGTTTAACTCCAAGCTGAAGGTGGGAAAAACACAAGAAGGGGGGGGGGGGGGTTGAATTGTGTTTTCAAAAACGTTTCTTTCTTACGAAAAATAACAATGTTCTCAGAATACAGAGTCTGATAGAGTTCAGACTCTGATCAGAGTTCAGAGTCTTAGCAGCGGAAAGTAGAACAAATGCAAGAAAAAAAGAAGACACAAGCAATTTTATACAGGTTCCTTCCACAAACCGGAAGTAGTCCTGTCCCCCTTGCACTTCCAAGGAGAGTTTCACTAAAATGTAATATCAAATTACAAGTTGCTCAAACACACAAGTAAGAGACTTCCTTTGCTCAATCACACAAGAAAGAGACTTCAATTGCTCAAGCACACAAGCAAGAGACTTCAAAACAATTACAGAGAATTGAAAAGAGTTTTGAATACTTGATATACAATCAGAGGTATTCACAAGACAAAACGAAACAGAACAGACTCTGTTTTGTTCTTAGATACTTAGAAATTCTAAAATGTAAGCTTTTGTAAGAATTATCTAAGTTATTGATGAGCAGTGTTTGTGACTTGGAATATGAGAGAAGAACTTAATTCGCGTGTATATATAGTTGTAATTTGTTCTTCAAGTCTTCATCTCTATTTATAGAGAATTTGAGAGACGTTGGAAACTGCCAGCTCATCACTTTTTCTTTACCGAAGCTGATTTGACACCTTTGATCCTTTGCTTGATTTGAGGCTTGTACAATGAAATCAAATTCAAATCCATTCCAGCAAATATGGAAAAGTTTATGCTTTAGTTCTGTTATTCTTGTCGTGTATAGAAGACACTGTGCAGAGTTGGTGGTTGCAGGAACAGGCGTAGGCATAGTGGTTGTACTTTTCGTACGTTATGCTTTGTCAACGCTTTTCAGTGTCTGAAGAATCTTTGCTTCTGATGAATCTGCCTCTGGAGACCATTTGCTTCTGATGAGTCTGCCTCTGAAGAACTTGCTTCTGATGACGTCATCTTTAGGAGCTCTTTCTTCAGACGCATTCTGACTCTGAATTTCCAGGAGCGCTTTCATTCAGATGTTCTTCAAGGTTCAGTCTAAATTTCCTTTGCTCTTAAGTTCATTCAATCAGAACCTCTTGTAAATAAATCTTTGATAATGGTTCTGTACACTTGAATAAATATTTAGCATATCCAATTGATAATTTTTAATACCTTGTTATCATCAAAACTTAAGTGGTATACTTGTGAAACATCCTTTGTTCCAACACAAGCAACCTGGGAAGTACAACGACTTAAGCATGAAGAACAAGATGCTTCTGAAGATCCAATACGAGAATTTGCTACCAAAAGGTGGTGGCAGTGATCAACCATCCTTGGCGCACAAAGTCTTTCTTCACCACATTATCAACGGAGAAAAGGTGAATGTGCCCAAGTATATTTTCAAGCACATGATCAAAGAACTCAGGGAAAGCCAGAAGAAGTGCAGAGTCTGGGTTCCCTATGGAAGACTGATCTCAGAAATCTTCCATCAGGGAGGCATCATTCAAGCTCTGAATGAAGTCAATTACTTCACTGATGAGAAGTTGGAAACTGAGACTGGCAAAGTGATTAATGCCAGCACCTTGAAGAATATAAGGCTGATTAATAAAGTAACCAAGCTGAAGACAGACTTGAGTGAATCAAGGGTTATATCAAATCTGATGGAGGACTTCCCTCCTATCTGCAAGAAAGACACCTTGGCTGTCCAAATGGCTCTCATTGCTGATCACTATGAGACCCATGGCAAGCTTATCTCTCTGGATGAAGTACCAGAAGAAATGTATGGAAAAGAGCTTCTAGTCGCTAAAGGCAGAAAGTCTAAAAGAAAAGACTTGTCTGAAGAAGAGTATCTGGCTGAGGAGCGGCCTTCAAAGAAAACAAAGTCCAGCACTTCTGTTAGAGCATCTGAAGAAGGTGGTTCTAGAATGCAACCAATTTCAGAAGAACAAGTTGAAGGTGTTCTGGGAAAAAGGTCAAGAGAAAGTCAAGAGGTTGGACCTTCTCCAACTCAAGCTCTTAGAATTCCCAAGAAGCCTAGAAAGAAGATTGTCAGGAAATTGGAGTAGACTTCTTAAGAAGAACGAGAAATTGGAGAAATGGTTGAGGAAGTTGTACATGAGACTGCAAAAGAGCTGGTGAATAAGATTTTTGAACTTGCCATAAAAGAAGCTACTGAAAAGGAGGCTGCTGCTGCATCTGTCATTGAAGCTTCTATAGCAGTTCAGAACTTAGCTGCCACTGAAGTGGAAAACCTGATGCTTGGAATAGTCTCTGAAGTAAGAGCTTCTGAGCAACCTGCTTCTAAAGAGCAACCTGCATCTGAAGAACAACCTGCATTTGAAGGTAATTCTCTTTCCCAATCTACAGTTGCTGAAATTGTAACCCTTTCTTCAAACTCTGACTCACCCTCTTCATCCTCATCTTCTGAACCCTCATCATCCTCATCCACAGATAGTTATGATATACCACTTAGTAAAACCATACCCTCACTAAGAAATTTGACTCCATCACCATCAACCAAAATTCACAAAGAACCCGCCACTGATACATTTATTCCTGTCTATGATTCTATTGAGGCAAGAACCATTGCTATGCAACAAACAAGAATAGACAAATGTAAGAACCTACCTGCAAATCACCCACTTCAGCCACCTGTGATTGAACCCATTCAATCCTTACCTGCTTCTGCAGAGGGTGCAAGTGATTTGTCAAGGACAGGTCTTGACATTCTAAATGAATCAGTTCCTACTCCAAAATCTCCAACACCAACACCAAATACAACGAACAACAACCAAATCCTTGAACAATCTGTGATTTCTAACCTAGAAAGTCACTATTCAGGAGAACTGCCTAAATATCAACAACAAATAACCTCTGACATAACTTCTAATGAAGATGTTATGACAGAAAGCCCCCCTCAACAACAACCAAACCAAATTAGAGACTACATAAATCCTTCTGACTCAACCCTTCAAACAAAATTAACTGAACCTGAACATGAAACCTCAGTTGATCCTGAATCGAGTACTTCTGATCAAACTAAATCTGATCCATCAACTTCTGACCAAAATCCCTCTTCTTCCAACTTATCCATTGAACCTGTTGAACCAACCTTCTCTGATATACCCAAACCACCATCAGTTTTTCTACACTTACCCTTTTTAGCAACTGTATGTTTGGATATATTCAAAAAGGCTAAACAACTCATTGAAACTAGACATGATCTGGTTCATGCTGGAAACTATTAGAAGCAATGTAAAAGAGTTGTTGAAAGAGTTCATCTGGTATTTTCTGAGATACAAAGGTCAAGCCTAGATGATCAAGCTCAAGCTCAAAAGGAGTTGAAAGACTGGCTCAAAGGAGTCATGTCTGAAGTACATAAAGTCAAGGTTCTCAGAACCTGGGCAAGAGCTCCTCTTAGTCTTGAAGCTGGGTTTGTGATCCCATCCCATATTCACCCAAGGGATTTGAATTTGGATTGGATCAATAAGATAAATTTGAAAGACGCTTCAACAGAATTGGCGTTAGCTCAAAGGAACAGTCTGTTGGAAAAGGAGAATCATTCTCTGAGAAAAGAGCTTCTGGAGCAGAAGATGATGCTCCTGGACTACAAAAATTCTATTGAAGCTAAGCTAGCAGAAGCTAAGAATAGAGAAGAAAAGTTGATCAGAGATAACGAAGACTTTAAGAAGGAGATGAAGCAGCAAGCAGAAGCTCAGAAAGCTCAAATGGAAGAAACGCAAAGGATGATGCAAAAGATGATGGAAATGATGATGCAAAAACAAGCCAACCCATAGATTGCACACCATTTTTTTTTTATCTATGATTGTGTTTCTAATTAATTCATGCCTCTGACAATGATTATGCTTCTGAATTCTACAATGCTTCTGAACCTAAATGCTTCTAATCTATAAAAACTGCTTCTGAATGACTTGTCTTTACGTATATATTTGCTTATGCTCTGAACCTTTTATACGCTATGTTTTTCTCATCTCTTCTTTTTGTGTATTTCTTTTTGTTAATGACAAAAGGGGGAGTATATGTGATAGTATTTAAAGGCTCTGAGCCCCATTAATATCTTTTGAAATTTTGAAAAACTTCTTATCATTCTTACCTGAATTAAAAGGGTAATACAAGCTCTGAATCTATGAAGAAGTATCAAAATTCTAATTTATTATTTGAACCTTTACTTTTTTCTTGCATTTACGTTAAATTTTTTATTGTGCGTTCAATGAATTCAATTAACAAGATAGAACTCAAGGGGAGCTTACAAACCTCACCTTGAAAGTACTATTAGACTCAGGGGGAGCTTACAAACCTCATACCCTATAAGTCAACTTGTTAAGTAGATTAACAACAATTGATCAAGTTTTTAAATACTATTGTTTGTCCTCATCAAAAAAGGGGAGATTGTTGGAACAAAATGTATTTAACAATAAATCCTAAGAGTTTTGATGATAACAAGGTAATAAAAATTGACAATTGGTATTGCTAACATTTGTTCAAGTGTACAAGACCAGAGACCAAGTGTTATATCTTACGAAGGTTCTGGAAGAACAAATATAGAGCAAAAGAAACATTATTTGAAGCTTAAGGCGCTCCTGAAGACTTGCGCTCCTGAAGACCTGTGCTCCTGAAGAGTATGACGTCATCAGAAGCTGAAGGCCCTCAGAAGCTGGTTCTTCAGAAGCTGTAGTATTTCACCAGAAGCAAAATGATTCAAGATTTTATGAATGAAGTGTTGTATTTTGGAGCGAAAGTCTTGAAGAAGTGGTAGAAGATCACATGTTCTCGTTTGAAAGCATCAGGTTACTAAAATACAAAGAGCGTTGACAAAAGTACTATGTACGAACTATACAACCACCTTCTCCATTATTCTGTTCTTTGTCTAAGCTACCAGACAAGAATAACAACTCTCATGTACAACCAAGCCTGCATCCTTGTTCCCTCTCAACCGGAATGGATTTGAAATTGACCCTTTATAGGACAATAACTTAATCAGGCAAAGAATCATTGGTGAAAGATCAAGCTTCAACAACGACTCTTTTTGGATGAATTGACACTTACAACGTTCATTTCACACCTCTATATAAAGGAGTGAAGACTTGAAGAACAATATGACTCTACAACATTTTTGAAAGCGCCAAAACTCTGTCAAATTGTTTAAGCATCCAAAGTTCACTTAGAATTTCAGTTTTCAAGTTCATATCTTTGAAATTCATAAGTCTTAAGAGTCTGTATCTGAATTACATTGTGAACACCACTGATTGTATATCAAGTGTTCAACCTCAAACATTTTCTTTGTAATTTTGTTTGATAGAAGTCTCTTGCTTGTGTGCTTGAGCATTAGAAGTCTCTTGATTGTGTTCTTGAGCATTTGAAGTCTCTTGCTTGTGTGCTTGAACATTTGTAATCATATATTACATTTAGTGAACTCTCCTTGGAAGTGCAAGGGGGACAAGACTACTTCCGGTTTGTGGAAGGAACCTGTATAAATTGCTTGTGTCCTGCTTCTTGTCTTTTCTCTCTGTTTATCATTCCGCTGCATACGCTCCTGAACCTCATCTTCAGAAGCTGTCTCAATTGCTTTTGATCATTAGTGTTCTGAGTTTTTAAGAGAAAACGAAATTAAGTCTAACACAATTCAACCCCCCCTTCTTGTGTTTTTCTCCCCTTCATTGTCAAGGTGCTAAAATGTTTTCTTTACATGAATTGTGATGAAATGTGTAAGATTATATTGGTTGATGAATATGACGAATGATGATGAGTTGTTTATGATTGTACTTGTTGAAGAGTATAATGATTTGATGATGCTTTAAGTTGTTAGCTGTGATTGATGAATTATATGCTTAACTTTAATGTTTGTGAAATCTCACCTCTTCTGCTTGAAAATGTTGCTCTTCGTATGGGTAACTTGCAGGTGATCAAGATTAGCTGGTGATTTTGCTGTTGTGAGTGGCTACCTCTCACTGTGTCCTTAGGTGCTCTGATACGTAATGGGATGGGGAACCTTGTTAATGTTTTCTATTCTTTACGTATTTATTTATGAGATTTTATGAACATGATGTTGAGTATTTTGATGAGATTTTATGTTGAGGCCTTCGTGCCATAGTTGTTTAAGAGATTTTTGAATTAAATTTCACTGCGAAGTATTTTTGAGATGTTTATGAAGGACAATTAGTTAATTATTCCATTTATGATTTTTAAGAAATGTAGCATTCCGTTTAAGTTGTGAATACTCTGATTATTTGTTTAAGAAATTTTTATGTTGGGAAAATGGGGTGTTACAGTGTTAGCCTCTCAATCACTTCGATCTTTGCTCTGTCAACCTCTATTCCTCGTTCCGACACCACGTGTCCAAGGACTATGCCTTCCTTGACCATGAAATGGCATTTTTCCCAATTTAACACTAGGTTGACTTTCACACATCTTTCCAGAACTTTATCCAAATTACTCAGACAACCTTCAAAGCTTGGCCCGCATGCTGAGAAGTCATCCATGAAGACTTCCATAATGTCTTCTAGGAAATCTCCAAAGATTGCCATCATGCATCTCTGAAAGGTGGCAGGCGCATTGCATAGCCCGAAAGGCATTCGCCGATAGGCAAATGTTCCATAAGGGCATGTGAAGGTCGTCTTTTCTTGGTCACTCAGGTGGATATGGATCTCAAAGAATCCCGAGTAACCATCAAGATAGCAAAAATGGGAATGCTTAGCTAGGCGCTCAAGCATTTGGTCTATGAACGGGAGAGGGAAGTGGTCTTTCCTTGTGGCTTTGTTCAGTTTCCTATAGTTTATACACATACGCCATCCAGTGGAGGTACGCGTGGCCACAGACTCTCCCTTTTCATTCTTCACCACTGTCACCCCTCCTCTCTTTGGTACTACATGAACTGGACTCACCCACTTGCTGTCTGAGATGGGGTATATCACACCTGCATCCAGAAGCTTCAGTACTTCTTTTTTAACAACCTCACTAATGTTCGGGTTCAGCCTTCTTTGATGTTCTCTAAAGGGTTTGTAGTCCTCTTCGAGTAAAATTTTATGCATACAAATTGAAGGGTTAATACCTTTGAGGTCATCAATTGAGTACCCTATCGCTTTCGGGTATTTTCTTAATACATCAAGTAGTTTCTCAGTTTCAGTCTCTCCTAAGTCGGCACTCATAATGACTGGTCGGTTAGATCCTATGAATTCGTACCTAAGGTTTTTGGGTAGCTCTTTCATTTTGACTTTCGGCTGCTCTTGAATTGGAGCGTGAAGAAGGGCGAGGCATTCATTTTGATGAACTGGATTTGCATCCAATTCTTCTTGATGGGGGCTGGCCTCGTCTCTCTCAGTTTCAGTCAAAGACACATCCATTCCTTCTGTGGGAGGTGGTCCTTATGCATGCTCCTTAATGCATTCATCAATTATATTAACTAAGCAAGCCGTGTCATTGATGGAGGGGTTTTT
Organism: Medicago lupulina; assembly: GCA_958299785.1. Classification (NCBI taxonomy): domain Eukaryota; kingdom Viridiplantae; phylum Streptophyta; class Magnoliopsida; order Fabales; family Fabaceae; genus Medicago; species Medicago lupulina. Next base: position 60,826,174 of record OY283139.1, on the reverse strand, counting down.
CATGAATTTAGACAAGATGAACTCGATCTTTTCATCCCCAACCTCAAAGGTAAGTTTTCCTTTCTTTACATCTATGATGGCACCAGCCGTAGCTAAAAAAGGTCTACCTAAGATGATTGGGATGGACAAGTCTTCAGTGATGTCCATTACCACAAAGTCGGTGGGAATGTACAACTGGCCGATTCTCAACGGTACATCCTCCAGTATTCCTACCAAATACTTGATAGATCGATCAGCCAACTGTAAAGACATCCTGGTCGGTTTTAGCTCTCCAAGGTTGAGTCTCTCGCAGATGGAAAGGGGCATAAGACTCACACTAGCGCCCAAATCACAAAGCGCTTTGTCGATGACGTAGTTGCCAATAACACAAGGAATTGAAAAACTTCCTAGATCTTTCAATTTGGATGGCATCTTATTCTGGATGATAGCTCTTCACTCTTCAGTGAGTGCTACGGTATCATCGTCATCGATTTTCCTCTTATTTGTCAATATGTCTTTTAGAAACTTGGCATAAGAGGGCATTTGAGTAATAGCCTCTATGAAAGGGATATTTACGTGGAGCTTCTTCAAGAGCTCCATGAATTTCTTAAACTGACCCTCACTCTTTGACTTAGCAAGTCTCTGAGGGAATGGGATCGGAGGTTTGTAGGGGGGGTGGAGGTACATAGGGTTTCTCTTTTTCTTCCTCCACTCCCTCCTTTCTCTCTAAGATTTCCTCACTTTCAGTAGGCACCGACTCTTTCACAGCACCTTCTCTCTCACTATGGCTCCCTAACTCTTTTCCACTACGCAGGGTAACAACATTCAACTCACCTTTTGGGTTTGGTTGAGGTTGCGCAGGGAAAGTTCCTGAAGGTGCAGCTACTCGTTGTTGGGCCACTTGTGCAATTTGCGTTTCCAACATTTTGTTATGGGTGGCCAACGTGTCAACCTTAGATGCAAGCTTCTTAATCATTTCATTCGTGTGAATGTTTTGATTCAGGAACTCCTTGTTTTGTTGGGATTGAGCCATGACGAAGTTTTCCATCATTAGCTCCAGGTTGGACTTCACAGGAGCAACAGGGGCTCCTCTTTGACCTTGGAAGCCAGGGGGTGCAATGGGTGCAGGATTTTGCGCATAGGTGGGATTCTTATTTTTATATGGGAAATTAGGATTTCTTTGCCCATATGGGTTCCCATGCGCGTAGTTTGCGTGGTCCGTATCGCCTAACAGATGACACTCAGTAGGAGTGTGTCCAGGTGTCCCGCAAATCTCACAGTTAGGGGCCACAACGGCAACGGGGGAAGGTGGAGTGATGGTTAGGCTGTCTATTTTTTTTATAGAGTTCATCAACTTTAGCGCTCATATGATCAAAACTGCTAACCTCGTACATCCCTGCCTTTGGTTGGACTTTTTCAGCTAGAGCGCGTTCGCTCCCCCATTGGTAATGGTTCTGGGCCATATCCTCAATCAGGCCCCAAGCCTCAGCAAATGGCTTGTTCATTAGAGCTCCTCCCGCAGCAGCATCGATAGTCATCTTTGTGTTATACAGGAGGCCATTGTAAAAGGTATGGATGATCAGCCACTTTTCCAACCCATGATGCAGGCAAGCTCTTAAAAGGTCCTTGTATCTCTCCCACGCTTCAAAGAGCGACTCTCCGTCTTTCTGTCTAAAGCAGGTGATTAGGTTCCTCATTTGTGCCGTTTTTCTCGGCGGGAAATACCTAGCGAGGAACGCCTTTTTCAATTCATTCCATGTCGTTATGGAATTTGACGGCAGGGAATCAAGCCATGCGCTGGCTCTGTCCCTGAGGGAGAATGGGAACAAACGTAGGCGAATGGCTTCAGGGTGGACGCCATTCACTTTCAGCGTTTCAGCGAACCGCACGAAGGTAGCAAGGTGCAAGTTCGGGTCCTCCGTCGGGTTTCCGGAGAACTGATTTTGCTGAATTATCTGCACTAACAAGGGTTTGAGCTCGAAGTTGTTCGCCGCAATGGCAGGGCGAACAATGCTCGTATGAGGCTCCTCCTCAGAGGGCACAACGAAATCCTTTAGTGGCCGATTATCGTTATTGTTGTCGCCCATTTCTGATTGAGTCTCAGGTTGCGACGGGGTATCAAAGAGCAATCGGCGCCTAGCGCGAAAGTAGCGCTCAATTTCGTCAACGTAGCTGACAAGATTTTCGGCACTACGGGTTTTTCACATGTAAAGTTTTTTTTCAAAAAAATAAAATAAAATAAAAGGGCCTTAGTCTAAACGGCGCAACAACGGAGTTGCGATATTGCCAAAATTGGTCCCCGGCAGCGGCGCCAAAAACATGGTACGGCCGCAAGTGCACGACTGTGTCGGTTTTAGTATAAAAGGGATGTCATATCCACAGAGACCAATTTAGCAACTACCGAAGTTCGGTGTTACTATGTTTATCTAAGGCGAAAAAAATATTTTGGAATTTGTTCGGAATAAAATATATTTTAATTAATTAATAAACGAGTAGAGACCAAAACGACAGTTTCCGTCGACTTCCGTCACTCGAGTAAATCACGCTAATTAAATGGTAACGAGACAATTAAAACTTCTTGTAGAAATTTATTGAACAAGAGACAAAGTTTGCTTTCGCAACACGTTGTCGGAATATTTAGACGCGTAACCACCTACTTTCGTAGCGTATAATTACAGGCCTAAAAATTCTTTTTTCTAAATTCAATAAACTCTTCATTAAAAAGAAGAGAAATGTTTTCGCTTTAACCTCTTCGATTAAAAATTTGATATTTTTCTAAGTTGGATATCGTTTTTGTAACACCCCGTTTCCCCAAATGATATAATAATATCTAAACATCAGAGTTAACCAACAAACAACGGAGCATTACATATGCATTTCAAAAAAAATTATTTAAATAGAAAAATAAAACTATTTAAATATTCTCAATAACATCATCTTTATAAAATATCTGCAGCGGAATATTCATTTGATAATTAACCAACAACAAAATTCAACATCCTTGGCACATAGGCCTCAACATAAATAAAATGTTCTTCAACGTTATTCAAATGTTCATCAACATATTCTTCAAATAAAAATGATACATAAAGGAATGAAATCATAAACATCAAATCCCATCCCGTTACGTATCAGAGCCTAGGACACATGAGCCAACTTCTAACTAGCCTTCATTACCTGCACTTGCCCACAAGGCGGCAATTCCAGCAGAAGGGGTGAGTTCACAAAACAAAAGTAATATATAAATATATGAATCATCAAATTGCATTGGAAAACAACAACAATAATAACAACCATCATCAGCATGATTCAACAATTTCATCAATATTATCTCAGCAATTAGATTCATCTTCAATTAACAACAACAACAACACTTGTGGCGACACCTCACCAACAACAACTCACAACTGACAACTCACACCTATGACAACTAATGCAAGACCTCAACAACGTATCCATTATGCAAATGTGGTACCAACTACGCGCGTTGAATGCTAAGCATTCCGGGGCATGAGCCCCCACCAATTTGGATGGTTAAAGCATCCCAGGGCATAAGCCCTCACCAGATGAATGACTAGCATTCCAGGGCATGAGCCCTCACCAATTGAATGTATAAACATTCCAGGGCATGAGCCCCCACCAATGAAAATGAGTTATGAAGACTCTGTGGTGTATATCTGCATACAACCCTACAACATCTAATGGTGCATATCGACATGCAACCAACACCAACATCAACTAGGACATCCTCCCCAACTGGACACAACCACTCAACACCATCAATGGCAACTCAACAATACACCGTATATAATTGTACATATATAAACATATATATTCCCACATATCAACAACAATAGCAGCATATACATTACTCAATTACATTCATATCAAAGTCCAAGACATCCTTCAAAAGCAAACCAAGTTTGATCAATAAGACATAAGCTAAATACTCATAAAACACCTCAATTAAACCTCTAATACTTAAGTTTGAAGTTTGGGAACTAACCATAGGTTTTGGACTAACTTGGAATAAGTTATACTAAGTTTTCTTAATGTTTTCCTCAAGACCCACTTGGAGTATTTTGATCATAACTCAAAATCCATAAAACATTTTCAAATCAAACCAAAGCCATTAGAAAGCTAACTCAATTATCTACAACTTTCATGTTTACACCAAAAGCCAGTTCGGAACAGAAATGGGTGAAAAAGACGCAAGAACGCGAAACAGGGATGCTGTCAAATCGGAGTACGATTTGGAAAATCGGAGTACGATTTTCTGGGTCAAAAATTGCATTTTTATTCGTAAATAATCGGAGCACGATTTGACAAAATCAGAGCACGATCTGGCACAGGCTGTTACGATTTTTTCATCATTTTTCACCTCAAAAACCCAATTTTGATCCCCTGATTACCCAAAATGAGTTACAAACATGTTTATGGGTTCAATACACAACAAAGCATCAGAAACAACTCATAGCAACATCATCAACAACATAATTCAACAACAATGAGCAATTTATCATATTCTTTAACCTAAATCAAAATCACCATTTTTCAATCCATTTTCATGAAATCATACATAGATACATTAGCAATTGAAAACTAAACCCACCCTTACCTCAATTAAGCAAATTCTACAGCAAAAATGGCAGCTTCTCCCTTCCTAGTTCTTCCCCTTGGTTTCTCTCAAAAAGCTATGTTCTTCTTTTGTTTTTCTCTGATACGTGAAATGTTTCTTTTCTTTCCTTACTGACTAATTCTATCCTTACCAAAACATAACCTCTTTTTCTCTTTACTCCCCCCACTAAATTCTATTAAATTTCTCCTTAATCCCTCCTTAATTCTATTAACTCCAAATAAATCCCTCTTTCAACCACATAAATATTATTTCTCCTATTTTCATAAAATACTACAAATAATTATATAATAAAATATATATCAAATATCAACACCACAATTATTCACATAGATCAACATATATTATTTATAAATTCAAATAAAATATTCTAAGCACCTAAGAATAGTAAAATATAAACTAGGGCATTACAACTCTCCCCAACTTAGAAAATTTCGTCCTCGAAATATTACCTTAAGCAACAAACAACTCAGGATAGGATTCTTGCATCTTGCTCTCCAATTCCCAAGTCAAACTCTCACCGGTTACACCGCCCCAAACAACTCTTACTAGAGGTATCTCCTTGCCTCTCAGCTGCTTCACCTTGCGATCATCAATCCTCAAAGGCGAAGTCTCAATAGTAAGATTATCTCTAACTTGCACATCATCTCTAGGAATAACATGCGAAGGGTCGGCTACATATTTCCTCAACTGCGACACATGAAACACATCATGCAAGTTCGATAGATGTGGTGGCAATCCAATCCGATATGCCACGGTTCCAACCCTCTCTGAAATCTGATAAGGACCAATGAACTTTGGAGTCAACTTCTTCGACTTCAATGAACGTCCTACACCCGTCATCGGAGTAACCCTCAAAAACACATGCTCACCCTCCTGAAACTCAAGGGCTTTTCTTCTTTTGTCATGATAACTCTTCTGACGATCTTGCGATGCTTTCATCTTTTCTCTTATCATCTTGACCTTTTCTGTAGTCTGCTGCACTAACTCAGGTCCTAACACAATACTTTCACCCGACTCAAACCAACATAGAGGAGTTCTACACCTCCGACCATACAAAGCTTCAAACGGTGCCATACCAATACTTGAATGGTAACTATTGTTGTAAGTAAACTCTATCAACGGTAAGTGGCTGTCCCAAGCTCCACCTTGCTCGAGTACACACACCCTCAACAAATCTTCTAAAGATTGGATAGTCCTCTCCGACTGACCATCGGTCTGCGGATGATAAGCCGAACTCAGCCTCAATTTCGAACCCAAAGCATCTTGCAAACTCTTCCAAAACCTCGAAGTGAACCTCGGATCTCTATCCGACACAATACTAGATGGAACACCATGCAATTTCACAATATCACGGATATAGATCTCTGCCAACTGAGCTACCGGATAAGTAATATTAATCGGAATAAAGTGCGCCGACTTAGTCAACCTGTCGACCACGACCCAAATGGCATCATGCCCTCTTGGAGTATTCGGCAAACTCGTTACAAAGTCCATAGAAATGCTATCCCACTTCCACTCAGGCACATCTAATGGAGTCAACAGCCCTGCAGGCTTCTGGTGCTCTACCTTAGACTTCTGACAAGTCAAACATGCATACACAAACTGAGCAACATCTCTTTTCAAACCGGACCACCAAAACAATTTCTTCAAGTCGTGATACATTTTAGTAGCTCCAGGATGAATACTCAAACTACTCTTGTGACTTTCTTCTAAAATCAACTTCTTCAAACCCTCATCATCAGGAATACAAATCCTTCCCCTAAACCTCAACACACCTTGGTTATCAACCTCGAAATCACTATCCGCATTATGATCACTAGCAGCCATCAAGTCCACAAACTTAACATCAATCTTTTGTGCCTCTTTAATACTGTTCAAGAAATCACTATAAATCTTTAACATGCCCAACTTCACACTCTGAGGTGACCTTTCACACACAAGACTCAAGTCTCTAAACTGTTCAAGCAACTCGAACTCTTTCACCATCATAGCAGACATATGCAACGTCTTTCTGCTCAACGCATCAGCAACAACATTAGCTTTACCAGGATGGTAATTCAAGCCAAAATCATAATCCTTAAGTAACTCAAGCCACCTTCTCTGCCTCATGTTCAATTCCTTCTGATCAAACAGATACTTTAAACTCTTATGATCACTAAATACTTCGAATCTGGAACCGTACAAATAGTGCCTCCAAATTTTCAACACAAACACCACAGCTGCCAACTCTAAATCATGTGTAGGATAATTCTTCTCATGGATCCTCAATTGCCTAGAAGCATACGCTACTACCTTACCATCTTGCATCAGAACACCACCTAAGCCCAACTTAGATGCATCACAATAAACAACAAAAGGTTCTTCTGGCTTCGGCAAAATCAAAATAGGAGCAGTCATCAATCTTCGCTTCAACTCATTGAAACTATTCTCACATTGAGTATCCCACACAAATGCTTTTCCTTTACAAGTCAACTGCGTCAAAGGAAGTGCCAACTTCGAAAATGCTTCAATAAACCTGCGGTAATAACCAGCCAACCCAAGAAAACTTCTTACCTCAGTAACTGACTTTGGTGTCTCCCACTGCGACACAACATCAACCTTCGAAGGATCTACAGCAATACCATTACCAGAAATAATGTGGCCAAGAAAACTTACTTCATTCAACCAGAATTCGCACTTGGATAACTTGGCATACAATTTCTTTTCTTTCAGCACTTGCAATGCAATCTTCAAATGCTCTGCATGCTCTGCTTCAGTCTTAGAATAAATCAAGATATCATCAATAAAAACCACAACAAATTGATCCAGATACTCATGAAAAATTCGGTTCATATATTCCATAAACACACCAGGCGCATTAGTAACACCGAAAGGCATCACCTTATATTCATAGTGTCCATATCGTGTCCTAAAGGCCGTCTTCTGCATATCTTCATCCTTCACCTTAATCTGATGGTAACCTGACCTCAAGTCAATCTTACTAAACACGCGGGCACCCACCAGTTGATCCATCAAGTCATTAATTCTCGGAAGTGGATACCTGTTCTTTATCGTCACTTTGTTCAACTGACGGTAATCAATACACAACCGCATGCTACCATCCTTCTTCTTAACCAACAGCACCGGCGCTCCCCAAGGTGAAACACTCGGTCTTACAAACTTCTTGTCAAGCAAGTCTTCCAACTGCTTCTTCAACTCAGCTAACTCAGAAGCTGACATACGGTAAGGAGCCATCGACACAGGCTTCGTACCCGGCATAAGGTCAATCGAAAATTCAACCTCCCTCTCTGGCGGCACATCTGAAATCTCATCAGGGAAAACTTCAGGAAACTCTTTCACAACAGGCAAACCATCAATTACAGCTTGGTTCTCCACCGACAAGTACGCCAACAAGGAAAACATGAACACACCATCTCGTTCTAACTGCTTCATCTGCTTAGTAGGCAAAACTCCGCTCCACTTTCTTCTTCAGCAGAAGAAAATCATACCGTCTTGCTAAAACAACTACTACGAACATGGTTATACTCTAACCAGTTCTCTACGCAACAAACAACAAAACAGGGCAACAAAAGACAGTTTAAAGCTGTCACACAACTCTACTAGGCTCGACACAACTCTACTAATTGGCCGGACGGACCGACCTGCTCTGATACCCATTGTAACACCCCGTTTCCCCAAATGATATAATAATATCTAAACATCAGAGTTAACCAACAAACAACGGAGCATTACATATGCATTTCAAAAAAAATTATTTAAATAGAAAAATAAAACTATTTAAATATTCTCAATAACATCATCTTTATAAAATATCTGCAGCGGAATATTCATTTGATAATTAACCAACAACAAAATTCAACATCCTTGGCACATAGGCCTCAACATAAATAAAATGTTCTTCAACGTTATTCAAATGTTCATCAACATATTCTTCAAATAAAAATGATACATAAAGGAATGAAATCATAAACATCAAATCCCATCCCGTTACGTATCAGAGCCTAGGACACATGAGCCAACTTCTAACTAGCCTTCATTACCTGCACTTGCCCACAAGGCGGCAATTCCAGCAGAAGGGGTGAGTTCACAAAACAAAAGTAATATATAAATATATGAATCATCAAATTGCATTGGAAAACAACAACAATAATAACAACCATCATCAGCATGATTCAACAATTTCATCAATATTATCTCAGCAATTAGATTCATCTTCAATTAACAACAACAACAACACTTGTGGCGACACCTCACCAACAACAACTCACAACTGACAACTCACACCTATGACAACTAATGCAAGACCTCAACAACGTATGCATTATGCAAATGTGGTACCAACTACGCGCGTTGAATGCTAAGCATTCCGGGGCATGAGCCCCTACCAATTTGGATGGTTAAAGCATCCCAGGGCATAAGCCCTCACCAGATGAATGACTAGCATTCCAGGGCATGAGCCCTCACCAATTGAATGTATAAACATTCCAGGGCATGAGCCCTCACCAATGAAAATGAGTTATGAAGACTCTGTGGTGTATATCTGCATACAACCCTACAACATCTAATGGTGCATATCGACATGCAACCAACACCAACATCAACTAGGACATCCTCCCCAACTGGACACAACCACTCAACACCATCAATGGCAACTCAACAATACACCATATATAATTGTACATATATAAACATATATATTCCCACATATCAACAACAATAGCAGCATATACATTACTCAATTACATTCATATCAAAGTCCAAGACATCCTTCAAAAGCAAACCAAGTTTGATCAATAAGACATAAGCTAAATACTCATAAAACACCTCAATTAAACCTCTAATACTTAAGTTTGAAGTTTGGGAACTAACCATAGGTTTTGGACTAACTTGGAATAAGTTATACTAAGTTTTCTTAAAGTTTTCCTCAAGACCCACTTGGAGTATTTTCATCATAACTCAAAATCCATAAAACATTTTCAAATCAAACCAAAGCCATTAGAAAGCTAACTCAATTATCTACAACTTTCATGTTTACACCAAAAGCCAGTTCGGAACAGAAATGGGTGAAAAAGACGCAAGAACGCGAAACAGGGATGCTGTCAAATCGGAGTACGATTTGGAAAATCGGAGTACGATTTTCTGGGTCAAAAATTGCATTTTTATTCGTAAATAATCGGAGCACGATTTGACAAAATCGGAGCACGATCTGGCACAGGCTGTTACGATTTTTTCACCATTTTTCACCTCAAAAACCCAATTTTGATCCCCTGATTACCCAAAATGAGTTACAAACATGTTTATGGGTTCAATACACAACAAAGCATCAGAAACAACTCATAGCAACATCATCAACAACATAATTCAACAACAATGAGCAATTTATCATATTCTTTAACCTAAATCAAAATCACCATTTTTCAATCCATTTTCATGAAATCATACATAGATACATTAGCAATTGAAAAGTAAACCCACCCTTACCTCAATTAAGCAAATTCTACAGCAAAAATGGCAGCTTCTCCCTTCCTAGTTCTTCCCCTTGGTTTCTCTCAAAAAGCTATGTTCTTCTTTTGTTTTTCTCTGATACGTGAAATGTTTCTTTTCTTTCCTTACTGACTAATTCTATCCTTACCAAAACATAACCTCTTTTTCTCTTTACTCCCCCCACTAAATTCTATTAAATTTCTCCTTAATCCCTCCTTAATTCTATTAACTCCAAATAAATCCCTCTTTCAACCACATAAATATTATTTCTCCTATTTTCATAAAATACTACAAATAATTATATAATAAAATATATATCAAATATCAACACCACAATTATTCACATAGATCAACATATATTATTTATAAATTCAAATAAAATATTCTAAGCACCTAAGAATAGTAAAATATAAACTAGGGCGTTACAGTTTTCGCTCTTTCGATGCGTAAACGATATCTCGGTATCTCTACTTTCGTAGTAGATTTTTAATAATTATAAAACAGAATTTTGAAGGGGAGAAAAACACAAGAAGGGGGGGGGTTGAATTGTGTGTTTTCAAATTATCTTTTTCTCTTTAAAACTCAGAGCACGTATGATCAGAAGCAGATAAGACAGCTTCTGAAGATGATGTTCAGGAGCGTATGCAGCAGAATGATAAACAGAGAGAAAAGAGAAGAAGCAGGACACAAACAATTTATACAGGTTCCTTCCACAAACCGGAAGTAGTCCTGTCCCCCTTGCACTTCCAAGGAGAGTTCACTAAAGTAATATCTGATTACAAATGCTCAAGCACACAAGCAAGAGACTTCAAATGCTCAAGAACACAATCAAGAGACTTCTAATGCTCAAGCACACAAGCAAGAGACTTCTATCAAACAAAATTACACAGAAAATGTTTGAGGTTGAACACTTGATATACAATCAGTGGTGTTCACAATACAAATCAGATACAGACTCTTAAGACTTTAGAATTTCAAAGATAAGAACTTGAAAACTGAAATTCTAAGTGAACTTTTGGATGCTGAACAATTTGACAGAGTTTTGGCGCTTTTTAAATTGTTGTAGAGTCTTGTTGTTCTTCAAGTCTTCACTCCTTTATATAGAGGTGTGAAATGAACGTTGTAAGTGCCAACACATCCAAAAAGAGTCGTTGTTGAAGCTTGATCTTTCACCAATGATTCTTTGCCTGATTAAGTTATTGTCCTATAAAGGATCAATTTCAAATTCATTCCGATTGAGAGGGAACAAGGATGCAGGCTTGGTTGTACAAGAGAGCTGTTGTTCTTGTCTGGTAGCTGAGACAGAGAACAGAGTAGTGGAGAAGGTGGTTGTACAGTTCGTACATAGTACATTTGTCAACGCTCTTTGTAATTTAGCAACCAGATGCTTTCAAATGAGAACGTGTGACCTCCATGTGATCTTCTACCACTTCTACAAGACTTTCGCTCCAAAATACAACACTTAATTCATAAAATCTTGAATCATTTCGCTTCTGGTGAAATATTGATGCTTCTGAAGAATCAGCTTCTGATGATGTCATACTCTTCAGGAGCGCTAGTCTTCAGGAGCGCTTTAAGCTTCAAATAAATACTTCCTTTGCTCTTTATTTGTTCTTCTAGAACCTTGTTAACATATAACACTTTGTTTGTGGTCCTGTACACTTGAACAAATGTTAGCAATACCAATTGTCAATTTTTAATACCTTGTTATCATCAAAACTCTTTAGGGTTTATTGTTAAACACATTTTGTTCCAACAAATTTTTCAAAAACAATTATTTAAATTCTCGTTACACGAAAAGAAACGCGTAATTTACATGAGTTATGTCGGTATGACGGAACCTCGTTTTGGACTCAAATGAGACTACTCGCACATAATTATATTAAGCACACAAAATGTTAATTGATTCATGCTAAAAGAAAATGAATTATACCCGTAAAAATCTGTCCACTTTAATTGAGTATATATCCCTCGAACAATTTGATGCCGTAGACTGCTAAATGAGGAACTGTGCTGCAAAACAATGGACTAAACAAACAAACAAACAAATAATAACTAGGCACAAAAATGTGAGGTGCTTGTACCTACAGTAGCCAAACAGAAATATACAGTACGCAACAGATAGAGAAATATATAGAGTACAACACCAGGTTAGCAGGCAGCAAGCAATAATTAAATGGAATTGAAACCGAACAGTAATTCAAGCAATGAAAATATATGGATCATATGGCAATAACAATTCTCAATTAAGGTAGATATGCGCAGCACACTTAGAGTAATTGGGATTGAAATATCGAGTAGCAGCAAAATAAAATAAGGATTGAAATTGGAATTGAATATATGATAGAGAGGCAAAGCAGCAATGGAATTAAATAAATAAGTGCAGTAACAAGAAATTGAACGTGAATTTAAAATGAAAACAAAGGGGAATTATATAGAAAACAAGGTTCTGAAACTTTGTATTCTAATGCCATGGCTACGGTTTCAAAAGAAATAATAAAATAAAACTAAAATTGAAAATCTAGGATTCTCAAATCAATTCGTACAACCGCTAGGGTTCTTTAGAAATAAAACTGAAACTAAAAACTAGAGATGAAGTGTAAAACTAGAGCTAAAAAATGTGACCCTTCTTCTCATCAGCTGAGCCCCTTTTATATCATTCAATCTGCAACTGTATTCCTCATACTTGTGCCCAAAGATGTGGGAATGGATTGGGATAAAACCTCAATTTTTTAGGAAGCTTTTGTTGCTGAACGTGTGACCTTTCAGTCTTGCTGATCTCAATTGGGTGTGACATCATCATGATGTCATTACTAGCTCAAGTTGCTCTTTTCACCTCCTTCTTGATTATTTTACTTTTGACACTCTCGTTACCTGAAACACAACGAAATACTAGCCAGAAGACATGCAAAGCACAATAAACGACCCGAAAATAAATAAAAATTAAACTATTTAAACAATGTATTTTGCATACTATCAAATGGTAAAGGGATTGGATTTTCAGAAGGAAAATCTAATGAAACCAATCTTAAAGCATGTTGTGAATGTATCAAGGAAGGATTGAAAACCTTCTTTGTACCTGAAGGTGTTAAAGTCGAAACTGTGGTTCCGTCAGAACCTAAAGCTTCCAGCTCTAAGACTAAGATTACATCAAGATTCTGAAGAGATCAGAACCTGTTCCTCAGAGTCTGTTGAAGCCAGAATCTGGTGTCTTGAAGTCTAAGTTTCAGAAGAACAAAACAGTTACTGCTTCTAGGGAATCAAAACCAAAAGGTGTTAAACCCAAGGTAATGATTAATCAGAAGCTACCAAACTTACAGCACAAGGTACAAGAAGTGAAGAGTAAAACTTCCAGCACTAACCTCAAAGGACCCATAAAACAATGGGTACCTAAATCTGAAATTGTCAATACTGCAGATATGCCTAAGAGTAAAGCAAAAGCAAAACTCATGGTATCTGGACAGCGGTTGCTCAAGGCACATAACAGGAGAGAAGTCAATGTTCCTCACCCTCACAATGAAATAAGGAGGAAATGTGAAGATTGGAGGCAACCAGTCTGGCAAGATCATTGGTACAGGAACTATTGGTAATTCTTACCTTTTGAGTATCAGTCAATTTTGTGACAATGGTTATGATTTGATTTTTGAAAAGACCAACTGCACAGTAATCAACAGAGATAACAAGTCCATAGTATTCAAAGGAAAGAGAGTAGAGAATGTCTATAAAATCAATTTCTCTGAACTGGTTGATCAGAAGGTAATTTTTCTTATGTCAATGAATGATAAGAAGTTGATATGGCACAGAAGGTTGGGACATGCTAACTAGAGGTTAATCTCTAAGCTTAGTAAGTTACAACTTGTCAAAGGCCTACCTAATATTGACTATCATTCAGATGCACTCTGTGTGTCTCAACCTCTATACCTTTGGAACTACTTCATATTGATTTATTTGGACCAGTTAATACTGCATCCTTATATGGAAGTAAATATGGACTAGTCATTGTTAATGATTACAGCAGATGGACTTGGGTAAAATTCCTGAGAAGTAAAGATATTGCATATGATGTATTCAGTAACTTCTGCACTCAAATACAGTCTGAAAAAGAAATGAAGATTTTAAAAATCAGAAGTGATCATGGTGGAGAATTTGATAATGAGCCATTTGAAACTTTTTGTGAAAAACATGGAATTGTCCATGAATTCTCTTCTCCCAGAACTCCACAACAAAATGGGGTTGTAGAGAGAAAGAATAGAACTTGACAAGAAATGGCGAGAACCATGATTCATGAAAACTGGACCGTCATGATATTCCTAAAAGCTTAAGAGCCCTTTAGAAAGGTTCAAACGCCCTCTAGAAGGACTTGGGCGCCCACCAGAAGGACTTCAAGGCCATGGCGCGCCTCCTCTAGGGCGCCGCCTTTCTGGTCTTTTAGAACCATCAGGAAAACGCCTAAATACCACAAATACCCCTATTACTTGGAGACTAAGTAACCAAAACCCAAGCCCATAGAAGGCTATAAAAACCTCCCTTGAGAGCATTCTCAGATCATCCAAGATAGAGTCTAAACCCTAGAAAGCGATAAAAACCCTAGTATTCCTTACTCGTACTTTTTTGCAAGTACAGTTGGCGCCGTCTGTGGGAAGAGGTAAAACTAGCCTCCGACCACTTTTCCCAAATCACATCGTTTCATCAGAACAACCGTGAAACGACCCTCCTCAACCATGGCCACCCAAGAAGAAGCTAAGACGATGAAGTCCCAGATCTCCCAGTTGATCGAGCAGAACGAGGCCTTACAGGCTTCGGTTGAGACCATCCAACAACTATAGCTGCAGGAGAAAACCGGATCTCACCATGGCGAACCCGTCGAACCAGAGCCTCAACCTTTGTCGGCGGAGATCTGGAACGCTCCGATCCCAGACAACTTTAAGCCGCCTCATCTCCCCACCTTCAACGGCAGGGGCGATCCTATGGAGCACGTGACAGCCTTTAACAACCGCATTACCGTCGTCGTCGAAGCAGCCGACTCTCTCAAGTGCAAACTTCTGGCCGGAACCTTCACCGATGCTGCGCTGCGATGGTATATAAGCCTTCCTCGATTCTCCATCATAAGCTACCACGACATGATCCGGAAGCTCTCTCAGCAATTTCTCCGCAAGCCGCCACCGCAAAGTTTCTTCCAACAGCTTGTTCAACGTGCGCCAGGGGCAAAGCGAATCTCTGCGCAATTACCTTGCCAGGTTCAATGACTCCACCATCAAGGTATCTAATCCGAACCAGGAGCTCTTCGTCGGGGATTTCTAGAACGGCCTGAGGGTCGGTCAGTTCAATGAATCTCTCACCCAGAAGCCGGCTGATTCGATGGAGGAGATCATCTTTCGGGCTGAGCGCTACATCAAAGGAGAAGAAAGTAACGCCGAGAAGCGTTCACGTGACGCGAAGGAAAAAGGCCCAGAGCGCAAGAGCTATGACATTCCCCCGACCAGACACAGAGGGACCTTCAAGAGACAGCCTGAGCGGGATCGCCAACCACGCCGGTACGCCCCAGAGCATTTCACTCCTCTGACAATGCGCCCGAAAAAAATCCTACAAGAGGTATATGAGTCCAAGGGCGCCAGGGGCAAGTATTATCGTGTGAGAGGCCACGACACAGACGATTGCATGCACCTTAAAAGAGAGATCGAGAAGCTGATCCAAAGTGGTAAACTAAGAGGCTACACGAGAGGAAGGCACGATGAGAACGGGCGGGGCACATATGAAGTCAGAGATAACCGCCGGGGCAAGGAAAGTAAACATACCCTGAACACTATCTCCGGAGGCTTCGCCGGAGGTGGCGAGTCAAGTGCTTCCCGAAAGAATTATGCACGCCAAATAATGCTCGTGGACGAAGGCTCGCGCACGTTCACTGAAAAAAGCTCGGATATCACCTTCTTTGCCAAAGATTTCGAGGGCATTATTCCCCATGACGACGATCCTATGGTGATCACTCTCCAAATACTCAACTGGAACATCAAGCGAGTACTCATCGACACCGACATTTCTGCAGATATTTTGACTTTCGAAGCCTTTGACAGGATGGGCTTAAGCGAGGAGCAACTACAAGCTTTCCAAGGCACACTTTCTGGATTTACTAGGAAGAGGGTGCACGTTCGAGGCTATATCACTTTGAAGACCATCTTTGGGACTGGAAAGCAAGCTAAAGCAATTAAAATAAGGTATCTTGTCATCAATGCTCCAAACTCTTAAAATATAGTAATCGGGCGCCCTTTTTTCAACCGGCTAGGCGCTCTCTTGTCCACTAAATTCCTCGTGATGAAGTACCCGTTAGATGATGGCGGGGTTGGAACGATTAAAGGTGATCAGAAAGTCGCCAGAGAGTGCTATCTAGCCAGCCTCAAGGAAGGAAAGTAAGGGTGACATCGTGAATATGATAGACCTCGACCCCCGAGAAGAGTACCAGCAGGAGAGATTGGAACCAACTGAGGTTCTTAAAGAAGTTATGATCGGGCCTCAACCTCATCAGTCAACAAAGATTGGAACCTCCTTGGTACCTTCCGAAGAAAAAGATTTGATCTAGCTATTGAGGAGAAACTTGGATCTTTTCGCCTAGGCTCCTTCAGACATGCCAGGTATAGATCCCAGCGTAGCTTGCCATCACCTCGATGTAAACCCAACGGTAAAACCCGTCATTCAGAGAAAAAGGAAGATGGGAGAGGAGAGAAGAAAAGCGGTGGATGAAGAGGTAAAAAGGCTGCAGGAAGCCCGTTTTATTAGCGAAATCAAATACTCCACCTGGCTAGCAAACACAGTCTTGGTTAAAAAGGCTTCAGGAAAATGGAGAATGTGTGTGGATTACACCGATCTGAACATGGCATGCCCCAAGGACCCTTACCCCTTGCCTAGTATTGATCACCTAATTGACAGCGCGTCGGATTTCAGGACCCTGAGTTTCATGGACGCTTATTCTGGCTACAATCAGATTAGGATGGACCCTCTTGACGCCTCCAAGACCGCCTTCATGACAAACAACAAAAACTATCACTATGAAGTAATGTCTTTTGGTTTGCGAACTGCGGGCGCTACTTTCCAAAGATCAATGGACACCATGTTTGCTGCTCAAATCGGAAGGAATTTAGAAGTATACATCGACGACCTCGTAGTGAAGACGCCAGAACACGCCGCCCATACCACTGACCTAGACGAGATCTTCCATAAAGTAAGGAAATTCGACATGCGCCTAAACCCCACCAAGTGCACTTTTGGGGTCCAGGCAGGAAAGTTTCTCGAATTTTTACTTACCAATCGCGGTATAGAAGCTAACCCAGACAAATGCCAAACCATCATCAACATGAGGAGTCCTTGCAACATCAAAGAAGTGCAGCAACTAGCAGGAAGACTGGCGGCCCTGTCCATATTTTTGTGATGCGCCGGCTACAAGCCGTTCGCCTTCTTTGCCTCTATCAAGACGAAAGAAAAATTCGAATGGACTAGCGCATGTGAAGAAGCCTTTACTAAAATTAAAGAGTTCCTGTCAAGCCCTCCTGTCCTACATCGCCCATCATCAGGGACCGCCCTATCTCTTTACTTATCCGTATCTGACAACGCAATGAGCTCCGTTTTTACAGAAGATTCAGAAGAAGGAGAAAGGCCAATGTATTTCGTCAGCAAAGTATTCAAGGGAGCTGAGTTACGATACCAAAAGATTGAGCGCTTAGCTTTGGAAATCATAACAACCTCCAGAAAGTTACGCCATTATTTTCAAAGTCACAAGATCATTGTGAAAATGAATTATCCCGTGAAGCAGGTCCTCAGCAAACTGGATCTGGCTGGAAGAATGGTGTCTTGGTCGGTCGATTTAACTGAATATGATCTGCAGTATGTCCCGAGGAGCAGCATCAAATCTCAAGTCCTGGATGACTTTGTCATGGAGTTCACATCTCCAACCCAGAACGTCGCCCCCTTCGTGTGGCTCTTATCAGTAGACGGATCCTCAAATCTGAAGGGAAGTGGGGCGGGCGTCATCCTAGAAGGTCCCAGAGACATACTGATATAACAATCTCTAAGGTTTGAGTTCAAGGCCAACAACAATCAGGTGGAGTATGAAGCCCTGATCGCGGGAATGAATTTGGCGGCAGAAATGGGGGCTGAGAATCTCAGAGCAAAAAGCGATTCACAGTTGATAACGAGCCAGATCTCGGGTGAGTACGAGACTAAGGATCCTCAACTTTGCAAATATCTGATGAAGGTTCAAAATTTAGTTGAAAAGTTCAAGTTCTTTGAGGCAATCTACGTCCCAAGGGAGCAAAACTCAAGGACGGACCTGTTGGCAAAGCTGGCGAGTACTAAACGTCCGGGAAACAATTGGGGGTCGTTACATCGCCCAGCACAGAATCACAAGAAGTCCTCGTCGTCAGTACGGAAGTAGAGGGGTGGATAACCCCCATTATCAGATATCTCATAGGTTCTTTCTCTCCCAGGAACGATGAAGAAGCACGAGCAGTAAAAAGACGGGCTACCAAATTCACCATGGTGGCCGGTAAATTGTACAAAATGGGACGTGCCACGCCCATGCTTCGATGCTTAGGCGAGGAAGAAACCAAGCTGGTCTTACTAGAAGTACATGAAGGGGTATGCGGAAGCCACATCGGGGGGCGCTCTCTGGCGGCTATATTGTTAAGGGCGGGTTACTATTGGCCGACAATGCTACAAGACTGTACCGCTTTCGTAAAAAAGTGTGATAAGTGTCAGCGATTCTCCGACAAAAAACATGCTCCCGCCAACGACCTCACCTCTGTGTTTTCACCTTGGCCTTTCCACAAGTGGGGAGTAGATATCGTAGGGCCTTTCCCTTTGGCTCCTGGACAGTTAAAATTCCTCATCGTGGGCGTAGACTACTTTACTAAATGGATCGAAGCCGAGGCGGTCTCAAGAATCACGGCGGACAGGGTGAAGAAATTCTATTGGAAAAAGATCATCTATCGTTTTGGACTTCCCAAATATTTTGTAACTGACAACGGGACCCAGTTCGCTAGCACCAGTGTGGTCGACTTCTGTACCCAACTCAGCATTCAAACAAAATTCGTATCAGTAATCCACCCTCAGGCAAATGGACAGGCAAAAGCAGAAAACAAAGTGATCCTGAACGACATCAACAAGAAGCTAGAAGCAGCCAATGGTCTCTGGGCTGAGCAGCTGTACGAGGTACTCTGGTCTTACCATACCATTCCACATTCAACGACCAAAGAGACTCCGTTCACTATGGTATACGGCACAAACGCCATGCTACCCGTCAAAATCAACACCCCTACCTGGCGATGTGATAATTTTTTGGAAGAGGGTAAGTCCCACATCCACGGTTAAACTAATAACCATTTCTTTTCAGGTTCCCACCCCCATACGCTTCATTTCTACTTCTATTTCTCCAAATAACTTAACATGTTTTGAGGCGTCTTACGATACTCACTTTGTTTTTTGTAACACAAAAGCGAATAAGATAGGTGTTAAATGCACGATGGACATGATCGACGAGATAAAAGAAGAAGCTCATATTAGAGAATTCGCCGCCAAATAGAGGGCAGCTCGCAAGTATAACTCGAGGGTAGTCCCCAGAAGCATGAAGGAGGGCGACCTCGTCCTCAAACATGTCGTCACCCCGACTAGAATTGGAAAGCTGCTACCAAGTTGGGAAGGGCCGTATCGAATAAAGGAGAACCTGCAGCATGGAGCTTACAAGCTGGAGGAATTAGATGGGACCCCGGTGCCGAGGACCTGGAATGTGGCTAACCTGCGCCATTACTCTAGTTAAAATTAGAAGTTCTTTATTTATTGTTTTTTGTTTTTTATCTTCCTGCAGAACAAGGCATAAAGTTGCCGCCTCAGACTATGATTTAATTTCTCAAAGTATTCAATAAAGGGATAGGGGAGCACTCTTTTTCCCCTGCAAGGGCAGGGTTTTTAATGAGGCACCCTCTTTTCTTAAAAATATCTTGTTCTTTTGTACTCTGGTTCTACTATCATCGCTACAAAAACTAAACAAAGCGCCTAAACAGGGTTAACCTTATCAAAGGCTATAACTCGGCGTGAACGCCTAAACGGAGTTAACCTTAAAGTTAAAGGCTCTAGCTCGGCGTCGTTAAATAAAAATTAAGGGTTAACTTTATGCAAAGGCTCTAACTCGGCGCCCAAGGGTTAACCTTGTCAAAGGCAATAACTCGGCATGAACGCCTAAACAGGGATTGAACCCGGCGTCGTTAAATAAACTTGACGCCAAAACACGAATTAACCTTATTAAAGGCTCTAACTTGGCGTATAATAAATGGGAACGCCTAAAAAGGGATGGATCCCAGTGTTGTTAAACTTTGAACGCCTAAATAGTGAGCGAACATGGCGTCGTTAAATAAACAGAAAGCCTAAACTGGGCTAACCTCATTAAAGGCTCTAACTCGGTGTCGTACAATCGAATGCCCAAACTGGGTTAACCTTCGTAGAGGCACTAGCTCGGCGTGAAAACAAAAAGAAAAATAATAAAGTCGAGCGCCTAAACTAGGCTAACCTGATCCCAGGCTCTAGCTCGGCGACTTAAGAAGAATGAACCGGGCCGCCAACAAAGAATAAAACACAATACAAAGAGCAACAACGTCAACGAAACGAAACATGTCAGGAATACTTCAAAGAAAGGACAAAAGCGTTAATTAAATTAAGTGAAATAAATCACAAGTCGAGAGTCATAAATATTACAAAAAGCACCCATATAAGTCGCCCACAAAACAAGAAAGACAAGTTCAAAGATATAAAAATTCAAGGTTCTTCAACAAGCTCGCCATCTTGCACGATCTTCAACGAGTCCAATGCAGACAGGTCCAACTCGGGATACAGAAATGCCACCTGCGATTTGGCCCTTTCGAAACCCTCTTCAAATTGACTCACCATAGCCATCTTACAAATTTTCACTTCCTCTTTGGCACTAGACAAATCTTTTTCCAAGTCGTCGACCTTCCTTTCGAAATCTCTCAGTCGACAAGCTCGCCTTCTCCTGTTCTAAGTCAGATGTCACCTTCTCAGCCTTGGTTTTGTCAAGCATTAACCCCTCCACCCTCTCTTAAAAAGTTGTAGCCTTATGCTTATGTTTCTCCACATCCTTCATGGCTTCTTGGAGCTGCTTCTCCAGGGCATCATATTTCCATTCCATGGAATGCATGTAAACCAACGACCGAAGCGCCCCCGTACCAGCATCCTGGGTCAAGTCACTAAACTTAGCATGAAAGCTAGCGTCTTCATCTACGGTGGAAAAGGGAACATTTTCCTCCATGTACGGACGGTACTGGAAGTCTCGATGCCAGAGAGATTGCCGGTAGGCGGCGTCGACCTCCGCAACAACATCCTTTTCCAGCTGACCTTCCTTCCCAGCATCCTTCCGGCTGGTCCTGGCTTTCTTTCTCGGAGGAGAGGCGGCCTGGTCAATGACGTCTTCAGCAGCGCCCTTGTTCGACCCACTAGCATCGCCCCCTAGCGTCTCCCCAGCAGCACCTTGATCTTTTTTCTCCTTCCTCAGTAGTAAGCCAGCGGGGTCGCTGGCGATATGCTCACCCGAGGCATTCTTTTCTTTCAGGGCAGCAAGATACTTCCTCCTCTCTTTTCCTGTGAGCGGCATCATTAGAACTGCAAAAAAGAATAAGGAAAAAGAGAAACTCCGTGGTCAGGAATAAAATTAAAAAGTTTAAACAGACATAAAATGTAAATGACAAGTACTCACGAAGATAAAGTTCCAAATCTTCCGAATCTGTCTCTTTATTCAGAAGTGTACGAATATCGGTAAGCTTCATCCGGTCAAAGAAACTAACTACATCACGCTCATAGGGCGTCATCTTGTTATAGTTATAGCCGCAAACAGACTGTGGCGAGCTAGTCCAGCTTAGGGGAAAACTCAGCTCGCCATCAACACTAGCAACAGAGATACCAGAATCTTCGGCGGCACAAACCTTCATAAAACTAACCTGCCAGTTCTTCTTGAAATTCGAGGCATATGAAGGAAACAAACTTTTTCCTACATGGGCGCTGATAGATATCCAGGATCCTTTGTCTACCCCCTTTGTACTGTAAAAATGAAAGAAAGCGCCTGCAGAGGGAACCATGTCCAAGGCCTCGCAAAAGATCTCAAAGCCGCGAATAAAAGCCCAACTATTGGGACGGATTTGAGTCGGAGCTACATTTAGGAAGCGTAGAACGTCCATTTGAAATAGGGTGAAGGGAATTCGCACCCTGAACTCCTCAGAACCGCACCGTACATGTGAAAGATCTCCCTCACACCCCTTGGGCGTAGAACGCACACTATCTTGCCAGGCGGGCATGGTCTCATGTCTATGTCTTCTTCCCGCCCAGTACCGAGACCGCGTTTTTACTCCTAAAAAGGTTTACCTTCGCCTGGTCAAAGTAGACCGATGTATAACTCTGCACGTCATCGCCAAAAACCTCCGTATTAGATTCCACCTCCGAGATAGTAACTCCTCTCCTTCTAGTCATTTGGGGGTTAACGTGAGCAACGATCTCCTTTCCTGAAGTTGCATACAGGAAAACACAGTCACTATCATCAGAATCGTCACTACCGCTCTCGTTGGACAAATCCGAAAAGGACATATGACCAAAGTAGCTCGAATCATACACTTCCTAGTCAATAAGACCATTTCGCCGGGTCGCGTGACTAAGACAATTTCTCCGAAGTTGAGCTCTCTCTAAAGGATCCGCGGGATAAATTTCCCTACCCCTCTCGTCACACTCCCGGATTACGACCATTGCGGAAAGGAAAAGATATTGAAAGCAAGAAAAGGAAAAAAGGAGTTATCTGGTGAGGGTTAGTAGCTCCGATCTTCTCTAGTAGCTCAGGCAAACAGCGCTGGAGTTTCGAATCAGAGAAAAATGAAAATGAAAAGTTGGGAGCGAAGGAAAGACGCCTTTTTAAAAGGAGAAGACGTTTCAGAGACCTCCTCGGGAAGACGCGTTTTCGAGACACGTGTCACAAATCTCCTGAGTTTTCGGACACGTGGACGATCAAAGGAAAGGTCGCGAGATCCTGTCCATCCACGTTTTGGGCGAGTCTACGAAGAATCTATATCCCACCCCTACCGCGGAGACAAATTCACCACGATAAAATGCAGCAAGTAGCCCAGCTTCCAACCACTTCGCCTTGATTCCAAGCCTCGTGCTTGGGGGGGGCTATGGACCATCATCCCTGGGCAAAAGCAAGTCAAGCAAGTCTCGTCCCTCGGGTACTCTAAAGATGGAATAGAGTGCCCCAGACGGGACCTCTCAAGGATAGGACATACCATTCAAAGAATTAAACAAAGCGGTGATTCAAGCAATCACAAAATTTCAAAACAAATACCAGAGTATCAACCACTTCGCCTTGATTCCAAGCCTCGTGCTTGGGGGGCTGTGGACCGTCATGATATTCCTAAAAGCTTAAGAGCCCTTTAGAAAGGCTCAAACGCCCTCTAGAAGGACTTGGGCGCCCTCCAAGAGGACTCCAAGGCCTAGGCGCGCCTCCTCTAGGGCGCCGCCTTTCTGGTCTTCTAGAACCATAAGGAAAACGCCTAAATACCACAAATACCCCTATTACTTGGAGACTAAGTAACCAAAACCCAAGCCCATAGAAAGATATAAATACCTCCCTTGAGAGCATTCTCAAATCATCCAAGATAGAGTCTAAACCCTAGAAAGCGAACCCTAGTATTCCTTACTCGTACTTTTTTGCAAGTACAAAAAAAATTTGGCTAAACATTTCTGGGCAGAAGCAGTGAATACAACATGTTATGTTCAAAATAGGATCTATATCAGACCTATCTTGGAGAAAACTGCATATGAACTCTTTAAAGGAAGGAGACCCAATATATCTTACTTTCATCAATTTGGATGTACCTTGTACATTCTAAATAACAAGCTCTACCTAAAGAAATTTGATGCCAAGGCCAAAAGAGGGATCTTTTTAGGTTACTCTAAAAGGTCAAAGGTATACAGAGTGTATAATTCAGAGACACTCTGTGTTGAAGAATCTATGCACGTTAAATTTGATGACAAAGAGCCTGGAAGTGAAAATCCAGAGCAAGATGAAAGTTATGCAGATATACAGGTTACTGAAGATACTCTAGAACCTGACCAGACTACTGATTCTAAAGTAAGTCCAAAAGTTGAACCAACCTCAGAAGCTCAAGACGAAGTAACTTCTGATGAAGCTCAAGATGGCTCTCGGCAAGCAAATCAATCCAAGAATACATTCAAGTACAAGCTTTCACATCCTGAGGATCAAATCATTGGAAACAAAGACAGTCCCAGAAGAACAAGATTATACTTAAGACAAGAAGAGTCTATGATAGGATTGTTATCAGTGATTGAACCCACTACAGTTGATGAAGCACTTTCAGATGATGGATGGATATTAGTTATGCAAGAAGAGCTTAATCAGTTTCAAACATTTGCTCCAGTTGCAAGATTGGAAGCAATTAGGTTACTTATATCCTATGCAGTTAATCATGGCATAATATTATATCAAATGGATGTCAAGAGTGCATTTCTTAATGGTGTCATAGAAGAAGAAGTGTATGTCAAGCAACCTCCTGGTTTTGAGGATCTTAAGCATCCTGACCATGTTTATAAACTTAAAAAATCATTATATGGCTTGAAACAAGCTCCCAGAGCTTGGTATGATAGACTAAGTAATTTCTTGATTAAAAATGATTTTAAAAGAGGTCAAGTTGACACAACACTCTTCAGAAGGACTCTTGAGAAAGACATTCTTGTTGTGCAGATATATGTTGATGATATAATATTTGGTTCTACTAATGCATCTCTTTGCAAGGAATTCTCTAAGTGAATGCAGGATGAATTTGAAATGAGCATGATGGGAGAATTGAAGTTCTTCCTTGGCATTCAAATTAATCAATGTAAAGATGGAGTATATGTTCATCTAAAAAAGTACACAAAGGAGCTTCTGAAGAAGTTCAAGCTGGAAGATTGTAAAGTGATGAACACTCCAATGCATCCAACCTGCACCTTAAGCAAAGAAGATACTGGATCAAAGGTAGATCAGAAGCTGTATAGAGGTATGATTGGTTCTTTGTTATACCTCACTGCATCTAGGCCAGATATTTTATTCAGAGTATGCTTGTGTGCAAGATTCCAGTTAGATCCTAGGGAATCTCATTTAACAACTGTTAAGAAAATCTTCAGGTATCTGAAAGGAACAACTAATCTTGGACTACTTTATAGGAAATCCTTATATTACAAGTTGATTGGATTTTGTGATGCTGATTATGCTGGTGACAGGATTGAAAGAAAATCAACCAGTGGTAACTGTCAGTTCCTGGGAGAGAATCTGATATCCTGGGCTAGCAAAAGACAAGCAACTATTGCTATGTCTACAGCAGAAGCAGAATACATTTCAGCTGCAAGTTATTGTACATGATAACATGCTGTCATTACGTAATTTTTATGTAAATATTATCACATTTTGGAGTTCACAAGGCAACTTAAGCAGCAAGAAAAGCAAGAAAACTGAAGATAAAGGCAAGACAAAATCGTGGCACGTTTGGTCAAAAACGTGACACGATTTGACGAGGCATATTGCATTGTTTTGACATTAAGGAAAACGTGTCACGATGGCAAGAACGTGACACGATTTGGTGAAACCCTAATTTAGTTTCTTGTTACACAAGTGAAAACGTGTCACGATTTACTAAAAACGTGACACGATTTGAGCGAAATTCTGAGTCTATTTAAGATGAAGACTATTCAGAAAACAAGGGTTACGATCTGAGAAGAGACAAAGTGCGATTTTGACATCCAGAAATGGCTAGGAGGGCAATTTCTTCATCCTTTTATCAGTTCATGTATGTTTTAATTCCCATATTGATTATGCTATTTGTAAGTCTTATTATGAGTAGCTAAATTTCTTAGAGATTAGGTCTGAGATGATTTTATGTAACCCTAATTGAATCATGTTGCTGTGATGAAAGTCTATTTATTGTGAATGACTATTTAGTTTTTATTCAATTAAATTGTTCTTAATTCTTTTATATCATGATCACATATAAACTCGTGAGTATGAATGACTACTGACCCTAGCTTTCAACTTAGACCCATTGAATTGTTCTAATAAACATTGTTAGTCTAGGAATGGATAATCGTTTGTTAGTAATATTAGGTTAACGTACTTAAACCTTCAAGGATTATTAGACCACCTAAGGAATTAGGGGCTGTAGTTTAAGAGGAGAGTCCTAACTCAAGGGATTGATTAGGGCTAATTTGTTAACTATCGTGGAACTAAAGAACCATCCACAAGAATAGAGTACAGTAACCAATTAGGGGAACATAGATGATTCAAAAGACCTCATCTCATCTCTCTCTTATTTCTTAAACACTTTTTACTTTCTGTTAATTGATTTCTTAAAATCAAACCAAATCAACCGCCTAGTGGCAAAACAATAATAACTTTTATACATCCTATTGCTTAACGAAATTGAATTATTGAGGTTAAAAACAGTCCTTGTGGGATCAATATTTTACTACTTCGATAGGTTTTGGTACACTTGCCAAATTTCTATCAAGTTTTTGCAACCCCAAACTTGAACCATTCCTTGTCCTCAAGGAATTTACATGCAAAATTGACAATTGACAGTAAAATAACAAGTAACTGATCAAGTGATGATAACCAAAAATGTTCATCTCCCTACTAGCTAAAGGTGAGCTAGTTTGACTTGAAAGCATCCACCAATACACAACTCCACGCAACAAAATGAATAGGGTTCACACTCAATCACATGCAAAACTACATATTACCAGACGCTTGAAAAGTTTCTAAACGTCAATTAAAGTCAATATCAATACACACTTTGAGGTCTTTCAGGGTTATAACGGGGCTTAGGTGAAGTGGGATAATATTTGGATAAGTAGGCTACACAAAATGTGAGTTAGGCACTCCTACGAAAGTTAAAGCACAATTTCAACCCATCTTTCACCTATGAACACAATTCTTGTCAAGACGGGGCTAGAGAAAAATTTTAACCATTGGGACTTTCGAGTTTAAAGTTACTCGGATTTTCAATGTTTTGTCCCTTTTTCATTCTATTTTTCTCTTCTTTTTTTTTTGATACACCATTTTTAGTGTATGTATTTTTCATGATAAAGTTCTATGTTCTCTAGTTTCCCCACCTCAAACTTAATTGGTTGCAAATTCCAATAGCAACCCCAAACTCAATTTTTAGCAACATTCTACAATGCCTAACTCAGAAATAACAATTTGGGATAAATCCTAAAAGTCTCTAAGTTTGTAATGTAGTTTGTCACCGACCAAAAAGTTCTAAACCTACCGGCTCAACTTGGCTAAGAAAAGGGTAAATTCAATATAATCAGGGTAGGCTTCAAAAGGCTCACAGGACCAAGCACTTTTGCCTCAGTGTGTATATGACATAAACCAATCAACAGTAGAGAAACAATGCAAGTTTTAGAAATGTAGCAGCATGGACACTCTATATAAGTAAATTGAAAAATAAAATTTTGCCCATGAACCTTACAGTTATGATATCTGGGAGTTGTGACTACCTAGCACTGTCGTACACTTCGCCTTTGAAAAATCAAGTCACTCCTCCTTATGAACTTTTGGAAACATCACTTGAACATACATTTGTTACTAAACTGGAAAAAGTCAATTAAACACATAAATTCATCAATAATAAACAAGTGCAAGAACAATTGCATAACAGGGGCATACAACTGATTAAACTTAAATCAAAGCAATTAAAATTGTTCGAACATAAAAAAATAAAAGTACATCAAAAAGTGCTGAATCAAAAAGAAACATCATAAGGAGTGAGCCATCAGTAGCCCACTCAGTCCTGCATATAAGAATCCTCTCCAAAATGGTATCGAGACCTAGCACCACTAGCAGCAAAGTCAGCCCGAATCTCCTGCTCTCTCGCCTAGGCACGACCTCTGGTAACATCAAAGTACTGGTCCATAGCCTCCTCGGACCCATCAAATCGGTCAAACGACCTTGTGATAGCTCTCCTGTTGAGGCAGACCGCCTCAGTAAGCTCTGGACCGAACCTAGGACGGTTCCAATACTCCTGATCAGACACCTCATTCATCCAGTTGCAGTGGCCGAACATGTAGTCCAGCATCATGGGATGAATAGGTGCATGGGCACCTGGTTGGCTGCTTCCTTCTCCATGCACAAACTGCTGCTGAGGTGGGGGCTGCTGTGGTTGAGGCTGAGGGCCTGCTTCCTCCTCAGCTCCCAACTGCTGCATGTGCTCCAAATAGTCTTTCAAAAAGACCTCCATATAAGTATCAGTAAGAGGCTTCGTCATCTTGGTCTCTATGTCATTCACATAGAGCTCACAGTCTGCTTCCTCACAAAGCCAGTTGATGAGGCTCATGTGAGGGATGGCCTTCTTGTTACCTGCAGCAAAATCAACAATGTTGTTGGCAATCAACTCACCAACATTAATAGGGCCACCATCCATGATAGCGGCGATAGTGTGCACTTGCACCAATGGAATCTCAGATAAACATGAGGTGCCCTCCAATGTCTGCACCACAAATGAGGCCCAAGCCTTTGCAACCGGTTTGAAATCAGATTTTAGAAGCATCCTCCGACTCCCTTGCCATTGAGCACCCTCAACACATAGTAGAGACTTGACCTCCTCCCAAGTCTCATCATCCCAGCTCTCACAAGTCTCTCTCCTCCTCCGAACGTCACATTGCTCCGGAGGAACAAGGTCTAGCAAGTCATTAATCGCTTGAGGAGAGAAATCGATGTCCTTTCCCCGCACATAAGATCCATACCTCCTCCCGGAGAACCGAGCGTTGGCATAAAACTCAAGTGCCATAGTCTTGTTGGCCTCCTGGAAGTCCATATCATTAAGCCCATGCCACCCCTGGGCAGTGAGTACTTGTTCAAATTCAGGGTTTCCGAGGAGTTTGTGGAGTAAAAACCCCCTCTCTTGAATAACCTTATAGCCTCTTATTTCTTTGAAATGCTCCCGGGCCGGGCCGGTGAGGAAACGGTGGTTGACTGATGGTGCTTGCGCCGGTGGGGCTGTAGGTTTGACCGGTGGTTTACGTTTGGAAGCGGTTTTGGCTTTTTTGGATTGTGGGGCTTTTCCTTTCTTGCGTGTGTCCACTATGGTTTAGGGTTTGAGAAATAGGTTAGTGAACGTTAGGGTTTGAGGTGATTGGTGTAGATGATGATGATTTTGGTTAGGTTGATGATGATGAGGTTGGTCTATGGGGTTGGTTTGGTGAATTGGAGATGAAAAGATGAAGATTTTTGGTGAGAAAGGTTAAGAATTTCGAGGATTAGGGTTCTGGGGAAATTTTGGCAGAGTTTGGCTACTTTTGGAAGTGAATGGAAGGGAAATCGTGTTGGGGTTATTTATAGGGGAGGAAAATCGTGGCACCTTTGGCCAAAAACGTGTCACGATTTGGTTTTGTAACAGTCAAAAATTCGAACTACCACAAAAAACATGTGACATTCGGGCAAAACGTGACACGATCCACCATTTTCAAAAAATTTCTTGCCCAGAAATCGTGTCACGTTTGGCCAAACGTGCCACGATTTGGCAATGTTGAAAGGACATCAAATTTAACTTAGAAAAAAAATTGGGCGTCAAAAATCGTGTCACGTTGGTCCCAACGTGTCACGTTTTTGACAATGTCGAAAGACACCCAATTTTAACTTAGAAATTTTTTTGTAAAGCTTCAGAGGTGGGGCAAAATCGTGTCGCGTTTTGCCCAAAACGTGTCACGATTTTGCCCAATATTGGACTTGAAAATTTTGTTCCTCTGATTGTTTCAGCTAAAATATTTTTGTATTTTTGATTTTTTGAAAGCAATAAAAAGCAATAAGACTAGAAATACTACCTGTAAATAAAATGGTGGGTTGCCTCCCACAAAGCGCTTCTTTACTGTCACTAGCTTGACTACCACGGACCTTTAAAGGTCCTTCAATACCAATCCTACCCTTTCTTTTGGCAGGTCGCCACCCAGATATGGCTTAACTCTCTGCCCATTCACCTTGAAACTTCTGTCACCCTCCGATGTGATTAATTCAACAGCTCCATGAGGTGACACACTCTTGACCAAGAAAGGTCCAGACCACTTTGACTTGAGCTTTCCAGGAAACAGCTTCAACCTGGAATTATACAACAAAACTAGTTGCCCAGAGTTAATATCCCTAGATACTAAGTTTTTGTCATGATACATTTTGGTCCTGGCTTTATAGATTAGCGCATTTTCATACGCTCTAAGCCTCATCTCCTCAAGTTCATTCAGTTTCCAAGAGTCTTTTCTTACCAGCGGCTATTTGATCAAAATTTAGGGCCTTGATGGCCCAATAGGCTTTATGTTCTAGCTCAACTGGAAGATGACAGGCCTTCCCATAGACCAATTGATAGGGTGAGAGCCCTATATGAGTCTTAAAGGCCATCTTATATGCCCACAATGCGTCGTCTAACTTCCTAGACCAATCCTTCCTATTAAACACCACTGTCTTATCTAGGATCTGTTTCAGCTGACGGTTTGAAACCTCTACTTGACCACTTGTTTGTGGGTGATAGGGAGTTGCAACTTTGTTCCTAATGTTATGTTTTTTAAGCACATTTTCAAGAAGATTGTTGCAAAAGTGCTTCCCCCCATCACTGATCAAGACTCTAGGGGTTCCAACCCTAGTAAAAATATTTTTGTGGAGAAAATTGACAACAGTTCTGGCATCATTAGCAACACACGGTATCGCTTCAACCCACTTAGTAACATAATCAACACAAACCAGAATATGAAGAAAAGAGTAAGAGGAAAGGAAAGGTCCCATAAAATCAATGCCCCAACAATCAAATGGTTCGATTTCAATTATTCCAGTTAGGGGCATCTCATTCCTCTTAGAGATGTTACCTGTCCTTTGGCATTTATGTAACGCCCTATTTTAGATTTTACTAATTTTGGTTGATTTTTTTAATATGATTGGTGTATTTTATGTGAAAATGTTGATTTATATGAATATTGGTGTGTTGTTATTTGATATATATTTTCATTTTAATTATTATTTTGGGAATTATGAAAATAGGTAGAATAATTATTAATTATTAGAATTATGGGGTTAATGTGAATTAAAAGAAATTTAGTGAGGAGTTAAGAGTAAAAGGAGAGGTTACACTTTGTGGGAAAATAGGAAATAGAAAGAGTCAGTAAAAGGAAATAAGGAACAGAGCACGTATCAGTAAAACAAAGGAAAACAAGAGTTTTGGGAGAAAAGAGAGGAACCAAGAGGGAAGAGATAGGAAGAGGGAAATTCATCCATTTGCTGTAGAATTTGCTGAATTAAGGTAAGGGTGGGTTTACTCTTCAATTGTTAATATATATGTATGTGTTTTCATGAAATTAAATTGAATTAGGTGATTGTTGTTCTAGGTTTAAGAAACATGATAAATTGCTCATTCTTGTTGAATTATGTTGTTGATGGTATGGTTATGACTTGTTTCTGTTGTTTAGTTGTGAATTGAACCCTTAACCATTGTAGCAAATCATTTTGGGTGTTTGGGGGATCAAAAAGGGGTTTTTGGATGAGTTAGAGGTTGTGAAATCGTAGGTTTTTAGTCTGCCCAGATGAATTCTCGCTCAAGCGAGATAGCTGTCGCTTAAGCGAGCGGCACTTTCGCGTCAGTTCGCTCAAGCGAGCGCTAAGCGAACAGTAAGCGAACCAAAACCAAACCTTCGTCATTTGCTTCGCTCAAGCGAAATTCCCGTCGCTCAAGCGAAGACTGTCAAAACCCATAGTAAGTGAGCGTCGCTCAAGCGAACGCCAAGCGAGCCTCAAGCGAGGAATAACCTGACTTTCGTCATTTGACTCGCTCAAGCGAGATTAGATTCGCTTAAGCGAGATTGGTCCTGAACGACCATTTTGTGCAATTTTCCAACATGTTCCAAACTCAAACCTAAGCTTTCTAAGATGTTTATTGGATTTATTAAGAATTGTTTAGATGATAAAACTTACATATGAAGATGATTAAGATGGAATTATATATGCTTATGTGCAAATAATTATACTTGCTAAGTTGAGTTGCCTTGTTGATGTCGAGTGGTAATGTCCAGTTGGGGAGGGTATCCTAAGTTGTTGTTGTTGTTGGTTGCATGCTGATATGCTCCATTAAGATGTTGGGTTGTATGCTGATATACACCATAGAGTCATTCATACTCATATGCATTTGTTGGGGGCTTATTGCCCTGGAATGTTTATCATTCACCTGTTGGGGGCTTATTGCCCTGGAACGCTTTATCGTTCACCTGTTGGGGGCTTATTGCCCTGGGATGCTTTAACCATCCAAACTGTTGGGGGCTTATCGCCCTGGAATGCTTAGCATTCAACGCGCGTAGTATGGTACCACATGCATAATGCATTAGATGTTGATGGAGTCTTGCATTAGTTGTAGGTGTGAGTTGTCCTATTGGAATTGTTGTTGGTGAGATGTCGCCACAAGTGTTGTTGTTGTTGTTGTTGATATTAATAAAAGATGAATTAGATTATAAAATTGAGATGATATTGATGATGTTGTTGCTGATAGTTGTTATGAACTGTTGTTGTTTCAATTTACCTTGATGATTCATATATTTGTATATTACTTTTGATTTGTGAAC
Organism: Medicago lupulina; assembly: GCA_958299785.1. Classification (NCBI taxonomy): domain Eukaryota; kingdom Viridiplantae; phylum Streptophyta; class Magnoliopsida; order Fabales; family Fabaceae; genus Medicago; species Medicago lupulina. Next base: position 60,793,398 of record OY283139.1, on the reverse strand, counting down.
TCACCCCTTCTGCTGGAATTGCTGCCTCGTGGGCAAGTGCAGGTAGCGAAGACTAGTGATGTTGGCTCTTGCGTCTAGGGCTCTGATACATAGTAGGGATGGGGAAACGTTATCTTTCTTGTATTCCTTTATGTATCATTTCTTTTGAAGAAGATGTTGTTGAGATTTATTTGTTGAATAGTTTTACTATGTTGATGGCCTTTTGTGCCAAGGATATGATGTAGTTATTGAATATGATTTTCAATTAAAGATTTCCGCTGCAGAATTTTAATATGATGAAATTGTTGATGGTTTTAAATAGTTTTTATATTCTATTTAAATAATTTTGTAAGAGTAGTGTAATACTCCGTTGTTTGTTGAATAACTCTGATTATTAATTTATGATTATTACCATTACGTTATTTCGGGAACGGGGTGTTACAATTGGTATCAGAGCAAGTCGGTCCGTCAGACCATTAGTAGAGTCGTGTCGAGCCATGTAGAGTTGCGTGACAGGTTTAAACTGTCTTTGTTGTTCTAATTCTTGTTGTTATGTAGAACTATCGAGATGGCCGGAAGAAATGATGCTGCTCTTGCTGCTGCTTTGCAAGCAATGGCTCAAGTCGTTGGACAACAGCAAGGTGCTGGTGGGGCTGGTGAAGGTGTAAGGATGCTTGAAACCTTCTTGAGGAATCATCCACCAACCTTTAAGGGAAGGTACGACCCTGATGGAGCACAGACCTGGCTGAAGGAGGTCGAGAGGATTTTCCGGGTGATGCAGTGTACCGACGCTCAGATGGTGCGGTTTGGCACCCATATGTTGGCCGAGGAAGCTGATGATTGGTGGGTGAGTGTTCAACCAGTGTTAGAGAATGAAGGCGCTGTGATTACATGGGCTGTGTTTAGGCGGGAGTTCTTGAGGAGGTATTTCCCGGAGGATGTCCGTGGTAGAAAAGAAATAGAATTCCTTGAGCTGAAGCAAGGAGACATGTCCATTACGGAGTATGCTGCTAAGTTCGTGGAGCTTGCCAAGTTTTATCCACATTATGCTGCGGAGACTGCTGAGTTCTCCAAGTGTATTAAGTTTGAAAATGGTCTGCGAGCTGATATCAAGCGGGCCATTGGCTATCAAAAGATCAGAGATTTCTCAGAGTTGGTAAGCAGTTGTCGTATTTATGAAGAGGATACGAAGGCCCATTATAAAGTGATGAATGACCGCAAAGGAAAGGGGCAGCAGAGTCGCCCGAAGCCTTATAGTGCCCCAGCTGATAAGGGCAAACAGAGAATGCATGATGAGAGGAGACCTGCACGTAGAGATGCTCCTGCGGAAGTGGTTTGCTATAAGTGTGGTGTGAAAGGCCACAAGAGTAATGCTTGCAACCGTGATGAGAAGAAATGTTTCCGTTGTGGTAAGAAGGGCCATACTGTCACCGAATGCAAGCGTGGGGATATTGTTTGCTTCAACTGTAATGAAGAAGGTCACATTGGTTCTCAGTGCACTCAGCCTAAGAAGGCGCAGACCAGTGGGAGAGTTTTTGCCTTGACCGGTACGCAGACCGATAACGAGGATCGACTTATCAGAGGTACTTGTTTCTTTAATGGTACTCCTTTAATTGCTATTATAGATACTGGTGCTACGCATTGTTTCATTGCTATTGACTGTGCACAAAGATTGGGTTTGATTATGTCTGATATGAATGGGGAGATGGTTGTTGAAACTCCAGCTAAGGGTTCAGTGACTACTTCCCTTGTTTGTTTAAGTTGTCCGTTGTCTGTATTTGGTAGAGATTTTGAAGTTGATCTCGTTTGTTTGCCGTTGGTGGGAATGGATGTAATATTGGGAATGAATTGGTTAGAATACAATCATGTCCTAATCAATTGTTTTACGAAGACGGTGCGGTTTTCTTCTGCCGAAGAAGAGAGTGGAACAGAATTTTTATCCACTAAAGAGATGAAACGTTTAGAAAAGGATGGCGTGTTGATGTTTTCTTTGTTGGCATTCTTATCGGTGGAGAACCAAGCTGTGATTGATGGGCTGCCTGTTGTGAAGGAATTTCCTGAAGTTTTCCCTGATGAGATTCCAGATGTGCCACCGGAGAGAGAGGTTGAATTTTCGATAGACTTGGTGCCGGGTACGAAGCCTGTGTCGATGGCTCCTTACCATATGTCAGCTTCTGAGTTAGCTGAGCTGAAGAAGCAATTAGAAGACTTGCTTGACAAGAAGTTTGTGAGACCGAGTGTTTCACCGTGGGGAGCGCCGGTGTTGTTGGTAAAGAAGAAGGATGGTAGCATGCGGTTGTGTATCGATTACCGTCAGCTGAATAAAGTGACGATCAAGAATAGGTATCCACTTCCGAGAATAGATGACTTGATGGATCAACTAGTGGGTGCTCGTATTTTCAGTAAAATTGATTTGAGGTCGGGTTACCATCAAATAAAGGTGAAGGATAAGGATATGCAAAAGACGGCGTTTAGGACGCGTTATGGTCATTATGAATATAAGGTGATGCCTTTTGGTGTTACTAATGCACCTGGTGTGTTTATGGAATACATGAACAGAATTTTTCATGAGTATCTGGATCAGTTTGTAGTAGTCTTTATTGATGACATATTGATTTATTCTAAGACTGAAGCTGAGCATGCAGAGCATTTGAAGATTGTACTGCAAGTGCTGAAAGAGAAGAAGTTGTATGCCAAGTTATCCAAGTGCGAATTCTGGTTGCATGAAGTGAGTTTTCTTGGCCACATTATTTCTGGTAATGGTATTGTTGTGGATCCTTCGAAGGTTGATGTTGTGTCGCAGTGGGAGACACCAAAGTCAGTTACTGAGGTAAGAAGTTTTCTTGGGTTGGCTGGTTATTACCGCAGATTTATTGAAGGATTTTCGAAGTTGGCACTTCCTTTGACGCAACTGACCTGTAAATGTAAAGCATTTGTGTGGGATGCTCAATGTGAGAGTAGTTTCAATGAGTTGAAGCAAAGATTGACGACTGCGCCTATTTTAATTTTGCCGAAGCCAGAAGAACCTTTTGTTGTGTATTGTGATGCATCTAAGCTGGGATTAGGTGGTGTTTTGATGCAAGATGGCAAGGTGGTCGCGTATGCTTCTAGACAGCTGAGAGTGCATGAGAAGAATTATCCTACACATGATCTAGAGTTGGCAGCCGTGGTGTTTGTGTTGAAAATTTGGAGGCATTATTTGTATGGTTCCAGATTTGAAGTGTTTAGTGATCATAAGAGTTTAAAGTACCTGTTTGATCAGAAGGAGTTGAACATGAGGCAGAGGAGGTGGCTTGAGTTGCTTAAGGATTATGATTTTGGTTTGAATTACCATCCTGGTAAAGCCAATGTGGTTGTGGATGCGTTGAGTAGAAAGACATTGCATATGTCAGCAATGATGGTGAAAGAGTTCGAGTTGCTTGAACAATTTAGAGACTTGAGCCTTGTTTGTGAAAGGTCGCCTCAGAGTGTGCGGTTGGGCATGTTGAAGATTAATGGTGACTTCTTGAATGATATCAAAGAGGCGCAGAAGCTTGATGTTAAGTTTGTGGATTTGATGGCTGCTAGTGATCAGAATGCAGATGGTGACTTCAAGGTCGATGAACAAGGTGTGTTGAGGTTTAGAGGAAGGATTTGTATTCCCGATGATGAGGGTTTGAAGAAGTTGATCTTAGAAGAAAGTCATAAGAGTAGTTTGAGCATTCATCCTGGAGCTACTAAAATGTATCACGACTTGAAGAAATTGTTTTGGTGGTCCGGTTTGAAAAGAGATGTTGCTCAGTTTGTGTATGCATGTTTGACTTGTCAGAAGTCTAAGGTAGAGCACCAGAAGCCTGCAGGGTTGTTGACTCCACTAGATGTACCTGAGTGGAAGTGGGATAGCATTTCTATGGACTTTGTAACGAGTTTACCGAATACTCCAAGAGGGCTTGATGCCATTTGGGTCATGGTCGATAGATTGACTAAGTCGGCGCACTTTATTCCGATCAACATTACTTATCCGGTAGCTCAGTTGGCAGAGATTTATATCCGTGATATTGTGAAATTGCATGGGGTTCCGTCAAGTATTGTGTCAGATAGAGATCCGAGGTTTACTTCAAGGTTTTGGAAGAGCTTGCAAGATGCATTGGGTTCGAAATTGAGGCTGAGTTCGGCTTATCATCCGCAGACAGATGGTCAGTCGGAGAGAACTATCCAATCCTTGGAGGATTTGTTGAGGGTATGTGTACTCGAGCAAGGTGGAGCTTGGGACAGCCACTTGCCGTTGATAGAGTTCACTTATAACAATAGTTACCATTCGAGTATTGGTATGGCACCGTTCGAAGCTTTGTATGGTCGAAGGTGTAGAACTCCTCTATGTTGGTTTGAGTCGGGTGAAAGTGTTGTATTAGGACCTGAGTTGGTACAGCAGACTACAGAAAAGGTCAAGATGATAAGAGAAAAGATGAAAGCATCACAAGATCGTCAGAAGAGTTATCATGACAAAAGGAGGAAAGCCCTTGAGTTTCAGGAGGGTGAGCATGTGTTTTTGAGGGTTACTCCGATGACGGGTGTAGGACGTGCATTGAAGTCGAAGAAGTTGACTCCAAAGTTCATTGGTCCTTATCAGATTTCAGAGAAGGTTGGAACCGTGGCATATCGGATTGGATTGCCACCACATCTATCGAACTTGCATGATGTGTTTCACGTATCGCAGTTGAGAAAGTATGTAGCGGATCCTTCGCATGTTATTCCTAGGGATGATGTGCAAGTTAGAGATAATCTTACTGTCGAGACTTCGCCTTTGAGGATTGATGATCGTAAGGTGAAGCAGCTGAGAGGCAAAGAGATACCCTTGGTGAGAGTTGTTTGGGGCGGTGTAACCGGTGAGAGTTTGACTTGGGAATTGGAGAGCAAGATGCAAGAGTCCTATCCTGAGTTGTTTGTTGCTTAAGGTAATATTTCGAGGACGAAATTATCTAAGTTGGGGAGAGTTGTAACGCCCTATTTTAGATTTTACTAATTTTGGTTGATTTTTTTAATATGATTGGTGTATTTTATGTGAAAATGTTGATTTATATGAATATTGGTGTGTTGTTATTTGATATATATTTTCATTTTAATTATTATTTTGGGAATTATGAAAATAGGTAGAATAATTATTAATTATTAGAATTATGGGGTTAATGTGAATTAAAAGAAATTTAGTGAGGAGTTAAGAGTAAAAGGAGAGGTTACACTTTGTGGGAAAATAGGAAATAGAAAGAGTCAGTAAAAGGAAATAAGGAACAGAGCACGTATCAGTAAAACAAAGGAAAACAAGAGTTTTGGGAGAAAAGAGAGGAACCAAGAGGGAAGAGATAGGAAGAGGGAAATTCATCCATTTGCTGTAGAATTTGCTGAATTAAGGTAAGGGTGGGTTTACTCTTCAATTGTTAATATATATGTATGTGTTTTCATGAAATTAAATTGAATTAGGTGATTGTTGTTCTAGGTTTAAGAAACATGATAAATTGCTCATTCTTGTTGAATTATGTTGTTGATGGTATGGTTATGACTTGTTTCTGTTGTTTAGTTGTGAATTGAACCCTTAACCATTGTAGCAAATCATTTTGGGTGTTTGGGGGATCAAAAAGGGGTTTTTGGATGAGTTAGAGGTTGTGAAATCGTAGGTTTTTAGTCTGCCCAGATGAATTCTCGCTCAAGCGAGATAGCTGTCGCTTAAGCGAGCGGCACTTTTCCTTGTCCAGAATCGTTTCGCGTCAGTTCGCTCAAGCGAGCGCTAAGCGAACAGTAAGCGAACCAAAACCAAACCTTCGTCATTTGCTTCGCTCAAGCGAAATTCCCGTCACTCAAGCGAAGACTGTCAAAACCCATAGTAAGTGAGCGTCGCTCAAGCGAACGCCAAGCGAGCCTCAAGCGAGGAATAACCTGACTTTCGTCATTTGACTCGCTCAAGCGAGATTAGATTCGCTTAAGCGAGATTGGTCCTGAACGACCATTTTGTGCAATTTTCCAACATGTTCCAAACTCAAACCTAAGCTTTCTAAGATGTTTATTGGATTTATTAAGAATTGTTTAGATGATAAAACTTACATATGAAGATGATTAAGATGGAATTATATATGCTTATGTGCAAATAATTATACTTGCTAAGTTGAGTTGCCTTGTTGATGTCGAGTGGTAATGTCCAGTTAGGGAGGGTATCCTAAGTTGTTGTTGTTGTTGGTTGCATGCTGATATGCTCCATTAAGATGTTGGGTTGTATGCTGATATACACCATAGAGTCATTCATACTCATATGCATTTGTTGGGGGCTTATTGCCCTGGAATGTTTATCATTCACCTGTTGGGGGCTTATTGCCCTGGAACGCTTTATCGTTCACCTGTTGGGGGCTTATTGCCCTGGGATGCTTTAACCATCCAAACTGTTGGGGGCTTATCGCCCTGGAATGCTTAGCATTCAACGCGCGTAGTATGGTACCACATGCATAATGCATTAGATGTTGATGGAGTCTTGCATTAGTTGTAGGTGTGAGTTGTCCTATTGGAATTGTTGTTGGTGAGATGTCGCCACAAGTGTTGTTGTTGTTGTTGTTGATATTAATAAAAGATGAATTAGATTATAAAATTGAGATGATATTGATGATGTTGTTGCTGATAGTTGTTATGAACTGTTGTTGTTTCAATTTACCTTGATGATTCATATATTTGTATATTACTTTTGATTTGTGAACTCACCCCTTCTGCTGGAATTGCTGCCTCGTGGGCAAGTGCAGGTAGCGAAGACTAGTGATGTTGGCTCTTGCGTCTAGGGCTCTGATACATAGTAGGGATGGGGAAACGTTATCTTTCTTGTATTCCTTTATGTATCATTTCTTTTGAAGAAGATGTTGTTGAGATTTATTTGTTGAATAGTTTTACTATGTTGATGGCCTTTTGTGCCAAGGATATGATGTAGTTATTGAATATGATTTTCAATTAAAGATTTCCGCTGCAGAATTTTAATATGATGAAATTGTTGATGGTTTTAAATAGTTTTTATATTCTATTTAAATAATTTTGTAAGAGTAGTGTAATACTCCGTTGTTTGTTGAATAACTCTGATTATTAATTTATGATTATTACCATTACGTTATTTCGGGAACGGGGTGTTACAATTTGTCACACCGCCGTACAAATTCTTGGCAGTCCTTGAATAGGGTGGGCCACCATAAGCCACTTTGCAAGATTTTCGTCGCGGTTCTTTCTCAACTATGGTGGCCCCCATAAGCTGAGCTATGGCAGTGCCACATAATACTTTTAGCCTCCTCACCTGCAACACAACGTCTAATCAAACCGTCAGTGCTTACCTTAAACAGATAAGGATCATCCCACAGATAGTGGTTTGCATCCTTGAAGAACTTTTTCTTTTGTGCAGAAGCCAGGTCAGCCGGAACTATGTTATCGGCCTTGTAGTTCGCCATGTCGGCAAACCAAGGCCTTTCTCCAAAAGAAAAAATCTTCTCATCCGGAAATTCGGCCATGATGGCCTTCTCCTTCTTCGTCACCTCATAATTCTCCAACCTTGAGAGGTGATCAGCCACCACATTCTTAACTCCCTTTTTGTCACGGATCTCAAGATCAAATTCTTGCAACAAGAGGATCCACCTCAACAGCCGAGGCTTTGAATCCCCTTTTGTCAAAAGATACTTCAGAGCTGCATGATCTGTAAAAACAATGACTTTGGAGCCTATTAGATAAGAACGAAATTTTTCCAAAGCAAATATTACTGCAAGCAATTCCTTTTCAGTTGTGGAATAGTTAACTTGATTTTTATTCAAAACCTAGCTTGCATAATAAATTGCATGGAAAAAATTGTTCTTGCGTTGGCCTAGGACTGCACCAACAACATAATCACTTGCATCACACATTAGTTCAAAAGGTAAATCCCAATCGGGTGCAATGATTATTGGTGCAGTCACCAACTTGGTTTTAATCAAACAAAAGGCATTTAAACATTCATCATCAAAATTGAAATAATTTTCTTTGACTAAGAGGTTACAAAGGGGCTTCGAAATTTTAGAAAAATCTTTTATGAAACGCCGATAAAAACCAGCATGCCCCAAGAAACTCCTCACTCCTTTAACATTAACAGGTGGGGGAAGTTTCTCTATAACCTCTATCTTGGCTCGATCCACCTCTATGCCTTTAGCACTTATTTTATGCCCCAAAACTATACCCTCTGTTACCATGAAATGGCATTTTTCCCAATTTAAAATTAGCTTAGTTTCGGTGCATCTTTTAAGGACAGCATCAAGGTGAATTAAGCATTGATCAAAAGACTTACCAAACACAGAAAAGTCGTCCATAAATACCTCAATATTCTTCTCTATCATGTCAGAGAAGATGGAGAGCATACACCTTTGGAAGGTCGTCGGCGCATTACACAGCCCAAAGAGAATTCTCCTATAAGCAAATATACCAAATGGACAAGTGAAGGCAGTCTTCTCTTGGTCTTCCGAAGCTACCGCAATCTGATTATACCCCGAATACCCATCCAAAAAGCAATAAAAGGCTTGGTCAACCAACCTCTCTATCATTTGATCCATGAATGGTAACGGGAAGTGGTCCTTCCTTGTTGCAGTATTCAATCTCCCGTAATCTATGCACATCCTCCAACCAGTGACGGTACGAGTGGGTATTAATTCATTTTTCTCATTAGCTACCACCGTCACTCCACCTTTCTTTGGTACCACATGAACAGGACTCACCCAAGAGCTATCAGAGATAGGGTAAATCATACCTGCCTCCAGTAACTTCAGCACTTCTTTCTTTACCACTTCCTTCATTGTTGGGTTTAGTCTTCTTTGAGGTTGAACCACAGGTTTGTATTTAGCTTCCATGTGAATCTTATGCATACAATAAGCCGGACTAATACCCTTCAAATCAGAAATTTTCCATCCCAATGCTCCTTCATTACCTCTTAACACCCTCATTAACTTTTCTTCTTCTAAAGGTGTCAAGGTACTGCTGATGATTGCTGGTTTAGAGGCATCCTTGCTTAAGAAGACATACTTTAAGTGAGAAGGCAGTTCTTTCAATTCTGGATTTTTTTCTTCTTCGACACGCAAAATGTACGCCCCCTTAGGTGTTGCAACCAATAGTTCTTCAACTTTCACTGGTTCAACTTCTTGTTTTCTTGCCTCTAGTTGCTTTCCACATTCCTTCACCTCAAGATCTTCATCATGGTCACAACTCTCTATAGAATTAACAATTGCTTTCTCCATAGGTTGTGTTGGTTGAGGTTCACGAGAATTGTCTTCAACTATTTCTTCAACAACATCAATGTGGTAACACTTAGGATTTTCAGCTCTATGTTTCAACGCTTCAAAAATGTTGAACACCACTTGCTCGTTATGGAATCTCAACATAAGTTGCCCCATCTCAACATCAATAAGATCACGGTCTGTTGAAAGGAAAGGTCTTCCTAGAATGAGTGGCATGTCTTCATCTTCAGCCATGTCTAAGATAACAAAATCAGCAGGAAATACTAGCTCATTAACTTTAACTAGCACATCCTCAAGAACACCAAACGGATAAGAGATTGACCGATCAGCTAAAGTGAGGGTCATTCTTGTTGGCTTTGGGTCACCACATCCAAGCTTCTTCATCATAGAGAGAGGCATCAAGTTGATAATTGCCCCTAAGTCACATAGAGCTCTACCAATGTCTACCGGTCCAATGGAACAAGGAGTAGTAAAGGCACCTGGGTCTTTCAACTTCGGTGGAAGTTTCTTTTGGAGGATAGCACTACAGTTCTCTGAAAGAGCAATGTTTTCATCATCTTTTTCTTCTACCAATTAACAACTCCTTCATGAACTTGGCATAAACGTGCATTTGATCAAGAGCTTCGCCGAAAGAAATATTCACCTGAAGTTGTGAGAAAAGTTCCATGAACTTTTTATATTGGCTTTCTTCCTTCTTCTTCTTTTTAGCTAAATGAGGGTAGGGAAACTTTACATATGATGGAACAACTTGTGGTTTGTCTCCATCTTTCAATATTTGGCTCCTAGACTTTCTCAAGATTGAGTCATCATCTATTAACTTCTCACTTTTTTCTCCCTCTATTTTTTCCTTCTTTTCTTTTTCAACTACGCCTTGATCATTTTCTTTTTCAACTACTCCCTCATCAGAATTCTTTTCAACTTCACCATCTATTTCTACCTCCTCCACTACAACTTCATCAACAGTTTTGTTAGCCTTTCGGGCTAAAGGTGTGAGAACCTTTTTGCTCCTAAGCTCAATAACATTACAAGTTTCATTCTTAGGGTTGTCTTTAGTATTACCTGAGAATCCTCCCTTGTTATGTTCAGCCAATTGTTTAGCCATTTGCCCGATTTGAGTCTCAAGCATCTTTCTGGAAGCTTCATTGTTCTTTCTTTCAGCTTCCTGGCTCTTCTTCATCTCTTCAAAGTTTCCTTCAGTCATCTTCATGAAATTGATCATTGTTTCTTCAAGGGCTGAAGGTTTCCTCTGTTGTTGTTTCTGAGAATTTGGGAGTAGAGGATTGAGAGTGTTGTTGTTGGAGTAGCTCAAGTTGGGATGCTTGTTAAAACTTGGATTGTAGTAAGGGTTTTGCCTTTGAAAGTTCACATAGTTTGCTTCCACACTAAATCCTTCAGGTACAAACTCACCATTTGCATGTCCCACTCCACATAAATCACATCTAACTGCAGCTACCTGTTGTTGTTTGTTGGCCAAAGAGAAACCTTGAAACTCCTTAGTGAGAGCTTCGATTTTCTTGTTCATGGCTGCTTGGTTAGCTAGGATAAAAGTAGTATCACTTACCCCGTACACTCCCCTTTTCTTCTTCCAGGCATCAGCATGGTACTCGTTCTGAGCCATGCTTTTAATTAGGGCTTCGACTTCATGATCGGTCTTATTCTTCAGACTACCACCAGTTGAGGCATCTAAGAACATTCTAATCTTGTGAGTTAAGCCTTCAGTGAAGATTTAGAGATATTGTTTCTCGGAGAGTTCATGGTTTGGGCACCTCTTCAGCATCAAAGTAAATCTTTCCCACAAATCATATATAGACTCAGTATCCCCTTGCTTGAAATTTTGAATCTCCATCTTTTTGTCCCAATACTTCGACATAGGGAAATACTTTTCTAAGAACTTTAGCTCGAGCTCTTCCCATGACTGAACAGTCCCACTTGGTATGGTCAGCAACCAATCTCTAGCTTTTCCTGGCAAGGTGAAAGGAAATAACCGTGGTTTCTTCTGGCTATCAATAACAGTGGATGGAGGTACACATAATTCACAAGTCTCAGCAAACCGACTCAGGTGTTCATGTGGGCTCATAGCTTCTGTCCCATCAAATTGCTTGTCTCTCAACCCATTCAGAACGGTGCTCTTGATGTCAAAAGCAGCAGGGTTAGCAGGCCGGAAAGTGTGTGTCAGTTGACCACGGTGAGTAGCTAAACCGTAGTCTCCCAACTTAGGTCTTGGTGCAGGATGTCCCGTGATACTAGGTTCAGGAGATATAGATTGTTCAGTTTCTAAAGGTGCAGGACTCGGTATCTGCTCTCTTTGCTCTGGTGGAACTGACTTTGACAACCGGACAGCTTTCCGATTGGCTCTCACAGTCCTTTCGATCTCCGGATTGAATTGTAGATCGTCTTTGCTTTGTCTACCTTGCATAAACAACAAAAGTAACAAATTTAAAAAAACAACAGAAAATAAATTGCAGAATTCCTAAATTATAACGAAATTGCCTTGTTGAAATAATTCAAAAGTCCCCAACAACGGCGCCAAAAACTTGATAGAAATTTGGCAAGTGTACCAAAACCTATCGAAGTAGTAAAATATCGATCCCACAAGGATTGTTTTTAACCTCAATAATTCAATTTCGTTAAGCAATATGATGTATAAAAGTTATTATTGTTTTGCCACTAGGCAGTTGATTTGGTTTGATTTTAAGAAATCAATTACCAGAAAGTAAAAAGTGTTTAAGAAATAAGAGAGAGATGAGATCAGGTCTTTCGAATCATCTATGTTCCCCTAATTTGTTAACTATCGTGGAACTAAAGAACCATCCACAAGAATAGAGTACAGTAACCAATTAGGGGAACATAGATGATTCAAAAGACCTGATCTCATCTCTCTCTTATTTGTTAAACACTTTTTACTTTCTGTTAATTGATTTCTTAAAATCAAACCAAATCAACCGCCTAGTGGCAAAACAATAATAACTTTTATACATCCTATTGCTTAACGAAATTGAATTATTGAGGTTAAAATCAGTCCTTGTGGGATCGATATTTTACTACTTCGATAGGTTTTGGTACACTTGCCAAATTTCTATCAGTACACAACTACTCTGGATGAAACATCAGTTGGAAGACTATCAGATTAATCCTAACAGTATTCTCATCTTTTGTGATAATACTGCTGCTATTTATTTGTCAAATAATCCAATTCTACATTCAAGAGCCAAGCACATTGAAATCAAACACCATTTTATTAGAGACTATGTTCAAAAAGGAATCTTGGATATACAATTCATAGATACTGAACATCAATGGGATGATATATTCACTAAACCTTTAATTGTTGAAAGATTTGATTTTATAAAGAAGAATTTGAACATGCACTTTGTGTCTAATTGAAATTGCTTTCTCCTGAACTAGAAGTTAGGTTCAGAAGTTATGGTCCATCAAAAGCTCTTAACTGAGATTATGAGGAAAATGTGCTTCTGAAGATGACATCAGCACTTTAACTTCAGTAGCTGGATTTTGTGCTCCTGAATAGCAAAGTTAGTGGAATTGCTGGGGTTGCTTTTGGTAACACATGTCCCACTAACAAGACAGTGCATCTGAAATTTGCTAACGTGGCTTATTTGTATTGGTGTGTAACTTAAGTGGGCTATGATGTGTTTACGCTTTGAATGTACTATTCTCGCGCTCTCAACTGTCATTAATGCTGTGTTTGTTTGTCCCCTACCGAAATTGCAATCGTTTTTGCTCAAAACACTTAAACAAATAACACACTACTCACTTCACTACCTACACTTTCTACTCTCAAACTACTCTCTGCGAAGTGAAACGCTTTCTTCCCCAAATCAAAAACTAAGAACCCTAAAAACTTCATCATCATCAATGGCATCTTCAAGCTCATTTCCAGAATCAGCGATTGAAGATACTACTCAGGGAACATCTACTCAACAAGAAGCTCCAGCTTATGAGATTAAAGGAAGAATTATGTCCTTGGAAGAATGGGATTTACATGTTCAAGTTGAAAGACTTGTAGATTTCACTTCTCTAACACTCAATGGATGTAACATCAAGGAGTACTACGAGTCATAAGACCTCATTCATTACTTCAATATGCTCAACGGTCCAACCTATGAGAATATGGGGAGACACTTCTAGGTAAGAGCCTCTGTTTATGATAAACATGCTGCTAAACAAGAAATAGACGAAAAGGTTCTCATTGATCCTTCACTGGCTGGAAAATCTAGGGAAGAGATGGGTTTAGAACCATTTGTTGATCCAGAGATCAGATCAAGCATAATGGGGATCCCTGTGTTCATCTCCCAAGCTGTCATTTCTTATGTAATGAGAAGAGCTTCTAAAGGTAACTTCAAAGATGGGTTGGACAATAACACGAAGAGCCCTTGGAATGATGTTGTCAATGAGACCATGTTCAACAGTAAGAAGAAAGGCTCATACAACAACCTTTCTATGGAGAAAAAGATGATGCTGAAGATACAAAATGACAACCTACTGCCCAAGGGAGGAGGTTCTGATCAACCATCCCTTGAACACAAAGTGTTCCTGCACTTCTTCATCACGAAGGAGAAAGCCAACGTGCCAAAATACATCTTCAAGCACATGATCAAGACTGTGAAGGAGAGGTAGTTAATCAATAGAGCATAGATCCCCTATGGAAGATTAATCTCTGAGATTCTCAATCAAGGAGGATTTCTAAAAGGTCTAAGTGAAACAAGAGGCTTCACAGATGATATGCTAGGCACACTCACTGGTAAGATCATCAATGGAAGCACTATGGGGAACATGAGGCTGATCAAGAAAGAAGCAATCACAAAGCTTGAGGCAGACTTTAAGGAATACAGAGTCACTTCAAATCTGATGGAAGGATTTCCCCCTATCTGCAAGCAAGATCCATTAGATGTTCAACTGTTTTACATACATGATCATCTGCAAAGCACGGGAGAAGAAATCCAACTGGAAGATATTCCAGAAGAGATGTATGGTGGTATTGTCAAGGTGGCTAAGAGCAGGAAAACTAAGAGAAAGCCTCTGACAGAAGTTGAATACCTAGAATAAGCTTCTGAGCAACCTGCAACGAAGGCAAAGAAGGCTAAGAAGGATAAAGCTTCTGAAGCAACTGGTTCTGGAGTAGCAACCATTCAGGAAGAGGTTGAAGATATTGAAGCTGATAAGATCTTACCTAAAAGAACCAAAAGTGGAAAGGCTGCTACTTCTTCACAGTCTGCTCCTGAACAACCTTCCATTCCAAAGAAGAAGAGAAAGCACTTTGTCAGGAAACTGAAGGACTCCAGTTATGTTGAGGATGAAGATCAAGTTGCAGAAGCCACTAACTTGGTCACTAGGGAGTTGAAGAAGAAGGTCAATGATGATGATGTTCAAAGAGCCTTAGAACTGGCCAAGCAGATTGAGATACCTACTGAGGTTCAAACCAACGAATCATCAGCTACAGCTGCTCAAGAAGTAATCAAGGCTGCTAAGGTTGTGCAAGAGCTTGCAGCAACTGAAGCTGAAGGTCTGGCTATGGTGACTACTGAAGAAGCTGAAGAAGGAAATACTGGTGCATTAGAAGCCCCTGAAGGTATTTCTAAAACTTTACATACTGATGTTGAGATAGTTGAATTAGGATCTAGTTCATCCTCTGACATTAGGTCAAACTCACCCTCATCATTATCATCAACCACATCATCTGATTCAGACGATATACCCCTCAGTAAAGTTTACACTACTCTTAACAAAGCTTTACCCCCATCACCGTCAACCAAAACCACTAAAGAGCCTGATCATGATACATTTGTGCCAATGTATCCCTTTGTTCAAAAGAGGATAATTGATATGCAACAAATGAGAATTGATGCATGCAAGAATCTACCTGCAAATCACCCATTACAACCACCTGTGATTGAACCAATTCAATCTATTCCCGCTGCTGCAGAGGGTGAAGGTGATTGTGTAGGGACAGATCTTGCAAACACAACTGTATCATCATCTACACCAAACTCACCAACAACTCAAACCACTGAAATTACTGAACAATCAATAATCCATAACCTAGAAAGCCATTATTCAGGTGAACTTCCTGAATATGTGTCAAACTCACTAATATCCTCTGACATAACTTCTGATGAAGTTATGATAAAATACCCCCCACAACATGAACCAAACTCAAAAATGGCTTCATCAACCAACAATGACTCTGTTCTTATCCCTGAATTGTCTGTTCCTGAACTAACCGTTCCTAAACAACCTGCTTCTGAACAGAGTGCATCTGACCTAACCACAAACAGCCAGTCAACAATAACTGACCATGAAACCTCCACAAATGACCAACCCTCATCATCAAACCTAGCAATTCAATATGTAGCCCCTGCAATAACAAATGTCCCCTCTCCACCTACCTTATTCCTACATTCAACTATTTTAGCAAATGTATGTGAAGGTATCTTTCAGGAGCTGAACAATCTTGTTCAAGCAAGGAACAACCTCATTCATGAGGACAACTGTGAAAAGATGTGGACAAGGTTGAAGGACAGAGTGAAATTTGTCCTGTCAGAGCTACAACGATCTTGTTTTGATGCTCAAGAGCTTGCACAGGAAAGCTACAAGAATGGATGAAGGGAGTGGTTTCCAACTTGCATGAAGTCAGAGTTCTTAGAACATGGGTGAAGACTCCACTGTGCTTGGAAGCAAGGAGTGTCATTCCTTCAAGTATCCACCCTAGAGAGCTTAATCTGGACTGGCTAAACAAGATAAACTTCAAGGAAGAATCTTCTGAACTAGCACTGCTGCAAAGGAATACTCTTCTGGAGAAAGAGAACAAGCAGCTGAAGAAAGAGCTTCTGGAGCAGAAATTGATGCTGCTAGAATACAAGAATGCAACTGAAGCTCAGCTGGAGGAAGCCAGGATTAAAGAAGAAAGGCTTATCAAAAGCAATGAAGAACTCAAACAAAAGATGAAGCAACAAGCTGAAGAAACTCAGAAGATGATGAAGCAAATGATGGAAATGATGCTCCAAAAACAAGCCCAACCCTAGATTGCACATCCTAGCTTTTTTCTTTATTCTTTGTTTCACTTGCTTCTGAACTGTGTTAATGCTTCTGAATCACTTCTCTGATACATTCCTATTTGCCTCTGAACTTGTTTTCTACTCTGATCAATTGTATTACTTGTTATATACTCTGATTAATGCTTCTGAATATTTTGTTCTCTGATTAATCCTGAACTGATTTTATGCTCTGATCCTTTATATTCATATTCTCACTTTTGTTTTATTCTTTATACTTTTTGTTAATGACAAAAGGGGGAGTAGTAGATAGTATTTAAAGGCTCTGAGCCCCATTAATTTAATTTCAAATAATTTAAATTAATATGACCGTCTTCTCATCTCTTAATCTTTTTAATGTGAAATTATTATGAGAGTTAATTCGTTTTTTAAATGAATTTAATTAACAAGAATAGAACTCAGGGGGAGCTTACAAACCTCACCTTAAAGTACTATTAGACTTAGGGGGAGCTTACAAACCTCATACCTAAATAGTCAACTTATTAATTAGATTAACAACAATTGAACATTTTTAAATACTAATGTTTGTCATCATCAAAAAGGGGAGATTGTTGGAACAAAATGAGTTTAACATTACCCTTAAGAGTTTTGATGATAACAAGGTTAAAAAAATTGTCAATTGGATATGCTAATATTTGTTCAAGTGTGTACATGACCATAGACAAAAATTTTGAGATCATTAATATGTTCTGGAAGAACAAAAGAGAGCAAAGTAATCAACAAAAAGGAAGCTTAAAAGCATCTGAAGAGAACTACTCCTGAAGTCAAAGTGCTCTTGAAGACAAAGCGCTCCTGAAGTGATGACGTGTCATCATAAGCGAGTTCATCAGAAGTTGGAGTTTATCAGAAGCCAGTTCATCAGAAGTTGAAGATCACCAGAAGCTACAGTTCATCAGGAGATGCAAACTTAAAGTTTCAAAAGATGTTCAATGGATTAAATGTCGTCTAAGCATTGCAGAAGAGTGGAAAAGTGAAGCAACGGTTAATTCAAAAGGATTCAAAGGCATTGGATGCTTGTTCTTTTGTAGAGCGTTGACAAAGTACAATTGTACGAAGTGTACAACCACTACCTCCACTACACAGAGTTTGTCTCTGCTACAAGACAAGGATAACAGCTCTGCCTGCAACAATGTTTCTACATACATGGAATGCATTTGAAATTGATCCTTCATAAGACAATAACCATATCAGGCAACGAATCATTGGTGATTGATCAAAGCTTCAAACGACTCTTTTTGGATGTGCAGATAATTCATAACGTTCATCTCACACCTCTATATAAAGGAGTGAAGACTTGAAGAACGATAAGACTCAACAACAATTTGAAAGCGCCAAAATTCTGTCAAAATTGTTCAGCATCGAAAAGTTCACTTAGAATTTCTTTTCAAAGCTTATATCTTAGAAATTCTAAAGTCTTAAGAGTCTGTATCTGATTTGTATTGTGAGCACCTCTGATTGTATATCAAGTGTTCAGTGTGAAACATTTTTCTTTGTAATTTTTTTTATTAGAAGTCTCTTGCTTTTGTGCTTGAGCATAGAAGTCTCTTGATTGTGTTCAGGAGCATAGGAAGTCTCTTGCAGTTGTGCTTGAGCATTTGAAGTCTCTTGCTAAGTTTAGCAGTGAGCATTTGTAATCAGATATTACATTTTAGTGAACTCTCCTTGGAAGTGCAAGGGGGACAGGACTACTTCCGGTTTGTGGAAGGAACCTGTATAATTGCTTTGTGTCTTTCTTCCTTCTCTCTCTCTATTTTTACTCGCTGCAACCTAGTTCTGAACATCACTTCAGAAGCTGTCCTTAAACTACTTCTGATCAGTGTCTTTCAGCTTAAGAGAAAACGAAGAAAAAGCTAACACAATTCAACCCCCCTCCCCCCTCTTGTGTTTTTCTCACCTTCAGATTTTTAGATTCTGAGCTGATTCTTGGATTCTGGTGAATACTCCCCATTTATTCTCTTGTATTCTTTGATTCCGAGCTGGATTTTTCGTGGTGGATTTCTCGTGTTTTGGATTTTTCGGTGGATTTCTGGTGTTGTTCTCCACTGGTGACTCTCTACTATGGCTTTCATGTTTCTTAGTTCTCTTCGCTTACCTCCTATAGTGCCAAAATCTCACAAGACGAATACAAATTTAGTTTAGAAGAGTGTAAGCACATTTTTTGTAACACCCTGAATTTTATTTATTTAATTTAATAAGGTTAAATAAGTGGCTTCTTAATTATTATTATGATGATAATGCATTTTGCTTGAGAAATATGTTATTGCTGAGAAAAATAGAGTTTTGATGGTTATTATGACTTTATGCGAATTAAAATGACGACAAGAGTGATGATTAAATCATTATTAAGAATGAGAGGTGAGAAATGGAAATAATAGGATAAGTGGTGGGAAGGGAGTAAGTTGTGATAACTGGAGAGGTGGAATAATAATAATAATAATAATAATAATAATAATAATAATAATAATAATAATAATAATAATAATAATAATAATAATAATAATAATAATAATAATAGGAAACCTAAAATGTTAATATAAAAGGAAAAATAGAAGTCCTCGTGAGCTTAGCTCAGTTGGTAGGGACAACGCATAATATATGCAAGGTCCGGGGTTCAAACCCCGACCACCACCAACAAAAAAAAAAGGTCAGAACAAGGAAGAAGAAAAGAGCATACACGTGAAAACATAAGGAAAAGAGAAGAGAAGAATAAGAGAGCACTAGCCAATGAAAAAGCAAGCCAAAAACCTGCAATCTTTGAAGAATTCGATGTAAGGGGGAGCATACTTCATCTTTGGGTTGTTGATGGTAAAAGGGGAGAATTAGGGTTCATAAAACTTTCATGTTATTATTTCCATGAATTCTGAAAATTAGTGATGTTACAGTGTATGTTATCATCATAGAAAATCAGAAATAAGAACTAGTGTTGATTGGTGATGAGGAGTAGTATTGGCGAAAATAAATTGAGAAACTAGGATTTTGATCAATGAATTAAAACATGTAAAAGGCTGTTAGAATTAAGGAATTGAGTGGAGAATTAGTGCTGGAATATTAGGATAATCATAGGATGTTGTTTCGGGACGAATTGAGTGAGTTTAGGGTTGAAAACGTAGTCCTGAGAGGTACCCAGAGAGAACTCGCAGAAAATTTGCGATTTATGTAGCTTGTCAGACACGCACGGTCGTGCACCTATATGGTACGACATGTGTGTAAGTTTCTGCCCAAATTTCATTTTTTGTGTTGTATTGGTGTGCACGGTCGTGCTCCCTTCACAGACTTAGAAAAACCTATTTTTATTCCTTAAATGAGTTCCTAAAGTGAAGGTTAGGGTCCCAAACCAATGTTTCTTGATGAGTATGCCGAGGATAATGGGATGGATAAGAAGAGTATGATGTAATGGTGACGACAAATATGAGGGGTTGCTTCTCGGAGGACGAGAGGAATGGGGAAGTTTCTCAGTTAAAGGGAAATGTACAGAAGTATAACTCTATTAAGGAAGATGTGGAACGGGCGAGCAAAAGTGTAGTGGAAACAACGTTCGATGGAGAGAATATACCACTCATACAACAACATATAGTAGATGTAGGTTTTGTTGCTTTCCATGTTGCACGGTTAGATGGAGACAATGTGATTTTGCAATACTCAGGAACAAATGAGGTTTTGAGTGTTTTAAAATGATGATATTGATTTTTTAGCCAATTCTTTCATAATCTTCGTTTGTGGTCTCAAAAGAGTATGGAATATTTGTGATGGGCATGGTTAAAGATTTATGGTGTACTTGTCCATGCAAGGAATGGCAAATTTTTTAAATTGATTGCTTCTTCTAAGGGTCATTCTCTGAAGGCTAACTCGAAAACATGAATGTATTGAGATTTTATTATACCCGTGTTATGGACCGGTCAGAAGGCTAGTCCAAATATTACATGTGGATCAAAGGTCCACCAGACTAAGGTGCATCACCGGAAGGAACACGCTAGTTCCAGTGCACGACACTCCACTGTACTTGCAAAAAGTGCAATAATCGTAATTAGGGTTTGTATTGTATTGGTCATGCCTTGAGAAGGCTCTCAAGGGTTGTATTTATAGCCCTCCATGGGCTTGATTTACGGTTACTTAGGCAATAAGTAACAAGTGTATTTAGGTATTTAAAGAGCGTTCTAGGGGCTTCTAGAAGCAGATAGAGGCGGCGCCCTGGGGAGGGCGCGCCTTGGGCCTTAAGGCCCTTCTGGAGGGCGTTGAGGCCTCTGAGAGGGTCTAAAAGTCCTTCTGGAGGTCTTTTAGCTCTCTAGGAATATATTGACGGTCCACAACCCCCCAAGAACGAGTCTTGGGACAAGGCGAAGTGATTAATTTCAATGCTTTCAAAATTTTGCTACGTATGTTTTTATTTGTGTGTTCTAGGGTGCTTTCGTTGAGGCTTTTAGAGCCTCCCTGGAACCTTTATTGATTTTAACTTGTGTAGATGCTAATATTTCCCGATTTTTGCTTGGTACTCAATTATACAATGATGGTTCACATCCCCCCAAGCACGAGTCTTGGATAAGGCGAAGTGATTTGTAATGGCCTGGCGAGTTGTCCTGAAATTACAAGGTGATATCTTCAATTTATAATATGACCGTGCAGTTTCCAGATTTCGTGACCTTTTTTGAGGGGCACTCCCAGTCGTTCGAGAGTTTTTCTTGAGGGCATTTAAGTCTTTAAGAAGATATTGACGGTTCACAGCCCCCCAAGCACGAGTCTTGGGACAAGACGAAGTGATTTAATTATAACGTTGCTCTTTCGATATTTGGAAGATGTGCGATTTTGCATTTGCATGTTCTTCGGCGAGTTCATGGGTGTATGGTGTGGGCGAGCCCTTTTTGGCAACATAGTACTTTATAACTTGGGCGTGCCCATTTTGGCGCTATAGTTCTCTACAACTTCATTGTTGATGTAATTTATCGGGGCGAGTTGTACATGGCGTCCTAAGTACTTGTGATTTTTATTTTGGATGTAACTTGAAGCGGGCGAGTCCTTCTTGGTACTTTGTAGTTTAGTGTTTCTTCATCTCCTATTTGTTCTGCAATTTTGTTTTACTTTTGTAATATTTGCACTCTATTTTGCTTTGATTTGTCAATTGTTTGTCAGTGGTATCTGTGATTATGCTTCCTTTGGGTGATCACAATGTTGTTGCCGATTATTTATTGGTTGAAAAGACTGTTCAGAGCCACGGGGGGTTGACAGGGCGTTCAAAGCCACGGGGGGTTGACGCAGTAATTTTCAGAGCCATGGGGGGTTGTAAAGACTGTTTAAAGCCACGAGGGTTGACAGGGTGTTTAGAGTCATGGGGGGTTAACGCATTAATTTTCAGAGCCACGGGGGGTTGAAAAGATTGTTCATAGCCACGGAGGGTTGACATGGCGTTCAGAGCCACGGGGTTGACGTGATTTTGATTTTTTAAATTGATTATTTCTTCTAAAGGTCATTCTCTGAAGGCTAACTCGAATACATGAATGTATTAAGATTTAATTATGCCCGTGTTATGGACCGGTCAGAAGGCTAGTCCAAATATTACACGTGGACCAAAGGTCCGCCAGACTAAGGTGCATCACCGGAAGGAACACGCTAGTTCCAGTGCATGACACTCCACTAAAGCACGCCCCCATGCATCAGGCACCGTACATGTGTCCTCCAACGGCCTCTTGATGAGGCATCACACTTCACGAAGACGGTTATTGTAACACCCCGTTTTCCCAACATAAAAATTTCTTAAAACATTTATCAGAGTACACATCATAACAACGGGATATCACATATAGCGTAATCCGAAAACAGTTAAATAATAATTTAACCAAATAACTTCAAAACATTGCAGCGGAAAAATACTTATAAATCATAAAACGTTTGGCACGCAGGCCCCATAAAATGTCTCAAAAGAGTTACTTTCATTATGGCAGAATAACATAAAGATGCACGTAAAAGAATGAAGCATGCATAATAGACAACCCCATCCCGTTACGTATCAGAGCGACCTAGACGACACAGTGAGGCAAGGCCACTCACAAAAAAACAACAGCTCACTAAGCACGATCACCTGCACTTGCCCACAAGGCGGCAATTCCAACAGAAGGGATGAGATTTCATAACAAAATAATATTAATCAACATAACTAGAATCATAATTAACATCATAACATTCTTAAATAATCTTGCATAAATGATAAACAGTTATCACGTAATCACACATTCAATCATCATCAATATCATAGCAGCTCAGACACAACAATGCGACAATGCTCTTAGACTCCTTATATGCATGTGGTACCAAACTTCATCATAAGTATTAATATACTTTAAAACGTGCGGAGGACAAAGCTCCTATTAATCGTGCGGAGGACAAAGCTCCTATCATGGTGAGGACTAAGCTCAATGAATGCTAATGCATGGACTCTAATCAACAAAACATCTTAATCACCTTATCAACATGCATCCAAGAATTTGGAGCTATACAATATCTTATTCATCATATATATAGACATCATGCGTCTCAGTTAAATAACAGCAGCAGCATAGTCAAATATCAAAGAAAACAGAATGATATCAATTGCAATCAATGGCACATAAACATTCATTCATGTTCTTCATAATGTGGAATACTTTAATTCATACTCAATTGACATTAACACATCTTAAACAGCTTTACAGATTGCTCTCAACATTACCATTAGGCCTATAAACACTTAAGGATCCTCTCCCAATCAAACGTACGAAAACAGATCGCACTAACACTCAAAAAAATCTCCAATCTGGGGCTGCTCGCGAGGCGAGTATATCTGCTCGCCATGGCGAGTAGTGCCAGCTTCCCGCTACAGTCATTCTAGGCTCAAACCTATCCTACAATCATTCCCATTCATCACCAAGTATGCTCAGGTACTCATAGGCGCTCATGGATCAACTACGATCGAAAGTTGCAAAACCTACGTGTTCTCAGCCCTAGCTCGCTACGGCGAGTAATCTAGCTCGCTATGGCGAGCTGCCAGAAGCAACTTGTAACACCCCGTTTTCCCAACATAAAAATTTCTTTAAAAAGATAATCATGCATCAGAGTAAGCACATAAACAGGGCATCACATTCTCAAAACATCTCATAGTAATGAATAAATAATCATTAACCCTTCATAAAATATTCGTAAAATATTACTCAATTATTGCAGCGGGAATCATAAAATCATCTCTTAATGAAAAGTCTTTGGCACACAGGCCTCAACGACGTCTTAATAAAATCTTCAGAATGACATAATCATATCAAATAACATAATACGCAAGGAACAGAGAAAATATAAGCAAAGTTCCCCCATCCCGTTACGTATCAGAGCGCCTAGACACAACGCGGGACACCTCACACGATAGCACCTAGTCTTGGTTACCTGCACTTGCCCACAAGGCGGCAATTCCAGCAGAAGGGGTGAGATTCACAAGTAATTATATTAAACATGTAATTAAATAATCACAATCAACAATCAAACATAATTCAACATATCACAGATAAACATCTAGCATATAAAGCATCAACTTAAACAACACATCATTTAGCATCGTCATAATCATCATCATAAACATCTTATTAAACATCTTAGACGACTCGACTCGACAACATCACTTTACTATGCAACCCTAACGTCTTATATGCATGTGGTACCAATCCAGGGCATGAGCCCTCGTCGCTATGAGCATAAATATACTCCAAGGCATAAGCCTTCGTCGCTGGTGAGCAAAGCTCCAGGGCATGAGCCCTCGTCGCTGGTGAGTAAGAACTCCAGGGCATAAGCCCTCATCATGGAATGAGTATGCATGAGACTCAATACATTTTAACTTAAACAAGTTAACATCATAAACGTCGCGGGACATCTTAATCGACATGGACTGACACATGCAGCAGCTATACATAAGTAAATAGCAACATGGCAGCAAGTACATCATACATATAGCATCCATAATGCAAGCATCGCAAGTAAATCAAACATTCACAACTTAATTAATTCATATATCACACATAAGCTTCATAGAATCATCATAAACAATCTCAATCATCATGTATCATCATTACAGATTATATTAAACATCATTAAAAGTCTCTTAAGCTACCCCAATGTCATCTCTCAAGGTCATATGCGACTACAGGTCGCAACAGAACAAGTTCTAGGTTCTGACAGAACTCGCTATGGCGAGTGGGAATGCTCGCCTCGCGAGTAACTAGAGGTCCTGCTCGCTAGGGCGAGTTGGAGTGCTCGCCTCGCGAGCTCTAGGGTAATGCTCGCTATGGCGAGCTGGGTTGCTCGCCTCGCGAGCGATCTAGGTCTACTCGCCGCGGCGAGTTGCATAGCTCGCCTAAGCGAGCGATGAACAGATGCTTACGGGTTCTGCGAAAATCACACTAAAAGTTCCCAAAATCATCATCTTAAACGTCTAAACTCTCAGAAACATCAATGTTATGATTAATCTACGTTCTGTACTCATCTTAAACATCCGTTCTACAGCTTTATGGCTTAATTCATGATTTTTCTCACTTTTTAACCTAATTCCAATTCTCTCAAACAGCCCTATGATTGTTAATCTTGATTAGATGAATTACAGAATGATATAATTAGATTGCTAGGCTCACCCTTACCTGATAAAAGCAGAAATCGCAGCCTCTAAGCTCTTCTCCCTTCACGCAGCCGTTTCTCCCTTTTTTCCAAAATTCAGTAACGCGTACTGACTTCTTAACCTAATTTCCCTTTATATACTCCCAACAAATCTTATCTTATTTACTCTTTCTCCCACATAACTCTCTAAAATCCAAACTAACCCACAACTAAATATTTTATTTTATTTTCAAATCTTATTTTATTAAACAATAAAATAAGTCACCACGTCACATAAAATCATATAAAATCTTAAATTCAACCTTGCATAATATATTAATAAATATATCTAGACTCCTCAAATAATTCAAATAATTAAATAATTAAAATGGGCGTTACAACTCTCCCCAACTTAAAAGATTTTCGTCCTCGAAAATTACCTCAAGCAAACAACTCTGGATATGAGTCCAGCATCTTACTCTCTAACTCCCACGTCAAGCTTTCACCAGTCGCTCCCGACCAAACGACTCTAACGAGAGGTATCTCCTTGCCTCTCAGCGTCTTCGTCTTTCTGTCATCAATCCTCACTGGTAAGGCCTCAACCGTAAGGTTGTCCCTAACTTGCACATCATCACTTTGGATCACATGAGACGGATCCGGAACATACTTCCTTAGTTGCGACACATGAAAAACATCGTGCAAATTCGATAAATGTGGTGGCAATCCAACACGATATGCCACCGCCCCAATCCTCTCTGATATCTGATACGGACCGATAAATTTTGGGGTTAACTTCTTTGACTTCAACGCACGGCCAACACCGGTCATAGGAGTCACTCTTAGGAACACATGATCTCCCTCTTGGAACTCAAGGTCCTTTCTGCGCTTGTCATGATAACTCTTTTGTCGACTCTGCGACGCTTTCATCTTCTCTTGGATCATTCTTACTTTCTCAGTAGTCTGTTGAACAATCTCCGGTCCTAACATCACATTTTCGCCTGACTCAAACCAACACAACGGAGTTCTGCATCTCCGCCCATACAAAGCCTCAAAGGGTGCCATCCCAATACTCGAATGGTAACTGTTGTTGTACGTGAACTCTATCAATGGAAGATGACTATCCCAAGTTCCTCCTTGCTCAAGTACACACACCCTCAATAAATCCTCCAACGACTGTATCGTCCTCTCCGACTGACCATCTGTTTGCGGATGATAAGCCGAACTCAACCTCAACTGAGAACCTAAAGCCTCTTGCAAACTCTTCCAAAATCTAGAAGTAAATCTCGGGTCTCTATCTGATACAATGCTCGAAGGAACACCATGCAGCTTCACAATCTCCTTGATATAAATCTCTGCCAACTGGGCAACAGGAAAACTAATATTAATTGGTA
Source organism: Medicago lupulina (assembly GCA_958299785.1). Lineage (NCBI taxonomy): Eukaryota > Viridiplantae > Streptophyta > Magnoliopsida > Fabales > Fabaceae > Medicago > Medicago lupulina. The sequence continues at coordinate 60,767,112 of OY283139.1, read as the reverse complement.
GAAAATGAGCCGATTTCGTCAATTTATCAACAATCACCCAAATGGCGTCATTCCCCTTAGGAGTATTCGGCAGGCTCGTCACAAAATCCATGGATATACTATCCCATTTCCACTCTGGCACATCTAAAGGTACCATCATACCAGCAGGTTTCTGATGCTCAACCTTCGATTTCTGACAAATCAAACAAGAGTACACAAACTGTGCCACGTCACGTTTCAAACCAGACCACCAAAACAGCTTCTTTAAATCATGATACATCTTCGTAGCTCCCGGATGAATACTCAAGCTACTTCTATGACTCTCTGCAAGAATCATCTTCTTCATTTCCTCATTATCAGGAATGCAAATCCTACCTCGGAATCTCAACACTCCTTGATCATCAACTCTAAAGTCACTATCCTCCGTCTGATTACTAGCAACCAACAAGTCCACAAACTTGACATCTTCTTTCTGCGCCTCTTTGATAATTTTCAAGAAATCACTATCAATCCTCAGCATTCCCAGCTTTACACTCTGAGGTGTTCTCTCACAGATTAAACTCAAATCTCTAAACTGTTCTAGTAACTCGAATTCCTTCACCATCATAGCAGACATATGCAAAGTCTTCCTGCTTAAGGCATCTGCAACCACATTAGCTTTGCCCGGATGATAATTCAAACCAAAGTCATAATCTTTCAATAGTTCGAGCCACCTTCGCTGTCTCATATTCAATTCCTTCTGGTCAAATAAGTACTTTAAACTCTTGTGATCACTAAACACCTCAAACCTCGAACCATACAAATAATGTCTCCATATTTTCAATACAAAGACCACAGCTGCCAACTCTAAATCATGCGTCGGGTAATTCTTCTCATGAATTCTCAACTGTCTTGAAGCATAAGCCACCACTTTACCATCCTGCATAAGCACACCACCTAAATCCAACTTGGACGCATCACAATACACCACAAAAGGTTCGTCAGACTTCGGCAAAATCAAGACTGGAGTCGTCGTCAAGCGCTTCTTCAACTCATTAAAACTGTTCTCACAATGAACATCCCACACAAAAGATTTACCTTTACACGTCAACTGCGTTAATGGAAGAGCCAATTTAGAAAATCCCTCTATAAACCTTCGGTAATAACCTGCTAACCCCAAAAAGCTTCTAATCTCTGTAACCGACTTAGGAGTCTCCCATTGCGATACCGCTTCAACTTTAGACGGGTCAACCGCAATGCCATCGCCAGAAATAACATGGCCAAGAAAACTCACCTCTTTCAACCAGAATTCACATTTAGACAACTTAGCAAAAAGCTTCTTCTCCTTCAACACTTGTAAGACGATCTTCAAATGCTCAGCATGTTCTCCCTCAGTCTTAGAGTAAACCAGAATATCATCAATGAACACCACGACAAAGCGATCCAAATAAGCATAGAAGATCCTATTCATATACTCCATAAATACGCCAGGTGCGTTAGTAACACCGAAAGGCATCACCGTATACTCATAATGTCCATAACGCGTCCTAAATGCCGTCTTCTCCATATCCTCATCTTTCACTTTAATCTGGTGATAACCTGATCTCAAATCTATCTTGCTAAACACACAAGCACCCACTAACTGGTCCATTAAGTCATCAATTCTCGGAAGTGGATACCTATTCTTTATCGTTACTTTATTCAACTGTCGATAGTCGATGCACAACCTCATACTACCATCTTTCTTCTTGACCAACAACATTGGAGCTCCCCATGGTGAAACACTAGGTCTCACGAACTTCTTATCAAGCAAATCCTCTAACTGTTTCTTCAGCTCAGCCAACTCAGAAGCTGACATACGATAAGGTGTCATAGACACAGGCTTCGTTCCAGGAACAAGATCGATCGTAAATTCAACTTCTCTTTCCGGAGGCACATCAGGAATCTCATCTGGGAAAACTTCTGGGAAATCACATACCACTTGTAACTTATCAATCACCGCCTGATTCTCAATAGATAAGGACGTCATCAAAGAAAACATCATAATTCCATCGCGTTCCAACTGCTTCAACTGTTTAGTAGATAAGAATTCTGCCCCACTCTCTTCTTCGGGGGAAGAAAAATGCACCGTCTTGCTAAAACAATTAATAAGGACATGATTGTATTCTAACCAATTCATCCCCAAAATCACATCCATCCCAATCAACGGTAGACACACTAAATCAATCTCAAAATCACGACCAAACATAGACACAAGACATCTTAAACACACAAGGGAAGTAGTCACCGAACCCTTAGCTGGAGTTTCGACAACCATCTCCCCATTCATATCAGACACAACAAGGTTCAACTTAGCAGCACAATCAAGAGCAATAAAACAATGCGTAGCACCAGTATCAATGATAGCAACTAGAGGTATATTATCAAAATAGCAAGTACCTCTGATCAAGCGATCCTCGCTCTCCGTCTGCGTACCAGTCAAAGCAAAAACTCTCCCAGTAGTCTGAGTCTTCTTAGGTTGTGTGCACTGGGACCCAATGTGACCTTCCTCATTACAATTAAAGCATACGATATCACCACGTTTGCAATCCACAGTAGTATGACCCTTCTTACCGCAACGGAAACACCTCTTTACCTCTCCAGGACAAGCATTGCTCTTATGGCCTTTCACACCACAAGTATAGCAGACAATCTCAGCAGGAGCATCTTTCTTAACAGGTCTCCTCTCATCATTAACTCTTTGTTTGCCCTTATCTGCAGGGGCACTGTAGGGCTTAGGACGACTTTGCTGCCCTTTTTCCTTTCCTCTCATTAACCACCTTGTAATGAGCCTTAGTGTCTTCCTCGTAGATCCTGCAACTACTCACCAGCTCAGAAAAGTTTCTAATCTTCTGATACCCAATAGCCCTCTTGATATCAGCACGCAATCCATTTTCAAATTTGATGCACTTGGAAAATTCAGCAGTCTCAGGGGTATAATGTGGATAAAATTTAGCTAGCTCCACAAACTTCGCCGCATACTCAGTCACTGACATGTTCCCTTGTTTAAGTTCCAGGAACTCGATCTCTTTCTTTCCCCGAACATCCTCTGGGAAGTATCTGTCGAGGAATTCTCTTCTGAATACGGCCCAAGTAACCTCGGCACCGTCTTGCTCCAGAACAGGTAGAAGACTAATCCACCAGTCATCAGCCTCCTCAGCTAGCATGTGCATACCAAAACGCACCTTCTGCACCTCCGTGCACTGCATAACTCTGAATACTCTCTCAATCTCTTTGAGCCATGTCTGGGCTCCATCTGGATCATATTTCCCCTTGAAGGTAGGAGGATGGTTTCTCAAGAAGGTCTCTAGCATACGGACCTCAGCATTAGCACCAGCATTGACATTCGGTTGCTGTCCTACAGCTTGGGCAACCGCCTCCAAAGCAGCAGCAATCGCAGCGTCATTCCTTCCAGCCATCTTAGTCCTCTACAAAGCAAACATAAGTTAGAATAATACAACTATAGTATTCTAACTCTAAGACAACGTCACTCGACTCTCTACTTCGCCGGACGGACCGACCTGCTCTGATACCAATTGTAACACCCCGTTTTCCCAACATAAAAATTTCTTTAAAAAGATAATCATGCATCAGAGTAAGCACATAAACAGGGCATCACATTCTCAAAACATCTCATAGTAATGAATAAATAATCATTAACCCTTCATAAAATATTCGTAAAATATTACTCAATTATTGCAGCGGGAATCATAAAATCATCTCTTAATGAAAAGTCTTTGGCACACAGGCCTCAACGACGTCTTAATAAAATCTTCAGAATGACATAATCATATCAAATAACATAATACGCAAGGAACAGAGAAAATATAAGCAAAGTTCCCCCATCCCGTTACGTATCAGAGCGCCTAGACACAACGCGGGACACCTCACACGATAGCACCTAGTCTTGGTTACCTGCACTTGCCCACAAGGCGGCAATTCCAGCAGAAGGGGTGAGATTCACAAATAATTATATTAAACATGTAATTAAATAATCACAATCAACAATCAAACATAATTCAACATATCACAGATAAACATCTAGCATATAAAGCATCAACTTAAACAACACATCATTTAGCATCGTCATAATCATCATCATAAACATCTTATTAAACATCTTAGACGACTCGACTCGACAACATCACTTGACTATGCAACCCTAACGTCTTATATGCATGTGGTACCAATCCAGGGCATGAGCCCTCGTCGCTATGAGCATAAATATACTCCAAGGCATAAGCCTTCGTCGCTGGTGAGCAAAGCTCCAGGGCATGAGCCCTCGTCGCTGGTGAGTAAGAACTCCAGGGCATAAGCCCTCATCATGGAATGAGTATGCATGAGACTCAATACATTTTAACTTAAACAAGTTAACATCATAAACGTCGCGGGACATCTTAATCGACATGGACTGACACATGCAGCAGCTATACATAAGTAAATAGCAACATGGCAGCAAGTACATCATACATATAGCATCCATAATGCAAGCATCGCAAGTAAATCAAACATTCACAACTTAATTAATTCATATATCACACATAAGCTTCATAGAATCATCATAAACAATCTCAATCATCATGTATCATCATTACAGATTATATTAAACATCATTAAAAGTCTCTTAAGCTACCCCAATGTCATCTCTCAAGGTCATATGCGACTACAGGTCGCAACAGAACAGGTTCTAGGTTCTGACAGAACTCGCTATGGCGAGTGGGAATGCTCGCCTCGCGAGTAACTAGAGGTCCTGCTCGCTAGGGCGAGTTGGAGTGCTCGCCTCGCGGCTCTAGGGTAATGCTCGCTATGGCGAGCTGGGTTGCTCGCCTCGCGAGCGATCTAGGTCTACTCGCCGCGGCGAGTTGCATAGCTCGCCTAGGCGAGCGATGAACAGATGCTTACGGGTTCTGCGAAAATCACACTAAAAGTTCCCAAAATCATCATCTTAAACGTCTAAACTCTCAGAAACATCAATGTTATGATTAATCTACGTTCTGTACTCATCTTAAACATCCGTTCTACAGCTTTATGGCTTAATTCATGATTTTTCTCACTTTTTAACCTAATTCCAATTCTCTCAAACAGCCCTATGATTGTTAATCTTGATTAGATGAATTACAGAATGATATAATTAGATTGCTAGGCTCACCCTTACCTGATAAAAGCAGAAATCGCAGCCTCTAAGCTCTTCTCCCTTCACGCAGCCGTTTCTCCCTTTTTTCCAAAATTCAGTAACGCGTACTGACTTCTTAACCTAATTTCCCATTATATACTCCCAACAAATCTTATCTTATTTACTCTTTCTCCCACATAACTCTCTAAAATCCAAACTAACCCACAACTAAATATTTTATTTTATTTTCAAATCTTATTTTATTAAACAATAAAATAAGTCACCACGTCACATAAAATCATATAAAATCTTAAATTCAACCTTGCATAATATATTAATAAATATATCTAGACTCTCAAATAATTCAAATAATTAAATAATTAAAATGGGCGTTACACAACTCGCGTGGCGAGGGAAAGTGCTCGCCATGGCGAGCGATGAAGTTCATCACTCGCGAGGCGAGGATCACTGCTCGCCGTGGCGAGCGATGAATGTCGCCGCGGGCAGACTTGCTATTTCCTCCAAAAACTCACGATTCACAAGGTTCTAAGCCTAATACTGATTCCTGGGTTTGTCCTAAACATAATCTAAGGTCTAGGGACACTTTCTACATCAATTAAACCAATTCTAACCGTTTAATTATCAATTCTAGGGATTTGACCTAGTTTCTCACTTTTCCAATTCAATCCTAATTCTTGCTAATTAATCATCAGAATCATGCTAATTAACATTACTGAATTATTAGTCTCACCCTTACCTGGTTTAGAAGAAATCGCAGCACTCCTCTTGGTCTTCTCCCTTTCACGTGTGAGTTCCCTTTTTCCCAAAAGTCTGATACGCGTACTGACACTTTCTAAACCTAACTTCCTTATTTATACTCCCAACAAATCTTATCTTATTTACTCTTTCTCCCACATAACTCTCTAAAATCCAAAACTAACCCACAACTAAATATTTTATTTTATTTTCAAATCTTATTTTATTTAACAATAAAATAAGTCTCTTAATCTTATCAAATCCACAAAATTCATAACTTATCACAAAAATCAACTAAATCATCAAAACATACCAAAATCACACATATATTATATAAATATAATATAATCACCTAAACTCGATTTAAATAAATAATTAAACGAAAGTGGGCGTTACAGTTATTCTCACACACGCCTATATAAGAGCGACTTAGCTTCTCCCCCAAGGTACGATATGTAACAGCCCGTTTTTCGCGTTTATTTTTATTTAATTATTTTATTGCGTGTATTATTTTAATTGTGTGCATTTTCATGTGTTTGTGCATTTGAGAGGTAATTAGTAATTTTGGCGAGATTAGCATTTTTATTATTGGATTAGAACCGTTTATATTTATATTTGTCGGTGTGCGATAATTAATTAGAGCCGACGTTTTAATTAATTACCGTTAGTGTATTAGGTGGTGGTTTTGTGTGAGTTTAGTGTGAGCCCATATTAATTGTGAATTAGGCCCATTAAGGGAGAGGGAGTATATAAGCTAGTCTTAAGAGATTAGGTTAAGGTTTTGCTCATTTCACACAACACACACAAGAGGAGAATTGGAGTAGAGAGCAAGAGAAGGGTTGGAGGCTAGAGGTAGAAGAGGGGAATTCATCTCTAGGAGCTAAATTGAAGCTTTGGCTATAGAATCTTTGTGCTAGAGGTAAGAGGGATAGATTTCATTCATAATCTCATAATTTTGCATTTTTACCCATTTTTGTGAAATTGTTGAATTGAATCTAGTTGCTGTGAATTCGTGCATAATTGTTGTTGTTATGATTGGTAACATGATTACATGATAATTGTATGGTTATATATGAATTAACATGTTGAAATTCACATTTGTTGGTGTTTTGTGTTCTTGAGCAAATTTGATGCAAAATGAAGTTGTGAGGTTGAATTATGTATAAATTTGTGTTCATTAGTTGTTGTTGATGATTGTTGAACTGTTGGAATCAAATTAGTGAAACTGGAATCGTTGTTTATGGATTTGTGGAGAAAATTGTGGTTGTGTTGGTGTTTTGAGAAAATCTTGTGATTTTGGTGAAATGAGTTGGATTGTTGTTTCTAATGCTTGATTCATGTTTGTTTAAGTGTATTGAAGCTATTCTGACCCATAAACAATTTCTGGAACACGTTTTAGGACTTGGGGTAATCAAAATCGATATTTTTGGTTGAAAATGGGTTGAACATGAAGATTTGAATTTCTGTCCAGAAGTTCTGTTCAGAAGTTCCGGATCAGAAGCACTATTCACATGCTCATATGTAGAGGTCTTGTACATAAGATATATATATATATATATATATATATATATATATATATATATATATATATATATAGAGAGAGAGAGAGAGAGGGCATTTCAAATGAGAGGACTCTTTATTATGAGAGGATGGGAGGAATTGATCTCAACCCTTAGATTTAAATAAATGGCTAAGATTAAATACTCATTTTTCTATTATCCTGCACCCTTTTGTTATTCAAGCTCACAGTTCATCTTCCTAGATACCACGCTCAAGTCTTCACCGATTTAGTTTTCAACAGCTTCAACAAATCTCTTCTTTCCACAAAGGAAATTAATTCATGGAGTTAAAATGTTGAATTAAGCACCCAATTTCGCATGTGTTTGGCTCCTCAGTACCCCTCTCTCTTCTCCCAACATCACCTTTCTCTTCTTCTCCTTCAATTTTGTTTTCTTCTTTGTATGCTAATCAACTGGGAAATTGGCCAAATTATAAACAAATATTTATAGATCTGAGGTATCTACCACACACATCAATTTTTTTTTTCTTTTCAATTTGAAAGATTCACCATCTTTTTATATAGCCCACTGCCCTCAATTTTTTCTCGTGTCTCACATTAAAGTGACCAGTGGAATGAATTTTATGTGTATCTCCATTCAATTGCAATACCAAGAATTTTATATGTATTCCCTTAATAGAGTTGATAATCTTTATATTTAAAGTTTTAAAATCACATAGAATACCAAAAATTTGAAAAAGGGGTTTTAATTGATATAGATTGACAGAGCTAACCAACACCATACCAAGAATTTTAAAAGATATCATATATTTTCTGGGACAAGGAGGTTTGAAACTTTGAATTGATATAGCATGTTGAGAGAAAGTACATAGAAGAATCATGAAGAAGGTGTTACGACGGCAGAAAAGGAAGGTGAAGCGTTTAGGGAGGAAAGGAGGTAGAAAAAAATCTTGTGTGTTTTCTAAACCTGTGCATTTTCTAATCTGCACCGTGGAGTTTAATCTAATGGTCATTTTTTATCCCTCTCATCTCTCATTATAAAAGTTCCTCTCATTTGATACATCCTATATATATATATATATATATATATATATATATATATATATATATATATATATATATATATATATATATATAATAATTCACTCAGCCGTTTTGCATTATTGTTGAATTGAAAGGCTAATAAGAAATATGCAAAATAAAACATTAAAGGGCGGTACGGTTTCACCTTTCATTAGTACAACTACACTCACTATTTTTACTTGGGATAATGATACATATTCTAAAATAGTTAACTGGGAGTTACAATGTGAAGCAAGCAAATGAGTGTACACAATATATGAATTAAAATCTCACGTTAATGTAATTGAATAACAACATACACAACACTTAACTAAAGAATATAAAAAGACACCAACTAAATAAGAATGAATGAGATTTGTTTTTTTCTAGAGAGGAATGCTATCAACACTTTTTTTTAGATTTTTTTTCTAACACTCACTCTTTTATTGGATAAAATTAATTTATGTCTCACCACTTTATGTGAGTTTCATTTTTAAAGTGTAGGACTCACGTTGATTTAACCCAATAAAAAAGGGAGTGTTAAAGATAGTGTCCAAAAGAGAGTGTTGCTAATATTATTCTTTGCTCAAAGAGACTGTGGAGCTATTTTAGAAGTGTCACATCAACACAATGGAAGCCTAAGAACAATCTAAGGTTCTATTATATATATGTATGTATATATATATATATATATAATAATAGATTGAAACTCTCACTTTCCTATCTTTCTCTTTATATATCATCTCTATTTTTCATAACATTTTCTAACTTGATAACTACAACGGTTACCAACAAGTGCATGTAAAATCAAGGCACGCCATAAATTCATGGGATTTGCACATTGGACAATGTTTGTCTTCTTTACACGGCCACTTATGTGCTGCGATGTACTCCCTCCGTCCTAAATTATAAGTAAAAAAAAAAAAAAAAATCACACTTATTAAGAAAACTATAACATAAGAATTTGGAGTATAGTTTTTTGTGTTTTCTTTGGAAAAAGTTTTATAGGAAGATGTAAAAACAATTTTCATTGGCTATTGGTTATGAAAAAAATGAAAGAGAGAGAAAATTGAAAGTAATTTGCATTTAATTTTATGAGAATAAACAAAAAAAATCTTGAAAAAGATAAAAGTTTGTCCTTTTTGCTTATATTTTGGGACAAAGAAAATGTGTTTTTTTTTACGGAGGGAGTAAAACAAGAAGAAAAAATAATATAAGTAGTTTATATATTTTGCATGAGTGGTATGCATGCTTTGGTGATGTTTTCGTTTAGCATCCAATTTTGAACGACTGCTTTGAAAACATACACTATTCATATAATATATATAATTTATCTATATGTTTCTACTAAAATACAAAGACAAATTATAGTATATAAGATATTGTTGGATTTGTCTCAACAAATATTTTTAAAATATCAAATTTTTATAATTTTTTCTGAAATATTATTAAAGATATTTAAAATCAAAATTATGCATTGTCATATGTGAGAAAAGTCGACTATATGTATAATATGGGACCGAAAGAGTAGGACTTTTGCACTTTTGACTCATTAAAGACATAACTGAAAAGGGTGGTTGATTGTCTTCGGTGACTTTTTGCCTTGACTTCTCAATTAGTTGGTCTAATTCTGAGTTTTGATTTTGTGATTTTCTTTGGGGAATTGAAAGTCATACAGATGAAGGGACTGTGATTCACTGCAGTTGGAGGAATCACGCAGTCACGCATTCAACTCACTCTCAACCACTTGATGCATCCAATGGTCTAAATTACTTTTTCCATTGTTTTCCCAATTTCACACAATCTTCTCCCAATTTCACAGTCTTTTCTTTTTCCTAGAATATTACGTTGTTCTTCTCTGTTGTTCTTCTCTGCTGAACGAAAGCAAAGATGGTGCTAATAAATCGTGTGATTCCTTCAGCTTACAACAAGTTTTGTGTGGCTATATTTAATCAAACAAAACTCTATTCTTTCTCTGCTTCCCTCAACACCAAGAATCTTCTTGCAATACTTCTTTTTAATTGTAAAGCCTAATTCACTAGATTAATGAATAGAGAAACACTAATATTGCTTAGTGGTTGTTCTTAATTGTGAAACTAATGCTAATTTGTTGGCAATTTGTATATTATTTTAGGGGATGAAAATGAATCATTTTGTCAGATTATATATAATCTTTGATGTGCAGCCATGGACTAAGAAAGAGATGGAGAGGTGAAGCTTCATGCCACCGAATTGTAGGTGTGAAGTTTCATGTCTGCAAAAGAGAGGAAGAGGTATCGCTATCGGCAGTGAATGGGAGAAGATTGTGTAAAATTGGAAAACAAAGAAAAAAGTAATTTGGACCATTGGATGCATCAAGTGGTTGAGAGTGAGTTGAATGCGTGACTGCGTGATTCCTCCAACTGCAGTGAATCACAATCCCAGATGAAGGTTATAATATGGCGTGTACTTGTTTTGGAGTTGTCTAGTTCATGAGTGGTGTACTCTTTTTGTTGTAAATCAATTGAATATGGCTCTTGGGTTTGTATCATTGTAAATTTTGATCTATTCCTTGTACACATGTGCTTGATTTAAAGAATTTCAATGCGTTTTGCCTGTTAAAAAAATATTTTCTTTTGCAAGAGGTAAATATGTAAAATGTGAAATATTGAGAAAAATGGCTTACCATTGATTTCAGCAGCAACAAGAAATAGGAAAAGAAAGAGGATCACACCACAAACAAACTTGAGAGTTTTTGCCATACTTTTTTTCTTTTGCATCTAACAAACAAAAAATCATTTGATCAGATTATATAGCAAAGGTTCCATGCCCTACTTTCTTTAACTAAATACTTTTATGCCCTTATAGAGTTGAAAAAGCCTTCCCAATATTGAAGTATATATGAGATGTCTCTTAAGTACATTAATGTATCGTATATATCACTTTATAACAGTTAGAGGGTAAGGATCTAACACAATAAGTTTGTACCAACATTTCATTTATTTTTTTATATTTTTTTATATCTCTTCATGATAGATGAGGGAAAAATACCAAAAGAACAATAATAGGTAGAACGGTGACAAAGTTAGTTTGATGACTAATGAACTAATGATATCACAACATGTTTATTTATGAATAAAATAAAAGGGATAAGTATAGTATGTTTACGCATATTAAATGTGGGAATGTAATGATTTATTCTGCATTGTCATTCACATCAATTTTACCATTTAACATTTACAATTGAACATAGAGGTGTTTAAAATAGACACATATCTCACTATTTGTAATTAATAGCATAAATATGTGATTAGTCTCTATTTTACTATATTTTGGTATTGATTCATGCACGTTTTTTGTTTGGATTGGGCCTCTGCACTTTGAAGAAAAAAATGTTATTAGTCTCTCTGTTAGTCAATTGCAAGGAGTAAAAGTATCAAAATGAGATCCAATAACAACCACTTCCGTTGGCTGTAATCCTATCCCTTGGCTTTACACATTCTCCATAGCTGGATGAAAACACTAATATCGTTTTAGAGTTCCAAAGATTGAACCATAATTTTTGTTTCAGATTCTTTTATTTTATTAATAATAATAATAATGATAAAACTGAAATCCCCTAATATGGTCCTTAATATTAGGGGTTCATCCATTGTCCTCTCAAAATGACCTTCAATAGTTTTAACAAAAAATACTGATTTTCATAAGTCTAGAACCATTTCTCTTCTCTCTTTCTCATTCTTCATCGCTAGAGTTCTTCTCACCTTCACCTTCATCAAGTGATTAATTTTTCTCCTCCTCTCTTTTGTTTCCCTTCATCAGCAGTGTGGTCTTTTTCATGTGTTAGACGTTAGTTGGGGGTGTTTTGCCTAATGGCAGTTTGTTTTGGCAGGGCTTTCCTTTGTTGGTAGTGGCGTGCCTTAGGGAGTATTTTGATTTGATGTTGCCTTTTTGTAATTCTACCATAGTGTTTGATGTTGCTTTGTATCGCTTTCTTTTCTTCACCTGTTACGCCTGTACGGTGGAGACTATTAATAAATTGGCTGATTAACAAAAACATTATTGGGTTATTGCGAGTATACTTAATTATTGTTGTAGAAATCATATCAATATGATGTTGCATATGTTGAGTGATAGAAGAAGAACAAATCTGGTCTAGCACTTTAAGGCCGAGAGAAAGAGAGGAATAAAATGATTTTGCCGAAAAATTTTGCTTTGACATGGAAGGGCAAAGAAGTAATATCTGCTGCAGCACTTTAAAAAATATTTTTTTCTATGAAAATATTTTTGGTTGCAACTTGCTGTTGAAGGTCATTTTGAGAAGACCTTTAGTATCAAGGTTCTTATTAGGGGTTTTCAAAAATTGAAATCCTCTAATATGGTCCTTAATGTTAGGGGTTCATCCATGATCCTCAAAACGACCTTCAATAGTTTTAACAAAATATCCTGATTTTTGGTCCCACACAGAAAAAACATTATTTTTAAAATGCAGCAATTGATATTATTCTTGTGCCCTTTCAATAACTAGCCATATGACATTAAATACCTGGCCTACGCGGCACTACCTTAGTTTAGATTTTCTTAATGGTTGAGTAATAGAATCACAACTTTTTATCCAAAGTGTAAGGACTTAATCCAAACAAAAAAAGTGTAAGGACAAATACCGAAATATGGATATACTCATATAGTTTAGTATACTTTTTAAATGATAAAGAAAAAAAAATTGGACATATATATCGTGTTACAATTTTATTTTAATATTTGAATTCACTCTTATCTATTTGTTATATGTGTATTGAATATGGATGGTAATTTAGAAGAGAGAAAAAATTAGCCCAAAAGAGCTAAAACATGCTCTCTTTTTTTATATATATAGTATCGATTACATCTATTCATATCAATTTTTATTGTTATAAAATTTATTTTATTATAAATAGTAAATGTCCATAATTATCAATGTTTTAAAGGTTCATATTAGATTGACCCTTGAACATGGTATTGTACTATTGTACAATTAACCAAAATTCTTTTTGTCTAAATTTTCATGAGTAATATTGAATCATCTTAAAAAAATGAAATAGAGAAATTTTGATTAATTAAAATGACATTAAAGTTCATTTTATAAGTGTCATGAGTTGGTTGATTTCGCGTCATTTTTCGAAGATCAAGGCTATTTGATTAGTTTTTGACTCGCTTTATTTCATGACTTTTGAAAAAATTATTTAATTAGATTGGGGTCCGAGGGTTGGTTATATCTAGGGAAGATATTAGCACCATAAATATTCGTAGTACTCTACGAGAACCTTTCGACTTTATTTTACTTTTTGTGCTATAACTTACTTGTTTTGAAAAAAAAATGGAATTTTAAATGATTAAAGAAACAAAGACCTAATTATCTACATTTTATTGATTCGGAAGGACTAGGTCCTTTGCCTACGTACCCGTGAAGGATCAGAACCTCGTAGTTCGGGGTAAAAATTATCGTTTGATTGGTTTTGTGTTTTTTATTAGTTTTTGAAAAAAAAGGTTTTAAAAGAAAAAGCCAAGTGGCAAATGAGTATTTGTTTGTGTTTTTTATGTTAAAAGAAAATGACTTAAAATAGAATTAGATTGATTTAATATTTGATTAAAGAAAATAAAATAAAAAGACGATCACTTGATTTAGGATCAAGGTTTATTGAGAAAAAGAATGTTTTTTTGTGTTTTTTGTTATTTGAATGTTTTTTGAATAATGATTAAAACTAACGGAGCGGAAAGGAATAAAAGCGCGAATAACCCATGGTGGCGTTGGACCACCACGAGGATCTCTAACCTAAGCTAAGAACATAAGAGTAAGACATGCACACGGGTACCTAAACTATTACATAAAAGCCTATTAATACATGCTACGGTCTGCAGTAAAATAAATAAATAAATTTACCTTCTAAGTTATGCAATGAAAATAAATGACGAAAAATAAATATGTAACGTGGAGTAATAAACCTAAACTAATGAGAAAATAAAACTATGAAAAAGAAAAGAAATCAAAATGCAAAAGAAAATATAAAAGAGCGTGAAAGAAAATAAAAATAAACAAAGCAGGGGGTGCAGGCAGTAGTCAGGGGGTGTGGAAAACAAAAAAGGAATTGGGCCCTTAAAACAGTTTGGGTCGCTATTTGGCTTTAGAAACAAACCAAACCGGTCTGATTCAAGTTAACCGGACCGGTTCAGTGGAGGGTATATATAGGAGGGGTCCGGTTTTCTACCTCATTTTCTCTTTCCCATTCTCTCTCTTCTTTCCTCCTAGAGAGAGAAGCTTTCACTTCTCTCTTCTCTCTTCACTCATCTTCTTCCCCGTTCTTATTTCTCAGCCATCTCCGGCGAGGCTATGAAGGCCGCCGTGATTACCAGCTTCCGGCGCGGTAGTCGCCGATCAGAGGCGGCGGCACCCCCGCGTCGGATTTAAAACCCCTTTTTTTTTAATTTTTTTTTAGCTTTCTTGGACGAAATTCTCTCCTCTTTTCAGATATCCACTCAAGGTTTACAAACACACCCCTTAAAAGCCTAGATCTAGGAAAGAAAACGCGAATAAAATCATACCTCGTTCTGTGAATCCGGTTGGTTGTATTGTTGTGTTCTGATGCGCGATTGGTGTGGTTCTGGCGCTCGTACGGTTCTATGTTCCTTGAAGTTGTGGTGTTTGGGTACGGCGGCTGCCAGTTCGTGTCGTGTGTGTGCGTGTGTGGCTCTGTGTTGTGGGTTTTTGGTTGTATTTTGTGTTGTGTTTTGTGGTTCGCGGCTGTTGGTGTGTGTTGCGATTGTGTGTTTGCGGCTGCGGTTTGTGTTGTTCTTGGCTGTGTCATGGTGTTGTTGTGTTGGTTTGTGAGTTTGGTTATGTGTGTTCGTTTGGTTCGTGGCTATTGCGTGCCGTGTGCGTGTGTACGGGTTCTGTTTTGCTCGGATTTTGCGACCCCCCTTTTGCATTACTGTGTAGGTTTTGTTTTATAGGACTAGGATTTGTTACCTTTCCGCAAGAACTTTAGGCAGATTATGATTAGGTGATAAGGAAACATAACGGTGGAACAAGTTGTTACGTCGATTGGGACGAATTCGGATCAGATCGACTTTGGACATTATCGGACATTAAAATAGAAAATAAATAAAAATTGGACCTATCCTCTAAAAAAGAAATAATACTAATAATAATAATAATAATAATAATAAATAAATGGATAAAGAGATTAAGACTAAAATTAAAATTGAAATTAAATAACTTTTAAAAAAGAATAAAAGATGGAAATAGGATTTTAAAAATTAAAAAGAAAGATAAAGTGTGAGGAGGGCCCGACTCGGAACAAAAAATGAGGTATTTTAAAATACCTCTTTGCCGAAATTTCGTCTGATAAGTCAGCGATTATTCAACGTCAGACGACACGTGTCAGTGGTGTCTTAGGTCAAAAATCGGGGTATGACAGATGCCCCTATTTAAGTTTCTTCATCCGGAGACATGAAGGTGAAATCTTTGATTCGACTGGTCGAAGAGACTTAAATACAAAGTACACCATTTTTGACCTAAGATGCTATGAATGCTTGTGATGCAATTATGAATGCAAGACGGCAAAGACGTTTTGACTGGGATGAGAAACCACGACGGGATACCTGAATTTGTTGAGAAGTGGATCCGACTCCGCTAGGGGATGGTGTAGTTTCGCTGGGGAAAATGGTGGTGTATATTTGTATTGGTCTGGAATGGAGGGACACATTTTGACCAGACAGACGGGGGATGACACTTAAGAGAATGACAGGTAAACTCAGGACGTCCATTGTCTAGGACTGACCACTCGAAAAAGTAAACTCAAGATGTCCGTTTTGTAGGACTTACCACTTGGAAGAAAGACAAAAATAAGCCTCAAGCTGTCCGTTATGTAGGACTTTCCACTTGGAAGAAAGACGAAAGTAAGCCACAAGCTGTCTATTATGTAGGACTTGCCACTTGGAAGAAAGACGAAAATAAATCTCAAGTTTTCCGTTATGTAGGACTAGCCACTTGGAAGAAAGACGAAAATAAATCTCAAGCTGTCCGTTATGTAGGACTCGCCACTTGGAAGAAAGACGAAAATAAATCTCAAGTTGTCCATTATGTAGGACTCGCCACTTGGAAGAAAGACGAAAATAAATCTCAAGTCGTCCGTTACGTAGGACTCGCCACTTGGAAGAAAGACGAAAATAAATCTCAAGTTGTCCGTTATGTAGGACTCGCCACTTGGAAGAAAGACGAAAATAAATCTCAAGTTGTCTGTTATGTAGGACTCGCCACTTGGAAGAAAGACGAAAATAAATCTCAAGTTGTCCGTTATGTAGAACTCGCCACTTGGAAGAAAGACGAAAATAAATCTCAAGCTGTCCGTTATGTAGGACTCGCCACTTGGAAGAAAGACGAAAATAAATCTCAAGCCGTCTGTTATGTAAGACTTGCCACTTGGAAGAAAGACGAAAATAAATCTCAAGATGTCCGTTATGTAAGACTCGCCACTTGGAAGAAAGACGAAAATAAATCTCAAGCTGTCCGTTATGTAGGACTTGCCACTTGGAAGAAAGACGAAAATAAATCTCAAGTTGTTCGTTATGTAGGACTCGCCACTTGGAAGGAAGGCAAAAAGTAAATCTCAAGTTGTCCGTTATATAGGACTCGCCACTTGGAAGGAAGGCAAAAATAAATCTCAAGTTGTCCGTTATGTAGGACTCGCCACTTGGAAGAATTGACGGCTGAATTGATGATATATGACCAAACAAGACTTTGGGCGACTGATGCAATCATGTGTGAATTGATATTGTGTGCTGTGTATGCATGAATGTGTGAACATGAAAGTATTAATGTATGAACGTATGATTGTATAAATGTATGAAGTATGAATGTAATATGTAACTTGTACGACTGTTTAAGCTGGATATGATAGGTGACTCGATGAGGCGAGACAAGACATGTAAGATTGGAGGTGGACCGACAGCGCAGTACAAACACTCGGCAAACTTCCTTGGAGTTGATATTATCGTGAACAAATCGGGCCATTGGTGGTATGAAACCTGGCACACGGTGGCAGCCGATGCCCCTTGGGAAGCCAGCTCATTGACGATCGAAGGTCTGGGAGAAGTCGCCATTTTTAAATGGGAACAGAGTGTTCTTCCCTCGGCATGCTTTAGCAGTCATTTTCTGTTTTTGTTTATGAAAATCCCTAACTTTTGCCTGGACCGCCCTTTCGGGTTTTCAGTCCACCGGGAGTATATTCCTTTTTGTGCCCCTAATTTTTTCCTGGACCGCCCTTTCGGGTTTTCAGTCCACCGGGACGCTCTCTATTGCCTAAGCCGCCTTTTCAGGTTTTCAGCTTAGCGAGCTCTTTTTTTTTTTTTTTTTTGTATTTTTGGATTGTGACTGCATCTTGCTTGAAGCGGAGGTCCTCTCCACAATGCTTAGCCATGTTTCTCCTCCGGAATGTAACCGTTCTCGAGGCGGATGGTGATGCATGTTTCGTCTACTCATGAGTTCAAAGAGAGTGTGTTTGTTGTTCACACTTTTCAAAAGGTGTAAAAAAGTTTTGTATTTTGAAAATTTTTGCTTCATGTATTGCCATAAAAAATAGAAGAAATCTTGCAAATAGAATAAAATCAGAGTTCCAAATAAATGCGCACAGACTCAAATTTGATGAATTGAGTGGTGACCCGCCAAGGGCGTGTTGGAACAAAATGTGTTTAACAATAAATCCTAAGAGTTTTGATGATAACAAGGTATTAAAAATTGACAATTGGAATTGCTAGCATTTGTTCAAGTGTACAGGACCATAGACCAAGTGTTATATCTTACAAAGGTTCTGAAAGAACAAATAAAGAGCAAAAGAAACATTATTTGAAGTTTAAGGCGCTCCGGAAGATTTGCGCTCCTGAAGACTTGCGCTCCTGAAGAGTATGACATCATCAGAAGCTGAAGGTCCTCAAAAGCTGGTTCTTCAGAAGAAACAATATTTCACCAAAAGCAAAATGATTCAAGGTTTTATGATTTAAGTGTTGTATTTTGGAGCGAAAATTCAAATAGAATTGATAGAAGACTAGTGGAATATTGCAACAGTCATTTCAAAAGGATTTGAAGTGTTTTGGCTGCAAAGATACAAAGAGCGTTGACATTGTACTCTGTACGAACTGTACAACCACCTTCTCCACTACTCTGTTCTTTGTCTCAACTACCAGACAAGAATAACAGCTCTCATGTACAACCAAGCCTGCATCCTTGTTCCCTCTCAACCGGAATGGATTTGAAATTGATCCTTTATAGGACAATAACTTAATCAGGCAAAGAATCATTGGTGAAAGACCAAGCTTCAACAACGACTCTTTTTGGATGAATTGGCACTTACAACGTTCATTTCACACCTCTATATAAAGGAGTGAAGACTTGAAGAACAACGAGACTCTACAACATTTTTGAAAGCGCCAAAACTCTGTCAAATTGTTTAAGCTTCCAAAGTTCACTTAGAATTTCAGTTTTTAAGTTCATATCTTTGAAATTCATAAGTCTTAAGAGTCTGTATCTGAATTACATTGTGAACACCACTGGTTGTATATCAAGTGTTCAACCTCAAACATTTTCCTTGTAATTTTGTTTGATAGAAGTCTCTTGCTTGTGTGCTTGAGCATTAGAAGTCTCTTGATTGTGTTCTTGAGCATTTGAAGTCTCTTGCTTGTGTGCTTGAGCATTTGTAATCAGATATTACATTTAGTGAACTCTCCTTGGAAGTGCAAGGGGGACAGGACTACTTCCGGTTTGTGGAAGGAACCTATATAAATTGCTTGTGTCATGCTTCTTCTCTTTTCTCTCTGTTTATCATTCCGCTGCATACGCTCCTGAACCTCATCTTCAGAAGCTGTCTCAATTGCTTTTGATCATTAGTGTTATGAGTTTTTAAGAGAAAACGAAATTAAGTCTAACACAATTCAACCCCCCCCCCCCCCCCCTTCTTGTGTTTTTCTCCCCTTCAATTGGTATCTAGAGCTTTGGTTCTGTTGTCAAACACCTAATAGTGTAACAGTCCAAGATTTGAGAAAAACATGTCTGCTGAATCATCTGTTTCTGTTTCTGGTTCTGGTTCTGGTGGTAATCATCATGTTGTTTCCTATGACTATAGTGAAAAGAAAACTGACTCAGGGAAGGTTCCAAAGTTTAATGGAGATCCTGAAGAGTTTTATTGGTGGAAAACCAACTTCTACAGTTACATCATGGGCTTAGATGAAGAACTATGGGATATTCTGGAAGATAGAGTTGGTGACTTAGTCCTTGATGAAGAAGGAGCTGCTGTTGATAGAAAAATTCATACTCCTGCTCAGAAGAAGATGTACAAGAAACATCATAAGATCAGAGGCTCTCTGGTTTCTGCTATACCACGAGCAGAGTACATGAAGATGGGTGATAAATCAACTGCAAAAGCTATGTTTGCATCTTCATGTGCTAACTATGAAGGAAGCAAGAAAGTCAGAGAAGCTAAAGCACTGATGCTAGTTCATCAGTATGAGTTGTTCAAGATGAAGAATGATGAAAGTATTGAGGAGATGTACTCAAGATTTCAAACCTTAGTATCTGGACTTCAAATACTGAAGAAAAGTTATGTTGCTTCTGATCACGTGAGTAAGATACTCAGAAGTCTGCCTGCCAGATGGAGACCAAAGGTGACTGCCATTGAGGAAGCTAAAGATTTAAACACTTTAAGTGTTGAAGATCTTGTTAGTTCTCTCAAAGTTCATGAGTTAAGTCTCAATGAACATGAGTCTACTAAGAAGAGTAAATCAATAGCTCTTCCATCCAAAGGCAAGTCATCAAAAGCTCTTAAAGTGGTTGAATCTGAAGAAGAAGATTCACCAACTGGAGATTCTGATGAAGAGGTTACTGAGATGATGGCTATGCTCTCAAACAGACTTCAGTATCTAGCCAAAAAGAACAAGAAGTTTGTGTCCAGAAGAGGTAGCTTCAGAAGCTCAAAGAAGGAAGATCAGAAGGGATGCTTCAATTGCAAGAAGCCTGGTCATTTCATTGCTAATTGCCCTGATCTTCAGAAGGAAAAGTCAAAGGAAAAGTCAAAGAAGCCAACATTCAAGTCAAGCAAGTTCAAGAAACAGTTAAAGCAGAGTTTGATGGCCACATGGGATGATTTGGATAGTGAATCTGAGTCTGACAAAGAAGAATCTGATGAAGGTGCAAAGATATCTGCTGGGTTAGTAGCTACAGCAACTTCAGAAGCTGAAACTGAATCAGATTCAGAAGATGAAAATGAGGTATATTCCAAAATCCCTAGAGAAGAACTGATAGAGTCACTTAAAGAACTCCTCACTCATTTTGAACTGAGAACCAATGAGTTGAAAGTTTTGAAAGAAAAATATGTTGTTTTGATGAAGCAACAAGAATCAACTTTATTGGATCTGAAAGCTTCTAAAGAGGGACTTAGAGGTTTTGACTTCATATGTAAAACTTATGAAGACAAGCTCAAGTTCTTGTGTCAGAAGTTACAAGAAAAATGTGATGGAACGTCTTTATGTAACCATGAGATTGCTCTTGAAGACTTCATTATTTTTTGTATTGACAGAAGCAGAATTGCTTCTATGATTTATAGCATTTACAAAAACAATGGCAAAGGGATTGGGTTTTCAGAAGCTAAGTCTAATGAAACCAATCTTAAAGCATACTGTGAATGCATTAAGGAAGGTTTGAAAACCTTCTTTGTTCCTGAAGGTGCCAAAATGGAAACGGTTTCTCAATCTAAGGTTGTGATAAATTCTGAATCTAAGACTGCAAAGATTAAGATTCTGAAGAGATCAGAATCTGTTCCTCAGAATCTGATGGAGTCAGAATCTGATATCCTAAAGTCTAAGGTTCAGAAGGGCAAAGCAGTTGTTGCTTCTGAAGTATCAAAACCAAAAGTTGAAAAACCTAAGGTAATGATTAATCAGAAGCTACCCAAAGCGCATCTTAAGGAACAGGAAATGGTGACTAAATCTTCCAGCTCTAACCCCTGAAATTGTCAATACTGCAGGTTTGTCTAAAAGCAAGATCAAAGCAAAAGTCATGGTACCTGGACAGCGGTTGCTCAAGGCACATGACAGGAGAGAAGTCAATGTTCCTATCCCTCACAATGAAAGAAGGAGGAAATGTAAAGTTTGGAGGCAACTAGTCTGGGAAGATTATTGGTACGGGGACTATTGGTAATTCCTCTACCTCTATTAATAATGTGTGGTTGGTAGATGGGCTTGAACATAACCTATTGAGCATCAGTCAATCCTGTGACAATGGTTATGATGTATTATTTGAAAAAGCCAACTGCACAGTAATCAACAAGAATGATAAATCCATAGTGTTCAAAGGAAAGAGAGTTGAAAATGTTTACAAAATTAATTTCTCTGAACTGGCTGATCAGAAGGTAATTTGTTTTCTGTCAACGAATGATAAGAAATGGATGTGGCATAGAAGGTTGGGATATGCTAACTGGAGATTAATCTCTAAGCTTAGCAAGTTACAACTTGTCAAAGGCCTTCCTGACATTGATTATCATTCAGATGCACTCTGTGGTGCATGCCAGAAAGGAAAAATTGTTAAATCATCTTTCAAAGTTAAAGATACTGTTTCCACCTTAAGACCTTTAGAACTACTCCATATTGACTTATTTGGACCAGTTAGCACTGCATCCTTATATGGGAGTAAGTATGGATTAGTCATTGTTGATGATTATAGCAGATGGACTTGGGTAAAATTCCTGAAAAGCAAAGATCATGCATATGATGTATTCAGTAACTTCTGCACCCTTATTCAATCTGAAAAAGAAGCCAAAATTTTGAAAATTAGAAGTGATCATGGTGGTGAATTTGAAAATGAGCCATTTGAAGCTTTTTGTGAAAAACATGGAATCATCCATGAATTCTCTTCTCCTAGAACTCCACAACAAAATGGGGTTGTAGAGAGAAAGAATAGAACTTTACAAGAAATGGCCAGAACCATGATCCAAGAAAATAATTTGGCAAAACATTTTTGGGCAGAAGCTGTGAATACAGCATGTTATGTCCAAAATAGGATCTACATCAGACCCATCTTGGAGAAAACAGCATATGAACTCTTCAAAGGAAGAAAACCCAATATCTCTTACTTTCATCAATTTGGATGTACTTGTTACATTCTGAACAACAAGTTCTACCTAAAGAAATTTGATGCCAAGGCCCAAAGAGGAATCTTTTTAGGTTACTCTGAAAGGTCAAAGGCATATAGAGTGTATAATTCAGAGACACTTTGTGTTGAAGAATCTATGCACGTTAAATTTGATGACAAAGAGCTTGAAGATAAAACTTCAAAGCAAGATGAAGGTTCTGCAGAGATATAGGTTTCTGAAGACACTTCAGAACCTGATCAGATAGTTGAATCTGAAGATAGTCCAGAAGCTGCAACCACATCAGAAGCTCAAGATGAAATTGCTTCTGATGAAGCACAAGATGGCTCACAACAAGCAGATTCATTCAACAACACTTTCAAATACAAGTCTTCTCATCCTGAGGATCAAATCATTGGAAGTAAAGAAAGTCCCAGAAGAACAAGATCACACTTCAGACAAGAAGAATCTATGATAGGACTAGTATCAATGATTGAGCCTACAACAGTTGATGAAGCACTTTCAGATGATGGATGGATCTTAGCTATGCAAGAAGAGCTGAATCTGTTTCAACGAAATGATGTGTGGGATCTGGTACCCAAACCTTCTCAGAAGAACATTATTGGAACAAAATGGGTATTCAGGAACAAACTGAATGAGCAAGGTGAAGTAACCAAAAACAAAGGCAGACTTGTTGCACAAGGATACAGTCAACAAGAAGGCATTGATTACACTGAAACATTTGCTCCAGTTGCAAGATTGGAAGTAATCAGGTTACTTCTATCCTATGTAGTTAATCATGGCATTATATTATATCAAATGGATGTCAAGATTGCATTTCTTAACGGTGTCATTGAAGAAGAAGTGTATGTGAAACAACCTCCTGGTTTTGAGGATCTGAAGCATCCTGACCATGCTTACAAACTAAAGAAATCAATATATGGCTTGGAACAAGCTCCAAGAGCTTGGTATGATAGACTAAGTAATTTCCTGATTAAAAACAATTTTAAACGAGGTCAAGTTGATACAACACTCTTCAGAAGGACCCTTGAGAAAGACATTCTTATTGTGCAAATATATGTTGATGATATAATATTTGGTTCTACTAATGCATCTCTTTGCAAGGAGTTTTCTAAGTTAATGCAGGATGAATTTGAAATGAGCATGATGGGAAAGCTGAAGTTCTTTCTGGGCATTCAAATTAATCAAAGAAAAGATGGAGTATATGTTCATCAAACAAAATATACAAAGGAGCTTCTGAAGAAGTTCAAGCTTGAAGACTATAAGCTGATGAACACTCCAATGCATCCAACATGCACCTTAAGCAAAGAAGATGAAGGATCAAAAGTAGACCAGAAGCTATACAGAGGTATGATTGGTTCTCTGTTATACCTCACTGCATCTAGGCCAGATATTTTATTCAGTGTATGTCTGTGTGCAAGGTTTCAGTCAGAACCTAGAGAATCTCATTTAACTGCAGTTAAAAGAATCTTCAGGTATCTGAAAGGAACAACTAATCTGGGACTCCTTTATAGGAAATCCTCATATTACAAGCTAATTGGATTCTGTGATGCTGATTATGCTGGTGACAGGATTGAAAGAAAGTCAACCAGTGGCAATTGTCAGTTTCTAGGTGATAATATGATATCCTAGGCTAGCAAAAGACAAGCAATTATTGCTATGTCTACAGCAGAAGCAGAATACATTTCAGCTGCAAGTTGTTGCACACAACTACTATGGATGAAACATCAGCTGGAAGACTTTCAGATTAATGCTAACAGTATTCCCATTTTTTGTGATAATACTGCTGCTATTTGTTTGTCAAAGAATCCAATTCTACATTCAAGAGCCAAGCATATTGAGATCAAACACCATTTTATCAGAGATTATGTTCAAAAAGGGGTTTTAGATATACAATTCATTGATACTGAAAATCAATGGGCTGATATATTTACTAAGCCTTTAACAGTTGAAAGATTTGAATTTATTAAGAAAAATTTGAACATGCGTTTTGTGTCTGATTAAAATTGCTTGCATCTGAATGGGAAGTTTAGGTTTTGAAGTCAGTTCAGAAGCCATTATACTTCAGGAGCTCTTGGTTGAGGTTATGAGAAAAATGTGCTCCTGATGATGTCATCAGAATTTCAAACTTCAGAAGTGGAATCTTTGTGCTTATGAATAGTAGGAGTTAGTGGAATTTCTGGAGTTGCTTCCGGTGACACCTGTCCCACTAACTTTACAGCTCATCTAAAATCTGACAACGTGGCCTAAGTGTACTGGTGTATAACTCATAGGGCAATGATGATCTTTATGCTTTCGTAGTACTATCTCGCGCCCCCAACTGTCATTAATGCTTATGTTTGTTTGTCCCCTGTGTGCTCAAAAGTTTTCTGAAAACACTTATTCACATCACACACATCTTTCACCTCACTACCTACACTTTTCTCTTCGTATCAGCTAAGTAAAAATCTTTCTCTCTCAAAACCCTAAGAACCCTAAAATCATCATCTTCTTCAATCATCAATGGCATCTTCAAGTTCTGCTCAAGAATCAAATGCTCAAGCTACTGGTCAACAAGTTGAAGGTCAACAAGAACGTGCAACGTACGAATTAAAAGGGGTAACAATGAGTTTGAAGGAATGGGAACTTAAGATACAAACTGAGAATCCAGTTGATTTCGAGTCTCTGGCATATCATGGTTGTGATATCAAAAACTATTATGAAACTCAAGGGCTGATGAACTACTTCGACATGCTGAATGGTCCTACGTACAAAACGCTGATCAGATATTTTTGGGTAAGAGCCTCAGTCTATGATAAAGAAACATCAGAGGAAGAAGAAAGAGAAAAAATACTGATTGACCTCACACTTGCTGGAAAGACCAGAGAAGAAATGGGTTTGGAACCTTTCAAGCGAACATAAATTAGATCAAGTGTAATGGGAATTCCTGTATTCATCTCTGAAGAGATTATTGCTTGTGTTCTTGGAACAAAAGCATCAGGAAAATACTCCGGTATAGATATACCAAACACCAAGACAAGTCCGTGGAATGACATTGTCAACATGACACTGTTTAACTCCAAGCAACCTGGAAAGTACAACGACTTAAGTATGAAGAACAAGATGCTTCTGAAGATCCAATACGAGAATTTGCTACCAAAAGGTGGTGGCAGTGATCAACCATCCTTGGCACACAAAGTCTTTCTTCATCACATTATCAATGGAGAAAAGGTGAATGTGCCCAAGTATATCTTCAAGCACATGATCAAAGAACTCAGGGAAAGCCAGAAGAAGTGCAGAGTCTGGGTTCCTTATGGAAGACTGATTTCAGAAATCTTCCATCAGGGAGGCATCATTCAGGCTCTGAATGAAGTCAATTACTTCACTGATGAGAAGTTGGAAACTGAGACTGGCAAAGTGATTAATGCCAGTACCTTGAAGAATATGAGGCTGATCAATAAAGTAACCAAGCTGAAGACAGACTTGAGTGAATCAAGGGTTAAATCAAATCTGATGGAGGACTTCCCTCCTATCTGCAAGAAAGACACTCTGGCTGTCCAAATGGCTCTCATTGCTGATCACTATGAGACCCATGGCAAGCTTATTTCTCTGGATGAAGTACTAGAAGAAATGTATGGAAAAGAGCTTCCAGTTGCTAAAGGCAGAAAGTCTAAAAGAAAAGACTTGTCTGAAGAAGAGTATTTGGCTGAGAAACGGCCTTCAAAGAAATCAAAGCCCAGCACTTCTGTTAAAGCATCTAAAGAAGGTGATTTTGGAATGCAACCAATTTCAGAAGAACAAGTTGAAGGCGTTCTGGGAAAAAGGTCAAGAGAAAGTCAAGAGGGTGGAACTTCTCCAACTCAAGCTCTTAGAATTCCCAAGAAGCCTAGAAAGAAGATTGTCAGGAAATTTGAGTATACTTCAGAAGAAGAACGAGAAATTGGAGAAATGGTTGAGGAAGTTGTACATGAGACTGCAAAAGAGCTGGTGAATGAGATTTTTGAACTAGCCATAAAAGAAGCTACTGAAAAAGAGGCTGCTGCTGCATCTGTCATTGAAGCTTCTATAGCAGTTCAGAACTTAGCTGCTACTGAAGTAGAAAACCTGATGCCTAGAATAGTCTTTGAAGTAAGAGCTTCTGAGCAACCTGCGTCTGAACAACCTGCTTCTGAAGAGCTACCTGGCTCTGAAGAACGACTTGCATCTGAAGGTAATTCTCTTTCCCAATCTACAATTGCTGAAATTGTAACCCTATCTTCAAACTCTGACTCTGTAACGCCCACTTTCTTTATTTACTGATTTTATTAGAGAAAATTATATATTTATATGATATACGTGATTTATGTGATGTTTGTGATTTTTGGAGGTATTATGAGGTGTTGTGACTTATTTTATTGTTTAATAAAATAAGATTTAAAAATAAAATAAAATATTAAGTTGTGGGGCTGTTTAGTCATTTTTAAGAGTTTTGGAGAAAATAGAGTAATTAGTTAGAGTTATTAAGAGGTTATATAAAGGAGAACTAGGTTTAGAGAGTGTATTTTTCACGTACGTGCGATTAGCCTTGAGAAAGCGGCCAGGAGGAGAACGTGAGAGAAGAACAACCTGAACGAAGAACGCAGCTTGGATTTCAGAGAAACAATCTAAGGTAAGGGTGAGCCTAGCATGCAATACTATTATTCTGTAATTCATACGATTATAGTTAACAAGAGTAGAGGTAGTTTTAGAGGATTTACATATCAGGTTAATGGGGAGAGTTTGATGATTGAAAGATGAGAAAACCGTGAGAATTGATGTAGGGACTGATTACAGCTCCTAGAATAACCTTAGTAAAAACAATTCAGTTGTTTTAAGAATTTGAGAATTAGGTTTAAGTGATGAATGGATGATCAGATGATGTGAAAACGTAGGGATTGAGGTAGAAACTAGTGACAGATGAGAGAACAGTCTAGTGCAGACGTTTTCAGTTGAATTTAGGGTTAAGATTGGTGTAGGACGAGATTTCTGGTGAGCAAGTTAGTAACCCCGTGCCCAGTTTGCTCCTGAGCAATAGTGCTCCTGAACTATGTTTTAGCTCCTAAATATCTTGCTCCTGATGAACTTGCTTCTGAACCACTTAGCTTCTGAACTAAGTTTTAGCTCCTGAATATCTTGCTCCTGAATAGAGTAGCTTCTGAATAGCTTAGCTCCTGAATAGCCTAGCTCCTGAGTAACAGTGCTCCTGAACACGTAGCTTCTGAACAACGTGCTCCTGATTAGCCTAGTTTCAGACTGTCGTATCTTGTTGTTTCGAAATCTGTTTCGCACGAGACCTTGAGAGTTTATCCTTGGGTAGTATTAGAAGCTAACTATGTAATAAATAGTGAATCTGTAAAGCTGCTATATGATGATTTAATGTTGCTGATAATGATTATGAATTATATGAACATTATGTGGAATATATATGAGATGCCTTGAGTGATGATTCATTGATATTGTGATGTTGTATGACTGTTTATTGCTGCCATGTTGCTGTATAATTGAGATTAAGCTGCATGTGTCGGTCTAAGATGTTGTTCCAAATTATTGGATTCTTTAAGATGTTCATGATGTTAAAGACGTAGGAGATTGAGTCTCATGCATACTCATTTAAAGATGAGGGCTTATGCCCTGGAGTTTTTACTTAATAGAGATGAGGGCTTATGCCCTGGAGCTTTTGCTCAACAGCGACGAGGGCTTATGCCCTGGGAGTATATTTATGCTCAAAGCAACAAGGGCTTATGCCCTGGATTGGTACCACATGCATGATTAAGATGATAGAGTTGCATTGTCAAGTTAGAGTTGCATTGTCAAGGTGTTATGTCAGTCATGATGCTATGTGTGTATGAAGATGTTTTATGAAGTTGAATTCTAAGATGCTAAATGCTCATTGTTATGACATGTTGACTACGTTTTGACTGTTAAATATGATTGTTCAATTATACTCCTAATATTATTGTTTTGTGAATCTCACCCCTTCAACTTGAAAATGTTGCTCTTCGTATGGGTAACTTGCAGGTAACCAAGATTAGGTGCAGGCGCGTGAGGACTTTCCTCGGTTGAGTCTTAGGTGCTCTGATATGTAACGGGATGGGGAACTTGTCAAATGCTTTTATATTCCTTGCATGTCATTTATGATTTCAAAAGACTATTTTTTAGATGAACTTTCTGAGACGTTTTGTTGAGGCCTGCGTGCCAAGACTTTTTATGATTCCGCTGCAATGTTGAGATGTTTTAATGAAGAATAAATTGTTATTTATTCATGTATGAGTTTTATGTGAAATGTGATGCTCCGTTATGTGATTATCTCTGATTTATTTTAAGAAAATTTTAAGTCGGGAAAACGGGGTGTTACAATTGGTATCAGTGCAGGTCGGTCCGTACGGCCAAGTAGATGAGTCGTGTGGTGTTGTGTGTCAGTTGATATATTATTATGTATCATGCTGATTGTTGTTTGTTGTGTAGAGAACTTAGAATGGCTGGAAGAAACGACGATGCGATTGCTGCTGCTTTGGAAGCTGTTGCTCAAGCTGTAGGACAACAGCCGAATGCGAATGCTGGTGCGAATGCTGAGGTTCGTATGCTAGAGACCTTCTTGAGAAATCATCCCCCTACCTTTAAGGGGAGGTATGATCCTGATGGAGCCCAGACGTGGCTCAAGGAGATCGAGAGAGTGTTCAGAGTTATGCAGTGCACGGAGGTGCAGAAGGTGCGTTTTGGTACGCACATGTTGGCTAAGGAAGCTTATGACTGGTGGATTGGTATTCTACCTATTCTAGAGCAAGATGGTGCTGAGGTTACTTGGGCTGTGTTCAAGAGAGAGTTCCTTGATAGATACTTTTCGAAATATGTTCGCGGGAAGAAGGAGATTGAGTTCCTAGAGCTGAAGCAAGGGAACATGTCGGTGACCGAGTATGCTGCCAAGTTTGTGGAGTTGGCTAAGTTCTATCCACATTATACTGTTGAGACTGCTGAGTTCTCCAAATGTATCAACTTCGAGAATGGTTTGCGTGTTGATATCAAGAGGGCAATTGGTTACCAGAAGATTAGAAATTTTTCCGAGCTGGTGAGTAGTTGCAGGATTTACGAAGAGGATACTAAGGCTCATTACAAGGTTGTCAATGAGAGAAAAGGTAAAGGTCAGCAAAGTCATCCTAAGCCTTACAGTGCCCCTGCTGATAAGGGCAAACAAAGAGTTCATGATGAGAGGAGACCTATTAAGAAAAATGCTCCTGTTGAGATTGTCTGCTATACTTGTGGTGTGAAGGGCCATAAGAGTAATGCTTGTCCTGGAGAGGTAAAACGGTGTTTTCGTTGCGGCAAGAAGGGGCATACTACTGCTGAGTGCAAACATGATGACATTGTGTGTTTTAACTGCGAGGAGGAGGGCCACATTGGTTCACAACGCAAGAAGCCTAAGAAGGCTCAAACTACTGGGAGAGTTTTTGCCTTGACTGGTACTCAGACAGAGAATGAGGATCGTTTGATCAGAGGTACTTGTTATTTTGATAATATACCTTTAGTTGCTATTATTGATACTAGTGCTACGCATTGTTTTATTGCTCTTGATTGTGCTGCTAAGTTGAATCTTGTTGTATCTGATATGAATGGGGAGATGGTTGTCGAAACTCCAGCTAAGGGTTCGGTGACTACTTCTCTTGTGTGTTTGAGATGTCTCGTGTCTATGTTTGGTCGTGACTTTGAGATTGATTTGGTTTGTCTACCGTTGATCGGAATGGATGTAATCCTGGGAATGAATTGGTTGGAATACAATCACGTTCTTATTAATTGTTTTAGCAAGACGATGCACTTTTCTTCAGCCGAGGAAGAGAGTGGAGCAGAGTTCTTATCTACTAAGCAACTAAAGCAGTTGGAACGCGATGGGATTATGATGTTTTCCTTGATGGCGTCGTTATTGATTGAGAATCAGGCGACGATTGATAAGTTACAAGTGGTATGCGATTTTCCAGAAGTTTTTCCTGATGAAATTCTTGATGTGCCTTTAGAAAGAGAAGTTGAATTTTCGATTGATCTTATTCCTGGAACGAAGCCTGTGTCTATGACACCTTATCGTATGTCAGCTTCTGAGTTGGCGGAGCTGAAGAAACAATTAGAGGATTTGCTTGAGAGGAAGTTTGTTAGACCGAGTGTTTCACCTTGGGGAGCGCCGATATTGTTGGTCAAGAAGAAATATGGCAGTATGAGATTGTGCATTGACTATTGACAGTTGAATAAAGTGATGATAAAGAATAGGTATCCACTTCCGAGGATTGACGACTTGATGGATCAATTAGTGGGTGCACGTGTGTTTAGCAAGATTGATTTAAGATAAGGTTATCACCAGATTAAAGTGAAAGATGAAGATATGCAGAAGACGGCGTTTAGGACGCGTTATGGGCATTATGAGTATACGGTGATGCCTTTCGGTGTTACTAATGCACCTGGTGTATTTATGGAGTATATGAATAGAATCTTTCATACTTATTTGGATCGTTTTGTTGTGGTTTTCATTGATGATGTTTTGATATACTCTAAGACTGAAGAAGAACATGCGGAACATTTGAAGATTGTTTTACAACTGTTGAAGGAGAAGAAGTTGTTCGCTAAGTTATCAAAGTGTGAATTCTGGTTGAAAGAGGTGAGTTTTCTTGGCCATGTTATTTCTAGTAACGGTGTTGCAGTGGATCCGTCTAAAGTTGAAGCGGTATCGCAATGGGAGACTCCTAAGTCGGTTACAGAGATTAGAAGGTTTTTTGGGTTTAGCTGGTTATTACCGCAGATTTATAGAAGGATTTTCTAAGCTGGCTCTTCCGTTAACGCAGTTGACGTGTAAGGGTAAATCTTTTGTGTGGGATGTTCATTGCCAAAGTCCCACGAACCTTTTGTTGTTTATTGTGATGCGTCCAAGTTGGGTTTAGGTTGTGTGCTTATGCAAGATGGTAAAGTGGTTGCTTATGCATCAAGACAGTTGAGAATTCATGAACGAAATTATCCTACTCATGATCTTGAATTAGCTGCAGTTGTATTTGTGCTTAACATTTGGAGACATTACTTGTATGGTTCGAGATTTGAAGTGTTCAGTGATCACAAGAGCTTGAAGTATTTGTTTGATCAGAAGGAATTGAATATGAGACAACGAAGGTGGCTTGAATTGTTGAAAAACTACGACTTTGGTTTGAATTATCATCCGGGTAAGGCTAATGTTGTTGCAGATGCCTTAAGTAGGAAGACTTTACATATGTCTGCTATGATGGTGAAGGAGTTTGAGTTACTGGAACAATTTAGAGATTTGAGTTTAGTTTGCGAAAGGACACCTCAGAGTGTAAAGCTGGGAATGCTGAAGATTGATAATGATTTCCTGAAAAGTATTAAAGAAGCGCAGAAAGAAGATGTAAAGTTTGTGGACTTATTGGTTGCTAGTAATCAGACTGAGGACAGTGACTTTAAGGTCGATGATCAAGGAGTGTTGAGATTCCGAGGTAGAATTTGTATTCCTGACAAGAATGATATGAAGAAGATGATTCTTGAAGAGAGTCACAGAAGTAGCTTGAGTATTCATTCGGGAGCTACCAAGATGTATCATGATTTGAAGAAGTTGTTTTGGTGGTCTGGATTGAAACGTGACGTGGCACAGTTTGTGTATTCTTGTTTAATTTGTTAGAAGTTGAAAGTCGAGCATTAGAAACCTGCAGGGTTGATGACACCGCTAGATGTGCCAGAGTTGAAATGGGATAGTATATCCATGGATTTTGTGATGAGTTTGCCTAATACTCATAAAGGGAATGACGCTATTTGGGTGATTGTTGATAGATTGACAAAGTCGGCTCATTTTATTCCGATTAACATCACTTTTTCTGTAGCTCAGTTGGCAGAGATTTATATTCGGGATATAGTGAAGCTGCATGGTGTTCCTTCGAGCATTGTATCAGAAAGAGATCCAAGGTTTACTTCTAGATTTTGGAAGAGTTTGCAAGAGGCTTTAGGGTCTCAGTTGAGATTGAGTTCGGCTTATCATCCGCAGACAGATGGTAAGTCGGAGAGAACGATTCAGTCGTTGGAAGATTCGTTAAGAGTTTGTGTACTTGAGCAAGGAGGGACTTGGGATAGTCATCTTCCATTGATAGAGTTCACGTACAACAACAGTTATCATTCTAGTATTGGAATGGCACCTTTTGAGGCTTTGTATGGTCGAAGATGCAGAACTCTGTTGTGTTGGTTTGAGTCAGGTGAGAATGTGGTTTTAGGACCAAAGATTGTTCAACAGACTACTGAGAAGGTAAAGATGATTCAAGAAAAGATGAAAACGTCGCAAAGCCGACAAAAGAGTTATCATGATAAGCGAAGGAAAGACCTTGAGTTTCAAGAGGGAGATCATGTGTTCTTAAGAGTTACTCCCATGACTGGTGTGGGTCGTGCATTGAAATCAAAGAAATTGACCCCGAAATTTATTGGTCCGTATCAGATATTGGAAAGAGTTGGAACGGTGGCGTACCGAGTGGGTTTACCACCGCATCTTTCGAATTTGCACTATGTGTTTCATGTGTCGCAACTTCGAAAGTATGTTCCGGATCCATCTCATGTGATCCAGAGAGACGATGTGCAAGTTAGGGATAACCTTACGGTTGAGACCTTGCCAGTGAGGATTGAAGGTCGCGAAGTGAAGCGCTTGAGAGGCAAGGAAATACCTCTTGTGAAAGTTGTCTGGGACGGAGCGACTGGTGAAAGCTTGACGTGGGAGCTAGAGAGTAAGATGCTGGAATCTTATCCAGAGTTGTTTGCTTGAGGTAAATTTTCAAGGACGAAAATCTTATAAGTTGGGGAGAGTTGTAACACCCACTTTCTTTATTTACTGATTTTATTAGAGAAAATTATATATTTATATGATATACGTGATTTATGTGATGTTTGTGATTTTTGGAGGTATTATGAGGTGTTGTGACTTATTTTATTGTTTAATAAAATAAGATTTGAAAATAAAATAAAATATTAAGTTGTGAGGCTGTTTAGTCATTTTTAAGAGTTTTGGAGAAAATAGAGTAATTAGTTAGAGTTATTAAGAGGTTATATAAAGGAGAACTAGGTTTAGAGAGTGTATTTTTCACGTACGTGCGATTAGCCTTGAGAAAGCGGCCAGGAGGAGAACGTGAGAGAAGAACAACCTGAACGAAGAACGCAACCTGGATTTCAGAGAAACAATCTAAGGTAAGGGTGAGCCTAGCATGCAATACTATTATTCTGTAATTGATACGATTATAGTTAACAAGAGTAGAGGTAGTTTTAGAGGATTTACATATCAGGTTAACGGGGAGAGTTTGATGATTGAAAGATGAGAAAACCGTGAGAATTGATGTAGGGACTGATTACAGATCCTAGAATAACCTTAGTAAAAACAATTCAGTTGTTTTAAGAATTTGAGAATTAGGTTTAAGTGATGAATGGATGATCAGATGATGTGAAAACGTAGGGATTGAGGTAGAAACTAGTGATAGATGAGAGAACAGTCTAGTGCAGACGTTTTCAGTTGAATTTAGGGTTAAGATTGGTGTAGGACGAGATTTCTGGTGAGCAAGTTAGTAACCCCGTGCCTAGTTTGCTCTGAGCAATAGTGCTCCTGAGCAATAGTGCTTCTGAACTAAGTTTTAGCTCCTGAATATCTTGCTCCTGATGAACTTGCTTCTGAACCACTTAGCTTCTGAACTAAGTTTTAGCTCCTGAATATCTTGCTCCTGAATAGAGTAACTTTTGAATAGCTTAGCTCCTGAATAGCCTAGCTCCTGAGTAACAGTGCTCCTGAACACGTAGCTTCTGAACAACGTGCTCCTCATTAGCCTAGTTTCAGACTGCTGTATCTTGTTGTTTCGAAATCTGTTTCGTACGAGACCTTGAGAGTTGATCCTTGGGTAGTATTAGAAGCTAACTATGTAATAAATAGTGAATCTGTAAAGCTGCTATATGATGATTTAATGTTGTTGATAATGATTATGAATTATATGAACATTATGTGGAATATATATGAGATGCCTTGAGTGATGATTCATTGATGTTGTATGATTGTTTATTGCTGCCATGTTGCTGTATAATTGAGATTAAGCTGCATGTGTTGGTCTAAGATGTTGTTCCAAATTATTGGATTCTTTAAGATGTTCATAATGTTAAAGACGTAGGAGATTGAGTCTCATGCATACTCATTTAAAGATGAGGGCTTTTGCCCTGGAGTTTTTACTTAATAGAGATGAGGGCTTATGCCCTGGAGCTTTTGCTCAACAGCGACGAGGGCTTATGCCCTAGGAGTATATTTATGCTCAAAGCGACGAGGGCTTATGCCCTGGATTGGTACCACATGCATGATTAAGATGATAGAGTTGCATTATCAAGTTAGAGTTGCATTGTCAAGGTGTTATGTCAGTCATGATGCTATGTGTGTATGAAGATGTTTTATGAAGTTGAATTCTAAGATGCTAAATGCTCATTGTTATGACATGTTGACTACGTTTTGACTGTTAAATATGATTGTTGAATTATACGCCTAATATTATTGTTTTTTGAATCTCACCCCTTCTGCTTGAAAATGTTGCTCTTCGTATGGGTAACTTACAGGTAACCAAGATTAGGTGCAGGCGCGTGAGGACTTTCCTCGGTTGAGTCTTAGGTGCTCTGATATGTAACGGGATGGGGAACTTGTCAAATGCTTTTCTATTCCTTGCATGTCATTTATGATTTCAAAAGACTATTTTTTAGATGAACTTTCTGAGACGTTTTGTTGAGGCCTGCGTGCCAAGACTTTTTATGATTCCGCTGCAAAGTTGAGATGTTTTAATGAAGAATAAATTGTTATTTATTCATGTATGAGTTTTATGTGAAATGTGATGCTCCGTTATGTGATTATCTCTGATTTATTTTAAGAAAATTTTAAGTCGGGAAAACGGGGTGTTACAGACTCACCCTCTTCATCCTCATCTTCTGAATGATCATCTCCCATCCACTGATAGTGATGATATACCTCTTAGTAAAGCCATACCCTCACTAAGAAATTTGACTCCATCACCATCAACCAAAATTCACAAAGAATCCGCCACTGATACATTTACTCTTGTCTATGAGTCTATTGAGGCAAGAACCATTGCTATGCAAGAAACAAGAATAGACAAATGTAAGAACCTACCTGCAAATCACCCACTTCAGCCACCTGTGATTGAACCCATTCAATCTTTACCTGCTTCTGCAGATGGTGCAAGTGATTTATCAGGAACTGGTCTTAACATTCTAAATGAATTTGTTCCTACTCAAAATTCTCCAACACCAACACCAAATACAATGCACAACAACCAAATCCCTGAATAATATGTGATTTCTAATCTAGAAAGTCACTATTCAGGAGAACTGTCTGAATATCAACAACAAATAACCTCTGACATAACTTCTAATGAAGATGTTATGACAGAAAGGCCCCCTCAACAACAACCAAACCAAATTAGAGACTACATAAATCCTTCTGACTCAACCCTTCAAACAGAAATAGCTGAACCTAAACATGAAACCTCAGTTGATCCTGAATCTAGTACTTCTGATCAAACTAAATCTGATCCATCAACTTCTGACCAAAATCCCTCTTCTTCCAACTTATCCATTGAACCTGTTGAACCAACCTTCTCTGACATACCCAAACCACCATCAGTTTTTCTACACTTACCTTTTTTAGCAACTGTATGTTTGGATATATTTAAAAAGGCTAAACAGCTCATTGAAACTAGACATAATCTGACTCATGCTGGAAATTATCAGAAGCAATGGAAAAGAGTTGTTGAAAGAGTTCAGCTAGTATTCTCTGAGATACAAAGGTCAAGCCTAGATGATCAAGCTCAAGCTCAAAAGGAGTTGAAAGACTGACTCAAAGGAGTTATGTCTGAAGTACACAAAGTCAAGGTTCTCAGAACCTGGGCAAGAGCTCCTCTTTGTCTTGAAGCTGGGTCTGTGATACCATCCCATATTCACCCAAGGGATTTGAATTTGGATTGGATCAATAAAATAAATTTGAAAGACGCTTCAACAGAACTGGCATTAGCTCAAAAGAACAGTCTGCTGGAAAAGGAAAATCATGCTCTGAGAAAAGAGCTTCTGGAGCAGAAGATGATGCTCCTGGACTACAAA
Source organism: Medicago lupulina (assembly GCA_958299785.1). NCBI lineage: Eukaryota > Viridiplantae > Streptophyta > Magnoliopsida > Fabales > Fabaceae > Medicago > Medicago lupulina. The sequence goes on along the minus strand of OY283139.1, from coordinate 60,730,370 downwards.
AATTCTACTGAAGCTAAGCTAGCAGAAGCTAAGAATAGAGAAGAAAAGCTGATTAGGGATAACGAAGACTTTAAGAAGGAGATGAAGCAGCAAGTAGAAGCTCAGAAAGCTCAAATGGAAGAAACGCATAGGATGATGCAAAAGGTGATGGAAATGATGATGCAAAAACAAGCCAACCCATAGATTTCACACCATCTTCTTTATGTTTTTATCTATGTTGTGTTTCTAATTAATTCATGCCTCTGACAATGATTATGCTTCTGAATTCTACAATGCTTCTAAAATTAAACGCGTCTGATCTATAAAAACTGCTTCTGAATGACTTGTCTTTACGTTATATATATCTCGCTTTTTGATTTGCTTATGCTCTGAACCTTTTATACGCTATGTTTTTCTCATCTCTTCTTTTTGTGTATTTCTTTTTGTTAATGACAAAAGGGGGAGTATATGTGATGGTAATTAAAGGCTCTGAGCCCCAATTAATATCTTTTGAAATTTTGAAAAACTTCTTATCATTCTTACCTGAATTAAAAGGGTAATACAAGCTCTGAAACTATGAAGCAGTATCAAAATTCAAACTTATTATTTGAACCTTTACTTCTTTCTTTCATTTGTGTTAAAATTCATTATTGTGCGTTAAATGAATTCAATTAACAAGATAGAACTCAGGGGGAGCTTACCAACCTCACCTTGAAAGTACTATTAGACTCAGGGGGAGCTTACAAAGCTTATACCCTATAAGTCAACTTGTTAAATAGATCAACAACAATTGATCAAGTTTTAAATACTATTGTTTGTCATCATCAAAAAGGGGGAGATTGTTGGAACAAAATGTGTTTAACAATAAATCCTAAGAGTTTTCATGATAACAAGGTATTAAAAATTGACAATTGGAATTGCTAACATTTGTTCAAGTGTACAAGACCATAGACCAAGTGTTATATCTTACAAAGGTTCTGAAAGAACAAATAAAGAGCAAAAGAAACATTATTTGAAGTTTAAGGCGCTCCTGAAGATTTGCGCTCCTGAAGACTTGCGCTCCTGAAGAGTATGACGTCATCAGAAGCTGAAGGTCCTCAGAAGCTGGTTCTTCAGAAGCAACAATATTTCACCAGAAGCAAAATGATTCAAGGTTTTATGATTTAAGTGTTGTATTTTGGAGCGAAAATTCAAATAGAATTGATAGAAGACTAGTGGAATATTGCAACAGTCATTTCAAAAGGATTTGAAGTGTTTTGGTTGCAAAGATACAAAGAGCGTTGACATTGTACTCTGTACGAACTGTACAACCACCTTCTCCACTACTCTGTTCTTTGTCTCAACTACCAGACAATAATAACAGCTCTCATGTACAACCAAGCCTGCATCCTTGTTCCCTCTCAACCGGAATGGATTTGAAATTGATCCTTTATAGGACAATAACTTAATCAGGCAAAGAATCATTGGTGAAAGATCAAGCTTCAACAACGACTCTTTTTGGATGAATTGGCACTTACAACGTTCATTTCACACCTCTATATAAAGGAGTGAAGACTTGAAGAAAAACGAGACTCTACAACATTTTTGAAAGCGCCAAAACTCTGTCAAATTGTTTAAGCTTCCAAAGTTCACTTAGAATTTCAGTTTTCAAGTTCATATCTTTGAAATTCATAAGTCTTCAGAGTTTGTATCTTAATTACATTGTGAACACCACTGATTGTATATCAAGTGTTCAACCTCAAACATTTTCCTTGTAATTTTGTTTGATAGAAGTCTCTTGCTTGTGTGCTTGAGCATTAGAAGTCTCTTGATTGTGTTCTTGAGCATTTGAAGTCTCTTGCTTGTGTGCTTGAGCATTTGTAATCAGATATTACATTTAGTGAACTCTCCTTGGAAGTGCAAGGGGGACATGACTACTTCCGGTTTGTGGAAGGAACCTGTATAAATTGCTTGTGTCCTGCTTCTTCTCTTTTCTCTCTGTTTATCATTCTGCTGTATACGCTCCTGAACCTCATCTTCAGAAGCTGTCTCAATTGCTTTTGATCATTAGTGTTCTGAGTTTTTAAGAGAAAACGAAATTAAGTCTAACACAATTCAACCCCCCCTTCTTGTGTTTTTCTCCCCCTTTAGGGCGTGGTTCCATTGAGCCTTAAAAAGTTTGGAAAATGGTAATTATATGGGAAAGGTACATTGAACACAACAACCGTTATCCTCCCTAACAACTTTGAATTGCCCCTGTTCCGGGTTTTTGATTTGCAAATGCTTCGAATCGGAGGTCTTTTGATGACTGGATGCCCCGAGTTGACTGTGCCTGGCCGGATGCAGTTACTTTGTCATGATCCTTAACTTTTGCATAGATCGCCTTTGTGGGTTTTTCAATCTATCAGGATAATTATTTTTGTTCATGTCTCTGATTTTTGCCTAGACCGCCCTTTTGGGTTTTCAGTCCACCGAGATGCTCATTTTTGCTTAAGTCGCTTTCCAGGTTCGCGACTCATCGAGCTTTTTTGATTTTTGATTTTTTTTTCTTTGACAAAGTATTTTTTGACTACACAGGTATGCGGGTTTGTCAAGATTTGTAGTCACAGGAGTCACCGCACATGGGTCTTCATAGTTAGGCATCCACCTTACCCCTAGAGTCTGGTTGGAAAGATAGTGTATTTTTAGCACAAGGCTTCTTGAAATCCACGGGGACGATCCTTCTTGTTGGGAGTTTGTTTCAACCTCTCTTGATATAGTTGTACAAGGCCGTCATGTTTTTTAGGTTCAATCAAACTTGGATTTCAGCAGAACTCCTGTCGACGAGATTTCGACGACCTACATGTTGTAGGGAAGGAGGGGGGGCTACCCCTGTTGAAGTGTGCACTTGAGATATGATGGTAGCATCTCGTGCTAGTCTTTGTAAGTGGATGCCCCTTTCTGGACACTTATCTTGATATATTTGTTTTTGACTTTGGCAGCCAAGATGCCCAGTAGGTGAGAAATTTCATTGGGAACTTCTTCATCTTCCTCTTCTTCGGACACAGGGAACTTAAAGTTGGGAGAGAGTACATGGTTAAAGTGTTCAACGGGTTTATTAATGCATGATTTGTTTTTTTTGATTTTGACAAGTAAGTATAAGTTATGATTATGCAGTTATTTCAGAATGATTAAAGAAATTTTTTGGTTTTTTGTATTACCATTTTTCCGGAATAAGCACAAAAAGAGACAGTCGGGATAGAAACGACCTTTTATTAATGATGGAAAATACTTGAAGCAAAAAGCCCTACATAAGTTCACTTTCGTCTCGGGCGGGACAAAAGGATTTTTGAAAAGTATAAAACAAGCAAACAAACATTATTTGAACAACTGAGTAGTAGAAGGAACATCAAAAGCAAACCAATTGCGGCTACACACTCAGATTCAAATTTCGAAAGGCAGGACATCGGCGTCGACTAACTTTTGGGCTTTGATCCTCAAGGAGAAACAATTCTCAACGCCATGACCTTGCGCCCCTTGATGGAAGGCACAAAAGAGATCAGGTTTCCAATGAGTCGGCAATTTCTTGGATATCGGCAGAGGCGGTTAATCGTCCTTCTCGGACCCCTTCTTCCAGACGCATACCTATCCTCACCATCTCCGAGAAGTCCCTGGGGACACTTCCGACCATCATCTCATAGTAGAACTGACTAAGAGTTTTTAAGAAGAGTTTGGTCATCTCCTTCTCTCCTACATGTGGGTTGACTTGGGTAGCGACGTTCCTCCACCGTTGGGCATATTCTCTGAATGTCTCGTTGTCTTCCTGAGTCATAGCCTGAAGATCACTTCGGTCTGGAGCCATGTCCATATTGAATTTGTATTGCCGCACGAAGGCCTCACATAGGTCATTAAAGGTTTAAATTTCTGAACGGTCCAAGTTCATGTACCACTTCAGTGCGGTATAGGTTAAACTGTCTTGAAAGTAGTGGATGAGGATTTGATGATCATTGGCATATATGGACATCTTTCTCACATACATTGTCAGATGGTCTTTAGGGCAGGAAGTCCCTTCGTATTTCTTGAAGTCTGGGAGCTTGAACTTTTGGGGTATCTGGACATTCGGCACCAAGCACAGATCATAAACATCTTTCTTGAATGTTTCTTTTCCGCGGAGGGCCTGCACCTCCCGATTCATTATCTCAAACCTCTCTTGCAAGTCATCCATTCTGTCATAGTCCCCCATATTCCCGGAGTGAAAGATGGGTTCTTCATTTTGTGGGACAATATGGATTGTTGGTGCTGAATAGGTCATAGTAGCTTGAGGGCGTGCCACAGCTGGAGAAGGAACATAGAGTGCATGTTGAACAGTAGACACTGAAGGTTCGCAAGCAATAGGGTGGAGTATTTCACCAGAAGTAAAGGGCGGGAACCAAGGCGCAGATCGTGGAGGCGTAGAAAATGTTGGAGATTAGGAGCATATCGTCCAATCAGGGATCGCAGAGCCACCTGCTTCGGCCTGAGTTCTGACAGGAGGCGGTGGTTGATTTTGTGCAGCTCTCAGTGTTCTCACTAATTCAGTTAATTCATCCACCTGAGTTTGCATAGCTGCCATCTCGTTTATTTTAGCTTGCATGGTTGCCACCTCTTCACGGAGTGCCTGATTCTCTTGTTCAAGACCTTCCATTGATGCTTGCCCGAGTGTTGTATGTGCGAGTTGACTGAAGAGGACAGTCGGACCACAGGTTGACCTTTTTGATGAAAAAGGAGACTTCGTGAGACTCGGGTTTGAAACTATAGAATGCAAGATGATGCATGATATGTTTATGCAAAAGTAGACACACATTTTTGAAGGGTTTTATCAAAGTAAATTGTAAACATCGCAGAGGAACATGGTTTTATTTGAAAATTGTGAAGACATCGCAATCGGTTCCTTTTTCAAAAGTAAGAACGAAACCAAGGAAAAAGTTCTTAACAAAAGCTAAGGCTTAGTTAAGATTTTTGAAGTAGTATCTCTTGATATTCTTTCTTACAAGGTCCATTCGTCTGTGATGTTTGCAAGAAACTTTTCTAAGCCCTTCGATATTTGATGAAAAAAAGTTTTTATGAATGAATGCATGTATGCATGATTTATGCTACACAAACGGTGAAAACATGGTGAGGTTTAGTCCATAATGTTGGAGTTGAGGGATAGTACGCCGTAGGGTAGGGACTATAGTTTCATTTGTACCTGTATCACGGGTTCTACCAAGTTCCCAAAGTCCAACCCCATTTGAATTTTATTGGATGACGGGACAATACCCGGTCCAACAACGTCCGTAGGAAAGTCTCGTTTGAGTGTAGTATCGTGTGCCGGATAATACCAAGACAACACCTGGTTAGCCACCGCACTACGTCCTAAAAGGCCAAGATGGGTTAAGGGTAACTAAAGGTCCTTAGCTTTGATGGAAACTTAAAAGTAGTAACGTCTAAACGTGACAACACACGCCGACATATACCGTTTAAAGATCCTTCGCTAAGTGTGGTTATATCACATGTTCCAAAGCACAAGAATACTCTCGGAATGTCACTATGATTCTACCACTCCTATCTTAAATTTCTCTCAAGCCCGGGTTAGGACTTATCTCACCACTTACGTTTAAGAAAGGAGAAAGAAGAAGGAGGACATATATACACGTATTTCCATCTTTTATTTTTTGTTTTTGTTAAGCAAGTTATAGTACAAAAATTTAAACAAAAGTCAAGTTAGGATTAACCCTCGAATTAGTCCCCAGTGAAGTCGTCATTTCTGTCGCGTCATTTTTCGGAGATCAAGGCTATTTGATTAGCTTTTGACTCACTTTATTTCACGACTTTTGAAAAAATTATTTAATTAGAATGGGGTCCGGGGGTTGGTTATATCTAGAGAAGGTATTAGCACCCTAAATATTCGTAGTACTCTACGAGAACCTTTCGACTTTATTTTACTTTTTGTGCTATAACTTACTTGTTTTGAAAAAAAATGGAATTTTAAATGATTAAAGAAAGAAACACCTAATTATCTACATTATATTGATTCGGAAGGACTAGGTCATTTGCCTACGTACCCGTGAATGATCAGAACCTCGTAGTTCGGGGTAAAAATTACCGTTTGATTAGTTTTGTGTTTTTTATTAGTTTTTGAAAAAAATGTTTTAAAAGAAAAAGCCAAGTGGCAAATAAGTATTTGTTTGTGTTTTTTATGTTAAAAGAAAATGACTTAAAATAGAATTAGATTGATTTAATGTTTGATTAAAGAAAATAAAATAAACAGACGATCACTTGATTTAGGATCAAGGTTTATTTGAGAAAAATAATGTTTTTTGTGTTTTTTGTTATTTGAATGTTTTTTTTTTTAATAATGATTAAATCTAACGGAGCGGAAAAGAATAAAAGCGCGAATAACCCATGGTGGCGTTGGACCACCACGAGGATCTCGAACCTAAGCTAAGAACATAAGAGTAAGACATGCACACGGGTACCTAAACTATTACATAAAAGCCTATTAATACATGCTACGGTCTGCAGTAAAATAAATAAATAAATTTACCTTCTAAGTTATGCAATGAAAATAAATGACGAAAAATAAATATGTAACGTGGAGTAATAAACCTAAACTAATGAGGAAATAAAACTATGAAAAAGAAAAGAAATCAAAATGCAAAAGAAAATATAAAAGAGCGTGAAAGAAAATAAAAATAAACAAAGCAGGGGGTGCAGGCAGTAGTCAGGGGGTGTGGAAAACAAAAAAAGGAATTGAGCCCTTAAAACAGTTTGGGTCGCTATTGGGCTTTAGAAACAAACCGAACCGGTCTGATTCAAGTGAACCAGACCGGTTCAGTGGAGGGAATATATAGGAGGGGTCCGATTTTCTACCTCATTTCCTATTAATACATGTTGTGTTGGTTTGTGCGTTTGGTTCTGTGTGTTTGTTTGGTTCTTGGCTATTGCGTGCCGTGTGCGTGTGTACGAGTTCTGTTTTGCTCGGATTTTGCGACCCCCCTTTTGCATTACTGTGTAGGTTTTGTTTTATAGGACTAGGGTTTGTTACCTTTCCGCAAGAACTTTGGGCAGATTATGATTAGGTTATAAGGAAATAAAACGGTGGAACAGGTTGTTACGTCGATTGGGACGAATTCGGATCAGATCAACTGTGGACATTATCGGACATTAAAATAGAAAATAAATAAAAATTGGACCTATCCTCTAAAACAGAAATAATAATAATAAATAAATGGATAAAGAGATTAAGACTAAAATTAAAATTGAAATTAAATAACTTTTAAAAAAGAATAAAAGATGAAAATAGGATTTTAAAAATTAAAAAGAAAGATAAAGTGTGAGGAGGGCCCGACTCGGAACAAAAAATGAGGTATTTTAAAATACCTCGCTGCCGAAATTTTGTCTGATAAGTCAGCGATTATTCAACGTCAAACGACATGTGTCAGTGATGTCTTAAGTCAAAAATCGAGGTATGACAGTTGATTATGTCAATTTTATCAGTTTCAAAGTATTTATAATTATCGATTCATAGGAACCTGGTCACTAAACCGTTCAATATTACTTTGATTGTTAAAAGTGGTGGTAATAGGTAAGTTAGTATTTTATTGACAGAATTTAAGCAAGGGGGTGAAACAATCAATGGAGAATTTATGTTCGGATTACTTAATTGGTTAGTCCTCTTATGTATTCATCTATCATCCTTTGTGTTAGAGGTGTATATGTTTCGGTTTGAGATGAAATCTAAGTTGAATCAAACTGAACTGTTTGCAAAATTCAAAATAATTGAACTGAAATGAATTGTTTGTATTTTGAGTCGAACCGAATTGTTCTAAACAGAACCGAACTGTTTTGAACCAAATCGAATTTGTTATTATTGGTATCGTTGAAAAAATATAAAAATCATATGAAATCGAATTTTAGAAGTTTAACGAATTTATCATTGTTGATTCATGGACTCGGTAAACTCATTATAGACTCGCGAGTCTATGCGAATATGTACAAGTCTACGATCGAGTCTATCACAAAAACGATTTTATGTGTAAGTCAACTCATTTTTGCCTTCTAGACTCATAAACGCGTACGAGTGTACGAGTCTACTTGCAAGTTTGACGACCATGCCAACACTTTTTTTATTACATTACTACACCAAAAACACTTGGTATTTCCTTTATACATGAGTGAACAGTCAATTTAGTCTATAATTTTTTTTAAAGAAATTTAGTCTTTAAATTTGTAACCATCAATAGTTAACTATAGTTCTAGATTTTGATATTACGTTAGTCAATTTATCCCTCCATTGACTTGAGACGTTATATATGATTAACATCAAGATGGGTACTAACGTGACCTTCTTTCCACTTTTATATTGTGATTAACTGCATGCTTATTTAATTGTATTTACTTATATTTTTTTTCAAATGTAACATAATATATAAATTTAACTTATATATTGTTCCTATTTTCATGAAATTAAGATAAAATTGTAATTTAAATAGTTTATAAGAAAGATATAATTTGAAGATAAAAAAATCAACCTAAAATCATATATCACTCTTTATATATAGGAATAGATGATATTAGACATTGAACATCCACTTTTGTTCAAATCACATTGATATTGAATCTATAGTGAATTTAATGAAAATGTTGATTTTTTTTAAATAAAATTATTTATATATTTTTTTTAATCATAATTATTTATATATTTGAAATCTTTAGTCAATTGTTTGGCTTGATAAGAGTCCTTACGGCTCGTTTGGTGCACATGATAAAGAGACAGGATATGATAAAACTATCATATCATGTTTAATTATGTTGTTTGGTGCACAAATAGGAAAGGATAATTTAAACATATTTTTAATCCTATCCTATTGAGTATTTGTAATTCTTATCCTTGGTTTTTGATGGGTTAGCAACCTGATAGCATATAACTATCATAAACGTGTTTTCAGTTTCCTCCAAAACCCTTCTTCGATTCCCACCCCCTGAACGCTAATTTTACTCAATTGTTTTTTTTCGTATGTGTTCTTCTTTTCCACCGTCGGCAACAATAGCATAATCTATTGCAGAGTAATTTTTTCAAAACCAAATCGATATTGTTGTTACTGCCCTCTTGTTATTTTTTATTTATTTGTTCTTTAATTTATGTTACTCTTGATGTTAGTAGTTCCTTCTAAATTACTACTGATTATTGTGTTTCTTCCATTTCTTCTACCATGGTGATCGAGTTTTCAAGGATAATTGCAACTATGGCGGCTGGTATTTGGAGAAGAAGACAATTCAAACCCCTAATTTTTTTTTTTGGTACAAAAGACCCCTCATTTTAATATTATTATAAAATATTAAAATTAAATTTTAAAAAAAAATCTAAAGATAATTTTATCACTTTTTTTAGAGAAATTTCATCACTTAAACATAATATGTATGTATCGTATCATGTAAATATCAAATGTACATCAAACACATGATATGATTCAATAATGCTATCATATTTTTTATCATGTGTTAATCAAACTTGGGATATGATAAATGTTTATCCTATCACTATCCTATCTTATCATTATCCAACTCTTTATCATATTTTATCTTTATTCTATCATGTGCACCAAACAGACTCTAATTTTAAGAGTAAGTATGTTGTGTAATAATATTTACAATTTAAGCCCTTGTATAAAGTTGAACTGCCAAATCTTCGTTTTTCATCGCAAGTCATCACATATAGCGTTTTGAAGTTAAGTTAACAAAGGAGATTATAATAACTCATGCATAAGGAATTTAAAGACTATTGTGCAGTTTTGAAAAATTTCAAGAACTAATTGAACAATTGTTACAAATTCAAAGACCAAATTACTTATATACCCCTTTATATATTTATATGTATTAACATAAAAAATTATAAATAAATAATGTATATAGGCGGTAAGGCTAATCTAAGTGTAAGGTCACCAATACAATCATCTTAAGCTTCAAAGAATATAAAAAATGTTTACTTGATTAAAGGTTTCATATTCTACTAAAGTTAATAAAGTATAATCGAAAATTTATATAGTTTCAACAAAGATTAAATTTGTTGACTTTATTATCAATAAAAAAAGGAATTGTCATATAAAATTGATTACATTAGTTTAATTTATGACTTTGTATCTAAAACATATGAAAAACTTAATAAAAATAAAAATAAAAATAATTTTATTAAAGTACTTTATAAATTTCAAAAAGTTCTCGTTTTAAAATTTTGTTTAAATCTTAATATGTGATGGGTCGACGCTAATATGATGATATTCGTCTTAAATAAGGAAAAGTAATTCACACAGCACTAAAAAAATGGTTTGAATCCAATTATCAAATGGATGAATCATTTAGAAGACCTTCAATTTTATTACCGATGAAATAATTTTTTTTCAAACTTTATTTACTTCGTCGTAAAACTCAGAATATTAAGATTCTTTCCTAACCCATTACCTTCTGGGTGGAATTGCCACAACGTGGGCATTCTTCTTAGCAAGAATTATTGGAATAACGGCTAGGAGGATTTGAAAAGCATTATGGCATTAAGATTTCTAAGGTTTAGCCAAGGCTTAGCTCAGAAACCCCACTACTCGTCGAATTTGGTTTGGTATTGCTACCGCACATATGACTTCGAAAAACGGAGGAATGTTTTATCAGAATATTTTTGCCTCTCATTTCGGACTATATAAAGAGAAGAATTAACACAAAAATAAAAAAGACCTAATGGACAAACAAAAGTCAAACCCTTTTTTAGGGCCAGAAACATCCCCTTTACTTCTTTCTTAGTCGTTACATATTGTTTTCGAGCACACGCAGTCCACTGACTCGTTGACAGCAGAGAAACAGCCGTATTTCCATGTTCTTCTTATAAACAACAATTTCACACTCATTTTTCCTTCAAATTTTTATCATTGTTGCAAAACCCTGACTCATTTCATTCATTGTTTCCCCTGTGGCTGTGCCCTCTGTTATTCCTTGGTAAGGAAATATATTTACGTTTTTCATCATCTTTACTAATTGTTAAGTCGTGAATCGTGATTAATCGATTTTGCATTTTGTTAAAATGTCCAGTATACCATGATTATGTTTCTCAGACACACACATTAAATCGACATACTATAGTCCATGTTTTGATTTCACTTTTGTATATATTTGAATTCTTTGGTTTCTGTTTTGTTTAAGCTTTTATTTTATATATACATTTGATTTGATCATTTGAATATGTTTTTGTGTTCTGAGCAGAGTCAATTAATTTTTTAGGATTAGTTCTAACATGACTATGAGAATTAGTGATTTTGTCTACAAACATGATTTTTAGTTTGATATGAAATCGATTCATTCAAAATCAATTCTATTCTATTATTAAAATAAACATAATTATCTTTCCAACACCTCATTTGCAGATTCGTTGAATATTTTTTTATTCGTGTATGTTGAAATTGATGCCTGTAATCTTTACATTAAAATATAAATGAAATTTATTTTCCACTACACATTGAGATTACTTTGCAACTGGAATTCTGACTGGTGATTATTTTAGGTCAACAGGAAGGCATAGTAGAATGGCAGAAATACAAACAATGTGTCGAACTAGAAGTGATGTATCGGTAGTAGGCGCGACTGAGACACTTCATGCTCAACAGCAACTTTTGCAGAAGTTGTATGTGGAGTTGGATGAGGAAAGGGATGCTTCAGCCACAGCAGCAAGAGAAGCAATGGACATGATACTCCGTTTACAAGGAGAGAAGGCAGTGGTGGAGATGGAGGCAAGTCAGTTCAAGAGAATGGCGGAAGAGAAGATAGGCCATGCCGAAGCCACCCTCGAAGCTTTTGAAGAACTTTTGTATGACAAAGAGATGGAAACTGCATCTCTCAAGTTTCAATTACAGGCTTACAAGGACAAACTTGTGAGCTTAGGATGTGATCTCAATGCAAGTGAGTTTCAGTATGTGCAATCAAATACAAGTGATCAAAACGGGAGCACGGTTATGAGAAGGCTAAAGTCAATGCCCCCGATTCCCTTTAGAAAGATTTCGACTCTGAGAGAGAGTGTTGATCGGAAGGGGGAAAGATCACAGGCTTCAGCTCGAGTTTCGGGTGACCAGGAACCTAACTTGGTGTGTGGAAGTGGAACTCTAGATTCATACTGGAGCAAGATAAGAATGTTACATGAACAAGTGAGATTGATTTCAGATTCTAACAACATAGGAGCAAACTTGAGAAATAAAGGAGGGAGGTTATGTTCAATATTATCACAAGCTAGTAGTAAGATAAACTCTGAAAGTGGCCAAACACACAAATTGAACTCTACCAATTCAGACGAAGTAGTAAATTGTTGTGAAAGTACACCCGGCAGTACGACATTTTCTGACCATTGTCGCTCGACTAATGTTCACGATGTATTTGAAGTCCCACAAGCCACCGGAAAGCATGAAATCAGCTATAACGAAGGGAGAAGAAAGCTTGAGAAAAATAATTCTGTGGCAGATATTAGGTTAACAAAACTTGAATCTGTGTCTGAGGGAAGGGTTGAATCACATTTTAAACATGATGCAGACAAGGGAAAGGGCATGGTGACTATCGCTGGCCAGGAGAAAGAAAGGACGGGTTTCGATCATAATTCTCAAGATGAAGTTGATCAGAGAATTGTTAGGCTTCAGAGGCAGAGAGCTAGTAGAAGGTATCATGACATCACATGTGGCTTTGAATCAGGGTATGGTGAAGAGCAGTTGACGCTCTTGAAGGACATAAAAAGTGAACTGAAATTAATACAGTCAGAGATGAAAAGCTTGAAAACCAAAAAGTCCACCCCTGTGGATGATGTTGTGTCTTTCGAAGTTCTCCAAGAGGTAATGTATATAATCTGGTGTTTGAGCAACGAAAGATAAATCCTATTGCTTAAATGCATGCATGAATTTTTTTTAATTTGATTAACATTAGCATACACCCTTCCCGAACCCTGCGTATGCGGGAGCTTTATTGCACCGAGCTGCCCCTTTTTAACATCAACATACACCCTAGTCAAAGGCATAGCATTTTTTTGATGAATTCTTGATATACAAAGAACTAATGATTAACTAATTTATATGAACAGGCAATGTTGCACTTTTGGCTTTGATCAAGAAACTACAGAATGACCATCTCATGCTATAAACTCACTGCGTCATATGCTTTCTCTACACACAGATTTATGTTGGATATGAAAATATGTCTTCTGATTTTAATTTTGTAATTGAAAAATGTTTACATTTCCATACAGACATTATGCACATTAAACACACCGTAGGCAATTTGAATGTTTTATAGGTTTAATAAAGTTCCCTGTTTTCCTTGTTTTGAAATGGAAGCAAATAATTGAGTGCCCTTAACCCCTGAATGTTTCTGTTTATTATGAAAGGTTTATGGGATTTCTCAACATAGTTTCACTGCTGATTTAGGTAATTCTCAACAAGATAATAACCATAAACTGACCTTTGATTGATGAACAAAAATATTACAAAACAATTTTCCTTTGGCAGAAAAAGTTTTAGATTGTGACAAAACAGTATCTGTGTATGTCACTCAAATTTATACTTCTTTAGCACAATTTTGCCATGCATATAAATTACCCCGAACAACGATCTACAGACTACATATTGATGGGTACTCAACACAAAGGGATCAAACAGTAAATTATGGGAGAAGAAATAGTATTCAATTGAGGGAACAATTACATAAAGCTGAAAACTAAGGAATGGAAAAGATAACAACAGACTGATAGTGACACTATCAATCCCCAAGAGCACGCAGGCACTCCCTGTAATCACCAATACAAAGTGACCCACTGACTCTAACAAAATTCTAGGCTACCTCAAGCGATTTTTGAAAAACAATTGACGACGTATAGATTTATGCTTGATTGGTGGATTGGGATTTGCTGCTGTAAAAGGAATCCCGCAGTTACACACAGTTAAGTAAATCCAGACCATTAAAGTCATCCAATGTACCAGATTGTTTCCCTCATATTTTATTGTTTTTATTGTCCAAGAGTGCAAACGACGTCGCTCCATTGGCACGAATGATTGAATCCCTTAACGGCGGCGTTGAGCCATCGTCGACAAGGAGAGGTCGTCGGAGAGGCGCACAAGACTCCTTCGTCCCTCTACCAGTCTCTTATTCTCAAATTGAAACACCTTGAATACCTCTTTTACAAATTCACTGTTTCAGAAATTATGGGATGTTGAATCTCTCTTTTGGTGCTTCAAAGCAACCCCAATTTTAACTTATGTCATTTAAGTTGGCTTAAGACCTTTATTTCTCTTGACATAATTCGACAGAGACAAAGAGACTATCTACACCAACTCATAATTTGAAGATATTACAAGGAATGTGTGTCTTGCAGAATTTGAAGTTATGCAGAACCATTGTGCATATTTTTCTTTAGGGCTTGTAAAGTAGTTAGGCAGAACCATTGCTCAATTTATTTAGTTTTGTATTACTGAAATGGCATGAGAACCACTATGGAATCATTGTAACTCGTTTTGAACTTCATGAATTTGAGTTTCTTTCATTCATTACAGCTGCTTCTAATTACATAATAGCTACACAAAATAACAACTAACTTAATAGTAAATTAAAATAAGCACTGAGTTGCAAAATACATGTTCAAAATTAAATAACTATTCTTCAAATAGCTTAAAAAACGCATTTGTGCTTGGAGTTGGAAGGTTTGCATTGTTGAATAATTACATCCATTAAGTGACCCATATATCAGTGACTCCTGCATTGGTCTCACTTCTGAGACAATTCATATATTGATTGCGCTAAAGTAGATGTCCCATATTCCATTTGACTTTGAGGTCCAAGATTCTTCAAACACTTGTATTGTATTGCATACTTTTCATTTCTTTTGTTCAAGTAATGGCTTCTAACTCCAAAACCACATTTCTTACCCTATTCAACCCGAAATTGCCAAGCCAAGTCTACCCCATCAAATTCCAGACCAACACTCGGTGTCGGTGTCGTATTAATTGTCATTGTATTCTAAATCTGCCAGTTTCATTATATATAAACATAAAATCAAAGTTACAATCATAACATCAATAAAACCTATGAACATCAATTAACTAATTTAAAGATTCATGTCCGTTGAAATGACCGTTTTGCCCCTTCTTAAGGGCGTTTTGGTAAATTGATATATCACTCTCTCTGCCTATATATATATGTTTGCTTTGTGCGTTTTCAATTTTCATGTTCCCCCACTTTCTTCCCCCATTTTCTTTCCTTTATTCTTCTTCTTCAATTGAGTCCTGTTCCAGTTCCGGTTCCTGCGTTTATGTTCATCAGATTTGGCCCCTTTTTAATCGCTTTGCATGTCTCTTTTTTATGGGTTTTTTTTGCGGTTTTGGTTGCTCTGTTAACGTTTTGAGCCTCTTCTTCCTCTGTTTCGTGAGGTTTGTTTCTAATCAGGTACAGAGGTCTTATTTTCATTTTTAATTCCCTTGCATGTGGTTGTTTCGTTTGATTATGTTTGTTTTTCGTTGTTTTTGTGCTCTGTTTTGGTTCTGATCCTTTTTTTCATCTTCTTCTTCAGGATTCTTTGTGATCAGGCTACAAGGTATGTGTTTTGTTTGTTCCTTCTTTGCATGTTGTTTTTGTGTTGGATTGTTTTAATTTTTCCCTGTTTTTGTGCTCTGTTTTTGTTATTAAGCCTTTTTTATCTTCTTCCTTATGTTTCCTAATGTTTCAAACCGTGCTTTCTTTTGATTCTGATGAATTTTTTTTCTTGATGCTCTGTTTTTTTTTTTGCCTAATTTTTTATAGTTAGTGGTGTTTTATGGCATTTTGTTTATCTTTGATAGTATTTTTTTGGATGAGATAGCAATAGTTTGCCACCAAATTAATAAGTTGTGCCTGAGTTGCAAATAAACCAATTATAAGTTGTGATAAAATTGTTTGTGCTGTGTTTTTTATTTTTGAAAATTTTGTATAGTTATTGTTGTTTTATGGCATTTTGTTTATTTTTGATTGTCTTTTTTTTGAGGAAATAGTAAGGGTTTGGCACTAAATTAGTAAGTTGTGACTGAGTTGCAAATAAACCTATTATAAGTTTTGATAAAACTGTGAGATGTTGAGACAAAAGTACCATGTTCTGATTGATTCACAAAGAAACGTATTATAGTCTATTTTATTTGCTGTTTGTGATTAATTGATGCTATTGTTGGTGTGCTTTTGAATGATGAATCAGTTGTTCCCTTTTGGAAAACCAGTTAGATTTTTGCCTATATTTTTGGCTATCCAACTTATTTTATTAGTTGTGTGAATCATGAATGTGTATATTTGTGGCGTCTTTTAAAGAAACTTAGTATTGATGAATAATTGGTTGTTGGTGTATGAGGAATGGATGATGTAGTTGCATATTTTGGTTGGATGTAGCTCACTTCTTTGAAATGCTAAGGTCTGTTGTTTAAGATTGGTGACTTGGAGAACAAGTAACTAAACATATTTTGGTTACAATGGCCCTTTTGATTTTTGGTTAACTTTGGCGATACCTGTAACGCCCGTTTTTGATTATTTAATTATTTGATTTATTTGAGAAATTGCTATATATTTTTATATATATTATGTGATGTTAAGTGAAGATTTAAGATGTTTTTATGTGACGTGGCGACTTATTTTATTGATTAATAAGATAAGATTTGAAAATAAAATAAAATATTTAGTTGAGGATTAGTTTTGGATTTTAGAGAGCTATGTGGGAGAAAGAGTAAATAAGATAAGATTTGTTGGGAGTATATAAAGGGAAAATTAGGTCAAGAGAGAGTCAGTACGCGTTGTCAGAGTTTTGGAAAGAGAGAAAACGGACGTGAAGGGAGAAGAGCATAGGGCTGCGATTTTCTGCTTTGATCAGGTAAGGGTGAGTCTAACACTTAATTATATTATGCTGTAATTCATCTAATCAGGATTAGCAATCATAGGGCTGTTTTGAGAGAATTGAAATTAGGTTAAAAAGTGAGAATAATCATGAAGTAGGCCATAAAGCTATAGAATTGATGTTTAGATTGAGTACAGAACGTAGATTAACCTTAATGATGATGATTCTGAGAGTTTAGACGTTTAAGATGATGAATTTGGGACACTTTTGTGTGATTTTCGCAGAACCCGTAGCAGTCTGTTCATCGCTCGCCTAGGCGAGCTATGCAACTCGCCGCGGCGAGTAGACCTAGTTTACTCGCGAGGCGAGCAACCCAGCTCGCCATAGCGAGCAGCACCCTAGAGCTCGCGAGGCGAGCACTCCAACTCGCCACAGCGAGCAGGACCTTAGTACTCGCGAGGCGAGCTATCCCACTCGCCATAGCGAGTTAAGTCAGAACCCAGAACCTTGTGCTGTTTGCGAACTGTTTCGCATTGAACCATGAGAGATGACCCTTGGGTAGCTTCTGGGACTTTTAATGATGTTTATTATAATCTGTAATGATGATATACGATGATTGAGATGGTTTGTGATGATTTTATGATGCTTATATGTGATATATGAATTGAATAAGTGATGAATGCTTGAATTACATGCGATGTTTGCCATATTAATGTTATACCTTATGAAGTACTTGCTGTCATGTTGCTGTCTATGTATGTATAGTTGCTGCATGTGTTAGTCATTTGATGAATAAGATGTTTTGCGACGTTTAAGATGTTAACTTGTTTAAGTTAAAAGTGTTGAGTCTCATGCATACTCATTCTATGATGGGGGCTTATGCCCTGGAGTTTTTACTCACCAGCGACGAGGGCTTATGCCCTGGAGCTTTGCTCACCAGCGACGAAGGCTTATGCCTTGGAGTATATTTATGCTCATAGCGACGAGGGCTCATGCCCTGGATTGGTACCACATGCATATAAGACGTAGGGTTGCATAGTCAAGTGTTGATGTCGAGTCGAGTCGTCTAAGATGTTTATTAAGATGTATATGATGTTGATTACGATGATGCTAAATGATGTGTTGTTTATATTGATATTCTAAATGCTAGATGTTTATCTGTGATAAGTTGAATTATGTCGGTTGTTGAATTGTGATTATTTAATTACATGTTTAATATAATTATTTGTGAATCTCACCCCTTCTGCTGGAATTGCCGCCTCGTGGGCAAGTGCAGGTAACCAAGATTAGGTGCAGACGTGTGGGGATTTCTGCAGTCGAGTCTAGGTGCTCTGATACGTAACGGGATAGGGGATCTTCTTTATTTTCTCTGTTCCTTGCGTATTATGTTATGATATGATTATGTTCTTTTTGAAGATTTTATTAAGACGTTGTTGAGGCCTGTGTGCCAAAGATTTTGAGATGCTTTTCCTTATGATTATTCCGCTGCGACGATGATTAATAATTTATGAAGATTTAATGTTTATTTAATCATTAACATGAGATGTTTTAAGACATGTGATGCCCTGTTTACGTGTTTACTCTGATGCATGCTATTCTTTTTAAAGAACTTTTTATGTTGGGAAAAACGGGGTGTTACAATACCATTAGATTGGTTCATGTGATTCTTGCTTGAAACTTTTTTAATGTGGAGTTGGTTATTTTGGTTTTATAGATTGAATTTATTCTCAGTCGAAATTTCCGTAAGTGAGTTATTGGAGGGGTTTTGGTTTCATATTTTGTCTCTGTATGATATTGTAATGACATTTTAATGTGCATTTCTGTGGTGTCCGCTTTGCCGTTTTTGGGTGAAGAGTTCTCAATGTCTAGGGGATTTGGCTTTATCAAAGATCTTAAAAAGGATGTAGATGTTTGTAAGGTTGGTTTTAGGGTTCTTGACGTATGGACTGTAACAGCTAGCAATGGTCGTCAACATCTTGAACTTATAATCGGTGATGGAAAGGTTAGGGAAGTGAACTTTAATTTGTTGATTTATTTTTTATTGATTCTTTTTGTTTTATGATTTTGGTGAATTGAATTGAAGGTTATGTTTTAATTTTTATCTTTGTGTATTTAGGGTGACAGAGCTTATGTGATTACAAGACAGGCCGACTTTCAGTGTTTAAGGTCATTAATCGAAGAAAACCAAACCTATGTTTTGCATAACTGTCTTGTGTTCGATAATGATGTTTTGTTCAAGCCCGTGGATTATCCGTTTAAGTTGGTATTTGGAGCTGGTACAAAGGTTACAAAGAATGATAAACTCAATGATATTCCTTCTGTTGAGTTTCGATTTAAGTCTTTTAAGGAGATTGGAGAAGGGATATTTAAGGATGATGTTTTATATGGTATATTCTAACTCTGTTGTTTTGTGAATTTATATGATCTTTATTTTCCATCTTGAGGTTACTCATTATTTTGCAATTTTTAAAAAGAAATCATTGGTGTTATCCATGAGATTCGTAAGACAACGGTGATTGGTGACGGCAAGAAACCTTGCACTAACATTGTGCTAAGAGACGAGAGGTGTGATTTTCTGAATTATTTTTATGGTAGATTATTGTTCATTTTGTTATTTCATTTTGTATTATTCTGAGAATATCAATGTTCATGTAGTGGGAATGTGGTGGATGTGACCTTATGGGATAGATATTCTGTCCAACTGATGACGTTTCTTGATGAGCGGAAAGACAGGGGTTCCGTTGTTTTGATACTAACTCACGCTCAATGCAAGCTTGCAGGTTATTGTTATGCGCATTTAATTTTTTTGTGGTTTTGTGCTATATTGTTTTTCTTAATTGTTTTGTTATTATTTTGTAGATAATGGGAAGCCGAATCTCTGCAATAATTGGTCAGGTTCTAGGTTGCTTATTAATTTGAAGCATCCAGTTGTTGATTCGTTTAGAGCTAGGTAAGCTTCTTTTCTTATGTGAATAGTATTTCTGTCATTGTAATGTTTTTTATAGGTTTATTTAGTCAATTGTTTTTGCTTTAGTTTTTCTATTGAATTGATTTGGTTTTCAACATGCTGTTTTTTGATTAAGATTTTTTATGTGCTTTGTAGTCTTGAGGCTCAAGGTCATAACTTTGATCAGAGCTTATGTCAGGTGTCGTATTCTTCTCCACGTGTTAACAATGATGATTTTCAAATCTCTCCGGTGTTAAATCTATTTCCGAGTTTAAGGACTTCGATAAGGTGTGTTTTATTTAGTTAAAGATATGTATACTTTTACATGTTTCATTAACAATATATTTAATTTTGTTAGTTATTTTCATTTATGTTAGGATACCTTTTGTATTACTATTGCGAAGACGCTCAAGTTTAATCCCAATCGATACGGTTGGTATTATGAAACCTGTACCAAGTGTACTAAGGCTTCAAGGTCGGGTGGTGCGAGTTATAAATGCTCATGTGGGGAGGAAGTTGAGGTTCCGTTGACTAGGTAGTCCATATTAATGGTT
The DNA here is from genome assembly GCA_958299785.1 of Medicago lupulina. NCBI lineage: Eukaryota > Viridiplantae > Streptophyta > Magnoliopsida > Fabales > Fabaceae > Medicago > Medicago lupulina. The sequence continues at coordinate 60,710,053 of OY283139.1, read as the reverse complement.
TTATTATTAACTGATGATTTTTGGTGCAATGTATTTTGGTAATATTTAGAACCATATTTATTCTATTAGGTATAAAGTCGTTGTGATAATGGAGTACCGTGATCATAAAGCCGAGTTTGTATTTTGGGACAAGGAATGCTTTCAAATTCTTGGAGTTCCTGCTGATAGTCTTAGGAAGATAATGCAACAGGTGAATCCATTTGCGTAGTTTAGTCTTACTTTATCTTTTAGTCATGTTTATAGGTTTTAAAGGTTTTGAAACTGTGTTTATTTATTAAGGTTGGAGAGGATGATCCGCATATATATCTTGAAGTTTTGGACAAGTTGCTTAAGATTGAATTTGCATTGCGTGTCAAGTATCAACCGCATTATCGTCAGGCATCTGTGAATTCATTTTCACGTGATGAGGTTCTCATTAAGAATATTAAGGACCGTCTTCATAGTAATGAGGTACAGCCAGAGGCGCAGAGAGTTAGTGAGGTTTATTATGTCTACCTTTTGCGTAATTGCATCTATTATTGTTAGTTGCATAGATATTTTTTTGGCTTATGTTTTGTTAATAATTGTGTTGTTTTAGAGTATTGTTTGCAATGATACAACGCTTCCAGCCGATTGTGAAAAAAGGAAGGGTCTTGGCGAAAGTTCAGGTGTTATTCGTGTTGCTGAAAAAGTGAAAGTTGAGGATGTTGTTTCCACTAATGAATGTTTACACTCAGGTCCCATTGTGACTGTAAGTATAACGTGTTTTAGGAAGTGATTTTAGTTCATGTATAAAATAGCAGAGGAATAAATGCGCAATTTTTAAAATAAGTAGAGCATGAGGTGTTTTCAAGTTTTGTAATTTACAATTTCTCTTTCGTTTCTTATAGGTTGGATCCTCTGTTGTTGCCAATTCTTTTTCTGCTACCAGTTGTGAAAAAAGCCCAGCTAAACGCATGAAAAAGAAGTGATATGTTTTGTGTTGGTCCTTTTTTTGGGAGAATTGTCGCTGTTTTTTGCAACTTTGTGTAATGCATGTTCTATAATGGTTATAAGTTTTTGGCGATGGCTGCTGGTTATGCATCATATGTGGTTCTTTGGGTGGTTTGGAGTGTATTAGGTTCCAACTTGGTACAATCAATTAACGATCTACAAGGACTTGGAATTTACTATATTGGCTGACAAACGTGTAATATATGTTGGTTTTTTGGTTCTTTGTAATATACTAAGTTAGGACTTGCTATAGAGAACTCTCTGTGATTAAATAAATTGAATGAACTTCAGTTGGTTTCTTATGGTTTTATTAGTCCTTAGATATATAGTTAAAATTGCTTGCATTTTGTGAATAGAAATTTCAAAATTTGGATCTTTGATTAATGTTGGTGGTCTATGAAAAAAATATTCGAAATCATGTTCGTATCATTCTTATTGAAATGACGTTGATATTTTGGTTTTTGCAAAGATAAAAGAACCTTCCTTTATCATTCTAATTTTTTAAAACGAGTATGAAAGATTTTTGGTATAATCTAATTCGATTATAGGTCTTTTATGCAATAGTTATTGTTGAATGTTTTGTGGTTTCTAGATTGTATATAGTTTGTTTATAATAATTTAATAATGTATTTAATTATTTTGGTACCATAAAATTTAAAACACTATTTTTCTCACTCTTTTTTCAGTTGAATACTTAATGAATGACGGAATTGAAATGAAGAATTCGGAGGTTAAAAAGAAGCGTGGTAGGCCTAAGATTGGTATTGGTTCAGCGTCATGAGCGTTGAACTATGTTCAAATGATATCTAATTTTTCAAATTCTAATCAAGGTATATTTTTATATAATTTAAGCTCATAATGTAGGTTCAATTTTCTAAATTTATTGAATTTCAACCGATGATGCAGATGGCCTAAAACGGAGACGTGTGTCTGAAGTTGAAATTGTAGAACGTGATGAAATGAATAATGGAGGGCAGCTTCCGATAAATGTTGACAGAGGTTGCTCTATTCTAAAGTGTTTAGAGAATCAGATGAATGTTGACGAAGGTTGTTCTATTCTAAAGGTTTTGGAGAATCAAGGTAGGTTATTGAGTAATTTATGCTAATAGGTTAAGTTAAGTTTTAGCAATTAAAAATCTATGTTCACAATGCAGGAGATCTAGAATGCAAACAATTGCATCCCATTCAAGTTCTGCCAAACGATGAAAAAGAAAACTCTGATCATCATCTGAAAATTATAAATAGAGATTGTTTGATTGATGAGACTTTATCTGCTCAAAGACCGTTTCAACCTTATGTATTAAATGAATCTGAAACAAATGGTCGTCTTGGTAAAAAACTACCGATGAATCTTCAATCTCATCATGATGTGTCAGAGGAAACTATGCAAGATTCGGTTAATGAACCTGACTCTCAAATCTTTTTACCAGAGAGTGATAGTGATCTTGAAAGTGATGAAGAAGACGATTTTGATTATAATCTATGTCAGATTTCTGGTAAGCAGGCATGTTAATTTTTTTAATGAGGTTTATTATGTTATTTAAGTTGATTTAATTAAAATTAGGTTTTAAATTGTTTAGAGTCTAGCAACAACTATGATACTGACAGTGAAGATGATGTTGAGCACATACAATTGGAGCAAATCAACAATTGTGGATCGTCCAATCGATGTAAGATACTTCTTAAATATGTACTTTGTTAAGGTTTAAAAAATTTTAAATTAATAATGATCCATTATTTTTGTAATATGTAGCAAGTTATGTAGATCTTGGAAATCCTTTACATGAGTGCGGTTACTGTGGGGTATTTTTGTGGTATAATGAACGACTTGTGAAAAGCAAAGACTCTCAAAATCCAAAATTTTCTTTGTGTTGTCGAAAGGGAAAGGTTCAGCTGCCAACATTGCCAGAACCTCCTGATTTTTTAAGGCATTTATTGTTTGATTACGAAAGTGCAGAGAGTAAAAATTATCTTGGTCAGATTAGAACGTATAACATGATGTTTGCATTTACATCACCTGGAGCTAAATGTGATTCAAGTTTTAATAACAGAAAAGGGCCACCAACAGTTAGAATTCAAGGTCAGTTTTGTCATAGAATTGGTAGCATGTTGCCAAGGGATGGAAAACGTCCTAAGTTTGGTCAACTGTACATCTATGACACAGAAAATGAAATTCAGAATCGAATCCAAGGTGTAAGGTAATATTATGATCTATTTTTAATGTTGTTGCTCTTAAAAATATTATTAGTGTATATTCTGATGTTTTAAAGAATGAATGCATTATTTACAGGAACAATAGAAATATTGATCCCAAGATTGTTGAAAATTTATCAAAGATGTTGTATGAAAACAACACTCATGCAAAGTGTTTCAAAATGGCAAGAGAAAGATTGTCTTCTGAAATACATATTCCTGATCTTAAACTAAGGTTAATATCAGATAGGAAAAAAGATGGTCGTGTATACAATCTTCCAACCGTATCCGAAGTTGCTGCATTGATTGTGGGAGATGTTGGTGATGCCGAAAAAAGGGATATTATTGTTCAGGCTCAGGGTGGACAATTACAGAGGATTGATGAATTTCATGCTAGCTATCTTGCTTATCAGTATCCGTTACTTTTCCCGTATGGTGAAGATGGATATAGACCTAATATTGCGCACAGAGGAATTGATCAACCTCATGATAGTTTGGTTGCAAACAAGCATAATAGGTTAACAATTAGAGAGTGGCTTGCATATAGAATTCAGATGAGGTTGTTTGAAGGTAGGACATTATTGTCTTCAAGGAGATTGTTTCTAGAATTTTTGGTGGATGGTTTCACAATGTTGGAGGCAGAAAGACTGTGTTGGCTTAGGATGAATCAAAAAAAGCTTAGAGTTTCCAAATACAAAGATCTCAATAATGAAGGAGAGCAGGATGATACTCCAGGATCGAGCAAAGGAAAAAGATACGTTTTGCCGTCCACTTACGTTGGAGGCCGACGATTTATGGACCAACTTTATTTTGATGGAATGGCTATTTGCAGTAAAATTGGGTTTCCTGATATTTTCATTACATTCACATGCAATCCTAGGTGGCTAGAGATTGAAAGATTGTTGGCTCCTTTGCATCAGAGAGCACATGATCGGCCCGACGTTGTCGCAAGGATCTTTAAGATGAAGTTTGATCAATTGATGTTGGATTTGATAAAGAAGGCAATATTGGGAAAAGTCTTGGCATGTAAGATTTCTTTGACTTTACTATTATTATTATTTCATTTATTTTACAATTGTATTTTAATTTCAGTATTTCTATCTTTTTAACAGATATATATATATATATATATACAATTGAGTTTCAAAAAAGAGGATTACCTCATGCACATATTCTACTTTTCTTTCATCCGTCGAGTAAGTATCCTACTCCAGATGATATTGATCGAATCATTTCTGCAGAAATACCCGATCCTGTTAAACAGCCAGAATTATACAATTTGGTAAAGGCGCATATGCTTCACGGTCCATGTGGTTTGGCTAATGAAAACTCACCTTGCATGAGAGATGGAAGATGTTCTAAATACTATCCAAAGAGATTCCAGTCAGTGACAGTTGTTGATCAAGAAGGATTTCCTGTTTACAGAAGGAGAAAAAATGGCCGAACCATAGAGAAATCAGGTGTTATTTTCAACAATTCACATGTTGTTCCACATAATCCATCTCTGCTTCTTAAGTATCACGCTCATATAAATATGGAATGGTGCAACCAAGTTTCCTCTATTAAATATTTGTTTAAGTATATTAACAAGGGTTCATATAGGATTGGTGCTGTAATTGAGCCAATTGAAGGACAGCCTTCATCGTCTGAACATAAAAAATTAGACGAAATAAAGGAATATCTTAATTGCAGATATGTTTCAAAAAGTGAGGCATGTTGGAGAATATTTTTTTATCCAATACATGGTAGAAAGCCTGCTGTAGAGAAGTTATTTTTTCATGATGAAGGTGAAAATTCTGTTTACTATAAAGATCATGAGCAAATAGGTGATGTTTTGCTTAAGACAAGTGTCACTCAATCAATGTTCACCTCTTGGATGGAGGCTAATAAGTTGTATCCTGAGGCAAGATCATTAACCTATGTAGAATTTGTTTCAAAGTTTGTTTATGTAAAGAAAAAGAGATCGTGGAAACCTCGAACAAAAGGGTACACAATTGGAAGGCTTGTGTGGGTAACTCACACTGCTGGAGAGTTGTATTATCTAAGAATGATATTAAGAGTTGCTAAGGGACCAACATGTTACAACGATCTTAAATTTGTTATAGGAGTCCAATACCAAACGTTCCAGGAAGCATGTTTTGCCCTAGGATTTTTAGAAGATGATGGACAATTTATTGAGGCAATAAAAGAGGCATCTGTTTGGGGTTCAGGTTATTCATTAAGGTATCTTTTTGCACGTATGTTAATGTCTGGATCAATGGATAGGCCTAATCATCTATGGCAAAAATGTTGGAGATTACTTTCTGATGGCATTCTTTATAATCAAAGGAAATTGTTGCGAAGACGAGGTAAAATTTTCAAAAATACTCATTTATGTTAGTTTAACATTGGATTCTTTTATTCATGTAGGGTTGTTTTTTGGCAGGTTTATTGTTGACAGATGAAGAATTGCAAGATTTAACCCTCACCGAAATTGAGAAGTATTTGCAGTCTAACAAGAGAAGTTTAAAAGAGTTCAAATCTATGCCATATCCAAGCAATTTTATTCCTGATTTCTTTGGAAATAGATTGATATACGAAGAAAAAAATTATGATCCCATTGTGCAAAAAGAAATTTTTGAGGAATTGTTTCGATCTCTTACAGGTTAGAGTGATTTTTATCTTATTTAAATTTATTCTAAAAAAGAAATTGAGCTAATAGAAAAATTAATATTATGTTTTATATTTTTATGTTAGATGAACAAAAAAAAATTTATGATCAAATAATGGAAACAGTGTCAAGTGAAAGGGGTGGAGTATTTTTTATTTTTTCTATATGGTTATGGAGGAACTGGTAAAACATATATGTGGAATACTCTTTCTGCATCTTTAAGGTCCAGAGGTGATATTGTTCTTAATGTTGCAACCAGTGGCATTGCCGCCTTACTTTTTCCAGGTGGGAGGACTGCACATTCCAGGTTCAAAATTCCTATTCCTACACTTCAATCATCAATTTGTAACATAGAAAAAGGAAGTGAATTGGCTGAACTTTTAAGACAAACAAAGTTAATTATATGGGATGAGGCACCAATGGCAAATAAATATTGTTTTGAGGCTTTAGAAAAATCATTAAAGGATATTATGAGTGTAAAAGGAAAGGCTTCAAATCAAATTTTTGGTGGGAAAACTGTAGTCTTTGGAGGTGATTTTAGACAGATACTACCAGTGGTACCACGAGGAAATAGATTTGACATTATCCATTCAACAATAAATGCGTCATATATTTGGGACCAATGCCATGTGTTGAAATTAACCAAAAACATGCGTCTTTTAAATGGTCAAGCAGAAATTTGCCAAGAAACCCAAAAATTTTCAGAATGGATTTTGAAGGTGGGAGATGGAAAATTAGGTGAAGGAAATGATGGATACAATGAAATTGATATTCCAAAAGAACTTTTAATATCAGATTTTGAAGATCCCATTGAAGCAATTGTGCAGAGCACATATCCAAATTTGTTACAAAATTTTCATAATGAAAATTTCATGAGAAATAAGGCCATATTAGCTTCAAGCATTCAGGTTGTTGATGACATCAATAATTTCATTTTAAATCTTATTCCAGGTAATTAAATTATTTGTATTTTATTTTTAAAAATATAATAATTCAGATGTAATATAATAAATAAATCAATACTTATCTCTCTTTCATTACATAGGAGAGGAAAAGGAATATTTCAGCTCAGATTCGATAGACCGCAATGAAGATGAAAGTGAGGCGTATGGGCAGGTAACCCCAGAATTTCTTAATTGTCTTAGGACATCTGGATTACCTAATCATTTTATAAAACTCAAAGTTGGAACTCCAATAATGTTACTGAGGAATTTAGACCAGGCTGAAGGTCTGTGTAATGGTACTCGATTAATAGTGACAAGACTTGCAAATCATGTCATTGAAGCCAAAATTATAACTGGAAAAAATATTGGAGATTATGTATATATTCCGAGAATGTCGATGTCACCTTCAGAATCTCCTTGGCCGTTCAAACTTGTACGAAGACAATTTCCAATTGTAGTATCTTTTGCGATGACGATCAACAAATCACAAGGACAATCCCTCGATCATGTTGGTTTGTATTTGCCTCGAGATGTATTCAGCCATGGACAATTATATGTTGCCTTATCTAGAGTTAAGAGCAAGGATGGTCTAAAGATACTCATACATGATAAAGATAAAAAAAAAAAATCTCATACAACCAATGTTGTGTTCAGAGAGGTATTTCAAAATTTAAATTGATGTTGATATCTAATGAATGAAATTTCAATTATAAATGTATAATTCTACATGGTTAATACAACATTAAAAATATAATTTTACAATGCAGTCTTCATTTATATATATGTTAGGTTCTTTAATTAACAAACAAGCCCTATGTGACTGATTGGTTATGAATATATGCTTACGAGGTATAGGGTTTGGGTTTGATTCTTGGCAAAACAAATTTTCGTCAAACATTTTTTTCATTTTTAAATTTACATATAAATAAAGATTATTGAACTCCTTATTTTTTATATTATATTCTTTGAAGACAGATATTTATATCAAGATTGTTCTGTTCACAATCACTAACGATCCCAATTCTAAAAACATTTACATCTAATAAAATTTATATAAAATTTATGGATCTAATAAAATATAAGGGAAAATTGAATGTCTTCAATTTCTTCCACTAATTAATTTTTGTATTAAAAATTTTCTTTGGTTTAGTTATTTTTTACTACATTTACTTTTATATTTTAATTTTAGCATTTTCATGAGCCATCAGTATTTTATCTGGTTTAGTCTTAAGGATATAATCTTGATAATATTTAGTGACAACATAAATGCTCAAAAGATATAACACTTAATATTTATCAAATAAACATAACAGAAATTTAACGTTACAATAAATATAAGAATACAATTTCATTTAACGACTTTTTAATTGTACCTTTTTCCTTATTATAGATGGCGATCTATTTTTAGGTTGACTCAATCGGCGCAACATACAATATGCGCGATTGAATTGTATAGATGAAAATTAAACTAGATCCAACTGAAATTTTTTTTGTTGAAATGTAATCCAACCAACCATCACCAATGTATCTTAAATTTTCGTTACTTGGATCAGTCATAATAACACATTCAAATAATCTCTCCGTTTCTTCATCTACTATGGTTAGACTGTCATGATTATTCAAAATCAATTTCTCAGAAACATTTTTAGGGAGAAGCTGCAAAAAAATTTAAAATATACATTAAAAATTTCTCATAATTATATAGAGAGTTAAAAATAAAATAATGTAAAAATTAAAATCTAAATTACCATAATAGTGCTACCATCAATACAGCCTCGAGTCAGCTTGTACCTCCAAGAAATAGTATCCATTTTAATATGGTTTCAATATAAATTGCTTGAAATGAAAACTATACATGGTTGAAACACATTTAAATAGATGGGAAATTGGTTGAAAGTAATATAATAATAAAGTTTGGCATGCACAACAACATACGTGTAGGTTATGTAAAGAAAATTTGACATTTGTTCATAGAAGAAAAAAAAATTGGCTTGGGTACAAACAACTTGCAGAATAAGAAAAATGATGAAAGATTTATTTGGGTTTTATAAAAAAAATAAGAAAGGAATGGGTTTGGAAAATAGGCGTTTGGAGTAAATTTTTTTTAACAAAATACGTGAAAAAATAAAAGTTACAAAAACCAGAACCGTAGCTTCTTCTTCTCTTCTCACGCCTGTTCATCCCTTTCACCGCAAAACTCCACCGATTCCTCAATTTGGACGGCAACCGAACTACGGCTAGGCAGAGGTTCGAGCTTCTCTTGCAACCAAACGAGGCAGAAACTAAAGGTCAGACAAAATCTCTTCTATCATATACATTTTTACAGAGATCTGTTAATATTGGAATTTGTAAAATTGATAACTGACATGTTAATACCCATTATTCAAACTTTCGTTTTTGATTGAAATTGCAATTCAGATGTTACATGGATAAAATAGTGAAAGGGAAAAAGGTACATTTTATTAAATTGGTGATTTCTGCTTAATAAAACCTAATACAAAAATTACCCATATACATCATTTCAGAAACCCTTTTTTTTCTAAAACATATAAGTGATTGTTGCTATGTTTCAGCTATTGAGGTTTAACAATGTATAAAATAATTGATTCATGAATGTTAAGATAAAAGTGATAAGTTGCAATTAAGCTCTTTTTGAAAATCTAATAATATCTGAGAATTGTCATTAGATTTAAAATTGAGTTATGAAATTAAGGGTTAGGTATGATAACGGAAAGCATGTGAATAAATTTCAATGACATAACATTACTCAAAATAGGAAATTGTATAATCACATTGTGCATGTTATACATCTATATTAACTTTATGTAATTTTACTTATTAACCTTGGTTTTATTAGTCAGATGTAACAAAAAGATTATAATTTCATTCATTTTTGTGGTAGCTAGACATTACCGTTTTTTCAGTTCTTTCGGCTGTGTTTCAACTCCTAAACCTTTTGTAGACAGGACATATTCGACATAGCTAAGTAAGGATGCATTAACTTTTCTGTTGTACATCATTTTCCCATTTACGGTTAATTGATACGGCTTTGAGTTATTATCTATCTTAGGACTGTCAAAGGTTTTATCAAACATGGCCAATCAAGAAGATGCAGATTTGGTCTCTTACTCTGTAACTGGTATACGACAAATTTGAACCATTTTTCAATTTCATTTTTTGCTTTGTAACTAATACAACAAAGAATTGATTCCCTTTTCAACACATGCAGGGCAATTCAATCTAGGACTCAATCAAAATAGAAGGGATCAAACAGAAACAACCGTGAATTCGATGGACAAAAGTTTTAGAACTTTTGTTATTGATTTCGAAACTGAATCCGTCGGTGATCGTATATATTACAATTTAGCTTGCTTCTAAAAATATTCAATTAAATAAATGTTTTAATTTAATTTTTTTTATACTATACAGGGTGTTCTTATGCTGCCAATGTCTTTTTCAAACAACTTTCACGATGAAATTGAGGAGTATGCGAACCTGATGGATAAAAACTGCAACTCTTTTGAGATCAGAGTTGATAAAATGGCTGAATGCATAGTTCTGACTACAGGAATTGGTGCGCTAAGAGATTTTTATGGCCTAAACACTGGAGTATGGATAACTCTAATCTACGTGGGAGGTGGAAACTTCGGCATCAAGAGAATAAGATCAAAGAATAAGAAAAAATTAGTTTTTCCTATTTACGAGCCTGCAATGAGATTTGAGATTGATAGAGATGTTGATCATGGAGTCATATTCGATGGAATTGTTGACTCAGTGTACAAACTTTCATTTCGACATAACCCACATAACTTCACCATTTATTATGAAAGGTTACTACGACAAATAGATATCAACTCAGGATTTTTGGTAAGAAGTTACATTAACTTTACTTTTACATGCAACGCAATATCTCTTTTTTGAATGTGCTTAAGTAATGATATATTTTGTTCATATTGAAGGTGTTGGAACCATCTATCTTCCGTGAACAATGTTTAGAAAAGAAGAACGGTGATTTAATGTTGATAGACGATAATGGCAACAAATGGAACTGCAGCGTCATCGTCGGGACTTTAACTCAAGCTAACTGGAGGTTAGGCGGTGAATGGAAAACAATGATTAATGCACGTCACATTACGCACGGATCATACATGATCATAGGGGCACCAATTGCTGCAAATATTAGGACTGCCTTTTTTAGCCTTAAACATGTATTAGGCAATAAAAATCAATGGCTTACTCCTTTACTTTAACATTAGACTTCAATGTTTCTCTATCTTTATCTCTGAAATTCTAACACATGCTTTACCAAAGATCAACAAAGGTAGATTTGTTTAAAATGAACTGTTTATTCATTATCAATATCTTGGATTGATATATCTATCAGTATTTGTAGATTCATTTAAAATGAAATGTTTATTCATTGTCAATTTGTTGATTTAATATATCTATCAGTATATGGCTAGAGAAAATGCTATCTTTCTTAAGTGATACTTATAACCAACTCACAAAAAAATTAGAGATTTGTTTAACATAAGGGTATTAGATCATTTCATCATTGTACATAGATCTTATCTATTGTAACTATGATGTTTTCTCAACGTAGGTTTCTTAAAAACATGTTTCTATTCATTCTAAGAAATCACATGCAATTGAAAAATGACTTCTCTAAGGCACTATATTCAAGTAAAACTAAAAAACAAGCTAACAATTCCAAGGCTTGCCAAACCATTTTGGTCATTTATGCATGCATCTCTTGTCCTTATTTTTTATGGAATTATTACACTTCCCTCATGTGACACTACAAAACAAAGTCACAATTCCAAAGCTTTAGAACAACCATGTTCACAATTTAGGTTAGATACATCAGGCAAAAAATATATTTCAATGGACCATCTATATAATACATGTATCTTCTCATTACCATGTATGAATATGGCATTCATTTTCTTCTTCACAACATGCCACCTATATTTTTCCTATCGAATTCCAATTTTCTTTTTTTAAACCGAATCCCTTATCCTACTTCTATTTACTTTAATCTAAAATTACTTTGAGACCACAAATATGTTAATCTCTACATACAAAATGGAGTCAAACCTTTCCTCTATGATTCAGACATCAACAGCTAACAAAGAAGGAAACATGAGTACAGCCCCATTGTTGGCAATCAAGGCAAATGGACTTTCTTTCTTGGCTGCAACCAGTGAGGTACTACAGGCATAAATAATTGCGTTAGTTTAAAATTTTTATCATTGTTAAATAAAATTCATTAAACTATAATCACCCTATCTATGAAATATATGTTTTATTAACTTCTTTGCTACGACTCATTTTGCAGATATTTACAAAATTTCTCAGTAACTTTGGCCAATCTAAAAACCACACACATCAAAGGTTATGCAGAACGGCTAACACAATTACGGCATGGAGGCTATACTTCGTGTATGATCAAGAACAAGAATAAGATAAATCTATATTGAAAATGGATATAACACATTTGGCACATAAAATCCTATCAATCAAGGGGTTTCAAATATCTCTAAAATATACGGTATGATGAGACAAAACTAGGTAAATAAGGTGTTGTAGATAAGACAACATTTAGGTAGTATTAACTTTAAAAATCTAAGTAACCGTAAAATGAATGTAGTAGAAAAATTTATTAACCTATACATTATCTGATCCACCACCACCCCTCTATGTGTAGTCAATTATGTCTTATATATAATACATTGATTTACAAAATCACAGGTAATTATAAACCATTATGTAATATTCAGAATAGTTTGGTAGTTATTATATGTATTTGTTATATATTATGTCAAAGGATTTGTATATGTCGGAACTCAATGAAAAACGATATAAAGCAGTTTCAAAGACATTAAGCTAAATTTCTGGCACAAAGGTGGTTTCACCTAAAGGAGCTAAATACTATATTATAGGTGACATTTGTCTATCCTGTAAATCATGTGAAAGGCGGCTCTCAACTACAATTTAGTATTCAGTTAATTAAGATGAACACACATTTGCATCAAAAAAATAGCTAATGCCTCTTTAACTGATTTATATCGTCTTATCATTAAGTTTCGACGTATATAAATCCTTTGACATAATCTACAACAAGGAAATATAATAACTAACAAACTATTCTTAATATTACATCATGGTTTATAATTAACTGTGATTTTGTAAACCAATTTATTAAATATAAGGTTAGATTAACTACACGTAGCGGCGTGGTGGTGGATCAGATCTGGCACAGGTTCATAAATTATTCTACTACATTCACTTTACGGTTATTGAGTTTTTGAAAGCGACTACTTTGACGATAAACGTTAGGCCATATCAATTCCTATTTTCACTGCGACTACCTTGCTATGTATATCTAGAAATAAAATACATAAACACTTTTTTTTTTCGTAAGTATTGTATTATGTTATATTCTTATTGGTTGTTTCGCAGTCTATTGTTCAAATATAATATATTGTTGAAAAAGCGGCTAAATATAACACGGAAATAAAAGGTTTTTATTTGGTGCCCAGTAATACAAGAAAACAATAACTATTATATTATGTTATATTTTAATTGGTTGTTTCGCGGTATATCGTTCAAAAATTCTTTTAGGTTTTTCCATAATCTATCCTTCCGATATAATAGTTTGTCCAAAAAGCAGCTATACCCCCGTGCGAAGCACGGGTTTGTAGCTAGTGAATACAAAAAATAAAATTGGAGGAAAATAACGAAGAAAAATTGTAAGGAACTGATGCTACATAGATGTTATAGAACATTCCCACAAAAAGGATCCAGACGCAAATATTGGAAAAGGGTTCCTGTGCAAATATTAGAAAAATGAAAAATACAAGGAATTACAACAAAACAATGTTGAAGAGATTAGAGAGGATAGAAGGTGAAGAGGATAAAGAAAATGGGATGGGATGAAAAGAGGTACCTTATTGCATTGGCGCCAAACTTTCAGCACAATATGTCTTTCCTTTGTGTTATGATGTACAAGACGACAAGGTAGCATACCTAAGCAACTTTATAGTACTGTTTTTTTTTTTTTAATATTTTTTCTGTAGGCTTAAAACGACAACGTTTTATACAACTGTGTGAAACTTTGGGATTTTGCTATATCAGCAAATCCCAATCCTTCGATGGCAATGACAAAAGTAACAAGACTATGATCAATTAATAAGATTCACTACGAATTGAGAGATTCAAAGTCAAACCTTAATACAATCTATTATTAATAATTTTCAAACAAGTTATAAAACAAGGCAAATCTCAAACCAAACCTAAGAACAATTAATCAATTATATAAACAATTGTGTATAGGTTTAATAAATTGACAATGGATTGAGACCAAATGTGATCTATGTAAATCGAGATAAGAACTAATTCAAGTTTAACAATACAAACCTATATCACACTCAATTTCTACACCAACAATTTATCAAGCAATCAAATACACAATCAATCAAAAAATTAAAGAGAATAGCAAAGAGAAAAGACACCGAAATTTATAGTGGTTCTCCCTTTCGTCCTCGCTTTGAGATACCTTCACTCTTCTTGATGGAAAACATCTCCATCAAAGACTTCCACTTAAATATGAATGTTTGATTACAATGTGATTACAAGAATTCCTTAAAACTACCCTAGTTATTCAATTCTTTTGCAATCACTCCCCCAATCTTTAAATAACCTTTGAAATTGGTGCTTCTTGATGTCTTCGAATCATCAATCACCCATGCAACCCTTGAAACTCTTCACTCGAACTCTTATGCTTCGTCCGACAATTGGATCCCCTTGAACACAAGAACTTTAAAAAGACCCCCAATACCCTTGTAGGTGGAATGAAATTACTCAATTCAATTTAGATCTTTATTCTCAATCAATATCCTTGAAAGCAATCAACTTACAATACCTATAGCACTCTAGCAACCTATGGCTCAAAGGACCACAATGATTCTTAGAAAAAATGTTTAATCTCAAGAACAAATGGACAGTGAGGTTTGGAGACTCTATAAAGAATAAACGTAAATGATTTAGTAGTTTGAGTGTTAGGAAGAAGTGAGCATATATAAAAAGGGTGACAAGTTCAAAAATCGTGGCACGATTGTAAAATCGCGACAAAATTCGACAACATCAACAAACACAAAAACAACTTTTCAAATGTGATTTTCACCAAATAATCACATCTAAAGCTCTTAAATCAACCCCAACACATTTTAACCTTTCAAAAACATCACCCTAGGTTATCCACTACATTATAAACATTTAACACACGCCAAAAACATCAATTATGTAACCAAATTCGTGATTTATACTCACTTTTCCAAAAGAACTTAAGAACACCAAATAATCACTTCTAAACCATGAACTTATCACTTAAAATAATAGGAACATAACATTCACATACCCAAAGTCATAACAAGAAGATAGGACACGAAATTAACATCACTTCATCATCAAATTTCGTGAATTTCATGAATTTAAGCTTAAAACTCAAAACACTAACTTATCATAATCAAACATGGATTTTCATACAACAACAACAACATGAATTCATAAACTTTTCGCATACCCAAAATAATCATAACAACTAGAGCACAGAATTGGCATTAATTCATCACATATTTCATTAAAGTAGAGAAAATTATACAACCCACAACTACCCAATTACTCGTAAATCTCATATGGTGAAAATAATTTAACCCCCGTAACTCTTATCTTCCGAAGCTAGCTTCCTACAAGTTGAATCTCCCTCTTGCCTTTGGTTATTGAGCTTTCCCTCTTTCTCTCTTTAGATCCACTTGTTTTGGGTTTGGTTCACTTAACTCTTAATTGTCCTCTTCACTTTACATAAACCTCTCTTTTACTCCTACACCTCTATTTTCTTAACTCCTTTAACTCCTACAAAAATAACCTTTTACTCCTCAATCTCTAATAAAAATCAACTAATGCAACAATTCAAACACATCAATTAAACAATTAATTTTTTAAATAATTAAAATAATAACAAACCATAAATCGGGATTTTACATTGTGCATGCTTGTATGCCTTTATGAGACTTTGTGTATGCTTGTTTGGTTCTTTTGATTGTATGCTAAGTTTGAAGGAGAGCTGACTTAACAACAACAACATTTGGTTGACATCATTAACAAGGGGAAGAATGTAGTTTCTCCTTTATTTTGGTTTTGATGATGTTTTTGTATGTTTTGTTGATCTCATATTGGATTAGCCTAGAAGTAATTGCTTAGAATGTAAAAGCATCTTAGCTAATCTTAGTCTCAAAATCATCTATAATTGTGTCCCTGTTTTGTCTAGAGCTTGTAATTTATGTCTTATGATTTGACTCAAATTAGTATGAAGCAACCCTTGTTTTGATTCATTGGTTGGTTTTGGTGTCTTGATCACAAGTTTTAATTCTATTCAAAATTTTGCCTTTATCACTTTGAATCAATTCATTTTGTGCCTCAGGCATTTGATTCATGGTTGTTGAATTGTATCAAAGTTCTTTAAATTGTATCAATCATCATATTGAAACAATGATTCAATTTGAAAACCATGCCTATAAAATTTTGAATCAATTCATTCTTCATCTAGAAATGTTTTGAATCGATTCAAAGTTCTTGACTTTTGTGTCAATCTTCATAGTTTCATATTTTCATGTCTACACTAGTTGAATCGATTCACACATGATGTGATACGATTCAAGTTTGATTTTTTTAGTGTTATTTTGAGGCGAACACGCTCTTTTCACTCACACTTATATGTACCTTCACTCACTCATAGAATCAATTTGAAAAGAACACTTTAAAGTCTCTAACCTTTCTCTTTCTACTAAATTCTTCAGATTAAACACTTTTTTCTACGAACCCTTGTAGGATTTGAGATATAGATTGTTAGGGTGTTGTAGGCTTATTGTAAGTTTGGTTTCTGTCAAAGATCTTGGTGGAGCATCAAAGATCTAAAGGAAAAGCAAGTACTTTTCACCTCCAAAGATAATTATGGGGGTAGTTTCTCAAACTTTCAAGGGTCAAGGGGATTAAAGCGGAGGCGCACAAAGAAGATTTCTCGGAGTAGAAGATCGAAGGATTACATGCAAGCTTCAGGTTCGAAGATCTGGTGGATTATCCAATTTCAAGAGCGTTAGAATAATGAATTATTTGTGTGATTTTTTAGCATAGAAGATAGGAATCGAAGAAACCTTTGTAATCAAACACTTGTAAACATTCTCAACATAATAGTGGAATTCTGTAGAAGAGGTGTTTTCTTCTACGAAGGGAATGTACCTCTAGTGAGAACGAAAAGGGGAAACCTCTATAAATTTGGTGTTCTTCTTTCTCTTATCTTTTTACTTTCAACATTTACTTTGATGCGTAAAGTTATTGAATTTTTTAGTTACCATATGATAGTGATTGATTATTTTTTATAAACCTAATCTTAAATGTTCATTGATTGAGATTTATAACACTCATCTCAATCGCATTTCACCTTAGCAATTAACTTGTCAGTAATTCATTCATATATTAAGTTGTTAATCTCTTGAGTAGTGTATTTTTGTTTAACAATAAGTGTAATCTGAAATAGTCATAGTTATATGCTTTGATTAAGTGCATCAACTTTTGATTAGTCATAATACATTTCATAGTTGAATTTCCTATTCATATTGAATTGTTATTGTCACATTGTTTAATTCTTATCATTCAAACTGAGTGCATAAATTCAATATTCATATGCTTTTGCAACAAAATTTCAAAACCACTCTTTCGTAAAAAATTTATCGAAAAAACTATTCACCTTCTGTAGCATTATCTTGTCACCGTCATATCGGCCAACAAATTAGACCAATGTTTTTTTTAAAGGTGCAACAAAGCTGCAACCCCTATATATATTGATAAAAAAAAGAAGAAAAACAAGAACAAAAGAAACACAAGGGGGGACATCAACCAAAAACCTCAGACGACTTAGGAAACCCTAAAGTTGGGAAACCCTAGTTTGTTCTTGACTAAGTCTAGGTTATTCTTTGATGGAGCTTGAGAAAACCAACTATAAGATACTATAAAGAGACCTATATTAGCAAGAGAATCCGCACATTTATTTCCCTTCCTATAAATATGAGTTACAAAGAAATTCATAGAGGATAATAAATGAAGACAATTGTCCCATCTATTCCTGAGACTCCAAGGAACGATTTTGGAAGATTTAAAGGCCATGTAAACTAGCATTGAATCAGTTTCCAACCAAAGAGAATGCCAACCTTGATGATAAGCTACTTCAATTGCTACCATAGCGCCAATGAGTTCAGCGAAAAGAGCAAAAGTTAAACCAAGATTGAATGCAAAAGCTCCTAAGAATTCGGAGTTTGCACTCCTAAAGAGACCACCACAAGCTTAAACACCTGGATTGCCATTGGAAGCTCTATCTGTGTTGCATTTTACCCAGTTGAAGACCGGGGGACACCAGATTACTTCTTTGATACTTTTCGGTTTAGAGGGCTTGAGTTTGACATTGAAGTGTTTCATAATGACAAATTCAGAGATAGAGGATCTGGCGGTGAGATTTGTAATGTTCCCTGACAAAGATGTGCTCGATATTATCAAGTTTGTAGCTGAGTTGATGGAGATAATCTTGTCATTAAATCTTCTTTGATTCCTACACCACCAAATTATGTTGAAGCAGTTGATGATAGCAGAAAGAATAACAAGCTTGCATTGAGGTGACCAGGCTATTTCATAAACTTTAAAGAGCTCAGAAAAACAAGAAACACTGAAATTAATGCTGAGAATTGACCTAAGCCAATTCCAAATCTGAGTAGCAAAAGCACAATCCAAAAACAAGTGAGCAGAATTTTCTGAAGACAAGGCACAAAGATTGCAAACAGAGGGAATTTGACAACCTCTCTTGCTGAGTTGTTCATCTGTTGGAAGTTTGTCCTGAAGAATTCTCCACGACAGAAGAGATTTGGAAGGAGGAATTGCAATGTTCCAGATGTATTTACACCAAGCAGGTGGAGAGACAGTAGTATTTGTTTGGAACAAGTAAGCATCCTTAAAAGATAGGTTACCATCATGAGAATGCTTCCAAATGAATCTATCTTCTTTGAGGGTCAAAGGAATGGTGATCAAACTCAGCTTTTGTTGAAGAGAAGGGTACGCAAGATGTATTTCTTGAGGGACCTGCCATATGAAATTGTGAATGTAGCTAGATATTGATGAAGATAAGGAATTATGGAGATAAGCAGGGATATTGTAAGTTGAAATGAGAGGCTGTCCACACCATGAATCCTTCCAAAAATTAATAATTTCTCCATTCCCTATCTGCCAAGAAGAGTTGCTAAGGATGGTGGGAAATTTATGTTTGGCACTGCACCATATAGATGAAGAAATATGATGAGTAATAGGGGTGTGATTTCTCATAACCCTACTCCTAAGAAAAGTTGTCCATTGTAAATCTAACTGACAACTTTCCCAGCAAAGCTTCAGATTTCCTGCTTCATTGATGAATGATATGTTCCTGATGCCCAATCCTCCTTCTTTTGTAGGAGTACAAACCTTATGCCATGAGACAGTTACAAGCTTTTTTTGATTCATGTCCCCACTCCATATGAAATTTCTCATACATCTCTCCAAATCTTTAATCAAACTAACCGGCCAGGAATAGATAGAAATACAGTGAATGAGCATGCTTTGAGCAACACTCTTAACTAATTGCACTCTACCTTCCATGGATAGAAGGGATGCTTTCCAGCTTGCCAATTTGAGTTTAAATTTATCAGCAATTGGTTGGAAGTAAGAATTTTTAGGTTTGCCTTTGAATATTGGTACTCCTAAATATGTGAAGGAGAGGGAGCCAATTTTAAAACCTAGCAATGATGCTATTTGAGAAAGTCTATGATTGGAGATTGATCCAGAGAAGATTGAAGATTTCTGAGGGTTGACTAACTGACCTGAAGCTTCAGCATAATCAAAGAAAATTTGTTTAAGATAGTTTGTCATACCCTCATTTTGGACCTAAAAATACTCGTTTAAATTTCCTTTCTATTCCTAAAACTTTTTCAATTTACTGTGTATTACTCTGCAATTTACCACTGTGCTTCAGCTGCATACGTTACTGTTTTTGTCTTTTAATTTTTGCTTAAAATCATACAAAAGGGTATTTTTGGTCATTTCCTACGAAGGAACCCATTTTAGTCCTTGCAATTTGTCCCTGAGTCTTTTCAATTTGTTTGCATGAATCATATATCAAACTTTGTACAAAAATCATCTTAGTTTTGCATCTGAGTCAGCTTGTGTCAGTCTGAGTCGTCTTTGTCTCCAGGGGCATTTTGGTCATTTCACATTGTTCAAATTTTGGGCAGAGAGGTATTTTAAAATACCTCATTTAGGTAATTTGTTCGTTTTAGTCCTTTTTGTCTGTTTTAATTGTCCCCTTTACGTTACTTTCAAATTTACATTTTTTACCAATTTTATTTTAACTTTTTGCAGTTTAGTCCAATATTCTTTTTATTCCAAAAACAGTCCAATTTTCTTTTTTTTTAATTCCAAAAACAGTCCAAAACTTTAATTGCAGTTTGGCCCCAAATTCTTTTTAATTTGCATTTCAGTCCTTGGGTCAAAACAGTTCAGATTGCCACGCAAGCTAGTCCAAGCTAGATGGCGCATTCCCATTGGTCCAGAAACACACATGGCAGCCTATAAAAGGCTGGTCACTGTACAAGTCAGGGAGGTACCCACAGAACTCGCGCCACATCACAAACAGAGAAGAATTTTCTCTCTCTTGGCAGTTAAGATCAAAACAGAAATTTCACCAAGAACAATTCACAAACCCTAGAATCTTCAGAACCAGAAATTCATCAACAAATTCATCAATTCTCAGAGATTCATGGATGAATCTTCATCACTGAATTGATTCCTCTGCAATTCAAGGTGCAAATTCCTCACCAGAAGCGAGAAACTCCAGCACCGATCACAGAGGGAGATTGAGAAGAAGAGGGAAAGAAAGAATTCACGGAATCCGAACCGGTTAAGGAGAAGAAGAAGAAAATCACCAGTTTCATCTCAGAATTCAAGCCAAGATCAACAACAGAATCAAATCCAAAGATTTCTGAAGATCCAAATCGAATCTCCGAACCAAAATCAGGTAAAATCACAAACTTACTTCTTTGTTTCGTTCAAGAACAACAACGAGTTCCAAAACGATGTAGAACAGTGCGAATCCGAGAAATTTTGGTTCAGAATCGTAAACCCTAACTTTTTCCAGAACAAAAAACTTCAAGATTCCAAGGTTTACAACGTTGATTCATCGTTGTAAACCAACGAATCAACAGATAAAAACATATAGAAAGAAGATTTGAACCAAGATTCGAACCAAAACTATCCGGAATCCACGAGTGAAAGGTTCACGATCTACATCGTTTCTACGGTCATTTGTGAATTTCAGTGATGGATTTGTGACTAGAACAACAAGACGAAGCCGTTAAGCCTTGAATCATGTTGTTCTAAGCTATTTTTAGAGGATTAGGGTTAGGGTTTACGAACGGCGAAGAGGGAAGAGAGAACGGTGAGGTAGAGAGAGAATGGGAGAAGGAAAATGAAAGAAACCGGGTCTAGCACCCTTTTATGCAAGCTCCTGGACCGGGTCGCTCCATACCCGGTCTACTCCCCTTTAATTGCGTGCGTTGGATCAAGATCCTGATGGATCTGGATCAATCCAACGCTCCTGAAGCATTAGCTTGATCCAGATCCATCAGATCCGTGGGTTTGGGCTTTTTACCCATGGGCTTTGGCTTTCTTGTGTTTTTCTTGAATCAATTGCTATGTACACCTTTATGCTTGCTATTTGAACCCCCTGTTTGTCCTGAATTTTTTTACAAAAATCCAAAAAATTACTATGTGACTTTGGTATGTTTGTGAGTGATTTTGTGATATTTTTACATGAGCAGAGTTGATAAAATTGATAGGTGTAAATTTCCCTTTTGATTGGTATATTTTGTGTATTCTTAGTGAATTTTCTTGTATGATTCTTTCATTCAAATTTTTGTCACATGATTCTAGTACTTGGCATTTGATTCTATGATGATTACCTCTGTTTTCTTAATAAATTCATTTAATCTTGGAAGGTTTAATTTTCTTTTGTGTTTTGTGTAATATTCTCAATCTTGTTGAACTTGAATTTTGTGATATTTCCATTTTTTGTTAAATTTGATTCTTGATACAATTGTGTGATATTGTGCAATTATGTTTAGTTTGATTCTTGATACAATTGTGAGATATTGTGCAATCTTGTTTAGTTAGAATTTTGATGCCAATTTTGTGATATTTTGCAATTTTGTTTAGTGTGATTTTGATGCCAATTTTATGATATTTTACATTTTTCGTTTAGGATTAGTATTTCATTATCATTATCATTTTATCTTTTACATGAGCAGAGTTGATAAAATTGATAGGTGTAAATTTCCCTTTTGATTGGTATATTTTGTGTATTCTTAGTGAATTTTCTTGTATGATTCTTTCATTCAAATTTTTGTCACATGATTCTAGTACTTGGCATTTGATTCTATGATGATTACCTCTGTTTTCTTAATAAATTCATTTAATCTTGGAAGGTTTAATTTTCTTTTGTGTTTTGTGTAATATTCTCAATCTTGTTGAACTTGAATTTTGTGATATTTCCATTTTTTGTTAAATTTGATTCTTGATACAATTGTGTGATATTGTGCAATTATGTTTAGTTTGATTCTTGATACAATTGTGAGATATTGTGCAATCTTGTTTAGTTAGAATTTTGATGCCAATTTTGTGATATTTTGCAATTTTGTTTAGTGTGATTTTGATGCCAATTTTATGATATTTTACATTTTTCGTTTAGGATTAGTATTTCATTATCATTTTATCTTGTTTTACTAACCACTTTACTCTATGTTTCATGCATACTAAGCATTTCATCTCATTCCCATTTCTTCCTTTAACTCTTTCATGGAACGTTCAACTAATTCTCATGTAATAATTTTAGGTAGATTAGCTTTCCTTTAATTCTCGCAAGACCATAGAATGTAAATTAGGACCCGATCTAAAGGACAATGGACTATGATGATGTACACCGACACAAGCACCGACACGCACACACGTTGTATGTTTACCGCTAGATGTATGTTTAGGAAGCGTGATACTTAGAAAAAACTCATTCTTTCTTTCTCAAAAACATAACACATCACTCAAAGATTTTTTGCAATAAAGTGAAGTCAAAACTTCACCCATTTTCCCTTTGTTTTCTTAAGCAAATACAAATGAATACTAAATTTCAACTTTAACCATTTTGTAAATAAATTGGAATCACCTCACCTTTTCTCAAATCTTATGCCTTCAAGGCCTCTCATCCTTTCTTCAAAACCTTTTTTCAAAACTAAAATTGAACCAACCCACAAAAATATTTTGGAAGAGAACTACATGGAATTTTGATCCCTTAAAAGGGTATGTAGGCAAGAGACTCAAAATCTCTCCAAGTCCAATAAAAACAACACTCAAAATCTTCTTTCTCTCACTCCTAAAATCAATCCTTTTTTACAAATAGCGATAAAAGCAAAGCGTATACATAAGACTAGTAAAACGGTTCCTATAGGATACTATAGTCATTACGGGTGCCTAACACCTTCCCGTAGTGAAATCAGCCCCGAGCTCAGAATTTCTAAGGTTTTTTCTCGATTTTACCTTTCCCCAAAAAAAATAGAGATATCAATGATTGAAAGGTTCAAATCTAATTAATGATTTGACACCCGAAAATCGCGATAAAATAGTTGATGTTTGATATGGTACCTTTGCAGAAGATCATAATATCATCAGCGTAAAGAATGTGTGATGGAATTGGAATATCCCTGGTGCCTTGAATTAGTTTCAACTTGCCAGCTATTACCTGTTTGGTTAAACATCTGCTAATAACTTCCTCCCCAAGACAAAATAAGAGAGGGGAGAGAGGGTCACCTTGTCTCACTCCCCTTGAACAAGAAAAATAACCATGCATCTTCCCATTGATAGAAACTGAGAGCTTTGCAGACATCAAAATAGAATGAATCCATTTACAGAAAGTCTCATTAAAACCAAACTTCTTTAAAACCTTCAAAAGGAATGTCCAGTCAAGAGTGTCAAAGGCTTTAGCAATGTCCACCTTTATTGCAAGGTTGCCACCAAAAGATTTCTTGTGCATAATATTGATAGCCTCTGAAGTGAGACAGATACAGTCTTTAATACTCCTACCTTTGATGAAGCCTCTTTGTTGCACAAATGTGATTGCAGGCATAAAAGAAGAAAGTCTATCAGCTAGAATCTTTGATATAATTTTGAACTTGAAGTTAGCAATAACAATAGGTATGTAATCATTCACTGACTTTGCATGGTTAGTTTTTGGAATAAGAACAATGTTATTAGAATTAAAACTAGGTAAAATCCAACCAGTTGTAAAAAATTGCAAAACAGCCTTTGTTACATCATAGTTGATGATGTCCCAATAGGTTTGAAAGAATAGTGCTCCAAATCCATCAGGATCGGGGGCACTATTCTTGTTTAAAGAAAAAACAGCTTGAAAAATTTCATTTTCAAAGGGAATGATGGTAAGCAAATTATTGATTCTATCTGTTATCAAGTGAGGAATCACTTGCTCTATCAAACCATTGTCTGAGATATGCGAATTATTGTTGAATAAAGATTGGAAATGGTTGACAATGTGCACTGAGATGTCCTCAGGATTTGAAATCACTATATCATTGGTTTTGATTGAGGTTATGAGGCTAGATGCATTTCTGATTTTGGCTATCCTATGGAAGTAAGCCGTATTTCTATCACCATCACTGTGCCATTTAGCTTTAGATTTTTGCTGCCAGAAAATCTCTTCAACATTGAGGGCATGCTCCAAAGCTGCCTGAGCAACTTGTTCTTCCTGCATAAGATGATCAGAATGACCATTTGCATTTATGTTGTTTTGAATTTGGTCAAGATTATCAGTTGCAGTCTTAACCAATTCATGAACATTCCCAAAAGTATCTTTGTTCCATTGCTTCAGCACTACTTTCAAGTTCTTAAGCTTCTGACTAAGAATGTACATTGGAAAACCCACTACTGAATTGTTCCAACTATTCTTAATGATGTTATGACAATCAGAATGAGCCACCCACATTTTCATGAACTTAAATTGAGAAACGAATTGAATATCCTCATTCTTGAACTCTAAAAGGATAGGAAAATGATCAGACTTGAGTTTGGTGAGGGTTGAACATGTAACCTGATTGCAGTCATTGAACCATTGTTGATTACAAATAGCTCTGTCCAGTCTCCTTTGAATATGAAATCTTCCTCTTATCCCATTAGACCAAGTGAAGGTTGCGCCTCTGGGGTGAATATGGATAAGGTTGGCAGTGTCAGACCATGTTTGGAAATCTTGAATTGGTGTATTAATGGGTCTGAAGTTACTTCTTTGTTCATGATCCCCTAATATGGTATTAAAGTCACCTATCATGCACCAGGGCAACAAATGATTAAGTTGAATATGAGATAACACTTCCCACAACTGTCTTCTTTTGATGCAGCAAGTTGAAGCATATACAACTGCAATACCATAAGTTTTACCATTTAAAGGAACATGAAATGAAACATGTTGGTTATCAGTTGACACTATAGTTGGATTAAGATCTTTTTTACATAAGCACCAAAGATTGGGGGACAGGTTTCCTCTATTGTTAACACCAAAAAGTTTATAACCAAGTCTGTGTAACCAAAACATAGAGAACTTAGATATGTTTAACCAAGGTTCAACAATACAAAAAATGTCAGGTTTATGAGAAACTAGAAGCTTTTTTAGAGCCAACTTAGTAGGGGAGTTGGCTATCCCTCTAAGATTCCAGAATAAACACTTCATTTCAAGGATTTGGATGCTTCAACCCTTGATCTGATGGGGTAATTACTTTTCATAGTAGCAGCTTTTTGAGACTTCTACGCATTTTTAGATAGAACTTTCTGAAAGCCATCCTTTTTAAGAATTTGAGGCATTGTTGTGACTGGCGTAACCTGATTAACCAGAGGCAGACTGGTTATTTGTGCAATTTCTTGTTGATCATCATTGACTTCCTCATCAGCTAAATTAGCCCAAGACCTCCTAAGAAATTCCATGTTTTCCTGCACCCTATCATCATGATCAATGGAAGCAGGACTATTGGGACTTACATTCCCCAATTGTTGTGTAGCTTCAACAAAAGAACCATCAGTTTCAGCATCACTACTATTAATCTCATCAGCATCCTTGAACACTTCATTATTGTCTTGCGCTTCAAGTTGATTATCACCAAAAGCAGCTTGGTGTGGATCAATAGCTTCATTGATCTCTTTTTCTAATTCAACATCAGTAGGGGATCTGTTACTTGAACTGGAAACCACAGGTACAACCTCAAGTATTTTTTTCTTTGGGAACAAAAACCTGTCGAGGCTTAGATTCAATGTTCACAGGTTGTTTACCTTTGTTATCTTTCAATCTTTTGCAAATATCAACATAATGGCCAGTGCAATGACAATGAGTACAATAATTAGGTAGATTTTCATACTCAAAATCCACAAAGAAAGCAAAACCCTTTCTTTCGACAAGAACTCTATATCTCAGATCTTGACTTAAATCCAAATCAACTAAAACCCTAACAAAATGACCAAACGATCTTTCTATTTTAGGTTTATTAGTGATAGAATCAGTGCAAATAGGCGTACCTACACTTGAAGCAATCGCAAAGAGTATTTTCTTTCTCCAATACACCTGTGATAATCCATAGATACGAAGCCAAACCTGAGCAGTTTTTTGTTGTTGCATGCTAGGGTTAAAGTCTGGAGTCCATGCAAAAAGCTTCAATACGCTAGGATTCAAAGCCCATGGCCCCATAGATATGACCCTTCTCATGTCCTATAGGGAAGAAAAGGTGAAATCGTAGAAACCCTTGCCTATTGATGTTACTCCCCATCTCCCAATGGATTTCCATAGCACTACCAGCTTAGAGCGCAAGTTATCAATAGTAACAAGACTTGACCCTTTTGGCCAAATAATCCTCCCATGCAAAATGAATTTGGATTCCTCCATTCCAGCTTCATATTCATCATCTGGAATAGCAATCGCAAAATGATCGCCCTTCATGCAAGGTTGAGGGAGTTGGCTCAGAGGGATATCACACACATTGCTTAGGGCTTGGGCAAAGGTTTTTTGATGAGTAAGAGGTGTTGGATCCTTCTTGCTGGTGGGTTTAACGGTTGAAATAGGCTCAGAGTATAGACACGGCCAAGGAACGGTGAAGGTTGAAGGTGGTGGTGGATTAGGTTTAGCGGTGGTCATGGTTAGGTAGAGGCGGTTAAGTGGTAAAACAGGTGGTTACTTCGTTAGTGGGTTTTGATTAATGAACAGTGAGAAAAATCTCCAAATAATCACCATAACACATTGTACAATTCGAAGAATTACAAGTTAGTTAAATTAGACCAATGTAATGAACACATCTCCTCACAATAACATACCATTTCTACGGACAAATATTTGTCCCATTTTTTTCTTTTATATTTATGAGTGACGATATAGTGTTTTTTTTTTTAATTTATCAATACAAAAATATTATCCTGTGTTTTTTATATTTATCGATGACAAATATTTGTTATTTATATTTTATTATATTTACCAATAACAATATAAAAAACTATATTGTTATTTATATGTTATCCCCTATACTTTATAATAAAAATGTTATCCTTATGTTTTGGTTAAAAAGAAAGTAGTATAATTTAGGCTTAAACGCACTTTTTACCCCTTAAGTTTGTAAAAGTTACAATTTTAGCCCCCTATTAATAAAAAATGGCAAAAGTGACCCCCCATGTTTACCCCCTTTTGCAAAACCTCAATTTTGACTTAGTCAAGCCTATTTGTCATGCCACTTGACCCACAAAGAAGCCACTATGTAATTTTTTAATTAAAAAATAAATAAAATGTCAGCTAATTAAAATGAATAAAAAAATAAATAAAAAAGAACAGGAACAACACGTCTTGTCAAAAAAAAAAAAAAGGAACAACACGCCATCGTCATCATCAACAACTTCCATCTTCAACATTTTTCCCTTTGTTCTTCCTCCGTAAACCTGGAGTTCTCTCCCCCATGTGTGTAACACCCCGTTTTCCCAACGTAAAAATTTCGTAAATTAAATCAGAGTTTTCACATAAACGGAGTATCACTTTCTTAAAACGTCTCAAAGAAAATGAATAACAATTCATTCATCATAAAAATAGTTATTAAACTTCTCAAAACATTGCAGCGGAATCTTAAAAGTCTTGGCACGCAGGTCTCTTCATAACATTTCAAAAGTTCATCTAAAATTAGTCTTTATAAAATTATAATTGACATGCAAGGAACAGAAAAGCATTTGACAAGATTCCCCATCCCGTTACATATCAGAGCACCTAAGACACAGTGAGGAATGCCTCACACGACTGCATCTAATCTTGGTTACCTGCACTTGCCCACAAGGCGGCAATTCCAACAGAAAGGGTGAGATTCACAAACAATATAATAAACAGATAATTCAACAATTAAGTTTAACAACAATTAACATATAAGCACGTCTCAAATATTTATCTCATAACATCTTAAGCAACATCAAGAATATCATCACTAACATCTTAAACATCATCAAAGAATCATCATCACAAAACATCTTAATCATCATCAAAGAACATCATCACAAAACATCTTAATCATCAAAGAACATCATCCCAAAACATCTTAAACATCATCACAAAACATCTTAAACAACTCGACCCGACAATGCAACTCGATTATGTAACTCGACTATGCAACTCTAACATCTTAAACATCTTAGACATCTTATATGCATGTGGTACCAATCCAAGGCATAAGCCCTCGTCACTTTGAGCATAAATATACTCCTAGGGCATAAGCCCTCGTCGCTAGTGAGCAAAAGCTCCAGGGCATAAGCCCTCGTCGCTGGTGAGTAAAAACTTCAGGGCATAAGCCCTCATCTCTGAATGAGTATGCATGAGACTCAATCACTTACGTCTTAGACATCACGACACTTCTCATATGACTCCAACAAATTGGACAACATCTCACATCATAGACCGACTCATGGAGCTTTAATTAAATAATAACAGCAACATGACAGCAAATCATCAATCATATAACAACATCAAAATTCATCATTTAGGAATCACATATATTACAATATAGTTCACATAATGCACATATGATTCGTAATCATTATCAACAACATCAAATCATCACATTAACTCTACAAGTATAACACATTATGCACTCATCATTCATAATTCATAAGCAATAACATTCTTCAAAAGTAATCAAGTCTGATTAAATAAGACATAATCCAAATACTCATAAAACACCTCAACTAAATCCCTAATACCTAAGTTTGAAGTTTGGAAACCAACCCTAAGTCTTTGGACTAACTTGGGATTAGTTATGCTAAGTTTTCTTAAAGTTTTCTCAAGACCTACTTGGACTATTTTCATCATAACTCAAAATATACAAATAATTTTCTAGTCACTCCAGAGCCATTAGAAAGCTAACTCAATTATCTACAACTTTCGTGTTTACATCAAGACCCAGTTCGGAACATAAATGTATGAAAAAGACACAAGAACGTGAAACAGAGAATGCTGTTTTTTCCAAGACCTACTTGGAGTGTTTTTATCATAACTCAAGATTCACAAACATTTTTGAGTCACTCTGAAGCCATTGAAACGCTAACTCAATTATCTACAACTTTAGTGAAGACACCTAAACCCAGTTCGGAACTTAAACTTGTCAAACTGAGACAACAAGTAACGTGTTTTGCACAGTGACAGCAAAATCGCATGTCAGTTGCGGTTTCGCCTTGGGGAAACCTTTTCTACTCCGTTTTCGATCCAATACCCTCAAAACATGACCTTAAACATCACCCTATCATTATCCTATCATTAGAACATTAATTATTCATTAACCTACTAGATTATCCACTCTTTTTAAGACTAGAAACTCAATTCGAAACCTAAACTAGTTTTCATTAATTCTCACCTTTCAACTTCATCTTTTAATTCATTCACCTTAACCTAGTTCTTAATTCTTTCAAAAACTCATCCATCTCTTGTTAATCATAATTGAATTGAATTACAGTTTAATATAATGAAAGCTAGGCTCACCCTTACCTTAATTTGGTCTCCTGAATCAAGCTGCGTTCTTCTTAGGTTTTTCTTCTCTCTTTCGCGCCTCCTCTCTTTTTCTCTAGGTTTCTCCAAAAGTTATATCACGTACTAAATAATTCTAACCCTAATTCTCTTATTTATATTCTCTTACTCATCTTATCTTATTTCTACTCCTTCCCTCAAATTCTCTAAAATTATGTAACAACCCATATTTAATTAAATATATTATATTATAAATCAAATAAGATAATACTAAAAATACATAAAAGCACATGTAACACCCCAATTTCCCGTCTTAAAAATTTCTTTAATTAAATCATATATCAGAGTAATCATCACAAAGGAGTGTCACATTTCATCTTTAAAAATAGCTTAGATAATAATTTATCAGATTACAAAACAGTCAGTTAAGCAGCGGAATCCAAAAAGGTTTCATCTCATAAATGTCTTGGCTTAAAAGCCAGCAAAACGTCTCAAAATATTTAAGGTTCTACACCACAAAAGTCAACATCATTTATTCAACACGATACATAAAAGAATAGACTCCACAAAAGACCCTATCCCGTTACATATCAGAGCAACCCTAACTTCACACATCCTCGCATCAACGCACCTAAGACTGGGTACCTGCACTTGCCCACAAGGCGGCAATTCCAGCAGAAGGGGTGAGATTCACAACAATAATATTAATATATAATCATAAGTCAAGATTAACAAATCATACATCCAATTCATCACTTATACATTATAGCATTCCATGGCATCATCATAAGCATCATCATAAGCATCATCATAAGCATCATCATAGCAACATCATAAACATCATCATAAACAACATTACATCACACATCAACGTCTCAATTATCATCTCATATATGTCACAATTGACTCGACTAAATGCAACACCTAACATCTCAACATCATGCATGTGGTACCATATAATTATAGCATTAATATGCTTCACCGTCACTTGAGCAAATGCTCCACCGTCGCTTTGAGCATACAGCTCCACCGTCTTATAATTATGCAAATGCATGGACTCGTCATTTAACAACTTAATACACCGTCGCAAACGTCATTACATTTTCAAGACTGGCACATGCAGTTAATAATAATTACATGGCAGAACATCATCTCAATTATACATACACATAGCAACTCATAACATCATCTTATTCAATTAGCATCATACTCATACATCACTTATATTCAACAACACATCATTTAACAAAGGTCTAATAGAACCATCATCATTCATCTTTACAGCATACATTAAAGGGTATAGAATCTCACTAACACTACCCAAAGGGCTCCTCTCAAAGTCCCATGCGAAACAGATCGCAAAAACAACAACAGTCCTGAGCCATCTAACTCGCCACGGCGAGTACATCTGCTCGCCACAGGCGAGCACTCCCAGCAGCTCACTCGCCAAAGGCGAGTTGGGGGCGAGCTGGAGGCGAGAAATACTGGGTGCTTCGGCCTTTTTGACATTTTTCGACAAAATCCTCATTTTTAAGCTCTCTAAATTAAATTTGACCAAACCAACTTCACAGGTCATCTCTATAAATATGAGGGCACTCAAAACCATCTAAAGTTTGGCAAAAATCCTAATTTTAAGGGTCAAGCTCGCCACGGCGAGCTATACTGCTCGCCTCGCGAGCAACCAAGGGTTACTCGCCACGGCGAGTGATCTACTCGCCTCAGGCGAGCGATCTCAGAACCACTACGGGTTCAGTCCAATTCACACCAAAACCTGTCAATTCTCTCCACTTAAGCTTCTAATACATCAGCAATCGCATCCTAGGGGATAATCTAGGTTCTGTAACACATTTATACAGCAATGCAACACATTCTCACATCAAATTCATCAAAAATCACCATAACCCTAATTCTCAAAACTTTTCTCAATTCTTCCCAATCTCTAAGCTAATCAAGAACAGATGATTTAACATTAATACTATTGAAGTTAGGCTCACCCTTACCTGGAAAATTGTGCAGAAATGGAACCTAGCTTCTCTTCTCTCTTGACCGTTCTTCTTCTCTAAAATGTCTGATACGCGTTCACCAAAAACTTCCTTTCTTAACCTACCTCTCTTATATACTCCCTCACAACTTAACTAATTCCTTCTTGACCCACACAACTCTTCTTAATTATAATTATAACCCCATCTCTTAAAATTCTATCTTTTTCCACCACATCTATTTATTTATCAACTAAATACTCATATAAACGTCACTTATTATTATTTTATTAAACAATAAAATAATAATACTTCACACGTCACAAATACGTCACATAATCATCAAAATCATATAATATATAAACATATATCATAACATCTAATAAAATAATTAAATAATAAAAGAGGGCGTTACAACTCTCCCCCTCTTAAAGGATTTTCGTCCTCGAAAATTTACCTCGCTCAAACAACTCTGGATAGGATTCCAGCATCTTACTTTCTAGCTCCCAAGTCAAGCTTTCACCCGTCGCTCCGTCCCAAACAACTCTCACAAGAGGTATCTCCTTGCCTCTCAACGTCTTCGTCTTCCGATCATCAATCCTCACGGGTAAGGTCTCAACCGTAAGGTTGTCCCTAACTTGCACATCATCGCTTTGGATCACATGAGACGGATCCGGAACATACTTCCTCAGCTGAGATACATGAAAAACATCATGCAAATTCGACAAGTGCGGTGGTAATCCAACACGATACGCCACCGGTCCAATCCTCTCTGAAATCTGATACGGTCCTATAAACCTCGGAGTCAACTTCTTCGATTTCAAAGCACGTCCAACACCCGTCAAAGGAGTCACTCTCAGGAACACATGATCCCCCTCTTGGAACTCAAGGTCCTTCCTACGCTTATCATGATAACTCTTTTGTCGACTCTGCGACGCTCTCATCTTTTCTTGGATCATTCTCACCTTCTCAGTAGTCTGTTGAACGATCTCTGGTCCTAAGACCACTCTTTCACCCGACTCAAACCAGCACAACGGAGTCCTGCATCTCCGACCATACAAGGCCTCAAACGGCGCCATTCCAATACTTGAATGGTAACTGTTGTTGTACGTGAACTCTATCAATGGAAGATGACTATCCCAAGCTCCTCCCTGTTCAAGTACACAAACCCTCAACAAGTCCTCCAACGACTGAATCGTCCTCTCCGACTGACCATCTGTTTGCGGATGATAAGCCGAACTCAACCTCAACTGAGACCCTAACGCCTCTTGCAAACTCTTCCAAAATCTAGAAGTAAATCTTGGATCTCTATCAGATACGATGCTCGAAGGAACACCATGCAGCTTAACTATCTCTCTAACATAAATCTCCGCCAACTGAGCCACAGGAGAAGTAATGTTGATTGGCAGAAAATGAGCAGACTTCGTCAATCTATCAACAATTACCCAAATAGCATCGTTCCCTCTAGGAGTATTGGGTAAACTCGTCACAAAATCCATGGATATACCATCCCATTTCCACTCTGGCACATCTAAGGGTACCATCACACCAGTCGGCTTCTGATGCTCAATCTTCGACTTTTGACAAACCAAGCAAGAATACACAAATTGTGCCACATCGCGTTTCAAACCAGACCACCAAAACAGCCTCTTTAAGTCATGATACATCTTTGTAGCTCCCGGGTGGATACTCAAGCTACTTCTATGACTCTCTTCAAGAATCATTTTCTTAATCTCATCATTGTCAGGAATGCAAATCCTCCCTCGGAATCTCAACACTCCTTGATCATCAACCTTAAAGTCACCATCCACAGTCTCATCATTGGCAATCAACAAGTCTACAAACTTGACATCTTCTTTTTGGGCTTCTTTGATAAGCTTCAGGAAATCATTATCAATTCTCAACATTCCCAGTTTTATGCTCTGAGGTGTTCTTTCACATACCAAACTCAAGTCTCTAAACTGTTCCAACAATTCAAATTCTTTCACCATCAACGCGGACATATGCACAATTTTCCTACTCAAGGCATCTGCGACTACATTCGCCTTACCAGGATGGTAATTCAAACCAAAATCATAATCCTTCAATAACTCAAGCCACCTTCTCTGTCTCATATTCAACTCTTTCTGATCAAATAAATATCTCAAACTCTTATGATCACTGAATACTTCAAACCTTGAACCATACAAGTAATGTCTCCATATTTTCAATACAAAGACTACAGCTGCCAGCTCTAAGTCATGCGTCGGATAATTCTTCTCATGAATCCTCAATTGTCTCGAAGCATATGCTACCACCTTACCTTCTTGCATAAGCACACCTCCCAAACCCAGCTTGGACGCATCACAATATACCACAAAAGGTTCATCAGACTTTGGCAAAATTAAAACTGGAGCCGTCGTCAGGCGCTTCTTCAATTCATTGAAACTATTCTCACAGTGCACATCCCAAACAAACGACTTACCCTTACACGTCAACTGCGTTAACGGAAGAGCCAACTTAGAGAATCCTTCTATAAACCTTCTATAGTAACCAGCTAGTCCCAGAAAGCTTCTAATCTCCGTAACCGACTTAGGCGTCTCCCATTGCGATACCGCTTCAACTTTTGACGGGTCAACCGCAATACCTTCACCAGAAATAACATGGCCAAGAAAACTTACTTCGTTTAGCCAGAACTCACACTTAGACAGTTTAGCATACAGCTTCTTCTCTTTCAACACTTGCAATACAATCTTCAAATGCTCTGCATGCTCGGCTTCAGTCTTAGAATAGATCAGTATATCGTCAATAAAAACCACCACAAATTGATCCAAGTACTCATGAAAGATTCTGTTCATATATTCCATAAACACGCCAGGCACATTAGTAACACCGAAAGGCATCACCTTATACTCGTAGTGACCATAACGCGTCCTAAAGGCCGTCTTCTGCATATCTTCATCCTTCACTTTAATCTGATGGTAACCTGACCTCAAGTCAATCTTGCTAAATACCTTTGCACCCACTAACTGGTCCATCAAGTCGTCAATTCTCGAAAGTGGATACCTATTCTTGATCGTCACTTTGTTCAGCTGACGGTAATCAATGCACAACCGCATGCTACCATCCTTCTTCTTTACCAACAACACCGGAGCTCCCCATGGTGAAACACTAGGTCTCACAAACTTCTTCTCGAGCAAGTCTTCCAGCTGTTTCTTCAACTCTGCTAACTCAGAAGCAGACATACGATAAGGTGCCATCGACACCGGCTTCGTACCCGGCACAAGGTCTATCGAAAATTCAACTTCCCTCTCTGGTGGCACATCTGGAATCTCATCAGGGAAAACTTCAGGAAATTCCTTCACAACAGGCAGCCCATCAATCACAGCTTGGTTCTCTAAAGATAACGAAGCCATCAGCGAAAACATCAACATCCCATCACGTTCTAGTTTCTTCAGCTGCTTAGTAGATAGAAATTCTGCGCCCCACTCTTCTTCGACAGAAGAAAAATGCACCGTCTTTCTAAAACAGTTGATAAGAACCCGGTTGTACTCTAGCCAGTTCATACCCAGAATCACATCCATACCACTTAAAGGTAGGCACACTAAATCCATCACAAAGTCACGGCCAAACATAGATAAAGGACAATTTAAACATACGAGAGAAGTAGTCACCGAGTCCTTAGCTGGAGTCTCGACAACCATTTCTCCATTCATATCAGAAACATCAAGTCCCAACGCAGAAACACAATCAAAAGCAACAAAACTGTGCGTAGCACCAGTATCAATAATAGCAACTAAAGGAGTATTATTAATATAGCAAGTACCTCTGATCAAGCGATCATCATTCTCAGTCTGAGTGCCGGTCAATGCAAATACTCTCCCAGTAGTCTTAGTCTTCTTGGGTTGCTTACACTGCGAACCAATGTGTCCTTGCTCATTGCAGTTGAAACACACCACATCATCAAACTTGCAATCACTAGTGATATGCCCTTTCTGTCCACAACGGTAGCACCTCTTCACCTCAACAGTACATGCATTGCTCTTATGGCCTTTCTCGCCACAAGTGTAACAAGTAATCTCAGCAGGAGCAGCCTTCTTCTGGGGCCTCCTCTCATCATTTACTCTCTGCTTCCCTTTATCTCTAGGGGCATCATAAGGTTTAGGGCGACTCTGCTGGCCCTTTGCTTTCCGATCATTCACTACCTTGTAGTGAGCTTTAGTATCCTCCTCATATATCCGACAGCTACTCACCAACTCAGAAAAATCACGAATCTTCTGATAACCGATAGCCCTTTTGATATCAGCGCGCAACCCGTTCTCAAACTTGATGCATTTTGAAAACTCAGCCGTCTCGGGTGCATAATGCGGATAGAACTTAGCCAACTCCACAAATTTGGCCGCATACTCGGTCACCGACATGTTCCCTTGCTTAAGCTCCAGGAACTCTATCTCTTTCTTTCCACGAACATCTTCTGGAAAGTATCTATTAAGGAACTCCCTCGTGAAAACAGCCCACGTCACCACGGCTCCATCTTGTTCCAAAATAGGCAGGAGACTAACCCACCAATCATCAGCCTCCTCTGCTAACATGTGCGTACCAAACCGCACCTTCTGAACATCGTCACATTGCATGACCCTGAAAATCCTCTCTACCTCCTTGAGCCACATCTGAGCTCCATCAGGATCATAACGCCCCTTGAAGGTAGGCGGGTGATTCCTCAGAAACGTCTCCAACATTCTAGTTCCGTCATTCCCACCAGCATTGTTCTGATTACCCACAACTTGAGCCATTGCTTCCAAAGCAGCAGCAAGAGCAGCATCGTTTCTACCAGCCATCTAGTTCTCTGGAAACAAACATGAGTCAGAATAATACACTAATACTATCCTACTCTAAGACAACGTCACTCGACTCTCTACTTGGCCGGACGGACCGACCTGCTCTGATACCAATTGTAACACCCCAATTTCCCGTCTTAAAAATTTCTTTAATTAAATCATATATCAGAGTAATCATCACAAAGGAGTGTCACATTTCATCTTTAAAAATAGCTTAGATAATAATTTATCAGATTACAAAACAGTCAGTTAAGCAGCGGAATCCAAAAAGGTTTCATCTCATAAATGTCTTGGCTTAAAAGCCAGCAAAACGTCTCAAAATATTTAAGGTTCTACACCACAAAAGTCAACATCATTTATTCAACACGATACATAAAAGAATAGACTCCACAAAAGACCCTATCCCGTTACATATCAGAGCAACCCTAACTTCACACATCCTCGCATCAACGCACCTAAGACTGGGTACCTGCACTTGCCCACAAGGCGGCAATTCCAGCAGAAGGGGTGAGATTCACAACAATAATATTAATATATAATCATAAGTCAAGATTAACAAATCATACATCCAATTCATCACTTATACATTATAGCATTCCATGGCATCATCATAAGCATCATCATAAGCATCATCATAAGCATCATCATAGCAACATCATAAACATCATCATAAACAACATTACATCATACATCAACGTCTCAATTATCATCTCATATATGTCACAATTGACTCGACTAAATGCAACACCTAACATCTCAACATCATGCATGTGGTACCATATAATTATAGCATTAATATGCTTCACCGTCGCTTGAGCAAATGCTCCACCGTCGCTTTGAGCATACAGCTCCACCGTCTTATAATTATGCAAATGCATGGACTCGTCATTTAACAACTTAATACACCGTCGCAAACGTCATTACATTTTCAAGACTGGCACATGCAGTTAATAATAATTACATGGCAGAACATCATCTCAATTATACATACACATAGCAACTCATAACATCATCTTATTCAATTAGCATCATACTCATACATCACTTATATTCAACAACACATCATTTAACAAAGGTCTAATAGAACCATCATCATTCATCTTTACAGCATACATTAAAGGGTATAGAATCTCACTAACACTACCCAAAGGGCTCCTCTCAAAGTCCCATGCGAAACAGATCGCAAAAACAACAACAGTCCTGAGCCATCTAACTCGCCACGGCGAGTACATCTGCTCGCCACAGGCGAGCACTCCCAGCAGCTCACTCGCCAAAGGCGAGTTGGGGGCGAGCTGGAGGCGAGAAATACTGGGTGCTTCGGCCTTTTTGACATTTTTCGACAAAATCCTCATTTTTAAGCTCTCTAAATTAAATTTGACCAAACCAACTTCACAGGTCATCTCTATAAATATGAGGGCACTCAAAACCATCTAAAGTTTGGCAAAAATCCTAATTTTAAGGGTCAAGCTCGCCACGGCGAGCTATACTGCTCGCCTCGCGAGCTACCAAGGGTTACTCGCCACGGCGAGTGATCTACTCGCCTCAGGCGAGCGATCTCAGAACCACTACGGGTTCAGTCCAATTCACACCAAAACCTGTCAATTCTCTCCACTTAAGCTTCTAATACATCAGCAATCGCATCCTAGGGGATAATCTAGGTTCTGTAACACATTTATACAGCAATGCAACACATTCTCACATCAAATTCATCAAAAATCACCATAACCCTAATTCTCAAAACTTTTCTCAATTCTTCCCAATCTCTAAGCTAATCAAGAACAGATGATTTAACATTAATACTATTGAAGTTAGGCTCACCCTTACCTGGAAAATTGTGCAGAAATGGAACCTAGCTTCTCTTCTCTCTTGACCGTTCTTCTTCTCTAAAATGTCTGATACGCGTTCACCAAAAACTTCCTTTCTTAACCTACCTCTCTTATATACTCCCTCACAACTTAACTAATTCCTTCTTGACCCACACAACTCTTCTTAATTATAATTATAACCCCATCTCTTAAAATTCTATCTTTTTCCACCACATCTATTTATTTATCAACTAAATACTCATATAAACGTCACTTATTATTATTTTATTAAACAATAAAATAATAATACTTCACACGTCACAAATACGTCACATAATCATCAAAATCATATAATATATAAACATATATCATAACATCTAATAAAATAATTAAATAATAAAAGAGGGCGTTACAGCACACATCATCAAAATATATATTATATTATATCATCATATCTTATTATTTCTAAAACAAATATATTTCTACACCAAATAACACATATATTTTTATAACAAATAACATAGTATTTCTACACCACATAACAAATATATTTTTACACCAAATAACATAATATCTCTACACCAAATAACATATATATTTCTAAATCAAATAGTATATATATTATACTAATAAATACCAACATATAACATATCAAAATATCACTCATCAAAATAAATCATATAAATCACACAAATCATATAAGTATATTCTAAACTCATTAAAATAATCAAATAATTAGAGAGGGCGTTACAATGTGTCCTTAAACTCACTTCTCCCTCTCCTCATACTTCTCCACTGTTTTTTTTTTCATTTCTGATTTCAACTTCCACAATCAAAACCAAACTCTCACAGTTTCAAAATTGGGAATTTGGTTTTTTTTAATTTTGTCTTTCTCACATAGACACAGATTCTATCGTATCTCCGCCACACCACGCTTTTCTACAGTATTCATCGCCACCCATTTCCACCGTTTTGGGTTGTTGCCCATAAAACCTTACCCATTTTCACTCATTCAGATCAAAATTGGTTCTTTAAGGTTCAAACAAACCCATAATTGGTTCTACATTCTTTCCTTTTCATTTTATTTTGTACAACACGGAAATTTCGTCCCTTTTTTCCATTATCCTTAATGACTTTTACAATTTCCTTGTTTAATTTCAAGTTATTGGAATTAAATTTTTCTGTTGTTACATATACAATATGGTGTGTTTAATCACAATATGGAGTGTTTAACTAAGAAATTAAAAATAGGTTTGATTAGGTGGTTCTTCTAAATTGTTATTGTAGAGAAAGAGAGGAACTTGAAGGGTTTGCGATTTCTGGGAACATTGAGGCATGTTGTATTGTGTTGCACATGTTCGTTTTTATTTCTTTTTTTCATTTTAATTAGCTGACATTTTTTTTAAATAAAAAATTACACAGCTGGCATCTTTGTGGGTTAAGTGGCATGACACATAGGTTTGACTAAGTCAAAATTGAGGTTTTACAAAAGGGAGTAAATATGGGGTGTCACTTTTGCCATTTGTTTTAATAAGGGGCCAAAATTGCAACTTTTGCAAACTTAGAGGGCTAAAAGTGCGTTTAAGCCTCTAATTTAAACAAAAGGTTGTATAGTGACCTAGTCTTGTTATTGTAGAAGTGTTTTTTTTTTAATCATAATAGAGTAGTCTTCCTTATTTATTAATTTTGTTAAGTCTTAACCTAATTTTTTTCCTCCACAATGCTTTTAGGTTTGCAACAACTATATCCTAAAATTTTGCCTCTCAAGTTGCATCATATAGGTTTTTATTAATAGCAAAAATAAATAAAAAAATAAAAAAAAAGCCTAAACAAATCGGTTCATAAATAGCAAAAATTATAAAAAAAAGGTTAAACATTGATTTTTTTTTTTACTTCTTAAAAAGGCTATAACACTTGAAAAAAAAAAGGCTAAACAAATCGGTTCAGAAACTACTAGGTATTTTTCTTTTCTTTTCTTCTTGATGATCGTAGTTTGTTTTCCACTAATTTTCCTATTTTGTTGGCATTATAGCCACCTTCCCTCATCTATTTTTTACGTCTTAAAAAGGCTATAACACTTGACCAAAAAAAAAAAGCTAAACAAATCGGTTCATAAACTACTAGGTATTTTTTTTCTTTTCTTCTTGATGATCTTAGTTTGTTCTCCACTAATTCTCCTATTTTGTTGGCACTATAAACACTTTCCCTCATCTATTTTTTGTTTTTATTGAGCTATAACACTTGACAAAAAAAACATTAGCTCCTTCAACAAAAAAAAAAATTAGCTAATTAATTAAAAATGAAAAACATCCAAAATTGATGGTCACTTATCCTAAAATGTGCTTCATTTTTTTTAAGGATGATAATGCTTCATTTTTGTAACCAACAAAAGGATAATGCTTCATTCATCTAACAACAGGTAACCAAAAATAATGAAACTAAGCTAATTAGAGTGAACAACTAACTGATTCAAAATTGATGGTCACTTATCGTATAATTTTTGTTACGGCACAACCTATTTTTGTTATCAACATATATTCACTAAAAAAAAACATATTTGCTGCAACTTAAGTGCCCTCAAGAATCTAAGTCCTCTCATCGAATTAGTCCAAGGTATTTCGTTGCATAATAAACCCTTTCATATCGTTGCATAATAAACCTACTGAATAATATGGACTGTAATATCAAATTGGCAAACAAGATAGTTTATGTTCTTCACCACTTCCCTAGAAAATGTTTTTCTTTGATTAGTTGTTCATCATTAATTATATATAGTAAATTAAAATACAACACTACTGTCACTTTGCTTTGCTTTAGTTATTTATATTTTGTCATGTTAAATATAATATCGTCGAGTTAATTGTTGTATTAGGGAATTACAGTTTCGAAATATATAGCAAGCTATTATTTGGTTTTTAACTTCT
Source organism: Medicago lupulina (assembly GCA_958299785.1). Lineage (NCBI taxonomy): Eukaryota > Viridiplantae > Streptophyta > Magnoliopsida > Fabales > Fabaceae > Medicago > Medicago lupulina. The sequence continues at coordinate 60,668,563 of OY283139.1, read as the reverse complement.
GAAGAGACCTTGCCTATGTTGCTTTTTTGTTCTTCTCATCCTATCAATTGTCTTCCGTAGCTCACTATGAATTTTGAATACAAATTTTGTGTTATTAGATTGTCTTTAAGTAGCACCGATAGTTGTTGCGTCACTCTAAATATATTGCTCATGTTGATGTGTTTTTTAATGTAAAAAATAAATTCTGTTGTTGCAATTTGCTGTCAAAAAAGTTCCATTGATTTAGTATTGGTCTTCAGTTGAAGTTTAGAGCATAATAATGCCTTTATATACGCAACAAGTTTTGTTATCATGTAATTAAATCGTATTTTTAAGTGCAATCCTACCTTTTTATATTTTTTTCTATAATAATCGAACCATTCCTTGCAAGGTGTTATGGCTGCTTTTTGCACTCCAATTTCCGCAGTATCTAGAGGGAGGAAGAACCTGAAACTAAAGACAAGAGTCACACATATTTGGTGTGTTCATGACAAAGATCGGCCAGATGAGATCAGTTGTATGAATCTGCTTCTGGTGGATGAAAAGGTATGCAATTATTCATTCGTCACTTTACACTGTGTTCATGCGCAAAAACATGTAGGTTGTTATAAGTTATATATCTTTTTCGTACATAATTATATGGTTTTTGTATTATGAAGTTCGATGTGCTCCAGGTCTGTTTGTTTATTTATGGCATGATGCATCTCTATTATTTTTTTTGGAATTATCAATGTTACGAGGTATCAGTTATTGAATGTAAGCCATAATCACATTTTGTTTGTGTGCTTCGGTTTATTTATTTTGCAAGGTAATCAGTTCTCAATTATCTACCAATCCATATGATTTTTTTTAACCATCCGCTTTTTTCTATCTCTTGATGCTGTAATTTTATAACTATATGCACAGTTTATCTAACGTTGTTTTATGCATATTTGATAGGCCGACAAGATTCACGCGACTGTCAGAAAAGATTTGGTGAACCATATTAAGTCACAAGTTGAAGAGGGGCAGGTCTATGAGATAGAAAATTTGATGGTTGGATTGAATGAGGGACCTTTTAAGATTACACCTCATAAGTACAAGGTCGGCATGATGCAAGGATCGAAATTTAAAAGAATAACTAATGCGGACAAAATACCGCTCAACAACTTTGGTTTTGTATCTTTTTCATCTATTTTGGAGTCGATAGTAGAAGATAAGACAGTTGGTAATGCACTCATGTCATTTCCATTTATATCTGACCCCATTAACCACTTTGTATCGTTATAATGTTTTGATGTCGTATTGCAGATGTGATAGGTCATGTGGTGTGGAAAGGGCCTCCCTAAGGGAAACTGAAAAAAATGGGAGGAAGAGCAGGGTCATTGACTTGACACTAGAGGACTTGGAGTATGGTTTCCTTAGTAATATAATTTATAACAATCAGTTTGTAATCTACGTTATTGTTGCTTTCGGCCATTATGATGAGATATCTAATTTTTTGTTATTTCAGACAACATAGAATACATTGTTCTCTATGGGGTGAATTTGCTGATCAAATTGTTAATTTCTTTGAATCCTACGACACGAGATCTCCTGTAATATTAATTATGCAATTATGCAAACAGAGGAAGTACATGTGTATGTTTATGCATCCTTTCTTATAGCTTTGTATTTGAAATGTTTGTTTAGGACTTAAATTAATATCAATTATGTATCACGGGCAATGGGAGTATCAAACTTATTTTTTGGTACAAAAGTTGTAATCAACGACAATTATCCGGAGTTTAGTGCCTATAAAACAAGGTAGTATCTTCAAATTAGTCATTTTGTGTGAATAAGTGGTGACTCTTTGTGCTATTTTTTTATCGTTAATTTGACATAGCTATTGTTGTTGCTGCATTCTATAGTATAGAAAATTCAGCTGGATCAATTACACATGGTGTCAGTCAAATGTCAGGCCACAATAGCATCCATTGACTGATTATTTGCTAAATAGTAAAAGGATGACAATCGAGAATCTCATAGATTCAACCGAGGCAAGGATCGTGTGTATAATGATAATTTAGATTTTTTAAATGATCTTTGTATAAACTGCGTGGGGTCGTTGTCATGTAATGCGATGTTAATTATTTGCAAGCGTGTCTTGGATCAGTGCTTGCAACCGTATGTGAAATTGAATCTGGAGCGGAGTGGTATTTCAGATCATGCACCCAATGTGCTTCATTGGTGACTGTTGTCGATGGGAAGCTAAGTTGCAAGAGTTGCACTGAATGCAAGGGTGTTGTGCTTAGGTAAGATATTGGTCCTGTTGTCGGAATAGTTGATATATTTTCATGAACAGCTAATGGATTTTTTTGTGTTTCACACTATATGCACAGGTTCAAGGTACATGTGGTTGTTATGGATGAAACTGGATCAAGCACGTTTGCATTGTTTGACAAAATTGTGTCTCAGTTTATTGGACAAACTGTGAATGATTTGATTAACATATATACTATTGCACACCGTATTTGTAGTTTTAGTTGAATGGAATATTTCACATTAGCTAATTACTTCCATTAAGTCACTATCTCATATTCAGATTCAGCATATAAGTTTAATGAAAGTTAATTGACATATTTTATGCTCCATCGTAGTCTATATGCCCTTTTCAAATTATATTTTGTGGTTGTTTTATTCGAGTCTAATCCTGGTGATCCCTTTTTCAAGAAAATCACAAATTACCACGACTAATGACCAATTATTATCCATTATTAACGCAGGCAAATAGTTCAAGAGAGTACCCAGCTGATCTTGACGTGTTGTTGGACAAGCAGATGCTTTTCAAGGTGGAAGTCAGCAGAGGTAACATCAACTACGGGTGGAGAAACTATGCAGGGAAGAGGGCCACTTCTGATGGAAACATTATTCAACAATTTATAAAGAAGCATGAACTCAAGGTTGTACTTTATTTCAACATTAGCTTTTCCAATTTTTTCATTGGGTATATATGCACAAAAGTGCATAATCTAATGGCTCCTATGTATATGGTTGTGTCTGCAATAGGTTTCTGTTGAGGATGATGATACAGTTGGTCAAGATGATTTATCTGCAAAAACTGTTGATCCAAATGTAAGTCTATCGTCGTTTTTTGACATTTTTATCGTTTTATTATGAGATTTGTTTATCTCTGTGTTACGATTGATTTTATTTGTTGTCGGTAAAATAGGAAGCAATTGAATGTGAAGATTCATGTAGCAATGGTGAGATGATTGCAACTCCAAATAACAAAAGGGGTGTGAAAAGGGGTTCTGATGGTGGAGATGGTGCTGATGTTGTCGAGATAGAGAGTGGATCGACTTCTATAACCAAGCTGAATAAATTCGTTCGTGTGAAAATTGAACCAGAGGAAAAGTGATTGATGGAGATATAGTTCTGATTCATATCTGTTTTAATCAGTTGTATATTGCATTTTATTATTCGTATGTTATTTCCTTAACAATAAACCCGTGTGAGCACGGGTCCAATGTCTAGTTGTTTATTAATTTTGTTAAGTCTGCAGCAACTTAACCTAATTTCTTTCCTCAACTAATCTCTTATTAGGTTTGCAACAACTCAACCGTAAAATTTTGGCTCTAAATAATGATAATCCTCAACCCTAAAATTTTGGCTCTAAATTTGCATCATTAAATGATAATGGGTTAATAGTGTTTTTCAACCCTGTAATATAGGTCATTTAAAGTTTTCGCCCCTATAAAATTTTGGTTTGATTTGCATCCTCGAAAAACTTTTTTTTTTCTTCCGGAAAACACCCCTCCCCTGTAACGCCCCATTTTTATTTAATTATTTTTAGTTGATGTTTGAGTATTTTTATATGACTATATTTGACATATATGATTTAGATATGATTTTATGTGAAATATATGACTTGGTATGAATTGTGTGATATTTGGTGTGATGATAATTTATTATATGATTTATGGTGTTGTGTTTTATTTAAATAAATGTTGTTTGACTATTTTATTTATTTAATAAAAAGGTAGAAAATAGTATTATTTGGTTTAAAGGGAATTAAGTATAATTATGAGGAATAAGTGGGAGTTAAGGAAATAAGAGGGGGTTATAGTTTACAATAAAAAGAAAAGGAGAGTCAGAAAGAGTTTTACGTACAATTGAAAGAAAAAAAAAGAGAAAGTGAGTTTTTGAGAGAAGAAGAGGATAAAACCTAGAACCAAGAGAAGAGGCTAGAAGAAGAGAGAAGAACGCAGCTTAATTCAGGAATCATAATCTAAGGTAAGGGTGGGATTCCTTCAATAATATGTATATATAATTTTGATTGTTGATGAAATTGTGTTCTAGGTTTAGGGTTTAGAAAGTTTATGATAATTGATATGATGTGATGAATTGTGTTGTTTAATGCATGTTTCTGTGTTGTTTTGATTGTTATGTTGTATATAGAACCTGTAAACATTGTTCTCTATCAAATTTGGGATTTGGGTAGATGAAATTTGGGTTTTTGAGTGAAAAATAGAGTTTTCCCGAGAGCTACCTTTGACAGCATACCCTGTTCCATGTTGTTGCGTCTTTTGCATCAGTTTCTATTTCGAACTAGCTTTCGGTGTAAACACGAAAGTTGTAGGTATGAATGTTAGCTTTCTAATGCCGTTGGTCTGATGTCATAATAATTTATAGAACTTGAGTTATGGTCAAATTACTGAACGTAGGTCACAGTGAATTTTTATGAATTTCAGCACAACTTTGTCCGAATTTGAAATGAAAACTGGTATTGATTGGTACATAATTGGCTTTAGGTGTAAGCATGAAAGTTGTAGATAATTAAGTTAGCTTTCTAATGGCACTGGTTTGACTCGAAGAGGATTTTTAGATTTTGAATTATGATGAAAATAGTCCAAGTAGGTCTTCAGAAATTTTTTAGAAAACTTAGCTTAACTAATCCCAAGTTAGTCCAAAACTTATGGTTGGTTTCCCAACTTCAAACTTAAGTATTAGGGATTTAGTCGGAGTGTTTTATGAGTATTTGGCTTATGTTTTATTGATCAAACTTGATTTGCTTGTTGAAGGATGTGTTGGACTTTGATATTAATGTAGTTGATTAATGTATATGTGCTTTCCGGAGATGTGTGATTTAAATATGTGTTATATCAAGATGTGTTGTTTGTAGATGTGTGACTTAAATATGTGCTATATAAAGATGTCATATTTAAATATGTGATATTTGACAATGATGCTATTTAAAGATGTGTATTTGTCGAGTCATCTAAAGATGTGCATTGTTGAGTCTTTACTCGTGTCGTTGCATTTGAGTCGTGTCGTTGCATAGCATAGTCAGCGATGGGGGCTTAATGCCGGACAGGTTCTTTTATGACCTTTAGCGATGGGGGCTCAATGCCTGACAGGTCCTATTTGACCTTTAGCGATGGGGGCTTATGCCCTGATGGTACCACATGCATGATGTCTAAGACGTAGAGTTGCATTTGTTGAGTCGTGTCTTATGAGATGTCGTGACGATAATTTGTGATGATGATGTGATGTTTGAGATGGTTGTTAAGACGATGATTTATGATGGTTTGTGATGCATTTGTGATGATGATTGTTCTTTGATGTTCTTGATGGTATCTTCGTGATGAAGTTCCTTGAAGCTCTTGATGATATTTCGTGATGATATTCTTGATTGACGTTTAACGTGTTTCGTGAATGGTGTGCTTGATGATGTATAAGGTGATTTAGGACGATAATTATGATGTTAGATGATGCCTATTTTGCTATGACTATATGATGTTTTGTTGATTGATGATTCTGTTGTTGGTGTATTTATATATATATGTATATATATGTGAACCTGATGATGCTTGTCATTGAATTGTTGTTGTTTTCATTAACTTGATTAATTATATATTATTATTATTGAATGTGTATCTCACCCCTTCTGTTGGAATTGTCGCCTTGTGGATAAGTGCAGATTTCCAAGGCTAGTAGGATGTTGGCTCAAGTGTCATAGGGCTCTGATACGTAACGGGATGGGGAAAATGTTGTTTTGTTTCTTTCATTCCTTTATGTATCGAATTTTGAACATGTTGTTGGATTTTAAGTTGAAGAATAATATTTTGTTGTTGAGGCCTTTGTGCCAAGAATTCTGTTGAAGTTGAATGATGATGATTTTAAAAGAAATATTTCCGCTGCAGATTTTTATAAGAATGAGATTTTGTTGGTAATTTAAATAGTTCTATTTTCTATTTAAATAATTTTGAAAAGTAGTGTGACATGCCCGTTATTGTTGAACTCTGATTGTTTTAATATTATTATGTTGTTTTGGGGAAACGGGGTGTTACATCCCCCATATGGCTGTGCATATTTCTGACGTGGTACACTATGTGGCATGCTAACTGTATAATTATTTTTATTTTTTATTTTTTAAGGGTACACATGGCATTTGTCCCTATTTTTTTTTTAAAAAATTATAATATAAATTCATTTATATTAATCTAGAAATAAAAATAATTTAAAAATTTGAAAATTAATTTTTGAAAATAAAAAATTCAGGAATTTTTTTTTATTACGAAAAGTATTTTTCAAAATTTATATTTTTTGTTTAAAAAAAATGAACATTTTAATTTCAAAAATTTCTTAAAATAATGACTTATTTTCTTAATTTTAATTTCAAAAAGGATTTATAAAAACCTGGAATAAAATTTTCGAAAAGAAAATCTAAATTTTTTCCAAATTTTGTATCCAGATTTTTAAAAATATAATATTTTCCAGAATTTTTTTTCGTAGAAAAAACTTTTAAAAAAAATCTGATTTTTTATTTTAAATTTCTAATTTGTTTTTTGTAATTTTAAATTTTTTATTTTCAAAATTAAACTCTAGAATCTTTAAAAAAAAAAAATAATTAAAACCCGAATATTTTTTCTAATTTTTTTAATATTTGAATTTCGAAAAAAAAACCGAAAATTTCAAAAAAATCTTATCGTTTTTCTGACTTTTTAATATTTGAAAAAAAAGTTTTTTTTCTTCGATTTTTAAATTTTTTTGGAAAAAAATCTGAATATTTTTTCTGATTTTTTGGATTATTTTTTATTTTTTAAAATTAATTTTCAAATATTTTAAAAAATAAAATATGATGTGGACAATTAAAAATAAATAAAAATTAAAATAAAATGCCAAATTAGTCCCACATATGCGCATTTGATGAGTTGGATTGAGGAGGGGTGTTTTCCTGAAGAAAAAAAAGTTTTACAAGGATGTAAATCAAACCGAAAATGACCTATATTACAGGGGTGAAAAACACTATTAGCCCAATGATAATCCCTTATTCCATAAAAAAAAAAAATTCATTCCTATCATGTTGTGTCATCGTTTGTATAAATCTATTGTTTCTGTACATTTATCCTTGTTTATTAATTTTGTTTGGTCTGCAGCAACTAAACTTAATGATTTCCCTCTAAAATGTTGCATTAGGTTAGCATCAATTTAACCTAACAAATTCATTCTAAAATGTTTTCGAATGCATATTAAGTTAATTTTAATCATAATATTGTATCCTTATTTATTATTTTGTTAAGTCTGCAGCAGCTAACCTAATTTTTTCCCTCCATTAATCCCTTATTAGGTTTGCAACAACTCTATCTTAAAATTTTGGCTCTAAATTTGCATCATATATGTTTTTCATTTCTCTCTCTAATAACCGTGAATATTTTTCAAAGCAAAAATTTGATAGATATTAATATATATCTTAATCCTTATCCTTATTCATTAATTTTGTTAAGTCTGCAGCATTTTAACCTAATAATTTCCCTCCTATCATGTTACCTTTTTTTTGACAATATTTTGTACACTTATTTAATACTAAAAATGCATCGCACGAATTTCATTCCTATCCTGTTGCCTTTTTTTTGACAATATTTTGTACACTTATTTAATACTAAAAAAAATGCATCGCACCAATTTCATTTCTATCTTCTTGCCTTTTTTTTTTTACAATATTTTGTACACACACTTATCTTTGTTTATTAATTTTGTTAAGTCTGCAAACCCTAAACCATGTTTCTCTAAAAAAAAAAAAAACCTAAACCGTGGTAAATTACACGGACAACATAAGAATCATATATTTTGATATTTTGATTTTTGCAAATGGAAGGATGTGACCTTACAACCTTCCTCTCATACCACTGCTTAACTGGTATTCTAATTTAACATGCATTTTATCGATATGTATATTTTTTTGAGAATTGGAATATCCTTTTTGCGTTTTTTTTGTTTTTAGTTTGAGATGTTTACACCAATTTTGACAGTCTTCCTATTTAGTTTGGTCGCAATTTTTTGGTCTGTTATCTAAGGATTCAGACTGTGTCGTGTAATGTCATGTTTTTTGAGACTGTTCTTTTTTTTTCACCCTTACCAATTATATATTGCATTTTATTATTCGTATGTCAATCCCTTAACAATAAACTCGTGCGACGCACGGGTCAACAATCTAGTTTACATTAATAAAATTATTTTCCAGCTATATAGATGCCTAAGGTTTTTGTCTAGCTACTAATATAACCTTCATTAAATTACTATTAATGAAGTTTTTGATTAAAATTAAGGGTTAAATATGTTTTTGGTTCTTATAAATATGTCAATTTTTCGTTTTAGTCCCTCTAAAAAATTTCTGCAACTTTTAGTCCCTGAAAAAAATTTTATCTTCACTTTCAGTGTAACCCATTTTTAGCTAGAATTATTTTATTTATTCATTGTATGTATTTATGTGTGTCGATATGTTCTTATTTGCCTTTGTGTGTATTTGATTTGGGGTTAGTGGATTTTTGGCCTAGAATGGTATTTTAGTCATTTTGGAGGCTAAGGGTATTTTGTTCATTTGACGAATAAGGGTAAATTAGTAACTTTATTAAGAAGGTTATTTTTGGTATTTTAGTGAGAATTGTTACTTTTACGAAATTACTAGTGAGTTGGGGTAATTATTTAGAGAGGATAATTATTTAGTGATTTAGCGGTTTAATGAGTATTCACTTTTTACAAATTAGTTTGTAAGAGTTTTGATGCCCAATTAAAGTGAGAATTAACCTAGCCCATTTTTGTGGTATAAATAGATAACTCTTATGAGAAATTAGGTTAAGCCATTCATTATTCCTTTTACAAACATTAAGAGGTAGAGAGAGAAAGTAGATCACAAACTTGGAGAAGAGGAGAGTAGAGAAAATGGTTAGAAAGGAAGAACAAGAGCTTGAAGAAGAGGGAAGCTAGGAGCTTGGTGATTTAGCAAGGAGAGTGAAGCCATAGTTGGTGTTTGAGATCCTTGAGGTAAGGGGGTTAGAACTTTCTCACACTTAAGCAATAATTTTCATCTCTTTGTTCTTGTGTCATAAGTGATTATTGTAAATTATGACTTTTTATGATCTTTGATGATGAATTTCGTGCTCTTAATTCATGTGAAATTAAGGGTATGTTAAATTTGATGGAATTGACATTTTTATGTGCTTAAACTCATAGTTGTTGTTGATGAGAAGTTGTTTTGATGATTTTTGCTTAATTGAATGTAAATCATGAATTCCTGAGTGATTATTGTTGGAACATGTTTAAATTCACTTCACAAATGATTATATATGTTTATATGTTGTTGGAGTTTGAATTGGTGTGGTTGTTTGTGAAGTTTGAATGAAAACGAGAGTTTATAAACTTTTGGTGAAAAATGAACTAGATGATTTTGATGTGAATTGAGGTTATGATTGTTTGAAGTGTTTTTGATTGCCTTTAAATGTATGTTAACTAATAAACAAGTTTGGGGGACGAGTTTGGGGCAAAGTGGGTCCAAATAGGGTTTTTGGAGTGAAAATGGATGGGTTCTCGAGAGGAAACCCAAGAACAGGGCTCCTTGTTCTGGTGCAGCACGCCTGGCGAGCTCATGGCTTGCTCGTGGCGAGTTGCTCAGTTCAGCAACTCATGATTTTGGCTTTCCGGGTACTTGGGGGTCGATCTGGACTTTCTAGAATGATTCTTTTGATGTATTTAATTGTTATGTTTTCTAAACCATTAGAAATATCAAATGGATTGGTTTGTACTTGGTTTTGTGAATCAAATTGGAATTTATTTGAAAATGTTCAAGAACATGAGATTTTGCGAAACTCGTTTTTCTCAAGTGAAATGATAGAGTTAAGGTTCACTTTCTGTAGCAATAATTTTAAAATGGTTTTGAAAGGTGTGTGTGAACTTTAACTTGATCTTACTTTGAAAAATGGAATTCTTTTGAAAAGTGGTAAAATGAGACGAACTTAGGAAATTTTTCGAATTAGTCGGAATCAAGCTATGATGTGTATATATTTGAGTTGGTGTGATCATATGTGATATGCAGATATTCTTTGTTGACGTGTTTGAACATGAATGTCTTGTCTTTGGTAAATTATTTAGAAAAGACGAATGTTGTGAAAATAGACGAACTTTACCGAAATGGGGCTTTATGATTTCTAAACTTGTTGATGAAGTTTATTCATATTTATATGATGGAATTATGATGATTTTATTATGATTAGGTGTTCAATACGATGGATGTTGTAACACCCCGTTTTCCCCAAAATGATATAATAATATCTAAACATCAGAGTTAATCATCATACAACGGAGCATTACATACACATTTCAAAAATTATTTAAATAGAAAAATAAAACTATTTAAATATCCTCAATAATATCATCTTTATAAAATATCTGCAGCGGAATATTCGTTTGATAATTAACCAACAACAAAATTCAACATCCTTGGCACATAGGCCTCAACATAAATAAAATGTTCTTCAACGTTATTCAAATGTTCATCAACATATTCTTCAAATAAAAAAAAATGATACATAAAGGAATGAAATCATAAACATCGAATCCCATCCCGTTACGTATCAGAGCCAACTCCTAACTAGCCTTCACTACCTGCACTTGCCCACAAGGTGGCAATTTCAGCAGAAGGGGTGAGTTCACAAAACAAAAGTAATATATAAATATATGAATCATCAAATTTCATTGGAAAACAACAACAATAATAACAACCATCATCAGCATAATTCAACAACTTCATCAATATTATCTCAGCAATTAGGTTCATCTTCAATTAACAACCACAACAACACTTGTGGCGACACCTCACCAACAACAACTCACAACTGACAACTCACACCTACGACAACTAATGCAAGACCTCAACAACGAATGCTTATGCAAATGTGGTACCAACTATGAGCGTTGAATGCTAAGCATTCCGGGGCATAAGCCCCCACCAATTTGGATGGTTAAAGCATCCCAGGGCATAAGCCCTCACCAAATGAATGACTAGCATTCCAGGGCATGAGCCCTCACCAATTGAATGTATAAACATTCCAGGGCATGAGTCCCCACCAATGAAAGTGAGTTATGAAGACTCTGTGGTGTATATCTGCATACAACCCTACAACATCTAATGGTGCATATCAACATGCAACCAACACCAACATCAACTAGGACATCCTCCCCAACCAGACACAACCACTCACCACCTCAATAACGATTTCAAAATTAGCAAAGTATATTTCATTTCATATAATCATACATATATCCATCATAAACATCTTCGTTTTATAGTTTTATCACCCCAATAATTCTTAATAAATCCAATAAACAACTTAGGAAGCTTAGGTTTGGGTTTGGAACACTCCAGAAAAATCATATTTTGGGTCGCACAGGACTCAGCTCGCTTAAGCGAGCTACTGGTCGCTTAAGCGACCAAAAAGATGTAACTCAGGGGGTTGCTCGCTTGGAGCTCGCTTACGGTTCGCTTAAGCGAACGGGCAAAATGACGTTGCTCGCTTGAGCGACGGGTAGTTCGCTTGAGCGTGCACAATTGACGAAAGTTCAAAATCGTTCGCTCCTGGGTTCGCTCGTGGCTCGCTTAAGCGAGCGGCCAAAATTTCAGACTGGGCGTCGCAAAGTGTCGCTTGCTTGAGCGACGGGTAGCTCGCTTGAGCGAGCGCACATCTGGGCAGAAATAAAACCTACGATTTTCTAACCCCATTTTCATCCAAAAACCCAATTTTAATCCCCCAATCACCCAAAATGAGTTAGAATAAGGTTTATGGGTTCAAGATACAATTAAACAACAGAAACAATTCACATAACATCATCATCAACACAATAATTCTCCAAAATTAGCATTCTTCACATTTCATAAAACCTAGAACAACTATCACCAATTCCAATCTAATTTCATTAAATCACATATGTATATATAGCATTTGAATCATAAACCCACCCTTACCTGATTAGATGAACAAAAAGCTATAGAATCAACTTTCTTCTAGCAATTTCCCCTTGTTCTTGGCTCTTCTCTTCTCTCTCCCAAAAAGTCTGTTTCTTTTGTTTTACTGGTACATACTACCTTACTGACTTCTTCCTATTCTTTCCTTAACAAAACATAACTCCCTTTTTTTTTTCATTTACTCCCTCACTAAACCTTATTAAATTTCTCCTTAATCCCTTCTTAATTCTAATAATTTCAATTAAATCCCTTTTCAACTACATAAATATTATTCCCTCAAATTTTCATAAAATACTACAATTAATTATAATAAAATATAAGTCAAATAACAACACACCAATATTCACATAAATCAATATTCTCATATAAAATACACAAAACATTTTAAAATCAACCAAAAATGGAAAAATATAAACTAGGGCGTTACAACTCTCCCCAACTTGGAGAATTTCATCCTCGAAATATTACCTCAAGCAACAAACAACTCAGAGTAGGATTCTTGCATCTTGCTCTCCAATTCCCAAGTCAAACTCTCACCAGTTACACCGCCCCAAACAACTCTTACTAGAGGTATCTCCTTGCCTCTCAGCTGCTTCACCTTGCGATCATCAATCCTCAAAGGCGAAGTCTCAATAGTAAGATTATCTCTAACTTGCACATCATCTCTAGGAATAACATGCGAAGGGTCTGCTACATATTTCCTCAACTGCGACACATGAAACACATCATGCAAGTTCGATAGATGTGGTGGCAATCCAATCCGATATGCCACGGTTCCAACCCTCTCTGAAATCTGATAAGGACCAATGAACTTTGGAGTCAACTTCTTCGACTTCAATGCACGTCCTACACCCGTCATCGGAGTAACCCTCAAAAACACATGCTCACCCTCCTGAAACTCAAGGGCTTTTCTACGCTTATCATGGTAACTCTTCTGACGATCTTGTGATGCTTTCATCTTTTCTCTTATCATCTTGACCTTTTCTGTAGTCTGCTGCACTAACTCAGGTCCTAACACAACACTTTCACCCGACTCAAACCAACATAGAGGAGTTCTACACCTTCGACCATACAAAGCTTCGAACGGTGCCATACCAATACTTGAATGGTAACTATTATTATAGGTGAACTCTATCAACGGCAAGTGGCTGTCCCAAGCTCCACCTTGCTCGAGTACACACACCCTCAACAAATCCTCCAAGGATTGGATAGTCCTCTCCGACTGACCATCTGTCTGCGGATGATAAGCTAAACTCAATCTCAATTTCGAACCCAATGCATCTTACAAGCTCTTCCAAAACCTCAAAGTGAACCTCGGATCTCTATCCGACACAATACTTGACGGAACACCATGCAACTTCACAATGTCACAGATATAAATCTCCGCCAATTGGGCTACCGGATAACTAATATCGATTGGAATAAAGTGCGCCGACTTAGTCAACCTGTCGACCACGACCCAAATTGTAACGCCCCAGTTGCTATTTTACTATTTTTGGTTGATTTTAATATGTTTGGTGTATTTTATATGAAAATGTTGAATTATATGAATATTAGTGTGTTGTTATTTGATATATATTTTATTATATAATTATTTGTAGAATTTTATGAAAATAGGAGAAATAATATTTATTTTAGAAAAAGAGGGATTTATTTGGAGTTAATAGAATTAAGGAGGGTTAATGAGAAATTTAATAAGATTTAGTGAGGGAGTAAATAGAAAAAAGGAGTTATGTTTTGGTTGGTAAGGAATAGAAAGAGGCAGACAAAACTTTGTACGTACAGAAAAGAAAACATAGCTTTTTGGGAGAAAGAGAGAAGAACCAAGAGCAAAGGAGGATTAGCCAAGAGGAGAGTTTTGCTGTAGCTTTTTATTCATCTAATCAGGTAAGGGTGAGCCTAACTTCAATAATCTTAATTGTAAATCATCTGTTCTTGATTGGCATAGAATTTGAGAGGAATTAAGATGAATTTGAGAACTAGGGTTAAGATGAAGTTGTGATGAATTGATGAGTGTCATACCCCAAATTTTGACCAGGGTCCTCCGTTTAACCATCATTTTGTGTGCTTTTTAAAACTTATTTCATTCGCCTTTAATTCCCTTTTTATTCGCATTTTTATCTGCATTTTAACCATACTTTAATGCTCGTCGCGTTCGTACTTTAATTCTCAATTTAATTTGCATTTTTAAACTCTTCGCACTTGCATTTTTATTTCTCGTTTTTATTTGCTTTTGAAAATTTCATTCGCCAAATAATTCCGTCGTCTCAGAAGAAATTTCGGCAGAGAGATATTATAAAATACCTCATTTTTGGTTCCGAAGGGACATTTTTTATTTTGTATTAATGCATTTATTTCATCTTTATTATTTGTAATTCTCATTATTTAACTTCCTTTTTTTTACTTTATGATTTTTATTATTTTATTTTGTTTCCTTTTTACTTTATGTTTCTTTCCTTTCTCTATGTCACGTTTTTTTTTTTTCTTTTGAATGGTGTTTCTTTTAATTCTTTTTTTTTTAATGTTTTTTATTTTAGTCTAGTCCTTTTGTCCTTAGTCCAGTCTGATCCAAGTAAGGGTATTTTGGTCCAGTGAAAGGGACACCTCATCTGATGCACCTGAAGAGTTAACCTAATTTACACAGTATAAGTAGTAGCATTAATTGTCAGAGACTGTTCACTGATTTCGATACACTGACAGCCGCATACCATAAACACCATTTCCTTTTCTCTTTCCATCATTTTCAGATCAAATACCAAAAAAATCAAAAAATGTATGAACATCATATGAATCTCATGAACATCCAAATTCAAAAATTACCTAAACCTTTTTCTGTTTAGCATTCATTTTCGGATTCACTTTTTCCCACCAACATAGTGAGGCAAATCGAACCCGTAACACATAACAACAGCAACCCACGTTCGTATGCTCATCAACAACAACAATTCGTTTTTTTTTGCATCAAATCTAGCCTAGCCAAAACAAAACGTGAGATAACGTGTAGCACAACATTCCGGTCGAAGCTCAAACGAAACTGAACTGAAAGAAAAAGAAAGAAAAGGTAAAACCGTGATGTATTTTTCTAGATCTAGAACAAACCGAAGTTTTTTTTTAAAATCCAAGACCGGATCTGTAATGGGGAAGAAGAGAGGAAGATTTTAGTGTAAAATTTTTTAAAAAAAAAGAGTTAAAAATTTCCGGCGCGGCGGCGCCACCGTGGTGGCTCTCCGGCCACCGCGCCGGAAACCTCATAACTCGCCGGAGAAGATGAAGATTCATCTTCCCCGGCCGTCCTGTTCTTCCTCGTTTCCAGTTTTTTTTAGAGAGAAGGGAGAGGTTTGAAGCTTAGAGAGAGAAGGAAGGGTTATGAATGAATAAAAAAACCGGTCCCTCCCTCTTTATATAGGGAGTGAACCGGACCGGTTCACTTAAAATAAACCGGACTCCTCTCTCTTCAAAAACCGATCTCATCTCCCAACCGTTAGATCGTAGATCTAACGGCTACTGTGCATCCTTAGCTCTTTTGCTCTCTGATGTGTTTTATTTCCCTTGTTATTTTGTTCCTGCGCGTATGCTAACCGTCAGATCTATGATCTGACGGTCCCTGTTTTACTGGCTTTATTGTTTTTTTATGTTTTAATTCTGATGGCTGTGATCTTAGCTTCTGAGATTAAATCTGAGCCCCTGGATCAATCAGACGGCTCAGATTAGCCCAGAAATTGTGAGCCATGGTACCTTGGTCTTTCAGGCCTATTTTTTTTTTATTACTAGTTTTCCTTCACTATATCTTATTTTTTACCACTTATTTTTTTTTACTCAAACATTTACCTCTAAAAATCATAAAAATATTTTTTACTTCTTGTTACTTGTTTTTTATTTTATCATCATTGTTTATTTATTTAGTTGTTATTTTTGCCATATTGTTTACTTATCATCCTCATCTCATGCATTATTTTATTTCTTGTCATTTTATTTTTTATCATCTTTTAGTATGTATTTAGGATTCAATGTAATTTAATTTTCCGCATTTTATTTCTCGTCATTTATTTTTATGCAAGACTCTAGAATGTATTTAGGCCTCATGTAAATATCAAAAATAATGAAAATGCACCGACACATACACCGACACAATCACACACTTTATTTACCGCTTCATGCCGTTACCGCGATCAAGGACCAAAAATGAATTAGGGACAAAATTAGGTTAATAATTGGACTTTAATTATTTTTTAAAATCAAACTATTAGTAATTTTAGGTTCATTTTAAACTTGAGGATTTGTTTAGGATCCAACGTCCTTTGTAAATTTCTCGCTTTTTAATATTTCACGTCGTTACGCTTAGTTTTTTTTTTAGTCTACGCTTAACTTAGAAAAAAATCAAATTTCCAAAAAAAATCAAATAATCAAAACTCAAAAATTTTTTTAACAAACCTTGGAAACAAACCAAGTGATCTTTTTCCTTTTATTTTCTTAGTCAAATGCTTAATGAATTTAATTCTCATCTTAGACTTTATTTTCATAATTAAAATTGAATCAACCTCACATTATTTTACTTTCTTCTTATGCCTTGAGGCCTCTAAATCCCCTTCTTAAAAACCTTTTTTTCAAAATTGTTAAAAATAACCCAACTCACCAAAAGAAATTTTTGAGGTGAACTACATGATTTTGATCCCGTCTTCGGGTATGTAGGCAAAAGGCATATGTCTTTCCAAATCAATAAAAACAACCAAAAACATGCATCTTCTCCCTCCATTCTTTCACTTAGATTTTAGGCATATATTTTATAAATAATTAAGCAAATAATTAGCATAAGATAATCTAGGTAAGAGGCTCCTTCGGAGTACCGAAGTCGTTTAGGGTGCTTAACACCTTCCCTAATCGAAACCAACCCCCGGACCTTAATCTCTTTAAGGGTTTTTTTTACTCGTTTTTTCCCTTCCCGCGGATAAAAATTGAGAGTTCAAAGATTGACGGTTCAAAGCCAATAAATGGATTGATACCCGAAAATCACGAGCACAGAAATGGCGACTTCACTGGGGATGTTAATTTCCTAAGTGGGTTAAGCCTATCTTACCTTTCTCTTCTTATGCTTATCATTTGCTTATACCTTGTAAATATGTGCCTTTTTGTTTACTTTTTACCGTGAGTGGTGAGATAAGTCCTACACCCGGACTTGAGTGAAATATAAGATAGGACGGGGTACGATTATAGTGCCATACCAGGAGCGGTCCTGCGCTATGTGTGCATGTAATGTAACCCCACTCAACGGAGGATTCTTAAAGTAATATGACGTCGTCATGAGCAGTTGTGATTGGCTCTATTATTTTCAAAATCCGTCGAACGTTGAGGACCTTTAGATTACACTTAACCCATCTTGGCCTTTTTAGGATGTAGTGTGGTGACTAAACCAAGAGCGGTCTTGAATTTAGTTCACACACAATACTACACTCAAACTAGACCTCCTTGTGAATAAGTATTTGACTAGGAGCAGTCCTGAGCACCGATACGTTCACAAGGGTGGTTGTAATTTGGGAACCTTGGTAGAACCCGTGTTACAAGTGCAATTGAAACCATAGTCCTTACCAAATGGCGTTGTTACCCTTGACTCCATCATGTTGGACTTAATCTCACCGTGTTTTCTATGTTTCATAGCATAAATCATGCATACATGCATCCATTCATGAAAAATATTTTTCTCATTCAAATATTGAAGGACTTAGCCAAGTTTTTTCTAAACATCAAAGGAACGGACATTGTAAGAAAGAACGCTAAGAAATCCAAAAATATATAAAAAAAAAAGAGCTTAAGAACTTCTTCCTTGGTTTCGTTCTTACCTTTTGAAAAAGGAACCGATTGCAATATCTTTACATTTTTCAAATGAAACCATGTTCCTCTAGAATGTTTACAAAAAACTTTGATAAGTCCTTCAAAAAAAAATCTCTTTTTGCATAATCAGATCATGCATCATTTGCATTCATAGTTTCTAGTCCGTGTCTCATATTGTGTCTTCTCCATAAAAGGTCAATCCATCAGTTGACTCGCATCTACAACACTCGCGCAAAGCAGAATGGATCATCATCTTGAACAAGAGAACCACAAGCTTCGCGAAGAGGTGACGAACCTCCGGGCCGAAAATGAGATTTTGAGGAATTTAGTATCTTTGATGACAGTTGCGCAGGGTCAGCCATTTTCTCTTGTCAGCACTCAAGCTGAGACAGTTGCCTCCACTACCCCGATTTCAACAGTGTTTGCTATTACTCCTCTACATGCTATGCTGGAAGGTTATCTCTGGAGCATACCTTTAAGTTCTGGTGAAGTACTCCGTCCTGGTGTCTCTAAGGTTCAAGCTCCTTTTGTGCAACAAACAATGTCTATCCCTCAACCGGGCCCATTGTTCCCTCAAGCTGCTATGACTTACTCATCGCCTTTGATTCACACTACTCAGCAAAACCATGGACCCAATTACCACTCGAAGGGTGTGGAAGCATACGATCGGAAAGATAGACTGGAAGAAAAGTTTGACCAAAAGCTTGACAGAATGCAGTTGGAATTGAAAGCTCTCCGAGGGAAGGACTTGTTTGGGAAAAGTGCTTATGATCTTTGCTTGGTTCCCAATGTTGTGATACCGCCCAAGTTCAAGGTCCCCAACTTTGAAAAATACAAAGGGAGCACTTGCCCTGAGACTCATCTAGCGATGTACGTGAGAAAGATGTCTGGTCAGGTGGGTAATGATGAACTTCTCATCCATTGTTTCCAAGATAGTTTGACGGGTGCCGCACTGACATGGTACATGGGTCTGAACAAGGTTGATATCAAAAATTTCAAGGATTTGTGCGAGGCTTTCGTTCAGCGATACAACTACAACTTGCACTTGGCCCCAAATAGAAGGGAACTGCAGGCCATGACCCAGGATGATAATGAATCTTTCAAAGCTTATGCCCAACGTTGGAGAGATTTCGCCGCACAGGTCCGTCCACCTCTAGAGGAGAAAGAGTTTACCGAGATTTTCCTGGAGACTTTGGATCAGCCTTATTATGAGCATATGCTTGCAAGTGCATTCGGCGGCTTTGCAAAGATGGTGACCGTGGGCATGCGTATTGAAGAATGGGTCCAAAAGAGACGTTCGGCCGAAGAAAGTGTTCCTGATGATGATTCCGAGTACGAAGATCAGGAAATGAGTGGGGTACAGGTTCAGCCTCAACAACAGTATCTGGCGTATCACCCTGTCACGGCTGTTATGCCTGTTGCCAACATTGTTCAAGATCCGGGTTATCAACCCCAGTTTCTACAATATCAACAACCTCAACAACAACCTCGACAACAGGCTCTTCAACAGTTTATCCCTCAAAATCAGGCTCAGAAAGCACCACAATATGATCAGATTCCTCTGAAGTATGAAGAGTTGCTTCCTATTTTACTTAGGGAGCACTGTGTTCAGACCAGGCCACCTCCTCGGGTGCCTAAGAAACTTCCGGCTCGGTGGAGACCTGACCTCTTTTGTGCATTCCATCAAGGGGCACAAGGTCATGATGTGGAACACTGTTTCTCTTTGAAGATCGAAGTCCAAAATTTGATCGACGCCAACATTTTATCTTTTGAGGGTTCGACTCCAATTGTGCAAGGAAATCAATGGGCATAGTCTATCGACACAGTGCAAGACAATACCAGACCATGGTACTTAATGTCAACACATGGATACTTTAGCTGCATTTGGGTCATTTGTTGATGTTTCTTTCTACTACTTATTTGTTCATTTAAAATGTTAGTTTGTTGTTTTATGTTTTTCATAAAAAAAAAATCCTTTCGTCCCACCCGAGACGGGAGTGAACTTGTTTAGGGCTTTTGCTTTACGTATTTTTCATCATTAATAAAAAGGTCGTTTCGATCCCGACCTTGTTATATTTTATTTTGTGCTTCTTCTGGAAAAATGGTAATACAAAAAAACCAAAACAATATTTTTTTTTTCTTTTCAATGTCTGCATAATCATAATATTTATTTACTTGACAAAATCATGCATTAATAAACCCGTTGAACACTTTAACCCTGTGCTCTCTCCCAACTTTGAGTTCCTTGCATCTGAGGCTAAAGGATAGGAAAACGAAGGGATTCCCGATGAGATTTCTTGTCTACTGGGGCATCTTAGCCGTCAAAGCTACAAACAAAGACATCAAGAAGATTGTCCAAAAGAAGGCATTCATTTACAAAGACTGGCATGAGATGCTACCATTTGCCTTGCAGGAATATTGTACTTCAAGTGCACACTTTAACAGGGACAACCCCCCCACCATCCCTCAGTATAAAACATAAAGACAGTGCTTCACATGGAGGTCAAAGTCCCGTCAATCGAAGTTCCAATGAAAGCTAAGCTTGATTGAATTTAAAGGCATTACTGTTGTATGGTGTGGATAGTTATATCAAAAGGATGAAGCAGGTTTTCAACTAAGAAGGCTTATCCCCATGAATGTCAAGAAACGGGTCTTGTGCTATCTGATTTAACCAGGTTCCAGGGGCAATGGATGCCAAATTATAAAAGGGTGACGAACTTGTATGTCCTGTGAATACCAATGCAGTCAAGAAATACTTTGTTAAAATGAAAAAGCTCGATAAGTCGCAAACTTAAAAAGGTGGCTTAGGCAAAAAAGAGCGTCTCGATGGACTGAAAACCCGAAAGGGCGATCCATGCAAAAGTTAGAGACAAAAAAAGAAAATGAAAAAAAAATGAAAATGATCATCCTGATAGGTTGAAACCCACAAGGGCGACCTATGCAAAAGTTAAGGATTATGACAAAGTAACTGCATTTGGTCGGATATGACATACTTGGGGCATTTCAGCCGCCAAAAGACCTCCGACTCATGGCAAGGTAATTGCATCAAATCAGATATAATCCATCTGAGACATCTTAGTTGTTAAAGGATTTCCGATCTGAAGCGTCTGCAAATCAAAGACTCGGAACTGCGGAATTCAAAGTTGTCAGGGAGAATGGCGGTTATTGTGTTTCAATGTACCTTTCCCGTATAATTACCATTTTCCAAACTTTTAAAATCCGTGGAGTCATGCCTTTGGCAGGCCACCACTCCATTTACGTTAACTTGAGCATGTGCCCATTTATTTGAAACTCTCATTTTATTCTGGTTGCATTATTCTCTGCTATTTTTGATGTTAATATTTAAAGCAAGAAAAAAAAATTCTTTTAAAACTTTTTCATGTCTTTTGAAATGCGTAAACAACAGGTACATTTTCTTTGAACTCATGAGTAGAAGAAATGTACATTAACATCCGTCTCAAGGACAGTTAAACCCTGCAGGATGAGTATGACCAAAGGCCGTGAAATGACCTCTGTCAAAAAAAAAGAGAAATACAAAAAAAAAAAGCTCGCTAAGTCGAAAACCCGAAAGGGCGGCTTAAGCCAAAAAGGAGCGTCCCGGTGGATTGAAAACTCGAAAAAGGGCGGTCCAGGCAAAAATTAGGGACATACAAAAAATATATTCCCGGTGGATTGAAAACCCGAAAGGGCGGTCCAGGCAAAAGTTAGGGATTTGTAAAAAAAAAATGATGAAAAAATGATAAATAAAAAAGACAGAGGCATCACATTTCCAATGGGCCAAACAGAAGAATACACTTTGCGTGCTGGTTTACAAATGGCGACTTCTGCCAGTTTGATTGATCGATCAGTTTTATCCCGAGAAATGGCAACTGCGGTATGTGGTTTGATTAACGGCGACTCTTGCATATGGTTTGTGTAATGACGATTTCTGCCAAACTTTTGATGAATGGGCTTTATCCCTTCAGTGTTTTGATCATTGAGCTTCCTCTCCTAAGTGGTTTGATATCGGGCTTTACCCCGGCAGTGATTTGATTCATCCCACAATGAAGATTGCCGAGTGTTTGTACTGCGATGTCAGTCCGACTCCCATCTTACTTGTCCAGTCTTGTCAGCTTCACTTGTTATATAGAGTCGTCTAAATCATACATTCATGTACTCCTACATTCATTCATACACATATTCATGCATATAAACATTCTTGCACATACAACTGCATACAAAAATCATTCATACACAATTGCATCAACTACTCTGAGTCTTGGTTCAACAAAACTCCAAAGAAAGGTCATCCCTATTTGTGTTTGATCCGGAGAGGTCACCAATCAAACTTTTTTTCAAGGGTCAGTTTCTACAAACAGTATACAAATACATTTCATTTTCTCTAATATCTGTCCATTTTTTATTTGGTTTGTCTTCATACAGCTATCTTACAGATAGTAGACAACTTACCTTTCTGTTTGTCTTCATACAGCTATCTTACAGATAGTAGACAACTTACCTTTATTTTGTCTTCATACAGCTATCTTACAGATAGTAGACAACTTACCTTTCTTTTGTCTTCATACAGCTATCTTACGGGTAGTAGACAATGTCCTTCTTCAATCTTACCTTCATACAGCTATCATTGTACGATAGTAGGTAACCATTTGTCTTCATACAGCTATCCTACAGATAGTAGACAATGGCATCTCTTTCAGTTTACCTTTTATTTGTGTCTTGCTCTCCAACAATGACAGCAAACACCAACATTGCATTTACCTTTACCATTTTTAAGCTTCTGTTCCCCAGTGAACTTTTTGTCCCCAGTCAGGTCGTCATCATCTGGCATTCATAACACCACAGTCGTCAGTAATTGACATGCTTTATTTTCTGCAAAAATGCTTTATCTTCTGCAAAAAAAAATGCTTTACTTTCTGCAAACGCTTTACTTTCTGCAAAATGCTTTACTTTCCGCACACATGCTTTATTTCTTGCAAAAATGCTTTACTTTCTGCAAAATGCTTTACTTTCTGCAAACGCTTTACTTTCTGCAAAATGCTTTACTTTCTGCAAAATTGCTTTACTTTATGCAAAAATGTTTTATCTTCTGCAAAAATGCTTTATTTTCTGCAAACTTTCGGCCACTATTTCAAAAGTAGTCGACAAAAGCTTTATTTTCTGCAAGGCACTAGTTACTTTTTCAAAGGTAATTTGCAAACTTTATTTTCATGCATGTCAGTCTATTGTCCTTTCGAAGATAGTAGGCAACTTTTCCTCCCCAGTGATATCTCTTAACTTGTTCTCTACTCATTTTTTTCAACTGGTCAAAATTGGTGTACTCAATATTTAAGTCTCTTCGACCCGTTGATTTAAAAAATCTCATCTTTTTTAAATCTCCGTGACGAAGAAACTTAAATAGGGGCATCTGTCATACCCCAAATTTTGACCAGGGTCCTCCGTTTAACCATCATTTTGTGTGCTTTTTAAAACTTATTTCATTCGCCTTTAATTCCCTTTTTATTCGCATTTTTATCTGCATTTTAACCATACTTTAATGCTCGTCGCGTTCGTACTTTAATTCTCAATTTAATTTGCATTTTTAAACTCTTCGCACTTGCATTTTTATTTCTCGTTTTTATTTGCTTTTGAAAATTTCATTCGCCAAATAATTCCGTCGTCTCAGAAGAAATTTCGGCAGAGAGATATTATAAAATACCTCATTTTTGGTTCCGAAGGGACATTTTTTATTTTGTATTAATGCATTTATTTCATCTTTATTATTTGTAATTCTCATTATTTAACTTCCTTTTTTTTACTTTATGATTTTTATTATTTTATTTTGTTTCCTTTTTACTTTATGTTTCTTTCCTTTCTCTATGTCACGTTTTTTTTTTCTTTTGAATGGTGTTTCTTTTAATTCTTTTTTTTTTAATGTTTTTTATTTTAGTCTAGTCCTTTTGTCCTTAGTCCAGTCTGATCCAAGTAAGGGTATTTTGGTCCAGTGAAAGGGACACCTCATCTGATGCACCTGAAGAGTTAACCTAATTTACACAGTATAAGTAGTAGCATTAATTGTCAGAGACTGTTCACTGATTTCGATACACTGACAGCCGCATACCATAAACACCATTTCCTTTTCTCTTTCCATCATTTTCAGATCAAATACCAAAAAAATCAAAAAATGTATGAACATCATATGAATCTCATGAACATCCAAATTCAAAAATTACCTAAACCTTTTTCTGTTTAGCATTCATTTTCGGATTCACTTTTTCCCACCAACATAGTGAGGCAAATCGAACCCGTAACACATAACAACAGCAACCCACGTTCGTATGCTCATCAACAACAACAATTCGTTTTTTTTTGCATCAAATCTAGCCTAGCCAAAACAAAACGTGAGATAACGTGTAGCACAACATTCCGGTCGAAGCTCAAACGAAACTGAACTGAAAGAAAAAGAAAGAAAAGGTAAAACCGTGATGTATTTTTCTAGATCTAGAACAAACCGAAGTTTTTTTTTAAAATCCAAGACCGGATCTGTAATGGGGAAGAAGAGAGGAAGATTTTAGTGTAAAATTTTTTAAAAAAAAAGAGTTAAAAATTTCCGGCGCGGCGGCGCCACCGTGGTGGCTCTCCGGCCACCGCGCCGGAAACCTCATAACTCGCCGGAGAAGATGAAGATTCATCTTCCCCGGCCGTCCTGTTCTTCCTCGTTTCCAGTTTTTTTTAGAGAGAAGGGAGAGGTTTGAAGCTTAGAGAGAGAAGGAAGGGTTATGAATGAATAAAAAAACCGGTCCCTCCCTCTTTATATAGGGAGTGAACCGGACCGGTTCACTTAAAATAAACCGGACTCCTCTCTCTTCAAAAACCGATCTCATCTCCCAACCGTTAGATCGTAGATCTAACGGCTACTGTGCATCCTTAGCTCTTTTGCTCTCTGATGTGTTTTATTTCCCTTGTTATTTTGTTCCTGCGCGTATGCTAACCGTCAGATCTATGATCTGACGGTCCCTGTTTTACTGGCTTTATTGTTTTTTTATGTTTTAATTCTGATGGCTGTGATCTTAGCTTCTGAGATTAAATCTGAGCCCCTGGATCAATCAGACGGCTCAGATTAGCCCAGAAATTGTGAGCCATGGTACCTTGGTCTTTCAGGCCTATTTTTTTTTATTACTAGTTTTCCTTCACTATATCTTATTTTTTACCACTTATTTTTTTTTACTCAAACATTTACCTCTAAAAATCATAAAAATATTTTTTACTTCTTGTTACTTGTTTTTTATTTTATCATCATTGTTTATTTATTTAGTTGTTATTTTTGCCATATTGTTTACTTATCATCCTCATCTCATGCATTATTTTATTTCTTGTCATTTTATTTTTTATCATCTTTTAGTATGTATTTAGGATTCAATGTAATTTAATTTTCCGCATTTTATTTCTCGTCATTTATTTTTATGCAAGACTCTAGAATGTATTTAGGCCTCATGTAAATATCAAAAATAATGAAAATGCACCGACACATACACCGACACAATCACACACTTTATTTACCGCTTCATGCCGTTACCGCGATCAAGGACCAAAAATGAATTAGGGACAAAATTAGGTTAATAATTGGACTTTAATTATTTTTTAAAATCAAACTATTAGTAATTTTAGGTTCATTTTAAACTTGAGGATTTGTTTAGGATCCAACGTCCTTTGTAAATTTCTCGCTTTTTAATATTTCACGTCGTTACGCTTAGTTTTTTTTTTAGTCTACGCTTAACTTAGAAAAAAATCAAATTTCCAAAAAAAATCAAATAATCAAAACTCAAAAATTTTTTTAACAAACCTTGGAAACAAACCAAGTGATCTTTTTCCTTTTATTTTCTTAGTCAAATGCTTAATGAATTTAATTCTCATCTTAGACTTTATTTTCATAATTAAAATTGAATCAACCTCACATTATTTTACTTTCTTCTTATGCCTTGAGGCCTCTAAATCCCCTTCTTAAAAACCTTTTTTTCAAAATTGTTAAAAATAACCCAACTCACCAAAAGAAATTTTTGAGGTGAACTACATGATTTTGATCCCGTCTTCGGGTATGTAGGCAAAAGGCATATGTCTTTCCAAATCAATAAAAACAACCAAAAACATGCATCTTCTCCCTCCATTCTTTCACTTAGATTTTAGGCATATATTTTATAAATAATTAAGCAAATAATTAGCATAAGATAATCTAGGTAAGAGGCTCCTTCGGAGTACCGAAGTCGTTTAGGGTGCTTAACACCTTCCCTAATCGAAACCAACCCCCGGACCTTAATCTCTTTAAGGGTTTTTTTTACTCGTTTTTTCCCTTCCCGCGGATAAAAATTGATAGTTCAAAGATTGACGGTTCAAAGCCAATAAATGGATTGATACCCGAAAATCACGAGCACAATGAGGGTTTGATGTGTAAGGCTGTAGAACTTGTTACAGAACCTAGATTATCCCCTAGGATGACATTGCAGATGATTTAGGGGTTTGATTTGAGAGAATTGGCATGTTTTGGTGAGATTAGGTCTGAACCCGTGTGGGTTCTGAGATCGCTCGCATGTGGCAAGTGATCACTCGCCGTGGCGAGTAGCCTTTGTTTGCTCGCGAGGCGAGCAGCACAGCTCGCCGTGGCGAGCTTGTCCCTTAAATTTTAGGACTTTGGCCCAAGTGATGATGGTTTTGAGTGCCCTTATATTTATAGAGATGACCTGTGAAGTTGGTTTAGCCAAATTGGATTTAGAGAGCTTAAAAATGAAGATTTTTGGTGAAAAATGTCAAAAGGCCGAGAGCACCCAGGATTGCTCGCCTTCAGCTCGCCCCCAACTCGCCTTTGGCGAGTGAGCTGATGTGAGTACTCGCCTGTGGCGAGCAGGTTACTCGCTGTGGCGAGTTAGTAGTTTTTGTACTGTTTGTTGTTTTGCGATCTGCTTTCGCATGGGACTTGAGAGGGACCCTTGGGGTATTGTTGATGATGTTTTATACCCTTAGATGAGTTACGTAAAGATGACTGCTGATGGTTCTTTTATGTTGTGAATAATTGATGTATTGTTGATAGTAAGTGATGTTTAAATATGATGATTATGTGATTGTGAGGATGTTACGTGTTGCGCTGTATATGATTAATGAGATGATGTTCTGCCATGTAACTATTATACTTGCATGTGTCAGTTTTGCATTATGAATGATGTTTTGAGACGGTGTATTAAGTTGTTAAACGACGAGTCCATGCATTTGCATATTTATGAGACGGTGGAGCTTTATGCTCAAAGCGACGGTGGAGCTTTATGCTCAAAGCGACGGTGGAGCATTTGCTCAAAGCGACGGTGAAGCATATTTATGCTATAAATATATGGTACCACATGCATGATGTTGAGACGTTAGGTGTTTGCATTTAGTCGAGTCAATTGTGACATATATGAGATGATGTTTGAGACGTTGATGTGTGATGTAATGTTGTTTACGATGATGTTTATGATGTTGTTATGATGATGCTTATGATGATGTTGTGATGTGCTATATTGTATACGTGATGATTTGGATTTATGACTGTTAATCTTGACGTATGATTTATATATTAATATTATTGTTGTGAATCTCACCCCTTCTGCTGGAATTGCCGCCTCGTGGGCAAGTGCAGGTAGCGAAGGATAGATAGGAGTTGGCTCTCGTGTCGTAGGCTCTGATACGTAACGGGATGGGGATTTTTGATGTTTAATTCTTTCATTCCTTTATGTATCATTTTATTTGAAGGACATGTTGTTGGAGATTTTATTATTATGAAATAAATTGTAGTATGATGAGGCCTTTGTGCCAAGGATGATGACATAGTTGTTGAATTGATTATTAAATGAATATTCCGCTGCAGATTTTTATAAAACGATGTGTTGAATTAAATAGTTTTTATAATCTATTTAAACTGAATTTTGAAAAGTAGATGTAATACTTCGTTGTATGTTGAACTCTGATGTTTTATATAATATTACGTTGTTTTGGGAAAACGGGGTGTTACACAAATGGCATCATGCCCTCTTGGAGTATTCGGTAAACTCGTCACAAAATCCATAGAAATGCTATCCCACTTCCACTCAGGCACATCTAACGGAGTCAACAACCCTGCAGGCTTCTGGTGCTCTACCTTAGACTTCTGACAAGTCAAACATGCATACACAAACTGAGCAACATCTCTTTTCAAACCGGACCACCAAAACAATTTCTTCAAGTCGTGATACATTTTAGTAGCTCCAGGATGAATACTCAAACTACTCTTGTGACTTTCTTCTAAAATCAACTTCTTCAAACCCTCATCATCAGGAATACAAATCCTTCCCCTAAACCTCAACACACCTTGGTTATCAACCTTGAAATCACTATCCGCATTTTGATCACTAGCAGCCATCAAGTCCACAAACTTAACATCAATCTTTTGTGCCTCTTTAATACTGTTCAAGAAATCACTATTAATCTTTAACATGCCCAACTTCACACTCTGAGGTGACCTTTCACACACAAGACTCAAGTCTCTAAACTGTTCAAGCAACTCGAACTCTTTCACCATCATAGCAGACATATGCAACGTCTTTCTGCTCAACGCATCAGCAACAACATTAGCTTTACCAGGATGGTAATTCAAGCCAAAATCTTAATCCTTAAGTAACTCAAGCCACCTTCTCTGCCTCATGTTCAATTCCTTCTGATCAAACAGGTACTTTAAACTTTTGTGATCACTAAACACCTCAAATCTGGAACCATACAAATAGTGCCTCCAAATTTTCAAAACAAATACCACGGCTGCTAACTCTAGATCATGTGTAGGATAATTCTTTTCATGGATCCTCAATTGCCTATAAGCATACGCTACTACCTTACCATCTTGCATCAGAACACCACCTAAGCCCAACTTAGATGCATCACAATAAACAACAAAAGGTTCTTCTGGCTTCGACAAAATCAAAATAGGAGCATTTGTCAATCTTCGCTTCAACTCATTGAAACTATTCTCACATTGAGTATCCCACACAAATGCTTTTCCTTTACAAGTCAACTGCGTCAAAGGAAGTGCTAACTTCGAGAATCCTTCAATAAACCTGCGGTAATAACCAGCCAACCCAAGAAAACTTCTTACCTCAGTAACTGACTTTGGTGTCTCCCACTGCGACACAGCATCAACCTTCGAAGGATCTACATCAATACCATTACCAGAAATAATGTGGCCAAGAATACTTACTTCATTCAACCAGAATTCGCACTTGGATAACTTGGCATACAATTTCTTTTCTTTCAGCACTTGCAATGCAATCTTCAAATGCTCTGCATGCTCAGCTTCAGTCTTAGAATAAATCAATATATCATCAATAAAAACCACAACAAATTGATCCAGATACTCATGAAAAATTCGGTTCATATATTCCATAAACACACCAGGCGCATTAGTAACACCGAAAGGCATCACCTTATATTCATTATGACCATAACGCATCCTAAATGCCGTCTTTTGCATATCCTCATCCTTCACCTTTATCTGATGGTAACCTGACCTCAAATCAATTTTGCTAAACACACGGGCACCCACGAGTTGATCCATCAAATCGTCAATTCTCGGAAGTGGATACCTATTCTTGATCGTCACTTTATTCAACTGACGGTAATCAATACACAACCGCATGCTACCATCCTTCTTCTTTACCAACAACACCGGCGCTCCCCATGGTGAAACACTCGGTCTCACAAACTTCTTGTCAAGCAAGTCTTCTAATTGTTTCTTTAACTCAGCTAACTCCGAAGCTGACATACGGTAAGGAGCCATCGACACAGGCTTCGTACCCGGCACAAGGTCTATCGAAAATTCAACCTCCCTCTCTGGTGGCACATCTGGAATCTCATCAGGGAAAACTTCAGGAAATTCTTTCACAACAGGCAGCCCATCAATTACAGCTTGGTTCTCCACCGACAAGTACGCCAACAAGGAAAACATCAACACACCATCTTGTTTTAATCGCTTCATCTCTTTAGTGGATAAGAATTTTGTTCCACTCTCTTCTTCAGCAGAAGAAAACCGCACCGTCTTCGTAAAACAATTGATCAGGACATGATTGTACTCTAACCAATTCATCCCCAATATTACATCCATTCCCACTAACGGCAAACAAAAGGTCCACCTCAAAATCTCTACCAAATACAGACAACGGACAACTTAAACAAACAAGGGAAGTAGTCACTGAACCCTTAGCTGGAGTTTCAACAACCATCTTCCCATTCATATCAGACATAAACAAACCCAATCTTTTTGCACAATCAATAGCAATGAAACAATGTGTTGCACCAGTATCTATAATAGCAATTAAAGGAGTACCATTAAAGAAACAAGTAACTCTGATAAGTCGATCCTCATTATCGGTCTGGGTACCAGTCAATGCAAACACTCTCCCACTGGCCTGTGTCTTCTTAGGCTTAGTACACTGGGTGCTAAGATGACCCTCTTCATCACAATTGTAACAAACAATATCTCCACGCTTGCATTCAGCAACAGTGTGACCTTTCTTACCACATCGGAAGCACTTCTTTTCGTCACGGTTGCAGGCATTACTCTTGTGGCCTTTAACACCACACTTATAGCAAACAACATCAGCCGGAGCATCTCTTCGTGCGGGTCTCCTCTCATCATGCATTCTCTGCTTGCCCTTATCAGCCGGGGCACTATAAGGCTTCGGGCGACTCTGCTGCCCCTTACCTCTACGGTCATTCATCACTTTGTAGTGAGCTTTAGTGTCCTCCTCATAAATCCTATAGCTGCTCACTAACTCCAAAAAGTCTCTGATCTTCTGATAGCCAATAGCCCGCTTAATATCAGCTCGCAGGCCATTCTCGAACTTGATACATTTGGAGAACTCAACAGTCTCCGCAGCATAGTGTGGATAGAACTTGGCAAGCTCCACAAACTTCGCAGCATACTCGGTGATAGACATGTCCCCTTGCTTCAGCTCAAGGAACTCAATCTCTTTTCTACCACGGACATCCTCCGGAAAATACCCCCTCAGAAATTCCCTTTTGAACATAGCCCATGTGACTACAGCACCCTCATTCTGCAAAATAGGTTGAGTGCTTACCCACCAGTCGTCAGCCTCTTCAGCCAACATATGGGTGCCAAACCGCACCATCTGAGCATCCGTACACTACATCACCCTGAAGATTCTCTCTACCTCTTTCAGCCAAGTCTGCGCTCCATCGGGGTCGTACCTTCCCTTGAAGGTTGGCGGATGATTCCTCAAGAATGTTTCCAGCATCTGTACACCTTCACCTCCACCAGCACCTTGTTGCTGTCCTACAACTTGAGCCATTGCTTGCAAAGCAGCAGCAAGAGCAGCATCATTTCTTCCGGCCATCTCGAAAATTCTACACGACAACAACAATTAGAACAACAAAGACAGTTAAAACTGTCACACAACTCTACTAGGCTCGACACGACTCAACCAGGCTCTGATACCAATTGTAACACCCCGTTTTCCCCAAAATGATATAATAATATCTAAACATCAGAGTTAATCATCATACAACGGAGCATTACATACACATTTCAAAAATTATTTAAATAGAAAAATAAAACTATTTAAATATCCTCAATAATATCATCTTTATAAAATATCTGCAGCAAAATATTCGTTTGATAATTAACCAACAACAAAATTCAACATCCTTGGCACAAAGGCCTCAACATAAATAAAATGTTCTTCAACGTTATTCAAATGTTCATCAACATATTCTTCAAATAAAAAAAAATGATACATAAAGGAATGAAATCATAAACATCGAATCCCATCCCGTTACGTATCAGAGCCAACTCTTAACTAGCCTTCACTACCTGCACTTGCCCACAAGGCGGAAATTTCAGCAGAAGGGGTGAGTTCACAAAACAAAAGTAATATATAAATATATGAATCATCCAATTTCATTGGAAAACAACAACAATAATAGCAACCATCATCAGCATAATTCAACAACTTCATCAATATTATCTCAGCAATTAGGTTCATCTTCAATTAACAACCACAACAACACTTGTGGCGACACCTCACCAACAACAACTCACAACTGACAACTCACACCTACGACAACTAATGCAAGACCTCAACAACGAATGCTTATGCAAATGTGGTACCAACTACGCACGTTGAATGCTAAGCATTCCGGGGCATAAGCCCCCACCAATTTGGATGGTTAAAGCATCCCAGGGCATAAGCCCTCACCAGATGAATGACTACCATTCCAGGGCATGAGCCCTCACCAATTGAATGTATAAACATTCCAGGGCATGAGTCCCCACCAATGAAAGTGAGTTATGAAGACTCTGTGGTGTATATCTGCATACAACCCTACAACATCTAATGGTGCATATCAACATGCAACCAACACCAACATCAACTAGGACATCCTCCCCAACCAGACACAACCACTCACCACCTCAATAACGACTTCAAAATTAGCAAAGTATATTTCATTTCATATAATCATACATATATCCATCATAAACATCTTCGTTTTATAGTTTTATCACCCCAATAATTCTTAATAAATCCAATAAACAACTTAGGAAGCTTAGGTTTGGGTTTGGAACACTCCAGAAAAATCACATTTTGGGTCGCACAGGACTCAGCTCGCTTAAGCGAGCTACTGGTCGCTTAAGAGACCAAAAAGACGTAACCCAGGGGGTTGCTCGCTTGGAGCTCGCTTACGGTTCGCTTAAGCGAACGGGCAAAATGACGTTGCTCGCTTGAGCGACGGGTAGTTCGCTTGAGCGTGCACAATTGACGAAAGTTCAGAATCGTTCGCTCCTGGGTTCGCTCGTGGCTCGCTTAAGCGAGCGGGAAAAATTTCAGACTGGGCGTGGCAAAGTGTCGCTCGCTTGAGCGACGGGTAGCTCGCTTGAGCGAGCGCTCATCTGGGCAGAAATAAAACCTACGATTTTCTAACCCCATTTTCATCCAAAAACCCAATTTTAATCCCCCAATCACCCAAAATGATTTAGAATAAGGTTTATGGGTTCAAGATACAATTAAACAACAGAAACAATTCACATAACATCATCATCAACACAATAATTCTCCAAAATTAGCATTCTTCACATTTCATAAAACCTAGAACAACTATCACCAATTCCAATCTAATTTCATGAAATTACATATGTATATATAGCATTTGAATCATAAGCCCACCCTTACCTGATTAGATGAACAAAAAGCTATAGAATCAACTTTCTTCTAGCAATTTCCCCTTGTTCTTGGCTCTTCTCTTCTCTCTCCCAAAAAGTCTGTTTCTTTTGTTTTACTGGTACGTACTACCTTACTGACTTCTTCCTATTCTTTCCTTAACAAAACATAACTCCCTTTTTTTTTTCATTTACTCCCTCACTAAACCTTATTAAATTTCTCCTTAATCCCTTCTTAATTATAATAATTTCAATTAAATCCCTTTTCAACTACATAAATATTATTCCCTCTAATTTTCATAAAATACTACAATTAATTATAATAAAATATAAGTCAAATAGCAACACACCAATATTCACATAAATCAATATTCTCATATAAAATACACAAAACATTTTAAAATCAACCAAAAATGGAAAAATATAAACTAGGGCGTTACAGATGTCATGATGTTGATGTTTGTCCGTTTTTGTGCAAAGTGTGAAATTGAAATGGTATTGTTTCTTTAAGTTTGTAGTTGGCGATGATGGATGTTGATATTATGATGATTTAAAGGATGATGATTTATTAATGATGATGAATTCTTACATGCAAAGTGATGACGACATTAATGATGAAATTGATGACGAAATACATGTATGAAAAATGAGGACGTTATTGATGACGATTTGTTTGGTGAACATATGCATTATTGGGTCATATGTTCATGCATTCATAAGTGTCGAGTCGGATATTTATATCCATATTGACAACGACTAGAATACTTTTTATTCATATTGGCGATGATTAATGATACAGTTGTATCAATTGTTGACGACTGGTACCACATGGATATAGAGTTGTGTCTAGGGGCATAACATACATTGATAGTTGATAAAATGTGTCATGTCTGATTATGTGTATTGGTGACGATTCTGATCAGTGTGAATGAATTTAATTAAGTGTTATTAATCATGTAAAATTGATTATGTCATTTTACCTTCATTTGATTATGCTTTTATTGTAGAATGTTATTTAACCCTAGTGGTCGTTTGCTTAACCACCTACCTTATTTGTATGAATGGGTAGATGGCTTGCATGATTAGTTGCTTTGATTTAAAGTGAGTATGATGAGGCTAGCTTTGGAAATACCTCATTTCTTTACTTCAGAGTCGTAGTGTCGAGCTTTGAATAAGATGTATGTCTGTTATTTATGTTTTATGACTTTATGAGATTTATTACTCAATATGTTGAGATTGAGATTTATACTTTGGTGATGTATTATGAGATATGTGGCATGGCTATGATTGTTAATGAAACCCTTTAAGAACGAAACTTTATGGTCTCAACATTTCCTAGACTAATCTCATGTTTCAGAAATCTTGTCTAATGTCACATGTCCAATACCGACCTTCATCTTTCGATCCTTCGGTTAGTATTTAAGATGACGAAGTAAAAAGCATTAAACTTCACCTTTCGGTCCTTCGTTTAATACTTGTTACTAAGTATTGAGAACGGTAAGATTAGATTAGAAAATAGGGTTACATAAAATTAGGGTTCTAGGCTTGGTTTGATTAGGATTAGGTCATTAGACTTATCTAACAATCCCAAGACATAGAATTCTACTCACACATGTTCATTGTAGACATAAAGAAGAAGAAAAAGAAGAAGAAGAGGCATAAATAACAAGAAAATAAAATAAAGAAGATGAACTTTTATTCAAAGAAAATATTGTCACTAATAATTACCAAGAACAAAAGATGAATTGATATATCTGCTAGCTGTTATATTTATAGCCTAATACTGACTTAATCCCTAAGAAATACATCATTGGAGTTTTACACAAGAAAACCCATGGGCTTCTTGGTCAAAACAAACTAAAAAAAGGCAGTTGGAACCTTGGCACGGTCGTGCCAACAATCTGGAAACAAAAGCAGCAACAGGGGAGACTATCGCGCACGACCGTGCCACTGGCAACACGGGTCGTGCCAAGCTTCTGCCTTGGTCATGAATTCTTCAACTTTGGTGGTGTGGCCACGCCGCTGTCTGGCGGCCACATGATGTAGTATCAAAAGTAAGTATTTTTGTTATCGTCTCCACAGGGACTGGTGCGATATTCTTAGCCATTCAACAATCGATATCGTTCTGAGCTAAGGGAGTAGTGATAAGTTTTGTTTCATAAACTAGAAAACTATGAAATTGTAAACAATACGAGAGTTAACAGGGAAATGATTATGCTGAGATTAAACTTCATCAACCTACTTATACGTATTCTCATATTAGTGTTGCAGATTCTAATTATCAATTAATATTATCACATATTGCTCGACAACATCATTCGTGTCCAAATGATGTCGTGATTTCTATTGGGTCGTTCAATCGTCGAATTACCAAACTATTGAACGATCCAATAGTCGATTGTATCGTTGTATAGCTGATTTCCCAAGCTATTAAACAATACAAAAGCTTTGGGTTCCAATATTCAAGGTGATTATCAAAACCTAAATTCCATGTCTAGAACAAAAGCTTTGATAGAAGATTATTCTAACCTAGATTCAAAAGGTATCTTTCAATAACAATTCAAACCCATAAGATTGTAATGGAAAACAAGAATAACCTCAACATCATAAGATAATTAAAATCAAACCACATCATAATCAAAAGGAATACATACTAGTAGAGTTGATTACATTTAATCCCAACAAAAGAGTTTAGCTACTCATTTTCATGGTAACCTTACAAGGAGAAGAAAATAAAAGGAATAACCAAGTCATGATGTCTCAATGATTTTGCAAGTCCTCTCCAATCCTTGTAGCTCCTTGCTTCTTGATGTTCTCTCTGCTTTCCCCTTGGTTTTTCTCTCTCTAAAGAATAATATCTCCTCTGGTTTGAGGTTTGGGGCTATTTATATTATTTATGGAAAATTGTACACTTCGCTTAGCCACACTCAGATTTCTTCCCCATTGGTTTTCTGCCACATCAGCACTAGACGTCCAAAACCGCCTTAGCTCGCCTAGTCACGCATATCTCTCGCTTAGCCACGCTTCATTGCTTTGACTTTGCTTAGCCATGCTTCCAGATTCAAATTTCCTTTGCTCTCTGACTTGCATTGCTTTGACATGGCTTTGGCTTTGCTTAGCCACGATGACATCATCTAATTTTCTTCACTTTCTTTAATATTTTTCTCTTGGCAAGCAATTCTCTACATAATTGGTTGGTATTAGACATAAAAAGCATAAAGTAGTATTTATCTATTATTTTGGAGCTTTTCATGAGATAATTTGTAAATTAAGTAATTAAAGTGCCTAAAATATATATGCTATTTAACTAATTTATGGCACTTATCAAACTCTCCCCAACCTAAATTTTTGTTTGTCCTCAAGCAAAGGACTCAAAAATTAAAATTTACAAGCCTTGGACAAAATTTTAGAAGCAAAACATGGATTGAGAAAATTTCCTTTTCTTTTTGTGAATCAATCAATTTGGTTTGAAAAAGTTTAAATTGCATGATTCATCTTTGAATTGCACAGGCAAGTCTTAGGTTTCTCATTGAACTAGAAATGAACTATGAATGTGAAACAAGTCCTCGACATAAAATTCATGTCATGCAGTTCAAGTCAATAACACAACTATCAGTGAACCACACCTAACACACTTCTTTGTAAGTAAATAAAACAAATTGAATACCATGAATGTGGGACTTGAACACACACCTGACAATGTTGATAACATTTCGATCAGGTTAGGTGTCCATCCAAATATCATCTCAAAAAGCATAGATCAAAAGGTCTTTAAAGGGTTGTAATGTGGCTTGGCTACAAAAGAAATAACATATGTGGGAAATTGAATTCAAATAGCCAAGTATAAAGGAACATTCTTTCTATTTACAACAGAACAAAATATTTACACAACCTCTAAATTTCTAAAAAACCTTGGTGATTAATAACAAACACTTTGATCTTAACAATTTATTCTATTTTTGATTTTCTTTTCTTTTCTTTTTCTCATATACAATTTTTTTTCTTTCATTTCTTTTTCTATTTACACTTGTTGTCAAGATCAATTACAAATGTCACCATTACTTAACACACAAATAAACTTCCCCTTTCTCCCCAACATGTCTAAAATCATACCTAATTGAATATTCCCCTATCCTAAGGCAAGGGACACAATAAACAATACAATGAAGGTTCAAGGTTAAATAAAAAAAATCAGAATCTAACAGTGACTCAATTATGAACTGGATTTTGAAAATTTAGGGCAAATTCAGCAAGTACGTTGATTTTTGCTTATGAATCTGATAGTTCAAAATTGTAGACTCTGATACATTTGACTCAAAGGGTTTAACAAGTACTCACTCACTCACTGGGTAGGCTTTATGTGGTCAAGTGGTTATGCTCAATTTCAAAAACAAAATGTGCCTTGATCCTTTCTATGCTTTCATACCATTCAAAACAATTATTAGATTTAACATAAAACGACCGAGTTAAACATACATTGTCAGTTTCCTGCATATAATATAAACAGATTGAAGTTTCCTCACATTTAGGCTAGTTCTAAGTGATTCACATAACAAACATGTTATTTTAGAGAACTGCATGAAATAACTTTTGTGTAAAGTACACATTTCAATTTCAAGTTATCATTCTAGAAAAGCAAGAAACATGTACCTTGGCTTTGTGCAATTCATTAAATTTTCTATCATTATCATGCATCTGTTGTTGATTCACTCAACTTTGGATCATTCAAACATTTGAAACAACTTTAAGCATACACATCCATCATCAAAACATAAGACCATTATCATTACAGAGACACTTGTTCAAAACATGAGTACTTGTTCGTCAACAGAAGTGCACAAATGAAACACTTGTTCAACAACAAAATAGTACTAGTTAAAATTAAAAGTGCATAAACAAAACAGTTGTTCAACATCACGGAAACAAAGTAGTACTATTGTTCCAAATAAAAGTACAAAATAAGATAATAAAGTAGAGATAAAGAGAATAAAATAGTCTGAAAACTATAAAAGACATCACTCAGTAAAGGTGTGCTTTTCCGTCTCTATCTCTCTCTACATCAATCTAACTCCATGGCATCATTGGCTCCCTCATTCCAAGTATCACCGGCATCGTTGCTTCCACCTTCTTCTCCATCATCCTCGCTGCCTTCTTCACCTTCTTCAACTTCTTCGGCATCACTTGATTCAGCAACAGCAGCACTCGCCCCTCCTGGATAAAATGGTCTGACCCCAGGCCAAGCAACATGAGCCTGGAAAGCATCCGGAGTCATCAACTGGTGCGCAGGAGCCTGTGGAACTCCAAACTGCAGCTGTAACCTGTACATAGAGTCTTGAATAGTGTTAAGAGCTCTATGATTAGCTTCATTTTGATCCCAAGTGTAGGTATAAGCAGCCAAGTATCTCGGATCCCACTCAGAAAATAGAAATTGTTGGGGTGCAAGTTCAGGTTGTGGCTCTTGAGGAACTGGAGGGGCTGGTTGAGCTAGAGGGGCTACTGCCCTTGCTCTATCTCGTCTACCTGTGCAATATCTTCCAATATATTTGTCTGTAATAGGACGCTTGATGGTTTCATGAACATGGGAAGGTATAACTATTCGGGCCTCACGGCAAAGTCCAATGATCAGGCCGGGAAAATTAAGGGGACAATTATGTTTAGCAGGTGGTTTGATCCTGCTCTCAGCAACTATCTTCATTTCTTGAGAGATTACCCTAGCGATGTCAACTTGTTCATTAGCTAGGATGAAGTATAGAAGGGGTGTAACATCAAGAGTAGTAGATGAGGTGTTCAACAATCAAGCGCCACAACCTGGTGTGATCAAGATGTAGTATCAAAAGTAAGTATTTTTGTTATCATCTCTGTTGTGAATTCGTTGATAAAAACACACCAATAAAACTTTTGATGCGTGGAACAAATTAATACCAAGCAATCAATATCAAGCGGTTGACAAAATAATTCAAACAATAAGTAAACAACAAGAGATGAAAGAAGAGGGAGAATACAAGAATTTTTTTACCCAGTTCGGTCTAATGATGACCTAGTCTGGGGGAGAGAGCAGCTCTCCGTTCCACTATAATGATATGAGTTTCTTTACAAAGAGATATTGAGTTACAAGAATCAGTCTTCAAACCTAATTCTACCCAAGTCCCAGCCTCTTCCCGTGACCAAGAGACTCAATCCTAATAGTGTTTTGTTCAAGGTGAATCAAAACAATCTCAACCCTAGTGTTTGTTGCCAAGAGAAATTCTCTATAAACCCTAGTTTGTATGTTGGCTTCTAAACCCTGTTTTCTACACAGTGTTTTGTTTTCTACACACATAATCATCTGATGCAAGACTTATATTTATAGTGGAAAGCATCCTCATAAATTGGAACCAAATCAGGCCCATAAAAATACGTTTTATTTTTATGCTTCTACGCGAAATGGTGCTCCGATTTTGCCAGATCGTGTTCCATTTTTTACGATTGGAAAGTGTCAATTCTGGTGTCAAAATCGTGCTCCGATTTCTCAAATCGTGCTCCGATTTCTCAAATCGTGCTCCGATTTTGACAGCTTCAGCAAACTTCAATTTCTCCAATTTTGAGTCACTTTCAACATTTCTCCACCTTGACTCTAAATTAGTGATGATGCTAATTTAACCATCAATCACCTTGCTGATCTCTCCAACCTTCATCTATGCTTCAATGAAGTTAATCAAGTTTACACCATACCTCTTCAGCCCCCGGAGTGATCAAATCCGTCCTCCTGAAGATTCACTTGCATCCAATCACCCTTGGTCATTTAGGGTAATCCCACAAGCCATGTTATACATTCTTCAACCTTCGGAATGCCTTCCGTCTTCATGAAGAATTCCCTTGCTCATAACTAGAGCATAGCACCCAAGGTCCTCCATATCCGTACCATTACCGGTGTGTTCAACTCCACCTCAAGTTGAGCGTACTCAACCTCAACTAGAAAATGCGTACATCCCACTATGTCTTCAACCTTGAAATTCCACCGCAACAGGTAGATCATGAGTATTGTTGCCTCCGCCTCTCCAGACTGATCATTAGTATTCTTACCACCACCTCTCCAAGCTGATGTTGAGTGTTTAACGTCTCTCCAGACGATTCATAAACACTCACTTGCTTCCCACAATCCTATGATTCTTAGCTAATGAAACAAGTTTCCAAGTCTGGTTCTTTTCCAATGAAATCATTTCCTCATTCATTGCCTTCAACCAATCCTTGCTTTCGATGCTGTCTAATGCTTCCCTGAAGTTCTTTGGTTCCGAGTCTTGCAATTCTTCAGCTGCATTCAAAGCATAACAAGTAAGGTCAGCATAACCGTATCTTTCAGGTGGCTTAATTTGTCTCTTTTTCCTATCTCTTGCTAGCTGATAGTCAGGATCAATTATTTCTTGGCCTTCACTCTCATCAGGTACTGGAGTCTGATCCTCCCCTTCCCTTTCATCAGTGGTAGGCTCCACCTCAAACTAAATTTTCTGTACCCCTGTTTCTGAGCTTGCTTCCAGGTCTTTGCACTTCATCCCAGAAGGGTCTCATCAAAAGTAACATCCTTGCTTATAATAATTGATCCTCCAGGTTCCATCTTCCACAGTTTGTAACCTTTCACACCTTCAGGATAACCAATGAAAATACACTTCACAGCTCTAGCATCAAGTTTGTCCTATCTGACATAAGCAAATGCTAAAGCTCCAAAAACTTTTAAATTAGACTAGTCTGCCGGTCTCCCACTCCAAACCTCCGTAGGTGTCTTGAGATTTGTCCATGTTGATGGACATCTGTTAATCAAATATGCTGCAGTACTAATAACTTCTCCCCAGAAAATCTTGGACAATCTAGCTCCCGACAACATACACCTCACACGCTCCAACAAGGTCATGTTGATTCTTTCAGCAAGACCATTCTGTTGAGGTGTGTATGCCACGGTTCTATGCCTCTTTATATCTTTTTTCCTGCAAAACTCATTAAATTGCTCTGAAACAAACTCCAGGCCATTGTCAGTTCTTAACACTTTCAGTTTAGTTCCAATCTGATTTTCTATAAGTGTATTCCATTCTTGAAATTTTCCAAAAGTGTCACTTTTATTTTTCAGAATGTAAACCCATAGCCATCTAGAATAATCATCAATAATAGACAGGAAATATGAACCTCCCCCATGAGTTTTAACTGATGCTGGACCCCAAAGATCCAAATGAACATACTCAAAAGGCCTACTAGATTTATGCACACCCACCCCAAACTTCACCTTGTGTTGTTTGCCTAATGTGCAATTATCACAGAAATCTAGTTTGTTCAATTTTTCATTCCCTAGCAAACCTTGTTTAGCTAGCTCAACCAAACCCCTCTCACTGACATGACCTAACCTCAAATGCCACAGTTTAGTTATGTCCAAAGTGTCTACACTAGCAACCATGTATTTTAGACCCTTTAGCTATAACTAATGCACCATGAGAAATTCTCATCATACCACGTTCAATTCTAGTACAATAACCTAGATCATCAAACATGCTTATAGATATTAAATTTCTCTTAAGTTCAGGAATATACCTCACATCCTTCAAAAGGAAATCACTATCATCAAACATTTTGAGACGGATAGTACCCATACCTTGAATTTTGCAAGCCTTATTATTACCAAGGCGAACAACTCCACCTTCTTTCAGCTCCAATGTTTCAAAGTACTCCTTTCTCGAACAGATGTGATAAGAGCACCCAGAGTCCAAGTGTAACGCCCGCTTTGAACTATTTTATTTATTTAATTATTTGATTGAGTTTAGAGTCTTTTTAAATAATTTATTTGATTTATGGTGATGTGTGTTATTTTTGTGTTATATGTTGGTGTTTTAGTAGCATATTATATTATAATATATATGTTATTTGGTGTAGAGATATTATGTTATTTGGTGTAAAAATATATTTGTTATGTGGTGTAGAAATACTATGTTATTTGTTATAAAAATATATGTGTTATTTGGTGTAGAAATATATATGTTATTTTGTGTAAAAATATATTGTGTTATTTGTTATAGAAATATGTTTGTTATGTAGAGATATATTTGTTATAGAAATATATTCGTTATTTGGTTTGAAAATAAATTTGTTATTTGTGTAGAAATATATATATATTATCTAGTGTAGAAATATATTTGTTTTAGAAATAATTAGATATGATGATATAATATAATATATTTAAGTAAATATGGGTTGTTACATAATTTTAGATAATTTGAGGGAAGGAGTAGAAATAAGATAAGATGAGTAAGAGAATAGTAATAGGAGAATTAGGGTTAGAATTATTTAGTACGTGATATAACTTTTAGAGAAACCTAGAGAAAAAGGGCAAAAGTTATGGTGCATAAGCCATAACTTATGCACCATGCATAAGTACTTGTCAACCATCAGATCATGCTTAATCTAACGTTTCACAGCTCACATCTCACACCCACACTTTGATTGCAGAAAATCATTCTTGCTCGCACGCGTTTTCGCAATCAACTGCTCCGACGTGACTTTG
Source organism: Medicago lupulina (assembly GCA_958299785.1). Lineage (NCBI taxonomy): Eukaryota > Viridiplantae > Streptophyta > Magnoliopsida > Fabales > Fabaceae > Medicago > Medicago lupulina. The sequence continues at coordinate 60,625,777 of OY283139.1, read as the reverse complement.
CTTGCCCTGACCCTTGCTCCGACGTCGTTTTCCGGCAAGGTCACGGCGACTCAACTGCTCCGACTTGATTCCTCCGACGTTGCTCTCTTGCTCGCGCTGGAACTTGCTCCGACGTGGTTTTCCGGCTAGATCACGACGTTACTCAACTGCTCCGAAGTTCCTCCGACTCAATTGCTCCGACATTTCTCTCTTGCTCCCGCTTACGCTAGCTCCGACGTGGTTTTTCGGCTAGGTCACGGCCTGATTTCACCAGCATTCACCCTTGCTCGCTGCTCCGGTTAGCTTTCATTTATATATTTATTTCGTTCATCTTCTATTATGAACTTGATTCTGGTGGTTTTCAATTAATTCTTAGATGTTTTGGTTGCTTACAGAATTGATTCTTACCACAAATTTGTAGCTTTTGATTTTTATGCACAAATTTATAGTTCAACTAACTCACTCAAAATTTATATGAAAATTTGTAGCTTTTGATTCTTACCACAACTGCTCCGACTCAATTCCTCCGGCGTTGCTCTCTTGCTCGCGTTCGAACTTGCTTCGACGTGGTTTTCTGGCTAGGTGATGGCGTGACTCAACTTCTCCGACTCAATTGCTCCGACTCAATTAGGTCACGGCCTGATTTCACCGGCATTTACCCTTTCTTGCCGCGGCCTGATTTCACCGGCATTTACCCTTTCTCGCTGCTCCGGTTAGCTTCCACGAATTTCACCCTTGCATTTTCAGGTAATCAGTAAATTGTATTTCGGTTTTGATTCAAATTTCAGCACTCTTTTATGGTTTCTGTTTATAGAACTATGCTCTGTTAGTATGTTTGGAATATTTCAGCACTTCACTTCAAATTCCTTGACCAATCTAAATTTGAATTATTGTGAATTATAATATTTTGGATCAATGGAACATTTAATGATGTGTTTGTGTATCCTCTTCTACATGCTCTCTGCATCTTTATGTTGAAATTTGTCTACTATGAGGTTTTCCCTAAGATCTTAGCTAAGTCTTTTATTAGGTGGATGATAAATCATATAGGTTGATCTGGGTGTAGCCTTTTTTGGTTATAGCCTTTTTTGGAAATATTTGTTGTTGTAGCTTGTTTCCTTTTGCTGATCATGATTGTCAGATGCTATGCATAAAAAACAATTTTTTGGTTTTTGTGCAATAAAATCCTTGAAATTGTGTGTTTTATTATCTGTCTAAGAAAAAATGTACAATTTGGGTCTGAGTCTACATTTATTATTACACTATAAGCACTTACTTAAATGTGCAAGCACATCCTATATGGGCATGGCTCACCATAATGACCTTTTTTCTGATGACATTTGCATGAGTTGTATTTGAACCTAGGGTTCCTTCATTCAAATCCTGCTATAAATCCTTTTTGAGTATGTGATTTGCATTGGGGTAATCCTGTTATAAATAGGTGAATGTGAATAAAGAATAAATATTGATGTGTATTTGGGAATGTGAATATGAATAACTATTTGACCAAAATGCAGGATGGATTTGATATCAACTTCATCTGACAGTGGACAACTGAGTGTTGAAACTTCATCACTGATTCATGCTGATCAACCGTCAATGTTGGCACTGAAGATACCACTCAAGCACAACGATATCAACAAATTTGTGATGTTACAGTTCAGCTTTCTACACGTTTTTGTGCAGATCCAGAGTCATCTAAAATTTTTCTCGACGGTGTTCTTGAAGATGGAAAAAAGGCAAAGGAGTTGCTTCTTTCTAAAGGTATTCGTACAGGCTCGACGCCATCTAAGTCTTCAAAAGTAGCTGCTGTTGGTGAAACATCTGCTGGGGTGAAGCCCACCGCACCAAAGTTCAAAGAAAGACCAAATCCAATTAAGGCAAAGAAGCGACTTAAAAGTGATTATGAAAAAGCTAGAGAAAGGCAGAAATTCCTTATCAATCGGAAGAAACAAAAGAGAGATGATGAAGCTTTATTGGGGATAGTGGTCACTGATTGATTGTTTTTAGGTTATAAGTTTGTACTAGATTTTATTTTGATGATTATAGTTTGGATATGATCTAAATGAAATTATACATTTCATATTTTTTGTTGTTATGTATTGATGATTATAGTTTGGATCATATATGATCTAAATGAAGTTATATAATTCACTTTTTTTTTTGTTATGTATTGATGATTATAGTTTGGATATATGAACTAAATGAAATTAAATATGTAATAAAAAATGAAAACATGAAATTATGCCAAAATCATCTTGCTAAGGTTTCCAGCAGGTGAAAAAAACTAAGGACCTATAGTTGTTTCTGTGAGTTGTACTCCAAAACCATTTTGCTGTGAAAATGGTTTCTGTGAGTTATACTCCAAAACCATTTTGCTGTGGGAATGGTTTCCAGCAAGAACAACATGTACCATTAAACCATGCTTATTGTTTCAGTAATAATTTCAGTGTATAATATCTTAATCATTATTTAAACCCATGTACCATTAATAATTTCATTTAAAACCATTACACAATTATATTGGTTTTACATACAAGACTATCAAAACCATTAAACCATACTTATGGTTTCAGTATTCCATACCCCTAAGTTTGTTTGAAAAATAAAATAAAATGAACATTATACTATGAAACATATAAAAAGAAAAAAATAAAATGAACTACAAATTATTTGGCATGAGTCTGGATAACTAGTGAACTATAGCTTTATAGATCCTCCTATTTGTACGCCAAAACCATTAAGTACATCTAATGGTTTTTCAGTACAACACATAAAAGCCATTTCAACAGGAAAATGGTTTTGGAATTATTTAGGTCAGCGGATTATAGGAAAAGTGAGGTGTCTGGTGTTTGAATCACGACACTTACAAGATTATAGGAAACAAGACTTTACTTATACAGATTTTGTGTGTGAGTGTGTCAAAACATCTAAAGTTCAACACTAACCTATTATCTATCATGGTATTTATTTTAGGTTTGGATTTGATCTTTTTGTGAGCTTACTTATAGTTATAGGTCTTCTAAGGGAAAACAAACAGACGTTGGAACACAAGAATGGCTCGGCCACTCGGTTTCAAATACGTGCTATTTCTCAATTTGAAACTATTAGTTTTCTTATAAAAACTATTATAATCCAACCTTTTTTTTCCCTAATAAAAAGTCATGTTATCAACTTTCCACAATTTGATTTTACACGTTATTTTAACCTTTAGATTTCACATCGGTTATGAACTTATAAGCATGGTAGTATAATTTAGTTACAAGTGATAAAGCCATACACAACAAGGAAATTACAAGGGAGAAATTCAGTCAAACAAGCAGCGTAGCCATCAAAGCATGGTCACTGCCAGTATATTTGTTTGCAAAAGGATTTCATACTTGTTTGTCTTTGTGAGTGCAACAAGTCAGAAATTTCAGTGTAAGGTCTGTGGTGCAAAGCACTAAACCACAATTGTGGAAAAAAAACACATCCAGAAACATAATAAAAGAAATTCATAGTATGAACTTGATACATATCCAGAAAATGTTCAACATCTTTAATCAAACTCAATAATATAAAAACATTAAGACTAATTCAAATTCAAGTGGGATGTGCTAGCTTTTGAAGCATATCTTTATAGTATGAAGTTGCTTCCTTCTCCACATGGGTTCTTTTGCAGTTGCTTGTGTCGGTTATTATTGTGGAACATTTCAATTATTGCTTGCGAGCAGTTGTGACATTCCTTTGCTCCTCCTCCGATTGCGTCAGTCCAATGCGGAATGATGGCAATGGCCCTAGGTCCCTTGTTTTTTTTCACCTGGATGATCACAGAAAACCATTAAGTACATATAATGGTTTTAATGTACAACACATAGAAACTATTTGCACACAAAAATGGTTTTAAAGTGTTTTAAAGTGTGACACTCAAAGTGACATTCAAAGTGTTTCATCCTTATGGAAGTCGTTCTTTTCACATGAATTAGTCCAAGAAAATATATAAAGAATCTGCAACTGAAAATGACATAACAATGGAGGCACAACAAAGTGTTTTAAAATGGTTTTGGTATAATTTTATTAAGAACAACAAATACATTATGGACATTTTATTAAAGTAACTTCTAAGTTCTAACTAGACATGCACAATTGAAAACTGTCAATTAAATGTCTCCAATATTTCAATCAAAGCATAACAATGGAGGCGCTCAACAACAAAATAACATAACCCAGACCAACTTGTTGTTGAGATATAAGTATAACTAATGCTTAATGTTTTGACATAGATCATCCCAAACAAATAGTACATCAGTTAATTTAAACATGTCAGAATGATAAAAGACCACAATCATCAATAAATGATATTACCTCTCTTTTCTCATGTTATTACATTTTCAGTTGAATAAAATCAGCAAGCATAACTACCTGTTACCTTTCAAACAATGTTATGTTTACTTAGATACCAACTGCATAGATTATCAGAACTGAAATCAACAATAACGCTGATTCCGCGGATTGGTCCAACTACAATATCGTTTACTTGTTGATGGATTACATGTAAACCATTTCAAATTCAGAGTAAAATAACACATTTTACAACTTAGATTCTAAACCAAACAAAGAAATTGTTAAAAACAGTTCTAAAGCAAATCAACACTCTGAAACCATTTCCACAGCAAAATGGTTTCAGAGTAAAACTTGAAAAAACCATTAACACAGCATTTTGGTTTTGGCATGATTTTTAAACAAAACATACTATAATAAGCACATTTAAACACTCTGAAACCATTTATTTGAGTTGATTTTCCCCAATTCGAAATTAAAATGTCAATTTAGGGTTACATAGATGCAATTACTTTCCAAACTAAACAAAAATCATTTCCAACTAACAGAAACACTTTCAAAACTCATTGTAATTACTTGAAAGCACAACATAAGTTCAAACCTTATAGTAATTAAACTGTGAATTTTAGGGTTATAGATGCAATTACTTTCCAGAAACCATTTCCAACTAACAGATGAAATTAAACTGATTGTAATTACTTGAAAGCATAAGATAAGTTCAAACCTCTTTTGTTTTCATCTTTTCCAACTGTTATGGTGAAAGCGGCGATGATGATGAATGCGGTTTCCGACGTGGTGAATGTCGTTTCCGACGTGAATGCGGTTTGCTTCCGGTGGTGAATGTCGTTTCCGACGTGAATGTGGTTATGGTGAATGCGGTTTCTGGTGGTGGAACGGTTTCCGGTGGTGGAAGTTTGTTTCCGGCGTGATTTTGCGGTGGTTCCAAAGCAAATCAACACTCTGAAACCATTTCAACAGCAAAATGGTTTCAGAGTAAAACTTGCAAAAACCATTTACACAGCATATTGGTTTTGGTATAATTTTTAAACAAAACATACTATAATAAGCACATTTAAACACTCTAAACCATTTGTTTGAGTTGATTTTCCCCAATTCGAAATTAAAATCTCGATTTAGGGTTACACAGATGCATGCAATTACTTCCAAACTAAACAAAAACCATTTTCCAACTAACAGAAACACTTTCAAAACTCATTTGTAATTACTTGAAAGCACAATATAAGTTCAAACCTGTTTTGTTTTCATGATTTTGCTATTTTGTTGAGTTTCAATGGTGATATGGTGGAGATGCTTGCGCGAATGATGATGATGATGTTGACGAAAAACGACGGTGGTGATGATGATGGTGAACGATTACAGTTATGGTGAATGACGGTTACGGTTACGGTTATGGTGAATGATTGAAATGCGACGGCGATGGTGATGGTGATGGTGAACGGCGGTGAACGGCGGTGATGATGATGGTGAACGGCGACGACGATGGTGAACGGCGACGGTGACGGAAGATTGATTTGGTGAACGAGATTGATGCTTACAGGTTTTCTGTGGAAGTTTGTTTTGTTCAGGTTGCTGTAGAAAGCAATTTTGGTTTTTTCTGGAGTGTAGAAAGCAATTTTGTGTGGGCTAGGTGTTAATGGGTTGGACTTATGCATGGTGCATAAGTTATGGCTTATGTATGATAACCACAACCGAGAAAAAGAGAGGAGGCGCGAAGGAGAGAAGAAAAACCTAAGAAGAACGCAGCTTGATTCAGGAGACCAAATTAAGGTAAGGGTGAGCCTAGCTTTCATTATATTAAACTGTAATTCAATTCAATTATGATTAACAAGAGATGGATGAGTTTTTGAGAGAATTAAGAACTAGGTTAAGGTGAATGAATTAAAAGATGAAGTTGAAAGGTGAGAATTAATGAAAACTAGTTTAGGTTTCGAATTGAGTTTCTAGTCTTAAAAAGAGTGGATAATCTAGTAGGTTAATGAATAATTAATGTTCTAATGATAGGATAATCATAGGCTGATGTTTAAGGTCATGTTTTGAGGGTATTGGATCGAAAACGGAGTAGAAAAGGTTTCCCCAAGGCGAAACCGCAATTGAACTGCGATTTTGCTGTCGCTGTGCAAAACACGTTACTTGTTGTCTCAGTTGGACAAGTTTAAGTTCCGAACTGGGTTTAGGTGTCTTCATGAAAGTTGTAGATATAGATGTTAGATTTCACTAGCCTTTGGAGTGACTCAATTTAAGCTTTTAGAACTCTAGATATGATTAAAATACTACAAAGGGGTCAACAGGCTCGTTCTCTTTTCGATTTTCTGTAACCGAAAAACTAAAATAAAAACTGGGACTTTTCTGTTCATAATTAGCTTTTGATGTCTTCAAGAAAGTTGTAGATAATTGAGTTAGCTTTTAAATGGCTTCAGAGTGACTCAAAAATGTTTTGTGAATCTTGAGTTATGATAAAAACACTCCAAGTAGGTCTTGGAAAAAACAGCATTTTCTGTTTCACGTTCTTATGTCTTTTTCATACATTTCTGTTCCGAAATGGGTCTTGGTGTAAACACGAAAGTTGTAGGTAATTGAGTTAGATTTCTAATGGCTCTGGAGTGACTAGAAAATTATTTGTAGATTTTGAGTTATGATGAAAATAGTCCAAGTAGGTCTTGAGAAAACTTTAAGAAAACTTAGCATAACTAATCCCAAGTTAGTCCAAAGACTTAGAGTTGGTTTCCAAACTTCAAACTTAGGTATTAGGGATTTAGTTGAGGTGTTTTATGAGTATTTGGCTTATGTCTTATTTAATCATACTTGATTACTTTTGAAGAATGTTATTGCTTATGAATTATGAATGATGAGTGCATAATGTGCTATACTTATAAAGTTAATGTGATGATTTGATGTTGTTGATAATGATTGTGAATTGCTTGTGCTGTTTCTGTTGCTGTTATGAACTGCTAAGTTGTTTGTAATGTGATTTAATGATTAAATGCATTACTCGAAATATTATTGAATGATCAAGATATTGTTGAAATGAATTGTTATTAAGCTTGATGTGATTTGATTATGCTGCAATTGTTATTTAACTAAGTTGCATGAGTATGAATAAGTTGATGATGAACTCCAAATTATTGGATGTATAAGTGATAAGTTGATTAAGGTGTCTTGTTGATAGAGTCCATGCATTAGCATTCATTGAGCTTTGTCCTCACCATGATAGGAGCTTTGTCCTCCACACGATTATTAGGAGCTTTGTCCTCCGCACGATTATTAGGAGCTTTGTCCTCCGCACGATTAAAGTATATTAATACTTATGATGACGTTTGGTACCACATGCATATAAGTGTCTAAGTTGCATTGTCGCATTTGTCGAGTCAAAGTCGTTGTTGATGAATTATCATCCATGAGTTGTTAAGTTGTTGATGAATTATCCTCTATGAGTTGTCGAGTTGTTTTCTACCCATGTGTTGTTAAAAAAGTACCTATGAAGATTATACGATGTTTATGATGTGATTTATATGACGTTGACTAAGATGTTGCTATATTGATTATGATATTGTTATGTTGTTATGATGTTGTGTATATGATACTAATTATAATGTTATAATGTTGTTTATGATGTTGATTATTATAGTGAGATGATGATTACATTGAGTTGTTTTAAATTTATTAGTGATGATGATTACATGATGGTATCTATGAGTTGTTAAGTGTATTTGATGATGTTTAAGATGTTTTGTGATGATGTTCTTTGATGATGTCTAAGATGCTTTGTGATGATGTTCTTTGATGATGTTTAAGATGTTTAGTGATGATATTCTTGATGTTGCTTAAGATGTTATGAGATAAATATTTGAGACGTGCTTATATGTTAATTGTTGTTAAACTTAATTGTTGAATTATCTGTTTATTATATTGTTTGTGAATCTCACCCCTTCTGTTGGAATTGCCGCCTTGTGGGCAAGTGCAGGTAACCAAGATTAGGTGCAGTCGTGTGAGGCATTCCTCACTGTGTCTTAGGTGCTCTGATATGTAACGGGATGGGGAATCTTGTCAAATGCTTTTCTGTTCCTTGCATGTCAATTATAATTTTATAAAGACTAATTTTAGATGAACTTTTGAAATGTTATGAAGAGGCCTGCGTGCCAAGACTTTTAAGATTCCGCTGCAATGTTTTGAGAAGTTTAATAACTATTTTTATGATGAATGAATTTTTATTCAATTCCTTTGAGATGTTTTAAGAAAGTGATACTCCGTTTATGTGAAAACTCTGATTTGATTTACGAAATTTTTACGTTGGGAAAACGGGGTGTTACACCAAGACGCAACCCTTTTCAGGTTCCCAACTTGTCAAAGTTAGTGCTTCAGCACTCTCATAACCTTCCTCTTCACTTGCAATTTGAATGGATGAAGTACCACTTCCAACACCCTTTCTCTCCAGACAATCCTTCTTGAAGTGACCTGGATTATGACAAATAAAACATTTGTACTGTGTTTTATTACCACCACCCCTCGACCTAGACTTTGACCTGGAATTACTGCCTTTCCCATTTCCTCTGTTTTCACTTTTCCCCCTTGAGACATTCAAGCCTCCTCCACTATCATCAACCTTCAACTCTTTGAACTTGGTTAACTCTTTGTATCTCAAAGCTGCTTGGACCTCCAAAGTGATAGTGCCCTCTTTGCCATAAAGCATTGTATCCTTGAAATTTTCAAAGGACCTAGGTAAAGCACACAGTAGGTGTAAGGCTTTATCCTCATCTTCCAGATTCACATCTATGTTCGCCAAATGATCAATAATCTTATTGAACTCCGTCAGTTGCTCCATTATAGGTTTTGACTCCACCATTCGGTAAAACTAGAGTTGTTGTTTCAGATATTGTCTTTGTGCCAAGGACTTGGTCATGTACAATGAATCAAGTTTATTCCACATAGACACAGCAGTAGTCTCCCTTGCTACCTCTCTCAACACCTTATCCCCAAGACACAGAATGATGGCACTGACCGCTTTATCATTCATCTCAGTCTTCTCAGCAGGTGTTAGATGCGTAGGCATCTGTGCTTCTCCCTTCAATGCTTCAACACACTTTTGTTGAATTAGAATTGCCCTCATCTTTACCTTCCACAACCCGAAGTCGTTACTACCGGTAAACCTCTCAATATCCCACTTCGAACCCATGATACCTGGTTATTGATTTGACCTTTGCCCCACGGTGGGGGCCAATTGTTGTGAATTCGTTGATAAAAATACACCAATAATACTTTTGATGTGTGGAACAAATTAATACCAAGTAATCAATATCAAGCGGTTGACAAAATAATTCAAACAATAAGTAAACAACAAGAGATGAAAGAAGAACAAGGAGAACACAAGAATTTGTTTACCCAGTTCGGTCTAATGATGACCTAGTCTGGGGGAGAGAGCAGCTCTCTGTTCCACTATAATGATATGAATTTCTTTACAAAGAGATATTGAGTTACAAGAATCAGTCTTCAAACCTAATTCTACCCAAGTCCCAGCCTCTTCCCGTGACCAAGAGACTCAATCCTAATAGTGCTTTGTTCAAGGTGAATCAAAACGATGTGTTCGGATTGGGATGGGGACGCGTCATCTTAGGCAATTGTTTCTTATTCCTCAATTGCATACACAACACAGATTGAATATATCGATAATTTTAACAATCAAAACGCAAAAAGGTCCCACAGGGCGTGCCAATTTGTTTACACTGATTTTTGGTAAACAACCACTGGTTTATAAATATTTACTTGCAAGATCAACCAGTAAATCTTAGGACATATTTGCATTTGTGATTTTGATATATTGATATTATTTTTGTAGGAATTTGATGATAAAAAGCAAAGGAAAATGATCGAATTCAATTCGGTTGAATCCTATCGAAACTGATGTAAATAGAAAGGAATAAATTGCTTTAATGAAAACAAATAAATTGCAAAGGCATTCAAGAAAATGAAATTAAATTGCATTGATCGAATGTAAATTGGTACACAGATTCATACATTGCAACTTGTGACTCGTTTCTCACTTCCATGCGGATAATTTGAGTGTAAGTTTTGTGTATGAGTAAATTGTGACCGTTTTCCCTTTGGGAAAAATACTATATATACTAATAGGAAACAACTACCTGAATTCGAATAACTATAACTGCTATGAATCATTCGATTTGAATTTTGAATGTCTTTTGAAGAGGTTTCTGTTGCCCTGATGTTTCATCTAAGGATTGCTATCCTTGGAGCCTTTCCAACCGTCGAAATAAAAACCCCTATTTTCGAATATTCCCAACAAGTCCAACCTCGGTAGAAATATAACGAAATAAAGATCTCGATCAGTCAATCAACCTGTTTGACCCAGTAATAATATTAGCCTCCAAAATTCTTGGATAACAAATTGCCCCCTAGACACGTCATTTTCGACTCATCCTAGGATAGGGAGAAGATGATGTTTCTGATCTCTAATCGAAACAAAATAGCATATGATTCTGAAAAGGGTTTAATCATGTTGTTGTTGCTGAATTTTTGATGTTATAAAAGTTAGGTTTAAATTCAATTAGATTTTTGAAAGTGTAGGTAATTTTTCATGAATGAATGTGAGAAAGTGATGTCTAGGGTGTAGAATAACAGTAGGTAATGTTTCCTATCAATTTTGGGTTGTCAAAATATGGGTTTTGTGGTGAAAACTAAGGTCTGTCTGTAGAGCTGTCTGACATCGCTCGCCACAACGAGTGTTCTTGGTCGCCTGGCGAGCTGATGCCATCGCTCACCACAACGAGTGTTCTTAGTCGCCTCGCGAGTAGACTCCAACTCGCCACAACATGTGGTTTCCCCGCCTAGTGAGTAGCCCAGATATTAATTCGCCTGGCGAGTGTTTGCCTCGCCTAGCGAACTGTTCAGTAGTAAAATTGTGATTTTGTAGAAATGATGTTTTGGGTCAAGTTTCATATGTTTTCGAGTGCCTTTTCATGTTTAGAGTCGATTAGACAACTTTTAGAATCAAATTTGGGCATTGAGAAGCTAAAAATTAGGATTTTTGGGTGAAAATTGTCTAGTTCCCGAAGCTACCTATTTTAGCTCGCCCTGGTGAGTGACCTTTCTCGCCTGGCGAGTGGTCCAAACACGAGCTCGCCACAACAAGTATTTAAGCTCGTCTGGCGAACTGTTCATTGACAGACTGCCTGTTTTCGAGTTCTTGTATCTTTTACGCACGTTTCTGTTTTGAGTTGGACTTTGGTATAAACACGAAAGTTGTTGATAATTGTATTATCTTTCCAGTAGTCTTGAGTTGATGTGAAAATCTTTTGTGGTTGATTTAATATGTTGATATGATGTTGCTGTTGTTGCATTTTATGTTGTGTCATTGCATAAGCATTGTTAGCGAAGGGAGTTGTAGCTCTGTTATTTCTTAAGCGAAGAGAGTTGTAGCTCTGTTGATTTTTAAGCGAAGGGGACTGTAGTCTGTCAAGCCGAATTAAGGCATTAGCGAAGGGAGTTGTAGCTCTGATTGGTACCACATGCATAATTACATTGCATTTGCTGAGTCGTTGTTGTTGCATTGTTGAACAAACTTGAATACTAATTGTAGTTGGATTATATGAAGTATTTTTGATGATGTTTGTTGTTGTTTTGTATTGGTTAATTCTTTACATGAATTGTTGCTTATTATTATTGAATGTGAAATCTCACCCCTTCTGTTTGAATGTTACCTTTACGTGGGTAACGTGCAGATACTCAGGAGTAACCGCTGATGCGAGTTGATCCCTCGTGTCGTCTTAGGAGTCATGTTATGATACGTAACGGGATGGAGATATTTATATGTTTTTTTTTCCTTGTTACGTATTTCTTTATAAGTTGATGTTGAACTACTTTTGGATTTGAAATTTTATTATGTTGTTGATGTTGAGGCCTTAGTGCCAAGTATTGATTAAAACATTGAATATTTTCCGCTGCGACATTGTTTTGAATTATTGAAAGGAGTGATTAAAATAAATAGTGAATTTAACCCTATTTATACTTTATGATATTTTGAACAACGAAATGTGACATCCTGTTTGCGATGAACTCTGATTTATTATATATTATTTATATGTTGAGAAAACGGGGTGTTACATAGAACATGAAGGTTGCCAAGCGTCTCATTGTCTTTCTCATTTGAATTTTTTCTTCCATGCATTAATTACAAATAATTCTCTTCAATCTTCTTTCTGGTCTCTTCATCTTCCATGGACGCCATTGAAGGAGGAACGAAGGAATCGTCTAAATTTTCAGAATCGTATCCTTCATATGCGTTTTCTCTATTCCTTGCTAATTCTCCATCTTGAAATGTACAAACACCAAGAATTCTCGTTTGATTATTTTAACGTGTACACTAAGAATACACAGTAAGACCCCTAAAACTAACATGCACAAACACCATATATATGCAAGGGATGCACAAACACCCCTAAAACCGAATACATCTCATCCAACAAATTCAAATCAATTTAAGTTTAATACTACGAACCGAATTTGAAAACAAACAACCAACCAACAAAATGGAAAAACCAAGCCTTGATTTCAAATGAAGATATATATATATATATATATATATATATATATATATATATATATATATATGGGTTGTTAACTTAGACCAACAAAACCAATATCCACTAGTGTAAACCAATATAAAGTAAGGGATAGTTTAGTAAATATCCCTCAAGCTATTTGTTATAAAATAAAAGTGGGTCTAATTTAGCAAATTGGTGCAAGTTAAGGGATAAGTTTTAATGAAAATTAATATTATTTTTTTAGGGAATGAAAATTAATAATGTAACCCTCAAGTTATTAGTTTTAAATAATAAACACTACTAGAAAATTCGCTTTTAGGGACGGAAATTTGTGAGGGTATAAATTCCGTCGCAAACTGTGACGGATTTTGTGAGGGTTATAGTTATGATATCACCAGCGACGGATTTTGTGAGGGTTTCGGTCCTCACTATTTATCCGTCACAAATTCTCTCAGAAATTTGAGTGGACCATGTTTTGTGAGGGAGTTCGCGACGATTTTATTCCATCTCTAACTAATCCGTCTCATATTCCGTTGCAAATTCCCCTAACACTTACTGACATCCTTGTATTCCGTCACAAAGAGATTTCACATATTTTATTAATTTTCCAAAAGTGTAAAATACTATTAAATTTAAGCTTTGCTGGGCGTTGAACCCGAGACAATTTGTTAAAAGACAAGGAAACTTACCACCACACCATATTGACTCTTTTGATATTTGGCTCAATTTGTTTTAATTAGTACTATGTTATAACAGATTGTTTTTTGTTAAAAACCTTTCATTTTCTTCCACTAACAAATTTTTTTTGAAGGATTTCTTCCACTAACAAATGCAACATGTTAAAAACCTTTAGTTTCTTTTCTCTCTCTCTATACGTACACAGTTCTTCTTCCTTTTCTCTAACAACCTCATAGCCACCGTCCCTTCTTCCGACGCCGTTTCTGGTCACCACAGAAACAAATCGGGAAAACAAAAACCACTTTTGAACTTCTCGTCACCTAAGCTTTCTATTGGATCAATTGATTTTGGGAGTTGGGCAATTTCACCTTCACCCTTTTTCTCTCCTATCAATCGACTTTCCAATCGGAGCCACTGTGCCGGAAACTGCATCCTCCGTGGCGGAGTTCGTGCTGCTACAACTACATATTTTCCTCATTCTCTTTGTGAGTCTTTTGTTTCTATTTTCCTTTTTTCATTGATTTTCCACAATTTTTATTATAAAAACCCTAAACTTCTTCCTTTAAATGTGAAATTTGCACCATTTTATGACAAATTGATTTGCTGTGTTGTTGGGAAACATAAAGCAAAAGAGATCATTTTTATTAGAAGTCTTCATAATCAAAGATGACATAGTTTTGAGTTAAATTAATCTATGCGATTTTTTATTTGGTTTGATTTTTAACCCTAATTTGTTTTGCTGCTCATTAGTTTCTTGTTAGCATAAGATTAAAATTGTATGATTCTAGTTAGAATTATTTGATGTTTCCAAGGTCAGTGGAGTGTAGAACTAATTTAGATTTTAGGTTTCTCTTTTAGCATTATAATTAATTTAGGATTTGATATTATTCTTAAGTTTCTAAAGTGAATTGGTGAAACATGAAGTGATTTAGAACATGATGAAATTGGTGTTGATTATTCATATTAATGTTTAATTCGATGTCTAATAGGATAAGGATAACATTAAGCTATTTTGAAAATTCTGGGAGTTAAGAGTATAGTAAGTTAAGTTTTAGTTCCTTAGTTGTGGTGTCAAGGTTACTGAGAGTGTAAGCTTTATATATTACTGGAAACTTTCATTGAATGTTTAGACAACGAATTCATGTTATAAGATGTGCATAATACTTAGAATAGGGAAGGTCTAAGACTTTTTGGAACCTTGATTGATATAGGCTAAATTCAAATATATATAATGAGGACTTAGATTAATCTGAATGTTAAAGATTGTTCTACTTGTGATTATTGATGTGATTATTGAAATGTAATTGTATAATAAGTGGTTGATAAACTAGTAGTTGGTGCTTCTGATAAGATTGTTTTACTTGAGTGAGAGTTTGAGTGATTTAAGGATAGATAAATAAGTTTATACTATGGTATATAGTAAGAGACAATTTTAGTGTTTCGTGAACTAGAAAACTCGTGTTTCATTTTAAAGAACGCTACGTTGAGTCTTTTTGAATTAATTGGTATTTGATCAAGTTGAATAGATGGTCGGATTTTTGTTTATCTATTTGTGAATTATTTTTTATTATATATTATTGCAATTTATTGTAGTCTCACCCTGTCCTATTATTTATAATCATGTATGCTTTGAAATCTTTTGTAAGATAATTTATACAGGCATAAGCAATAAGCATAGTCTGCCTTCTCTTTATGAAGGTTCCCCCCTATAATCACATTACTCAAGTTGAGCTTTACATTATAAGCTTAATGAAGAAATAACAAGATATTACTTTCTGGTCTTGTTAACCTTGTGTAGTCAGACATTTTTCTATTTTCATTTGATTTATGACTCGATTTTTTAGTATTCGGAGGTTCATATATATGATCCAAATATGGCGTTACAGATCGGCAATTTCATCATTCTTCATTTCATGTACACTACGCAGAGATTTAACCAATGTTATTAAACTTGAATTGCAGATCAATTCCATTGGGATACTAGAACAATAATTTCAGTATTTCACAAAGCAAGGAATGTGGGCATAAATGTGCATTTTATCATGGGAGCATGGATCCTGATCAACGTGCTTGTGTTCAAAGGCAATGGAGCAAAAATGAGATCAATATAATATGTGCTACGTGGCATTTGGAATGGGTATGTTTGTATCTTTGAAACTTCTTTTTGCATTCATTAATTAGTCATTGAACTCATTGTTGTTGACCATTGAATTAAGTTGCAGTGCTTGTAGGGTTAGTTTTAGTCTAATTGAATTAATAATAACGTTTATACCACTTTGTTCCATATTTTCAAAAAAATTGAGAATCTAAAAAAAATATAACAATTGCTTAAAATCATAAAAGCATTTTTTCAGTTGCTTTAGTTATCCAGCAGGAGATATGTCCAACCTGGAAAATCTGTTAAAGTCACTCATTAGTTTCATGAAAACAGGACAACAACTTCCTTCCAAGGAAGCTATGATAATGACAAGCTTAACCGTCCTGATGTCGCCGCAACTCCAACTATCATTAATCATACTTCTCGGTTTGTAGATAGTTCGGTGAACAATCACACAAAGTACACGAGCCAAACCAACGAGTCTATAAAGTGTGTAGCAGATACTATTAATGTTGATGACGATGACATACTTGAGGTAATTTAGTGTGATTCTACCAACTCAAACATGACTCCAAGCTGTTGGGAGGTGTTTCAAAAGACACAAAATGAAAGGCGATCCATCAAAGTGGGTATCCTCCAAATCTTAGATGGTTGCGGTGAGTTACAACTCGACGAGATTATCATTTCTAGCTTTTTATCAAATAAACATTAAACAATTGAAATTTTTTAGAATTAATTATATCATTTTATGGACTTGGTATGTTGGTGGATAGTCAAGGTAATTTGAAAAATTTTAAAATTAGTATTTATAATTGTCCTCATGTGTATTGATGCATGCTGCTATACTATAACTATGTCATCATGTGCTATAATTGTTTTTCGTTATCTAATCATGTATATTATTGTTTGTTGCCTCTTGTTGTGCTATAGTTTTTAATGTTATGCATGCTTACTATTGTTCATTAGGTTCTGACATCTGAACATGATAATCTTATGTTTCTTCACCTAGAAAGAAGTTGTGATAAATTAGTTATTAATTAAAAGCTAGTTTTAATTTGCTTAAGTTGTTTTTGGTTGGTTTATATATGAATTTAATTAAGATAATTGTAGTAATTAATTTAATTTCATATTTTTGTATGTAAGAATTAAGACGAACTCTAATTTTGTAGGATGAATATGAAAGATATATTTTTGAAAGGAACTCACAGCAAGCAAACAGGGGGGAATGATGTGTCTAATGACCATTAGTTAGACAACTTCATCTTCTTGGACGTATTTGGAGGAGTCGACAACAAAGGACGCATATATGGTTTGGGAGCGGAGGCAGGAAATTACAAGCCTTCTTCATCCAGATCATTTGACGACATCTCACCATCTGAATATGAGCATATGAGGACTGCAATATCTAA
Organism: Medicago lupulina; assembly: GCA_958299785.1. NCBI lineage: Eukaryota > Viridiplantae > Streptophyta > Magnoliopsida > Fabales > Fabaceae > Medicago > Medicago lupulina. The sequence goes on along the minus strand of OY283139.1, from coordinate 60,608,720 downwards.
AATGTCAAGGTAATTGGAAATACTTTAAAATTTGTATTTATAACTGTCATTATGTGTATTGATGCATGTTGCTATGCTATAACTCTGCCATCATGTGCTATAATTGTTTTTTGTTATCTAATCATGTATATTGTTGTATATTGTCTGCTTTTATGCTATAGTTTTCAATGTCATGCATGCTTATTATTGTTCATCAGGTTCTGACATCTGAACGTGATAATCTTATGTTTCTTCACTTGAAAAGAAAACATGATAACTTAGTTATTAATTAAAATCTAGTTTTAATTTGTCTAAGTTATTATTGGTTGGTTTATATATGAATTTAATTAAGGTAATTGTATTAATTAATTTAATTTCATATTTTTGTACATAAGAATTAAGACGAACTCTAATTTTGTAGGATGAATATGAAAGACGGATTTTTGAAAGGAACTCACAACAAACAGAGGGGGATGATGCGTCTACTGACCATCAGTCAGACAACTTCATCTTCTTAGACGTAGTTGGAGGAGTCGACAAGAAAGGACGCATATATGGTTTGGAAGCAGAGGCAGGAAAATACAAGCCTTCTTCATCTAGATCATCTGACGACGTCTCACCATCTGACTATGAGCATATGAGGACTGCAATATCTAAAATGTCAGCTGAAAACATGGAACTCAAGGAGCGGTCGAAGACTAATGAGGAATTGATTCGTGCATCACAGGAGGAGTCACGTTTAGCTCGAGAGCAGTCACAACTGTAACGCCCACTTTCGTTTTATTATTTATTTAAATCGAGTTTAGGTGATTATATTATATTTATATAATATATAAGTGTTTTGATATGTTTTGATATGTTTTGATGCGTTTTGATATGCTTGGGATGATTTTGTGGTAAGATATAATGCTAAGGATAAGGTTAAGAGACTTATTTTATTGTTAAATAAAATAAGATTTGAAAAGAAAATAAAATATTTAGTTGTGGGTTAGTTTTGGATTTTAGAGAGTTATGTGGGAGAAAGAGTAAATAAGATAAGATTTGCTGGCAGTATAAATAAGGAAAATTAGGTTAGAGTCAGTAACGCTTTCAGACCTTTTGGGAAAAGAAAGAAACCACACGCGTGAAGAGAAAGAAGGAAGGGTGTGCTGTGATTTGCTTCTATCCAGGTAAGGGTGGGACTCATGATTAAATAATGTTAATTAGCATAGTTTTGATGATCAATTAACAAGGAATAGGATTGAAATTAAGAGAAGGAGGAAACTAGGTCAAAAACCTTAGAAATTGATGAATTAACGGTTGGAATAGGTTTAATTGATGTAGAAAGTGTTCCTAGACCTTAGATTATGTTTAGGACGAATTCTGGAATCAGTAGGAGGCTTAGAACCAAGTGAATCGTAGGATGTTTGAGAAAATAGCAGTTCTGGCCGCGGTGAGATTCATCGCTCGCCACGGCGAGCAGTGATCCTCGCCTCGCGAGTGATGAGCTTCATCACTCGCCACGACGAGTACTTTTCCTCGCCTCGCGAGTTGCTTTTGGCAGCTCGCCATAGCGAGTGCTTTCTCTCGCCTCGCGAGTTGCTTCTGACAGCTCGCCATAGCGAGTGCTTTTCCCCGCCTCGCGAGCACTACCAGAATGGGGTGTTTGTGAGTTGTGCGACCTATTTCGTACGTTGGATTAGAAGAGGACCCCACCCTTAGGGCTACTGAGACCTATTAGTATTGCTGAGAATTTAGTGTACAGAGCTGAGTAGTTTATGTTTGAATTTTGAGTAAGAATTAAAGTATTATACCTTATGCAAAAAAATGATAAAGTTTATGTTGCCTTGAATTGTAATTGATATAATGATATCATTCTGCTCTTGTTATTTGAATTATGCTGCTGATGTTATTAAACTGAAAACGTATGATATATATGTATATGATGATAAGTTGTTGTTAGCTCCAATTTCTTGGATGCATGTTGATAAGATGATTAAGGATAAATGTTGTTTTGAATTGAGTCCATGCATAGCATACATTGAGCTTAGTCCTCACCATGATAGGAGCTTTGTCCTCCGCACGTTTATTAGGAGCTTTGTCCTCCGCACGTTTTAAAAGTATATTAATACTTATGATGAAGTTTGGTACCACATGCATATAAGGAGTCTAAGAGCATTGTCGCATGGTCATATTTATGATGTCATGTTGTTGATAAAGAATGAATATATGATTACGTGATAAGTGCTATCTATCTATGCTACTTGCTTAAAGATGATATGAAGTTGATTATGTGATTACGTGCTAATTGTTATGCAAGAATGCTATTGATGTGTTGATGTTAATCGTTATTCTGAATTATGTTGATTAATATTATTTTGTTATGAAATCTCACCCCTTCTGCTGGAATTGCCGCCTTGTGGGCAAGTGCAGGTGATCGTGCTTAGTGTTGCAGTTGCTTCGTGAGTGGCCTTGCCTCACTGTGTCGTCTAGGTCGCTCTGATACGTAACGGGATGGGGTCATTATATATGCATGCTTCATTCTTTTACGTGATTATTTTATGTTATGTTGCAATAATGAAACTAACTTTGAGATAATTTTTATGGGGCCTGCGTGCCAAACGTTTTATGAATTTTAAGTATGATTTCCGCTGCAGAGTTTGAAGTTATTGGGTTAAATTCTTATTTAACTGTTTCGGATTAAGTTTTTATGTGATATCCCGTTGTTGTGTTGCATACTCTGATGATTGTTTTTAAGAAATTTTTATGTTGGGAAAACAGGGTGTTACAATTGGTATCAGAGCAAGTCGGTCTGTCCGGTCAATTAGAGAGTCTTGTTGAGTCTTAGTAATATTTGTATTACTAAATCTTATGTTGCTGTTACTGTTGTGGTAGAATATCAGAATGGCTGGGAGGAACGATACCGCATTAGCTGCTGCTCTTCAAGCTGTTGCCCAAGCTGTGGGACAACAACCTAACGCAAATGCTGGCGTAAATGCTGAGACGAGGATGTTGGAGACTTTCATGAGGAATCATCCTCCAACGTTCAAGGGAAGGTATGACCCTGATGGAGCCTAGGCGTGGCTTAAGGAGATAGAAAGGATGTTCAGGGTAATGCAGTGCACCGAAGTCCAGCAAGTGCGGTTTGGTACACATCAGCTGTCAGAGGAAGCTGATGATTGGTGGGTTAGCGTGTTACCTAGCCTCGAGCAAGATGGGGCTGTTGTGACTTGGGCCGTGTTCAGAAGAGAGTTTCTGAGGAGGTACTTTCCGGAAGATGTTCGCGGGAAGAAAGAGATCAAGTTCCTTGAGTTGAAGCAAGGAAATATGTCAGTGACCGAGTATGCTTCCAAGTTTGTAGAGTTGGCAAAGTTCTACCCGCACTATGCTGCTGAGACTGCTGAGTTTTCGAAGTGTATCAAGTTCGAGAACGGTTTGAGGCCCGACATTAAGAGGGCGATTGGGTACCAACAGATCAGAGTTTTTCCGGATTTGGTGAATAGCTGCAGGATATATGAGGAAGATATGAAGGCTCACTACAAGGTAGTGAATGAGAGGAAAGCCAAAGGCCAGCAGAGTTGCCCTAAACCATACAGTGCCCCTACGGATAAAGGGAAACAGAGGATGGTCGTTGATAGGCAGACTGCAAAGAAGGGTACCCCTGCTGAGATCGTGTATTTCAACTGTGGTGTGAAAGGCCACAAGAGCAATGCTTGTCCAGAAGAGATCAAGAAGTGTGTCCGGTGTGGCAAGAAGGGTCATTTAGTAGCTGATTGCAAGCGTAATGATATCGTGTGCTTCAATTGCAACGAAGAGGGTCATATTGGTTCCCAGTGCAAGCAGCTGAAGAGGGCGCCTACTACGGGTCGAGTTTTTGCCCTGACTGGTACTCAGACAGACAGTGATGATCGTTTGATCAGAGGTACTTGCTATATTAATTGTAATGCCCTCTTTAATTATTTAATTATTCTATAGAGTTTAGAGTCCACTTTGATGATTTATGTGATTTTATACGATTATGTGATGTGTTGATATTTTATTTAAAGACTTATTTTATTATTTACTAGAATAAGATTTGAAAATAATATAAATATTGAGATGTGGGGCTGTTTTGGAATTTAGAAGAGTTTAGTGAAAATAGAGAAAATAAGATAAAGTGGATTGAGGAAAGATATAAGGAGGAAACTAGGTTTAGAAAAGTTTTTACGTGAAACTGCTTTTGGAGAAAAAGGGAGAAAACAAGAAAAGAGAGAAAGAGAGTTTTTGGAGAGAAAGAAGAGAACCCTAGAAGAGGCTAAGAGAAGAGGGAATCAATTGCTGTAGAGTTTTTGCTTGCTGAATTAAGGTAAGGGTGAGATTCCTTCAATAATATGTATATATAATTTTGATTGTTGATGAAATTGTGTTCTAGGTTTAGGGTTTAGAAAGTTTATGATAATTGATATGATGTGATGAATTGTGTTGTTTAATGCATGTTTCTGTGTTGTTTTGATTGTTATGTTGTATATAGAACCTGTAAACATTGTTCTCTATCAAATTTGGGATTTGGGTAGATGAAATTTGGGTTTTTGAGTGAAAAATAGAGTTTTCCCGAGAGCTACCTTTGACAGCATACCATGTTTCATGTTGTTGCGTCTTTTGCATCAGTTTCTGTTTCGAACTAGCTTTCGGTGTAAACACGAAAGTTGTAGGTATGCATGTTATCTTTCTAATGCCGTTGGTCTGACGTCAAAATTATTTATAGAACTTGAGTTATGATCAAATTACTGAACGTAGGTCACAGTGAATTTTTATGAATTTCAGCACAACTTTGTCCGAATTTGAAATGAAAACTGGTATTGATTGGTACATAATTGGTCTTAGGTGTAAACATGAAAGTTGTAGATAATTGAGTTAGCTTTCTAATGGCACTGGTTTGACTCGAAAATGTTTTGTAAATCTCGAGTTATGATAAAAATAGTCCAAGTAGGTCTTCAGAAAATTTTAAGAAAACTTAGCTTAACTAATCCCAAGTTAGTCCAAAACTTATGGTTGGTTTCCCAACTTCAAACTTAAGTATTAGGGATTTAGTCGGAGTGTTTTATGAGTATTTGGCTTATGTTTTATTGATCAACTTGCTTTATTTTTGAAGAATGTTTTGGTTTGATATGGATGTAGTTGATTAATGTATATGTGCTTTCCGAAGATGTGTGATTTAAATATGTGTTATATCAAGATGTGTTGTTTGTAGATGTGTGACTTAAATATGTGCTATATAAAGATGTCATATTTAAATATGTGATATTTGACGATGATGCTATTTAAAGGTGTGTATTTGTCGAGTCATCTAAAGATGTGCATTGTTGAGTCTTTACTCGTGTCGTTGCATTTGAGTCGTGTCGTTGCATAGCATAGTCAGCGATGGGGGCTTAATGCCTGACAGGTTCTTTTATGACCTTTAGCGATGGGGGCTCAATGCCTGACAGGTCCTATTTGACCTTTAGCGATGGGGGCTTATGCCCTGATGGTACCACATGCATGAGGTCTAAGTGTTGCATAGTCGTGTCATGTCGTTTGTGAAGTGATGATGTAATTTGCAAAGTGATGATGTATTCGTGATGGTGTAATTGTGACTTGTTGATGTATTTATGACGTGTTGAAGTATTTGTGATGTTATGATGTGCTTGTGAATGTTTGAGATGTTTTCGTTATATGTGATGATTTGTTGATGTTGTTGATATTGATGTTGTTGATTGTTTAATTGTTGTTGTATCTTGCTAAATGTCGTTGATGTTGATAACGTTGCTGTTGCTATATATATATGTATACATACATATATGAACTTATTGATACTTGTGGTATAATTTGATGTTGTTTCATCGATTTGATGAATTATATATTATTATTATTGAATGTGTTTCTAACCCCTTCTGTTGGAATTGCCGCCTTGTGGGCAAGTGCAGGTAATGAAGTCTAGTAGGATGTTGGCTCAAGTGTCTTAGGGCTCTGATACGTAACGGGATGGGGAAAATGTTGTTTTGTTTCTTTCATTCCTTTATGTATCAATTTTGGAACTATATTGTTGGAACATTTATTTATTATTAAGAGGATTATTGAAATGATTATTTATGTTGGGGCCTTTGTGCCAAGAATTCTGTTGAAGTTGAATGATGATGATTTTAAAAGAAATATTTCCGCTGCAGTTTTTTATAAGAATGAGATTTTGTTGGTATTTTAAATAGTTCTATTTTCTATTTAAATAATTTTGAAAAGTAGTGTGACATGCCCGTTATTGTTGAACTCTGATTGTTTTAATATTATTATGTTGTTTTGGGGAAACAGGGTGTTACAGTTGGTATCAGAGCAGGTCGGTCCGTCCGGCCAATTAGTTGAGTCGTGTCAAGTCGTGTGACGGTTGAAATACTGTCTTATGTTGTCTTGATTGTTGTTGTGTTTTCTGACTAATGGTTATGTTTATTATGTGATCATGTTTGATTGACTAACTTTGATGTGGCTTATATGTTTTGTTTGAAGTTTCTATTTGGCTATGTTTGGTTTAAGATGTTTAGGCAATAATTGAATTCCTTTCTTGTGTGCTTTGAATTTCGAGGACGAAATTCTTTTAAGGGGGGTGGAGTTGTAACGCCCTCTTTAATTATTTAATTATTCTATAGAGTTTAGAGTCCACTTTGATGATTTATGTGATTTTATACGATTATGTGATGTGTTGATATTTTATTTAAAGACTTATTTTATTATTTACTAGAATAAGATTTGAAAATAATATAAATATTGAGATGTGGGGCTGTTTTAGAATTTAGAAGAGTTTAGTGAAAATAGAGAAAATAAGATAAAGTGGATTGAGGAAAGATATAAGGAGGAAACTAGGTTTAGAAAAGTTTTTACGTGAAACTGCTTTTGGAGAAAAAGGGAGAAAACAAGAAAAGAGAGAAAGAAGAGAACCCTAGAAGAGGCTAAGAGAAGAGGGAATCAATTGCTGTAGAGTTTTTGCTTGCTGAATTAAGGTAAGGGTGGGATTCCTTCAATAATATGTATATATAATTTTGATTGTTGATGAAATTGTGTTCTAGGTTTAGGGTTTAGAAAGTTTATGATAATTGATATGATGTGATGAATTGTGTTGTTTAATGCATGTTTCTATGTTGTTTTGATTGTTATGTTGTCTTAAAGTTCACCATTGACATGGTGAAATCAGAGGCATGAACAAATATACATTGATATCAGTTCTGATACAAGTTACCAGCAGGCTCTCTCCCAAGTAACGGTCTGTGGTCAATGGCAAGAATGAAAAAACAGAATGGAAAGCATGAAAAATGAATATGCTCGCTAAGTCGAAAACCCGAAAGGGCGGCTTAGGCAAAAATGAGCACCCCGATGGATTGACAACCTTCAGAGGCAATTCAGGCAAAAACAGGGGCATGTGAAAAGAATTTATTTCCCCGGTGGGTCGAAAACCCGAAAGGGCGATCCAGGCAAAAATGGGATGATGAAAATAAAAATGAAAAAGAAATAAGAAACAAGCATGCAAAAGCATTGACCACAGATGCGATGTCCAAAGTATTTATGTGACTGTTCCAACAAGCAGCAATACTGTTCAGACTGTCTTTCTCTACAATTTTATAGCTTCCTACCCTCAACAGCGGTCATGATGCGTCCCAACGACTGCATCCCCGGAGGAGGATCCGTACGAGCATGTTTTAGAGCGCGAGCCACTACGTGCCCAATATTCCAATGTTTAGTCTACTGTTCACAAAATCACGTGTACAAGTTGTCAGCCACCATGCATCTCAAAGCATTCATACATGCATAATCATGCATCCTATATGCTCATGCATTTGATAAAGTGGATATACTACCCATACGCGTTGCATTTTCAATTCTTATATTAATCTCAATCAAAATCAATCATGTCAATTTCAAATTTCTTCTGCTAATGACAAACGTCTACTGTCATGTCAATTTCAAAGTTCAACAGTCTTGTCAACCACAAATTCTAACATTCCTGTCAAATTCAAGCTCCTGCAGTTATGTCAATCAAATTCAGTCCATTTTCGAATACAATTTGTCTCTGTTAACGGCCCAAGTGACCAGTTCGTATCCAAGAACAGCTTGTGCCTGTCAATTTGTCCTTGTTTTCGGTCAAGCAGCCAGTTCGTGTCCAAGAACAACTTGTACCTGTCAATTTGCTGTTGTTTTCGGTCAAGTAGCAAGTTCATATCCAAGAGCAGCTTGTACCTATCCTTTTGGTATCCGCCGGGTGGCTAATTCACGTCCAAGAACAGCTCGTGCTTTCTATTTTGTTTTCTGTCTGCCAAGCAACTAGTTCAAATACGAGAACGGCTTGTGCTTTCTACTTTGTTTTCTGTCAGCCAAGTAACTAGTTCAAATACAAGAACAGCTTGTGCTTCCTACTTTTTTCTTTCAGCCAAGTGACCAGCTCAAATACAAGAGCAGCTTGCACCCTTTGTTGTCAATATCCTCGGTCAAGTGGCCAGTTCACATCCAAGAACAGCTTGTACCTGTCAAATTTGCTATCGAGTCTCCCCAGTGAGTCTTGTTATCTGCTATCTTGTTAATGTCAACCAATCCCGCAGTGGATACGACATATTCTGTTATTTGCTATTCTGTTAATGTCTGCCAATCCCGCAATGGATACGACATATTTTGTTAAATTCAATTCTCAGTCTGTCTTGCATTCATAATCAAAAATGTTGCATGGCATGCATAGCATTTACAAACGTATTTTTACGCCTAAAATCAGTGCAAATGTCGATATTTAAGTATCTTCGTCGCGTCAAGCCAAAGACTCTGTCTCTTGACTCTCCAAGACAAAGAAACTTAAATAGGGGCAGCTGTCGTACCCTCATTTTGGACCTAAAAATACTCGTTTAAATTTCCTTTCTATTCCTAATACTTTTTCAATTTACTGTGTATTACTCTGCAATTTACCACTGTGCTTCAACCGCATACGTTATTATTTCTGTCTTTTAATTCTTGCATAAAATCATACAAAAGGGTATTTTGGTCATTTCCCGCAATGGAACCCATTTTCAGTCCCTGCATCTGTTTTTGAGTCTTTTTCAACTTGTCTATGCAATTTATTTGTTAAATTCTGTATAAAAATCACTTGTGTCTGCATCTGAGTCATCTGAGTAAGTTTGAGTCGTTTTTGCCCCCAGGGGCATTTTAGTCTTTTCACATTGTTCAAATTTTGGGCAGAGAGGTATTTTAAAATACCTCATTTAGGTAATTTGTTCGTTTTAGTCCATTGTGTCAGTTTTAATTGTTTCGCTTTACGTTGTTTTCAAATTACCTTTTTTACCAATTTTATTCTTTTGCTTTTTTGCAATTCAGTCCAAATTTTTGTTTTAATTGCAATTTAGCCCAAATTTATTTTTAATTACAAATCAATCCAATTTTTGTTTCTTATTTCAATTACAGACTAGTCCTGTAAGTTTGTTTTTTTGCAGAATAGTCCTTAGGTCAAAATTTAGTCTAGGTGCCACGCAAGCTAGTCCAAGCCAGATGGCGCATTCCCATTGGTCCAGAAACACACATGGCAGCCTATAAAAGGCTGGTTACTGTACAAGTCAAAAAGATCCCATTCATCACATGCCACATCACAAACAGTTCAGAAAACTCTCTCTCCATTCAGTTAGATCAAACTCACAAAATTCAGAAAAAAAATTGAAGAACAATTCACAAACCCTAGAATCTTCAGAACCAAATTCGAGCGAATCAATGGAGTTTTTCATCAGCTCTCAGAGATTCAATTGAATCTTCATCACTGAGCCTAGGCCTCTGCAATTCAAGCATCAGGTTCATCGCAGAAAGCGACGAACCCCAACGCGATCACAGAGACGCATTTGAGAAGAAGAGGGAAAGATATCCATGGATTCTGAACCGGTTAAGAGAAAGAAGAAGAAACCACCAGCTTATTTCCGGATCCGAACCAAGAATCAACGAAACAGAATCACAAATTCCAAATTCTTGAAGATTCCAGCTCGAATCTCCGATTAAAACCAGGTAAAAACTACAGACTTACTTTTCTTTTTCGTTCCAGAACAACAACGAAGCTAAACCGATGTAAATCCGTAAAGAATTCGAAAGGTTTTGGTTTAGAATCACGAAACCCTAATTTTCCAAAAAAACGTGAAAGATTCAAGGATTTACAACGAATAACAACCGTTGTGAATCAATGAATCCGCAAGCAAAATCATTCAAAAAAGATTTGAACCAAGAACAGGACCAAAACCATTCGAAATCCGCGAAGGAAATTTCAAGATCCACATCGTTTCAGCTAATGCATGTGAATTCCAGCAACGAATTTGTGATTAGAACAACTAGATGAAGCTTTTGAGCCATAAATCACGAATTTCTGGGTTGATTTGAGTGAGTTAGGGTTAGGGTTCATAGCCTCGCCGGAGTGAGAAGAGAGAAGAGAGAAGAGAGAAGAGTGAGGAGAGAGAACGGGCGTGAGAAAATGAAAGGAACCGGGTCTAGCCCCCTTTTATGCAAGCTTCTGGACCGGGTCGCTCCATACCCGGTCCACTTTCCCTTTAGTTGTGTGCGTTGGATCAAGATCCTGATGGATCTGGATCAATTCAATGCTCCTAGAGCGTTAGTTTGATCCGGACCCATCAGATCCGTGGGTTTGGGTTGTGAAACTATGGGCCTTTAGCTTTCTTGCGTTTTTTAGGTTTTTTGTTGATAATGGCACCTCTTTTCTTGCTGATTGAACCCATATGCATGCCAAACTTCTTGCAAAAAATTCCTAAAAATTGTCATGAGTTTCTTGATACTTGTTTGGCAGTTTGATGATGATATTGCATGTTAAAATTGATAAAAAAAATATATGTGCCAATTTGTCCTCTTGATATGAATGTTCTTGTGCATTTTTGCGAAGTTTCTTGTATAGTTTTCGTTCTAATTCAACACCATGTGATTTTGATGCGTGTAATATGATCTTGTGATACTTTTGCCATGAGTTTGTGATCATCACCACTGTTTTGTGAATTGTGATTATGATTTCTTGTTTGGAAAGTAATATGAATCTTTTTAAGTTATAAAATGTGCATAAAACGTGTATGTGTGAAGTTTGAACGCATGGCTTGAAATTTCCTCTTGATTCTTGAAATAATTTCCTCAAAAGAGTGCTGTTTTGGTAGAAATTATAGGTCTTGGACTTAGTTAAGTTTTAGGGCTTTGTTTTGTGTTATTTTCACTACATTTTTTGCTTTTGTTTTTGCAATTCGTTTAATATCCCTTGTTAGTGTTATTTCATCTACTATGCATTGTTCACTTTCATTATCATTTCACACTTTATTACTAACCATTTTGTTTCATGTCTCACTCATATTGCAAGCATTGCATCATTTTCATCTTTTTCTTTCTTTTAGTCATTTTATGCAAATTTCCATTAATTCATGTAATATTTTAGGTTAGTTTACTTTCTTTAAATTCTTGCAAGACCATAGAATGTAAACTAGGACCCGATGTAAAGGACAATGGACACTATGATGATGTACACTGACACAAGCACCGACACGCACACACGTTGTATGTTTACCGCTAGACGTATGCTTAGGAAGCGTGATACTTAGAAAAAACTCATTCTTTCTTTCTCAAAAAACTAACATATCACTCAAAGATTTTTTGCAATAAAGTGGAGTCAAAACTTCACCCATTTTCCCTTTATTTTCTTAAGCAAAATCAAAATGAATCTTAAATCTTCAACTTTAACCATTTTTGTAAATAAATTGGCCTAACCTCACTTTTTCTCAAATCTCATGCCTTTACGGCCTCTCATCCTTTTCTTCAAAACTATTTTCAAAACTAAAATTGAACCAACCCACAAAAATATTTTGGAAGAGAACTACATGGAATTTTGATCCCTTAAAAGGGTATGTAGGCAAGAGACTCAAAATCTCTCCAAGTCCAATAAAAACAACATTCAAAATCTTCTTTCTCTCATTCTTAAAATCAATCCCTTTTTTACAAATAGCGATAAAAGCAAAGCGTATACATAAGGCTAGTAAAACGGTTCCTATAGGATACTATAGTCATTGCGGGTGCCTAACACCTTCCCGTAGTGAAATCAGCCCCGAGCTCAGAATTTCTAAGGTTTTCTCTCGATTTTACCTTTCCCCAAAAAAAAATAGAGATATCAATGATTGAAAGGTTCAAATCTAATTAATGATTTGACACCCGAAAATCGCGATAACAGCAGGTGATCGTGCTTAGTGTTGCAGTTGCTTCGTGAGTGGCCTTGCCTCACTGTGTCGTCTAGGTCGCTCTGATACGTAACGGGATGGGGTCATTATATATGCATGCTTCATTCTTTTACGTGATTATTTTATGTTATGTTGCAATAATGAAACTAACTTTGAGATAATTTTTATGGGGCCTGCGTGCCAAACGTTTTATGAATTTTAAGTATGATTTCCGCTGCAGAGTTTGAAGTTATTGGGTTAAATTCTTATTTAACTGTTTCGGATTAAGTTTTTATGTGATATCCCGTTGTTGTGTTGCATACTCTGATGATTGTTTTTAAGAAATTTTTATGTTGGGAAAACGGGGTGTTACAACAACAGTCACAGGAGGATTCCCGATTGCTCCGAGAACAGTTCCAAAAATTCATGGAGTCTTTTGCCCAAAGCCATTCACATCTACCTCCATATCGACCTCATCCTTCAAGTTAGGATCAACATCTGTGTCCACTTGATTATTTATCATATTATTTTGAGAATTTGATTATAACTTTTAGTTTAAAGTAAATGTTATAATACTATTTAGTAATTATTTCAATATATTTTGATGCAAAAGATAAGTAGTGTGATTCTTGTGAATGCAACCAAAAAGGTTTTTCATTAAATATTAATGTGATTTTCATCGTATTTTATCATATTAATGTATTTTATATTGTGATTTTTCATCACCTTGTTTTATATTCCGAAAGTGTTTTGTGAAAGAATTGAAAAATTTCCTAAACTAATTTTAAGGCAAAAATAAAATTTGCTATTTGCGACGGAAAATTTGAAAGTCACAAAATCTTTGTCATGCATAGTAGCGTCGGCCTCCAGAGCGACGGTAATCAGATACCCAGATTTTTTGCGACGAGTGTATTCCCTCATTAATTTGCAACGGTTTTTTCCCTCAGAAATTTGAGACGGGTATTTAATACGTCGGTTATTTGTGACGGAAAACTGAGTTAAATATATCCATATTATGATAGGTTTACCGACGGATACTTTATGTTTGCGACCATATGGAAACCGCCGCAATCAGTGACGGAATTGATTTTCCCTCGCTAAAGTTTTCCGACCCCCATTATTACGACGGATTTCTGAAGCGTCGCAAAATCCGTCAAAAAGTCGTTTGCTACGGATTTTTGCCTATTTTGCGACAGAATCCTGCCGTCGCTGAATCCGAGTTTTCTAGTAGTGAAAGAAAGTTATTTTTGTCCAATGAAAATGTGCACTTTTGCTAACTTGGACCTTCATGTTTTTTGTTGGTCTAAGTTAGCAAATTGGTGCAAGATAAGGAATAAGTTTTAATGAAAATTAATAATGTAACCCTCAAGTTATTAGTTTTAAATAATAAAGAAGATTATTTTTGTCTAATGAAAAGGTGCACTTTTGCTAACTTGGACCTTCATATTTTTTGTTGGTCTAAGTTAGTAAACCCCATATATATATATATATATATATATAGGGAACATATCAAGTGAGAATGATATTTATATGTGAGAATGATAAGAATAAATAGTAGCCATTGGATTAAAATTGAGTGGTTTGAGATTAAATGTGCCAAATCAAGTGAACCGCACATTTTTTTCTCCTTTTCTTCTTCTCAGAAGTGTTTCCTCTTTCCAGTTCCAGTAAAACTCTGCTTTCTTTCATTTCATGTTTCGACTGCACCACCACCATTAGCGATTTCGTCGGCTGCCAAACCAATCACGGTTGAAGAATTATTTCCAAGCGAAAATCATCCAATAAAAGTCCTGATTAGTAATTACAGTGTAATTTAATTTTTAATTAACTCCAAAATATGAAGGATTTGAGGATGAATTTCAATCAAAAGTGAATGATTAAAAAGAAAATATTAAAGACGGCGACTCTACAAACGCCGGCGAACGACATGATGAGAAGAGGAGGAACATGGCCGTTGGGACCGAGAAGATGGGTCAAAAGGAAGAAGATAGAGACCATGTGAAAACGCCGATGACAATAAGATCAGAAGAGGAAGAAGATGGCGGCCAGAAATGAAGAGATCGGAAGACGGTGGTGAGAAGGTAAAGACAACGTCAGAACTGAGAAGAAGAATAGTGAAGAAAAGGAGAAAAAAATGTGTGGTTCACTTGATTTGGCACATTTAATCTCAAACCACTCAATTTTAATCCAATGGCTACTATTTATTCTTATCATTCTCACATATAAATATCATTCTCACTTGATATGCCCCCACCCCATATATATATATATATATATATATATATATATATATATATATATATATATATATATATATATATATATATAATCGAACCAATATACAACTGTTGTTTTAGTTTAGACTATATAATTGTTGTCTTCGTGAGTTTAACTCACTTGGCATGGACAATGCATAATATATGCAAGGTCATGGGTTCGAACCCGGCCACCGCAACTAAAAAAAAAAAACTATATAATTGTTGCTTATTTCAAATCCATTAAAAAATCAACTCCATTAAAAAATTAAAAACAATTGAACTAATATACAATTGTTGCTTTGGTTTAGAAACAATAGAATATATATATATATATATATATATATATATATATATATATAAACACGCACAATTGAACCAATTCACACAGACAACTGTTGCTAGTTTTCCTCTCAAAAACCAATAGTTGCTGGGGTTTTAAAAAATGATTAAATATGTTTTTTGTCTTTATAAATATATCAATTTTTTGTTTTAGTCCCCCTCTAAAAAAATTCTTCAACTTTTAGTTCATATAAATTTTTCAATCATTATTTTTGGTCCTTATTTTCAAGTAAATTTTCGTATTTTTTAATGAAATTGTGTAAAAATGTATAGAATGTTGTAAAAATGACTTCAAAAAAAATAATTTTTTTTAGCAAAACATAAATTAAATATGAATTTTTATCGTAAAAAATATAAAAATTCATGTTTTGATAAAAAAAAAATGGGAGAGATCTTTATAATATTATAATTTTTTTTACAAAATATAAATTCTACATATGAGTTTACTTTAAACGAGGGACCAAAAGTGATGTTGAAATACTTTTGGAGGACTAAAAGTTGAAGAAATTATTCAGAGGAACTAAAACAAAAAATTGACATATTTATAGGAACCAAAAACACATTTAACCAAAAGAAAAAACAATGTTTTATATAAAAAAAGAAACTGTAAATTTAGTTAAATGAACCAATAAAAGAGAGAAACAATTTATTGGAAAAGAATAGAATAGTTTAATACATTAAAAGATAATTAGTTTTTTTTGACTAGTTAAAAGATAATTAGTTGTTAGTTGAGATTTTAATTACCGTTTTGGAAGATTTTTGAAGAAGAAAGCTTCCATTAAGTGACAAATGACAAACATGTAATTGTTTTTTTAAAGGACAAACTTGTCATTGTTGAAGCCTTAAAATATTATATTGGGTTTGTCCTTAATCTATCATGAAAAGTTGCAAAAGAAATAAAGACAAATGATATTGTATAAGTATTTTGTGACAATTTTTTTACAATTTTCTCTTTTATATTCATATTATGTTTATATCATCTCTCTTTTTCTATCTCTATTATTTTTGATAAATAAAAAAAGAGAAAAAAAAAATTGTCACAGAAAGTTATACAAATATCACCACTCTACAAATGTAAGAGAAATTGGTAATATCGTATTATCTTCGATACTTACCTATTCGGTAAACTAAAGACATTTTATATATACTATAACTTGGGATGGATTTTTTTTCCAATTGTCTAATATGGAAATTGGTCTTCATTTTTCTCTCTCATGTATAGTGTGTCCACATCTCTACCCTTATATCTCATTTCTTTTATATCTTTGTTCTCTATTCTTTATAATGAAAGGTGAAGATATAAGTGGCTCTCTTGTCACATAAGAAGATTTACTTCCGTATAATTATTGCATTGTTATTTGCCCTTTTCCCTTATGTATCATGAAAGGTTATAGAAGAAGTAAAAGGTAATGAAAGGTTGATAAAGAAAAACTATTTATGTTCCTTTTAAAAAAGCTATTATGTTGACCACTTATTGATTAATATAAAGGGACACGCGACTCATGAATGTATGTTAAAGACTTTTAATAATGACACTAGGTTTCTGCTCACTCTCAAGCACAAAACACTCGCGTTTTGCAGCCTTGTCCAAAATACTCTTACATTAGTTAACTAACGCAAGTGTAAAACTATGTGTTAGTTAACTAACGCTGCGACACTTAATATGTACATGTGTAAAACACTGCATGAGTTAACCCACGCACAATGTTAACACATGTGTGAATTAACTCACGCCCAGTCTGTGCAGAAAACCAGAAGAGGCAGAAACCTCTCATTTCCCTAATTTTTCAGTCCTTCTTTCATACATTCATTCATTCATTCTTTTGCAAGCATTTGTCATCATTCATTCAAGCAAGTCATCATTAAATTACGAAAAATAACGGAATAAAATAACGAAAAATGTCATAATAGCGCCAAAAAGCGCAAATGTAATAGGATTACAACCAAATCCTTCAAAATGTCATAAAAAAAACTAGAAAATATCATAAAACCCTACTCCCGTGGACTCCTACTCCTCCTCCGCGAAGCCGGCATCTGCTCCAGCATGCTCCACTCAAACTGTATGCCTTGCATCAAGCGCATAACCTCCTCCAGATTATGAAACACAGCAGGATGCGCCATTGCGCTGTCCACTCTGGCCCTGATGTTGTTGATGATCTGGTATGGGTCGGTAGGATGTCTGGCCCACTGCTGCTCAACAAGAACCTCCTCGTAAGGATGGATAGGACGAGGAGGGGCATTAGCTGCGTAGTCTTGAATGGCTGCAGGGGGGTTCACAATAGGATGTGATACTTTAATGAACCATTTCATGTACCCCCTAGTATGAGTCCACGGCTGGTTATCCAGAACCGGATGACCCCTCTCCTGATGGCTGAGGACATGTAGAGCAAACTCTATGAAGGCCTGGGCCACATCATCTGTCGCAAGAAGCTTAATGTCTGTAGGAGGCCTGCGAATAGTCTGGACATACCGGTACTGCCTAAGAACCCGCTCTTGCAAGTGACGGACCATCCTGTCGCTGCCGGCCATGATCCATCCGGAGTACCAGCATATGTCCTGAAAGGGCGTGATGTGTTGTCGTCTCTCGTACGGCTTCCAGGTGACATGAGAATGGTCCAAGGAATCAATGGCAGCTCGGTAATGTCCAGGATTAGAAAAGCCCTTGGGAGGTCTCCATTAACTCACAAGCGGGGAAACAGTAGGGTCGTAGTCCTCATCATCAATCCTCGGAATGATGTTCCTAAAGTTCGCCAAAGTCCATCGCTACAAACACAAAGAAACAAATTTATATCAGCACAAATATTATACAAACAACTATGCATTTACGATCCAATAAGTAAAAAAGAAGAAAAATAAATATTACCACAAACAAGGTCATGTAACCACCACAGGAGGCCACAGATGAGTCGGAGGTAAGAGATAGTTGCTCTTATAAGAAAGCAAGTCTCATCCCACCCCATGACCAGTTGTCCAACTCGTCCATATCTTGCAGCGCAAGCAGCCAAAGCAAATTAATGTTTTTGCTGTTCTTGCCGGAAAAAATGGTCCAGCCAAGCAAGAGCAACAAAAACGCCTTAATGCAGGCCAACCTAACTTCAGCTCGCTCGTCTTCCTCCTCTTGTGTGTCAATCTCAACCAGCTGATTACACCTATTCAAGAGCTCCTCGTAGCGCCTCTTCAATACACTAAAGCTGATGTGAGTAGCACCCTGTCTTGTCATCTTCTTAGCGGCAGCCTTCGCTGTAAAAAGTAGGTCTGTCTGCATCACCTATAGCCCCTCCTCACAGGTTAACTCTCTATCAGGAAGGAGCCTCCCAGTGAAGGGGATGCCTAGGGGACACGCCACATCATCTAGATTGATGGTCATCTTCCCGACAGGTAGATGGAAGTTGTTGGTCTCCTCATGCCATCTCTCTATCATCGCATAAATTAACCCGTGAGAGATGTTCCCGTACCCACTAGTCAGGAGGGGAGTAAGACAAGACATATTCACTTCATCCCAAAACCATCGGTTTTTTGCACTCGGTTGAGGGATTGTCAGGTTTTTAAGGCTTAGCTTCTTCTCGTGCGAAATACCTTTCACCCTATGTTTTTTTCGAAACTAAAATACAAAAACAACAAACAACACCGTTAAATAAATAATAAGCAAAATAAACATTAATTACATGCTAACATTAAATAAATAAGTAAAATAATAATTATATTAAGTTGTATAGATAGTAAAAGAAGTAAAATAAACATTAAATTATACTTACATCGGCATCGAACCATATCCTGCATGCCACATGTCCACCAAAGTCAGGTAGAAGCCTGAGGTCAAAAGGCCCCCTTGCATAGCTGTTTGGACCGGCCTCGTACACCACCCTCGGCACCCCCTGAAAACGAGCCAGAGGTTTGTCAACAACAGCCTCCTCATGCTGCTGAGGTTCCTCAACAGCAGGCTCCTCATGATGATACTGATGCTGCTGATAAGCATCAAACTGATACTGATGAGGCTGAGGGTCCTCAAACTAATACTCATGACCATGCGGGTGGTCATACACCTGATACTGCGTTAGGTCCATTGTCTAGGATGGACCCGTATGCGACGATGACCCTCCCGCAGCATCAACTCTAGCAATCCTCGTTCCCCCACCTCTCCCTCGACCAGCCATAAGAGGGCGTGATGCTTCTTTCTCCCTCCTTACACTACCAGTAGGGGCAATCCTCCCTGCCCTAAGTCTGTCGCTCCTATCCTGCTCTGACGGTATCTGAGAAGTATTCCTCCGAGACATATTTGTACAATATTTAACAAAACACAAATTAAACTATACAATTTCACACAAACATTGTGTCATTTCCAACAATTCAACAACAACACTAAAATTCCAACAATGACATTTCAATCCGTAAACTACCACATTGCAGTCAAACATATTATAATCAAAATTAACAAACCATATGCTAACTAATTTCATAAGTCACAATCCAAAAAAACAAAACAATTACCATTGAGACATTTTACCAAACACTTGGTGTGCAATTTTCAAACAACAACGTAATCTAACAATTTTCAAACCCTAAACTACCACAAT
This sequence comes from Medicago lupulina, assembly GCA_958299785.1. Classification (NCBI taxonomy): domain Eukaryota; kingdom Viridiplantae; phylum Streptophyta; class Magnoliopsida; order Fabales; family Fabaceae; genus Medicago; species Medicago lupulina. The sequence goes on along the minus strand of OY283139.1, from coordinate 60,589,379 downwards.
GTACTCTAAACAACTTCTAAACAACAATTCCTAAGTTAATTCATCACTAACAATAATCAAAACTAACATGCAAACAAAATTTATAAAACTCTAAAAAGGTTAGATTTCTTCAAAAGAACAAAAATTTCTACAAGTTAAATGCAATAAAGTAGGGTAATCATCACTTACTTGATAATATGGGATAAATTGGCTTTGAATTGCGCAAGAATGGTGAAAATCACACTTGGAGAGGAAATTTTCGTGTTTGGAAAAGTTGAGAAATGAGGATATTTGGTTCTGTTCGCGCCTGTATAACTTAAGTAACGCTGCGCTACTTAAGGTGCGCGACGCTACTTAAGTGGCGCACAAAACACTACTTACGCTAGTTAAGGTGCGCGGCGCTACTTAACTAGCGCAGGGGTATTTTTGGCAACGCTGCAGGACGCGAGCAAATTGTGCTGGGGGCAGAGCAAAGGCCTCCGTGTATTTGAACACGCTACATGCTCACCCAGATGGTAATGTGAGAAAGCTTCTTCATAAGGGTTATTGGTCTGATTCTTGAAGATGGCATTTCTTTTTATTTCTTTTTCCTTACTTGGCTTGTTTAATTAGCTCACGTTGTTTCTTACTTGATTTTCTTATTTTGTTGATAAAGGGTCTTCTCTTTTTCTGAGGGAGATAAAGTGTTTTTTTTTTATTTTGGTTGGACAAAACAATAATGTTCTGGTTATTTATTTCAAACAAAAATCAATATCCGTACATAGTTATGTATTTTAAAACAAAATTTATTTATTTCATGCTATTCTATCTTACATTTTTTTTATTGGAATAAATGTCACTTTTTTTAGGTCTCATTTTAATATTCGCTTTAGGCCTCACGTTATCTTAGACCGACCCAACACAAGTGCTAAAAAGATTTATTATAAATTGATTAAAAATGTGTTTTTTACATTAAAAAGGACAAACAATATGACTTAAATTTTATAGTAATTTATTTATATCATGATCATCTTTAGTTTCATATTTTTTTGTTGTAAGGGATAAATACTTTGGTGAGCCCTTTCTCTCATCACTTATATTAAAAGTTTGTGCTTTACCTTATCAACCCTTATACACCGACCATCTTAGATAGAAGGGTATCAACGTATCTTTATTCTTACCTTATATACATCTATTCATCAATTTTCATTGACACTTCATACTTCTTGTTATACAATTCATAGCAAAAAGTGTGCAATGTTTTGACTATTTGTAGCTCCTCATCTTTTAGCTATTTGTAGTACCAATCAATGTTACTGTATCAAAGAATTTAAGTGAAAATTAATTATATCATACTTCTAGGATCAAAATTTTATTTGCACATCATATACTTTCACATTTAAGTTGCCACTAATGACTATACTTTCACATTCTAATTTTTATGTCACCTTTATCAGTTTTTAGTAGATACATGCAATACTAGAGAACGAATCTAGGAACTTCATGAGAACAAAAACATAATTTTTATTGACAAGTTAGAAAAAAACATTATAGTTAAAAAACATTAAGTTACATTATATATATAGTCATGACCCATTGACACAATGTGTAAGTATTTCAACTTATACCAAATTTTAACCATTAAATGTAATTAATCCACAGATACACAATGTTTTGTTTGTTAAAGAAAAGAAAGAAAAAAAATAAGCTTAAAGAAATTGAAATTAACTCGTGAGTCAACTAAAGCATTGCCAATTTAAAATAAAATCATGGCCTTCACGAAAACTTAAAAAGCAACAAGTCATCTAAAGTTCACTAAAAACAAAATTTTCTTTCTGAATTTCAATTGCTTAACCCAGATATCTTCTTTGATTATGCTAACCTAATGCATGACTAAGTTGATTTTACTACACATTAACTTGTACAAAGTGATAACCGCCCCCAACCTAGGTCTAAATTGTTTAATTTTTGAGTTGGAGCAATTTGAGATAAATTAATCAAACTATTATTGAAAAAATGGATTATTTTTGTGAAAAGATCTTCACTATGTGTCAATCGTAATTTAGGTTTACTTTGCTTAGGGAAATTATACTGCATACCCTGACAATTATACCTTCACTCCTACAAAACCTAAACAATTTCAATTTTATCCTATTGACATTTAACTTATACCCTCACTTTCTTAGAATTAGTTCACCCCCTACATAACTGGAAAACTCATTCATTTTAAAATTTCTTGTTCTAGATTTTTTTGCGGAAAACTTAAAAAAAAAAAAAAAAAAAGTTTTGAGTGTTAAAAAAACGCAAATTAACATTCCCAAAAAATAAATTGATTTGTTATGGAATACTCCCTCCGTTCCAAATTGTATGTCGCTTTAGGGAAAAAAAAATTTTAAATTATATGTCGCTTTACAATATCAATGTAACATTAATGTTACTTTTCTTATTATAACCTTAACTATTTATTACTCTCTCCTTTCAATTCTTTCATTTATCTTTCTCATATTATTTATTAAGGACAATTTTGTAAAACAACTCACAATATCTCTTTTCCATACAATACTAATTGCATTTGTTAATATGTGTGAAATGCCCAAAACGTCATACAATTTGGGACGGAGGGAGTATCTTATAAGCCAATGAGGGTAGGAAGAGAAGGATCAATGCATTTGATGAAAAAGAGTAAAATTCCAACAGCATGCTTCGCCAACACAACTTCGGTAGGACCAAACAATATGACAACACAATAGAATCAGTTAGATCTCAAAAGTTAACAAAACAATCATCAAAATTGGAGCTCAATTTTCCTAATTAAATCGAGTTTTGTATAATCCCCAACCCAAACAAACAACACAATAAATTTCAAAATCCAAGGAGAAGTCAATATTGATGAGGTTTTCCATTAGATCTAACAAACAGCAAACACCATGTTTGGTTTTTGGAAGATAAAAATAAACTAGAACACTTCTTGTGAATTATCTGGATGAAGATGCAAACATGATCTCTTCACACTACTTTTTGGGTCAGATAACTAACACTAGAAAAATTTACACAAAGGATGACAAGATATGAAGGGTTTTACTTTATATAAGAGGGTAAAATGGGCAGTTTGCATAAAATGTTAGGGTGAGGGTATAAATGCAGGGTCTGGGGTAAAATTTCTTTTGCTTAGTGGTTAAGGATGCCCATGGCAGCAGATAAACCACCAGATTAAAAATAGGATTCATTAACTTTTTGTTTGAATATTTTAGACCACATGATCTATTGTATTAAACAGTTAAGATTTGGTGTAAGTCCAAAGACTTACACCTTGTGTCAATTGATGAATTTGTAAGAATTCTTTTGTAAAGTTTAAGAGAAAATAAAATATTCGTAGTGATAATGTGAATTGAATTATGGTTCAGTAGGACTTGAAATTCTTAGGTTGATGGCGTTGAATGACATTTGTGTATGACACTTCCGTCAACTGTTGCCTTCTTTTCCTTCACCCATAACCTTTTTCTTCGGGCGAATGGGGGTGGTGTACTTGTACGTGTTACAACACTTAAATCAGTGAATGATGTGGGATGATAGGTGTATTTGTGAATAGTAAACTTACCTAACCCAAGGCGTATGAGCCATTATTCATCAATGAATTCTTTCTTTCAACTCTTTCATTTTGTTGGGGGAGTCTCTGTTGAGGCAAAATCCTTAATTAATTTTAAACATAATAAACCTTGATGATTAAGGAATTAATGGACTTTGATTAATTTTTTGACATTTAACTTGTGCTCTTGAGTGTTTTACTAAGACATGAACAATGTTTAAATTATACCAATTTACAAGAAATCAAAGGACATTAGGCTTTATGAACTAACTCTGAGTTCAGAAAGTTAATTCAGAATGTTGCTCAGAGTTCAGAATGTTCAAGCAGAGTTCAAAAGGTTGTTCTTATACAAGCTCAAAAACTCATGAACATTATCAAGAACATGTAAGGCACACATGATATGAGTAAAAGTTCAGTAAAGTACATTGATATGGATCAATCAAGCAATTAAGGCATTTATAAGATTAATGTCAAAAAAGATCTTCAATGTTCATCTAAGACTATGAACATTTGAAGTACTAGGAATATTCCAAAGAGAATATCATCCTAGATGTTACAACCACTGCACTTCATTGATGTTTCACTATTAGCATTTGATTACATCAAATAGAAGTCTTACAAATCATCTTAAGTGAAACAAAGGGAGCATTCTGATGTTAAGAATGTTCAACTCTACACATGTTTTGAACTGTGAACAGTATAGTTGGTGAAAAGTAAAAAGCAAGAGCAAAAAAAAGATTTTGTCTCGTTCAATCAGAATTAGACACGTATAGGAGTTGGTACAGTACATGGACCACACAATCTCTCAAAGCATGGACATGAAGATGCAGATCCACTTTTCTCTCTCCTGCATACATTTCAACGCAAATATGGAAATACATTGTCCAACAACATTCTGATGTACGTAAAAATGACACTACACATGGACAATGCCCAGAAATTCATCTGACATGCATATGATAAACCCAAAAACTCATCATACATTCATACATGATGAACCCAAATGAAGATCATGATGAACCCAAATGAAGATCATCAAGAACACAACAACATTCATATGTATTCTCAAGAACACAACATCAGAATGTTCACCCAGATTTTCAAGTAAAAGCTAGTGGGTCCCAGAACACATGGCACAATACCATTTTTCACTCTTCAACGACTACAAGAGATCAAGCCACTCTATAAATAGAAGTGGAAGGCTCAGTATTACGTGCACCATTGCAAAGCATACAAGAAAACAACAAAAGAGTGTTTGAAGCTTTAGCGAAAAATTGATCTCACAAAGATTCCTAAAATCTTTAAGAGTGTGAATCAGTTCTCTCTTTTCTTTTTAAAGATAAACTTCTCCCTCCATTCTTCTTTCTCTTATCTGATTTCAATCATTCAAACTTTCAAACAAATTGTAAAGAAAATCTCATCTAACTTTAGGGGTACTAAAGTGTTAGTTTAAGCAGAAGGTGTAAAAGTCTAAGTGAAATTCTGACACGTTAGACTTAGGATGTTCTACGAGATGTTCCAACACCAGTTAGATGAATTACGATGTTGAATTAAAGGTTAGAATATTAAGCTAACAAGTAAAACAAATGAACGTAAATAAACAGGAAAGAAAAAATGCACAGAGAGTTTGTTAACCCAATTCGGTGACAACACACCTACTCTGGAGGCTACCAAGCCAAGAAGGAAATCCACTAGTGTAGTTCATGTTCAATATCTCTCAGCTAACCACATTTGCACTATGGACCTAGGACCTACTTGTACTGACTTCAACCTAGAAACTCCTAGATTTTAGATCTCGTCTCACTCCCTTACAACTGATCACAAACTCTGTGATTCTCAAAATACATACACAATAAATAATGGGAAGTTTCCTTCAAAACACAACCACTAACACCTTACTTCACAGCTTTGGTGTAGTGCACAGTCTACTTAACTCTTTGCTTAAAAGCTTCAGAGTAGTGAACAATTACAACTCAAAACACAGTCCTAAACATGTATCAATCTGAAACACGAAAGGTTCACAAAATGAAAGACTCAAAACCCTAAAGATCTATTCTTCAAATGATGGCTTGAATAATGAACTAGGTTTTGTAGTCTTGTCTAAATACTGAAGCAATACGGGTCAGATCATTTTGCAGTCTTCAGATAAAACCGGTGATCCATTTCTCAGTCAACAGAACCTGATAAGGAAATTCCTAAAATGTAGGCACATCTTTAGGAACATACTGGTCACCTTCAAGACTTTCCTAAGTCGTTAGCATTTCCTTAGGAATTCACATATGTTCTGATTCTCTCATAAAGACACGCAGGTTGACCAACACTAATGAAGGCGTGAATTCCTTAAATAAACAAACGCGTGCGTAAAATAAGGCAAGGTACAGAACACACAGAACCATGCCTGGATGTTGGAACATTGTGTTTCACATCTGAAGTGAATATTTGTTTTAGGCAAAAGTGAAGCCAACATACAATTATCCAACAATCTCCCCCTTTGGCAAATATTTGGCTAAAACAACTTGAGTCCAGTCCAAACAAAGAAGAGAGACAACACGCAACCTTTTCTTCAATCATCACACAAAAAAATCTTCCTTGAAGAATGGTACACAAACTCAGGTTACTAAAAGATACCAAACATATAGTTCTTCAGTCACATCAAAATCTTCAAGACTAGAAGTGTAACGCCCTATTTCTAATTAAGTAATAAATCATGCAATTTGAATAAATACATAAGAAATAGTCGTCACGTCTACAATTAATCACCAAGTAAATCATGCATGAATATCTCAACATAAAAATCACACAGCGGAAAATCAACTACTTCTCAACAATGCCATGTCATTAACATAAGATAAATCCAACAACATAAATAATCTCCACTAAATACAACTCAAATAGAATAAAATCCCAACATATAAAAACGACGCCGTCCTAGATCAGAGCCTCTAAGACACGACGAGCAACATAAAAGGATGAAGCTCCACTACCACGAGCACTCACCAAAAGCAATGTGATCACTAATCCTGCACGTCGTCTACCCATTCATACAAATAGGTAGGTGGTCCACCAAGACCACTGGGGGTTAGTCTTACATTAATCATAATAAAAAACAAACAGGATTAAGCATGCATCATTAATAATATCTTGCATAAATAATCATGAACTCAAACATTCTCAACAATGAATATCCAAGCACAAGGTTACAATTACAACAATCATCAGGCACACAAAGTACCAACAAATATTCGCACCAAGCTCATAAACAAACATGACTCTTCCTAGAAACATACAATGTGACTAGACCGACTCAACTATGTGTGGTACCAAATTTCTTTCATCTCCGAGGCCGTCGCCCCGATGCATATAAACACATCATATCACCCCGAATAATGAATACATAAGTATCCAATCACCAACATGGAGATGAAAGTCACCAAACCAATTGTGTGTGAACTAGGATTCGACAACAACAATACATACTTCATGTAATTTTCATAAGTCGACACCAATTATATTCCAATACATGCGTACACCAACAATTCACCACCAATTCACATGTAAAAGATTTCACCAACAACATATATGCACACAACATATATATAATCACCGTCAACATATATGCACTCAACATATATAATCACCACCAACATACGTGCACATAACATATATAATCACCATCAACATATGTGCACACAACAAATATAATCACCATCAACACATATGTGCACACAACAAATATAAACATCATCAACATATATTCACATTCAATCTCATTCACGGAAGAATTTCAAAATAGAAAAGTTCAATGAATGTATTTTCAACTAGTTTCGTATGATATGATTCACTACTTCAACAATTTAGACCAATGAACCAAAACGAAATCAAAATGATTCAATTGCCTCTACTAAGGAAGTATACTAATTGTCATCGCGATTTTCGGGTGTCAAATCATTGATTAGATTTGAACCTTTCAATCATTGATGTCTCTATTTTTTTGGGGAAAGGTAAAATCGAGAGAAAACCTTAGAAATTCTAAGTTCGGGGCTGATTTCACTACGGGAAGGTGTTAGGCACCCGCAATGACTATAGTATCCTATAGGAACCGTTTTACTAGTCTTATGTATACGCTTTGCCTTTATTGCTATTTGTGAAAAAGAGGGGTTGATTTTAAGAATGAGAGAAAGAAGATTTTGATTTGTTTTTATTGGACTTGGAGAGATTTTGAATCTCTTGCCTACATACCCCTTTAAGGGATCAAAATTCCATGTAGTTCTCTTCCAAAATATTTTTGTGGGTTGATTCAATTTTAATTTTGAAAATGGTTTTGAAGAAAAAGACGAGAGGCCGTAAAGGCATGAGATTTGGAAACAAGCGAGGTTAGTCCAATTTATTTACAGAAACGGTTAAAGTTGAGAATTAGTGTTCATTTTGATTTTTGATTAAGGAACTAAAGGAAAATTATGGAGTTTTGACTCCAACATTATTGTGAAAATATTTGAGTGAAGAGTTAGTTTTTTGAGAAAGAAAGCATGAGTTTTTCCTAAGTGTCGCGCTTCCAAAACATACACCTAGCGGTAAACATACGTGTGTGCGTGTCGGTGCGTGTGTCGGTGTACATCATTATAGTCCATAGTCCTTTACATCGGGTCCTATTTTACATTCTATGATCTTGCATTAAATTAAAGAAAAGTAAACTACCTAAACATTGCATGAGAATTAGTTGAACGTTCCATGAAAGGGTTAAAGGAAGAAATGGGAATGAGATGAGATGCTTAGTATGCATGAAACATAGAGTAAAGTGGTTAGTAAAACAAGGAAAAATAATAATGAAATACTAATCCTAAACAAAATGGTAAACTATCACAAAATTAACATAAAATCACACTAAACGAAATTGCAAGATATCACAAAATTGGCATCAAAACTCTAGCTAAACAAGATTGCAAAATACCACACCATTAGTATCAAGAATCAAACTAAACATAGTTGCAAAATATCACACAATTGGTATCAAGAATCAAATTTAACAAAATTGCAAAATATCACAAAATTGGTATCAAGAATCAAATTTAACAAAATTGCGAAATATCACAAAATTCTAAGTTTAACAACATTGAGAATATTACATAAGCATCAAACTTAACACAATCCAATGAGCTATTATGAGAACAGGGGTAAATCACCATGGGATCAAAGCCAAACACTAAAATCATATGATGCGAATTTGAACTAAAAATCACACAAAGAAATCCATAAAAAAAGCAACAAAACATACCAATAGAAAAGGAAATTTACCCCCATCATTTTTTATCAATTTTCAACATGTAAAATATCACAAAAACAGTCATAAACATACCAAAACACGTAGTAAATTTTTAGGAGTTTTTTGTAAGAAAATTAAAACGCACGGGGGTTCAGATAGCAAAACAAGGGGTGCATACAGCAAAAAACAAGAAACTGAAGGGAAGGACACATAAGCCCAATGGTACCCGGCCCAAACCCACACGGTAAGAGGATCCGGATCTAACGGTCCACAACACGCAAGGATGGGTCGGGTTTGAACCGACCCGGTCTACTAGCCTACATAAAAGGATCTTGAACCGGTTCTCCTCATTTCCTTCCAACCTTTCTCTCTCTACCTCTCTTCTCCGCCGTTTGGTTCTTTGAAACCCTAACCCTAACCTTGCTCAATCCTACCCAGAAACACATGATTTATGGCTCAAAAGCTTCGTCTTATCATCCTAAACACGAATCTGTTACTAGAGTCCACATGCATTGACTGAAACAATGTAGATCTTGAGTTTTCTTTCGCGGATTCCGTACGGTTTTGGTTCAGTTTTTGGTTCAAATCTTCTTTCTATATGTTTTTATCTGTTGATTCGTTGGTTTACAACGATGAATCAACGTTGTAAACCTTGGAATCTTGAAAAAAATTTCGGAAAAGGTTAGGGTTTACGGTTCTGAACCAAAACTTCACGGATTCGCACTGTTCTACATTGTTTTGGAACTCGTTGTGGTTTTTGAACGAAACAAAGGGGTAAGTTTGTGATTTTACCTGGCTTTATCTGGAACTTTGATTTGATTCTCCAGAAATCCTTGAATTGATTCTGTTTTGTGTTGATTCTCTTTGAAATCCGGAAATAAACTGGTAATTGCTTCTTCTCCTTCTTGAACAGTTCGGAATCCTTGAATTCTTTGTTTTTCTTCTTCTTCTCTTCTCTGAATGCGGTTCCACCGTGATCGTGCTCGTAGTTTGCCGTCAACGGCGGCGAACTCGCACTTGAATTGCGGTGGAAAGAGGTTCGGTGATGATGATTCGGTATGAATCCCTGAGAACTTCGCGAATTTTGTAGCTTCTGTGTTGAATTTCAATTCTGGAAAAACGGTTAGGGTTTGAATGTTCTTGAACTTTTTCTGGATTTGTGAATTTTGATCTAACTGAAAAGAGAGAGAAATTTCTCTTCTGTTTGTGATGATGTGGCTCTTGAATTTGATGATTCTGACCCTGATTCTGACACTGTACCCTATTTATAAGTTGCCATGTGTGTACCTGATCCAATGAGCTTGTGACATGTGGACATGGACAGCTTGCGTGGCACTTGTGGACGAAACTGTAAAAAATGAACTCAAGGACCAATATGCAATTAATGAAACTAAAGGGACTGGAATGCAATTAAAAATTTGGACCGTTTCGAGTAAAAGAGAAAATTGGACTGACTTGAAAATTAAAAAGGTATTTGGACTGTTTTGAAAATAGAATTTGGACACTTTTGTAATTTAAAACAAAGTTTGGACTAAACTGCAAAAAGTGAAATAAAATTGGTAAAAAATGTAAATTTGAAAACAACGTAAAGTGAAACATTTAAAAACGACAAAATGGACTAAAACGAACAAACTACCAAAATGAGGTATTCTAAAATACCTCTCTGCCCAAAATTTGAACAATGTGAAAAGACTAAAATGCCCTTGGGGACAAAACGACTCAAATTGACTCAGATGCAGAACCAAGACGATTTTGTACAAAATTTGATCAATGATTCATGCAGACAGATTAAAAAGACTCAGGGACAAATTGCAAGGACTAAAATGGGTTCCTTTGTAGGAAATGACCACAATACCCTTTTGTATGATTTTATGTAAAAATTAAATGCCAGAAACAATAACGTATGCAGCTGAAGCACAGTAGAAAACACGGTGAATTTGAAAGTATTAGAAAATAGCAGAGGGATTTGAATGAGTATTTTTAGGTCCAAAATGAGGGTATAACAGTTGCCCCTATTTAAGTTTCTTCGTTTGGAGAGTCAAGAGACAGAGTCTTTGGCTTGACGCGACGAAGATACTTAAATATCGACATTAACACTGATTTTGGGCGTAAAAATATATTTGTAAATGCTATGTATGCCATGCAACAATTGTGTTATGAATGCAAGACGAACTGAGAATCGATTTTAACAAAAATATGTCGTATCCATTGCGGGACTGGTAGACATTAACAAAATAGCAAAAACGGAGTATGTCGTATCCATTGCGGGATTGGTAGACATTAACAAGATAGCAGATAACAAAATATGTCGTATCCATTGCGGGATTGGTAGACATTAACAGGATGGCAGATAACAAGACTCACTGGGGAGACTCGATAGCAAATTTGACAGGTACAAGCTGTTCTTGGATGCGAACTGGCCACTTGACCGAGAATATTGACAACAAAGGGTGCAAGCTGCTCTTGTATTTGAGCTGGTCACTTGGCTGAAAGAAAATATAGAAAGCACAAGCTGTTCTTGGACACGAACTAGTTACTTGGCTGAAAGAAAATATAGAAAGCACAAGCCGTTCTTGGACACGAACTAGTTACTTGGCTGACAGGAAACAAAATAGAAAGCTCGAGCTGTTCTTGGATGCGAACTGGCCGCCCGGTGGATATCAAAAGGATAGGTACAAGCTGTTCTTGGATGTGAGCTTGCTACTTGATCGATAACAGAAACAAATTGACAGGTACAAGCTGTTCTTGGATGCGAACTTGCTACTTGACCGATAACAAGAGTGAATTGGCAGGCACAAGCTGTTCTTGGACGCGAACTAGCCACTTGGCCGTTAATGGAAACGAATTGTATTGTAGAAACAAATTGAAATTGACTTGACATGACGGCAGGAGCTTGAATTTGAAAAGGTAGCTAAAGTTTGAAATTGACAGGATTGTTGGATTTTGAAATTGACATGACAGTTATGAATTTGGAATTGACATGATTGATTTTGATTGAGATTAACATAGGAATTGAGAGTGCAGATGCATATGAATAGCATGACAATTTTAACAAATGCATGAACATATAGGATGCATGATTATGCATGTATGAATGCTTGGGAATGCATGATGATTGGCAATTTGTAGGCAGGATTTCGCAGAGACAGACGGAACATTGGAATATTGGGCACGCAATGGCTCGTGCTCGGACATATACTTGCAAAAGTTCCTCTTCTGGGGATGCCATCGTTTGAAGATACATCGAAACCATCGTTGAGGGCAAGGAGCTGTAAAATTGTAGAGGAAGGCAGTCTGAACGGTATTGCTGCTTATTGGAACAGTCACATAAATACTTCGGACATCGCATCTGTGGTCAATGCTTTTGCATGTTTGTTTTTTCATTTCTTTTTCATTTTTATTTTCATCATCCCATTTTTGGCTGGATCGCCCTTTCGGGTTTTCGACCCACCGGGGAATAGTTTTTTTTGTTGCCCCTGTTTTGCTTGAATTGCCTTTGAAGGTTGTCAATCCATCGGGGTGCTCATTTTTGCCTAAGCCGCCCTTTCAGGTTTTCGACTTAGCGAGCATATTCATTTTTCATGCTTTTCATTCTGTTTTTCATTCTTGCCATTGACCACAGACCGTCACTGGGGGAAGGCTTGCTAGTAACTTGAATTGGAACTGATATCAATGTGGATTTGTTCATGCATGTTCATTTGAATGCACCTAGCTGTTCAGGCTTGTTTTCAAAATACTCAAAAAGGTTTTCAGTTTTCAGAATGTTCATTCCAGGCATGCATCATTATTAACATAGAAAAAAATCTTTTGTATAAAGCTTTGAAAATAGAATGGAAAAAGAATTAGAGTGCCAAACAAAAGCATAGGCTCAAATCGAGGTATAAGGGTGGTAATCAGCCGAAGGCGTGACTCCACGGATTTACAAAGCTTGGAAAATGGTAATTTTATTGGTTGGTGGTACATTGAACACAGTAACTACTATGGTATCTAAAACTCTTGAATCCGCAGGCGTCGGAACCTCGGATGAGAACAACCAATTATCAGTTGCAAAGATCCCAAGGGGAATGATAACTCGCCAGATACAGTCAATTGTCTTTTATTTCAATCTCATTTTTGCATGAACCGCCCTTTCGGGTTTTCGGCTCATCGAGACGCTCATTTTTGCCTGAGTTACATGTAATCTCAGCGAGCTTTTACATTTTTGTTTCTTGTCCCTTATTTTGCCTGGATCGCCCTTTCGGGTTTTCGATCCACCGGGAAGCGCATTTTTGCCTAGGCCGCCCTTTCGGGTTTTCGACCTACCACGCTGTTCTTTTCATATCTAGACAAAGTATTTCTTGACTATATCGGCATTCACAGGATTCAGAAGTTCTACACCATCCATGTGTGTGAGAATCAGAGCACCGCCAGAGAAAGCCTTCCTGACAACATAAGGTCCTTCATAGTTAGGCGTCCATTTGCCCCTTGGATCGGGTTGCTGACTCATTCTTCTCTTCAATACGAGTTCACCCTCCTTGAATCCCCGAGGACGAACTTTCTTGTCAAAAGCATTTTTCATCCTTGTTTGATACATCTGACCGTGAGCCAAAGCATCCAGGCGTCTTTCCTCAATCAAATTCAACTGGTCGTACCGGCTCTGGCACCATTCAGCCTCAGACAACTTTGCTTCCATAATCACACGGAGAGACGGAATCTCCACTTCCAATGGGAGGACTGCTTCCATGCCGTATACAAGAGAAAAAGGCGTTGCCCCGGTTGAACTACGGACTGTAGTGCGGTAGCCGTGTAAAGCATAGGGCAACATCTCATGCCAGTCTTTGTATGTTGTTACCATCTTCTGCACAATCTTCTTGATGTTCTTATTGGCAGCCTCAACTGCACCATTCATCTGAGGTCTGTAAGGAGAAGAATTGTGGTGTTCAATCTTGAATTTCTCGCATAAGGCTTGTACCATGTCATTGTTCAGATTAGTACCGTTGTCAGTGATAATCTTGCTAGGAACACCATACCGACAGATGATATTGTTCTTGATGAATTTGACTACCACTTGCTTAGTTACGTTGGCATATGATGCAGCTTCGACCCATTTGGTGAAATAATCGATTCCTACCAGGATAAAAAGATGACCGTTCGAAGCCTTCGGTTCAATTCTTCCGATCATATCAATGCCCCACATAGAGAAAGGCCATGGAGAAGACATAACATTGAGAGCGTGCGACGGCACATGGATCTTATCAGCGTATATTTGACATTTGTGGCACTTCCTGGCATATTGATAGCAATCGCGCTCCATGGTCATCCAGTAGTAACCAGCTCTCAACAGCTTTCTGGACATAGCATGCCCCGATGCGTGGGTCCCAAAGGTGCCATCGTGCACATCGTGCATTAGCTGTTCTGCTTCACATTCATCAACACATCTTAACAACACCATATCGAAATTCCTTTTGTACAGAACATCCCCATCCAGCACGAACTTGCTAGCCAGCCTGCGCAACGTCTTCTTGTCTTTGTTGGAAGCATTCGGCGGATATTTACGGCTTTGTAAAAACTGCTTGATATCACAATACCAGGGCCTGTTGTCGACTCCGTCTGAACCCGTTTGTACAATTGCATCACTGACAGTAAACACATGAGCGGGCCGATCTAAGCGTTGTACTTTGATCATCGGTACATGATTCCAATGGTTTACTCGGAACATGGAGGATAAGGTGGCAAGTGCATCGGCCATTTGGTTCTCCTCTCGGGGAATATGGTGCAACTCGACCTTTGTGAAATACGTTAACAGACGTCTTGCATAATCACGGTAAGGGATCAAATTAGCATGATGGGCCTCCCATTCTCCCTTTATCTGGTTGATGACTAGTGCAGAGTCTCCATAGATGTCGAGGTGCTTGATTCTCATATCGATGGCTTCTTCAATTCCCAGGATGCACGCCTCGTACTCAGCCACGTTGTTGGTGCATTCAAACACAATCCGGGCTGTGAAAGGGATGTGATGCCCCTGCGGAGCCACAATTACTGCGCCAATTCCTCGGCCATAAGCATTAACAGCACCATCAAAGACCAATCCCCATTTGCTATCAGGGTCTGGACCTTCACCGATCAGTGGTTCTTCACAGTCTCTTGGCTTTAAGAACAAAACCTCTTCGTCGGGGAAGTCGAACTTCAAAGGTTGATAATCATCAAGTGGTTGGCCAGCGAGATGGTCAGCCAGGATACTCCCTCTAATGGCTTTCTGAGCTTTAAACACAATATCATACTCCGACAGTAACATTTGCCAACGTGCGATTTTTCCAGTGACAGCCGGTTTCTCAAAGATGTACTTGATTGGATCCATCCTAGATATCAACCAAGTTGTATGATTCACCAAGTAATGATGCAGGCGTTTGGCAGCCCAGGCTAGTGCACAACAGGTTTTCGCGAGCATTGTATACCGAGTCTCACAATCGGTGAATTTCTTGCTCAAATAGTAGATTGCATGCTCTTTCTTTCCAGTTTCATCCTGCTGACCGAGCACACATCCCATGGATTCATCCAACACTGACAGATACATGATCAATGGCTTTCCTTCCACCGGCGGGACGAGGATGGGAGGTTCTAGCAAATAACTCTTGATGTTGTCGAAAGCTTCTTGGCATTCATCATTCCATACCACGGGTTGATTCTTCCTGAGTAACTTGAAAATTGGCCCGCAGGTCGCAGTCATGTGGGATATAAATCTGGAAATGTAGTTCAAACGCCCGAGGAACCCTCTGACCTGCTTCTCGGTTTGCGGGGCCGACATCTCACGGATAGCTCGGACTTTGTCAGGATCTACTTCAATGCCCTTCTGGCTGACAATGAAGCCTAGCAACTTCCCAGACCTAACACCAAACGTACATTTGTTTGGATTCAGCCAGAGCTTGTACTTCCTCAACCTTTCGAACATCTTAGCCAAATACTCGACGTGTTGCTCTTCATCGCTTGACTTGACAATCATGTCGTCCACGTACACTTCGACTTCTTTGTGAATCATGTCATGGAACAAAGTGGTCATCCCTCTTTGGTAGGTAGCACCAGCATTTATTAGACCGAACGGCATTGCTTTGCAGCAGAAAGTTCCCCATGGAGTGATGAACGACGTCTTCTCCCTGTCTTTGGGTGACATTTTGATTTGGTTATAGCCAGAAAAACCGTCCATGAAGGAGAACACCTTGCATTGGGCAGTATTGTCAACAAGCACATCGGTGTGAGGTAGTGGGAAATTGTCTTTCAAACTAGCTCTATTCAAATCTCTGTAATCAATACACATTCGAACCTTACCGTCCTTCTTCGGCACTGGCACAATGTTAGCAACCCACTCGGGATATTCAACTGTCATGAGAAAACCCGCATCGATCTGTTTCTGCACTTCACCTTTGATCTTCAGAGCCATGTCCGGCCGAGTCCGTCTCAACTTTTGTCTGACAGGGGGACAGTCTGGTTTTGTCGGTATCCGGTGTTCCACAATCTGGGGATCCAAACCTGGCATATCTTCATATGACCATGCAAAAATGTCCGAGTACGCGCGGAGCAGTTGGAAGATCCTTTTCTTGACCCCTTCCTCCAATGCAGCACCGACTTTGATCTCTCTTTTGTTATCCTCGGTACCCAAGTCGATTAGCTCGATTTCCTCCTGATGAGGCCGAATGGTTTTCTCTTCTTGTTCAAGTAGTCGGGCAATCTCGTCTGGTATATCATCACTATCCTCATCTTCGGCCTCAAACACCGGGGATTCAACAGTTTGGAGAAACATAGGGTCACTGTGTTCAACGGGTTCATTTTGGTTTGATCTGCGTGACATGATTGGATGATTTTTTAGAAAATAGTTTTCATGTAGATCTTTGAAATTAATAAAAAAAAAAAATACAGACGTTTTGGTTTTTTCTGGCATTACCATTATTTCCAAGGGAAAAAAGCATTAAAGAAAGAAAAGAGTCGTGAAAGAAACGACGTTTTTTATTGATAATGGTGATGTCGGAACAAACATGCCCTTTACAAAAGTGTCACTTCCGCCTCGGGCAAGGCAGAAGGATTGTTATTTTGAAAACAAAAGCCTAGACAGCAAGACATATTACTTAGAATCATGCACAAACACAGGGAGATTGATAACGTTCCAGTTCTTTGCAATGCCTCCTGGTATCACAAATGTGGACCTAGCCCCTCTTTCAGCAGCACCGTCAAGAATTGCATTGGCAAATCCAGCACTACGGAACGTTCCAGTTGACACGCCTGACGTCGGAGAGAAACCGAGACCCTCTTTGCGTTTGTTGTCCAGCAGCTGTATCAATTGGCCCCAACCGGCGGCCTGACCCTCCTGAACGGCCTTCTGCGCATCTTTCAAAGAAGCCATGGCAGCACTAGCTCTCTTGGGCTCCGTACCCTCGATAGTCAAACCCTGGAATGCAGTTCCCTCGGCGGATTTAGCTTCGATGCAAGAGAAGGATGATAACTGACTGACCAGATAAGCTTCTTCCCCATGCACTGTCACAAGTTTACCATTCCTTACGAACTTCAGCTTCTGATGGAGGGTAGAAGTGACTGCCCCGGCCTCGTGTATCCATGGTCTCCCGAGAAGGCAACTGTAAGAGGCATCTATGTCCATAACCTGGAAAGTAATCATGAATGTTTCAGGGCCAATAGTCATGGGGAGATCTACCTCTCCAAGCACAGTTTTACGGGAACCATCGAAAGCCTTGACTAGGAAAGTACTCCTTCTCAAAGGAACTCCTTGACAACTTAACTGATCCAAAGTCAACTTAGGCATCACATTCAACGACGACCCAGTGTCTACCAACACGTTGGACAGCATATCTGCTTTGCAGTTCATGGAAATGTGCAGGGCCAAGTTGTGGTGCTTCCCTGCCTCTGGAAGTTCATCTTCACCAAACCAAAGATTACTGCAAGCAGTGATGTTAGCCACTATCCCACCAAATTGATCCTCTGTGACTTCGTGGTCGACATATGCTTGCTCCAATACTTTTAACAATACGTTCCTGTGAGCTTCCGAACTGAGGAGTAGGGACAAGATGGATATCTTCGAAGGAGTTTGTAATAGCTGATCAACGATCTTATAATCGCTTTTCTTGATTATCTTCAAAATCTCATCCAGATTGGAATCTTCGATGGATTGGCCTGGACGGCTGGTACTTTCAACAACAGGAGGGATTGACAATGGAGTAGTCTTATCAGCAGGAATCACAACTGGCACATCATCTTTCTTTTGAAACAAGAGAGGTCGGACCTTACCGCTCCTCAAAGCCGTCACTTCGGCGATACTGCCTACTGTGCTTGGGGACACCAAAGGTACCTCCTTCCCATTTTCCAACATAGTCGCACTGTACTTGTACGGGACGGCTTTTGCAGAAGTATATGGCACTGGACCAAGCAACCGTATGACCAACGGTTCAACGTCCTTCCTGGCGGGCGTGCTCTTGACCAGAGTGTCGTGGAAGATCGGCACTATCATGCAAACATCACTGGTAGTCAGGTAGTTGTCATTCATCAATCTTTGGGTGTCAGTCTGGACTACGCTGCAACCCATAGGGTTCTGAAGACATTCACAGCAAGCAACGTGGTCGTGGCTAAACAAGGAAGCTTGGCACAGCTTGATATGTAACGACACTAGAGGAGTAGCAACATTACAGACATTGAGACGAGGGATTTCTTCACATACTTCGATCATATTCACGGCGGCATGGTTGGGGAGTGGATTGTCAAGCACATGTGGGACATTGTTTTCAAAAGATAGCTTTCCCTAGTCGATCAACTTCTTCACAATGTATTTCAGAGCGTAGCAACCTTCTACGTCATGACCTAGGGCGCCTTGGTGGAAATCACATCTGAGATCGGAGCGGAACCTGGGAGGTAACGGATTTGGCGGAGGCTTGCCAGGTCTAGTGGTGCAATACCCCTTATGTAACAGAGTTGGGAGTAGTTCAGCATACGCCATCAGTATCGGCGGGAAAGATGGTCTAGATTGAGGGCCTTGTTGTTGTTGCTGCGGTTGTTGTTGAGCCAGTGGTTGTTGTTGCATTTGTTGGGCGATGGCATTAACAGGGACCTGAGGTTGGCCCGGTAGTGGAGGGTATTGATGGTAAAACGGCGGATAGAACGGATGTTGGGCATACTGTAGGTACTGATACGGTTGAGGCAGCTGCGTAGCATTGACAGGAGCGGCAGTGGCAGATTGATTGGTTCCGGCAGACACCATTCCAACTTCTGATTCCTTTTTCTTATGGTGACCATTGCCGTACTTCTTCGGTGCATTCGAGGACTCACCTTTCTCAAACACGATAATCCCCTCTCGGACAGCTTCCTCCAAGCGGGTCCCCATAGTGACCATCTCAGAGAAGTTGCTTGGGGCAGCAATAATCATTCTTTCAACGTAATCTTTCTTCAGGGTCTTCAAGAATGTTTGAGTCATTTCTTCCTCGTCCAAAGCGGGAGTGATACGGGCAGCTGCCCCTCTCCACCTCTGTGCATATTCGCGGAAGCTTTCGTCCTTTTTCTGAGAAAGAGACCGGAGGAATTCCCTATTTGGCTTGAGCCTGGTGTTGAATCCATAGTGGCTCTTAAAAGCAGCAGCCAGATCGTCAAAAGTACGAATATCATCCTTGCTCAAACCGGTATACCACTCCGCGGCATCTTCCATTAGACTGTCCTGGAAGCAATGGATCATAAGTGAATCATTGTCTGCATGGTTAGCCATCTTCCGGACGTACTTGATGATATGGTTCTGGGGGCAGGTCAGCCCATTGTAGCGGTCAAATTCCGGGACCTTGAACTTCTTGGGGACATCCACCCTCGGCACTAAACAAAGATCGTGGGTTCTGACGAGGTCACTGCTCCCGCGGTTGGCCTTGATCTCGCGACGGAGTTCTCTGGCAAGCTCCTCCATTCTTTCTTCCATAGTTCCCAATACAGGAGTCTTTCCACGGTAATCATTAGCATTGGCGCCCTGAGGCGTAGAGTGCACAATTGGATCGATGAAGACCGTTGACTGAGGCAAGGTAGTGTGGAGAGAAGCCTGCCCTGAGACGGGGATTTGGTTACCGTTGGCAGCACTGGAAGCACCTGCTGTGGGATCAGGAGCAAAGAAAAGTGGGAGCCCGTACGGGTTTCCCCTTGGCATGGCAAAGCGGTTATCAAGAGATGATGTTGGAATTGCCTCAGTGGTCTCTGGAGTAGACGAGGCTGGTTGTTCTTGAGCGGCCATCAGAGTAGTCATGGCGTCGAGAGCTTTAACTAACTCTTCTCTCACAGAAGCTAGTTCAGTACGGAGCTGTGCATTCTCTTCCTCCATAGCTACTTGATTCCTCCTTCTGTATTGTCTAGTCTGATGTACTCTGGTAGGTTGATCAGTCTTTCGAGCACGAGCCACTTTTCACACTGCGGCAGAAGAACCAGGAGGCAATGAGCACTTGGAAGTTTTTTGTGACCGATGAATGATGCATATGATGCATGATATGTGCAAATGCAGATGCAAAAATGACTCTTTTTATTACCAAAGGGTTTTTTAGGCAAATTAGAATTCTTTGCAAACATTATTGGACTAACAAATTATTCAAAGCAAGTTGTTTTGATAAATTGAGCCAAGGGAGCAGGCTTCTGAAACATAAGCTGAACAAACAACATAACCAATAGTAATCCTATCATCCAGAACTAAGGAGTGACTGGGTAGTATTCGGAATCCGAGTCCGAAGCTGAACCGCAATAACTGGCAAAGAAATCTCGACGACCTCTGACTCTCCTGGAGTCTCTCCTCAATAGATCATCCTTCTCCTCAAGCTCTTTCCTAACTCTGGCTAGTTCTTTTCTCAGCATCCGGTTCTCATGATCCTTCTGTTCGTCTCTGCCATCCAAAGTCATGATCAAGTTCTCAGCCTCACTGTAACGGGCTTTCCATGCTCGCTTCTCCTCACTCTCCATAGCTAGATGCTCCTGATACATCTCCTGAGTCGCGGGAAGCAACGGTAATGGTCTAGACGGAGTAAATGCAGATACATGCCTCATAGCAGGGTAAGGCATGCCAATCTCCTCGGCTCGATCTATCACCCACTGAGTATAGGCCTTATGAGCAATACCGGATCTCACACCCAAGTGTTTCACATCCTTCCTTCGAACCTTGGACCAAGCATCTATGAAAGCTTTCCTTTGCCCGGTGGGAGCATTGGAATAGTAAAAGAATTCTTGTGATGTAGCAAGGTTAATGGACTTCGCTCTCAAGGAAAACCAAACTGTCTCATGGCTAACTCGGGATTGTAGTTGATTCCTCCCCGGGTACCGAGAAGAGGTACATTGAGGAAATCTCCGCAACCAGTAATAATCTCCTTGACTCGAGCCGCTGGAGTGATCCAAACTACCTCATCGGGAGTAAGAGCCATAATCTGCTGCGAATAAGACCAATTCTTCGCGTTGGCATGGAAAGAACTCGGGAGGTGAGAAATAAACCACCTATATAGAAGAGGTATGCAGCAAAGAATAAATCCACGGCCCTTGAGAGTTCGATCATGGATGGCATGGTATGTGTCAGCTAACAAAGTAGGAACTGGATTCCTGGAATGGAAGATCTCAATAGCATGCATGTCCACGAAGTTGTCGAGATTCGGAAAGAGAACGAGCCCATAGATGAGTAGTGCAAGAATAGCCTTAAGGGTGTCCTGACAAGTAGATTCGAGATTAGCCTGCTCAAGTAAGTACTTTGAAGTGAAACCCTGGATGTGAGACTTGGTGATGAGATTCTTAGACACATCGGAAGTCTTGAGATAAAGATCCTTAGCAATAACCAAAGGAGTAAGAGAAGATCCTGGGCCTGTGAAAGGTGTCTTCTCGGCTATAGGTAAACCCAATAAGCAAGAATAAGCCTCGAGTGTAGGAACCAACTGAAAATCCGGGAAAGTGAAGCAACGGAAAACCGGGTCATAGAATTGCACCAGAGTGTGCACCAGCTTCTCTTCTACATTAGTCCGGAGAATACCAAGCAAACCACCGTATCGGAGA
The DNA here is from genome assembly GCA_958299785.1 of Medicago lupulina. NCBI lineage: Eukaryota > Viridiplantae > Streptophyta > Magnoliopsida > Fabales > Fabaceae > Medicago > Medicago lupulina. Next base: position 60,567,555 of record OY283139.1, on the reverse strand, counting down.
CGAAACCCAGTCGGATTCTTAACCTTAAGTGCCAACTCCCTTAGGCTAGCCAAATCAACTTCTTTGAACTTGTAAGACTTAGTCCTCTTCATGCCTGGTTATATTTGCAAAGAATTTTAGTTTGTCTATACCCTTTGATAAATGCATGTAAAAAGGTTTATGCATGAATGCATGTATGCATGGTTTTGTTTAACAAAGAAAGCACGGTGGGCTAAAGTAACAAGTGGACACGGCGTCCGGTGGAACTAAGGCTTTGATAGTAGTAACCAAGGTTCTATAAAGTTCCCAAACCACAACCTCTCTTGCGTATATCATAGTAGTACAAAGCAACGCTTGTCCATGATTATCCGTAAGAAGGTTTAGTTTGGGTGTAGTATCGCGTGACGACTAAATTTCGAGACAACGCTCGGTTTAGCCACCGCACTACGTTCTAAGAAAGGCCAAGGATGGGTTTGCTAACTACGGTCCATAGCCTTCATCGGTCAATTGGAAATAAAGTGCCTAAGCATGACAACACACGCCGACAACATCACCTCCAAAATGCCTCAGCTATGTGAGATTGATCGCGTAATCCAATGCACGAGGCAACCCCCGGAATGGATTGTCGATTATATCTCTTCCTAATCTTAGGTTCACTTAGCCCGGGTATAGGGCTTTTGATATTCTCACCCCACACGTACACAAGAAAATTTTACATGTAACAATAAAGCAAAGCATAAACATAAAGCATGTAAAACTAGGTGTAGCCCTAAAATGAATCCCCAGTGAAGTCGCCATTTCTGTCATCGCGATTTTTGGGTGTCAAATCATTGATTAGATTTGAACCTTTCAATCATTGATGTCTCTATTTTTTTGGGGAAAGGTAAAATCGAGAGAAAACCTTAGAAATTCTAAGTTCGGGGCTGATTTCACTACGGGAAGGTGTTAGGCACCCGCAATGACTATAGTATCCTATAGGAACCGTTTTACTAGTCTTATGTATACGCTTTGCCTTTATTGCTATTTGTGAAAAAGAGGGGTTGATTTTAAGAATGAGAGAAAGAAGATTTTGATTTGTTTTTATTGGACTTGGAGAGATTTTGAATCTCTTGCCTACATACCCCTTTAAGGGATCAAAATTCCATGTAGTTCTCTTCCAAAATATTTTTGTGGGTTGGTTCAATTTTAATTTTGAAAATGGTTTTGAAGAAAAAGACGAGAGGCCATAAAGGCATGAGATTTGGAAACAAGCGAGGTTAGTCCAATTTATTTACAAAAACGGTTAAAGTTGAGAATTAGTGTTCATTTTGATTTTTGATTAAGGAAATAAAGGAAAATTATGGAGTTTTGACTCCAACATTATTGTGAAAATATTTGAGTGAAGAGTTAGTTTTTTGAGAAAGAAAGCATGAGTTTTTCCTAAGTGTCGCGCTTCCTAAACATACACCTAGCGGTAAACATACAACGTGTGTGCGTGTCGGTGCGTGTGTCGGTGTACATCATTATAGTTCATAGTCCTTTACATCGGGTCCTATTTTACATTCTATGATCTTGCATGAAATTAAAGAAAAGTAAACTACCTAAACATTGCATGAGAATTAGTTGAACGTTCCATGAAAGGGTTAAAGGAAGAAATGGGAATGAGATGAGATGCTTAGTATGCATGAAACATAGAGTAAAGTGGTTAGTAAAACAAGGAAAAATAATAATGAAATACTAATCCTAAACAAAATGGTAAACTATCACAAAATTAACATAAAATCACACTAAACAAAATTGCAAGATATCACAAAATTGGCATCAAAACTCTAGCTAAATAAGATTGCAAAATACCACACCATTAGTATCAAGAATCAAACTAAACATAGTTGCAAAATATCACACAATTGGTATCAAGAATCAAATTTAACAAAATTGCAAAATATCACAAAATTGGTATCAAGAATCAAATTTAACAAAATTGCGAAATATCACAAAATTCTAAGTTTAACAACATTGAGAATATTACAAAAGCATCAAACTTAACACAATCCAATGAGCTATTATGAGAACAGGGGTAAATCACCATGGGATCAAAGCCAAACACTAAAATCATATGATGCGAATTTGAACTAAAAATCACACAAAGAAATCCATAAAAAAAGCAACAAAACATACCAATAGAAAAGGAAATTTACCCCCATCATTTTTTATCAATTTTCAACATGTAAAATATCACAAAAACAGTCATAAACATACCAAAACACGTAGTAAATTTTTAGGAGTTTTTTGTAAGAAAATTAAAACGCACGGGGGTTCAGATAGCAAAACAAGGGGTGCATACAGCAAAAAACAAGAAACTGAAGGGAAGGACACATAAGCCCAATGGTACCCGGCCCAAACCCACACGGTAAGAGGATCCGGATCTAACGGTCCACAACACGCAAGGATGGGTCGGGTTTGAACCGACCCGGTCTACTAGCCTACATAAAAGGATCCTGAACCGGTTCTCCTCATTTCCTTCCAACCTTTCTCTCTCTACCTCTCTTCTCCGCCGTTTGGTTCTTTGAAACCCTAACCCTAACCTTGCTCAATCCTACCCAGAAACACATGATTTATGGCTCAAAAGCTTCGTCTTATCATCCTAAACACGAATCTGTTACTGAAGTCCACATGCATTGACTGAAACAATGTAGATCTTGAGTTTTCTTTCGCGGATTCCGTACGGTTTTGGTTCAGTTTTTGGTTCAAATCTTCTTTCTATATGTTTTTATCTGTTGATTCGTTGGTTTACAACGATGAATCAACGTTGTAAACCTTGGAATCTTGAAAAAAATTTCGGAAAAGGTTAGGGTTTACGGTTCTGAACCAAAACTTCACGGATTCGCACTGTTCTACATTGTTTTGGAACTCGTTGTGGTTTTTGAACGAAACAAAGGGGTAAGTTTGTGATTTTACCTGGCTTTATCCAGAACTTTGATTTGATTCTCCGGAAATCCTTGAATTGATTCTGTTTTGTGTTGATTCTCTTTGAAATCCGGAAATAAACTGGTAATTGCTTCTTCTCCTTCTTGAACAGTTCGGAATCCTTGAATTCTTTGTTTTTCTTCTTCTTCTCTTCTCTGAATGCGGTTCCACCGTGATCGTGCTCGTAGTTTGCCGTCAACGGCGGCGAACTCGCACTTGAATTGCGGTGGAAAGAGGTTCGGTGATGATGATTCGGTATGAATCCCTGAGAACTTCGCGAATTTTGTAGCTTCTGTGTTGAATTTCAATTCTGGAAAAACGGTTAGGGTTTGAATGTTCTTGAACTTTTTCTGGATTTGTGAATTTTGATCTAACTGAAAAGAGAGAGAAATTTCTCTTCTGTTTGTGATGATGTGGCTCTTGAATTTGATGATTCTGACCCTGATTCTGACACTGTACCCTATTTATAAGCTGCCATGTGTGTACCTGATCCAATGAGCTTGTGACATGTGGACATGGACAGCTTGCGTGGCACTTGTGGACGAAACTGTAAAAAATGAACTCAAGGACCAATATGCAATTAATGAAACTAAAGGGACTGGAATGCAATTAAAAATTTGGACCGTTTCGAGTAAAAGAGAAAATTGGACTGACTTGAAAATTAAAAAGGTATTTGGACTGTTTTGAAAATAGAATTTGGACACTTTTGTAATTTAAAACAAAGTTTGGACTAAACTGCAAAAAGTGAAATAAAATTGGTAAAAAATGTAAATTTGAAAACAACGTAAAGTGAAACATTTAAAAACGACAAAATGGATTAAAACGAACAAACTACCAAAATGAGGTATTCTAAAATACCTCTCTGCCCAAAATTTGAACAATGTGAAAAGACTAAAATGCCCCTGGGGACAAAACGACTCAAACTGACTCAGATGCAGAACCAAGACGATTTTGTACAAAATTTGATCAATGATTCATGCAGACAGATTAAAAAGACTCAGGGACAAATTGCAAGGATTGAAATGGGTTCCTTTGTAGGAAATGACCACAATACCCTTTTGTATGATTATATGTAAAAATTAAATGCCAGAAACAATAACGTATGCAGCTGAAGCACAGTAGAAAACACGGTGAATTTGAAAGTATTAGAAAATAGCAGAGGAATTTGTATGAGTATTTTTAGGTCCAAAATGAGGGTATAACACTAATCACATATGAATGAAGGTATACTCACATAAGCATTTCATCGGCCAAATACTATGAATTCTCAAAATTCGCAAAGTTCGTCTCAAGTGTTACTTTTCAAAACATAGTCCATTTTCAAAGCAAGACATTCTAGTTCTCAAAGAAATAGTTCAAGACCATATATTTAATCATCTAGACAACATATGTACGTAATCCCACATCATTGTCTTAGAGGAAATAAGTTTTCGGAAAATTGTGTTCTTAGACGATTTTTCCAAACGCTATGAACAATTTATGAAACTAAGTCCAAATCCACACTAATGATGTTTCCAAAAGATTAGGTATACATGTAATGATTAAATAAATCAAAAGAAACCATTTAGGAAGTTAGGATTGGTTCCCAAGTACACGAAACGAAAAATCAAGTGTGGCTGAACACGGCGCAGTTCGCATAAGCGAAGTCTGGTTCGCTTAAGCGACCAGATCTCAAAAGCATCCTGGGCGTGTTCACTTGGAGCTCGCTTGCAGCCCGCTCAAGCGAACTCTGTCCAGAAGCAACATTTTCGTTCGCTTAGAGCTTCGCTCGCAGCTCGCTCAAGCGAACTGTGTCCAAAAGCACCTGGGCACGCTCGCTTGAGGTTCGCTTAGAGCTCGCTTAAGCGAACGCTCTACAGTTCAAAAAAAACTTCGAATTTCAAAACCCTTTTTCCCACACACTCCAATTTTGATCCTTCCACACTCAAAACACATCCCAAATAAAGTTTATAGGTCATGTACATAAACACATACACAAGAATGCTCAAAACTCATGAATCAAACATCATTTTGTCTCAATTCAAAATTTCACCAAACTTTCAAAATTATTCAACATCAACAACAACTTTCATCATCAATTTACCAATGGCATATTCATCATACCAATTCATCAACAACATGTTTTCAAACATTATCAACACAATTATTCATGAATTCATTCCAAGTTCATCAAACCACAACTTCATTATTCATCATTTTTCACAAAAACACAACATATTCATACATATGATTTTTGACACATGAATTCATTATCAACAACACTTAATCATTCAATTCACATATTCCAACATATCATCAACAATTAAACATGAATTTATTCACTAAATTTTACATAATCACTTATTTTCAAAAGCACTTAATTAAACAAATCACTTATGAGAAAGGGGTGGAAAAAGAGATTATGATTAAAGTCTAGCCCCCTTACCTCTAATCTTCTACAAGAAATCATTAGGCTTCACTCTAGCTCCCAAGTTCTTCCCCTCTCCAAGTTCTCTCTCCAATCCTTTTCTAGCCTCTTTGCCTCTTTGAAATGAATGAAGTTTCTAAACCCTAGTTCTCTTTCTAAAGTTGAAATATATATCCATACCCATTGGGGCTAACCCATGAAATAATAATTGGACTCATTTCTAATTACGCCACTTACTAGTTTTCTATCTTACTAACAATAAAATATTTAGCAACTACCGACACTAATGCTAATTACTACAACTAACTAATAAATTGTTAAACAATCGGTTCTTACTAAAATGCTACGATTAATTCTCGACCAAAATTACTATTTTACCCTTACTTGCCAAAAGACCAAAATACCCTCCTAATCACTAAACATAAGAAAATACATCAAAGGGAAAATAATCACATATAAGCTTACATATATACACATAAATTAATTAAAAACAACATAACGAAAATCGGGATGTTACAAGAAGAAGTATATCACAATATCAGATTCTGCTTCCAATATTTTCACAAAATAATCAACACATGGAAATATGCAGACAAGAGAACTAGTAGGTATCATCCTAGAAAATCAGAGACTTGCAGCAGCGGAAATATAAGGAAAAATAAATTCCCATAAAATCCCAAACAGACAGTCAATTGTCACAACATGCTACTTGATTAAACAGAGGGAAAAATAAATTCCCAAACAACAAGCAATAGCTAAAAGAGAATGTTCCAGCATCCAACTAATCATTCAGTAATACATATGAGTATTACTCCCCCTCAAGGAACACAAATCAGTATTCTAATACTCCCCCTAAACACATGCATCTGAATATAAACACAGTCATGCAAAGGCATAATAGTATACACACATCCAGTCCACCAGGAAGAACTTCAAAAAATATAAGTACTTCAAACAAAAAGAACTAGTACATAGAATGCTCAGGAGCATACACAGATGTTTCAACATCACCTGACACATTATCTGTTGTTGTACTCAGATCTGCTCAGAATAATCCTGCTCTCAAAAGAGCACACAAACACTTGTACCTGCTTTCATGCTTGCAACAGATGGATACACTTCACACAAATAAGCACATGCATATCTACTCCCCCTTTTTACCCATAAAATATGCCAAATAATAATTTTAGAAAAGCAGAAATCAGAGCTAAGGGTACCAGTGTTTTTGAACATTAGCTGCTATAATTCCTCATGGACGCAAATACCCAGCTTGCTCCTTAATCTCTCAAATTGTTTGATATCTAAGGCCTTTGTAAAAATGGCAGCCACTTGTTCTTCAGTAGTCACATGCTCAAGAGTTACCACCTTGTCTTCAACAAGATCCCTGATGAAGTGGTGTTGTATGCCAATATTCTTTGTTCTTCTGTGTTGTATAGGATTCTTTGAAATGTTGATTGCACTTAAGTTGTCACAGTACAATGTTAGAACACCGTGTTGAACATCATACTCTTCCAGCATTTGCTTCATCCAAACTAACTGAGAGCAGCTACTTCCTGCAGTGATATATTCTGCTTCAGCTATTGATAGGGACACAAAATTTTGTTTCTTGCTGAACTACGATACAAGATTGTTCCCAAGAAAGAAACAGCCTTCTGATGTACTTTTTCTGTCATCTGCACTACCTGCCCAATCAGCATCACAGTACCCAATCAGCCTGGAATTATAACTGTGAGAGTATAGAATTCCATAGTCTGTTGTGCCATTTATATACTTCAGAATCCTTTTTACTTGAACCAGATGACTCATCTTGGGCTCTGCATGATATCTTGCACACACTCCAACAACAAAAGTTATATCAGGTCTGCTTGTAGTAAGATATAGGAGACTTCCAATCATGCTTTTGTACAGGCTTTGATCAACAGCGACACCATTTTCATCTTTTGATAACTTCAAGTGAGTGGTTATTGGTGTTCTCTTATGGCTACCATTATCCAAGCCAAACTTCTTTATAATGTTCTTAGCATGCTTGCTATGAGAGATAAATATCGTGTCTTCCATCTGCTTGACTTGTAGACCAAGAAAGTAAGTCAATTCTCCCACAAGACTCATCTCAAATTCAGACCGCATCTGATGGACAAAATGTTGAACCATCTGATTCAACATTCCTCCAAACACAATGTCATCAACATAGATATGTGTTATCATAAGTCTTCCTTTGTCCTTCTTAACAAACAAGGTCTTATCAGTTCCTCCCTTCTTGTAACATTGATCGATCAAAAATTCTATAAGTCTTTCATACCAAGCCCTAGGTGCCTGCTTCAACCCATATAGTGCTTTCTTCAACTTGTACACATGATCAGGAAAATTTGGATCAATAAACCCTTTAGGTTGTTCAACGTAGACTTCTTCATTGAGGTATCCATTTAAGGAGTCACTTTTCACATCCATCTGAAATAGTTTGAACTTCAGAATGCAGGCCACTCCCAAAAGTAACCTTATGGATTCCAGTCTGGAAACATGCGCAAATGTTTCATCAAAGTCTAATCCTTCTACCTGTGTATAGCCTTGAGCCACAAGGTTTGCCTTGTTTCTGGTAACAGTACCATTTTCATCTGACTTGTTCTTGTAAATCCATTTTGTTCCAATAACATTTATGTCATTTGGTCATGGCACCAGATCCCATACCTCACTTCTTTTGAACTGATTAAGTTCTTCTTGCATAGCCTCAATCCAAAAATCATTAGTGAGAGCTTCTTTCACATTTTTGGGTTCAAATTTGGAGACAAAGCAGGAGTTGGAGACAATATCATTAGTTCTTCTAGTCCTGATCCCTTGATCTGGATCTCCAATAATGAGCTCTTGAGGATGACTTTTCTGAACTCTGATTGACGGTCCTTTACTCGTTTCTACATTGTTCAGCTCAGCCTCTTCAGAGTTAGTTTCAGGTTCTATAACAGTTTCAGGTATCACCTTCTTTTGAGCAGATGTTTCAGGTTCCATAACAGCTTGAGTTCTGTTATTGTACACTCTATAGGCTCTGTTGTTAGTAGAGTAACCCAAAAAGATTCCTTCATCACTTTTTGGATCCATTTTTCTTTTATAATCTCTGTCAGCTAGAATGTAACACTTGCTGCCAAAAACATGGAAATATTTTACAGTTGGCTTCCTTTCCTTCCACAGTTCATACAGAGTAGTAGGGAAGATGTTTTGCATGAAGCATGACCCTGACTGATTCTTGCAGAGTTCTGTTCTTTCTTTCCACCACACCATTCTATTGAGGTATTATAAGAGATGAGAATTCATGTTTGATTCCATTATTTGTGCAGAATTCATGAAATTTGAAATTTTCAAATATTTTTCCATGGTCACTCCTTATCCTGACAATGCCTCTATCTTTCTCTCTTTGAAGTTGAATGCAAAGTTCCTTGAATGACTCAAAGGTATCTGATTTTTCTCTAATAAAGTTCACCCAAGTGAATCTAGAAAAATCATCAACAACAACCAGAACATACCTCTTACCACCAATGTTGGCCACTTGCATAGGCCCCATCAAGTAAATATGAAGGAGTTCAAGGACCTTTGAGGTTCCCTGATGTTCCAACCTTGGATGAGACATCCGAGTTTGTTTACCTACATGACACTCTCCACAAATGCTTCCTTCAATGATCTCCAACTTGGGTATACCTCTGATTGCTTCCAGTGAAATAGCTTTCTTTATCCCTAGCATATTCAAATGACCCAGTTTTTGATGCCACAGTCTGACCTCTTCATCTTTACTCAGAATGCATGAGGATATGAGAGTTTGTTCTTGAGAGACCCATAAGTAACAGTTGTAATTAGATCTAGTACCCTTCATACTCACCTTACCTTCCCCATCTATGATCTGATATTCAGTTTTGCTAAAATTTACACTCAAACCTGATCACACAGTTGGCTAATACTGATCAAATTTGCAGCTAACCCTTCGACTAACAAAACATTATCCAGTCTTGGGGATCCCTCACTAACTAAGTTTCCAATACCTGCAATCTTTCCATTAGCCCCATCATCAAAGGTAACATAGCTCTTAGCATAAGGTCTGACATTTTCAAGAAATTTGTCCACCCCTGTCATGTGACGAGAACACCCACTATCAAAATACCAGACTTCACTAGAAGATTCTTTTAAGGATGTATGTGCTATCAGTCCTACACACTTAGGTCTCCATTCCTTCTTGACCATTCTTACTGCTGGTTTGGGTTGATACAATCTAGGAGCTCCATACAACTTATAGCAGTAAGGTTTTTTATGACCCTGTTTGTTGCAAAAATGACACTTCCATGAGGGAGGTTCCTTTACTAACTCAGGTTTAGGAAGTTCTACAGGATGTTCCAACCTTTGTTCTTTTACAATAGTACTATCTGTTCTAGTAGATGCTATAAATTTTATTTTCTTAACATGTTTTCCCTTCTTGGCCTTATGGTAGTGTTCTAAAGCCTGAACATAATTACTGTTTTGGTGTTCCTGTTTTAGGTGTTCATAAGTAAAGCCTATACCATTAGGTTTGCCTTTCACTTGACCTTCTAGCATCCTATCCAGAACATTAGTTCTAGTGGTTATCATTCTAACTTTCTTTAAGACATTATTAAGTTGAGAATTAAGTAACATTACCTCTTTGTTTAGTTCAGTGATTTTTGCAAGATGACCAATCCTTTCTTCCTGTAGATGATTAATGATTTCTTCCTATTCTATCAGAAGTTTGGAGGTGTCTGCATCATTGATATCTTGGTAACTGTAAGGCACAGTTACTTTCTGATAGTATGGATCTTCATCACTAGATTCAGATTCGGATTCTACTCTTCTAGTCACAGCAGTGACACGTTTAGCAGTATCACTTTCAACATCTGCATCTGCTTCCTCGTCATCAGACCAGGACACAATCATCCCTTTCTTCTGCTTCTTGAGGAAAGTTGCACATTCAGTTCTAATGTGACCATAACCTTCACATTCATGACACTGTACTCCTTTGTACCGACTGTTCTTCTCACCAGTTCTATCACACCTTGGGTTGCTCTGTTGCTTATCAGTGTTGAATCTGATGTTCTGCTCATTACCTTTGGATCTCCTGTTTACTTGCTTGAGAATCTTATTAAACTGTCTTCCAAGCATGACCAGATTTTCAGATAGATTTTCATTCTCCACACTCTCTTCTAGTGCCTCGTCATCAGTTGTGTTTGCTGTAAAAGCAATGCCTTTGCCCTTCTTCTCAGTTCTGTTATCAACAACAAGTTCAAAGTTCTGAAGGGAACTTGAGTTCATCTACCTGCATATTGGAGATGTCTTGAGCTTCTTCAATGGTTGTGACCTTCATGTCAAATCTCTTTGGTAAAGATCTGAGAAGTTTCCTTACCAAATTTTCATCTGACAATTTTTCTCCAAGGGAGTCAAATGAATTAGCAATGTCTAGGACATTCATATAGTAGTCTTATATGGTCTCATCCTTTTGCATTCTTAGACTTTCAAATTTGGTAGTCAGGAGTTGAATCCTTGAGCTCTTCACCTTGGATGTACCTTCATGACCCGTTCTAAGAATGTCCCAGGCATCCTTAGCCACATTAAATTTTTTGATAAGTCTGAACATATTCTTGTCCACTCCATTAAAGAGAGCATTTAGACCCTTAGAGTTTGCAAGAGCCAGTTCGTCTTCAGGTGTAGTCCATTCTTCTTCAGGTTTCAAAACCTCGGTTTTGTGGCCATCTTTGTCAAGAACAACCGGATGTTCCCATCCTTTTAACACAGCTTTCCAAGTCTTGCTGTCAATAGATTTGAGATAGGCACTCATTTGTGACTTACAGTAGTCATAATTGGTTCTGTCCAATAGAGGTGGTCTGTTAACAAACCCTTCTTCTTTTTCCATAATGACAGAAAAAATCTCCTCTGGATCTTGTAACAGCCTAATTTTTCGTTATTTTGTTTTTAATTATTTTCATGTGTGTTTATTTATGCTTGTATGTGATTATTTACTCTTGGTCGTATTTTCGTGGGTTTAGTGATTAGAAGGGTATTTTGGTCTTTTGGTGAACAAGGATAAAATAGTAATTTTAGTCAAGGATTAATTGTAGCGTTTTAGGTGAGGACCTATTGTTTAGTAATTTGTTAGTTTGTTGTAGTAATTAGAATTAGTGCCGGTAGTTTCTAATTATTTTATCATTAGTAGGTTAGAAAACTAGTAAGTGGAATAATTAGAATTGAGCGCAATTAACATTTGGCGGGTTAGGCCCAACAGAGTGTGACTATATAATCCAACCTTTAGAGAGAAACTAGGGTTAGAAACATTTGTTCATTTCACACAAAGAGACTAGAGAGGCTAGAGAAAAGGTTGAAGAGGAGAAACTTGGAGAGGGGAAGATTTTGAAGCAAAAGTGAATCTTAGGATTTGATTGTTGAAGATTAGAGGTAAAGGGGCTAGTCTTCTATCATAATCTCTTTTCTACCCATTTCTCATAAGTGATTAAGTTATTAAGTGAATAAGTGATTTTGGGATTAAGTGATTATTTGGATTTAAGCGAATGATTTCATACTCGGATGTTGATGTTATGAATATACATGTGAATTGAATGATTAATTGTTGTTGATAATGAATTCATATGCCAAAATTCATATATGTGGGTGTGTTGTGTTTTTGTGAAAAAATTGATGAATAATGAAGTTGTAGTTTGTTGAATTTGAATGGATTCATGATTAATTGTTGTTGATGATGTTTTTAAACATATTGTTGATGAATTGGTGTAATGATTATGCCTATTGGTGAATTGATGATGAAAGTTGTTGTTGTTGAATATTTACGAAAGTTTGGTGAATTATTGAATTTTGACAAAATGGTGTTTGAATCTTGAGTTTTGAGCATCATTGAGTGTGTGTTCATGTATTTGACCTATAAACATTATTTGGGACGTGTTTGGAGTGTGGAAAGATCAAAATTAGAGTGTTTGGGAAAAAGGGTTTTGAAATTCGAAGTTTTTTTGCTTAACACATGAGTGTTCGCTTAAGCGAGCTCTAAGCGAACCTCAAGCGAGCGTTGTAACACTCTAATTTCCATTTTTATTATTTTAGTTGCTTTTGAATATTTTCCTTGACTTTTAAATGATTATGTGAATATGTGGTGTTGTTATTGGATTAATGTGTTATTATATGATATTTAGTGATTATTTTCATTATTTAAGTAAAATAGGAGAAAAATAATATTTATTTAGAATGATGGGGGTTAATTAGAATTAATGAGTTTTAAGAGAGAGTTAAGAAAATAAGAGAGGTTATGTTTTACTGAGTAAAGGAAATAGAAAGTCAGTAAGAGAGAAAACATTTGCACGTACAGTAGAAAGAAAACATAAGCTTTTGGGAGAAAAAGGGAGAGAGACCAAGAACAAGGGGGAATTGCTAGAGGAGAGCTTGAATTGCCGTAAATTGTTCGTCTGAATTAAGGTAAGGGTGAGCTAGTAATTATTTAATAATATATATGCATGATTCCTGAATTTGGATTGAAATGGTTGTTTTTGGTTTAGGTTTTCAAAGTTGTAAGAATTGTCTAATGTTGTTGATTTGAGTTGTTGATTGTGTTTTTCTGAGTTATTTATGATGATATGTTGTATATAAGACCTGTAAACGTTTCTGTAAATCAATTTGGGTGATTGGGGGATCAAAATTGGGTTTTTGGATGAAAATGGGGTTTGAAAATCGTAGTTTTGAAAACTGCCCAGATGAGCGCTCGCTCAAGCGAGAAAACCGTCGCTCAAGCGAGCGATACAGTTACCTGCCCAGAATTGAAATTTACCCGTTCGCTCAAGCGTGCAAAACCTGATGTTACGACATTTTGGTCGCTTAAGCGAGCTGCCCGTCGCTTAAGCGAGCAACGCGAATTTTTGCCCAGAATTTTGAAAATAGCTGTTCGCTCAAGCGAACCATAAGCGAGCTGCAAGCGAGCAAAACCCAAACTTACGTGAATTTGTTCGCTCAAGCGAGCTGGGTCCTGTGCGACCATTTTGTGAATTTTGCTACGTGTTTTAGGGCTTTAATCTGAGCATCCTATAATGTTTGTTGGATTTATTTAACATTGTTTAAGTGGTGAAAATTATATATGAAGATGAATATGGTGGAATTATGTATGTTTATATGAAAATAAATATCCATGCTATGTTTGAATTGTCGTTCATGTTGCTGAATGGTGTTGTCCAGTTGGGGAGTGTGTCATAAGTATTAGACGCAGTTGTTGATGTCCTAAGTAGCTGTTGTTGTTGTTGTTTGGTTGTATGCTGATATACATCATTTAGTTGTTGTTGGGTTGTATGCTGATATACACCACGAGTCTTTCATACTCATGAATCGTTGGGGGCTCATGCCCTGGAATGTTAATCATTCAAATGTTGAGGGCTTATGCCTTGGAACGCTTTATCGTTCACCTGTTGAGGGCTCATGCCCTGGGATGCTTTAACCATCCAACTGTTGAGGGCTCATGCCCTGGAATGCTTGTCATTCAACGCGTGTAAAATGGTACCACATGCATATTGCATTTGTTGTTGATGTCGTTGCATTGTTGTTGTCGGTGTGAGTTGTCATTGTGTAGTCCTTGATGTCGAAGTTGTTGTTGGTGAGCTGTCGCCATTGGTGTTGTTGCTATAATTGTAATATAAAATTAAGTAATTATTGCTGATAACTGTTGATGCCATATATGTATGGACTTGATAATACTTGCTGCTATGTTGTTGATGTTTTTAATTCAAGTTGATGGGTTATTTATATATATTATTTTTGATTGTGAACTCACCCCTTCTGCTTGAAAATGTTGCCCTTCGTATGGGTAACTTGCAGGTAATGAAGGCTAGTAGGATGTTGGCTCATGTGTCTTAAGGCTCTGATACGTAACGGGATGGGAATTCGTTGTTTTATTTCTTTCATTCCTTATGTATCAAATGTTGAACTTAGTTGTTGGATTGTTTATCGTTGAATAATATTTAAATTGTTGAGGCCTTTGTGCCAAGGATTTGTTGAAGTTGAATGATGATGGTTTTTAAATAATATTTCCGCTGCAGAATTTATAAGAATGATTATGTTGGTATTTTAAATAGTTTTATATTCTATTTAATAATTTTGAAAAGCAGTGTGACATGCCCGTTATTGTTGAACTCTGATTGTTATATATTATTATGTTGTTTTGGGAAACGGGGTGTTACAAGCGTGCCCAGGTCGCTTCTGGACACAGTTCGCTTGAGTGAGCTGTGAGCGAACAAGAATGTTGTTTCTGGACAAAGTTTGCTTGAGCGAACCGCAAGCGAACTAGCCCAGGATGCTTCTGAGACCTGGTCGCTTAAGCGAACCAGACTTCGCTTAAGCGAACAGAACCCTGTTCAGCCACACTTGATTTTTCATTTCGTGTACTTGGGGGCCAATCCAAGCTTTCTAAATTGTTCCTTTTGACTTGTTTAATCATTACTTATGTATTTAATCTTATGGAAACATCATTTGTATGGATATGGACTTAGTTTTATAAATCAATCCTAATGTTTGGAAAAACGTCCAAGAACATTAATTTTCCGAAAACTTGTTTCCTCAAGTGAATGATGTAGGATTACATATGTATGCTGTGTATATGATTAACGACATGGTCTTGAATTATTTCATTGAAAACTAGAATGTTTTTCTTTGAAAATGAACTATCTTTGGAAAAGTGACTTTTTGAGACGAACTTTGCGATCTATGAAAATTCATTGTAATTGGCCGGTGAAACGCTCATGTGAGTACACCTACATACATATGTGACTAGTGTGGTCACTTAGTGGAGGCAATTGAGTCGTTTGGCTTTGTTTTGGTTCATTGATCTCAATTATTTAAGTTGTGAATTATATTATACGAACTTAGTTGAAAATATTTATTGAACTCTTTTACTTTGAAACTCTTTCATGAATAGTTTGATATAGTTATATATGTTTGTGTGCATATATGTTGTTAGAGATTATATATGTTTATGTGCATATATGTTGTTGGTGATTATATATGTTGTGTGCATATATGTTGTTGGTGAATTCTCTTACATGCTATTGGTGGTGAATTATTGGTGTAAGCATGTATTGGAATATGTTGGTGTGGACTTGTGAAATTTGTATGAAGTATGTTTTGTTGTTGTCGAGTCCTAGTTCACACACACAGTTGTTGTTGGCTTTCATCTCCATGTTAGTGTTGAATACTTATGTATTCATTATGCAGGTTGTTATGATGTGTTTGTTGCATTAGGGGCGACGGCCTCGGAGATGAAAATTGGTACCACACGCACCTAGAGTTGGTCTAGAGACGTTGCATGTTCTAGGAAGAGTCGTGTCTGCTTATGTGTTTGAGGTGAATATGTTGTTGGTGCATTTGTGTATTTTGTGATTGATTACAATTGACGAAACTTATGCTTGTTCATTTATTGATGAGAATAATTTATGTTCACGCTTATTTATGAAATATTAATTATTAATGCATGCTTAATTCTATTGATTCTTTTGATTATGACTGATGTGAAACTAACCCCCCGTGGTCTGTGGTGGACCGCCTACCTATTTGTATGAATGGGTAGACGGCGTGCAGGATTAGTTGATTGCTTTGCTTTGGTGAGTGCTCGAGGATAGAGGGAGCTTCCACCACTTATTTTCGCTCGTTGTGTCTTAGAGGCTCTGATCTAGGACGAGGTTTATATTTATGTTTCATATTTTCTTTATCTTGGGTTATACCTATGTTGAGATTATTTATGAGTTGGTTTCATCTTATGGTTTATGACATGGCTATTGTTGAGATGTATTTGATTTTTCCGCTGTGACTTTTTATGTTGAGATATATTCATGCATGTTTACTTGGTGATTTATTCGTAGACGTGACGACTATTTCTTGTTTATTTATTGTAATTGCATGATTTATTACTTAAATAGAAATAGGGCGTTACAAGTTGGTATCAGAGCCATGTCGGTATTGTCTGGACCAAAACCCGATGAATTACCTGTTGTATTCGAATGGTATGTTGAGTTACCTTCGATACTTGTTGTGTTGTTTTGTTGTTATTCTTACCTGTTGCTTGGTTTTGTTGATTAGAAGTGAGATGGTTGGCGGAAATGGTAGGAATGATGATGTGATAACAGCGGCTTTGACAACAGTGGCTCAAGCTTTGGCTCAGAATCAAGGGAATGGTGGTCATGGTCAGGAACATCAAGAAGAAGCAGAGGAGCGGAGGCTTGATCGTTTCATGAGAAACAAACCGCCGACGTTCAAGGGAAGGTTTAACCCGGAAGGAGCTTTGACTTGGATGGAAAGCATGGAGAGGATCTTTCGTGCTATGGTGACTAATGATGATCAGAAGGTGAGATTGGCTACTCATATGCTTGCTGAGGAGGCTGAGTATTGGTGGACTAGTACCAAGAGATGGATTGAGGCTAGTGGTGATGCTATCACTTGGGTGAGGTTCAAGAATGAGTTCTTGAAGAAGTACTTTCTAGAAGATTTGAGAAACAGGAAGGAAGTTGAGTTCTTGAACTTGAAGCAAGGAAGCATGTCTGTTGCTGAGTATGCGGCTAAGTATGAGAAGCTTTTGAGGTTTTGTCCTTACATCAATGCGGAAGATGCTATGGTTTCTAAGTGTGTGAAGTTTGCGAATGGTTTGAGGCCGAAATCTATCAGTACATCTGTTTCCATGAGATTAGAGATTTTGACACTTTGGTGCACAAGTGTCGTATGTTTGATGATGCCGGGAAGGCTAAGATGAATTACTAGAAAGTTGTGAGTGACAAGAAAGGGAAAGGTCATGGAATTGGGAACCGTACAACAAGAATAAGGGCAAGAAGAAAGATGTTGGTGGAGGTTCCAAGGTGAATGTGGCGCAAATCAAGTGCTTCAAGTGTGGTGTTTTTGGTCACTTTGCTAATGATTGTAAGAAGGGAGATAGTTGCTTCAAGTGTGGTCAGAAGGGTCACAAGGCTTTTGAATGCAAGAGGGACATTACTTTTTACATTTGTGGTGAAGCGGGTCATTTTAGTACTCAGCCGAAGAAGGCGGCGGGTAAGGTGTTTGCTTTGAATGCGGAGGAGGTGGAGCAGCCGGATAATCTCATACGAGGTATGTGTTTTATCAATAGTACTCATTTGAATGCAATTATTGATACTAGTGCTATACATTCTTTTATCGCGAGTAGATGTGTTGAGCGTTTGGGCTTGGTTGTGACTCCGTTGTTGCGTGGGATGATCATCGATACCCCGGCCAATGGCTCGGTAAATACTTCCTTGGTCTGTGCTAAGTGTCCCGTTAATTTTGGTTGTGTTGACTTTGAGCTAGATTTGGTTTGTTTACCGTTGAAGCATATGGATGTGATTTTTGGAATGGATTGGATGTTGACTTTTGGTGTTAACATAAATTGTTTAAACAAGAGTGTGACATTCTCTAAGCCGGTGGAAGATGTAAGGGGAAGTTCTTGACCGCGGACCAAGTGAAGAAGTCCTTAGATGGTGAAGCTAGTATGTTTATGATGTTTGCTTCTTTGAAGGAAAGTGGTGAGAAAGGTATTGGCGATTTGTCGGTAGTGCAAGAGTTTCCAGAAGTGTTTCTGGATGACATTATCGACTTACCGCCGGAGAGGGAAGTTAAGTTTGCAATTGATTTGGCGTCAGGAACAAGTCCTATTTCGATTGTGCCGTATCGGATGTTTGCATCAGAATTGGGAGAATTGAAGAAGCAGTTGAAAGAGTTGCTTGAGAAGCAGTTCATCAGGCCGAGTGTTTCTCCGTGGGGTGCTCCTGTCTTGTTGGTGAAGAAGAAGGATGGTAGTATGAGGTTCTGTGTGGATTATCGGCAGCTGAACAAGGTGACTATCAAGAATCGGTATCCGCTTCCAAGGATTGATGATTTGATGGATCAGTTGGTTGGTGCGGAAGTGTTTAGCAAGATAGATTTGAGATCAGGATATCATCAGATAAAAGTGAAGGCGGAAGATATATCTAAAACTACATTCAGGACGAGGTATGTTCACTATGAGTATTCTGTGATACCATTTGGGGTGACTAATGCGCCAGATATTTTCATGGAGTATATGAATCAGATCTTCCATCCTTATTTGGATCAATTTATGGTGGTGTTCATAGATGATATTTTGGTGTATTCGAAGTCGGAGGAGGAGCATGCTGAGCATTTGAGGATTGTATTGCAAGTCTTGAAGGAGAAGCAGTTGTTTGCTAAGTTGTCGAAGTGTGAGTTTTGGTTGCGAGAAGTGAGGTTTCTTGGTCATGTGATTTCGAAAGGTGGCATTGCGGAAGATCCGTCGAAGATTGATGCGGTGATGTAGTGGGAATCGTTGAAGTCTGTTTTCGAAGTTAGAAGTTTTCTTGGGTTGGCAGGTTACTATCAGAGGTTCATTGAGGGATTCTCTAAGTTGGCGTTGCCATTGACGTAGTTGGCTCGGAAAAGGCAAGCTTATGTTTGGGATTCTAAGTGTGAGAGTAGTTTCCTTTAGTTTAAGAAGAGGTTGACTTCAGCGCCTGTGTTGATTTTGCCGAATCTGAAGGAATTGTTTGTTGTGTATTGTGATGCTTCGAAGATGGGTCTTGGTGGCGTGTTAATGCAGAATCGTCAAGTTGTAGCTTATGCATCGAGGCAGTTTAAAGTTCATGAGAAGAATTATCCGACTCATGATTTGGAATTGGCGGCTGTTGTGTTTATGTTTAAGATTTCGAGGCACTACTTGTATGGTTTTAGGTTTGAGGTGTTCAGTGATCACAAGAGTTTGAAGTATTTGTTTGACCAGAAAGAGTTGAATATGAGGCAGACACGGTGGTTGGAATTTCTTAAGGATTATGATTTTCAGTTGAGCTATCATCCAGGAAAGGTGAATGTGGTGGCAGATGCTTTGAGTAGGAAGTCTTTGCACATGTCTGCTTTGATGGTTAAGGAATTAGAGTTGATCGAGCAGTTTTGAGATTTGAGTTTGGTTTGTGAATTGACACCTGGAAGTGTGAAGTTGGGAATGTTGAAGTTGACAAGTAACATTTTGGAAGAGTTCAAGGTTGGTCTGAAAGAGGATTTGGGTCTTGTAGATCGTGTGGTGTTGGTCAAGCAAGGTAAATGTGTGGATTTCAGATTGGATCGGAATGGTGTCTTGATGTTTCGTGATCGAGTGTGTGTACCAGATGTGCCCGAACTTAAGAAGCGTATTTTGGACGAAGGTCATCGGAGTAGTTTGAGTATTCATCTAGGAGCGACGACGATGTATCAGGATTTGAAGAGGTTGTTTTGGTGGCCTGGAATGAAGAAGGATATAGCAGAGTTTATGTAAGCTTGTTTGGTTTGCCAGAAGTCAAAGATTGAACATCAAAAACCGTCGGGATTGATCCAACCGTTGTTTGTGCCAGAGTGGAAGTGGGATAATATCTCTATGGATTTTGTTGGGGCTTTGCCGAAGACTATGAAGGGTTTTGATTCGATTTGGGTGGTTGTTGATCGGCTGACGAAATCAACGCATTTTATTCCTATCAAGACCAGTATGACTCTGGAGAAGTTAGCTGAGATCTACATTGAGCAGGTTGTCAGGTTGCATGGTATTCCTTCTAGCATTGTGTCAGATCGGGATCCGAGGTTTACTTCTAAGTTTTGGGAGAGTTTGCAAGCTGCTTTGGGAACTAAGTTGAGGTTGAGTTCTGCTTATCATCCTCAGACTGATGGTCAGACCAAGATGACTATTCAGAGTTTGGAAGACTTGTTGAGAGCTTGTGTCTTGGAGCAAGGTGTCAGTTGGGTCGAATGTTTATCGTTGATTGAGTTTACTTATAACAACAGTTTTCATTCTAGTATCGGGATGGCACCTTTTGAGGCTTTGTATGGGCGGAGGTGTAGGACGCCGTTGTGTTGGTTTAAGTCAGGTGAAAGTGCTTTGTTAAGACCGGATGTTGTGCAAGAGATGACCGAGAAGGTTAAGATGATTCAAGATAAAATGAAAGCGTCTCAGAGTAGGCAGAAAAGTTATCATGATAAGAGGAGGAAGGATATTGAGTTTCAGGTTGATGATCATGTGTTTTTGAGGGTGAATCCTGTAACCGGTGTTGGTCGTGCTTTGAAGTGTCGGAAGTTGACACCGCATTTTGTTGGACCGTTTGAGATTGTGGAGAAGGTTGGAGTTATAGCAAATCAGATTGCATTACCGCCATCGTTGTCGAATCTTCATGATGTGTTTCATGTGTCTCAGTTGCGAAAGTATGTGTATGACGAGTCTCATGTGATTCAAGTGGATGAGTTGGAGGTAAGAGATAATTTGACGGTTGAGACTTGGCCAGTTAGAGTTGAAGATCGCGAGGTGAAGCGTTTGAGGGGCAAGGAGATCGTTTTGGTGAAAGTGATTTGGGTTGGACCAACGGGCGAGAGTGCTACTTGTGAATCGGAGAGCAGGATGAAGGATTCGTATCCAGCGTTATTTCCTTCAGGTAATTTTCGAGGACGAAATTTTTTTTAGTCGAGGATTAATTGTAGCGTTTTAGGTGAGGACCTATTGTTTAGTAATTTGTTAGTTTGCTGTAGTAATTAGAATTAGTGTTAGTAGTTTCTAATTATTTTATCATTAGTAGGTTAGAAAACTAGTAAGTGGAATAATTAGAATTGAGCCCAATTAACATTTGGCGGGTTAGGCCCAATAGAGTGTGACTATATAATCCAACCTTTAGAGAGAAACTAGGGTTAGAAACATTTGTTCATTTCACACAAAGAGGCTAAAGAGGCTAGAGAAAGGGTTGAAAAGGAGAAACTTGGAGAGGGGAAGATTTTGGAGCAAAAGTGAAGCTTAGGATTTGATTGTTGAAGATTAGAGGTAAGGGGGCTAGTCTTCTATCATAATCTCTTTGCTACCCATTTCTCATAAGTGATTAAGTGATTAAGTGAATGAGTGATTTTGGGATTAAGTGATTATTTGGATTTAAGCGAATGATTTCATACTCGGATGTTGATGTTATGAATATACATGTGAATTGAATGATTAATTGTTGTTGATAATGAATTCATATGCCAAAATTCATATATGTCGGTGTGTTGTGTTTTTATGAAAAAATGATAAATAATGAAGTTGTAGTTTGTTGAATTTGAATGGATTCATGATTAATTGTTGTTGATGATGTTTTGAAACATGTTGTTGATGAATTGGTGTAATGATTATGCCTATTGGTGAATTGATGATGAAAGTTGTTGTTGTTTTTGAATATTTATGAATGTTTGGTGAATTATTGAATTTTGACAAAATGATGTTTGAATCTTGAGTTTTGAGCATCATTGAGTGTGTGTTCTAGTATTTGACTTATAAACATTATTTGGGACGTGTTTTGAGTGTGGAAAGATCAAAATTGGAGTGTTTGGGAAAAATGGTTTTGAAATTCGAAGTTTTTTTTTCTGAACACATAAGTGTTCACTTAAGCGAGCTCTAAGCGAACTTCAAGCGAGCGTGCCCAGGTCGCTTCTGGACACAGTTCGTTTGAGTGAGCTGTGAGCGAACAAGAATGTTGCTTCTGGACAAAGTTTGCTTGAGCGAACCACAAGCGAACTCTAAGCGCACTAGCATAGGATGCTTCTGAGACCTGGTCGCTTAAACGAACCAGACTTCGCTTAAGCGAACAGAACCCTATTCAGCTACACTTGATTTTTCGTTTCGTGTACTTGGGGGCCAATTCGAGCTTTCCAAATTGTTCCTTTTGACTTGTTTAATCATTACTTATGTATTTAATCCTATGGAAACATCATTTGTATGGATTTGGACTTAGTTTTATAAATCAATCCTAATGTTTGGAAAACGTCCAAGAACATTAATTTTCCGAAAACTTGTTTCCTCAAGTGAATGGTGTAGGATTACATATGTATGCTGTGTATATGATTAACATGGTCTTGAATTATTTCATTGAAAACTAGAATGTTTTGCTTTGAAAATGAACTATCTTTGGAAAAGTGACTTTTTGAGACGAACTTTGCAATCTATGAGAATTCATTGTAATTGGCCGGTGAAACGCTCATGTGAGTACACCTACATACATATGTGACTAGTGTTCTCACTTAGTGGAGGCAATTGAGTCGTTTGGCTTTGTTTTGGTTCATTGATCTCAGTTATTTAAGTTGTAAATTATATTATACGAACTTAATTAAGAAATCTTGCATATATGGCATGTGATTAGATACGTGGTGCTCACGTGGCATGTAGTGACTGGGTTAGTGACAGGCTAACTCAGCTTTTCAGAGATAAGGTTCTATTTTTGCCCTTAATGATTTCTGAGATGCGTAAAAAGACCAAACTGCCCCTAGCTTTCCACTTCCTTCTTCCATCTCTTCTTTCCTCTTCGTATCTTCATTTTCTTCTTTTCTTTTTCTTCCTTTCCTCTTCCTTTTCACCAATTCTTCATTCAATCCCATAATTAAACCAATGCAAAACCAACATAATCTCAAAAACAAATACAAAAACAAATAACTTAAAATTGCTCAAAAGCAACAAAACAAAAAACTCAAGCAATCTTCCTCTTCACAACAAAGGGCTGATTCTGCTACTTGAATTAAAATTGTTTCTATTAGAAAAGCTAATTGTTTGAATCTGTGAAAGAGAAGAAGGAAGATAGAAGTAAATTCCAAGCTGTTCTTCTTCCGCCGTGATTATTGTTCTTCTTCTTCTTCTTGCCGGCGTTAGCAGTGACAACAAGAAATGGGATGCGGCGTTGAAAGTGTTGTTGTTGTTGTTTATAGTTAGTGATCTCGTTGTAAAAAGCTCTTCGTGTTCCAGAAGAAAATGAATTGGTTAGGTAGAAAAGATTGTTCTTCACATTAACACCACACATATCCATATTCACTTTGATTGATTTTATGGTTTCTGAAATTAATTCAACACGATACAACGATATATATTTATATTTAAAAAAAAATTTGTCATTTTGGAGAAGATTAGTTGAGATTAATGATGAATCAGAGGAAAACGGGGTCGAAGATTGGTTGAGATTTTGGGGAAGGAATCGTTGAAGGGTGTTGTTGGCTGAATCTGATCCCACACACAAATCCCAGTTCATGATATCTGGGTTTATGGTTCATGGGAGGAAAAGAGAGGGAAGAAAGAAGTGGAAAGCCAGGGCTATTATTGTCTTTTCGTGCATCTCAGATTTCATTAAGGGCAAAAATGGAACTTCATCTCTGAAAAGCTGAGTCAGCCTGTCACTAACCCAATCACTACATGCCACGTGAGCGCCACGTATCTAATCACATGCCACATATGCAAGATTTCTTAATTAGGACTAAATTTAAAGTGATTAATATTTGTAGGGGCAAAATGGGAGGATTATTAAGTTGAATTAAAGGTTAGAACATTAAGCTAACAAGTAAAACAAATGAACGGAAATAAACAGGAAAGAAAAAAATGCACAGAGAGTTTGTTAACCTAGTTTGGTGATAACACACCTACTCTGGAGGCTACCAAGCCAGGAAGCAAATCCAATAGTGTAGTCCTTGTTCAATAGCTCTCAGCAAACCACGTTTGCACTATGGACCTAGGACCTACCCGTACTGACTTCAACCTTGGAACTCCTAGATTTGAGATCCCATCTCACTCCCTTAAAACTGATCACAAACTCTGTGATTCTCAAAATACATAAACAATAAATAATGCAAAGTTACCTTCAAAACACAACCACTAACACCATACTTCACAGCTTTGGTGTAGTGCACAATTTACTTAACTCTTTGTAACAGCCCGTTTTTCGCGTTTGTTTTATTTTAAGTATTTTATTTCGTGTGTTATTTTAATTGTGTGCATTTTCATATGTTTGTGCATTTAAGGGGTAATTAGTAATTTGGGAGGATAGCGTTTTATCGTTTTTCTAAGATAGGACCGTTTTATTAATTAAGTTGTCGGAGCGCGTTAATTAATTAGTTATCGTTGGTGTGTATTTAGTAGATTGGTGTGAGCCCATTCATTTATTCATTTGTGTGTTTAAGGCCCATTAAGGGAGAGGGAGTATATAAGCTTAGTCTTTAGTGACTAGGTTAGAAACTTGTTCATTTTCACACAAACACAAGAGGAGGCAAATTGGGGCTAGAGAGGAGAACAAGAGAAAGGGTTGAAGAGCTAGAAGAGGGTTTCACACCTAGGAGCTAAATTGAAGTTAGAATTGTTGATTCTTGGTGCTAGAGGTAAGGGGGTTAGACTTCACTCATAAATTCATAACTTTGCATTTTTCCCATTTTTGTGGAATTGTTGGATTGAACCTAATTGATGTGAATTCGTGCATAGTTGTTGTTGTTATGTTTGAGAACATGAAATGCATGATAAATGTGTGGCTATATGTGAATTAACATGTTGAAATGCATAAGTGTTGGTGTTTTGTGTTCTTGAGCAAATTTGATGAAAAATGAAGTTGTGATGTTGGATTGTGCATGAAATTATGTTCATTAGTTGTTATTGATGATTGTTAAACTGTTGGAATCAAATTTGTTGAACTGGAATCGTAGTTTATGGATTTGAGTAGAAATTTGTGGTTGTGTTGGTGTTTTGAGAAAGTATTATGATTTTGGTAAAATGAGTTGAATTGTGATTTCTATTGATTGATTCATGTTTGTTTAAGGGTATTGAAGTTACTGAGACCCATAAACACTTTCTGGAACATGTTTTGGGGACTGGGGTAATCAAAATTGGGATTTTTGGGTGAAAAAGGGTTGAACCCGAAACTGTGTTTTTCCTGAAGTTTGCTTCTGAAGTATGCTCCTGAAGTTCGCTTCTGAAGTCAGCTCCTGAAGTTCGCTTCTGAAGTCAGCTCCTGAAGTGCGCTCCTGAAGTCTGCTCCTGAAGTGCGCTCCTGAAGTTCGCTTCTGAAGTCTGCTTCTGAAGTTGCTTATGAAGTTCTGCTTCTGAACAGCACCCCCTGTTCTGCGTTCTGGTGCCTTTCTCTCACATTTCTGTTTTGAATTGGCTTTTGGTGCGAACATGAAAGTTGTAGATAATTGAATTAGCTTTCCAATAGCTTTGGATTGACGTGAAAATGTTTTGTGGATTTTAAGTTATGATTAAATTACTCAACGTGGGTCTTGAGGAAACTTTAAGAAAACTTAACATAACTTATTCCAAATTAGTCCAAAACCTATGGTTGGTTTCCAAACTTCAAAACTTCAGTATTAGAGGTTTAATTGAGATGTTTTATGAGTATTTAACTTATGTCTTGTTGAATCAAGATTGATTTTTCTTCCGAAAAATGTTTTGGTTTTGCAAATGACTAAGTGTGCCGAATTTCATGATCTTATTAAATTCTTCATTTGTGGCCGATGAAATGCTTATGTAATCTCTACTGTACACATATGTGAATTATGAGAATACATGGCATAGGCAATTGAGCTCGTTATTTGGTTTTAGTTCTTAACCTTCAAATATTTTCAAAGTTGTGAAATGAGACGAACTTGTGTAATTCTTACCTTGAAGTTTATTTGATGGTGAACCTTTTTAGATATGGATTCCTATGGTTAATTGTATGTTTGTGAATGAAGTTGGATAATGATAATGTGAAATATCATGACCTCGCATGTTATCTTCTTTACTTGAAATATATGAAGTGTTGCTTGTTCATGGTGAACTATGTGAAGAAGGTGATAATGTTGATTGTATACATGTTCAATGGTGATGAATATATGTATGTTGAATGTATGTGCAATTGTTGATGTGTGCATACTTGATTAAATGGTATTTGGTGATAATGGCATAATTGTATGCATGGTTTTGGTGATGACTGCATAATTGTATGCATGGTTTGGTGATGATTGCATAGTTGTATATGCATGGTTTGGAGAATTGTGTATGAGCATATGTATTGAGTCAAGTCATATGTTCATGCATTCATTGTTGAGGAGACGGACGGATGTCCAAAGTGTAAGGCAGGAGTGAACCTTACACTCGATGTGTTTGTTGCATCGGAGGTGACGACCTTGAGGAGACTTGGTACCACATGCATCTAGATGAGTCTAGAGACATTGCATGAATTGTTGGTGAATTGAATTGCATTTAAATTGTATATGCATGGTTTGGAGAATTGTTGTATGAGCATATGCATTGAGTTAAGTCATATGTTCATGCATTCATTGTTGAGGAGACGGACGTATGTCCAATGTGTAAGGCAGGTGTGAACCTTGCACGCGATGTGTTTGTTGCATCGGAGGTGAGGACCTTGGAGGAGACTTGGTACCACATGCATCTAGATGAGTCTAGAGACATTGCATGATTTGTTTGTGAGTCGAATTGCATTTGAATTGTGCATGATGGTTGTGATGGAGATTGATTATTTGACTTGGTCGAATTGTGATATGTGTGTGATACACTCGAATTTTGTGAACTTGAAATGATGCCTATGAATGATATTGAATGAGATAAATGTGGAAATACTATGAGTATATGTTTGGTAATGTTGTTTATCATTCTTGGATATGTGACCATTATTTCAATGTTTTTGCTTATCTGTTTATGGATTATGATGATGTAATGCTAACCCTCAGTGGTTTACCACCTGCCTTTCCGTATGGTCGGGTAGATGGAGTGCAGGATGCTTAGTTGCTTTGATGTTGCCGAGGAGCGGGAGTTCCTCGTTCTTGTGCAAGTGTCTAGATTAGGGCTCTGATCTAGGGTGTCCTTGCATGTTATTTCTTTTATGACTATGTTGTTTTGTGGAGATGAGACATTGTTATTTTGAGTTTGAGATCATGTATTTATTATCATGAGATTTTGGAGATGTTGCTTATATGGTTTACATATATTCCGCTGCTATGCTTATGTAATTTGATAATTTATACATGTATGCTGGATTTTGTTTGGTGACGTAGCATCTATTTCTTGAATATGTCTGATGTATTCTCGCGTTTATCGCTTAGTAGAAATAGGGTGTTACAAGTTGGTATCAGAGCCGTGGTCAGTCTTGTCCGGACCAGAACTAGTTTATTACCTTTTGTATTGGATGGTATGTTGAGTTACCATTCGATACTTGTTGAGTTGTTTGGTTGTTGTTCCCGTTGTATGCGATATGTACGGAAGTACTATCGGTACTTGTTGTGTTGTTCTGTTCTTTTAGGTGGGTTGAGCGTAGTGGGGGAGTAGCAAGATGCTTCGAGTTTGTTTGGTCTGGCAAGGGAGGTATCTTGGCTGCGGAGGCTCAGTTGGTTGTGGTTTGTGTTTTGGTTGTGTTGACTTTGAGTTGGATTTGGTTTGTTTGCCGTTGAAGAATATGGATGTGATTTTTGGTATGGATTGGATGTTGACTTTTGGTGTAAACATCAATTGTTTAACTAAGAGTATCACGTTTTCGAAGCCGGTAGCTGAGGAGAGTGGAAGGTTCTTAACCGCGGAACAAGTGAAGAAGTCTCTAGATGGTGAAGCTAGTGTGTTCATGATGTTTGCTTCTTTGAAGGAAAGAGGTGAGAAAGGTGTTAGTGACTTGCCAGTAGTGCAAGAGTTCCCAGAAGTGTTTCCGGATGATGTTTCAGATTTACCGTCGGAGAGAGAAGTTGAGTTTGCAATTGATTTGGTGCCCGGAACGAATCCTATTTCGATTGCACCGTATCGGATGTCTGCATCAGAGTTGGGGGAGTTGAAGAAGCAGTTGGAAGAATTGCTTGAGAAACAGTTCATTAGGCCGAGTGTGTCGTCGTGGGGTGCTCCAGTATTGCTAGTTAAGAAGAAAGATGGGAGCATGAGGCTTTGTGTAGATTATCGGCAGTTGAACAAGGTGACTATCAAGAATCGGTATCTGCTTCCGAGGATCGATGATTTGATGGATCAGTTGGTTGGTGTAGTGGTGTTTAGCAAGATTGATTTGAGGTCAGGATATCATCAGATAAGAGTGAAGGCAGAGGATGTGTCTAAGACTGCGTTCAGGACGAGGTATGGTCACTATGAGTATTCTGTGATGCCATTTGGTGTGACCAATGCGCCAGGTGTTTTCATGGAGTATATGAATCGGATTTTCCATCCTTACTTGGACCAATTTGTGGTAGTGTTCATTGATGATATTTTGGTGTATTTGAAGTCAGAGGAAGAGCATGCCGAGCATTTGAGGATTGTGTTGCAAGTTTTGAAGGAGAAGAAGTTGTTTGCTAAGTTGTCGAAGTGTGAGTTTTGGTTGCGTGAAGTGAGCTTTCTTGGTCATGTGATTTCGAGAGGTGGTATTGCGGTAGATCCGTCGAAGATTGATGCGGTGATTAAGTGGGAATCGCCGAAGTCTGTTTTTGAAGTTCGAAGTTTTCTTGGTTTGGCGGGTTACTATCGGAGGTTCATTGAGGGGTTCTCTAAGTTGGCGTTGCCATTGACGCAGTTGACTCGGAAAGGGCAAGCTTATGTTTGGGATGCTAAGTGTGAGAAGAGTTTCCAAGAGTTGAAGAAGAGGTTAACTTCAGCGCCTGTGTCGATTTTGCCGAATCCGAAGGAATCGTTTATTGTGTATTGTGATGCTTCGAAGATGGGTCTTGGTGGTGTGCTTATGCAGAATCGTCAGGTTGTAGCTTATGTTTCAAGGCAGTTGAAGGTGCATGAGAAGAATTATCCGACTCAT
Source organism: Medicago lupulina (assembly GCA_958299785.1). Taxonomy (NCBI): domain Eukaryota; kingdom Viridiplantae; phylum Streptophyta; class Magnoliopsida; order Fabales; family Fabaceae; genus Medicago; species Medicago lupulina. The sequence continues at coordinate 60,538,656 of OY283139.1, read as the reverse complement.
GATTTGGAATTGGCGGCAGTTGTGTATGTTTTGAAGATTTGGAGACATTATCTTTATGGTTCTAAGTTTGAAGTGTTCAGTGATCACAAGAGTTTGAAGTATTTGTTTGACCAGAAAGAGTTGAATATGAGGCAAAGAAGATGGTTGGAATATCTTAAGGATTTTGATTTTCAGCTGAGTTATCATCCTGGAAAGGCTAACGTGGTTGTGGATGCTTTGAGTAGGAAGACCTTGCATGTGTCTGCTATGATGGTTAAGGAGTTAGAGTTGGTGGAGCAATTCCGAGATTTGAGTTTGGGTTGTGAGTTGACACCCGGAAGTGTGAAGTTGGGTATGTTGAAGTTGTCAAGTAACATCTTGGAGGAAATCAAGAGTGGTCAGAAAGAGGATTTGAAACTTGTAGACCGAGTGGTGTTGATTAACCAAGGTAAAGGTGCGGATTTCAGATTGGATCAGAATGGTGTCTTGATGTTTCGTGATCGGGTGTGTGTGCCGGATGTGCCTGAGCTTAAGAAGCGTATTTTGGACGAAGGTCATCGGAGTAGTTTGAGTATTCATCCAGAAGCAACTAAGATGTATCAAGATTTGAAGAAGTTGTTTTGGTGGCCTGGAATGAAGAAGGAGATCGCCGAGTTTGTTTATGCTTGTTTAGTTTGTCAGAAGTCGAAGATTGAACACCAGAGGCCGTCAGGTTTGATGCAGCCGTTGTTTGTGCCAGAATGGAAGTGGGATAGTATCTCTATGGACTTTGTTGGAGCTTTGCCGAGGACTGTGAAGGGTTTTGATTCGATTTGGGTGGTTGTTGATCGGTTGACGAAGTCAGCACATTTTATTCCTATCAAGACCGGTATGTCTGTTGCAAAGTTGGCTGAGGTCTACATTGAGCAGGTTGTCAGGTTGCATGGTATTCCTTCTAGTATTGTGTCAGATCGGGATCCGAGGTTTACTTCTAAGTTTTGGGAGAGCTTGCAAGTTGCTTTGGGAACTAAGTTGAGGTTGAGTTCTGCTTATCATCCTCAGACTGATGGTCAATCGGAGAGGACTATTCAGAGTTTGGAAGATTTGTTGAGAGCTTGTGTTTTGGAGCAAGGTGTCAGTTGGGTAGAATGTTTACCGTTGATTAAGTTTACTTACAACAATAGTTTTCATTCTAGTATCGGGATGGCACCGTTTGAAGCTTTGTATGGGAGGAGATGTAGAACGCCGTTGTGTTGGTACGAGTCAGGTGAAAGAGCCTTATTAGGACCAGAAATGGTGCAAGAGACTACGGAAAAGGTTAGAATGATTCAGGAGAAGATGAAAGCGTCTCAGAGTAGGCAGAAGAGTTACCATGACAAGAGGAGGAAGGATATTGAATTTCAGGTTGGTGATCATGTGTTTTTGAGGGTGAATCCGGTAACCGGTGTTGGTAGAGCTTTGAAGTGTAGAAAGTTGACTCCTCGTTTTGGTGGGCCGTTTGAGGTTGTAGAGAGAGTTGGGGTTGTAGCGTATCGGATTGTGTTACCACCGTCTTTGTCGAATCTTCATGATGTGTTTCATGTGTCTCAGTTGCGGAAGTATGTGTATGATGAGTCTCATGTGGTTCAAGTGGACAAGTTGGAGGTAAGAGACAATTTGACCGTTGAGACGTGGCCGGTTAGGATTGAGGATAGAGAAGTGAAGAGGTTGCGTGGCAAAGAGATTGCTTTGATCAAGGTGATTTGGTTTGGACCAACTGGCGAGAGTGCTACTTGGGAATCGGAAAGTAGAATGAAGGATTCTTACCCGGAGTTGTTTCCTTCAGGTAATTTTCGAGGACGAAAATTCTTTTAGGGGGGGAGAGTTGTAACAGCCCGTTTTTCGCGTTTGTTTTATTTTAAGTATTTTATTTCGTGTGTTATTTTAATTGTGTGCATTTTCATATGTTTGTGCATTTGAGGGGTAATTAGTAATTTGGGAGGATAGCGTTTTATCGTTTTTCTAAGATAGGACCGTTTTATTAATTAAGTTGTCGGAGCGCGTTAATTAATTAGTTATCGTTGGTGTGTATTTAGTAGATTGGTGTGAGCCCATTCATTTATTCATTTGTGTGTTTAAGGCCCATTAAGGGAGAGGGAGTATATAAGCTTAGTCTTTAGTGACTAGGTTAGAAACTTGTTCATTTTCACACAAACACAAGAGGAGGCAAATTGGGGCTAGAGAGGAGAACAAGAGAAAGGGTTGAAGAGCTAGAAGAGGGTTTCACACCTAGGAGCTAAATTGAAGCTAGAATTGTTGATTCTTGGTGCTAGAGGTAAGGGGGTTAGACTTCACTCATAAATTCATAACTTTGCATTTTTCCCATTTTTGTGGAATTGTTGGATTGAACCTAATTGATGTGAATTCGTGCATAGTTGTTGTTGTTATGTTTGAGAACATGAAATGCATGATAAATGTGTGGCTATATGTGAATTAACATGTTGAAATGCATAAGTGTTGGTGTTTTGTGTTCTTGAGCAAATTTGATGAAAAATGAAGTTGTGATGTTGGATTGTGCATGAAATTATGTTCATTAGTTGTTATTGATGATTGTTAAACTGTTGGAATAAAATTTGTTGAACTGGAATCGTAGTTTATGGATTTGAGTAGAAATTTGTGGTTGTGTTGGTGTTTTGAGAAAGTATTATGATTTTGGTAAAATGAGTTGAATTGTGATTTCTATTGATTGATTCATGTTTGTTTAAGGGTATTGAAGTTACTGAGACCCATAAACACTTTCTGGAACATGTTTTGGGGACTGGGGTAATCAAAATTGGGATTTTTGGGTGAAAAAGGGTTGAACCCGAAACTGTGTTTTTCCTGAAGTTTGCTTCTGAAGTATGCTCCTGAAGTTCGCTTCTGAAGTCAGCTCCTGAAGTCTGCTCCTGAAGTGCGCTCCTGAAGTTCGCTTCTGAAGTCTGCTTCTGAAGTTGCTTCTGAAGTTCTGCTTCTGAACAGCACCCCCTGTTCTGCGTTCTAGTGCCTTTTTCTCACATTTCTGTTTTGAATTGGCTTTTGGTGCAAACATGAAAGTTGTAGATAATTGAATTAGCTTTCCAATGGCTTTGGATTGACGTGAAAATGTTTTGTGGATTTTAAGTTATGATTAAATTACTCAACGTGGGTCTTGAGGAAACTTTAAGAAAACTTAACATAACTTATTCCAAATTAGTCCAAAACCTATGGTTGGTTTCCAAACTTCAAAACTTCAGTATTAGAGGTTTAATTGAGATGTTTTATGAGTATTTAACTTATGTCTTGTTGAATCAAGATTGATTTTTCTTCCGAAAAATGTTTTGGTTTTGCAAATGACTAAGTGTGCCGAATTTCATGATCTTATTAAATTCTTCATTTGTGGCCGATGAAATGCTTATGTAATCTCTACTGTACACATATGTGAATTATGAGAATACATGTCATAGGCAATTGAGCTCGTTATTTGGTTTTAGTTCTTAACCTTCAAATATTTTCAAAGTTGTGAAATGAGACGAACTTGTGTAATTCTTACCTTGAAGTTTATTTGATGGTGAACCTTTTTAGATATGGATTCCTATGGTTAATTGTATGTTTGTGAATGAAGTTGGATAATGATAATGTGAAATATCATGACCTCGCATGTTATCTTCTTTACTTGAAATATATGAAGTGTTGCTTGTTCATGGTGAACTATGTGAAGAAGGTGATAATGTTGATTGTATACATGTTCAATGGTGATGAATATATGTATGTTGAATGTATGTGCAATTGTTGATGTGTGCATACTTGATTAAATGGTATTTGGTGATAATGGCATAATTGTATGCATGGTTTTGGTGATGACTGCATAATTGTATGCATGGTTTGGTGATGATTGCATAGTTGTATATGCATGGTTTGGAGAATTGTGTATGGGCATATGTATTGAGTTAAGTCATATGTTCATGCATTCATTGTTGAGGAGACGGACGGATGTCCAAAGTGTAAGGCAAGAGTGAACCTTACACTCGATGTGTTTGTTGCATCGGAGGTGACGACCTTGAGGAGACTTGGTACCACATGCATCTAGATGAGTCTAGAGACATTGCATGAATTGTTGGTGAATTGAATTGCATTTAAATTGTATATGCATGGTTTGGAGAATTGTTGTATGAGCATATGTATTGAGTCAAATCATATGTTCATGCATTCATTGTTGAGGAGACGGACGTATGTCCAATGTGTAAGGCAGGTGTGAACCTTGCACGCGATGTGTTTGTTGCATCGGAGGTGACGACCTTGGAGGAGACTTGGTACCACATGCATCTAGATGAGTCTAGAGACATTGCATGATTTGTTTGTGAGTCGAATTGCATTTGAATTGTGCATGATGGTTGTGATGGAGATTGATTATTTGACTTGGTCGAATTGTGATATGTGTGTGATACACTCGAATTTTGTGAACTTGAAATGATGCCTATGAATGATATTGAATGAGATAAATGTGGAAATACTATGAGTATATGTTTGGTAATGTTGTTTATCATTCTTGGATATGTGACCATTATTTCAATGTTTTTGCTTATCTGTTTATGGATTATGATGATGTAATGCTAACCCTCAGTGGTTTACCACCTACCTTTCCGTATGGACGGGTAGATGGAGTGCAGGATGCTTAGTTGCTTTGATGTTGCCGAGGAGCGGGAGTTCCTCGTTCTTGTGCAAGTGTCTAGATTAGGGCTCTGATCTAGGGTGTCCTTGCATGTTATTTCTTTTATGACTATGTTGTTTTGTGGAGATGAGACATTGTTATTTTGAGTTTGAGATCATGTATTTATTATCATGAGATTTTGGAGATGTTGCTTATATGGTTTACATATATTCCGCTGCTATGCTTATGTAATTTGATAATTTATACATGTATGCTGGATTTTGTTTGGTGACGTAGCATCTATTTCTTGAATATGTCTGATGTATTCTCGCGTTTATCGCTTAGTAGAAATAGGGTGTTACACTCTTTGCTTAAAAGCTTCAGAGTAGTGAAAAATTACAACTCAAAACACAGTCCTAAACTTGTATCAATCTGACACATGAAAGGCTCACAAAATGACAGATTCAAAACCCTAAAGATCTATTCTTTAAATGATGGCTTGAATAATGAACTAGGTCTTGCAGTCTTGTCTAAATACTGAAGCAATACGGGTCAGATCATTTTGTCGGGCTTTAGATAAAATCGATGATCCATTTCTCAGTCAACAGAACCTGATAAGAAAACTTCTAAAATGTAGGCACATCTTTAGGAACATACTGATCACCTTCAAGACTTTCCTAAGTCGATAGCACTTCCTCAAGAAATCACATATGTTCTGATTCTCTCATAAAGACACGCAAGTTGACCAACACTAATGAAGGCGTGGATTCCTTAAACAAACAAAGGCGTGCGTAAAATAAGGCAAGGTACAGAACACACAGAACCATGCCTGGATGTTGGAACATTGTGTTCCACATCTGAAGTGAATATTTGTTTTAGGCAAAAGTGAAACCAACATACAAATATCCAACACTAAGTGGGTAACTTAGAAAGAACGGTGTAAGCCTGCTGAGGCTTAGAGAATACAGTTGTTGTAATTGTTCAGGTGAACAAGATTGTAAGATGCAGGATTTGAGAGGTTATCTCAAGCATCACAGTGGAAACTCTCACAAGATTATGAGGAGTGGACTTGCCCACATTGGATGAACCACTATAAATCTCTGTGTGTTCTTCTTCTCTTCCTTATACTCTTTATTTACAGTACACACTACACACACAAACACATTTATTTATTTAAGTTGTTTTTGCATAAACACTTCAGAACGTTCTGAAGTCATTCCACTAACATAACTATTCCAAGTAAACAGCTTGAAAATCATTTTTAAGTTACATGTTTAACTTTTAAAGGGTCACAATTCAAACCCCCTTCCCTGTGACTATTTTATCTGCTTCAGTCTCAACACATGATTTTTTAGTGTAAAATGCCTTTAAAATTGTAAAATTAAGAAATATCAAACTCAGGACCATTGTCCCCTCTAACAATTTAAACTTTGCAATCAAATTGATTTTATGTGAATAAAATGAAATTTTGAACATGATTTTGAACTTTTGCTTTTGAGTTTAAAATCATGGTCCATATAAACCTACTATAGTCAACAACAGTTAGAAAATGTATATGACCATGAATATATTTATAGGACAAAGGGCCCTAAATATCAAAATGCAAAATCTCAAATTTATTTGAAACTCTTTTGGTACTGATAAAAAAAGGAAGCTTTTTCTGCTTGGCAAAATGACAAGTATTACAAACTAAGTTTTCATCAACATACAAGAAAGGAAACTTCTTATTCATAAGAGATAACATAGGATGAGATAAATGGCCTAATCTAATGTTCCACAATGCACTTATTAGGATTGAATAAGAATCTGAAATGTAAACATAAAGAACTTTTGAAACTTTATCTTCAAGCCTACGTTTGTATTAACCTTCACAAAGATCAACCATACCAATCTTTCTATGAAAGGTCATATCTTGCAAGACACGTTGATGGTAAAAAAATTGCAAGGTACAATTTGATGAGGAACAAAACTTTGATACTAAGATCAAATTGAAAGAGAAACCTTTAAGAAAAATGACATTATGCAAAACTAGTTGAGATATCAAATTGACAATGCTTGTTATATCAATGATAACAAGATGACCAATTAGGTGTTTAACATTTATAGGTTTAATGTGATAATATGTAGCTAACCAAATGAAAAAAGAACAAATGTGGTCACTAGCTCCTCAATCTAATAACCATGAGTCAGATTTAATACAGGTTAAGCATTGTGATGCAAGCAAAGTAAAAAAAAAGTTATCTAATGCAAAAGATTCAATTGGTGTAGGACCAATTGTAACTGAAGTGCTGACCTTATTAGTTGTAGGTAGGGGTGTACTTAAAAGCCGGTTTTTAGTGAAGTGGTTTCAGGAACAAAACCAAAACCAATATTTGGTTTTGGTTTTGGTTTGGTTTTAACTTTGCACACCCCTAGTTGTAGGTTGTGAAAAAGATGCAACCTTTGAAGATTAAATTAAAGCAAAAATACCTATAATTAGAATCTTGAGAAGCAACATGAACAAAATTTGCAATAAAAATGAAGTTTTTGCCATAATTGAGGGGAAAATCATGCTTTCTATAACAAATTTCAATAGTATGTCTTGATCTTCCACAATAAGTGCAAAGCTGATATGAACCTCTACCAACTTTCCACCTTGAGCATTAAAACCTCTTCCTACCATAAGTTTTCTAGTATCAACTACATTGATCAATTATTTGGTTTCATAAATAGAATCAATACATTCATGGCTTTCTTCTTGTGTTGTCAGAGAGTATAATTTGTTAAGGGGAGGTAATGGATCAATTAGTAGAATTTGAGTCTCACAATAGAAAAGTGATTATTCAAACCACTCAAAAACTTAATTACTTGGTCCTTATGTCTGAATTCTCTAACATTGCCATTGAAGCCTAAACACATATTTAGGGACAAGTACATGAAGGTGCATGTCTATAACTATCAAATTCTTCCACCTTAATTTAGCATAATATTTGTTGATAGAATTTGTACTTTGTTTTAGATTATTGATTTCGGTTTTGAGTTCCCAAATACAAAAATGATATGCTTTGCTGAATCTATCTTTCAATCCTCTCCATACGTCAGAAAAGTTATCAATATACACATTATTTTTAGCAATAGAATCTTGAACTGAATTCACAATCCATTAATGAACGAGGTTGTTGCGCCTCCCCCAAGCTTGGAAGCTCGAATCAATGTGATAAGGAGGAACAATGGTTCCATTAACGAATTTGAACTTATTTTTGCCACCATGGCCTCTACGCATAGCTCGCACCCAATCTTGATAATTAGAGGTGCTTAATTAGTTGAGGCTGGATTGAAACATAATGAGGTCCATCATTGGGATGAACATAGTAGGGTGAAGGTTGATCCTATGTTGGATCTTGAACTCCATTTGCGTTCACATTTCCATTGTTACACACCATTGTTGAACAAAAAATGAAAGAAATATGCATAAAACAAAGAAGAAGATGATGAAGATTCAAGAATCAACGAAGAAGAAAATGAAGTAATGTGATGAAAATTATTGAAAACAAAATCTTGATAATGAATCATGATGAAAGAACGAAGAAAAACAAAGAAAAGGAAGACAAAGATGATGAATCTTCCAAGAAAACGTAGAGAAAACTTGAAGCTTGTGAAACACACGTCCATGGCAGAGGGAAGCGTAACTGAATAGATAATGGCTTTGATACCATATTAATAAAGTAAATTGAGAACTCTAAAGAATAAAATAGAGCATTGTATGAAGAATTCTATTATTTCTCAATGAATTAGTTACAATAGAGATGAACAATATTTGTAGGCAAGCTATGGACTTGAATAACTATTATGTTCGAATTGTAGCTTTTCAAAAAATACAGCGTTATGTTAACTAGTACCTTAAAGACCCTTGTTAAAGTAATCAAAATAATAACCTTCCATTAAAAACAAGAATCTGTAGTTTTTTCACAAGTTAATTTAACCATTTTTTACCACTTTCCAACACAACATTTTTATTTTTATTTTTATTTTCCATTATACAATATCCAATGACACTCTTCAACCTTTCTCAAAAATAAAAAAACAAAAAACACGTGACTGCCTGGATTTGCCGACTTCAGCAATCCTACGGCCAACTAAAGTCAACTATTTGTAAGAAGGCATATGGTGGTGGCCATAATGGTCATTTCATTTTGTATGACTAGTGATCACCGCCCAATCCGAAAGAAATAAAAGGAATAAACACCATTCTCCTTTTCTCATTTTCACAAACATCATTCAGAAAATTCTCTTTTACATAATACATCAAACTTCAAAAAACTCTACGCTTTCTCTGAACCTTTCTCATCGATTCAATAATCAATAAATGGGTGGAAAAGTTAAGATCTGGAATCCCGTTGAAATCGCAGAACAAGCTCGGAATGATTACGCTTCGCAGATTTTTCCTTCTCTTCTCTCCATTGATCCTTCTCTTTCCCTTCCTCAAATGACACCTCTCGTCATGTCAGTAACTCTCTCTCTTAACCCTTTTTGTTTTCTTCCTTCACTTCTTTTTGCAAAATTTTCACTTTGTTTATAAAATTACCCGAAAATGAACCCGCACGGTGTTAGATTGCTCGGCTGTCGACTTGAGAATTAGTCTCATAGCGGGCCCAAGTGGCCTACTGACTGATGTCAAAGATGCTAATTACTTAGTTATTGCGGAATTTTAGAAACATTTCAATTTCTTTGATTTGGACTAATGGGTTGTGTAATTTGTTCTTGAATTTGAATTATTGAGTTTTGGGGTTTCTTTTTGCAATTGAATGTTTGTTTATTTTGCAGAATTTTATTTGTTTTTCTTTTATCTATGCAGTAATTTGTGCAAGGACATGTTCAAGACCTGGTCAAGTTTAGGTGATTCTTGCTTTCAAGTTGAGAAAATTTCTGGAGGCATAACTAATTTATGTGAGTTTTTTCTCTTTGTTACTTGCTAAATCCAGAAAATTTGCTAGCTTAATTATTACTTTTTGTTCATCTAAAGTATTTTGTGATATTTTTTTTGAATGGAAAATGTTCGTAATTAGTTGGTAGATTAGAACCCAGGACCTCAAAGTAGTTGAACTACCCAACTCCCCGAGTATTTTGTGATTGATATTTGATAGTTTTTTCATTATTTGTCAGTATTGAAGGTTTCAGTTAAACATGGGGACTCTATTGATGATATTATAACCATCAGATTGTATGGCCCCAACACGGAGCATATCATTGATCGCTTTCGAGAATTGCAGGTTAGTTAGACAATGTACTGCAATTCTATGTACAAAACATGGTTTACTTTGAATCAAATGTCGCCATTATTTTGTATTGATGTTGCTGTTTTGATTTTGTTCCTGTTGCCTGTGGTAATATTTTTCTGAATACTATGTGTATAGCTGTCAAAAATGCCCTATATTGAAAAGCCCCGTATTTTTGGTCCCCTTTTGAGTGAATTTGTATTAGGCCCTAACCCCACTTTTGTTGTTTTATTGATGGGCCCTATTGAGGGCCAACTCTTGTCCCCACTCGAATCTCCAATTTTTTGTTGGAATTTTTTTTCCGATTTTTTATTAGTTTTTTTTTAAATTTTTTTGTTCCGAGAGAAAAAAAAGTAAAGAACAAATTAATGGAAAAGGGGGCCAACTTTAGGCCTCCTTATCCTCGAGGATTTTAGGCCCCTTTCTTTTTGAAGTAGCAGAAATAAGTTTTATGAGACTTACCGTGCTTCTAAGTTAGAGGATGCTGCATAACAAAAACTACAAATGCTTTTAGTTTTTCTGATCCAGAATTTAAAATGTATTTCAATGTAGAAGATATATCAATTCTTTTAATATGTTATGTAGAATTCGGTTTCCTGAATATGCTTTAATAAGGTCAGATTAAAAATTATGATAATAATAACAACAATAACAAAGATTATGAAGAGGGATAAACAACCTGAACTTCCAATAAATTCAAAATTATCATAAACATTTATATTTTATACTTCTATAGGTGCAAATATTTGTTTATTTGCCTAAAATTAGAAAATAGAAACCACTTTTTCATTTGATCAGAGGAAAATATGAGTTCTAATGGTTAATTTTAGTTGATTCTTGAACTAAGTCGTGCAGTGGGATAGATTAGTTGCATCTCTTAACATACTAAATAGCTTACTTGAAGTTTCTTTATTGTAATTGCTTGTGAAATGGTGTGTAGGCCATCAAATACATCACTGCTGCAGGATTTGGTGCTAAGTGGCTTGGAATATTTGGAAACGGCATAGTGCAATCTTTTATTAATGCGCATACTCTTGCTCCATCAGGTACAAATGAAAAAACTCATTTTCAGCACAAATGACAAAGCCAAATAGATTTTGTTAGATTGCACTTTTTTGGTGTTTATTGATAATATTTATAAGAAAATTAAGCATCACTAGACAGAGAATACGTATCCAATATTGCATTGCATGTATACAAATTCGTTTTTACTGAATGCAGCATATCTAGCGATAATATTAGGGGTCTCCTTTAGAGCTGTGGTAAACTGCTCTGCTCACTAGATATGTACCGAAAATATTGTGATAGCCATTTAGATCATGTTTATTAGGGGTCTCAATTTCAATTTATACCCAGTTGGTGACTGGATCTTAACTTTAGAATGCCATAGTCCTGAAGTAAATTCCTTACTGGATGAACTTGTGTTGTATTGAAATTGCATCTTTTTGAGCTTGTCTTCCACAACCTTGTAGTCTTTTCTCCTAACAATTGACCATGAGAACTTATTACATATTATGACAATTTGTTATTTAAGCCAACTTTTTTAATTAAATCTCAACAATATTGTGATAGCCATGTAGATCATGTTTATGCTAGAAATATGAATATCGGGTTGAGGAGCAGTGGGTTGGATGGAAGTGCAGAGATGCATTTGTTAGGAAGAAGATGAAACAGATGAATTGAAGAGCATCGGAAAGTACCCGCTGCAAATAAAATACCAAAAGGAAGAGGTTCGTTGAAATTCGGAAGAGACTCGGAAGGCTACAACGTTGTCATGTGTTGAGGAGAGGGAAGGAAGGGAAGAATTGAGTAGGATGGAATAGTTTTGGAGTTGTGATATTCTGTCCTGAAGAAATCCGTTTATCTTGTTTCCTGTATTTTGCATTTCTAGTTTTACAGAGGGCTGCTTTTGCTTGTAGCGAGCTTGTCCACCCTATTTTCTAATCCATTTCCAAGTTCAGACAGACACACACAGTATTGCATCTTTGAAATGTCTGAATTAAGTATCATATGGAGAAAGTTATACTATGATATTGGCTTTCATTTAATAATTATGTACTTTTTGATGACCTGTAGAATGACAACCTAATTAATGCTTCCTGAATGCTTTTCCCCTATGGCAGATATGCGAGACCCAAAATTGGTTGCCAAAATAGCCAAACAACTGCAAAAATTTCACGGTGTGGAAATTCCAGGTTCTAAGGAACCTCAATTATGGAATGATATCTGGAAGTTTTTCGAGAAAGGTTCTTTCTTCTTCCCTATAACTAATATGAACTTTGATCACTTCTCTTTCTTTTTTTTTTAGTTACTTCCGTAATTTTTCTTAAGGTGAATTGGATTTGTGTCGATGAGTTGTAGGATTTCAACTATGTCTCATTGGCCAAATTTTCAGCTTCCTTTCAGCTTTGCCTTAATCTTAGCACTTCCCCTGATTTCAAATTTGAAAGATAGCTTATGATATTAGAATGATTTGTTATCCTATGCGAGGATTCTCTTGGGTGGTTAGCCTAATTGGCTTAGAATTCATCTATTTAATGTCCCCATAGTTTTTTTTGGAAGATCCTTGCATTTGTTATTCTTTCTCCCTAGTCCTGAAAAGTACTTGACCAGCATATTAAAATGGTTATCAATATAAAGAGTTACCTCGTGCAATTTTCTTTTGTCATGGTCTAATGTATATTGATAGAACCCCAAAATTCAAGGTGAAGAAATTGTATTATTAAATATAGATGGGTGAGCTTAAGAGCTCTACAACGGTGGAAAAACAGAAAAGGAAATGATAAACCAGAGTTCAGAGAACTCCTACCAGAGCTAAGCTCCTAGACCAGAGCAAACTTCTCTCCTAAACAACTCAGGAGAAACTTTCTGAATGCCTCATTCTCTAGGCTTTCCTCTCTTCTATAACCCCATTGACATGACTATCAATGTCACGTGAATGGATGATTTAGATCCCTTTTCTTCTCCCCATTCACATGACAATTAGTGCCACCTTATGATCTAACCTTTTCTCTCCATTCCTGAATTCACTTTGACCTTTCAGGTTCCTATCATATATCTTTAAAGGTTGGTATTTATAGTATTTGAGCTGCCTTGACTTTTTGTTTTCATTTGCAGCATCTGTTCTAGAATTTGGTGATAGTGAAAAGCAGAAGACTTACAAGACAGTTTCATTCAAGGAAGTTCATGATGAAATTTATGAGCTCCAGGTGCTTATTCTTTTCTTATTTATCGTAGCCGTTATGTTTGTATATTACTTTGTTTGTAATGCATGATCAAATAAATTACTACTATAAGTCCAATCCTAATCACTAAGTGAGAAAACTTTTAGATTTAAGATTGGCTCTTCACATCTGTTGTCCTGTTAAATTTTTGATCACTTTTACTAAACATTCGAACTACATTAGGACTGGGGCCAAGACAGAGAGTTCCGTGATGAATGCAATTACCAAGTGCTCCTTAGAATGAAGACAAGGATAACTTATGCAAAACAAATTTCTCACTTCAAAACAAATTTCTCACATCATTCTAACTAGTATGTCATAGAGGTATTATACCTGTATGAAGAAAGATTTACGGATACAAATGTTACTTGCACGATATATTTAATGTGATAAATATTAATCCATAATTTGTTTAAAATTAATTTGCTCAAGAATAATTAAATAAAAAAATTGTGGTGTCAAAATGGGAATGATATCTACAAATTCAATGAAACTGAAATTCAAAATAAAAATGACATATCCTTCTCAATCATATGCATGTGGACATGCATTTAGTTTATTTTCAGGGTTGTTTTGCCCATTACAACACTCAATGCCATCTCACTCCAATCTCTCTCTTAACCTATTTGCACTATGACTGTAGGCTGCACAACTGAATTTGAAACAACAGCTGGATCTTCCAAATCCAGTTGTGCAGCCTACAATCATAGTGCAAATAGGCTAAGAGAAAGATTGGAGTGAGATGGCATTGAGGTTGTAATGACCAAAATAACCCTGAAAATAAACTAAATGCATGTAGACATGCATATAATTGAGAAGGATATGTCATTTTTATTTTGAATCTTAGTTTCATTGAATTTGTAGATATCATTCCCATTTTGACACCACCTTAATTTTTCTTGAGCAAATGAATTTTAAACATTATATAATTCTCACATTAAATCTATCGTGCAAGTAACATTTGTATGTAAATCTTTCTTTGAACAGGTTTGATACCTATATGACATACTAGTTTGAATGATGTGAGAAATTTGTTTTTGCATAAGCTATCCTTGTCTTCATTCTATAGAGCATCTTTTCATATTCATAGCCCAAATATAAGTTTGTTCCTACTATATTTTTTTTCTTCATTATGTCTCTATTCAGATTATAGAATTTGATGCGTATATAAATGAAATTTTGGATTATAGAACCCAAAATCTATCAAAACTCATAACCAAGAGTTTGCGAATAAATCATCTCCAATCATGTATTTTGTTAGTTCGACATATAGTACGCCAAAATAACTTAACATTTCAGTTTATATAATACGAACTATGCCAAACCCTCATGGCACCATTTTTTAGCAACATTGAAATTCTTTATGTTGACATATTTTAGTTATATAAGCTGAATGTGTAAAATATGTGTTCCATTTATATAATTTGAAATGTATCAGTAACCAACACATAGACACCACAAAGTAAACAAAGCATAATTGTTAGCACGAACTCCATGACTATCTGTAGCCTATTTACAAGACACATATTAACAACACGCATCAAAGCATACTATCAACATATATCAAAATATAATCAAAACATAACTCATCAAATATTATATAAGCGTAACTTGGTATCCATATCATACAAAATATCTATAAAGAAATATTCAGAAATACAAAGTCATGAACCCTTCCAGGTAGCACTACCCCCAACACCCCCTCCTCCTCTGTCGTAGGCCATCCCTCCTCGACAATGACGCTGTCAGGACCCTGAGCTAGGTGTTCAAACGTTTAAACTTTAATTCTTAATTAAAATATATAAAAAATAATATGTATTAAAAAAAGTACATTGTACTAAAAAAATTATATAGATACTCTACAATTGTCATCTGCACGATTTCATGTTATGAAATTGTCAAATAATCAACTCATTATCAATGCTGTTGAAAGGGGTGGTCTCGGACTCTTGGTTGAGAATGGTGGTAGCACCTATGTCAGCGACAAGTAGTTTGGTGGAGGAAGTTTTGTGGGGTTTTTTGATTGAGAGGGTTTAGGGTTAGAGAGAAGATAAATAGAGAATTAAGTCTTAAAATTGAATTGGTTTGAGCTTCTTTGGCATAATGGTTTTGACAACGTGGCTCCGCCACTGCTGCTCGAGCCTTCCTACAAGTAATGTGGATGAGTCAAGTTTTTGTTCCTACTAGGTTTTGGTTCCGATTACCAGCTAGAAATTCTAGAGTGATTGTAAAGTACCAAGATATTACAAAACGGAAAAGTAAAATAACATAAAACTTGTGACCTCATCTGATGTTCACATTTGTAGTTAAGCTTCAATACTTCGACTAAAATCCCTAATACTTTCTGTATATTGATTGAAATGTCCATTAAGCTCAGGAATTTACAAGATCACACAAATATTAAGTTTTATTCCTAGGCAATCAATCAATAGGACAACAAAAACTTAAGTTAATGAGATGAACCGGGAAAGAAAGTTTAGATTGAGAATCCTAAATCCCTAACCTAAAGATTTGAGAGAATCAAAAACTAGTTGCATTATGTTCACTCTATAATTGGCTTAGAAAAAGTTGGCTCCTTTGAATTCCTACCTCAAGGTTGTGAGTATTCAGCTGCCACCATCTATTTATAGTTGTCACTATGAGGCTGAGTGTGGACACAAGACTGGGGCTTTTGGTCCTGTGCACCAATGTAGTCAGGAACGAGTTTCTACGTAGGTTCGTTTGGCTGATGAAGGAACGTAAAGTCGGGGAACGTAACACGGTTCGTAAGAACCCACTCAAGGGCAAAATCGTAATTTCCTATACACGCACACACAATCATATACATATATAATACAAAAAAAGAATAACATAGAAATCATAAGTACATCAAACTTAATTAATAAGTCATAATCATCAAAGTACTCAATAATTCACAAGTCATAAGTACTCAAAATACAAGTTCATAAGTAACAACAAAAAGAAACTACCAAGTTCAGAATAAGTTTCTAAATGGACAAACCATAGAAACTACCAAGTACAAAATAAGTTTCTAAATGGACAAACCATAGAAACTAGACTACCCATCTAAGTTTAAGACATCATTCATTCCAATGTCAGGAGGAAATTCTTCATAGGTCATCCTCATATTCATCCTCATATTCATCCTCATTCTCTTCCACTTCATCATCATCATTGTCTCCTTCATCAATGGAAGGCAGCTCCAAATCATCACCAAGAACATCACCAATACTAGCACCTTGTCCAACATTCAAATATTTAACTCTAATCTCATGATAAGAGGGTGGCTTAAATCCTATACCATGCTTTGCAACATATTCAAACATCCGGAGGAACCGCGAATTAGCTTTTTCTAGCAGCTTCTTTTGTAACTTACCAACCTTATCTTGCATAACTTTCTTAACATCCGGAGGAACCGACGGACAAACCGCAACATCTCTACTCGTTCCAGCCAAATGATGCCTAACCCTATAAGCACTTCCTGAAAAAGCAAGCTGACAGAATTTACATTGCACCCTTCTTGATCCTGGTTCAATAGAAACAGCATACTCCCATGCTGGATCAGTTTTATTTCCTTTTGCATTTTTTGGCCTAACCCTAGCAGCAGCTGATGGAGAAGCTACTGGAGCTGAAGAAGCAACTGAGGAAGTTTCATTGACATTACTGGATGAAGCCATTACGAAGGTATGGAGAGAAAACGAAAACAGAGTCTGGGTATGAGAGAAAATGAAAACAGAGTATGGGTATGGAGAGAAAACACGAAAACACAGTATTAGGTGAGGGTAGAGAGAGAGAACGACGGAAAACACGTTTAAGTGAGGGTAGAGAGAGAACAACGGCGACAAATTCGCCGGAAAAGAGAAGTGGCCGCCGTTATGTGCATTGAGTTGGTGAGGAATAGTTGTTCGCGTTTAGGGTTTGGGTGAGGAAGAAACAGAAGAATGAAATTTTCTGGGTTTTATCTTTTATATAAAACCGGGTTATATTTTCCCGACCCGGTTCGTTAAGCCCAAATCACTTAAGCCAAGCCCAGCATGTTTTAAACTTACCTTGTGAAGATGCAAAAAACGAACCCAGGTAAGAACGAGGCACGTTTGTGTGTCGGAAGCACGTAGCAGCGGACGATCCTACGTGCTGGGACTCGTTCCTGTCTACCTTGCTGTGCACCATCAAGTCAAAATTTTGGTCTGTTTTTAAGCCGTGTTTACGCACTTGCTAACTTGCCTTATGTCTACATGCACAGAAAGTAGCCACAAGAAAGGTTTCTGTGTCAACACTGGCTTCTTTCATCTTCCATTTGCTGTCATCTCTGTCTCTAGCGATTCCTACATCAATCAAAATGTGAAAGTTTGATTGCGGGACGATAAAATTGCTGTAATATCTCTCTTTAATCTATGAATAAAGAGAGATGTAATAATTGTACCCAAAAAGAAGAAAGACTCATGTAATAACAAAGAACTCTATCTCATTGAAACCAAATAAATAGAAATTGGATTAAAATGTATATTATAAATCCATTCATGAAGTAGATTTATCATGCCCAAGTGTCAGGCTTAGGGATATAACATATCATCCTCTTCTTTTCCAGTTTCGTGTTTGTGATGGTAGTTTATGAATAAGCTTTATTAAATTCTTTAAAATGGATGAAGTAGTGGCAGTGGATGATGTACTTTATATTCAGTAAAAATGTTCTCTTGACATGCATATATTTTTTATTTTGCAACAGGTGTTGTGTGATCGTCTCAAATCTCCTGTAATTTTTTCTCACAATGACTTGCTTTCTGGAAACATAATGATTAATCACGAAGAAGGTAGCCACATACCTCAATAATGTAATAGTTATGCTTCCACCTTGTTGCTGTATATTTTAGTTTTATTTATTCATTAATTTATTGTAGAAAACATATTCTGCTAGATGCTTTCTATTCATAGTTTTTTCTTATATTTGCCATTTTTTGTATGTTGCATTTATACGAATCTTTGAGAGTATGATTATTTTTATGTTTCCTATGCCATTCTTCTTCCTAGACTGTGTTGATGTTATTGAAACTTGAAAATACACGACTCAATGAGCCAGCACATGCGGCAGATTACTTATTACTGAGCAGTGAGCAAGTTAAAATGTAATGGTGTTGCATTGTATGTTAAAAACAAGTAGTATGTGTGTGTTTCTTCAATAGTTTTGAAATGGTTGAGTACAAAAGTCACCTTAAAGGTAGGGTCATGAGCTTGGTATAAGTTCTACCATTTTCAATGTTGACGAGTTAAATTATAGCAGGAAAAATGAATTATACTAGATTAATGATGATCTAAAGCTTACCGAGTTTGTGTGATAACAGGAAGTTATGATGTGAATTTATTCTATTAGTTTATAACAAAGTCATAAGGAGACATACACTCCTCTGGAATATGGGCATTTGGCATCAGAAATAATGTAACATTCTCATGTCAAGAGAGAATGGTTTGATAACCTATTTATTTATTAGTAAATCTAAGTTTTTAATCTTTGATTTGTTCTGACAAATGTCCAGATAAACTTTACTTCATTGATTATGAATATGCATCATACAACTACAGAGGCTATGACATAGGGAATCACTTTGCAGAATATGCTGGTTTTGAATGTGACTACTCCTTGTAAGTTGTTTATGCTTGCTTTTCTCGCTTTACTCGGTCATGATTAATCTCTTAGTTATTCAACATTTTATCATGCAGATTAATTTCTTAGTTATTCAACATTTTATTATTAAAATTATTTTCTTAGTTATTCAACATTTTATCATGCAGGTACCCAAATATGAATGAACAATATCATTTCTTCAGGCATTACTTACAGCCAGACAGACCTCAAGAGGTAATAATCAGTGAAAGGGATTAATATTTAAAAATGCAATTTATTTCATTGTTTCCAGATTATCTAGCATCCGTAAAACAAGATCCACATAGTCTATCAACTATGGCCATGGTCATCATCTTTTCTGTCACGTGTGTTTATTTAGGTTTTTTATTGTCTACGATTAAAACACCACTTCAGTGTTAGTATTTGTAAGTTATCTTTTTATTTTGTCTGTTGGCTATGGGAGGGGAGTCAAGTTGACAAACTCTCTCATACTTGCTACAAAATTCACTGACAATTCAGGGATTAATCTCTGTATTGGTCAGGAATGGAAAATGTCAAATTGATACTTGGGAAATTTACCTGGCTAGTGGTGGTGATATTTTGTTACTCCTAGCCATGGTAGTTGGAATCCCTATTTGAATTGTAAAATCTTACGATTTTGCAATTATGCTTGCCCTCAACGATTAAGAGCACACAAATAATCCTATTTTTGTAGAATAGGGTGGAATCCCGATTTGAATCGTAAAAGCTTAAGATTTTGTGATTATGGTCACCTTCATCGATTAAGAGTACACACATAAATCTTAAGATTTAGTGATTTTGGCTGCATTAAAAAAATCCTTCTGTTTAATTTCCAAATGACTTCAAACTCTCATGCTATTGAATTTGAATTTACTCGTATTTCAAGTGTGATTTAAGGTTTTCTTTCTCTGATTAAGTTTTTTATGCACACACACACACAATCCCCCACCCCCCCCCCCCCCCCCCCCCCAAACATACACACATATTTTTGAAAACTCGGTATCCGGCCCAAGGAACAACTAATCTGAGGGGTCTAATCCCACCGTCCATTTGCGGGGGCCCGTTTAAAGCCAGCGCAAAGCTCTGTATGGACCAGTCCACCGAAATTGGCACCGGTGGGAATCAAAACTGAGACCGTGAGAGAAACACAGTCAAGGTCCCAAGCCAATATATATATATATACAAGAATTTTGTATAATCATACGATTAGCGTGACGATTGCACAATTTACGATTTTATATTCCCTTTCCGATTTTCCGTAACATCTCGATTTTAACTACCTTGCTCCTAACCAGGCTACAGTCCTTCAGGGCATCAGTTGTATTGTGTATCTGCGACATCAAAATTTAATCTCTTTTGAACATCACTGCCTTTATTCCAGCACTTTTTGAGACTTGTCTTAGACTTGAATGCCCTGTTCCACTTGAGGACACGTAAATTATTCGTGTACTCTATAACTGTAATATAGGTTATTTTCTTTTCCGGCTGTGTTGTATTTCTATAAGATCTTTAATACGAATTCACAATACAGGTGTCTGAGAATGATCTTAAAACTTTGTACGTTGAGGTAAATACATATGCACTGGCCTCACACCTTTTCTGGTCTTTGTGGGGGCTAATTCAGGTAATATATTTTCTTCTTTTATGCTTGTTTTGCTTTCTTATTAAAATGATATCCATGCCTATTGATATTTCTTTGCATAAAATACAGGCAAAGATGTCCCCTATAGATTTTGATTATCTTGGTTACTTTTTCCTTCGATACAACGAGTACAAAAGGCAGAAAGAAAAGCTTGTATCGATAGCGCTATCCTACCTTTTAGAAAGGAATGAGTAGAGATAGTTTCTACTTCATCAAGGTCGTATGTCAAGTTTGTAGCACGAGACCCTGATTCACGTAGTTAAATGTTTCCTGATAAAAAAATGTAGTTAAATGTTTGTGTAAAATATTTTTTGTATGCGCTCATTACGATCAAGGCAAATTTAGGCATTTAGTTTGAGCTTTGGTTATTGTTGTATTGTAATCCAGAAAATTAGGCTTTCAAATCGATCTATCATTCTTTCTAGATGTATTGTGGTGATCTTTCCAAATTTTGATCTGGTTACTTTTCATCTCATTTTCCTACTGAAATTTTTTTATATTTTCAGAAGTGTCGTTTCAGATGACATAATTTGTTCGGCAGTGCATTTCTAAGTGATATAAAATTAGTTTTTTTTTTTCCTCCTTTCTTTATGATGTGTAAATTCGGATTCATGTTAGTGAAAGACTGAAGGATAAGTGTAGGGAAATACAATTATAATGACAAGATCCACCACAACCTTAGGCTATGTATTGATAAATTAGAATACAAGGAAAATAAACCCGTATTACAATTGATGGTGCTTGTGCTTATTCGTAAATTTTAAAATCACTTACATATTTTTGGTTTATAACATCTTATTAACAATTTAAAAAATTTTCTTTTTTTTTTTTTTGAAAAAGAAAGAAAAAAAAAATTCTTTAGAAACTTACATATTTGTTTAAATAGTATTTAAGATATTCAATGGCAAATTGTAATTGAGTATCACAACTTTTAGATAATTTATGTATTAAGTTACAAAAATTTTTTTAAAAAAAATAAAAAATAGTAGTTAAAAGTGATCTCGAGAAATACAAAATAGATTCCCTAAAAAAAAGAAATACAAAATAGACAGTTAGTGGTATTATTTTTTATTTTTTGGCACAAAGATGAAATGACAACCATTAAAAGCTCATACAAAAAAGAAGATGGGGTTCAAACTCCGGTTACCGACCTAACAATTTCGACATTTTTACTAGTTGAACCAGAATTTGTGCACTAGTTATTATTATTTTAGTCTACCTTTCATACTAATTTGAGGTACATTATTCTATATATTATTAATGCTTTTGATAATTTAAAGTCTTTAGCAGTATAGAAAAGATACAACATAAAAAATAAAAAAATACAGAAAATGATAATTCAAAGTGATTCCTATAAATAGTCACAATGAAAATTTTCAAGATAGTTTAATGTTTAGGTTATTAGGTATGCAGGTAATATATCATGTGGTTGTATTTATCCCTCACCAATTCCATTCCAAGGTGGGTATGGTAGGTGTGATTTCACCTGCCATTAACTGTCTCCAGTGCAAGTCAGTGTAACGAGTCAAGCCCCTCCTCCTACCCTTTTCTTTTGATCAAGAAATAACACCAAAACAATGTTACTTTTTTTAGTTCCACCTCATACACACAACAAAATCATCAAACTTTAAATCCTTGTTCCCTAAAAGGTAGGTGGTGGCCGCTTACCTTCCTTTTGTCACATTGTTTTGACAAAAAGGTGTTACAATGATGAAGATAAAATCACCCTTTTAAACACACTAAGCACACTACTACTAAATCATAAGTCAGAAATTCTATCATTTGTAAAACCTCTCTTGGTTACTTACTCTCCTTTGTTTCTGTTGATGATCATTATGATAATGCTCATGTGGTTCCTATAAAAAAAAAAAAACTAAACTTTTGACAATTATTACTTTTTTACATTTTGTTTCGTTATGAAGACCATATTGGCAGCCAAGTCACCACATGACTCTTCTTTCTCCTTCTCTAGAAGGTATTTCCATTGGAAAAAGAAGGCTTTGGATGAAGATGGTGAGGAAGTAATACTCAACATAAGTTCATCATCACATTTTCCTGAGGATGATGATGATGTTGTTGGTGGTGAGAAAGAAGAGGATCATCAACATCATGATCATAATCACCTAAGAATCCAAATTCCATTAGATATTGCTGCTCTTGAAAAGAAGAAGAATTCAAAATCAAAGTTCAAGTCAGCACTAACAATTCTCACAAAGAACCGTTCACTTCACAGTTCTAGTGGCACACGTATGGTAGGCACCCTTTTCGGATACCGTCGTGGACATGTCCATTTTGCATTCCAAGATGACTCAAAGTTGAGCCCTACATTCTTAATTGAGCTAGCAACACCAACAAGTGTTTTGGTTAGGGAAATGGCTTCTGGAGTGGTGAGGATTGCATTGGAGTGTGAGAAGAAAGGAGGAGGGAGAAAGAGTTTGAAGTTGCTTGAGGAACCAATTTGGAGGAGTTATTGTAATGGACGAAAATGTGGTTATGCATATAGGCATGAATGTGGATCAGAGGAATGGAAGATATTGAAAGCTGTGGAACCTATTTCAATGGGTGCTGGTGTGTTGCCAATGCCAAGTAGTGGGAATGGAGGTGAGTTTGAAGGTGAACTCATGTATATGAGAGCTAAGTATGAGAGGGTTATTGGGTCTAAAGACTCTGAAGCTTTCTACATGATGAACCCTGTTGGTAGTGCTGGTCCTGAACTCAGCCTTTACTTGCTTAGAGTTTAACATGTCAGTATATGTATTGGCGTCATCGACAGCCAAAACACATTATTTTGTCGAATCTCTGTGACATGGATTAAGTACGTTGCTTGCTCTCTCTCTCTCTAGGTTTATGTAATTTTGATAAGTGTGTTTTGCATTCATGTGTAAAGAAGATGCAGAGACCATAATTTTATGTTATGGCTGCAGTTACGCTTTGAACTTTTATATTACGGTAAAATACGACAAATACTGTAATAGCTTATGTGACTTCAGTTACGACCTAAGATATTGCAGTAACCTTTAAATTCTTTATATTGGGATTTGGGGGTGCAAATAGGAGTTGCATAGTGCAATTTAGACATATGTAAGAGAATAAGTAATTTTGCAGTTTTCTACCCTTTATTGACCTATTGAATTTATATTAAAGGGTCGGAGTTAAGAAGTGATGAACTGAAAATTAGTTATCATGTTCATTAGATATTGTATGGTTTTAATTCATTTTGGAATTAAGAAGATACATGAAGATGCAATAGACGTTAGATTAAGAGAACCAAGTTTATCTCTCTCGACCTAACCGTCTATGATCGACTGCACCGTAAAATAAATAGGTTGAAGAGGATCAATTAAACACATGCATTAGTCACAAAAATGCTTAGTAGTATTACGGATGGCTATCCAAAGAAATGTGAAATGAATCTCGTCCCCTAATTACATCTACAACCAGTGGTGGAGACAGGGGTGTAAACGGTTCGGACAAAACCGACGAAATCGAAAGTCAAAACCAAACTAAACCGAAAATGTATTCGACCTTGTCTAATTTGGTTCAAAACCGAACCGAACCAATCTAAACATAACTTCTTTGGTTCAGTTCTCGGTTTTTCATTTTGAAATCCAAGAAACCGGTGATAACCTCACTTCTCATTTTACTAATATTATCCCTCCTCACACACACTTATGATGAGGCCAAAAATTAAAGCTCAAAATAAATTACTACTTAATTCATTCACTTTCTCTCATCATCGTCATCTCATCTCATCACCCAGACTCTATTTCATTTCTACTAAAAAAAAACCCTAGCCGTTAACTACAACCCAACGTTCCTCATCACCGTTAAGATCGTCCATCTGTTGGTTATTTTATCATGTTTATGCCTTCAAACTTTTGAAAATTTATTGTTTTCTATGCGTTTGAAATATTGAATAAGATTGGTTATAAATAGTTGTTTGAAAAATAGAGAACATGAAAAAACAAAATAAGAAATACAAAGTTCCATGAAATATTTTAGTATGACGCATGTTTTATACATGAAATATAAATTTGTGAGAATATGAATTTTTTTAATTATATTTTCAAATAAGCCGATCAACCCAACCGATCCAAACCGATTAATTTGGTTCAGTTATTTTTTTGGAAAAGAGTGAAAATCGTATCAAACTGATCTGATGAAGATTTCATTGGTTCAAACATTTTTTTGACTGAAAATCGATTCAAACCGAACTGTTACACCCCTATGTTGAGACCTTCATGGATTTGGATGGGCCGTTAAAAAATTAATTACTACTATCTATTCCACCTTAGTTCTTTCTTATTCGCCCATTTTTTTTTACCAATATACTCTTTGTTTGGATTCTATAAGCTTAACAGTAATTCGACTTCCAAAGTCTGAACTGTGTAAAAACTGAATTCAAGCATAGAACTATGTCGATGTCTGTCCACAACTTGTAAAAAGACTTTTTAGAATCTAGAAGCGAAATTAGTGTACAATACTTCTAGAATCTGTACAAAATACACATGTTTCAGATTATAAAAGACAAACATTTCTTACAGTTCAATTTATAACTGAAACGTGTCAAGACAAAAACATAACCACTGTTGTTTTTTTTTTCTGCTACATTTGTTTTCGTAAAATGACAAATCCACAATGATTTTAACATGGATACAATCAAATTATAAGCCCATATTAATGGATATGAAATGAAAAAACAAAAACCATCTCATGTATTCAACAACCGTCTCTACACAAGTAGGAGCAATCAGACCCAAATCCTTCTCCTTCAACACATAGTCAAGATACTGCACCTAACGCTAGCTGATCTGCTAGTTGGTCATATTTGTTAGCATAACCCTAATTTAAATTGCATCAAATCGTTTATCCCGTTATTTCTAGGCAAGTTCAATTTAAATATAAATAAGAAAAATGCTAACAAGTGTCTTAAAAGTATTTTTTAAAAACTTTAATCGAAAATTGAAATATCAAGTTTTTCCAATAAATAGTTTCTTAATTAAGTATCCTTAAAAAATACCTTAAGATAATCGTTAACAAGACCTTATAAACAAAATAAGTGCATAGCGGTCATGTAAGAAGATAGATGAAAAGCCACCAACTTTTCTGATTTAGCTCTTTGTGAAAACGTAAATTGAAGGCACTAACTGCAGTGAATTTTATTATTCAAGGCGATATAATTAACACGGGTCTTGTTTGAATTGATGGCTAATTAGGTTATGTTATAAATATTAATTTTTTTAAGGGAATAAATAAATCTTATTATTATTTTTTGTTCAAAAAAGAAAGTATTGCGGATGGAGGAGAAATTTTATAAAACCAGGTCCTTTTAATGATATTATTTGACATATACAATCGAGAAAAGAAGTATGTGTACCAAAAAAAAAAATCCTAGTCAATTATTTTTTTTGAAGGGATCCTAGTCAAATTTTATATTTCACTATTTGAAGGGATCCTAGTCAAATTTCATATTCCACTAATGTCAAATAACCAAGATATTACTTTTTTAATCCTTCAAGAAAAAAATATATTACTTTATTTGATCTAAATTTCCCTTCAAGAAAAAAAGAATATTACTTTATTTGATCTAAATCTTTTGACTGAAAAAAGATCTTACTTTTTTTTTACAAGAAAAAGAAGAACTTACTTACAAGGAGGTATTCTTCTATAGTCACAAAATCAAATTAATAATGTTTGAACACACAAAAAGATTGTTCTCAAAATATTCAATCATTTTTTCTATCAATTTCTTTTTTATTAATAAAAAAATACTTCTTTATGTGTGTGATCAAACATTATTTATGACTACTTTATTATTTTTTTAATTTGGCACGTTAACTTTCCTAATGATTATAAATAGTCTATATTGTATGGTGTTACCTATCAATCTAACAAAAAATAAGGGCAGCACAGATCAATTTTCTCTTTTTCACTTTTACAATTATGTTCCATGCCTCATTGATGTTTTCCGGTAACAAACTACATTCCTAATTAAATTTTGTTGCGATCTGAATCACTTGAAATTGAATAATTTAAGAGTGGTGTTTTAGATATCCATATTTAATTTACTTTTAATTTTTGACTATAGAAACCAAGATTTTATTAATTATCTTTTGGATGAAGATGTTATTAAAATAATATATATTTATATTGATGTTTAATTGGTTTGATTGTAGCAGTAGTTAGGCATGACAACAAAACCCATGTTCATGGGTACCCGCCCAAACCAACCTCGATTTGACGGGTTTTCCTCGATTTGATTGGGTTTGGGTATGAGTTTAGGTTTTCTCCGATTTCATAATACGGGTACGGGACGGATAACGGGGGTATATGCACCCACCCCGAACCCATACCCAAACCTTACCCGAATGTAGAAAAGTCATGTTTTTGTTTTTGTTTTTGTTGAGTGGGTTAATAATGATATGTCATGTTATTTGGTTTGATGATTGTCATGATATAAGAACTTTCATTGATAGTTAAAGGAGCAACCAAATTATTTGGTATGGAAATGTAAAAATGAACGCAAATTGTTGGATAATGCATTACAATATTACCATTGAAGCTTAAAAAAACTATTTTTTTATTAAAAAGTTGATTCACTGCGGAGACGGGGATGAGGCGAGAATACCCGGACCCATTGGGGACGGGGATGAGATTCAATTTCTCATCCCTGTTGGGTATGGGTAGGGTAACAGGTAAGTATATGAGAGTAGGGATAGGGATGGGGAAGACAAAAGCCGTCCCCACCCTGCCCCATTGCCATGCCTAGCAGTAGCAGATTTGACAAATTCAGGACATTGCGCTGTTTCGGAGGATGTCCAAATGGTAAATGATAAATCTCCCTGTGTCTCCATATGAGCTTAACTCAGTTGTAGAGATATTGCATTTTATATGCAAGGCCCGGAGTTTGAACCCCAAACACTTCACTTTTCCACAATTAAATTGTGTCCGGCCATTAGGCTATTGGAAAAAAAAATCTCCATGCGTCAACTATTGTAAAAGGACAGGCTTTGTAACGCCCACTTTCGTTTTATTATTTATTTAAATCGAGTTTAGGTGATTATATTATATTTATATAATATATGTGTGATTTTGGTATGTTTTGATGATTTAGTTGATTTATGAGATAAGACATGATTTATGTGGATTTGATAAGGTTAAGAGACTTATTTTATTGTTAAATAAAATAAGATTTGAAAATAAAATAAAATATTTAGTTGTGGGTTAGTTTTGGATTTTAGAGAGTTTTGTGGGAGAAAGAGTAAATAAGATAAGATTTGTTGGGAGTATAAATAAGGAAGTTAGGTTTAGAAAGTCAGTAACGTATCAGACTTTTGGGAGAAAAAGAAACGCACGCGTGAAAGAGAAGAGAAGGAAGGAGTGCTGCGATTTTGTCTTCTAAACCAGGTAAGGGTGAGACTAATAATTTTGTAATATTAATTAGCATAATTCTGATGATTGATTAGCAAGAATTAGGATTGAATTGGGAGAATGAGAAATTAGGTCAAATCCTAGAATTGGCAAATTGAACGGTTAGAAATGGTTTAATTGATGTAGAAAGTGTTCCTAGACCTTAGATTATGTTTAGGATGAACCCAGGAATCAGTATTAGGCTTGGAACCATGAAATTTGTGAGTTTTCAGAGGATTTAGCAAGTCTGCCCGCGGCGACATTCATCGCTCGCCACGGCGAGCAGTGATCCTCGCCTCGCGTGTGATGACCTTCATCGCTCGCCACGGCGAGCACTTTCCCTCGCCTCGCGAGTTGTTTTGGCAGCTCGCCACAGCGAGCAAGTTTTACTCGCCATAGCGAGTTAGGGCAGAGGGCTGGTTAGCTTTTGCTTTTTGACCTTTAGTGCTTGGGATGCCTGCACATACCTAGTAATGGATAGGAATGGATGTAGGACAGGATTGGACCCAGGACAGTAGAGGTTAGGATTTAACCTTACTCGCCATGGCGAGCATATGCTCTCGCCTCGCGAGCACTACCAGAATGGGGTGTTTGAGAGTTGTGCGACCTGTTTCGTACGTTGGATTAGGAGGGGACCCCTTAGAGCTACTGAGACCTGTTAGTACTGTTGAGAATAATGTGTACAGAGCTGAGTAGTATATGTTTTGAAATTTGAGCAAGAATTAAAGTATTATACCATATGAGAATCATGAATAAATGAATGTTTATGTGCTCTTGGTTGCAATTGATATGATTCTGTCCCTTTTTGATGATGGACTGTGCTGCTGCTGTTATTTAACTGTGATGCATGATGTTTATATACATGATGAATAAGATATTATATAGCTCCAAATTCTTGGATGCATGTTGATTAAGTTATTAAGATGTTTTGTTGATTGGAGTCCATGCATTAGCATACATTGAGCTTAGTCCTCACCATGTTAGGAGCTTTGTCCTCCGCACGACTTATAGGAGCTTTGTCCTCCACACGTATTAAAGTATATTAATACTTATGATGAAGTTTGGTACCACATGCATATAAGGAGTCTAAGAGCATTGTCGCATTGTCATACTCATGATGCTATGCTATTGATAAAGATTGAATACATGATTACGTGATAAGTGTTTATTGTTTATGCGAGATGTTTAAGAATGTTATGATGTTAATTATGATTTGAATTATATTGATTAATATTACTTTGTTATGAAATCTCACCCCTTCTGCTGGAATTGCCGCCTTGTGGGCAAGTGCAGGTGATCGTGCTTAGTGTGCAGTTGCTTCGTGAGTGGTCTTGCCTCACTGTGTCGTCTAGGTCGCTTTGATACGTAACAGGATGGGGTCATCTATTATGCATGCTTCATTCTTTTACTCTCTTTAAGATATTTTGCAAATAATGGAACTAACTCTTTTGAGATATTTTGATGGGACCTGCGTGCCAAACGATTATGATTTATAAGTATTTTTCCGCTGCAATATTTTGAAGTTATTTAGTTAATTTATTATTTAACTGTTTTTTGGATTATGTCATATGTGATATCCCGTTATTGTTGGGTACTCTGATGAATGTTTTTAAGAAATTCTTATGTTGAGAAAACGGGGTGTTACAGGCTTCCCTAAGGGCAGGGAATGTACACCCAACACGAACTTTTGTTGTTGTAAGTCAAATGTTTGATGGACCAATGTACTTCTCCAAATGTTTGTAGTACACCTGTGTCTACAAGCAAAGATCTTCACAAAAATAAGTTGAAAAATCAATATTGAAATTTCAATTAAAAATAATAATATTATTGTTTTTTATTTTTAATCAAAGGTATTTTTTTTTAAAGTTAATAAAAGTTATATTTGGTCATAGTAGTTATGAATTCCGTAATAACAATAATTTAAAAAGGAAAAAAAATGACTATAACATCGATCAATAATAACGTGTCTCTATTGTATTGAATAAAATCAAATACTTATGGTTAAATAGTGTTTACCCCATTACTTCATTGATATGGTTTTTTTTGGAGGTAATTAATGGACGAATTGGAAAGTGTGTTGAATCGTAACAAATTATAGAGTAGTAAATTATCGTGAGATTGTCGTTCAACTTAGAAATTAAAAAAATTTATTTGAGTAGAAAATTACTTTAGAGTTTATTGCGAGATTAGGTTGTTTGATACAGATTATTAACGACGTGTAGAGTAAAGATGATTTTAGACCAAAAAGGTTTATCTAATGTGAATATTAATGCCAAACAAACAATGAAAAATGAAGTTCCACAAGAACTCTCTCCTCCCTCCATGATCTGTCGGGATTCAACGAAACGGTTATGACAGAATACTGCTATATTTAAGGACAATTACGTGCCATTTTAAATGAACACTTGTTTTACACCACTTTCACCAAGAGAGTTCTCTCTAGGTTCTCTCTTGTAATATAAGTATACTCTCACTGGAGAACTAACTCCTCTGTGACCTAGCATCGCACCGCCGTGCTGGAGAACTTATTGTATCATACATCGACTAATACACAACTAATACTTGTGAAATTGATACTCGTGTCCATCTATATTTACCTGAGAGAAATCAAACATTGAAATAGAATCCGTTTTCTTGCAAATGAAACTCCATCAACTGAATAGAGAGAAGTGTGTTAGAGGGTGTGACCTTAACATTCCTCCTACTATTATAGTATTTATTTTCATAAGAAAATGATATTTGACTTCCAATTTTTAGGTGCTACTGTACATGAGATGGGATATTCAAGACCTCTATTAACCGAAAAATTATTACAAGACACATAATTTCAATCATGGTTTTAAAAATGAAGAATCCAATACGAGAATCAATTTTTTATTTTATTTTATTTTCTAGGTGCAGATAATGTGATTAATGGAACCTATCAACCTCTTTGATTATTAACAGCATAGTAGGCTAGTACATGACTGATTCTAGAGTGTTCTCCTCTAAAAGGGGTATAGTGTTTGCCTTACCATTGACCCTTAGTTTACAATGAAAAATCCATGTTACAAATCTACCCTTAAATCTGGGTTTTCCTTTAGCATCATTTATCCTATATTTGCTAGAGAAATACTTAGAATATAGTCATAGGAAATTTTACACAAAGCATATTTTTGGAGAAAATTGCTAGATATCATAGTGAATTAATAGTAATAAAATGAACAACAGGGTTAATAGCTTCTTAAACAACTAAGTACTTATATGGTATGGCACACAAAATAGCCCATACATATGCATGGTATGTTATATGTTAGATCTGTTGGTTGTTATATTTTCATATTTTGAAAAAACTTTCAAGGCATAGAGACAGATGAGACATTAAAATCTTTATTACTTTAACATAAAACAACATTTACTTCAAACAAAAAACAAGAAGAAATCATAGACAAATTGAAAAGATGAAAAATAAAAGGATGAAAGCGAAGAACTAGGAGCTCCCTTCAGTCCAAAACAGAATTTGCCAGTAGTACTCTCACTTGGCGCTTTGGGCTGCAAGGAACTCCCATTTCTGCAACTTTCATATATAAAAAATCTCAAATAGCTTTGATGAATTGAACAAGAGTGCTTTCATTTATAAGAATGTAGATGGAGTGAGTCATTTATACAAGCCTCATTTCCTTGGATTTTTTTGTTAATAGACCAAAATAATTCAATTCAATTTTCAACCATCTACCATAAAAAAGAATAAAAAAGTTATTAATGAAAATGAACTATATTCATTTATAACTAGAGTTACCGTTACAGCTTAGAAAACCACTAAAAACAAATTGCCACCTTTTTAACAATTTGTGCTATCATGAGGGAGATTTTAGCCATGTAAGGAGCACCTATAGGCACCATAGGCATAGCTAGAAATTGGTTCATGACTCAGTTTCAAGCTTCCTAAATACAAAAGTAATAAGAACATAAATGCTTGATGGTAACACTTTCATATCAAAGAGAATACGAAAGGCAACAATAAACAATACTCATCTAACAAGAGTTAACAACATTCTGAAAAAAGGAATATATATTACATCACATATAAATGCCATTTATCCTTTCCTTTTCCACTTTGAGGTATTTGAGTTTCTTAGTGGTTGTGTTTTCATGGTTTGTTAAGTGGTCCCTTGTTGGCCACTATGAGAATTTTGCTGCATATATCTGCTATGTTACGAATGTGGATTCTCTCAATATCTGTTTAATTTGATGAAAGTAATTGTTTTACTTTGTGTCCCATCAAAGGCATAGAGATGGGATTGCATTCCTACCATGATTCCTTTTTTAAACCACGTGATAGGAACTTCATTTTCTTTTCAACCAACATTTATGGCTCACTTTCTTTCCCCTACATACACTCTTCAAAATATTGCCATTGTATAATTTAGTTTGCAATTAAACCGTGAAACCTCCCATGCTCTTTTCTTTTGTCGCCGCTTGAAAGAATCGGACAAATTGTTCATTTAACAATAACTAATCTCCGTCAGAAAATTCAGTGCAATACATAACGTGAATTTTCCTATCCTGACTGATTTTTCTCCATACATAAGAACCAAAGATCGAACCCTTTCGACCACTTACTTAAGGGGTCAAAGTCTTCTATCATTTGAATTAATAATTCATAGTTGTTAAAAGTGTTCATATTAATATGCATTTTGTGATTTTAAATTATAAGATTTTAACGGGTTAAACCTTTAAATTTTTGTTATAATAAATCGGTCCTTTAAGTTATGATCTGTCCGGTGAGGATGGATGAGAGGCAACGGTGTAGAATGTGCTCCGCTACGGTGGCGATGAGTCTTTGCCGTGGGACGAAATGTGCATGCAGGCACGTTAGCACTCCAACGCTCAAGTCGGTAATGGAACTAAGAAAAAGTGTGTAGAAAGTGTTGTGTGTAACACCCTAAACCCTTTAAAGCGATAAAACATGCAAAATATATAATCATATAAAGAATTTAGATGCTACTTCTTCAATAAGTTCAAAACATGCATAATTAATTTTTTTTAAAACATCGCAGCGGAACAATTCACAATCTCTCAACATCAACAAAATAAATCTCCAAGGTAGCCATGTCAAATATGCCATAATATATCACCATAATATAAATCTTAATCTCAACATACTGAGACATAATCTCAAAGACATAATAAAAATAAACGATAAAACACCGACAACCTAATCAGAGTCACTAAACTAAGACTCCAAAGCAAAATAGACGAGGTAGCTCCAAAGCTAACCTCAAGCATACTCACCACAAGCAATTTATTCACACCAAATGACATCACAGAACATTCATAGTGTTTATATCTAGTTCGGAATGCAGTCTTGGAAATATCCTCCGCTTTCACTCGTATCTGGTGATATCCGGATCTTAAATCGATCTTACTAAACACTTCCGCACCAACCAACTGATCCATTAAGCTGTCAATCCTCGTGAGAGGATAACGATTTTTAATCATCACCTTATTCAACTGTTGATAATCCACACAAAACCTCATAGTGCCGTCCTTCTTCTTAACCAACAACATTGGAGCTTCCCACGGCGAAACACTCGGCCTAATGAACTGCTTCTCCAACAACTCTTCCAACTGCTTCTTCAACTCACCCAATTCCGACGCGGACATCCGATATGGTGCAATCAAAATAGGACTCGTTCCTGACACCAAATAAATCTCAAACTCCACTTCTCTCTCCGACGGTATGTCGATAATGTCGTCCAAGAAAACATCAGGAAACTCCCACACTACCAGAAAATCGCCAACTCCTTCTCAACACCTTCCTTCAACAACGCAAACATCATGAACACACAAGCTTTGTAACACCCCAATTTCCCGACATAAAAATTTCATTAAATAAACACATAAATCAGAGTACTTCACAAAAGGAGTGTCACATTCATCTTTAAAACAATTTAGATAATAATTTATCCTTCACAAAATATCCAATTATAGCAGCGGAAAAATCATAAATCAAATCCTCATAAAGGTCTTGGCTCTAGGCCATCAAACGTCTCATAAATAATTAAGTCTCAAAAGTCATCGCAAGTCTTAAAGTCACAAAATAGTTTCAACATGATACATAAGGAATAGACTCTTAGCAAGACCCCATCCCGTTACGTATCAGAGCACCTAGACATCACACAAGGACTCCTCACTTCGGTGCACCTAAGCTTGGTTACCTGCACTTGCCCACAAGGCGGCAATTCCAACAGAAGGGGTGAGATTCACAACAGAAATATTAACATATAAATCAACATTTATGATTAACAACATAAACTCATCACATATATCACATCATTAAACACAAGGTCAACATCATTATTATGAACATCACAAATACACATCAACATCGTCTCAAAACATCGTCTCATAATGTGCCAACAATTTGACTCAACTAAATGCAACTCTAACATCTTGACATCATGCATGTGGTACCATATATAAGCATTAATATGCTTCACCGTCGCTTTGAGCAAATGCTCCACCGTCGCTTTGAGCAAAAGCTCCACCGTCTCATAATATGCAAATGCATAGACACGACTCTTTAACATCTTAACAAGTCAACATAACTTCTCAAACATCATTAACGACTCAAGGCTGACACATGCAATTATAATAAATACATGGCAGAAGTTCAACTCATTTAACACATATACAAAGGCACATAACATCATCAACATCACTTAACATCATGCTCATAAATCATTAAAATATAAGCAATACATCGCATTATTATTAACATAAGAGAACCATTATTAACCATCATTACAGAATGCATCTTAAGTCATAAAACATCTCTATCACTACCCAAAGTTGTACTCTCAAAGTCCTATGCGAAACAGATCGCAAAAATGAAACAACAGTCCAGAACTGCACTAACTCGCCACGGCGAGTGATCTGCTCGCTACAGCGAGCTCTCTCAAGAAGCTACTCGCCAAAGGCGAGCTGGGGGCGAGCTACAGGCGAGCAATCTGGGTGCTCTCGGCCTTTTTGACATTTTCGCCTAAAATCTCCGTTTTAAGGTTCCCTAAATCCAATTTGATCCAAACAACTTCACAGGTCAATCCTATAATTAAAAAGGCACTCAAAACCACTTAATGTTTGGCAAAAATTCCAAGTTTAAGGGTCATGCTCGCCACGGCGAGCTATGCTGCCCGCCTCGCGAGCGATAGGGGCTTACTCGCCACGACGAGTATTCACTCGCCACAGGTGAGCGATGTCAGAACCACTACGGGTTCACTCCTATTCTCACCAACTCATCTCAATTCTCTCATGTTAAGCCTCTAATTCACCAGCAATGTTGTTCTAGTAGTTAATCTAGGTTCTGTAACACGTTTCTACACCAATTCACAACCATCTCACATCAAATTCATCAAAATTCATTAGAACCCTAATTCATGAAACTCATCTCAAATTCTTCCCAATCCCTTAGCTAACCATAAACAGATGAATTACACTTAATATTACTGAAGTTAGGCTCACCCTTACCTGGAAATATTGCAGAAATCACAGCTCCTAGGTCTCTTCTCTCTACACGTGCTTTTCTCCCTTTTTCCAAAAGTCTGTAACGCGTATACTGATTATTTCCTTAACCTAATTTCCTTAAATACTTCCTCCCAACTTATCTTATTCTAACTCAACCCTCACAACTATCTCTATTTATAAATATAACCCCACCTCTCAAAATTACATATCTTCCAACAAATCTTTATTTTTCATACAAATATATATAAAAACACCACATATATTATTTTATTAAACAATAAAATAATCATCACGTCACACATCATAATTACGTCACATAATCACCAAAAATCATATAATATATAATAATATACTATATTATCTAATAAAATAATTAAATAAATAAAGAGGGCGTTACAAGCTTCACCATCCAAAGACTTCTTCACTTGCTCCGTGGACAAGAACTTCCCTCCTACTCCATCTACCCTCTTAGAGAATGTTACACTTTTGGTTAAACAATTAATGTTAACTCCAAAATCCAACATCCAATCCATACCAAAAATGAAATCCATATGAACCAAAGGCAAGCAAACAAGATCCAACTCAAAATCCACATTACCAAAATAACTGAACACTTAACACACAAACCATAGCCAACTGAGCTTATACATCCGAAGATACCTCCACTTGACCTGCTCAACAACACACTTGAAGCATCCTGTTTTTCCCCTACTTGGCTCAAACCCACCTAAAAGAAAGGAACAAGTATCGACTGTAACACCCTAATTTTTATTTTATTATTTTTGGTTGATTTAAAGTCTTTTAAATGATTTTTAGTTGATTTATGTGGAGTGTTACTGTTTTATTATATAGTATTTATTTGATATGTGAATATATGGTTGTCTTTATTATTTAATAGAAATAAGTAAGAAAATAGTATTTATGCAATGTAGTGAGGTTCAGAAGGTGCGGTTTGGTACGCACATGTTAGCTGAAGAAGCTGATGATTGGTGGGTAAGTCTGCTGCCTGTACTTGAACAGGATGGTGCTGTGGTGACCTGGGCTGTGTTCAGGAGGGAATTCTTGAATAGGTACTTCTCAGAAGATGTTCGTGGGAAGAAGGAGATTGAGTTCCTAGAACTGAAGCAAGGTGATATGTCAGTAACTGAATATGCTGCTAAGTTTGTTGAATTGGCAAAGTTTTATCCGCACTATACTGCTGAGACGGCTGAGTTCTCCAAGTGCATCAAGTTTGAGAATGGTCTGCGTGCTGAGATTAAGCGGGCCATTGGTTATCAGAAGATCCGTAACTTTTCAGAATTGGTGAGTAGCTGCAGGATTTATGAGGAGGATACCAAGGCTCATTATAAGATTATGAAGGAAAGAAAAGGTAAGCAACAGGACCGTGGGAAGCCTTATAGTGCTCCGACCGATAAGAGTAAGAAGGAAGTGAATGACGAGAGGAGGCCCAATAGGAGAGATGCTCCTACTGAGATTGTTTGTTTCAAGTGTGGCGAGAAAGGCCACAAGAGTAATGTCTGTGATCGTGAGGAGAAGAAGTGCTACAGGTGTGGTCAGAAAGGACACACATTAGCTGATTGTAAGCGTGGGGATATTGTTTGCTATAACTGCAATGAGGAAGGTCATATCAGTTCACAGTGTGCGCAGCCGAAGAAGGTTAGGACAGGTGGTAAAGTATTTGCTTTGACCGGTACTCAGACGTGAGTGAGGATCGTCCGATCAGAGGTACATTTTCGAGGACGAAAATTCTCTAAGTTGGGGAGAGTTGTAACACCCTAATTTTTATTTTATTATTTTTGGTTGATTTAAAGTCTTTTAATTGATTTTTAGTTGATTTATGTGGAGTGTTACTGTTTTATTATATAGTATTTATTTGATATGTGAATATATGGTTGTTTTTATTATTTAATAGAAATAAGTAAGAAAATAGTATTTATTTAAAAGTTGAGAGTTATTATGAGTTAATAGAATTTAGAGGGAGTTAAGGAAATAAGGGGGAGTTAGGAAATAGAAAGCCAAAAAAAAAGAAAATATTTTCACGTACAGTAAGAAGAAACAAGCTTTTTGGGAGAAAGGGGAAGAACCAAGAACAAAGAGGGATTTGCCTAGAGGGGATATTAAATTGCTGTAGTTGTTCATCTAATCAGGTAAGGGTGAGGCTAACCTTCAACTATTAATATATGTATAAATTCTGAAAAATTGGATTGAATTGGGGTGTTTATGGTTTAGGGTTAGAAAGTATGATGATTTGCAAAGTTGTTGATAAATTGTGTTGTTGATTTCATGATTCTATGTTGTTTCGAGCAAAATGTTGTAAATAGAACCTGTAAACATTGTAGTAAATCAATTTGGGTGATTGAGGGATCAAAATTGGGTTTTTGAATGAAATAGGTTTGTGAAAATCGCAAGTTTCTTTGTACTGCCCGGATGAAGCTTCGCTTGAAGCGAGATATTTTTCGCTTAAGCGAGCTACCCAGAATGCTGTCCAGATGAAGCTTCGCTTGAAGCGAGATGCAACCGAACTCCAAGCGAGATTCCCCCAGACTTACGACATTTAGGTCGCTTGAAGCGAACCACGAGCGAACTCTAAGCGAGAGAGAACCAACCATTCTGTGAAGATTTCGCTTGAAGCGAGATGACCTTCGCTTGAAGCGAGATAGGTCCTGTAAGACCATTTTCTGAATTTTGCTTCGTGCATTAGGACATTAATTTAGGCATCCTAAACTGTTCCTTTGATTTGTTTAACCTTGTTTATGAAGTAAATATTATGAATGAAAGAGAAGCTATGTGAGTGCATGTATATATAAATAAATATGATTATATATGCTATGTCGTTGTTCCGTTGTCGTGTTGTTCAGTTGTTGTTGTCATTGTTTTGTGTTGTCCAAGTTGGGGAGTGTGTCATAAATAAATTAGGCACAGTTATTGTTGTTGATGTCGGTGTTGTCGAGTTGTATGTTGATATACACAAATGGTGTCTGTTGCATAGTCTAAAAGCGGTGAGGACCTCGGTCCTGGAATGCATTGTCATTCAAAGCGGTGAGAGCTTATGCTCTAGGACGCCTTGTCGTTCAAAGCGGGAGGACTCATGTCCTGGAACACTTGTTCAAAGCGGTGAGGACTTAGGTCCTGATGAATGCTTTAACCATTCAATTTCCGGCGAGGGCTTCTGCCCTGTATTTTGGTACCACATGCATATTGCATTAGTTGTTGTTGTTGTTGCATCGTTGTAGTCGTTGAGTTGGTCGAGTTGATGTTGTCATTGGTTGAGTAGTTGTTGATGTTGATGAGTCGTTGAGGTTGAGGTGGTTGATTGCCTAATATAAATTAAAGGTTGCAAATCTAATGTGAAATGAAGTAGTTGTTGATGATAATGTTGATGCTTTGGTGTTGTTGTTGTCAATCAATTATAATTGATGTAGTTGCTGTTGATGAATGTTAATGCCATGTATATATGGATTTAATAATGTTTGTTGCTATGATTGTTGTTGTTTTAATTCAAGTTGATGAATTATATATATATATATATATATATATATATATATATATATATATATTACTTTTGATTGTGAAACTCACCCCTTCTGCTTGAAAATGTTGCCCTTCGTATGGGTAACTTGCAGGTAATGAAGGCTAGTAGGATGTTGGCTCATGTGTCTTAGGGCTCTGATACGTAACGGGATGGGAAATTCGTTGTTTTATTTCTTACATTCCTTATGTATCAAATGTTGAACCAATATGTTGGATATTTAATTTGCTGGATGGTATTTATTTTGCTGAGGCCTTTGTGCCAAGAATTGTTGGAAAATAATTATATGTTTGAAAGAATATTTCTGCTGTAGATTTTATAATGATGTTGGAATTAAACAGTTTTATTTTCTATTTAAGAAATTTTTGAAAAGCAGTGTGACATGCCCGTTTGTTGATAACTCTAATTATATTATTATTATTATTACGTTGTTCTGGGAAACGGGGTGTTACATCGACACTATTTTCGTACATGTCGCATACAACGGGAAAACAACCAACTGATAAGAACAACAACAACACAAGTATCGAAGGTAACTCTGTTGGAACGAAATGTGTTCAAACACTACCTCTTGAGAGTTTTGATGATAACAAGGTATTAAAAATTGTCAATTGGATATGCTAATATTTGTTCAAGTGTACAGGACCATAGCAAAAAATTTGAGATCATTATTAAGTTGTGGAAGAAAAAAAAGAGAGAAAAGGAATCAACAAAAAGGAAGCTTAAAGCGTCTGAAGAGAATTGCTCCGGAAGTCAAAAGTGCTCCTGAAGTCAAGTGCTCCTGAAGTGATGACGACATCAGAAGCAAAGGCTGTTCAATGGATTTAATCTCGTCTAAGCATTGTAGAAGACCAGAAGAGTGAAGCAACGACTAATTTAAATGAATTTGAAGGCATTGGATGCTTGCTCTATGAAGAGAGTTGACAAAGTACAATTGTACGAAGTGTACAACCACTACCTCCACAACTCAGTTTTTGTCTTTGCTACAAGACAAGAATAACAGCTCTGCCTGCAACGATGTTCCTACAAACTTGGAATGGATTTGAAATTGATCCTTCATAGGACAACAACTATATCAGGCAAAAGATCATTGGTGATTGATCGAAGCTTCAAATGACTCTTTTTGATGCGCTGACAATTCACAACGTCTCTTTCACACCTTTATATAAAGGAGTGAAGACTTGGAGAATTATAAGAGACTCAACAACAATTTAAAAGCGCCAAACCTCTGCTGAAATTGTTCTACATCAAAAGTTCACTTAGAATTTCTTATCAAAGTTCATATCTTAGAAATTCTAGAGTCTTAAGAGCCTGTATCTGATTTATATTGTGAACACCACTGATTGTATATCAAGTGTTCAACGTCAAACATTTTTGTTTGTAATTCTGTTTGATTAGAAGTCTATTGCAGTTGTGCTTGAGCATAGAAGTCTCTTGATTGTGTTCAAGAGCATAGGTAGTCTCTTGCAGTTGTGCTTGAGAATTTGAAGTCTCTTGCTAGTTTTAGCAGTGAGCATTTGTAATCAGATATTACATTTTAGTGAACTCTCCTTGGAAGTGCAAGGGTGACATGACTACTTCCGGTTTGTGGAAGGAACCTGTATAATTGCTTTGTGTCTCTCTTCTCTCTCTCTCTCTCTCTCTCTCTCTCTCCGTTTTTATCCGCTGCATTTAGTATCTGAACATCACTTCAGAACCTTGATGTAGTATCTCTGACCAGTGACTTTAGTAGGAGAAAAAGAAGAAAAAGCCAACACAATTCAACCCCCCCTTCTTGTGTTTTTCTCACCTTTAATTGGTATCTAGAGCCTTGGCTCTTATGAAAACACTTAACAGTGTGACAGTCGAAGATCTGAGAAGAACATGTCTGGTGAATCATCTATTTCTGGTTCTGGTGGTAATCATAATGTTGTACCTTATGATTACAGTGATAAGAAAGCTGACTCAAGTAAAGTTCCAAAGTTCAATGGAGATCCTGAAGAGTTCTCTTGGTGGAAAAGCAACTTCTACAGTTATATCATGGGCTTAGATGAAGAGTTATGGGATATTCTGGAAGATGGAGTTGGTGACTTGGATCTTGATGAAGAAGGAGCTGCTGTTGACAGAAAGAAACATACTCCTCCTCAAACGAAGATGTACAAGAAACATCAGAAGATCAGAGGTTCACTTGTTCTTGCTATACCTCATGTAGAGTATATGAAGATGAGTGATAAATCTACTGCAAAGGCTATGTTTGCTTCTCTCTGTGCAAACTATGAAGGTAGCAAGAAAGTTAGATAAGCTAAAGCACTTATGCTTGTTCATCAATATGAGTTGTTCAAGATGAAGGATGATGAAAGTATTGAAGAAATGTACTCAAGATTTCAGACCCTAGTCTCTGGACTACAAATACTGAAGAAAAGCTATGTTGCTTCTGATAATGTGAGTAAGATACTAAGAAGCCTGCCTGCAAGATGGAGACCAAAGGTTACTGCTATTGAGGAAGCTAAAGATCTAAACACTCTGAGTGTTAAAGATCTTGTTAGCTCTCTCAAAGTTCATGAGATAAATCTTAATGAAAATGAACCTGCTAAGAAGAGTAAATCTATTGCTCTATCATCTAAAGGGAAGTCATCAAAAGCTCTTAAAGTCATAGAATCTGAAGAAGAATCACCTGATGGAGATTCTGATGAAGATCCTGCTCAGATGATGGCTATGCTTTCAAACAGGCTGCAGTATCTGGCCAAGAAGAACAAGAAGTTATTGAGCAGAAGAAGTGGTTACAAAGGCTCCAGGAAAGAAGATAAGAAGGGTTTCTTCAACTACAAGAAGCCTGGACATTTCATTGCTGATTGCCCTGATCTTCAGAAGGAGAAATCAAGAACAAGTCTAAGAAGTCAACTTTCAAATCAAACAAGATCAA
Organism: Medicago lupulina; assembly: GCA_958299785.1. Classification (NCBI taxonomy): domain Eukaryota; kingdom Viridiplantae; phylum Streptophyta; class Magnoliopsida; order Fabales; family Fabaceae; genus Medicago; species Medicago lupulina. Next base: position 60,496,944 of record OY283139.1, on the reverse strand, counting down.
GAAGCAGATCAAGCAGAGTTTGATGGCAACATGGGAAGATTTAGACAGTGAATCTGAATCTAATAAGGATGATGCTGATGAAGATGCAAAGGTAGCTGTTGGGTTAGTGGCTATAGTAACTTCAGAAGCTGAACCACAATCAGATTCAGAAGAAGAAAATGATGTAAAATCTAAAATTCCCAGAGAAGAACTTATTGAGTCTGTTAAAGAACTCCTTACACATTTTGAGCTGAGAACCAATGAGTTGAGAGATTTAAAAGAAAAATATGTTGATTTAATGAAACAACAAGAATCAACTCTATTGGATCTGAAAGCTTCTGAAGAAGGACTTAGAGGTTTTGACTTCATTTGTAAAACTTATGAAGAGAAGCTCAAGTTCTTATGTCAGAAGCTACAAGAAAAGGTTAATGGAAAACCTTTAAGCAACCATGAAATTGCTCTTGATGATTTTATTATGTCTGTTATTGACAGAAGCAGAGTTGCTTATATGATTTACAACATTTACAAGAACAATAGCAAAGGGATTGGATTTTCAGAAGGAAAACGTAATGAAACCAATCTCAAAGCATATTGTGTATGTATCAAGAAAGGATTGAAAACCTTCTTTGTATCTGAGGGTGTTAAAGTTGAAACTGTGGTTCAGTTAGAACCTGAAGCTTCTAGTTCTAAGGCTAAGATTACTTCAAAGCCAAAAAACTTTAAGTCTAAGGCTATGACAAATTTTGACGCTAAGACCTCAAAGATCAAGATTCTGAAAAGATCAGAACTTGTTCCTCAGAGTCTGTTGAAGCCAGAATCTTGTATCTTGAAATCTAAGTCTCAAAAGAACAAAACAGTTATGGCTTCAGGTGAATCAGAACTAAAAGGTGTTAAACCTAAAGTACTGATCAATCAGAAGCTCTCAAAACCACACCTCAAGGTACAAGAAGTGAAGAGTAAAACTTCTAGCACTAACCTCAAAGGACCCATAAAAAAATGGGTACCTAAATCTGAAATTGTCAATACTGCAGAAATGCCTAAAAGCAAAGGAAAAACAAAAATCATGGTATCTGGACAGCGGGTTCTCAAGACATATGACAGGAGAGAAGTCAATGTTCCTCACCCCTCACAATGAAAGAAGGAGGAAATGTGAAGTTTGGAGGCAACCAGTCTGGCAAGATCATTGGTACATGAACTATTGGTAACTCCTCTATCTCTATTAATAATGTGTGGTTGGTAGATGGTCTTGAACATAACCTTTTGAGTATCAGTCAGTTTTGTGACAATGGTTATGATGTCATGTTTGAAAAGACCAATTGCACATTAATCAAAAAAGATAACAAGTCCATTGTGTTCAAAGGAAAGAGAGTAGATAATGTCTATAAAATCAATTTCTCTGAACTGGTTGATCATAAGGTAATATGTCTTCTATCGATGAATGATAAGAAGTGGGTATGGCACAGAAGGTTGTGACATGCTAACTGGAGATTAATCTCTAATCTTAGTACGTTACAACTGGTCAAAGGCCTACCCAATATAGACTATCATTCAGATGCACTTTGTGGTGCATGCCAGAAAGGGAAGATTGTGAAATCATCTTTTAAAGCTAAAGACATTGTCTCAACCTCCAGACCTTTAGAACTGCTTCATATTGATTTATTTGGACCAGTTAATACATTTTTGTGTGGAAGCAAATATGGAATAGTCATTGTTGATGATTAAAACAGATGGACTTGGGTAAAATTCCTAAGAAGCAAAGACAATGCATATTATGTATTTAATAACTTCTGCACTCAAATACAGTCTGAAAAAGAAATGAAATTTTTGAAAGTCAGAAGTGATCATTGTGGAGAGTTTGAAAATGAGCCATTTGAATTTTTTTGTGAAAAACATGGAATTGTCCATGAATTCTCTTCCCCTAGAACTCCACAACAAAATGGGGTTGTAGAGAGAAAGAATAGAACTTTACAAGAAATGGCCAAGAACCATGATTCATGAAAATAATTTGGCTAAACATTTCTGGGCAGAAGAAGTGAATACAACATATTATGTTCAAAATAAGATCTATATCAGATCTATCTTGGAGAAAACTGCATATGAACTCTTTAAGGGAAGAAGACCCAATATATCTTACTTTCATCAATTTGGATGTACCTGTTACGTTCTAAATAACAAGCTCTACCTAAAGAAATTTGATGCCAAGGCCCAAAGAGGAATCTGTTTAGGTTACTCTGAAAGGTCAAAGGCATACATAGTGTATAATTCAGAGACACTATGTGTTGAAGAATCTATGCATGTTAAATTTGATGACAAAGAGCCTGGAAGTGAAACTCCATAGCAAGATGAAAGTTATGCAGATATACAGACTAATGAAGATACTTCAGAACCTGATCAGACTGAAGAATCTGAAGACAATCCAGAAGCTGAACCAACTTCAGAAGCTCAAAATGAAGTAGCTTCTGATGAAGCTCAAGATGACCTCAACAAGCAAATCAATCCAAGAATACATTCAAGTACAAGTCTTCACATCCTGAGGATCAAATCATTGGAAACAAAGACACCCCTAGAAGAACAAGATCATATATCAGACAAGAAGAGTCTATGATAGGATTGTTATCAGTGATTGAACCTGCTATAGTTGATAAAGCACTGTCAGATGATGGATGGATATTAGCTATGCAGGAAGAGCTCAATCAGTTTCAAAGAAATGATGTGTGGGATCTAGTATCCAAACCTCCTCAGAAGAACATTATTGGAACAAAATGGGTATTCAGAAACAAGCTGAACGAACAAGGTGAAGTAACCAGAAACAAAGCTAGACTTGTTGCACAAGGTTACAGTCAACAAGAAGACATTGATTACAATGAAACATTTGCTCCAGTTGCAAGATTGGAAGCAATCATGGCATAATATTATATCAAATGGATGTCAAGAGTGCATTTCTAAATGGAGTCATAGAAGAAGAAGTGTTTGTCAAACAACCTCCTGGTTTTGAGGATCTTAAGCATCCTGACCATGTTTACAAACTTAAGAAATCACTATATGGCTTGAAACAAACTCCCAGAGCTTGGTATGATAGATTGAGTAATTTCCTGATTAAAAATGATTTTAACAGAGGTCAAGTTGACGCAACACTGTTCAGAAGGACTCTTGAGAAAGACATTCTTGTTGTGTAGATATATGTTGATGATATAATATTTGGTTCTACTAATGCATCTCTTTGCCAAGAATTCTCTAAGTTAATGCAGGATGAATTTGAAATGAGCATGATGGGAGAATTGAAGTTCTTCCTTGGTATTCAAATTAACCAAAGTAAAGCTGGAGTATATGTTCATCAAACCAAATACACAAAGGAGCTTCTGAAGAAGTTCAAGCTAGAAGATTGTAAAGTGACGAACACTCCAATGCATCCAACCTACACCTTAAGCAAAGAAGATACTGGATCAAAGGTACATCAGAAGATGTATAGATGTATGATTGGTTCTCTGTTATACCTCACTGCATCTAGGCCAGATATTTTATTCAGTGTATGCTTGTGTGCAAGATTCCAGTCAGATCCTAGAGAATCTCATTTAACAGGTGTTAAGAGAATCTTCAGGTATCTGAAAGGAACAACTAATCTTGGACTCCTTTATAGGAAATCCCTAGATTATCAGTTGGTTGGATTCTATGATGCTGACTATGCTGGTGACGGGATTGAAAGAAAATCAACCAGTGGAAACTGCCAGTTCTTGGGAGAGAATTTGTTATCCTGGGCAATCAAAAGACAAGCAACTATTGCTTTGTTTACAGCAGAAGCAAAATACATTTTAGCTGCAAGATGTTATACACAACTACTCTGGATGAAACATCAGTTGGAAGATTATCAGATTAATGCTAACAGTATTCCCATTTATTGTGATAATACTGCTGCTATATATTTGTCAAAGAATCCAATTCTACATTCAAGAGCCAAGCATATTGAAATCAAACACCATTTTATTAGAGATTATGTTCAAAAAGGAATCTTGGATACACAATTCATTGATACTGACAATCAGTGGGCTGATATATTCACGAAACCTTTAACTGTGGAAAGATTTGAGTTTATAATGAAAAATCTGAACATGCACTTTGTGTCTTATTAAAATTGCTTGCTCCTGAACTAGAAGTTAGGCCCTAAAGTTAGTTCAGAAGCTATGGTCCATCAAAAGCTCTTAACTTAGGTTTTGAGGAAAATGTGCTTCTGAAGATGACATCAGTATCTTAACTTCAGAAGCTGGATTTTGTGCTTCTGAATAGCAGAGCTAGTGGAAACGTTGGAGTTGCTTTTTGGTAACACCTGCCCACTAACTTGATAGCGCATCTGAAGTTATCTGACGTGGCTTATTTGTATTGAGTATAACTTAAGAAGGGCTATGATGATGTTATGCTTTGAATATACTTTCTCGCGCCCCCAATTGTCATTAATGTTGTGTTTGTTTGTCCCCTCTGAATTGAAATCGTTTGCTTTTACTCAAATCACTTAGACAAAACACACATTACTCACTTCACAACCTACACTTTCTATTCTACACCGATTGTCTGTGAAACAAAAGCTCTTTCTCCTCAATCAAAACCTAGAACCCTAAAAATTTCATCATCATCAATGGCGTCCTCAAGTTCAATTCCAGAATCAACTATGCAAGATACTGCACAAGGAACGTCTACGCAACAAGAAACTCTAGCTTAAGATATAAAGGGAAGAACCATGTCCTTAGAAGAGTGGGACTTAAACGTTCAAGTTGAGAGACCGGTGGACTTTATCTCATTAGCACACCATGGTTGTGTAATCAGAAGCTATTATGAAGCACAAGTTCTAATGGAGTACTTCAACATGCTGAATGGTCCAACCTATGAAAATCTGGTCAAGTATTATGGGTGTTCCAGTCTTCATCTCTCAAGCTGTGATTGCGTATTGTCATACCCTCATTTTGGACCTAAAAATACTCGTTCAAACTTCTTTTTTGTTTCTGATTATTTCAAATTCACTATGTCTATTTTACAGTTTTCTACTGTGTTTCAACCCCACATTTTACTGTTTCCGTCTCTAATTTTCTTGCATTTAAAGCCATCCAAAATGTTTTCTTGCATTACGAGTCCTTAAAAAGAGTTTCTAAAACCATTGCATATTTTCCTGCATTTTATTCCATCATCTTTGCATAAAATCATACAAAAGGGTATTTTGGTCATTTCCTACAGCGGAACCCATTTTTTAGTCCCTACAAGTTGTCTCCGGGTCTTTTCAACTTGTCTGCATGAACCGTCAATCAATTTCTATACAAAAATCATCTCAGCATTGCATCTAATTTAGTCTGAGTCAGTCTGAGTCATTTTAGTCCTCAGGGGCATTTTGGTCTTTTCACGTCAAATAATTTTTGGGCAGAGAGGTATTTTAAAATACCTCATTTTGGTAGTTTGTTCGTTTTAGTCCATTTTGTCGTTTTAACTGTTTCACTTTACGTTTTTTCAAATTACATTTTCTTTACCAATTTTATTTTGTTTTTGCAAATAAGTCCAAATTTTGTTTTAATTGCAAATGTGTCCAATTTTAACTTCAGAACAGTCCAATTTTTAATTTCAGAACAGTCCAGAGTCCTTTTTTAAAAAAATTGCAGATTAGTCCTTAATTCTTTTAAGATTGCATTTTAGTCCTTAAGTTTTTTACAAGGTTAGTCCAATATGCCACGCAAGCTGTCCAGGGCCAGGTGTCCAGGTCTCATTGGTTCAAAGGCACACATGGCAGCCTATAAAAGGCCGGTTACTGTACCAGTCAGAGAGAGGTCCACAGATCGAATGCCACATCACAAACACAATCTACATTTCTCTCTCTATTCAGTTAGATCAAAATCATCACAAATTTCAGGAAAAATTGAAGAACAATTTCAAACCCTAACCGTTTTCAGAAGCTCAATTCAAGCAGAACCAATGGAGTTTGTGTAGCTCTCAGAGATTCAATTGAATCTTCATCATCGAGCCTTGTCCTCTGCAATGCAAGCATCAGATTCATCGCAGAAAGCAACAAACCCTAATGCGATCACAGAGGCGCGAATCCGAGAAGAAAAGGGAAAGAATTCAAAGGTTTTGAACCGGTGAAGAAGAAGAAGAAGAATCACCGGTTTATTTCCGGATTTCAAGAAGAATCAGTGAAAAACAGAATCAAACCACGATCCATGTGTGAAAGCTAGGGTTAGGGTTTTCAGAGAGAAGGCGAACGGAGAAGAGAGGAAGAGAGAGAAGTGGAGAAGAAGAATGAGGGAAACCGGGTTATAACGCTTTTATATAAGGCACTGGACCGAGTGGGTCCTGACCCGATCCAGCGTCCCATATTCTGAGCCCTTAGATTAGATCCTGATGGATCTAGATCAATCCAACGCACCTGGAGCGTTCTGGAGATCCGGATCCATCCACCGCGTGGGTTTGGGCCGGGTAGCGTTGGATCTTTTGGTTTCTTTTCAGTTTTTTGTTTTCTTGCTATAAACACCCCTTTGTTTGCTATTTGGACCTTCTGTGTGCTTTGAATTTTTCACAAAAATGCAAAAAAATTACTATGCGTTCTTGATGTATTTTTGACTGTTTTTATGATATTTTCACATGCGTAAAATGGATAAAAGTGATATGTGCCAATTCCTCATTTGATTGGTGCATTTTGTGTTTTTGTGAGAAGTTTCTTGCATAATTTTTAATCCAAATATTTATCATTTGATTTTGATGCTTGGCATTTGATTCCATGATGGATTCACCTCTGATTTCATGCTAATTCACCAAAATGTGTTAGTTAGATTCTTGGTTTACAATTTTTACAATATGTTCAATTTTGTTAAGTTTGATCTTTGTTTACAATTTTTACAATATGTTTAATTTTGTTAAGTTTGATCTTTGTTTACAATTTTTACAATGCGTTCAATTTTGTTAAGTTTGATCTTTGCTTGCAATTTTTTTTTTTTACAATATGTTCAAATTGTGTAGGTTTGATGTGTGTTTCCCCATCTTTTACAATTTTTCTCCAACCTTGTTAAGTTGGATTTTGTTTACTATTTTGCAATATTTTCAATCTTGTTAGTTTTGCAATATTGTCAATCTTGTTGGTATAATTGGTTAGCTTTTATCTTACAAGTTTACATGCTAGTTTCTAATTTTGCAAAGTTTACTTTTTAGTTTCTTGCTTTGTAAGTAATGTTAGTTTGCATGCCTTTTCTTGTTCCAGCCTTTTCGTACTTTGTCATTATGTTTCTTTGCCTAATATTTTACTATCATTGCATATTGCTTCACTAACCATTTTATGTTTCATGCATATTGAAAGTTCCAATTCATCTCCATTCTTTAAGTTTAGGTTCCATTCAATTTCTCAATGATTAGGTAGTTTCTTTTATTTTAATTTCTTGCAAGACCATAGAATGTAAACTAGGGCCAATGTAAAGGACAATGGACACTATAATGATGTACACCGACACACACACCAACACGCACACACGTTGTATGATCTAACGCTAGATGTATGTTTAGGAAGCGCGAAACTTAGAAAAAATCATTTTCCAAAAAGTGTTAACGATCCCATCACTTGAAAAATTTTTACAATAAACCTTGGAGTCAAAACTCCATTGTATTTTCTTTCCTTTTCTTAATCAAATCCAAATAGGAAATAACTCTTACTTAGACTTTTTTGTAAATAATTGACCAACCTCACCGTTTTATTTTCTCAAGCCCTTACGGCCTCTTTCTCTTCTTCAAAACCATTTTTTCTAAAACTAAAATGAATCAAAACCCACAAAGCTTTTCGAGAGAGAACTACATGGAATTTGATCCCTTAAAAGGGTATGTAGGCAAGAGGTCAAAACCTCTCCAAGTCCGATAAAAATAAATCCCAAACACTTCTTCCCCCCCATTCTTAAAAACAACTTTTTCAATAAATAGCATTAAAAGTAAAGCGTAAAAGATAAATCTAGAAAAACGGTTCCTATAGAGTACTATAGTCGTTATGGGTGCCTAACACCTTCCCGTAGCGAAAGTTGCCCCGAACTTAGAATTTCAAAGGGTTTTCTCAATTTTACCCTTCCCCAAAAAAAATAGAGACATCAATGATTGAAAGGTTCAAGCCTAATTAATGACTTGACACCCGAAAATCGCGATGACAGAAATGGCGACTTCACTGGGGACTATAGGGCTACGCCTAGTTCTTCATGCTTTATGTTTTACGCTTTACTTTATTGTTATATGTAAATATTTTCATGCAACGTGTGGGGTGAGAATATCAAAAGTCCTATACCCGGGCTGAGTGAACTTAGGATTAGGTGGAGATATAATCGACAATCCAATCCGGGGGTTGCCTCGTATATTGGGTTACGCGATCAATCTCACATAGCTGAGGCATTTTGGGGGTGATGTTGTCGGCATGTGTTGTCATGTTTAGGCACTTTACTTCCGATTGACCGATGATGCTATGGACTGTAGTTACCAAACCCATCTTTGGCCTTTTCTTAAGACGTAGTGCGGTGGCTAAACCGAGCGTTGTCTCGAAATTTAGTCGTCACGCGATACTACACTCAAACTAGACCTTCTTACAAATAATCATGGAACGGGCGTCGCCTTGTGCTACTATGATATGCGTAAGAGAGGTTGCAGTTTGGGAACCTTATTAGAACCATGGTTACTACTATCAAAGCCCTAGTCTCACCGGACACCGTGTCCATCCGCAGCTCCGCAGTTGTGAACCTTAACCCACCGCGCTTTCTTTAACCAAAATCATGCATACATGCATTCATGCATAAACCTTTTTTCATGCATTTATCGAAAGGTCTAGACAAATTGAAAACTTTGTAAACATTCCAGGTATGAAGAAGACTAAGTCTTACAAATTCAAGGAAGTCGATTTGGTTAGCTTAAGGGAGTTGGCACTCAAGGTTAAGAATCCGACTGGGTTTCGTCTCCGAAACGGTGGTTTGCTTACTATTCTCCGAACTAATGTGGAAGAGAAGTTGGTGCACACTCTGGTGCAATTCTATGATTCGGTCTTCCGTTGCTTCACTTTCCCGGATTTCCAGTTAGTTCCTACACTTGAGGCTTATTCTAGTTTGTTAGGTTTACCTGTAGCCGAGAGGACACCTTTCACGGGTCCTGGAGCTCCTCTTACTCCTTTGGTGATTACTAAGGATCTTTATCTCAAGACTTCCGATGTGTCCAAGAATCTCGTTACCAAATCTCACATCCAGGGTTTCACTTCGAAGTACTTATTCGAGCGGGCTAATCTCGAATCTACTTGTCAGGACACCCTTGAGGCTATTCTTTCACTACTTATCTACGGGCTAATTCTCTTCCCGAATCTTGACAACTTTGTGGACATGAATCCGGTTCCTACTTTGTTAGCTGACACGTACCACGCCATCCATGATCGGACTCTCAAAGGTCGTGGATATATTCTTTGCTGTGTGCCTCTCCTATATAAGTGGTTTATTTCTCACCTTCCAAGTTCTTTCCATGCCAACTCGGAGAATTGGTCTTATTCGCAGCGGATTATGGCTCTCACTCCCGATGAGGTGGTTTGGATTACTCTGGCAGCTCGAGTCAAGGAGATTATCACTGGTTGTGGAGACTTCCTCAATGTACCTCTTCTCGGTACCCGGGGAGGAATCAACTACAATCTTGAGCTAGCCATGAGACAGTTCGGTTTCCCTATGAGAACAAAGCCCATCAATCTTGCTACATCCCAGGAGTTCTTCTACTATTCCAATGCCCCGCCGGGCAAAGGAAAGCTTTTATAGATGCTTGGCCTAAAGTTCGAAGGAAGGATGTGAAGCATTTGGGTGTGAGATCCGGTATCGCTCATGAGGCCTATACTCAGTGGGTGATAGATCGAGCCGAAGAGATTGGCATGCCTTATCCTGCTATGAGGCATGTGTCCGCATCTGTTCCGTCCAGGCCATTACCTTTGCTTCCCGCAACCCAGGAGATGTATCAGGAACATCTAGCTGTGGAGAGTCAGGAGAAGCGAGCATGGAAAGCCCGATACAATGAAGCCGAGAACTTGATTTTAACTTTGGATGGTAGAGATGAGCAGAAGGATCATGAGAATCGAATGTTGAAAAGAGAGCTAGCCAAAGCTAGGAAGGAGCTTGAGGAAAAAGATGATCTGCTTATGAGGGATTCTAAGAGAGCCAGAGGTCGTCGGGAATTCTATGCCAGATATTGCAGTTCGGCTCCGGAGTCTGATTCTGAGGATTACCCTGTCACTCCATAGGCCGAAATGATTATGTTGTTTGTATTATGTTTTAAGGCCCACTCCCCTTGGCTTAACATTTCAAAACGATTTATCTCTACAGCTTTCTAGTCTCTTCATTTTTTTCTAATAATGTTTACAAGATTTCTAATTTGTCTAAGAAATCCTTTCGATAACCAAAAAGAGTCACTTTGCATCTGCATTTGTACATATCATGCATCATATGCATCATTCATCGGTCACGAAAAACTTCCAAGTGCTCATTGCCTCCTGGTTCTTCTGCCGCAGTGTGGAAAATGGCTCGTGCTCGAAAGATTGATCAACCTACCAGAGTACATCAGACTAGACAATACAGAAGAAGGAATCAGGTAGCTATGGAAGAAGAAAACGCACAGCTCCGTATCGAATTGGCTTCTCTAAGGGAAGAGTTGGCCAAAGCTCACGATGTTATGACTGCTCTGTTGGCTGCCCAGGAACAACCAGCCTCGTCTGCTCCGGCGACCGCTGAGGCAATTCCAGCAGCATCTCTTGATGACCGCTTTGCTATGCCCAGGGGATACCCTTACGGACTCCCACCTTTCTTTGCTCCTAATACTGCAGCGGGTACTTCTGGTGCTGCCAATGGTAACCAAATCCCCATCCCAGAGCATGCCTCTCTCCACACTACTCTGCCTCAGACAACCGTCTTCACTGACCCAATCATACATTCTATGCCTCAAAACACCAACACCGATACTCACCGTGGGAAGTCTCCCATGACCGGAACTATGGAAGAAAGGATGGAGGAACTTGCTAGAGAACTCCGTCGTGAAATCAAAGCTAACCGTGGAAGTGGCGATCTTGTCAAGACTCACGATCTCTGCTTAGTGCCAAGGGTAGATGTCCCTAAAAAGTTCAAAGTCCCAGAATTCGACCGATACAATGGGCTGACTTGTCCTCAGAATCACATTATCAAATAGATCCGGAAAATGGCTAACTACTCAGACAATGATTCGCTCACGATTCACTGCTTCCAAGACAGTTTAATGGAAGACGCTGCAGAATGGTATACTGGCATGAGTAAAGATGACATTCGTACCTTCGATGATTTGGCTACTGCTTTCAAGGGTCATTACGGGTTTAACACCAGGTTGAAGCCGAACAGGGAATTTCTCAGGTCCCTTTTTCAGAAGAAAGATGAAAGCTTCCGTGAGTATGCACAAATGTGGAGGGGGGAAGCCGCCCGTATTACCCCTGCTCTAGATGAAGAGGAAATGACACAGACGTTTCTGAAAACGCTAAAGAAAGACTATTTTGAAAGGATGATCATTGCTGCTCCGAGCAACTTCTCCGAGATGGTCACCATGGGAACCCGCCTAGAAGAAGCTGTCAGAGAAGGTATCATTGTGTTCGAAAAGGGTGAATCCTCCACAAATGCACCAAAGAAGTATGGCAATGGCCATTACAAGAAGAGACGGAAGTCGGGATGGTATCTACCGAGACCAATCAACCCATGGCCACCGTTGCTCCTATCAATGCTACTCAACTACCTCAACCGTACCAATACATGCAATACGCCCAACATCCGTTCTTCCCGCCATTCTACCATCAGTATCCTCTATCACTGGGCCTGCCTCAGGTCCCTGTCAACGCCATCGCTCAGCAAGCGCAACAGCAGCCACCGGTTCAACAACAACCACAACAGCAGCAAGGTCCTCAGGCCAGACCATCTTTCCCTCCGATACTGATGCCCTATGCCGAATTGCTTCCGACTCTGTTACACAAAGGGCACTGCACAAGCAGACCCGGCAAGCCTCTTCCCAACCTGTTACCTCCCTGGTTTCGTTCTGACCTCAGGTGCGATTTTCATCAAGGCGCTCTGGGCGACGATGTGGAAGGATGTTACGCTCTGAAGTATATTGTGAAGAAACTGATAGACCAAGGAAAGTTGTCTTTCGAGAACAATGTCCCGCATGTGCTCGATAATCCGCTCCCAAATCATGCTGCCGTGAACATGATTGAAGCATATGAATAAACTACCCGCCTTGATGTTCGTAATGTTGCAACTCCTCTGGTACCGCTGCATGTCAAGTTGTGCCAAGCCTCTTTGTTTAGCCATGACCATGCCGCTTGCAATGGGTGTCTTCAGAATCCTATGGGCTGTGACGTAGTGCAGAACGACATCCAGAGCCTGATGAATGATAACTATCTGATAGCCAGCGACGTTTGTGTGATTATGCCAGTCTTCCATGATACCCCCATTAGGAGCACGCCTCCGAAAGAGAATGTTGAACCTCTAGTGATAAGGCTACCTGGGCCAGTGCCCTTTATTTCCACAAAAGCCGTTCCCTACAAGTACAATGCAACCATGATTGAGAATGGGGTAGAAGTGCCTCTGGTATCCCCGACTGTAGTGAGCAACATCGCCGAAGAGACGACAACTCTAAGGAGCGGTAAGGTCCGTCCGCCTTTGTTCCAAAAGAAGACAGCCGCACCCACCACGGCTCCTGTTGACAAAACAACTCCAGTTCCAGTTCCTCCTGTTGCTAAAGATATTAGCCGGCCAAGTCGGTCTATTGAAGATTCTAATTTGGACGAAATCCTGAAGATAATCAAGAGAAGTGACTACAAGGTCGTGGATCAACTGTTGCAAACCCCGTCAAAGATATCTATTTTATCCTTGCTCTTGAGCTCTGAAGCCCACAGGAACATCTTGCTAAAAGTGTTGGAGCAGGCATATGTCGACCACGAGGTCACGGTGGATCAGTTTGGTGGTATAGTGGGAAATATCACCGCTTGCAGTAATCTCTGGTTTAGCGAAGACGAGCTCCCCGAAGCAGGGAAGCATCATAATTTGGCCCTACACATCTCTATGAATTGCAAAACTGACATGCTGTCAAATGTATTGGTAGATACCGGCTCGTCTCTGAATGTGATGCCCAAATCAACTCTGGACCAGCTAAGCTATCAGGGAGCCCCTTTGAGGAGAAGCACTTTCCTGGTCAAAGCCTTTGACGGATCCCGCAAGAACGTCCTCGGAGAAGTGGATCTTCCAATGACCATTGGTCCTAAAACATTCTTAATCACTTTCCAAGTCATGGACATCGATGCTTCCTATAGTTGTCTCCTCGGAAGGCCGTGGATACATGAGGCCGGCGCGGTCACCTCCACTCTTCATCAAAAGCTGAAATTTGTGAGGAATGGGTCTGCTGAAGGGACTGCATTTCAAGGTTTGACTGTTGAAGGTACCGAGCCCAAGAAGGTCGGTGCCGCTATGGCTTCTTTGAAGGACGCGCAGAGGGCTGTCCAGGAAGGACAGGCTGCCGGGTTGGGCCAGTTAATACAACTACTTGAGAATAAGCGCAAAGAAGGTCTTGGGTTCTCCCCAACATCAGGAGTATCTACTGGGACGTTCTACAGTGCTGGGTTCGCCAATGCAATTACTGAGGGTGCTACTGGAAGTGGGTCTAGGCCCGTGTTTGTTATATCAGGAGGCACTGCGAAGAATTGGAATGTCGTTGACCTTCCGTTGATCATGCATGATTCCGAATTGAACTATAATAAACCCGTTGAACGCAGTGACCCTACGGTTCCTCCAACTTTTGAGTTCCCGGTGTTCGAAGCCGAAGATGAGAGTGAGGATGATATACCAGATGAGATTACTCGACTGCTGGAACAGGAGAAAAAAGCCATTCAGCCTCACCAGGAAGAGATTGAGTTGGCCAACTTGGGTACCAAGGACAATAAGCGAGAGATCAAGTTTGGTGCTGCACTGGAAGAGGGGGTTAAGAAGAGGATCTTCCAACTTCTCCGAGAGTATTCAGATATTTTTGCATGGTCGTATGAAGATATGCCGGGTTTGGATCCCCAGATCGTAGAGCACCGGATACCAACAAAGCCAAAATGTCCCCCTGTTAGACAAAAGTTGAAAAGAACTCATCCTGACATGGCTCTCAAGATTAAGGGTGAAGTACAGAAGCAGATTGATGCGGGTTTCCTCATGACAGTTGAGTATCCCGAGTGGGTTGCTAATATTGTGCCTGTACCGAAGAAGGATGGCAAAGTTCGGATGTGTGTTGATTACAGGGATTTGAATAAGGCCAGTTTGAAGGACAAATTCCCGCTGCCTCATATTGACGTGCTTATTGATAATACTGCTCAGTGCAGGGTGTTCTCCTTCATGGATGGATTCTCTGGATACAATCAAATCAAGATGTCACCCAAAGACAGGGAAAAGACATCGTTCATCACTCCGTGGGGAACTTTCTGTTGCAAAGCGATGCCGTTCAGTCTGATAAATGCTGGTGCCACCTATCAGAGGGGGATGACCACGTTGTTCCACGATATGATTCACAAAGAAGTCGAGGTGTATGTGGACGACATGATTGTCAAGTCAAGCGATGAGGAGCAGCATGTTGAATATTTGACAAAGATGTTCGAAAGATTAAGAAAGTACAAGCTCCGGCTGAACCCCAACAAATGTACGTTCGGTGTTAGTTCCGGGAAGCTGCTAGGTTTCATTGTTAGCCAAAGAGGCATTGAAGTAGATCCTGACAAAGTCCGAGCAATCCAAGAAATGCCGGCCCCGCAAACTGAGAAACAAGTTAGAGGTTTCCTCGGACGTCTGAATTATATCTCCCGATTCATATCTCACATGACCGCGACTTGAGGGCCAATCTTCAAGCTACTCAGGAAGAATCAACCCATTGTGTGGAACGATGAATGCCAGGAAGCTTTTGACAGCATCAAAGACTATTCGCTAGAGCCACCCATCCTTGTCCCGCCCGTGGAAGGAAGGCCGTTGATTATGTATATGTCAGTATTAGATGAGTCCATGGGATGCGTGCTCGGTCAGCAGGACGAGACCGGAAAGAAAGAACATGCTATCTACTATCTGAGCAAGAAATTCACTGACTATGAGACTCGGTACACGATGCTCGAAAATACTTATTGTGCTTTAGCCTGGGCTGCCAAACGCCTGCGTCACTACTTGATGAACCATACAACTTGGTTGATATCCAGGATGGACCCGATCAAATACATCTTTGGGAAGCCTGCAGTCACTGGAAAGATTGCGCGCTGGCAAATGCTGCTGTCTGAATATGACATTGTGTTCAAAGCCCAAAAAGCCGTCAGAGGAAGTGTTATAGCTGATCACCTCGCTTACCAGCCACTGAATGACTATCAGCCCATTAAGTTCGATTTCCCCGACGAAGAGGTCATGTACTTGAAGTCAAGAGACTGTGAAGAACCGTTGATTGGTGAAGGCCCAAACCCTAATAGCAGGTGGGGATTGGTCTTCGACGGTGCTGTCAATGCCTACGACAAAGGAATTGGCGCAGTGATTGTATCTCCGCAGGGGCACCACATTCCTTTTACCGCCCGAATTGTATTTGAATGCACAAACAACATGGCTGAGTACGAGGCATGCATCTTAGGGATTGAGGAAGCAATCGATATGAGAATCAAGCATCTTGACATTTATGGAGATTCTGCACTTGTTATTAACCAGATAAAGGGAGAATGGGAGACCCATCATGCCAATCTGATCCCTTACCGTGACTACGCGAGGCGTCTGCTGACGTACTTTACAAAAGTCGAATTGCACCATATTCCCCGTGAGGAAAATCAAATGGCCGATGCTCTTGCTACTTTATCCTCCATGTTTCAAGTGAACCACTAGAACCACGTGCCAGTAATCAAAGTGCAACACCTTGACCGTCCTTCTCATGTGTTTGCCATCAGTCATGTGATTGTTCGAACGAATGCGGATATAGTTGACAACAGACCCTGGTATCATGATATCAAGCGGTTGTTGCAAAGCCGTGAGTACCCGCCGAATGCTTCCAACAAAGACAAGAAGACCCTGCGCAGATTGGCTAGTAAGTTCCTGCTAGACGGAGATGTTTTGTACAAAAGGAACTACGATATGATATTGTTGAGATGTGTTGAGGAACACGAAGCGGAGCAACTGATGCACGATGTGCACGATGGCACCTTCGAAACCCATGCTTCGGGGCATACCATGTCTAGAAAGCTGTTAAGGGCTGGCTACTATTGGATGACCATGGAACACGATTGCTACCAATATGCCAGGAAATGTCACAAATGTCAAATCTATGCTGATAAGATTCATGTGCCTCCGCATGCCCTCAATGTCATTTCCTCTCCGTGGCCTTTCTCTATGTGGGGCATCGACATGATTGGAAGAATTGAACCGAAGGCTTCAAACGGTCATCGTTTCATCCTGGTGGCGATCGATTACTTCACCAAATGGGTTGAAGCTGCATCTTATGCCAATGTAACCAAGAAAGTGGTGGTCAAGGTCATCAAAAAAAACATCATCTGTCGATATGGTGTCCCCAGCAAGATTATTACCGACAATGGTACCAATCTGAACAATGACATGGTGCAGGCCCTGTGTGAGAAATTCAAGATTGAACATCACAACTCCTCTCCTTATAGGCCCCAGATGAATGGTGCAGTTGAGGCTGCCAATAAGAATATCAAGAAGATCGTGCAGAAGATGGTGATTACATACAAAGACTGGCATGAGATGTTGCCTTATGCTCTGCACGGCTATCGCACTACAGTACGCATGTTCGACAGGGGCAACGCCTTTCTCCCTTGTATATGGCATGGAGGCAGTTCTCCCCTTGGAAGTAGAAATCCCGTCTCTCCGCATGATCATGGAAGCAAAATTGTCTGAGGCTGAATGGTGCCAGAGCCGGTATGATCAGTTAAATCTGATTGAAGAAAGACGTCTGGATGCCTTGGCTCGTGGACAACTGTATCAAACGAGAATGAAAACTACTTTTGACAAGAAAGTCCGTCCTCGGGAATTCAAGGAAGGTGAACTTGTATTGAAAAGAAGAGTAAGTCAACAACCCGACCCAAGGGGCAAGTGGACGCCAAACTACGAAGGACCTTATGTTGTCAAGAAGGCCTTCTCCGGTGGAGCTTTGATTCTTACACACATGGATGGTGCGGAGCTTCCAAACCCTGTGAATGCTGATATAGTCAAGAAATACTTTGTCTAGATATATGAAAAGAAAAGCGTGGTAGGTCGAAAACCCGAAAGGGCGGCCTAGGCAAAAATGCGCTTCCCGGTGGATCGAAAACCCGAAAGGGCGGTCCATGCAAAATAAGGGACAAAAAAGTAAATGTGAAAAAGCTCGCTGAGATTACGCGTAACTCAGGCAAAAATGAGCGTCTCGATGAGCCGAAAACCCGAAAGGGCGGTTCATGCAAAAATGAGATTGAAACGAAAGGCAATTGACTATATCTGGCAAACTACCGTCCCCTTGGGGCACGAGCAACTGATAAATGGCCGCTCTCATCTGAAGCTGCTGTGCCTATGAATTCAAAATTTCCGGGAACTGTAATGATCACTGTGTTCAATGTACCACCAACCAATAAAATTACCATTTTCCAAGCTTTGTAAATCCGTGGAGTCACGCCTTTGGCTGACTACCACTCTTATACGTCGATTTGAGCCTATGCTTTTGTTTGAAACTCTATTTCTTCATTCTATTTTCAAGGCCTTATATGAAAACATCTTCTTTCTATTTTGATAATGACAATGTCTGAAACAAACATTTTGGAAATTGAAAACTTTTGGGTACTTTGAAAACAAACCTGAGCAACTAGGTGCATTCACACGAAATGTAACACCCCGATTTCCCAACATAATTAAATATACGTAAAATCAGAGTTTTCATCGCAAAACGGAATGTTACACTACTTTTCAAAAATTCATAAATAGAAAATATACTATTTATTCAACAACATAAATTAATCTCGTAATATTTTGCAGCGGAAAAGTCTTTTTTAAAATATAATCAACTTCAACAAAATCTTGGCACAAAGGCCCCAACATAAATAATCATTTCAATAATCCTCTTAATAATAAATAAATGTTCCAACAATATAGTTCCAAAATTGATACATAAAGGAATGAAAATTCAACAATTAACTCCCATCCCGTTACGTATCAGAGCCCTAAGACACTTGAGCCGACATCCTACAAGTCTCCATTACCTGCACTTGCCCACAAGGCGGCAATTCCAACAGAAGGGGTGAGAAACACATTCAATAATAATAATATATAATTCATCAAATCGATGAAACAACAACAAATTATACCACAAGTATCAACAAGTTCATATATGTATGTATACATATATATATATAGCAACAACAACGTTATCAACATCAACGACATTTAGCAAGATACAACAACAATAAACAATCAACAACAACAATATCAACAACATCAACAAATCATCACATATAACGAAAACATCTCAAACATTCACAAGTACATCATAACATCACAAATACTTCAACACGTCATAAATACATCAACAAGTCACAATTACACCATCACGAATACATCATCACTTTGCAAATTACATCATCACTTCACAAACGACACGACACGACTATGCAACAACGACTCCGACAATGCACCGACGACAATAACTAATGCAAT
Source organism: Medicago lupulina (assembly GCA_958299785.1). NCBI lineage: Eukaryota > Viridiplantae > Streptophyta > Magnoliopsida > Fabales > Fabaceae > Medicago > Medicago lupulina. The sequence continues at coordinate 60,478,261 of OY283139.1, read as the reverse complement.
ATGCATGTGGTACCATTTTACGCGCGTTGAATGACAAGCATTCCAGGGCATGAGCCCTCAACAACTGGATGGTTAAAGCATCCCAGGGCATAAGCCCTCAACGGGTGAATGACTAGCATTCCAGGGCATAAGCCCTCAACAGTTGAACGATAAAGCGTTCCAGGGCATAAGCCCTCAACATTTGAATGATTAACATTCCAGGGCACGAGCCCCCAACGATGCATGAGTATAAAAGACTCGTGGTGTATATCAGCATACAACCCAACAAAAACAACAACAACAACGACATCTGTGATGGAAGACTCATGGTATATATCAGCATACAACCCAACAACAACAACAACGACGACAACAACAACAACAACTGTGCCTAATATATTTATGACACACTCCCCAACTTAGACAACACGACTCAACGGCATCAACAACGGAAATCAACGACATAGCATATATAATCATATTTATTTATATATACATTCGTTCACATAGCTTCACTTTCATTTATAATATTCGCTTCATAAACAAGGTTAAATAAATCAAGAAAACATTTTTCAAAAGGAAATCAAATTTGATTAAACAAGTCATAAGTTAAATACTCATAAAACACTTCAATTTAACCTCTCATACTTAAGTTTGAAGTTTGGGAACTAACCATAGGTTTTGGACTAACTTGGAATAAGTTATGCTAAGTTTTCTTAAAGTTTTCTGAAGACCTACTTGGTCTATTTTTATCATAACTCGAGATTTACAAAACATTTTCGAGTCAAACCAGTGCCATTAGAAAGCTAACTCAATTATCTACAACTTTCATGTTTACACCTAAGACCAATTATGTACCAATCAATACCAGTTTTCATTTCAAATTCGGACAAAGTTGTGCTGAAATTCATAAAGCTAACATTAGAAAGCTAACATTCATACCTACAACTTTCGTGTTTACACCGAAAGCTAGTTCGAAACAGAAACTGATGCAAAAGACGCAACAACATGGAACAGGGTATGCTGTCAAAGGTAGCTCTCGGGAAAACTCTATTTTTCACTCAAAAACCCAAATTTCATCTACCCAAATCCCAAATTTGATAGAGAACAATGTTTACAGGTTCTATATACAACATAACAATCAAAACAACACAGAAACATGCATTAAACAACACAATTCATCACATCATATCAATTATCATAAACTTTCTAAACCCTAAACCTAGAACACAATTTCATCAACAATCAAAATTATATATACATATTATTGAAGGAATCCCACCCTTACCTTAGATTATGATTCCTGAATTAAGCTGTGTTCTTCTCTATTCTTCTAGCCTCTTCTCTTGGTTCTAGGTTTTCTCCTCTTCTTCTCTCAAAAACTCACTTTTTTTTTTCTTTCAATTGTACGTAAAACTCTTTCTGACTCTCCTTTTCTTTTTATTGTAAACTATAACCTCCTCTTATTTCCTTAACTCCCACTTATTCCTCATAATTATACTTAATTCCCTTTAAACCAAATAATACTATTCTCTACCTTTTTATTAAATAAATAAAATAATCAAACAACATTTATTTAAATAAAACACAACACCATAAATCATATAATAAATTATCATCACACCAAATATCACACAATTCATACCAAGTCATATATTTCACATAAAATCATATCTAAATCATATATGTCAGATATAGTCATATAAAATCATATAAAAATACTAAAACATCAACTAAAAATAATTAAATAAAAATGGGGCGTTACACGAAACATGCGTGAACAAACGAGTGTTGATGGCTATTTCGATGCAAGTTACCAGAAGGCTCTCTCCCCAGTACGGTCTGTGGTCAATGGCAAGAATGAAAAAACAGAATGAAAAGCATGAAAATGAATAAGCTCGCTAAGCTGAAAACCCGGAAGGGCGGCTTAGGCAAAATGAGCACCCCGATCGATTGACAACCTATAGAGGCAATTCAGGCAAAAACAGGGGCAATGAAAAGAATCTATTCCCCGGTGGATTGAAAACCCGAAAGGGCGATCCAGGCAAAAATGGGATGATGAAAAAAAAAACAACAACAAAAAAAAAACAAACAAAAGCAAACATGCAAAAAAGCATTGACCACAGATGCGATATCCAAAGTGTGCTCAGCATTAAAGCATCCAGCAATGGCAATACCATCAAAAGGTTTCACTCTCTACAAGTTTATGAATGGGATATAGCTCCCTGCCCTCAGCAATGGTTTCGGTGCGTCTTCCAACGACGGTATCTGCAAAGGGAAATTTCACAAGCGTATGTTAGAGCATGAGCCATTACGTGCCCAATATTCCAATGTTTTGTCCATCTCTGTGAAGTCGTGTCTGCAAGATGTCAACCATCATGCACTTCAAAGCATTCATACATGCATAATCATGCATCCTATATGCTCATGCATCTGATAAAATTGTCACACTGTTCATACATATCTGCATCTTCAATTCCTATGTTAATCTCTGGCAAAATCAATCATGTCAATTTCAAATCTCTACTATCATGTTAATTTCAAACTTCTATTGTCATGTTAATTTCAAGCTTCTATGGTCATACCAATACCAAACTTCAACAGTCCTGTCAATTTTAAGCTCTTGCAGTCATGTCACCCAATTTCAATTTGTTTTTGCAATACAATTTGTTTCTGTTAACGGCCAAGTGGTTAGTTCGCATCCAAGAACAGCTTGTGCCTGTCAATTTACTCTTGTTATCGGTCAAGTGGCTTGTTCGCATCCAAGAACAGCTTGTGCCTGTCGATTTGCTTTCATGCTTGTTATAGGTCAAGTAGCTAGTTCAAATACAAGAACAGCTTGTACCTGTGCGTTGTTTCTGTCATCAGCCAAGCGGCTAGTTCGAATCCAAGAACAGCTTGTGCCCACTTGCTTGTTGGTATCCTCGGTCAAGTGGCTAGTTCGCATCCAAGAACAGCTTGTACCTGTCGATTTGCTTTCATTCCTGTTATCAGCCAAGCGACTAGTTCAAATACAAGGACAGCTTGTGCATCCCACTTAGCTTTTGTCATCAGCCAAGCGGCTAGTTCAAATACAAGAACAGCTTGCGCTTATCTACTTGTCATTATTCTCGGTCAAGTTCCTAGTTCGAGCCAAAAGAACAACTTGCACCTGTCAATTTGCTGTTTGTTTCCCCAGTAAAATTTGTTATCTGCTATCTTGTGGATGTCTACCAATCCCGCAATGGATATGACATACCCTGTAATTGCTATTCTGTCAATGTCTACCCGTCCCGCAATGGATATGACATGCTTTGTTAAACTCAACTCTCAGTTTTGTCTTGCATTCATAATCCAAATGTTGCATGGCATACATAACATTTACGAACGAGTTTTTACGCCCAAAATCAGTGCAAATGTCGATATTTAAGTGTCTTCGTCCCGTCAAGCCAAAGACTCCGTCTCTTGACCCTTCCAGACGAAGAAACTTAAATAGGGGCAGCTTTCATACCCTCATTTTGGACCTAAAAATACTCGTTCAAACTTCTTTTCTGTTTCTGATTATTTCAAATTCACTATGTCTATTTTACAGTTTTCTACTGAGTTTCAACCCCACATTTTACTGTTTTCGTCTCTAATTTTCTTGCGTTTAAAGCCATCCAAAATGTTTTCTTGCATTACGAGTCCTTAAAAAGAGTTTCTAAAACCATTGCATATTTTCCTGCATTTTATTCCATCATCTTTGCATAAAATCATACAAAAGGGTATTTTGGTCATTTCCTACAGCGGAACCCATTTTTTAGTCCCGACAAGTTGTCTCCGGGTCTTTTCAACTTGTCTGCATGAACCGTCAATCAATTTCTATCCAAAAATCATCTCAGCATTGCATCTAATTTAGTCTGAGTCAGTCTGAGTCATTTTAGTCCTCAGGGGCATTTTGGTCTTTTCACGTCAAATAATTTTTGGGCAGAGAGGTATTTTAAAATACCTCATTTTGGTAGTTTGTTCGTTTTAGTCCATTTTGTCGTTTTAACTGTTTCACTTTACGTTTTTTCAAATTACATTTTCTTTACCAATTTTATTTTGTTTTTGCAAATAAGTCCAAATTTTGTTTTAATTGCAAATGTGTCCAATTTTAACTTCAGAACAGTCCAATTTTTAATTTCAGAACAGTCCAGAGTCCTTTTTTAAAAAAATTGCAGATTAGTCCTTAATTCTTTTAAGATTGCATTTTAGTCCTTAAGTTTTTTACAAGATTAGTCCAATATGCCACGCATGCTGTCCAAGGCCAGGTGTCCAGGTCTCATTGGTTCAAAGGCACACATGGCAGCCTATAAAAGGCCGGTTACTGTACCAGTCAGAGAGAGGTCCACAGATCGAATGCCACATCACAAACACAATCTACATTTCTCTCTCTATTCAGTTAGATCAAAATCATCACAAATTTCAGGAAAAATTGAAGAACAATTTCAAACCCTAACCGTTTTCAGAAGCTCAATTCAAGCAGAACCAATGGAGTTTGTGTAGCTCTCAGAGATTCAATTGAATCTTCATCATCGAGCCTTGTCCTCTACAATGCAAGCATCAGATTCATTGCAGAAAGCAACAAACCCTAATGCGATCACAGAGGCGCGAATCCGAGAAGAAAAGGGAAAGAATTCAAAGGTTTTGAACCGGTGAAGAAGAAGAAGAAGAATCACCGGTTTATTTCCGGATTTCAAGAAGAATCAGTGAAAAACAGAATCAAACCAAAGAATTCTGAAGATTCAAATCAAATCTCCGAATAAATCCAGGTGAAAAATCAAAAACTTACCTCTTCATACTCAAGAACAACAACGAGTCCCAATTGATGTAAATCCGTTGAGGTTTCGAAGAGTTTTGGTTCAAAATCATAACAAACCCTAAAATTTTCCAGAAAACCGTAAAGATTCCGAGGTTTACAACGAATATCAATCGTTGTATGCCAACGAATCCATAAACAAACTCGTTTGAAAGAGATTTGAATCAAAAAACACACGAACCAAAACCGTTCGAAACCGTAACAAAACTTCAAGATCTACATCAGTTCAGTTGATGCATGCGTTTTTTAATGGTAGATTCGTGGTTAGAACAACGAAACGAAGCTTTTAAGCCACGATCCATGTGTTTCTGGGTTGAATTGTGAAAGCTAGGGTTAGGGTTTTCAGAGAGAAGGCGAACGGAGAAGAGAGGAAGAGAGAGAAGTGGAGAAGAAGAATGAGGGAAACCGGGTTATAACGCTTTTATATAAGGCACTGGACCGGGTGGGTCCTGACCCGATCCAGCGCCCCATATTCTGAGCCCTTAGATTAGATCCTGATGGATCTGGATCAATCCAACACTCCTGGAGCGTTCTGGAGATCCGGATCCATCCACCGCGTGGGTTTGGGCCGGGTAGCGTTGGATCTTTTGGTTTCTTTTCAGTTTTTTGTTTTCTTGCTATAAACACCCCTTTGTTTGCTATTTGGACCTTCTGTGTGCTTTGAATTTTTCACAAAAATGCAAAAAAATTACTATGCGTTCTTGATGTATTTTTGACTGTTTTTATGATATTTTCACATGCGTAAAATGGATAAAAGTGATATGTGCCAATTCCTCATTTGATTGGTGCATTTTGTGTTTTTGTAAGAAGTTTCTTGCATAATTTTTAATCCAAATATTTATCATTTGATTTTGATGCTTGGCATTTGATTCCATGATGGATTCACCTCTGATTTCATGCTAATTCACCAAAATGTGTTAGTTAGATTCTTGGTTTACAATTTTTACAATATGTTCAATTTTGTTAAGTTTGATCTTTGTTTACAATTTTTACAATATGTTCAATTTTGTTAAGTTTGATCTTTGTTTACAATTTTTACAATGTGTTCAATTTTGTTAAGTTTGATCTTTGCTTGCAATATTTTTTTTTTTACAATATGTTCAAATTGTGTAGGTTTGATGTGTGTTTCCCCATCTTTTACAATTTTTCTCCAACCTTGTTAAGTTGGATTTTGTTTACTATTTTGCAATATTTTCAATCTTGTTAGTTTTGCAATATTTTCAATCTTGTTGGTATAATTGGTTAGCTTTTATCTTACAAGTTTACATGCTAGTTTCTAATTTTGCAAAGTTTACTTTTTAGTTTCTTGCTTTGCAAGTAATGTTAGTTTGCATGCCTTTTCTTGTTCCCATCTTTTCATACTTTGTCATTATTTTTCTTTGCCTAACATTTTACTATCATTGCATATTGCTTCACTAACCATTTTATGTTTCATGCATATTGAAAGTTCCAATTCATCTCCATTCTTTAAGTTTAGGTTCCATTCAATTTCTCAATGATTAGGTAGTTTCTTTTATTTTAATTTCTTGCAAGACCATAGAATGTAAACTAGGGCCAATGTAAAGGACAATGGACACTATAATGATGTACACCGACACACGCACCGACACGCACACACGTTGTATGATCTAACGCTAGATGTATGTTTAGGAAGCGCGAAACTTAGAAAAAATCATTTTCCAAAAAGTGTTAACGAACCCATCACTTGAAAACATTTTACAATAAACCTTGGAGTCAAAACTCCATTGTATTTTCTTTCCTTTTCTTAATCAAATCCAAATAGGAAATAACTCTTACTTAGACTTTTTTGTAAATAATTGACCAACCTCACCGTTTTATTTTCTCAAGCCCTTACGACCTCTTTCTCTTCTTCAAAACCATTTTTTCTAAAACTAAAATGAATCAAAACCCACAAAGCTTTTCGAGAGAGAACTACATGGAACTTGATCCCTTAAAAGGGTATGTAGGCAAGAGGTCAAAACCTCTCCAAGTCCAATAAAAATAAATCCCAAACACTTCTTCCCCCCCATTCTTAAAAACAACTTTTTCAATAAATAGCATTAAAAGTAAAGCGTAAAAGATAAATCTAGAAAAACGGTTCCTATAGAGTACTATAGTCGTTATGGGTGCCTAACACCTTCCCGTAGCGAAAATTGCCCCGAACTTAGAATTTCAAAGGGTTTTCTCAATTTTACCCTTCCCCAAAAAAAAATAGAGACATCAATGATTGAAAGGTTCAAGCCTAATTAATGACTTGACACCCGAAAATCGCGATGACACGTATGTCATCAGAAGGGCTTATGAAGTCAGTTTCAAGGATGGTTTGCATAACAACAAGAAGAGTCCATGGAATGAAGTTGTTCATCAAACCATGTTCAATAGCAAGGAGAAGGGTGCCTACAACCTTTCTATGGAAAAGAAGATGCTGCTGAAGATACAAAATGAAAACCTTCTACCCAAAGGAGGAGGTTTTGACCAACCTTCATTGGAACACAAGGTGTTCTTGTATTTCTTCATCGAGAAGGAGATAGAAAACGTGCCCAAGTATATATTCAAGCATATGCTCAAGACTCTGAGAGAAAGTTAACTAAACAATAGAGTTTGGGTTCCCTATGGGAGACTTATCTGAGAGATTCTACATCAAGGAGGGATTCTGAAGGCCCTGGATGAAACTAAAGTCTTCACTAATCAACAACTTGGTACAGTTACTGAGAAGATCATCAATGGAAGCACTTTGGGGAACATGACCTTGATTAAGAAGGAAAACATCAAGAAGCTGGACACATATATGAAGGAGTCCAGAGCCATATCCAATCTCATGGAAGGCTTTCCTCCAATCTGCAAGCAAGATCCACTTGATGTGCAGCTGTACTACATTCATGACCATCTGCAAAGCACTGGAGAGAATATCCAACTGGAGGAAATTCCAGATCAGATGTATGGTGGTGCACTGCCTGTGGAAAAAAGCAAGAAGACAAAGAGAAAAGCACTTACAAAGGATGAGTATCTTGATGATGCCTCTGAACAACTTGCAAAGAAAGCCAAGAAGGCTAAGAAAGACATAGTATCTGAAGCAACTGGTTCTGGTCTGTCAACAATTCAAGAGGAAGTTCAGGATCTAGAGCCTGTCAAGGTTCTAAAGAAGAGGACCAAAAGTGGGAAGAAAGCTGTACCTTCACCACCTCAACTTGCTCAACCCTCCATTCCTAGAAGGAAGAGGAAACATGTTGTCAAGAAATTAAAGATTGCTTCTGAAGAAGAAGGAGATGAAGATGCTGCTTTGAAGAAGGCACAACAGCTGGCCAAGGAGATTGAGATACCTGCTGAGGTTTTGGCCAAAGAATATATAGTTGAAGCTGCTCAACTGGGGTTAGAACTCACTGAAAACCTTCAACAGATGGCAGTGGGTGATGTTATGGTGGAAGCTACTGAGGTTGTACAAGAGCAAGCTGGATGTTCAGAAGCTCTTGTTGCTTCAGAAGCTCCTGAAGGTAATTCTAATTCTCACACTGCTACTGAAATAGTTACAATTGAATCTAGTACATCCTCTGAAACTAGGTCTAGTCCAGCCTCCCTCTCATCATCTTCATCAACCTCATCTGATATAGATGATATACCTTTAAACAGAGTCTACACCAACCTAAACAAAGCTTTATCCCTATCACCATCATCCAAAACTCATAAAAAGCCAATAAGTGATACCTTTGTGCCAATGTATCCCTTTTGTTGAAGAGAGGTTAATTGACTTGAAACAAAGGAGAGTTGTTGTTTGCAAAAATCTACTCGTTGATCATCCTTTGCAACCACCCATGATTGGTCCAATTCAATTTGTTCCTGCTGATGCAGAGCGTACTGATGATCACACAAGGATAGATATTGCTAACATTGATGTATCATCATCTCAACTCAACTCTCCAATCGAAACAGTTGAAACATCTGAACCATCAATCATACATAACCTTGTAGATCATTATTTAGGTGAACTACCTGAGTATGAGTCCAACCAAGAAAAAGCCTCTGACATAGCTTCTGATGAAGTTATGACAGAAATCCGCCAAGAACATGAAACTAACCAAGAAATGATCTCTTCAACCAACCTAAACTCTGTTCTCATCTCTGAACCTGTTCTTGAACTAGTTGTTCCTGAACTAAGTGTCTCTAAACAAGTCATACTTAACCAACAACCAACAAACACCATTTCTACTGAACCTAAAACCTCAATAAATGACCAACCCTCATCCTCTAACCTAGCCATTCAACCTCTTGCTCCTGCCAAGACAAATGTCCCTTCTCCACCCACCTTGTTTCTAGATTCAACTATACTAGCAGATGTGTGTGAGAACATCTTTCAGGAGCTGAACAATCTGGTTCAAGCTAGGAATAACCTCATTCATGAAGATAACTATGAGAAGACGTGGATAAGGCTGAAAGATAGAGTAGAATATGTCTTGACAGAGCTACAGAGAACCTGCCTTGATGCTCAAGACATTGCTCAGACCAAGCTTCAAGACTGGCTAAAGGGAGTTGTCAGTAATTTGGATGAAGTAAAAGTTCTTAAAACTTGGGTGAAGACTCCTCTATGTCTAAGAGCAAGGAATGCTACTGACTTCATTCCATCAAGTATACACCTAAGAGAGCTTGATTTAAATTGGTTAAACAAGATAAATCTCAAGGAAGCCTCTACTGAATTGGCACTTATGCAAAAGAACACTCTCCTGGAGAAAGAAAACAAACAGCTCAAGAAAGAGCTTCTGAAGCAGAAACTACTACTGTTGGAATACAAGATTGCTAGTGAAGCTAAACTAGAAGAAGCCAGAATCAGAGAAGAGAATCTCATCAGGATCAATGATGAATTCAAGAAGGAAATGAAGGAACAAGCAGAAGAAACGAACAGGATGATGAAACAGATGGTGGAGATGTTTCAAAAACAAGCCCAACCTTAATTCCACACCATTTAGCTTGTTTTATTTCAATTATTTGTATATCTTCATATGTCTGCTTCTGAACTTATGTTTATGCTTCTTAATTACTGTTTGATCAATACTTATGTGCTTCTGAACAATTCATGTGATTCTGAATATAAACTGCTCCTGAACTTTATTATATTATGTGCTCTGATCATACTTATTATATTTTCTCACTTTGTTTTTCTCATCTCTTCTTTTTGTCCTTATTTATTTACTTTTTGTTAATGACAAAAGGGGGACTAGATGTATAATATTTAAAGGCTCTGAGCCCCATTAATTTAACTTTAAGCAATTTAAATTAATAGGACTGATGAGTCAATAAAGTAGTATATTTAATGAAGTATTTAATCTTATTTACTTTAATTTAAGTATATTATTATTTCCTTTTTTAAGTCATTTAGTTGATTTTGTCCTAGTTTTATTTATATAATATTTAATCTTGTTTTATTTAGATTTAGGTTTATTTTATATATGATATTCAGTTTTATTTAGATCTAAGATTATTTTATATAATATTCTGTCTCGTTATATTTAGATTTAAGTTTATTTTATATTATTGTTATTTATTTTATAGAACTATTTTACTTTAGAATACAATCTATTATATTTCAGGGACGAATATTGGATGGCAAGAGCCTTGGAGCAGAAGAAAGGGATTCAGAGCTGATTTGGAGCAAGAAATACGAAGATTCGAAGCCAAAAATAAGTCTCCCCCAAGTCAGAAGCTTGACACGGCCAGTGCCAAATGTGGCACGGCCGTGCCACCTCTCAGGATTTCTTTAGCTGCTTTTGCTTCCTGTGCAAGCTACTCTGTTTTTAGTTTAGGCCCACAGTTTCTTGTGGGGCACTCTAGTATTATAGTTGCTTAGGTTCTAAGTCAATTGTAAGCTATAAATAGTGGAGCCTTCCATCACAAATATTTATCTTATTCTTGGAATACAACAGTGACAATTGTTTATAATAATAATTTCTATTTCTCTTTATTTTACTTATGTCTTCTTTCTTCTTCTTCCCTTCGTCTACTATGATCATGAGTGAGTAGACTCCTTTGTCTTGGGATTGCTGGATAGTCTAATGACATAATTCAAAGCAAACCAAGCCTCCTCCTTAAATTAAACTCCTATATAACCTAGTTTCTAATCTAAATTCACCGATTAAACATGGATTAATCATTATCAAATACCAACAAGCGAACGCTGAGGTTATGATAATTATTAATCCATTATCCCAAACGTCAAATCTACAAGCAAAAGCTGCGATGAGATGTTGGAACAAGTGAATATTAGACAGAGATTGCAAAGGCAGTGAAATAGTCTTTGCAATCTTGGGACGAAGTAGTTTCACAGCCTTAATGCATCTCCTAGTAATCAATTCAGCGAAATAGGATTGATTGCTAGGAGTAAACTCTTACTGGACTGAGAGGAAAAGTAAGGGGCTAAAGGGAAACCGGTCATACGAAACTAGGTCTATTATAAGGTTTTAAGGATAAAGCTTCGGTTTGTAGAGGGTTTGTTATTACGACAAACTAATAATCCCAAGGCTCTTCTCTTATATTATTTTCTCTTTCAAACGTTAAAAACCCTATTTTTACTATTCTCTCTTCTAATCATAATTCTAAGTTGATTGAATTAACCAACTCCCTGTCGGAACGATACTCTCTTTATTACTACTTCGATAAGACTGTGCACTTGCAGTTTTGTCCCATCAAGTTTTTGGCGCCGTTGCCGGGGAGTTAACTAATTTGATTAAATTTTTCTTGTGATTAGAATTTTGTTTTTATTTTTATTTTCTTGTTTCTTTTTTACTTTTACTTTTCCCTTGCTAATTTTTTCTTCTCTTTTCTCTCGTCACCGTTAACTTATTGGGTTCTTTCCCTTTTATGCGAAGGTCTAAAAGTCTTGGTGCATTCGTACCTGAGATTGAAAGATTTCTGCACAAAAGGAGAAGAGAGGCACAAAATAATATTGCTATGGCCGAACGTACTCTCAAAGAGTATACTACTCCTTCAACGGAGGAGCCACAAGCTATTATTGTGTACCCAACGGTTGAGGATGACAATTTCGAAATTAAGCCTGCACTTCTTAACTTGGTGCAACAAAATCAGTTTTCTGGTTCCCCTATTGAGGACCCAAAGCTACATATCTCTACCTTTCTAAGACTTAGTGGCAGCCTAAAAGAGAACCAAGAAGCCGTAAGACTTCATCTCTTTCCCTTTTCCTTAAAGGATAGAGCTAGCGCTTGGTTCCATTCTCTAGAGGTTGGTTCCATCACCTCATGGGATCAAATGAGGCGAGCATTCCTTGCCCGATTTTTTCCACCTTCTAAAACTGCCAAACTTAGGGACCAAATCACACGCTTCAACCAAAAAGATGGGGAGTCTCTCTTTGATGCTTGGGAGCGTTTCAAAGAAATGCTCCGAATTTGCCCCCACCATGGTTTGGAAAAGTGGCTCATAGTCCACACTTTTTATAATGGCTTGTCTTATACTACTAAAATGACTGTTGATGCAGCTGCAGGTGGAGCCTTGATGAACAAGAACTATACAGCAGCGTACGCTTTGATTGAGGATATGGCCCAGAATCACTATCAATGGACCAATGAGAGGGCCTTGACAGCTCCTACTCCCTCTAAGAAAGAGGCAGGTATGTACGAAGTTTCTAACTATGATCATCTTGCTGCTAAAGTTGATGCACTAACCCAAAAAATCAAAAAACTCAATGTTAGTGCTATCAATCCTTCTTCTTCATCTCCTCCTTGTGAAGTCTGTGGTATTCATGGCCATATTGGTGTTGATTGTCAGCTAGGTAGTGCTATTGATGGTGTTGAGCAAATGAATTATGCTCAATACAACCAAGGAATGAGGCAAAACCAAAACTTTTATAAAAACCCTCAAAATTCCTATGGACAAATGGCACCACCCGGCTATACAAACAACCAGAGGACCAATCAAAAATCTGGTTTGGAAATTTTAATTGAAAACTATATTATGAATCAAAATAAACAAATTCAAGAATTGAAAACCCAAACCGGATTTATAAATGATTCTCTAACCAAACTTAATGCCAAGGTTGACTCTTTTGCTACTCATAATAAGATGCTTGAAACACAAATCTCCCAAGTGGCCCAACAAGTGGCCACATCCTCTCAAACACCGGGAATCTTTCCTGGACAAACCGAAACCAACCTACAAGCTCGTGTTAATGCTATATCATTGGGGAATGGTGGGAAGTTAGAGGATACCGTTTTTAAAGATAGAACCATGGAGGGGGAGAGTAATGAGTATCAAGGTGAGGTAGCTATGATTGAGAGTGAGAAACGATCCAATACACCCTTGCCTTTAGGGCTTACTAAACCCTACTTGGAGGCTAAATTTAAAAAGTTTATGAAAATACTTAAGAAGATTTGCATTAAAATTCCCTTTGTGGAAGCTTTGACTCGGATGCCTCTATATGCCAAGTTTATTAAGAAAATTTTTTCAAAAAAAGAGGCTATAGAACACAATGAGACAATAGCTTTGACTAGGGAAGGTAGTGCATTAATCAAAGAGCTTCCTCCAAAACTTGGGGATCCGGGTAGTTTCTCTATACCTTGTGTGATTGGAAGTGAGGCGATTAATAAGGCCATGTGTGATCTAGGAGCTAGTGTTAGCTTGTTACCCTTATCCCTATTCAAGAGGATAGGTATAGGTGAATTAAAACCTACTAAAGCTACCCTAAGACTAGCCAATGGAACCATAGTTAGTCCCGCTGGATTTATTGAAGATATACCTGTCGAGGTAGGAGGGATGTACATCCCGACTGACTTTGTAGTTTTAGATATGGGTGAAGACGACTTAGTGCCTATACTTTTAGGAAGTCCCTTTCTCGCTACTACGGGAGCTCGTATTGATGTTAAGGAAGGTAAGATTGTGTTTGAAACAATAGGTTTTGGTCTTGATATTGATACTCAGGAACCTTTCTATTTTCCTCGTTGCATGCTTGATGATCATGATGTGCAAAAACGTTCTTTAACGTCATCTACACAACATGATCTATTCGATCCATTTTAAGATTTGCTTTCCTACCGTCAAGCTAATGACGTTAAAAGAGCGCTTCGTGGGAGGCAACCCACGCATTTAATCGCTTTGTTTTTTTTGTCTGATGTTTTTGTAGGTCATTGTCCGCTTAAAGTTCGAGAAAACCACAAAAATTTGAGCCCCGGATGTCCAGGAAGCTGGCACAGCCCGTGCTAAAAGTGGCACGGCCGTGCCACATTGAGCCAGCAAAAAGCACACAAAATCAGAGTGTTGGCACGGCCCGTGCCAAATATGGCACGGCCGTGCGCGATTCCAGGTTTTTTTTTAATGACTTTTTACTCTTCTCCTTCATCCATTCTTCACTTTAAACATCTCTCTCAACTTACCCAACCTGTAAACCTTCATAACTACTCCCCTCCAAACCTTCCAAACTCCATCAAAACTCAACCAATTCACAAAATTTCTTCACAAAAACAACTCCAAACATCACCATAACCAAAACCCACCACTCCAAAACAACTTTCATCCACCCAAACCACAAATTCCCAAATTCAAATTCCCTAAAAACCTAACCCTAAAACCACCAAAATTTTCACCAAAACCGACCTTTCCACCTCAATATCTTACTTCCAAATAAACCCCATCACAAAACCTACCTTTCCACAACAAATTATCCCAAACCCCAACCTTCCACAAATCCAAACAAGTCAACAAAGTCAAACATGGCTCCAAAGAGACCGGGAAAGGAAGTTGCAAGCTCGAGTGACGGAGGAAGCAAGAGGCAAGCTACCCCAAAGAATCACGGCATCACATTCATCACTCCAGAACAACGGAGTAGGTATAAATCTCTTCTCTCTAAACCTTTGCACCCTTGTAGGTATCCTGATGATTATGACATGAATAGGTTAGGGATTAGAGATAATGTGATTATGCTGTTGAATAGGTTAGGATGGGGTGATATGATGAGACCTATGAGGGGTTATGCGAACTTCACCTATGAATTTTTGAGCACACTTGTTTTTACTAAAGATAGGATGAATTATGATGACCCCGACCATAGAGTTTACTTCCGGCTTATGAACACTGATTATGAGATGTCTTTAGACAACTTTTGCAATGAGATGGGCTTCGCCAATGCGGGGTTCATCCATGACTCTTATAATCATGATCTAAGGCCAGAAGCATACAACCCCATCACCTTTTGGCAAAGTATTACCGGCCTAGAACAATACAACTCTAGATCCAATAAGGCTAGTAATATACATAACCCTGTGCTTAGGTACATCCAACGGGCTATGGCTTGCACAATTTGGGGTAGAAAGGAAGTAGGTACCACTAGCACGGATGAACTATTTATGCTTTGGGCAATGCTAAACAACCATCCTGTGAATACCTGATTTTATATGCTTGATTATCTTGCTTCTTTAGGTGGAAAATCTAACGCTAGGAGTGAAATAGTGGTAGGGGGCATTATCACCTTTATAGCTAGGAAGTTTGGCGTAGGTGAGAACCGAGGGATTAATAGAATTGAGGGGAACAACAAGCTTAATATAGAAACCCTCATTGCTATGAATTTCATTAAGCCTCAACCTGGCCATATTACTTTTGAGCTTCAGCTCAATGTGCCTATGTGTTTAATTGTACTTCCTAACCCATCTCGGACTAACACCGAGGTGGAAGAAAATTTGCTGTATGTTGGTGATGTCCCACAGGAACAGGAGGAGGAACAAAACTTTGAGGAGGAAGGTGCAAACTTGCACCCCATTGAAGAGCACCATGACTATGATACCGGTGAAAACTAAAATGATCCAATCAACCGGTGGGCATGGATGCAAACAGAGGTTGACCGCATAAGCACCGAGCAACAAAGGAAAGGTGTTGAAATCACCGGATTAAGCAACGATGTCCAAAGAGGCAATCGGGTTAACGATGAGAACAATCAAATGCTCCGGATGATGATGGAACACTTCAACCTCCAAGGTCCTCCTTACGGACCTCAATAAAATGTGAGCCTTCCTCTTCCACTCTTCCTTCTATCTCTATAATCTCTACTTCTTCTCACCATCCTCCTCTTCTTCTACTTCTTCATCTTTCTTTACCTTTAAATTTTTGCTTTCTTGAATCATTGAGGACAATGCTTCTCCCAAGTGTGTGGGGGGGGGGGGGGGGGGCTAATAAAGTGTCTCGAGTCGTAGTGTTCCCAAACTCCCTTGAACTTTATTCTTTTGTTTTGTTTAATTGAGAAAGGAATGATTAAGTAGCTTGTTTTTATTGAAAAATATGACATAAATTTTTTGTTGTCTTCTCTAAATTGGTAGTTTCTCGTACATGAAAGTGAACTCTTGTATTTTAAAGTTTTCTTGATAAACTCACACCTTGTTCTATTGTGAATAATTCTCCAATGAGTAAATGCACATGTTAACCCCTTGAGCAATTGTATGATTAGGTAATTTAAGGAACACGTTCTAGTTTTAAATGTAAGTTAACCCTCAAAGATTTTAAGAGTAAAAGTAGTATAAGCTAGTGTGGGGGAGTTTAAAAAGCCAAAATAAAACTAAGGGTTGCATCACTGAATCAAGATTGGGGAAGGAGGTAGGCCCTCCGACTTCCTACGTGAAGGTGATGTTATCTTGAGTCAAATAAAAGCATCATCGAATCTAGATTGGGGAAGGGGTAGGCCCTCCGACTTCCTACGTGAAGATGTTGTTCCCTTAAATTAATGTGCTTAAATTCCAAATTTGTTCAAATGGCAAAAGGTCAAAATGACCACAATTACTTCCACCTATCTTATACAAAATGAAGAAAGAATTTTTCTCGGTTAGCTTAGTCTTTAGGTTAGAACATGTTTCCTCATAATATCTGTTTATACAGGAGCAAAAATAGGGATGAACTACACACACACTCACTTAGAACTTGATTGTTGAGTTGAATAAAGATTTCAAAAATTGCTCGAGTTTGTGATTAGTGTACATTAGAAATAAAAACCTTTTTGAGGAGACATAAGCTTCATTTGAATTGTCATATATATACTCTTGTTTTATGCTACAATGTCTGTGCCTTTTGCTTGAGGACAAGCAAAGATCCAAGTGTGGGGGAGTTTGATGAGTCAATAAAGTAGTATATTTAATGAAGTATTTAATCTTATTTACTTTAATTTAAGTATATTATTATTTCCTTTTTTAAGTCATTTAGTTGATTTAGTCCTAGTTTTATTTATATAATATTTAATCTTGTTTTATTTAGATTTAGGTTTATTTTATATATAATATTCAATTTTATTTAGATCTAAGATTATTTTATATAATATTCTGTCTCGTTATATTTAGATTTAAGTTTATTTTATATTATTGTTATTTATTTTATAGAACTATTTTACTTTAGAATACAATCTATTATATTTCAGGGACGAATATTGGATGGAAAGAGCCTTGGAGCAGGAGAAAGGGATTCAGAGCTGATTTGGAGCAAGAAATACGAAGATTCGAAGCCAAAAATAAGTCTCCCCCAAGTCAGAAGCTTGGCACGGCCCGTGCCAAATGTGGCACGGCCGTGCCACCTCTCAGGATTTCTTTAGCTGTTTTTGCTTCCTGTGCAAGCTACTCTGTTTTTAGTTTAGGCCCACAGTTTCTTGTGGGGCACTCTAGTATTATAGTTGCTTAGGTTCTAAGTCAATTGTAAGCTATAAATAGAGGAGCCTTCCATCACAAATATTTATCTTATTCTTGGAATACAATAGTGACAATTGTTTCTAATAATAATTTCTATTTCTCTTTATTTTACTTATGTCTTCTTTCTTCTTCTTCCCTTCGTCTACTATGATCATGAGTGAGTAGACTCCTTTGTCTTGGGATTGCTGGATAGTCTAATGACATAATCCAAAGCAAACCAAGCCTTCTCCTTAAATTAAACTCCTATATAACCTAGTTTCTAATCTAAATTCACCGATTAAACATGGATTAATCATTATCAAATACCGACAAGCGAACATTGAGGTTATGATAATTATTAATCCATTATCCCAAACGTCAAATCTACAAGCGAAAGCTGCGATGAGATGTTGGAACAAGTGAATATTAGACAGAGATTGCAAAGGCAGGGAAATAGTCTTTGCAATCTTGGGACGAAGTAGTTTCACAGCCTTAATGCATCTCCTAGTAATCAATTCAGCGAAATAGGATTGATTGCTAGGAGTAAACTCTTACTGGACTGAGAGGAAAAGTAAGGGGCTAAAGGGAAACCGGTCATACGAAACTAGGTCTATTATAAGGTTTTAAGGATAAAGCTTTGGTTTGTAGAGGGTTTGTTATTACGACAAACCAATAATCCCAAGGCTCTTCTCTTATATTATTTTCTCTTTCAAACGTTAAAAACCCTATTTTTACTATTCTCTCTTCTAATCATAATTCTAAGTTGATTGAATTAACCAACTCCTTGTCGGAACGATACTCTCTTTATTACTACTCCGATAAGACTGTGCACTTGCAGTTTTGTCCCATCAAGGACCTTCTTCTCATCTCTTAGTCTTTTTAATGTGAGATTATTCTGAGAGTTATTACCTTTTTATATGACGAATTTAATTAACAAGAATAGAACTTAGGGGGAGCTTACAAACCTCACCTTATAGTACTATTGGACTCAGGGGGACCTTACAAACCTCATACCCTTATAGTCAACTTGTTAATTAGATTAACAAGAATTGAACTTTTTAAATACTAATGTTTGTCATCATCAAAAAGGGGGAGATTGTTGGAACAAAATGTGTTTAAACACTACCTCTTGAGAGTTTTGATGATAACAAGGTATTAAAAATTGTCAATTGGATATGGTAATATTTTTTGAAGTGTACGAGACCATAGACAAAAATTTGAGATCATTATTAAGTTCTGGAGTAACAAAAGATAGCAAAGGAATCAACAAAAAGGAAACTTAAAGCGTTTGAAGATAACTACTCCTGAAGTCAAAAGTGCTCATGAAGTCAAGTGCTCCTGAAGGGACGACGTCATCAGAAGCTGAAGATCACCAGAATTTGTAGTTCACTATAAGATGCAAGACTTAAAGCTTCAAAGGTTGTTCAATGGATTTAATCTCGTTTAAGCATTTGCAGAAGACCAGAAGAGTGAACCAACGGCTAATTCAAATGAATTTGAAGGCATTGGATGTTTGTTCTTTGAAGAGCGTTGACAAAGTACAATTGTACGAAGTGTACAACCACTACCTCCACTACTCAGTTTTTGTCTCTGCTACAAGACAAGAATAACAACTCTGTCTGCAACGATGTTCATACAGACTTGGAATGGATTTGAAATTGATCCTTCATAGGACAACAACCATATCAGGCAAAAGATCATTGGTGATTGATCAAAGCTTCAAACGACCCTTTTTGATGCGCTGACAATTCACAACGTCTCTTTCACACCTCTATATAAAGGAGTGAAGACTTGGAGAGTTGTAAGAGACTCAACAACAATTTAAAAGCGCCAAACCTCTGCTGAAATTGTTTTGCATCAAAAGTTCATTTATAATTTCTTATCAAAGTTCATATCTTAGAAATTGTAGAGTCTTAAGAGTCTGTATCTGATTTGTATTGTGAACACCACTAATTGTATATCAAGTGTTCAACGTCAAACATTTTTCTTTGTAATTCTGTTTGATTAGAAGTCTCTTGCAGTTGTGCTTGAGCATAGAAGTCTCTTGATTGTGTTTAGGAGCATAGGAAGTCTTTTCCAGTTGTGCTTGAGCATTTGAAGTCTCTTGCTAGTTTTAGCAGTGAGCATTTGTAATCAGATATTACATTTTAGTGAACTCTCCTTGGAAGTGCAAGGGGGACAAGACTACTTCCGGTTTGTGGAAGGAACCTGTATAATTGCTTTGTGTCTCTCTTCTCTCTCTCTCTCTCTCTCTCTCTCTCTCTCTCGCTCTGTTTTTATCCGCTGCATTTAGTATCTGAACATCACTTCATAAGCTGTACTTTAACTGCTTCTGACCAGTGGCTTCAGTAGGAGAAAAAGAAGAAAAAGCCAACACAATTCAACCCCCTTCTTGTGTTTTTCTTGTAACGCCCTAAGTTGTTATTTATTTATTTAGTTGATTTATGTGTGTTTATGTGCTTTAGAATTATTTATGTTGATTTATGTGAATTATGGGTGTTTGCTATTTTAATATATTTTATTATAAAGAAATAGTAATGATTTTATTATTTAAGTGGAGTAGAAGAAATAATATTATTTTTTTGAATTAAAGAGAATAATGGTTATTTAGAATTATTAGGTTTAAGGGGGTTAATGAGGAATTAAAGAAAATTAAGTGAGGGAGTAAAGAGAAAAGGGAGGTTATGTTTTAGTAAGGTGAGAAAGAGTAAAACCAGTAAGGAAAGAAAAGAAAAAGGCACGTATCAGTAAAACAAAAGAAACAGAGTTTTGGGAGAAAAGAGCCAAGAACAAGGGGAGAACTAGGAAGAGGGAAATTCATCCAATTGCTGTAGATTTTCGCTGAATTAAGGTAAGGGTGGGTTTACTCTTCAATTGTCGATATATATGTATATGATTTCATGAATTTGGATTGAAAATTGGTAGTTTTGAAACTAGGTTAAGAATATGTTGAATTGCTCATTTTCTTGATGAATTGTGTTGTAATACTGTTGTTTTGATATGTTCAGATGTTTTGTTATGCCTTAAACCCATAAACATTGTTTCTAAACCATTTTGGGTGATTGGGGGATTAAAAATGGGATTTTTGGATGAAAATGGAGTTAGAATCGTAGGTTGTAATTCTGCCCAGACGAACACTCGCTTAAGCGAGATTCCCTTCGCCCAAGCGAGCAACACTTTGCTACGCCCAGTCTGAACTTTTAGTCGCTCGCTTAAGCGAGCCACGAGCGAACCCCAAGCGAGCAAAATGTTAACCTTCGTCATTTGCGTCGCTTAAGCGAAATTCCCGTCGCTTAAGCGAGAGACGCCCAGAATAGTGTAATTGACCTGTTCGCTTAAGCGAACCAGAAGCGAGCTTCAAGCGAACAAGAACCCAACCTTCGTCATTTGACTCGCTTAAGCGAGAAGCTGCTCGCTCAAGCGAGCAGGGTCCTGTGCGACCCAAAATGTGATTTTCCAAAAGTGTTCCAAACCCAAACCTAAGCTTCCTAGGTTGATCATTGGATTTATTAAGATTTGTTCAGATGATAAAACTATATTATGAAGAAGATTAAGATGGAATTATGTATGCTTATGTGCAAATATTTGTACTTTGCTAAGTTGAGGTGTCTTGTTTGATGTCGAGTGGTATTGTCCAGTTGGGGAGGGTATCCTAAGTTGTTGTTGTTGTTGGTTGCATGCTGATATGCTCCATTAAGATGTTGGGTTGTATGCTGATATACACCATAGAGTCATTTCATACTCATTTGCATTGTTGGGGGCTTATTGCCCTGGAATGTTTATCATTCACCTGTTGGGGGCTTATTGCCCTGGAACGCTTTATCGTTCAACTGTTGGGGGCTTATTGCCCTGGGATGCTTTAACCATCCAAATTGTTGGGGGCTTATTGCCCTGGAATGCTTAGCATTCAACGCGCGTAGTTGGTACCACATGCATAATGCATTAGATGTTGATGGAGTCTTGCATTAGTAGTAGGAGTGAGTTGTCCTATTGGGATTTGTTGTTGGTGAGATGTCGCCACAAGTGTTGTTGTTGTGTGTTGATGTGAATCAAAGATGAACTTAAATTATAAAGCTGATATGAGGTTGAAAATGTTGCTATTTGTGGTTGTTGTTTTCAATTTACTTTGATGATTCATATATCTGTATATTTACTTTTGATTTGTGAACTCACCCCTTCTGCTGGAATTGCCGCCTTGTGGGCAAGTGCAGGTAGTGAAGACTAGTGATGTTGGCTCTTGCGTCTAGGGCTCTGATACATAGTAGGGATGGGGAAACGTTATCTTTCTTGAATTCCTTTATGTATCATTTCTTGAAGAATAAGTTGTTGAGATTTAATTGCCGAACAGTTGTACTATGTTAATGGCCTTTGTGCCAAGATTATGATGTAGTTGTCGAATATGATTTCTAATTAAAGACTATCCGCTGCAGAATTTTTATATGACGAAATTGTTGATGGTTTTAAATAGTTTTATATTCTATTTAAATAATTTTGAAAAAGAAATGTGATACTCCGTTGTTTTGTTGAATAACTCTGATTATGAATTATTGGTAATATTATTATTACGTTATTTCGGGAACGGGGTGTTACATTTCTCACCTTCAAACTCAATATCATTCGCATACAACAGGAATAATCACCGAGTGCTGGTTCAGAGAAGACCGACATGACTCTGATACCACATTGTATCACCCTAAACCTTTAAAGCGATAAAACACGCAAATGATACAATCATATAAAGAATTTAGATGCTACTTATTCAATAAGTTCAAAACATGCAATAGAACAATTCATAATATCTCAACATCAATAAAATAAATCTCCAAGGTAGCCATGTCAAATATGCCATAATACATCAACATAATATAAATCTTAATTTCAACATAATGAGACATAATCTCAAAGACATAATAAAAATAAACGATAAAACCCCGACAACCTAATCAGAGCCCTTAAATTAAGACTCTAAAGAAAAAAGACGAGGTAGCTCCAAAGCTAGCCTCAAGCATACTCACAATAAGAAAAGAAAACTAATCCTGCACACCGTCTACCCATTCATACAAATAGGCAGACGGTCAACCAAACAACCATTTTGGGTTAGACATCAGTCCACAATTAAATCATAAACAAACATAAACATTCAAGGATTACATGCATAACAAATATACCTATTCACCACTCTTAGAATACTATGATCACTTGAATATTACCATTTTCCCTATCATAGCATATCAAACATATTCATTCTTTAATCAACATTATCAACAAAAACTCATCATTTAGAAAACATAATCATGCATGCAACTTTACTTATCTTACATAAGGCATATATCTCACATTTTGCATATAATTCTTCTAATTAACATTTAACGTATAAATCACATAAACTCTTTCCTAATCAATTCAACAATTACAATTCATCATTTCAAAGTATAGGCAAGGAAATCATCATCACCAAAGAGAATTGTAACGCCCTATTTTATTTATTGAATTATTTGATTGAGTTTAGAGTCTTTTTGAATAATTTATTTGATTTATGGTGATGTGTGTTATTTTTGTGTTATATGTTGGTGTTTTAGTAGCATATTATATTATAATATATATGTTATTTGGTGTAAAAATATGTGTTATTTGGTGTAAAAATATATGTGTTATTTGGTGTAGAAATATATATGTTATTTGGTGTAAAAATATGTGTTATTTGGTGTAGAAATATATATGTTATTTGGTGTAGAAATATTATGTTATTTGTTATAGAAATATATTTGTTATGTGGTGTAGAGATATATTTGTTATAGAAATATATTTGTTATGTGTTGTAGAGATATATTTGTTATAGAAATATATTTGTTATTTAGTGTATATATATATATATATATATATATATATATATATATATATATATATATATATATTAAAATAGAATATTGAGACTTTGGGGGCAGATTTGGAAATAAGAGAAAATAAGTAGGTTAAGGATTTATATAAAAAGGGAGCGTTAGAATTAGAAAATAAGGATTACGTGCAAAACTGTTTTGGAGAAAGAGGAGAAACCTAGAGAAAGAGGAGAAACGAAGAGAAGAGAAGAGTCAGAGAAGGAGAAGTCTGTAGAACCTTGCTGTCCATTAATCCTAAGGTAAGGGTGGGACTAGCTTTCTCTAATAATGGGTTGTATAATTCTGAAAAAGGTTTAACCTTCTAGTTGTTGTTAGATTTGACGTTGTAGAAATTAAGGTTAGATTCCATTCATAACCTTTTGTATAATCTCTTTTTCTACTTCTACCCATAAGTGCCTATTTGTATAAAGTGATTATTGTGGATTTAATTGGTGAAATCTTGCTTATGTTTTGATGCAATGTTTGGGTATGTGAATTTGATGTTAATTAAGTTGTTGATGATGAATTTATATGCTAAAGTTATGTATATAAGTATACGTTGATGAATTATTGTTGTTGAATATGATGCTGTTCATGATTGATGAATTATTTTATGAATGTATATGTTGATAAAAGATGAGAATTGTCGATAAGATGATGAAGGTATAAGTGTTGTCCAAGATGATGAAGTTGTAATATGATGTCTAAGTTGTTGAGTTGCATTGGTTGATGAGTCCATGCATAGTCATTAAAGATGAGGGCTGATGGCCCTTAGAGCTTACTCCACCACGATGAAGGCTTATGCCTTGAGAGTTATTACTCTAAATAAGATGAGGGCTGATGGCCCTGGGAGTTTACTCCACCACGATGAAGGCTTATGCCTTGAGAGTTATTACTCTAACATGATGAAGGCTTGTGCCTTGAGAGTTATTACTCTAACACATTGAGGGCTTATTCCCGGATGGTACCACATGCATGATTAAGAAGTTGAAGTTGCATAGTCAGGTCAAGTTGTTAATTTGTCAAGTTGATGTTGTCGTTGCATTGTCGTTGATGTCGAGTTGTCGGTGTTGTCGTTGATGTCGAGTTGTCAGTGTTATCGTTGTTGTCGCGTTGTCGTTGTTGTTAAGTTGTCATTTATCAATGAGTTGTTAATGAAGAAAATGTGAAGTATCAATATTATTTATTGTTGTCGTTTATGTTGTTTATGTGAAGCATTTTTGATGATGATTTGTTGGTGTTTATGTTGTTTATGTGAAGCATTGTTGATGATGATTTGTTGGTGTTTATGTTGTTTATGTGAAGCATTGTTGATGATGATTTGTTGTTGTTTATGTTGATAAATTTTCTTACTTAAATTATTGTTTATTTACTAATGATGAATAGATGTTGTTATGTGTTGTTAAATTCTTTTAAGGAATTATATGCTTATTATTATTGAATGTGAAATCTCACCCCTTCTGCTTGGAAATGTTGCCTCTTTACGTAGGTAACTTGCAGGTAACCAAGAATAGTCGCAGTCGTGAGTGGACTCTCTCACATGTGTCTTAGGTGCTCTGATACGTAACGGGATGGGGATCTTTGTTTTGTTTTCCATGTGTTACGTATTTTTATGATTTATGTTGATGAACCACCTAGAATGGAATTTTAATAAGTTGTTTATGTTGAGGCCGTTGTGCCATTACGTTGTTTAATTAATGTTTTCCGCTGCAATGAAAATTGAATTGTTGACATGAGACGTTTTGAATAAATAGTAATTCTACTCTATTTATTTTTTAAAGTAGTGTGACATCCTGTTTAAGTTGTTTACTCTGATGTTTATGTAAAATTTTTCAAGTTGGGAAAACGGGGTGTTACAAGAATCACCAATTCAAATACATATGATTCACACTTCATTTATATCACCAAAATATTCATCATCAATTAAAATCACCAAGCGACATAATTCACCAATCACCAATTCATATAATTCACCAAATCACCAAGCACATTTAATTCACCAAGTTTCATCAATATAGATTCTATTTTGGACATAACATGTTGTATTCACTGCTTCTGCCCAAACATGCTTAGCCAAATTGTTTTCATGAATCATGGTTCTAGCCATTTCTTGTAAAGTTCTATTCTTTCATTCTACAGCCCCATTTTGGTGTGGAGTTCTAGGAGAAGACAATTCATGGAAAATTCCATGGTTTTCACAAAAAGATTCAAATGGCTCATTTTCAAATTCCCCATCATGATCACTTCTGACTTTTAAAATTTTCATTTCTTTTTCAAACTGTATTTGAGTGCAGAGGTTACTGAATACATCATATGCATTATCCTTACTTCTTAGAAATTTAACCCAAGTCCATATGCTATAATCATCAACAATGACTAATCCATATTCACTTCCATATAAAGAGGCAGTGTTAACTGGTCCAAACAAATCAATATGAAGTAATTCCAAGGTTCTGGAGGTTGAGACAATGTCTTTTGTTTTAAAAGATGATTTAACAATCTTTCATTTTTGCCATGCACCACAAAGTGCATCTGAATGATAGTCAATTTTAGGTAAGCCTCTAACAAGTTGTAATTTACTAAGCTTAGAGATTAATCTCCAATTAGCATGTCCCAACCTTCTGTGCCATACCCATTTCTTATCATTCACTGATAGAAGGCAAACTACCTTCTGATCAACCAATTCAGAGAAGTTAGTTTTATAGACATTATCTATCCTCTTTCCCTTTAATGTTATGGAGTTGTCATTCTTGTTAACTATTGTGCAGTTGGTCTTATCAAACATCACATCATAACCATTATCATAAAACTGAATGATAATAAGAAGGTTATGTTTAAGCCAATAGTTCATGTACCAATGATTTTGCCAGCTTGGTTGCCTCCAAATTTCACATTTCCACCATCTTTCATTGTGAGAGTAAGGAACATAGACTTCTCTCCTGTCATATGTCTTGAGCAACCGCTGTCTACGTACCATTATCTAGGGGTGGACAAGCTGGGCCGACCCGCCCGAAACCGACCAACCCGCGAGCGTAAAAGGACAAACGGATGGGGTGAATCGGTTTAGGCGGTTGGGCGGGGAGAAGGAAACAGGTTCTTTTGGGTATCCATGGACGGTGGCGGGGGGTGTGGATAACACTGTTGCAAACCGAACCCGAACCGAATAATTGAGCTTACTCCTCTAGCCCAAATAATCTCCTCAACCCAACCCAAAACCCCCTTCGTATTTATACTAAAATTCTCATATCAAAACCCTAATTGATGTTCCACCGTTTCCTTCTTTCCTTCTAGCCTTAATTTCATCTTTTGCTTTCCTTGTTTCTAGTAAACAACAACATGTTCCTGCTAGACTCATTCATCTGCTTCATTTGTTTTAACAAGTTACAGTACAAAGCCTTCATTTTGTGCCTTCCATTGCTCTGCCAATAACCATTTCTACAATCGTGTATTTATTTTTGTCCTGTAAAACTGTGTAAACCGAACCGCTTGACCGATTAAACCGAAAAACCGTGAACTGATAAAACCGACTTGAAAAATGGTCGAGTTTGGGTTTGATTATTAAACCCGTCGGTTGACTCGGTTTTGTGTTTTGGGCCCGAAAACCGGCCGAAACCGGCCGCTGTCCACCCCTACCATGATCTTTGCTTTTCCTTTGCTCTTAGGCATATTTGCAACATTGACAATTTCAGGTTTAGGTTAATACCAGAAGTTTTACTCTCCTTCTTTTGTACCTTGTGCTGAAAGTTTGAAGGCTTATGAACACTCAACACCTCAGGTTTCACACCTTTTGGTTTTAGTTTCCAAGAAGCAACACCTGTTTTCTTCCTTTGAAATATTCTTAGTCTTAGAGCTGGAAGCTTCAGGTTCTGACTAAGTAATAGTTTCAGACTTAGCATCTTCTGGTACAAAGAAGGTTTTCAACCCTTCCTTATTGCATTCACAACATGCTTCAAGACTGATTTCATTAGGTTTCCCTTCTGAAAATCCAATCCCTTTACCATTGTTCTTGTAAATGTTGTAAATCATAGAAGCTACTTTGCTTCTGTCAATGCCAGACATAATAGAATCTTCAAGAGAAATTTCATGTTTACTTAAAGGTTTTCCATCACACTTTTCTTCTTCAGAGGCTTTCAGATCCAAAAGAGTTGATTCTTGTTGTTTCATTAAATCAACATATTTATCTTTTAAATCTTTCAACTCATTAGTTCTTAGTTCAAAGTGTGTAAGAAGCTCTTTAAGTGACTCAATAAGTTCTTCTCTGGGAATTTTAGAATATACCTCATTTTCATCTTCTGAGTCTGATTCAGGTTCAGCTTCTGAAGCCACTGTAGCCACTAACCCAACAACTACTTTTGCTTCTTCTTCAGCATCATCCTTATCAGGTCCAGATTCACTTTCTAAATCTTTCCAGGTTGCCATTAAACTCTGCTTAATCTGCTTCTTGATCTTGTTTGACTTGAAAGTTGGTTTCTTGGACTTCTCCTTTGATTTCTCCTTCTGAAGATCAGGGCAATCATCAATGAAATGTCCAGGCTTCTTGTAGTTGAAGCAACCCTTCTGATCTTCTTTCTTGGAGCCTTTGTAACTACCTCTTCTGCTCAAGAACTTCTTGTTCTTCTTAGCCAGATACTGCAGCCTACTAGAAAGCATAGTCATCTTCTCAGCAGGGTCTTCATCAGAATCTCCATCAGGGGATTCATCTTTAGACTCAATGACTTTAAGAGCTTTTGGAGACTTTCCTTTAGATGGGAGAGCAATAGATTTAGTCTTCTTAGCATAATCATGTTCATCAAGACTAATCTCATGAACCTTGAGAAAGCTTATAAGATCTTGGCTTAATTACTCTTTTGGTCCCTTAACTTATTTTTTGGTTTCGTTTTGGTCCCTTAACTATTAAAAGTTTCAGTTTGGTCCCTCTACTTATTTTTGGGTTTTCTTTTGGTCCCTTAACTATTAAAAGTTTCGTTTTGGTCCCTTAACTTATTTTTTGGTTTCATTTTGGTCCCTTAACTTATTTTTTGGTTTCGTTTTGGTCCCTTAACTTTAATACATTCATCCTAACATAAAGGACCACAGTGGTTGACGGAGGAAGAGTTAAGGGACAAAAAAAAAACCAAAAAATAAATTAAGGGACCAAATTGAAACTTTTAATAGTTAAGGGATCAAAATGAAACCAAAAAATAAGTTAAGGGACCAAAAGAGTAATTAAGCCTAAGATCTTTAACACTTAGAGTGCTTAAATCTTTTGCTTCTGTAACGCCCTAGTTGTTATTCATTTATTTTAGTTGATTTTTGTGTATTTTATGTGCTTTAAAGTTGTTTATGTTGAATTATGTGAATATGTGGTATGCCTATTTGTTTATAAGTATTTAGGTGATTTTATGTTAATTAAGAAAATAGGTAGAATAATTATTAATTATTAGAATTGTGGGTTAATGTGAATTAAAAAGAAATTTAGTGAGGAGTTAAGAGAAAAAGGGGAGGTTACACTTTGTGGGGAAAAAGAAAATAGGAAAGTCAGTAAGGAAAGAAAATTGTACGTACAGTAAAGAACAAACAGACTTTTTGGGAGAAAAGAGAAGAACCAAGAGGGAAGAGCTAGGAAGAGAGAACCCGATCATTTTGCTGTAGAAATTTGCTGAATTGGGTAAGGGTGGGTTTACTCTTCAATTGTTAATGTATAAGTATGTGTTTTCATGAAAATAGATTGAATTTGGTGATTGTTGAACTAGGTTTTTGAACATGATGAATTGCTCATTTCTTGATGAATAGTGTTGTGAATGATGTTGTTATGATATGTTCTGATGTTTTGTTGTGCCTTAAACCCATAAACATTGTTTCTAAACCATTTTGGGTGATTGGGGGATCAAAAATGGGATTTTTGGTTGATATAGGGTTAGAAATCGTAGGTTAGAATTCTGCCCAGATGAGCACTCGCTCAAGCGAAATACCCTTCGCTCAAGCGAGCAACTTTTTGCCACGCCCAGTCTGAATTTTTAGCCGCTCGCTCAAGCGAGCCACGAGCGAACCAGGAGCGAGCGAAAACCAAACTTTCGTCATTTGCGTCGCTTAAGCGAGATTCCCGTCGCTTAAGCGAGAGACGCTAATTTTTGCCCAGGACTGTGTATTTCACCTGTTCGCTTAAGCGAACCAGAAGCGAGTTTCAAGCGAACTAAAACCCAACTTACGTGATTTGACTCGCTCAAGCGAGAAGCTGCTCGCTTAAGCGAGTTGGGTCCTGTGCGACCCAAAATGTGATTTTTCTAAAATGTTCCAAACCCAAACCTAAGCTTTCTAGGATGTTTATTGGATTTATTAAGAATTGTTTAGATGATAAAACTTATATATAAAGATGATTAAGATGGAATTATGTATGCTTATGTGCAAATAATTATACTTGCTAAGTTGAATTGCCTTGTTGTTGTGAAGTGGTATTGTCCAGTTGGGGAGGGTATCCTAAGTTGTTGTTGTTGTTGGTTGCATGCTGATATGCTCCATTAAGATGTTGGGTTGTATGCAGATATACACCATAGAGTCATTCATACTCATTTGCATTTGTTGGGGGCTTATTGCCCTGGAATGTTTATCATTCACTGTTGGGGGCTTATTGCCCTGGAACGCTTTATCGTTCACCTGTTGGGGGCTTATTGCCCTGGGATGCTTTAACCATCCAAATTGTTGGGGGCTTATTGCCCTGGAATGCTTAGCATTCAACGCGCGTAGTTGGTACCACATGCATAATGCATTAGATGTTGTTGGAGTCTTGCACTAGTTGTAGGGTTGAGTTGTCCTTTTGGGATTGTTGTTGGTGGGATGTCGCCACAAGTGTTGTTGTTGTTGTTGATATTAATCAAAGATGAATTTAAATTATAAAGTTGAGATGATATTGATGATGTTGTTGCTGATAATCGTTATGAACT
This sequence comes from Medicago lupulina, assembly GCA_958299785.1. NCBI lineage: Eukaryota > Viridiplantae > Streptophyta > Magnoliopsida > Fabales > Fabaceae > Medicago > Medicago lupulina. Next base: position 60,448,038 of record OY283139.1, on the reverse strand, counting down.
GTTGTTGTTTCAATTTACTTTGATGATTCATATATTTGTATATTACTTTTGATGGTGAACTCACCCCTTCTGCTGGAATTGCCGCCTCGTGGGCAAGTGCAGGTAGCGAAGACTAGTGGTGTTGGCTCTTGCGTCTAGGGCTCTGATACATAGTAGGGATGGGGAAACGTTATCATTTTCTTGTATTCCTTTATGTATCATTTCTTTTGAAGACGATGTTGTTGGGATATATCTGTTGAATAAATTTTACTATGTTGATGGCCTTTGTGCCAAGGATATGATGTAGTTATTGAATATGATTTCTAATTAAAGACTTTTCGCTGCAGAATTTTAATATGATGAAATTGTTGATGGTTTTAAATAGTTTTTATATTCTATTTAAATAATTTTGAAAAAGTAGTGTAATACCCCGTTGTTTGTTGAATAACTCTGATTATTAGTTTATGATTATTATTATTATTATTACGTTATTTCGGGAACGGGGTGTTACAGCTTCCTCAATAGAAGTAACCTTAGGTCTCCATCTTGGAGGTAAGCTTCTTAGAATCTTGCTCACATGATCAGAAGCTACATAACTTTTCTTGAGTATTTGAAGTCTAGAGACTAGAGTCTGAAACCTTGAGTACATAGCCTCAATAGTTTCATCATTTTTCATCTTGAACAACTCATACTGATGAACAAGTATTATAGCCTCTGCTTCTCTAACTTTCTTGCTTCCTTCATAGTTTGCACATAGTGAAGCAAACATTGCCTTATCAGTAGATTTGTCACTCATCTTCAGATACTCTGTGCGAGGTAAGGCAGCAACAACGATTCCTCTGATCTTGTCATGCTTCTTGTAAAGCTTCTTCTGAGCAAGAGTGTGTTTCTTCTTATCAACAACAACTCCTTCTTCATCAAGGGCCAAGTCACCAACACCATCTTCAAGAACATCGTAAAGCTCTTCATCCAAACCCATAATGTAACTATACATTTTGGTTTTCCACCAGGAGAACTCTTCAGGATCTCCATTAAACCTTGGAGCTTTGTTGGAGTCAGATTTCTTATCTTCGGAGGCAGCATAATCATAACCAACAACACTATGATAACCACCAGAAATAGAAGATTCACCAGCATACATGTTTTTCTCAGATCTTGAACTGTAACACTGTTATGTGTTCAGAACAGAACTAAGACTCGAGATACCAATTGAAGGTGAGAAAAACACAAGAAGGGGGGGTTGAATTATGGTTTCTTTTTCTTCTCTTAAAACTGAAGTGACAGCTCAGAACCTGATAGAGTTCAGCTTCTGAAGAGTGTTTAGAGTCTAAATGCAGCGGATAAGTAAAGAGAGAGAGAAATAAGAATGACACAGAGCAATTATACAGATTACAAATTCTCACTGCTAAAACTAGCAAGAGACTTCAAACTACTCAAGCACAACTGCAAGAGATTTCCTATGCTCAAGAACAAAATCAATAGACTTCCTATGCGCAAGCGCAACTGCAAGAGACTTCTATTCAAACATAATTACAAAGAAAATTGTTTGAGGTTGAACACTTGATATATAATCAGTGGTGTTCACAATACAAATCAGATACAGACTCTTAAGACTATAGAATTTCTAAGATATGAAAGTTGTTAAGAAATTCTATGTGAACTTTGATGTGGAACAATTTCAGCAAAGTTTCGACCCTAGTAGATTGTTGTTAGAGTCTTACAATTCTTCAAGTCTTCACTCCTTTATATAGAGTTGTGAGAGATATGTTGTTAATTGCCAGCACATCAAAAAGAGTCGTTTAAAGCTTGATCAAATCAGCAATGATCTGTTGCCTGATTTGATTATTGTCATATGAAGGAACAATTTCAAATCCATTCCATGTATAGAGGAATTTCCAGCGTAGTCAAAGCTGTTGTTCTTGTACTATTGCAGACACAAAACAGAGTAGTGGAGATACTGGTTGTACAATTGTACTATTGTCCTTTTCCAACGTTCTCCAAAGAATAATCATCCAATGCCTTCCAAATACCTCTGAATTAGTCGTTGCTCCAGGCTTCTATTCTTCTGCAATGATAGGCGTGATTAAAACATCATTTGACATAATCTTGAAGCTTCCAGTCTTCTAGCTTATGATGTTCTTCAGCTCCTGATGATCTTTAGAACTTCTGATGACGTCAGCTTCTCGTGAATAGCTTCTGATGAGGGTGCTTCTAATGACGTCAGCTTTTGATGATCTTCAGAACCTCTTTGTCTTTAGAACCTCTTTTCTTCAGACGCTTCAAGATTCCTTTTTGTAGATTCCAATGCTCTCATTTGTTCTTCAGAACCTATGTTTAGTTAAAGACACTAAAACTTTTGTGTATGGTCTTGCACACTTGAGCAAATATTAGCATATCCAATTGACATTTTTAATACCTTGTTATCATCAAAACTCAAAGGGTAATGTTAAACACATTTTGTTCCAACACATATCGCCTGTTACTTAACTGAGGCTGTCGATATAGAAAACAATGAAAACTTAAGATTGAAATATTTTCCGAGTTCTCTAACTAAAAATGCCTTCACTTGGTTTACTACTTTATTCCGACACTCCATTTTTAATTGGAGCCAGTTGGAAAAGGAATTTCATGAATAGTTCTACATGGGCCAATCTAAAATAAGTCTCAAAGAATTGGCCAGTGTTTGACGTAAAACATCAGAATCTATTGATGATTATTTGAATAGATTCCGACTCTTAAAAGCTAGATGCTTTACCCAAGTGCCTGAACATGAGTTAGTCGAAATGGCTGCTCGTGGTCTAGATTATTCTATTTGTTAGAAACTAGATAACCAATACTTAAGGGACATGGCACAATTAGTTGATAGGGTCCGACAAGTCGAAAGACTTACAGCTGGGAAAACATGGGCCACTAAATTCAGTAGAAAAGAAAAAGTCACTTATGTTGACACTAACGACGATGATTCAGAATTCGATATAAATTTTGATGATGCGAAAACAGCGAGGTTAATCTTGTAGAGTTAAAACCTAGCTCTTTTTTCAGTTGTAAAGTTTTGAGGCCATCGAATGGTAAGAATCGTGAAGAACCAAAAAATGAGAAATATCTGTCGAAGACTTACTCATTTGACATTACTAAAAGTGATGAAATTTTTGACCTTTTAGTTAATGAAGGCATAATAGTGGTGCCAAAAGGTCTTAAAATGCCTCCAATAAAACAACGCAAAAAGAGGGGTTTTTGTAAATTTCATGGTTATCTAGGCCATAACACCTCTCGTTGTGTTTCTTTCAGGGATTCAGGGCAAAAGGAACTCGATGAAGGAAGGCTGAAATTTGGAGACAAATCAAGTAAGCCTATGCAAATAGATGCAGATCCTCTCAAACAAGCAGATTCTATGTATGTTGAAGTAGCTGATGTCAATGTCATCAAACTTGCTGAAAGTTTTCCTGAGAGTACTGGTAAACCCATAAACACTTCCAATTACCAGAAGAATGATGGTAAAATGGTTACTGAAGACCATATTTTCAACAATGAAACGGTTACTGAAGGCCAATATGCTGAAAAGATGAAGGTTGCATATCCAAAATCAGAAGAGGATCTAGTTGATTTCCTAAAGAGATGCAAGATCTCAAATTCAACAATTATGCTATGCCCTAGGTGTAGTGCCGTCTTCGACAAAGAGGCTGCGAGAAGCATTGAAGGCTTCAAACCTCAGTCGAAGAGGAAAGGAAAATGGGTGAATAAAAAGCCTAAGATTAATTTTAATAGAAGTGATTTAACTTACAAGGCTTCAACTCAAAAGACGTTTTCAAAGAAAAGTCAAATGAAGACTTTCACTCCACCTTCAAAATCTCCCACTGAAAAATGGGTATTGTTTGGTGGAAGGAAATCTAGTAACATTACTCCACCAACAAAATGGGTTAAGAGAGTAACTAGTTCTAATGCTCAGAAGGAAATGCCCCAGACCAAAACTCAATGGAGTAGATTTCAAACCAAACCATAAACCCTAATTTTATATAACCTCACTTTCTAATCTAATTTCACCGATCTTATAATGAATTAACATATACCAAACTTGAGAAGCAAACGCAGAGGAGTTAGTATTTTTTAATTCATCATCACAAATATCAAAGCGAAGGATCGAAAAATGAAGTTTTGATATTGGAACAAGTGAAATTAGACAAGGATTGTGAAACATTAGAATAATCTAGCAAACCTTGGGACATATAAAGTGTCGAGCTTCAAGGATTCCAATAACAATCAACCATGAGAATATGCGTGATTGTTAGAGGAACACACTCATTGATACCGAAAGGAGATGTGATAGGCTAAAGAGAAACTTTGTTGGAACAAAATGTGTTTAACATTACCCTTAAGAGTTTTGATGATAACAAGGTATTAAAAAATTGTCAATTGGATATGCTAATATTTGTTCATGTGTACATGACCATAGACAAAAAATTTGAGATCATTAATAGGTTCTCGAAGAACAAAAGAGTGCAAAAGAATCAACAAAAAGGAAGCTTAAAAACATCTGAAGAGAACTGCTCCTAAACTCAAAATGCTCCTGAAGACAAAGCGCTCCTGAAGTGATGACGTGTTATCAGAAGCGAGTTCATCAGAAGCCAGTTCATCTTAACCTGAAGATCACCAGAAGCTACAGTTCATCATGAGATGCAAACTTAAAGATTCAAAATTTGTTCAAAGGATTTAAAGTTGTCTAAGCATTGCAGAAGAGTGGAAAAGAAGAGCAACGACTAATTCAAAAGGATTCAAAGGAATTGGATAATAGCCACTACCTCCACTACACAGAGTTTGTCTCTACTACAAGACAAGGATAACAGCTCTACCTGCCAATGTTCCTACATACATGGAATGCATTTGAAATTGATCCTTCATAGGACAACAACCATATCAGGAAATGAATCATTGGTGATTGATCAAAGCTTCAAACGACTCTTTTTGGATGTGTCGGCAATTCACAACGTTCATCTCACACCTCTATATAAAGGAGTGAAGACTTGAAGAACGATAAAACTCAACAACAATTTAAAACCGCCAAAACTCTGTCAAAATTGTTCAGCATCCAAAAGTTCACTTAGAATTTCTTTTCAAAGCTCATATCTTAGAAATTCTAGAGTCTTAAAGAGTTTGTATCTGATTTGTATTGTGAGCACCTCTGATTGTATATCAAATGTTCAGTGTCAAACATTTTTCTGTGTAATTCTGTTTGATTAAGAAGTCTCTTGCTTTTGTGCTTAAGCATAGAAGTCTCTTGATTGTGTTCATGAGCATAGGAAGTCTCTTGCAGTTGTGATTGAGCATTTGAAGTCTCTTGCCAAGTTTAACAGTGAACATTTGTAATCAGATATTACATTTTAGTGAACTCTCCTTGGAAGTGCAAGGGGGACAAGACTACTTCCGGTTTGTGGAAGGAACCTATATAATTGCTTTGTGTCTTTCTTCCTTCTCTCTCTCTCTCTCTCTCTCTCTCTATTTTATCCGCTGCAACTTAGTCCTGAACATCACTTCGGAAGCTGTTCTTGAACTGCTTTTGATCAATGTATTTCAGCTTAGGAGAAATCGAAGAAAATCCAAACACAATTCAACCCCCCCTTCTTGTGTTTTTCTCACCTTCAATTGGTATCTAGAGCCTTAGTTCTGTTGATAACACTTAACAGTGTTACAGTCCAAGATCTGAGAAAAACATGTCTGCTGAATCATCTGTTTCTAGTTCTGGTGGTAATCATAATGTTCTACCTTATGATTACAGTGATAAGAAAGATGACTCAGGAAAGGTTCCAAAGTTCAATGAAGATCCTGAAGAATTCTCATGGTGGAAAACCAATTTCTACAGTTATATCATGGGCTTAGATGAAGAGTTATGGGATATTCTGGAAGATGAAGTTGGTGACTTGGATCTTGATGAAGAAGGAGCTGCTGTAGATGGAAAGAAACATACTCCTGCTCAAAAGAAGATGTACAAGAAGCATCACAAGATCAGAGACTCACTTGTTACTGCTATACCTCATGCAGAGTATATGAAGATGAGTGATAAATCTACTGCAAAGGCTATGTTTGCTTCTCTTTGTGCAAATTATGAAGGTAGTAAGAAGGTTAGAGAAGCTAAAGCACTTATGCTTGTTCATCAGTATGAGTTGTTCAAGATGAAGGATGATGAAAGTATTAAGGAGATGTACTCAAGATTTCAAACCCTAGTCTCTGGACTACAAATACTGAAGAAAAACTATGTTGCTTCTAATCATGTGAGCAAGATACTAAGAAGTCCGCCTGCTAGATGGAGACCAAAGGTTACTACTATTGAGGAAGCTAAAGATTTAAACACTTTAAGTGTTGAAGATCTTGTTAGCTCTCTCAAAGTTCATGAGTTAAGTCTTAATGAACATGAGTCTGCTAAGAAGAGTAAATCTATAGCTTTACCATCTAAAGGGAAGTCATCAAAAGCTCTTAAAGTCATAGAATCTGAAGAAGAAGAATCACCTGATGGAGATTCTGATGAAGATCCTGCTGAGATGATGGCTATGCTTTCCAACAGACTACAGTATCTGGCCAAGAAGAACAATAATTTCTTGAGCAGTAGGAACAGTAACAAAGACTCTAGGAAAGAAGATCAGAAGGGTTGCTTCAACTGCAAGAAGCCTGGACATTTCATTGCTGATTGCCCTGATCTTCAGAAGGAGAAATCAAAGGACAAGTCAAAGAAGTCAACTTTCAAATCAAACAAGATTAAGAAGCAGATCAAGCAGAGTTTGATGGCTACCTGGAAAGATTTAGACAGTGAGTCTGAATCTGATAAGGATGATGCTGATGAAGGTGCAAAGATAGCTGTTGGGTTAGTAGCTACAACACAGAATCAGACTCAGAAGAAGAAAATGAGGTATATTCTAAAATTCCCAAAGATGAACTTATTGAGTCTCTTAAAGAGCTTCTTACACATTTTGAACTAAGAACCAATGAGTTGAAAGATTTAAAAGAAAAATATGTTGATTTAATGAAACAACAAGAATCAACTCTATTGGATCTGAAAGCTTCTGAAGAAGGACTTAGAGGCTTTGACTTCATTTGTAAAACCTATGAAGACAAGCTCAAGTTCTTATGTTAGAAGCTACAAGAAAAGTGTAATGGAAAACCTTTAAGCAACCATGAAATTGCGCTTGAAGATTTTATTATGTCTGGTATTGACAGAAGCAGAGTTGCTTCTATGATTTATAACATTTACAAGAACAATGGCAAAGGGATTGGACTTTCAGAAGGAAAATCTAATGAAACCAATCTCAAAGCATGTTGTGAAAGTATCAAGGAAGGATTGAAAACCTTCTTTGTACCTGAAGGTGTTAAAGTTGAAATTGTGGTTCTGTCAGAACCTGAAGCTTCCAGCTCTAAGGCTAAGATTACTTTAAAGCCAAAGAACTTTAAGCCTAAGGTTATGACAAAGATCAAGATTCTGAAGAGATCAAAACCTGTTCCTCAAAGTCTGTTGAAGCCAGAATCTAGTGTCTTGAAGTCTAAGTTTCAGAAGAACAAAACAGTTGCTGCTTCTGGGGAATCAAAACCAAAAGGTGTTAAACCTAAGGTAATGGTTAATCAGAAGCTACCAAGACCACATCTCAAGGTACAAGAAGTGAAGAGTAAAACTTCCAGCACTAACCCCAAAGGACCCATAAAATAATGGGTACCTAAATATGAAATTGTCAATAGTGCAGATATGCCTAAGAGCAAAGCAAAAGCAAAAATCATGGTATCTGGACAGCGGTTACTCAAGGCACATGACTGGAGAGAAGTCAATGTTCCTCACCCTCACAATGAAAGAAGGAGGAAATGTGAAGTTTGGAGGCAACCAGTCTGGCAACATCATTGGTACAGGAACTATTGGTAATTCCTCTATCTCTATTAAAATTTTGTGGTTGGTAGATGGTATTGAACATAACCTTTTGAGTATCACTCAGTTTTGTAACAATGGTTATAATGTGAGGTTTGAAAAGACCAACTGCACAGTAATCAACAAAGATAACCAGTCCATAGTGTTCAAAGGAAAGAGAGTAGAGAATGTCTATAAAATCAATTTCTCTGAACTGGATGATCAGAAGGTAATTTGTCTTCTGTCTATGAATGATAAGAAGTGGGTATGGCACAGAAGGTTGGGACATGCGAATTGGAGGTTAATCTCTAAGCTTAGTAAGTTACCACTTGTCAAAGGCTTACCTAACATTGACTATCATTCAGATGCACTCTGTGGTGCATGCCAGAGAGGAAAAATTGTGAAATCATCTTTTAAAGCTAAAGACATTGTCTCAACCTCCAGACCTTTAGAACTGCTTCATATTGATTTATTTGGACCAGTTAACACTGCATCTTTATATGGAAGCAAGTATGGACTAGTCATTGTTGATGATTACAACAGATGGACTTGGGTAAAATTCTTGAGAAGTAAAGATAATGCATTTGATGTATTCAGTAACTTCTGCACTCAAATACAGTCTGAAAAAGAAATGAAGATTTTGAAAATGAGCCATTTGAAACTTTTTGTGAAAAACATGGAATTGTCCATGAATTCTCTTCTCCTAGAACTCCACAACAAAATGGGGTTGTAGAGAGAAAGAATAGAACTTTACAAGAAATGGCTAGAACCATGATTCATGAAAACAATTTGGCTAAACATTTCTGGGCAGAAGCAGTGAATACAACACGTTATGTTCAAAATAGGATCTATATCAGACCTATCTTGGAGAAAACTGCATATGACCTCTTTAAGGGAAGAAGGCCCTATATATCTTACTTTCATCAATTTGGATGTACCTGTTACATTCTAAATAACAAGCTCTACCTAAAGAAATTTGATGCCAAGGCCCAAAGAGGAATCTTTTTAGGTTACTCTGAAAGGTCAAAGGCATATAGAGTGTTTAATTCAGAGACACTGTGTTGAAGAATCTATGCACGTTAAATTTGATGACAAAGAGCCTGGAAGTGAAACTCCAGAGCAAGGTGAAAGTTGTGCAGATATACAGGTTACTAAAGATACTCCAGAACCTGATCAAACTAGTGATTCTGAAGTAAGTCCAGAAGCTGAACCAACCTCAGAAGCTAAAGATGAAGCAGCTTCTGATGAAACTCAAGATGGCTGTCAGCAAGCAAATCAATTCAAGAATACATTCAAGCACAAGTCTTCACATCTTGAGGATCAAATCATTGGAAACAAAGACAGTTCCAGAAGAACAAGATCATACTTTAGACAAGAAGAGTCAATGATAGGATTGTTATTAGAGATTGAACCCACTACAGTTGATGAAGTCTAAGAAGTTGACTCCAAAGTTCATTGGTCCTTATCAGATTTCCGAGAGGGTTGGAACCGTGGCATATCGGATTGGATTGCCACCACATCTTTCGAACTTGCATGAAGTTTTTCATGTGTCGCAGCTGAGGAAGTATGTAGCAGATCCTTCGCATGTTATTCCTAGAGATGATGTGCAAGTTAGGGATAACCTTACCGTTGAGACTTTACCTTTGAGGATTGAGGATCGTAAGGTGAAGTAGTTGAGAGGCAAGGAAATACCTTTGGTGAAGGTTGTTTGGAGCGGTGTAACCGGTGAAAGTTTGACTTGGGAGTTGGAGAGTAAGATGCAAGAATCCTATCCTGAGTTGTTTGTTTGAGGTAAGATTTCGAGGACGAAATTCTCTAAGTTGGGGAGAGTTGTAACGCCCTAGTTTTTATTTTACTATTTTTGGTTGATTTTAGTATGTTTTGTGTATTTTATATGAAAATGTTGATTTATGTGAGTATTTGATGTGTTGTTATTTATCATATAATTATTTGTGTGATTTTTGTTATTTAAGTAAAAATAGGAGGAGGGATATTATATATTTGATTAAAGAGAATTATTTATAATTATTAGAATTAAGGAGGAGGGGGTTAATGAAAATTAATAGAAATTAAGTAGGGAGTAAAAGGAAAAGGGAGGTTACACTTTGTGGGAAATAGAGAATAGAAAGTCAGTAAGGAAAGAAAAACATTTTCACGTATCAGAGGAAAAACAAGAGCTTTTGAGGGGAGCCAAGAGAAGAGCTAGGAAGAGAGAATCTGTCCATTTTTCTGTAGAATTTGTTGAATTAAGGTAAGGGTGGGTTAGCATTTTAATTGTGATATATATATATATATATATATATATATATATATATATATATATATATATATATGCATGATTTCATGAAAATTGGATTGAAAATTGTTATACTGTTTTAGGTTTTTCAAGAATATGATGAATTGCTTAATGAGTTGAATTGTGTTGTTATGCTTAATGAGTTGAATTGTTTATGCTGTTATGTTGTATATAAGACCTGAAAACATTTCTGTAAATCAATTTGGGTGATTGAGGGATTAAAATTGGGTTTTTGGATGAAAAAGGGTTTAAGAAATCGTAGTTGAAAATCTGCCCAGATGAAGCTTCGCTTAAGCGAGTTACCCGTCGCTTAAGCGAGTGACCTTTGTAGTTGCCCAGGATTGAAATTTCGCCCGTTCGCTCAAGCGAACCATAAGCGAACACTAAGCGAGCTAAAACCTGACTTTCGTCATTTGCGTCGCTTAAGCGAAGTCCCCGTCGCTTAAGCGAGAGACGCCAAACTTTGCCCAGATTTTAGAAAATTGACCGTTCACTTAAGCGAACCGCAAGCGAGCCTCAAGCGAGGAAAAACCAAACTTTCGTCATTTGACTCGCTCAAGCGAGAAGCTACTCGCTTAAGCGAGCTGGGTCCTGTGCGACCATTTTGTGTGATCTTCCTAAGTGCTCCTAACCCAAACCTAAGCTTCCTATTATGTTTGTTGGATTTATTTAGAATTGTTTAGATGGTAAAATTATATTATGAAGATGATTAAGATGGAGTTATGTATGTTTACATGAAACTAATTATGCTTGCTAAGTGTGAGTTTGTCGTTGATGTTGCTAAGTAGTATTGTCCAGTTGGGGAGGATGTCCTAAGTAGTTGTTGTTGGTTGTATGCTGATATACACCATTAGATGTTGTTGGGTTGTATGCAGATATACACCATAGAGTCATTCATACTCATATGCATTTGTTGGGGGCTTATTGCCCTGGAATGTTTATCATTCACCCGTTCGGGGCTTATTGCCCTGGAACGTTTTATCGTTCATTTATTGGGGGCTTATTGCCCTGGGATGCTTTAACCATCCAAACTATTGGGGGCTCATGCCCTGGAATGCTTAGCATTCAACGCGCGTAGTATGGTACCACATGCATATTGCATTAGTAGTTGAGGTCTTTGCATAGTTGTTGTTGGTGAGGTGTCGCCACAAGAGTTGTTGTTGTTGTTGTAAATCAAAGATGAAATGAGATGTTATTGTTGAGATGAATATTGTTAATGTTGTTGTTGATGAATGCCAATGATTGTTGATGTTTTCAATTCAAATTGATGATTTATATATCTATATATATTACTATGGATTTGTGAACTCACCCCTTCTGTTGGAATTGCCGCCTTGTGGGCAAGTGCAGGTAATGAAGGCTAGTGTTATGTTGGCTCTTGTGTCTAGGGCTCTGATACGTAACAGGGATGGGGAATCGTTGTCTTTTCTTGCATTCCTTTATGTATCATTTCTTTTGAAGAATATGTTGTTGAATATTTAATTATCAGATGATGTTTAAATTGTTGAGGCCTTTGAGCCAAGGATTTTGTTGTAAGTTGGATAATGATGATTTAAATTAAAGATTTTTCCGCTGCAGATTTTTATAAAGATGATTTGTTAGTATTTGAATAGTTTTATATTCTATTTAAATAATTTTGAAAAGTAGTGTAATGCTCCGTTGTTGTTGAATAACTCTGATTATGATTATTATTAATATTATTATTACGTCATTTTGGGAAACGGGGTGTTACAATGTGTGGGATCTGGTACCCAAACCACCTCAGAAGAACATTACTGGAACAAAATGGGTGTTCATAAACAAGCTGAATGAACAAGGTGATGTAACCAGAAACAAAGCTAGACTTGTTGCACAAGGTTACAGTCAACAAGAAGGCATTGATTACACTGAAACATTTGCTCTAGTTGTAAGATTGGAAGCAATCAGGTTACTTTTATCCTATGCAGTTAATCATAGCATAATATTATATTGTCGCGTCATTCTTCGAAGATCATCGCCATTTGATTAGCTTTTACTCACTATTTTTATTCACGACTTGAACTTTTAATTTTTTAAAGGGAAGTGAGAAAAAAGTTCAAATTACCCATTTGAAAGAGATTATGGTTCGGGGGTTAGTTATATTTAGGGAAGGTATTAGCACCCTAAATATTCGTAGTATTCTATGAGAACCTTTCGACTTTATTTAATTTTTCCCGTGCTATTACTTGCTTAATTTTATTTAAAAGAAGGAATTTGAGAATGGTGATTTAAAAGAAAAGAAAGAAGCCTAATATCTACATTTTTTATTGATTTGGAAGGACAAGGTCCTTTGCTTACGTACCCGTGAGGGATCAAAACCTCGTAGTTCGGGGTAGAAATACCGTTTGAATTTTTTTGTGTTTTTTATTAGTTTTTGAAAAAAAGGTTTAAAAATAAAAAGCCAAGTGGCAAATGTGAATTGGTTTGTATTTTCGATTTAAGAAAGTGGACTCAAGGTATGGTTAAATTGATTAAAGTTTGATTAAGAAAATAAAATAAAAATGCGGTCACCTGATTTGAGAAATCAAGGTTTGTTATGAAAATATTTTTTGTGGTTTTGATTATTTGCATGTTTTTGTCGTTTTTTTGAATGAAAATTAAACTAACGCGACAAGAAAATAAAAGCACGTGGATTTTTGTAGTGACGTTGGGTCACCAAAAAAAATCCCCAATCTAATTTTTTTGTGTTTTTTTTTTATATACATAAAGCGGTAAAGAAATAAAAGACACACACACACTTTTCTCATTTATGTTGTACAATGGCCCTAAATACATTCTATATCATATGCAAATAAAAATAAATGGCATAAAATAAATATGTGAATGATAATAAACTTAAAACAATAAAGAAATGAAATGCAAAAGGAAAAAATAAAATAAATGTGCAAAAGAAATAAAAATGCATGAGAATAAAAAAAATAAAAATGAGATGCAATGATATAAAATGCGATAAAAATAAAATGCATAGAAAATAGACAGACTGGGCATAAAATAAAAAATGCATGTAAAAAGGGGGGGTGCGACAGTATTATGGGGGGTGCAGGGATTAAAATAAAAGTGGACTGGGTTGAAGGAGAGAAAGAATGAAGCCGGTTCGGTTCAGGCCTGGGTCGGTTCCTGGAGAACCGAACCGGTTCAAGAGAGTATATAACGGTTGTGAGACCCCCTTTTCTTCATTTTTCTCAAATCTTTTCTCTCTCTATAATTCTTTCCTTCTCTCGGTTCTCTCTCTACAAAGCACAAGAACACCCCAAGTGTTCTTCAACAAAAGGCCGGGATTCGGCCAAGGTTTGAGGTTTCCAACGGTGGTCGCCGACCAAGGGAGGCGGCGTCGCCACCAGAAACCTAAAAAATTTACTTTTTCTCTTTCGAAATCTTCTTTCTTTTTCGATTTCTCTCCTCTGTTTCTACTCACTTTTTTTTATATTATTAAAAAAAACTATGAAACCCTAAATCTAAAACTACCTTTTGGTTTGGTGTTTGGACCCGATTGATGCGTTTTTGAGGTTAAGGGGTCGACTATGTTGTTTTTGAGAGGTTGGATCGGTGTGTGTGTGTGTGTGTGTGTGTGTGTGTGTGTGTGTGTGTTTTACTAACAGTTTTGGTTCCTGTGATTCTACAAGTTGTGTATGGATTTGATTGGGTTTGGTGGTTCGACAGTTTGGTTGATGTGTTTGTGTTAGCTTTATGGTTGAGGATTGTTGAGGCCAATTTGAATTTGTGCTTGGTTTTGGGTGTCTGTGTGTATCGGCTATTGTTGTTATATGGTTTGAATGGATTGGTGGTGTTGATTTTGATTTTGTTGTGTGTGTTATTTTCTTTGCAGGTTTTGTTTATGAAAATTCGTCCCCCTTCTGGCTGGAAATTGTTCTTGCAGTTTTTTCCGTAAAAAAAAAAAAATTGGTCCTCCTCCTCCTCTTGTTGTGGGTTGTATTTATAAAGCTGGAAGCAAAATTTTGTGGTTTAGAAAGGAATGGATGACAGATTGGGTGAGGTTGGCTGTGTTAATTTGGATATTTCAGGACAAATTTTGATTTTTTTTTTTTGACATTAAAATGAATAATAATGATAATAATAATAATTTAAAAAAATGGAAGGACTAAAAAATAAAAACAAAATGAGATAAAAATAAAGATTAAAAACGAATTTAAAGTTAATATTAGATGGAAATGAAAATTGAATAAATATATAAAAAAAGTGAAAATTGAGAGAAGAGGGCCCGACTCAGAACCAAATATGAGGTATTTTAAAATACCTCTGCAGAATTTTTTTACCGAAAAGGTCGAGATTGGTCGAGGTTAAAAAGGCACATGTCAGTGGTATCTTGGGTCAAAAATTGGGGTATGACAGATATCAAATGGATGTTGTAACACCCCGTTTTCCCAATATAAAAATTTCATAATAAAATCAGAGTTTTCTCAACGTAAACAGAATGTCACACTTCTTAAAAATCATAAATAGAATAAATAACAATTTATCCTTCATAAAATGGTCAACATAAATATTCAAAACTTCGCAGCGGATTTTATTTCAACAATATAATTAGTCTTGGCACGAAGGCCTCATCAAAACATCTCGTAATAGTCCAAAAACTAAATCACAGTCATGTAAAATCATAAGCATTACGTAAGGAATAGAAAATAGCCACAAAAGTTCCCATCCCGTTACGTATAAGAGCACCTAAAGACACAGTGAGAGATAGCCACTCACGACAGCAATCAACAGCTACTTATTCTCGATCACCTACAAGTTACTCATACGAAGAGCAACATTTCCAAGCAGAAGGGGTGAGATTTCACCAACATTAATATTAAACATATAATTCATCAATTACAGTTAACAACAAAAACATCATCAATTCACCATTTTAGCAAACAAAGGCATTCATAAATAATTCATCATAAAACACTTCATCAACAACTCATGATAGGAAAACAACTTAACATCTTAGCAACTCATGGACAACATCTTATCAACTTAACTCGACTATGCAACTTCAATTTCTTAATCATGCAAGTGGTACCATCCAGGGCATAAGCCCTCATCATAAGAGCATAAATACACTCGCAGGGCATAAGCCCTCAACATAAAGAGAAAAAGCTCACAGGGCATAAGCCCTCATCATAAAGAGCAAAAGCTCACAAGGCATAAGCCCCCAGCGGAATGAGTATGAATGGACTCAACAACTTACATCTTAAACATATTAGACAATGCATCACAACTTGACATCTTAGATAACTTCATCGCATAACTCATATAAAATCAATCAAAAGAGATTCACATATCATTTCAAAGCTACTGGAAAGATAATTCAAATACCAGCAATTCACATGTTCATATCACAACTCAATTCAAAACAAAAACGGCTGAAAGTAGCACAAGAATCCAACTTAGGAAATCTGGTACAACATAGCTCGCGAGGTGAGGTCATCTGCTCGCGGTGGCGAGCTCACTAAAAGAACTACTCGCGAGGCGAGAAAGGTTACTCGCCTAAGGCGAACAAAACTGGGCAGCTACGGCTTTGTGACCATTTTTCACCAAAAATCTCATTTTTAACTTTCCTACATCCAATTCCAATCTAAAAACTTGTCTAATAATTCTTATATGTGTTAAGAAACTCAAAGTCATCTAAAACTTAACCCAAAACGTTAATTCACGAAAGTCATGTTTTTCTCACTGGTCAACTCGCTAGGCGGGTGATCTACTCGCTATTGCGAGCAACAAAGTGTCACTCGCGAGGCGCGGAAAAAGTACTCGTTGTGGCGAGCGATGAAGCTCATCACTCGCGAGGCGAGAATCATTGCTCGCGAGGGCGAGCGATGAATTACAGCACGGGCAGAATGCAGTTTTCTCCAAAAATTCACCTAATCTCATGGTTCTAACCTTAAAACTGATTCCAATTATCAACCTATGGATTATCTAAGGTATGTACACAGTTTCTACATCAATTTTACAACTTTACATCATCTAATCAACAATTTTTCTCATAACCCTAATATTCCAAATTCTTAAAAACTTAAACCTACAACATGTTAATTGCAACATCCAAATTATAGACTTAAAATTAATGAAAGTTAGTCCCACCTTTACCTTAGAAAGATGAAATCGCGGCTTCCTCTTGGTTTCTCCTCTTCTCTGGTTTTTCTCCCTTTTTCTAAAACTGTTTCACGTAAAAGTGTTCTGACCTAATTTTCTTCTATTTATATCTCCTCTCATCTATCTTAACTTATTTACTCTCTCCCTCTAAACTCTCTAAATTCTCAAAACAGCCCCTTATCTCAATATTTATTTTATTTTCAAATCTTATTCTATTAAATAATAAAATAAGTCTCAAAATAAATACACAACACATGACATAATTCTTCACATCACATAAATTATATAATTATATTATAAACTCAATAAATAAATCAAATAATTAAAGAGGGCGTTACAGATGTCAAGAGTGCATTTCTTAATGGTGTCATAGAAGAAGAAGTGTATGTCAAGCAACCTCCTGGTTTTGAGGATCTTAAGCATCCTGAACATGTTTATAAACTTAAGAAATCACTATATGGCTTGAAACAAGCTCCCAGAGCTTGGTATGATAGACTAAGTAATTTCCTGATTAAAAATGATTTTAAAAGAGGTCAAGTTGAGAAAGACATTCTTATTGTGCAGATATATGTTGATGATATAATATTTGGTTCTACTAATGCATCTCATTGCAAGGAGTTCTCTAAGTTAATGCAGGATGGATTTGAAATGAGCATGATGGGAGAATTGAAGTTCTTCCTTGGCATTCAAATCAATCAATGCAAAGATGAAGTATATGTTCATCAAACAAAGTACACAAAGGAGCTTCTGAAGAAGTTCAAGCTGGAAGATTGTAAAGTGATGAACACTCCAATGCATCCGACCTGCACCTTAAGCAAAGAAGATACTGGATCAAAGGTAGATCAGAAGCTGTATAGAGGTATGATTGGTTCTTTGTTATACCTCACTGCATCTAGGCTAGATATTTTATTCAGTGTATGCTTGTATGCAAGATTCCAGTCAAATCCTAGGGAATCTCATATAACAGTTGTTAAGAGAATCTTCAGGTATCTGAAAGGAACAACTAATCTTGGACTCCTTTATAGGAAATCCTTAGATTATAAGTTGATTGGATTCTGTGATGCTGGTGACAGGATTGAAAGAAAATCAACCAGTGGTAACTGTCAGTTCCTGGGAGAGAATCTGATATCATGGGCTAGCAAAAGACAAGCAACTATTGTTATGTCTACAGCAGAAGCATAATACATTTCAGCTGCAAGTTGTTGTACACAACTACTCTGGATGAAACATCAGTTGGAAGACTATTAGATTAATGCTAACAGTATTCCCATCTTTTGTGATAGTACTGTTGCTATTTGTTTGTCAAAGAATCCAATTCTACATTCAAGAGCCAAGCACATTGAAATCAAACACCACTTTATTAGAGATTATGTTCAAAAAGGAATTCTGGATATACAATTCATTGATACTGAACATCAGTGGGCTGATATATTCACTAAACCTTTAACTGTTGAAAGATTTGATTTTATAAAGAAAAATTTGAACATGCACTTTGTGTCTGATTGAAATTGCTTGCTCCTGAACTAGAAGTTAGGTTCTGAAGTCAGTTTAGAAGCTATGGTCCATCAGAAGCTCTTAACTGAGATTCTGAGGAAATTGTGCTTCTGAAGATGACATCAGCACTTTAACTTCAGTAGCTGGATTTTGTGCTTCTGAATAGAAAAGTTAGTGGAATTGCTGAGGTTGCTTCTAGTAACACTTGTCCCACTAACTAGACAGCGCATCTGAAGTTTGCTAACGTGGCTTATTTGTATTGGTGTGTAACTTAAGAGGGTTATGATGTGTTTATGCTTTGAATGTACTATTCTCGCGCCCCCAACTGTCATTAATGTTGTGTTTGTTTGTCCCCTACTGAAATTGCAATCGTTTTTACTCAAAACACTTAGACAAATCACACACTACTCACTTCACTACTTACACTTTTTTTTCTCAAACTATTCTCTACGAAGTGAAACGTATTCTTCCCTAATTCAAATCTTAGAACCCTAAAACTTCATCATCATCATCAATAGCATCTTCAAGCTCAGTTCCAGAATCAGCGATGCAAGATACTACTTAAGGAACATCTATTCAACAAGAAGCTCTGGCTTATGAGATTAAAGGAAGAACTATGTCCTTAGAAGAATGGGATTTACATGTTCAAGTTGAAAGACCTGTAGATTTCACATATCTAGCACTCAATGGTTGTAACATCAAGGAGTACTACGAGTCACAGGACCTCTCTCATTACTTCAATATGCTCAACGGTCCAACCTATGAGAACCTGGTGAGACACTTCTAGGTAAGAGCCTCTGTTTATGATAAACATTCTGCTAAACAAGAAATGGACGAAAAGGTTCTCATTGATCCTTCACTAGCTGGAAAATCTAGGGAAGAGATGGGTTTAGAACCATTTGTTGATCCAGAGATCAGATCAAGCATAATAGGGATCCCTGTGTTCATTTCCCAAGCTATTATTTCGTATGTAATGAGAAGAGCTTCTGAAGGAAACTATAAGGATGGTCTGAACAATAATAAGCAGAGTCCATGGAATGATATTGTCAATGAAACAATGTTCAACAGTAAGAAGAAAGGTTCCGACAACAACCTTTCCATGCAGAAAAGAGTGTTCTTGCACTTCTTCATCAAGAAGGAGAAAGCAAACATGCCCAAGTACATATTCAAGCACATGGTCAAGACCCTGAGGGAAAGCCAGTTGAACAACAGAACCTGGATTCCATATGGGAGATTGATCTTAGAAACTTAATATCAAGGAGGGATTCTGAAGGCCCTGGAACACACTAAGGTGTTCACTGATCAAGAGCTTGGAACAGTCGCAGGAAAAATAATCAATGGAAGCACCTTAGGAAACATGAGTCTGATCAAGCAAGAAGTCGTCAAGAAGCTTGACACTGACATGAAGGAGTCCAGAGTCTCCTCAAACCTCATGGAGAATTTTCCTCCAATCTGCAAGAAGGATGCAATTGATGTGCAACTGTACTACATAGATGACTATCTAAAGACCTATGGAGAGGAAATTCATCTAGAAGACATACCATAAACTATGTATGGTGGTGCTCTTCCTGTAATAAAGAGCAGAAAAACAAAGAGAAAGGCACTTTCAGAAGCTGAGTACTTTAAAGAAGCTTCTGAGCAACCTGCAATAAAAGCCAAGAAGGCTAAGATAGTAAAAGCTATTGAAGCAACTGGTTCTGAAGTAGCAACCTTTCAGGAAGAGGTTGAAGATCTTGAAGCTGACAAAATCTTACCTGAAAGAACAAGAAGTGGTAAGGCTGCTACTACTTCACAGTCTGCTCCTGAACAACCTTCTATTCCAAAGAGGAAGAGAAAGCACATTGTTAGGAAACTGAAGGAGTCTAGATATGTTGAGGATGAAGAACAAGTTGTAGAAGCCACTCTACTGGTGACAAGGGAGGTAAGGAAGAAGAAGGTTAATGATGATGTTGTTCAAAGAGCCTTAGGACTGGCCAAGCAGATTAAAGTTCCTGCTTCCAGCATAGCAAGGGAAGATGCTACAGCAGCTGCTAAAGAAGTAATCAAGGCTGCTGAGGTTGTGCAAGATCTTGCAGCATTTGAAGCTGAAGGTCTGGCAATGGTGACTTCTGAATAAGCTCAAGAGGGAAACACTACTGCATCAGAAGCTCTTGATAGTTCAGAAGCTTCTAAAGGTATTTCTGAAACTTTACATACTGATGTTGAGATAGTTGATTTAGGATCCAGTTCCTCATCTGACATTAGGTTAAACTCACCCTCATCATCATCATCAACCACATCATCTGATCCAGATGATATACCCCTCAGTAAAGTTTACTCCACTCTTAACAAAGCTTTTACCCCATCACCATCAACCAAAACCACAAAAAAGCCTGGTCATGATACATTTGTGCCAATGTATCCCTCTGTTCAAGAGAGGATAATTGATATGCAACAAATGAGAATTGATGCATGCAAGAATCTACCTTCAGATCACCCATTACAACCACCCATGATTGATCCAATTCAATCTATCCCTGCTGCTGCAGAGGGTGAAAGTGATTGTGTGGGGACAGATCTTGCACACACCAGTGTATCATCATCCCCCAACTCTCCCACTCAATCAACTGAAATTACTGAACAATCAATCATTCCTAACCTAGAAAGCCATTATTCAAGTGAACTGCCTGAATATGTGTCAAACTCACAAATAGCCTCTGACATAGCTTCTGATGAAGTTATGACAGAATACCCCCCATAACATGAACCAAACCAGGAAATAACCACAACAACCAACAATGACTATGTTCTTATCCCTAAATTGTCTGTTCCTGAACTAACCGTTTCTGAACAGAGTGCATCTGAACTAACCACCAACAACTAGTCAACAACAACCAATATTCAAACTGACCATGAAACCTCCACAAATGACCAACCCTCATCTTCAAACCTTGCTATTCAACCTGTAGCCCCTGCAAAAACAAATGTCCCCTCTCCACCCACCGTATTCCTACATTTAACTATTTTAGCAAATGTATGTGACGGTATCTTTTGGGAGCTGAACAATCTTGTTCAAGCAAGGAACAACCTCATTCATGAGGACAACTATGAAAAGATGTGGACAAGGTTGAAGGACAGAGTGTAATTTGTTCTGTCAGAGCTACAAAGATCCTGTTTTGATGCTCAAGAGCTTGCTCAGGCAAAGCTGCAGGAATGGCTGAAGGGAGTGGTTTCCAACTTGCATGAAGTTAAAATTCTCAGAACATGGGTGAAGACTCCACTATGCTTGGAAGCAAGGAGTGTCATTCCTTCAAGTATCCAACCTAGAGAGCTTAACTTGGATTGGCTAAACAAGATAAACTTCAAAGAAGTCTCTTCTGAACTAGCACTACTGCAAATGAATACTCTTCTTGAGAAAGAGAACAAGCAGCTAGAGAAAGAGCTTCTGGAGCAGAAGTTGATGCTGCTAGAGTACAAGACTACAACTGAAGCTCAACTGGAGGAAGTTAGGATTAGAGAAGAAAGGCTTACCAAAAGCAATGAAGCAAATGAAGATGATGAAGCAAATGATGCTCCAAAAACAAGCCCAACCCTAGATTGCACACCCTAGCTTGTTTTTATTCTTTGTTTCACTTGCTTCTGAACTATGTTAATGCTTCTGAATTCCTTCTCTGATACATTGCTATTTGCTTCTGAACTTGTTTTCTACTCTGATCAATTGTATTGCTTGTTATATGCACTGATTAATGCTTCTGAATATTTTGTGCTCTGATTAATACTGAACTGTTTTTATGCTCTGATTAATACCTTTTGATGATAACAAGGTATTAAAAAATTGTCAATTAGATATGTTAATATTTGTTCAAGTGTACAGGACCATAGACAAAAAATTTGAGATCATTAATAGGTTCTGGAAGAACAAAAGAGAGCAAAGGAATCAACAAAAAGGAAGTTTAAAAACATCTGAAGAGAACTGCTCCTGAAGTCAAAGTGCTCCTAAAGACAAAGCGCTCCTAAAGTGATGACGTGTCATCAGAAGCGAGTACATCAGAAGCTAGAGTTCATCAGAAGCCAGTTCATTAGAAGCTGAAGATCACCAGAAGCTACAGTTCATCATGAGATGCAAACTTAAATCTTCAAAAGTTGTTCAAAGGATTTAAAGTTGTCTAAGCATTGCAGAAGAGTGGAAAAGAAGAGCAACGACTAATTCAAAAGGATTCAAAGGCATTGGATGCTTGTTCTTTTGTAGAGCGTTGACAAAGTACAATTGTACGAAGTGTACAACCACTACCTCCACTACACAAAGTTTGTCTCTACTACAAGACAAGGATAACAGCTCTGCCTGCAATAATGTTCCTACATACATGGAATGCATTTGAAATTGATCCTTCATAGGACAACAACCATATCAGGCAATGAATTATTGGTGATTGATCAAAGCTTCAAACGACTCTTTTTGGATGTGCTGGCAATTCACAACGTTAATCTCACACCTCTATATAAAGGAGTGAAGACTTGAAGAACGATAAGACTCAACAACAATTTGAAAGCGCCGAAACTTTGTCAAAATTGCTCAGCATCCAAAAGTTCACTTAGAATTTCTTTTCAAAGCTCATATCTTAGAAATTCTAGAGTCTTAAAGAGTCTGTATCTGATTTGTATTGTGAGCACCTCTGATTGTATATCAAGTGTTCAGTGTCAAACATTTTTCTGTGTAATTCTGTTTGATTAAGAAGTCTCTTGCTTTTTCGCTTGAGCATAGAAGTCTCTTGATTGTGTTCAGGAGCATAGGAAGTCTCTTGCAGTTGTGCGTGAGTATTTGAAGTCTCTTGCTAAGTTTAGCAGTAAGCATTTGTAATCAGATATTACATTTTAGTGAACTCTCTTTGGTAGTGCAAGGGGGACAGGACTACTTCCGGTTTGTGGAAGGAACCTGAACATCTGATGTAGGAGGGTTTATTTAGATTTGTTATTTTTATTATTCTAGATTTGCTATTTTATTATTCTAGATTTGCTATATTTTTATTATTCTAGCTTTGCTATTTTTATTCTAGATTTGCTAATTTTTTTATTTCCCTTACTATTTAAACCAAACCATTGTAGCCTTGAGAGGCAGTTTTTCCATTCAATAAAAATATTCGAGTTTTATCTCAACTTTCGGTGGACTCCGAAACCCTATTTTTGACAAGTTTGTGCTTGCGGCTTGTCTTTCTCAATTAGGTTTAGCGTTTTGCTAACCTAGCGCTTCCGTTCTGCATCAGTTGGCATCAGAGCAGGTTTCCCCTGTTCTTTCGTGAAGTGATCAGCTGGGAGATCAACCGGTGACGAAAACAGAGTTTGATGGTGCCATAGCGGCTTTAACCGCGGCCATCACCACTCTGACAACACAGGTAACAATGTTATCCAACAACAACAGAATCAATCTGAACAGGGGAGGAGGTCGTGGAAACAATCATACGATTGATGATTCAAATTCAGAAGAGGAGGAGGTCGTGACTGAAGAAAGAAACGATCGTGGCAATCACCATGATTACCGCGTGAAAGCAGATATTCCATTGTTTTACGGAACGATGGGAGTAGAGGAATTTTTAGATTGGCAGATTGATGTTGACAGATTTTTCGACGTCATGGACGTCCCTGAGCACAAGCAGGTTAAGATGGTGGCAATCAAGCTGAAAAGTACCGCCGCTGTCTGGTGGGACAGACTCGTTGTTCAGAGGACGAGGCAGAGAAAGAATCCCATTCGAACTTGGCGGAAGATGAAACAATTGATGCTTGAGAGATTTTTACCTGAAGACTATGAACAAATTCTGTATAAAATGTATATTGAATGTGTTCAAGGCAAGCGATCAGTGACAGAGTATACCGCTGAATTTCTGCGTTTTTCTGAACGTAATGAATTGGGTGAATCAGAAAATCAGAAAGTGGCTCGTTATATCAGTGGATTGAAAGGATCCTTGCAGGAGAAGATGGGTTTGCAAACCGTTTGGACCGTTGCTGAAGCGTCCAACCTAGCTTTGAAGGCAGAATTGATGGAGAAATCGCCTAGAAATTTCTCCTCCTTCAGAAAGTATTCTCCCGAGAATAATACTGAATTATCAGGTGACAAAGAGAAAAGTGCAGCAGTCAGGGATTCTACTCCTGGTAATAAGGCAACTGGTAGTTCTAGCAGTGCACCACAAGGCAAAGCCCCAGCCCAAAAACAAAATAATCCATATGCCAAACCCACTATTGATACTTGTTTTAGATGTAATGGGAAGGGTCACCGATCCAATGTTTGTCCATCAAGGAGAGTTGCAGTTGTGGTGGGAGAAAGGGACGATGATGATGAGACAGAGAAGCCTGATGAGGATGAATATGCAGAGGTAGAATTTGCTGAAGAAGAATCTGATGAAAGGGTGAATTTTGTGTTGCAGCGGATGTTACTAGCAACTAAAGAAGAAGGGCAACGCAAAAACTTATTCAAGACTCATTGTTCTGTCAAGAATAAGGTATGTGATCTCATAATAGATAATGGGAGCACAGAGAACTTAGTGTCACAAAAATTAGTGAATTATTTTAAGTTGCCCGCAGAGCCTCATGAGAAGCCATATGCCCTTGGCTGGGTCAGCAAGGGATCCCAGGTACGAGTGACGCTGTCCTGCAGAGTTCCCATCTCCATCGGCAAACATTATAAAGAAGAGGTACTTTGTGATGTTATTGATATGGATGTTTGTCATATTTTACTTGGTAGGCCTTGGCAGTTTGATAATGATATTACTTACCGGGGACGGGATAATGTGATGATGTTTACTTGGGGCACTCATAAAATTGCTATGGCTCCTATTTTACATTTTGATAAGAATCCAAAAGACAAGAAATCTAGTTTCCTAGTGATGACTCAGGATGAAAGGAAACTTGATAAGGCTGTCAGAGAAGCTAATTGTTTTTGTCCAGTTGTTTTCAAAGGGGTGATGAGTACTGTGAAAGAAGAGGTTCCAATTCCAGGGGAAATCTTAGAAATTCTAAGGGATTTCAACGAGTTGATTGCAGATGAGCTGCCAAATGACTTACCGCCCATGAGGAATATTCAGCACCAGATTGATTTGATTCCAGGTTCAAGCCTACCAAACCTTCCTCATTATCGCATGAGTCCTAAGGAGAATGAGATCTTAAGGGAGCAAATTGAGGATTTACTAAGGAAGGGATTTATCCGTGAAAGCATGAGTCCTTGTGCCGTCCCAGTCCTTTTGGTGCCTAAGAAAGGAAATCAGTGGAGGATGTGTGTTGATAGCAGGGCCATCAACAAGATCACTATCAAGTATCGTTTTCCAATTCCCCGTTTAGAAGACATGCTTGATGAATTGGCAGGATCCAAGGTGTTCTCAAAGATAGATTTGCGAAGTGGGTACCATCAGATAAGAATTAGACCTGGAGATGAATGGAAGACAACTTTTAAGAGTAAGGATGGACTTTATGAGTGGTTGGTGAT
The DNA here is from genome assembly GCA_958299785.1 of Medicago lupulina. Lineage (NCBI taxonomy): Eukaryota > Viridiplantae > Streptophyta > Magnoliopsida > Fabales > Fabaceae > Medicago > Medicago lupulina. The sequence continues at coordinate 60,422,829 of OY283139.1, read as the reverse complement.
GCCTTTTGGGTTGTCTAACGCCCCTAGCACCTTCATGAGGTTGATGAATCAGGTTCTCATCCTTTTATTGGTTCTTTTGTGGTGGTTTATTTTGATGATATTCTAATTTATAGCAAGATCAAGGAAGAGCACCTGGAACATGTAACGCCCACGTTCGTTTTATTATTTATTTAAATCGAGTTTAGGTGATTATATTATATTTATATAATATATAAGTGTTTTGATATGTTTTGATGTGATTTGTTATGCTTGGGATGATTTTGGTGGTAAGATATAATGCTAAGGATAAGGTTAAGAGACTTATTTTATTGTTAAATAAAATAAGATTTGAAAAGAAAATAAAATATTTAGTTATGGGTTAGTTTTGGATTTTAGAGAGTTATGTGGGAGAAAGAGTAAATAAGATAAGATTTGTTGGCAGTATAAATAAGGAAACTAGGGTTAGGCAGTCAGTAACGTATCAGACTGTGGAAACGGAAAGAAAGAAAACGCACGCACACGTGAAGGAGAAGAGAAGAGTGGACCTGCGATTTCTGCTTCTAACCAGGTAAGGGTGGGACTAATAACTCCTTAATATTGATTAGCATAGTTCTGGTAGCAATTAACAAGGATTAGGATTGAGTTAAGAGAATGAGAAAACTAGGTCTAAACCCTAGAATTTGATGAATTAACGGTTGGAATAGGTTTAATTGATGTAGAAAGTGTTCCTAGACCTTAGAATATGTTTAGGATGAATTCTGGAATAAAAAGAAGGCTTAGAACCATGTGAATCGTAGGATTTTTGAGGAAATAGCAGTTCTGGCCGCAGCAAAATTCATCGCTCGCCACGGCGAGCAGTGATCCTCGCCTCGCGAGTGATGAGCTTCATCACTCGCCACGGCGAGTACTTATCCTCGCCTCGCGAGTTGCTTCTGGCAGCTCGCCATAGCGAGCACTTCCCTTCGCCTCGCGAGTTGCTTCTGGCAGCTCGCCACGGCGAGCTAACCCACTCGCCTCGCGAACACTACCAGAGTGCAGTGTTTGAGAGTTGTGCGACCTGTTCGTACGTTGGATTAGGAGAGGACTTCCCCCCTTAGGGCTACTGAGACCTGTTAGTAATGTTGAGGATGAAGTGTTCAGAGCTGAGTAGTTATGTGTGAATTTTAAGTAAGGATTAAAGTATTATACTTGTGCAATTATGATAAAGTTTATGTTGCCTTGGGTTGTAATTGATATAATGATATCATTCTGTTCCTGTGATTTGAGTTATGCTGCTGATGTTATTAAACTGAAAACGTATGATTTATATATATATAAATGTATATGATGATAAGTTGTTGTTAGCTCCAATTTCTTGGATGCATGTTGATAAGGTGATTAAGGATAAATGTTGTTTTGAATTGAGTCCATGCATAGCATACATTGAGCTTAGTCCTCACCATGATAGGAGCTTTGTCCTCCGCACGTTTATTAGGAGCTTTGTCCTCCGCACGTTTAAAAGTATATTAATACTTATGATGAAGTTTGGTACCACATGCATATAAGGAGTCTAAGAGCATTGTCGCATGGTCATATTTATGATGTCATGTTGTTGATAAAGAATGAATATATGATTACGTGATAAGTGTTGTGTATCTATGCTACTTGCTTAAAGATGACATGAAATTGATTATGTGATTACGTGCTATATGTTATTAAATTATGCAAGAATGCTAATGGTGTTTGATGTTAGTTGTTATTCTAAATTATGTTGATTAATATTATTTTGTTATGAAATCTCACCCCTTCTGCTGGAATTGCCGCCTTGTAGGCAAGTGCAGGTGATCGTGCTTAGTGTTCAGGTGGTTCATGAGTGGCCTTACCTCACCGTGTTGTCTAGGTCGCTCTGATACGTAACGGGATGGGGTTGTCATATGAATGCTTCATTCTTTACGTGTATTTGATGTTCCTTGCTAACGTTTGAGATATTTTATGGGGCCTGCGTGCCAAACGTTTTTGAGTTTTTAGTAATAATTCCGCTGCAAAGTTTTGAAGTAATTTGGTTAAATAAATTATTATTTAAATTGTTTTGGATTATGTTTTATGTAATATCCCGTTGTTGTGTTTGCATTCTCTGATAATTGTTTGAGAAATTTTTATGTTGGGAAAACGAGGTGTTACAATTGGTATCAGAGCAAGTCGGTCTGTCCGGCCAATTAGAGAGTCTTGTTGAGTTTTAGTAATATTTGTATTACTAAATCTTATGTTGCTGTTACTGTTTGTTGTAGAATATCAGGATGGCTGGAAGGAACGATGCTGCTCTTGCTGCTGCTTTGGAAGCAATGGCTAATGCTGTGGGACAGCAACCTAATGCAAATGCTGGCGTGAATGCTGAGACGAGGATGTTGGAGACTTTCATGAGGAATCATCCTCCAACGTTCAAGGGAAGGTATGACCCCGATGGAGCCCAGACGTGGCTTAAGGAGATAGAAAGGATTTTTAGAGTGATGCAGTGCACTGAAGCCCAGCAAGTGCGATTTGGTACACATCAGCTATCTGAGGAAGCTGATGATTGGTGGGTCAGCGTGTTACCTAGCCTAGAGCAAGATGGAACTGTGGTGACTTGGGCCGTGTTCAGAAGAGAGTTTCTGAGGAGGTACTTTCCGGAAGACGTTCGCGGGAAGAAAGAGATCGAGTTCCTTGAGCTGAAGCAAGGAAATATGTCCGTGACCGAGTATGCTGCCAAGTTTGTGGAGTTGGCGAAGTTCTATCCGCACTATGCTGCTGAGACCGCGGAGTTTTCTAAATGCATCAAGTTTGAGAACGGTTTGAGGCCCGACATTAAGAGGGCGATTGGGTATCAGCAGATCAGAGTTTTTCCGGATTTGGTGAATAGCTGTCGGATCTATGAAGAGGATACGAAGGCTCACTACAAGGTAGTGAATGATAGGAAAGCCAAGGGCCAGTAGAGTCGCCCTAAACCTTATAGTGCCCCTGCTGATAAAGGGAAACAGAAGATGGTCGTGGATAGGCAGACCGCGAGGAAGGGTACCCCCGCTGAGATCGTGTGTTTCAACTGTGGTGTGAAAGGCCACAAGAGCAATGTTTGTCCTAAGGAGATCAAGAAGTGTGTCCGGTGTGGCAAGAAGGGTCACTTAGTAGCTGATTGCAAGCGTAATGATGTCGTGTGCTTCAATTGCAACGAAGAGGGTCATATTGGTTCCCAGTGCAAGCAGCCGAAGAGGGCGCCTACTACGGGTCGAGTTTTTGCCCTGACTGGTACTCAGACAGACAGTGATGATCGTTTGATCAGAGGTACTTGCTATATTAATAATACTCCTTTAGTTGTTATTATTGATACTGGTGCTACACATTGCTTTATTGCTTTAGACTGTGTTTCTGCTTTGAGTCTTGCTATGTCTGATATGAATGGAGAGATGGTTGTCGAAACTCCAGCTAAGGGTTCGGTGACTACTTCTCTCGTATGTTTGAGTTGTCCTCTGTCTATGATTGGTCGCGATTTCGAAATGGATTTAGTTTGTCTACCTTTGAGCGGTATGGACGTGATTCTGGGTATGAATTGGTTAGAGTACAACCACGTCCTTATCAATTGTTTTTGCAAGACGGTGCATTTCTCGTCCGCTGAAGAGGAAAGTGGTGCTGAGTTTTTATCTACTAAGCAGATGAAGCAACTAGAACGTGACGGTATATTGATGTTTTCGTTGATGGCTTCTTTATCTTTAGAGAATCAAGCGGTGATCGATAAATTACAAGTGGTATGCGACTTTCCTGAAGTTTTCCCAGATGAAATTCCTGATGTGCCTCCAGAGAGGGAAGTCGAGTTTTCTATTGATCTTGTTCCTGGAACTAAGCCGGTGTCGATGGCACCTTATCGTATGTCTGCTTCCGAATTAGCTGAGTTGAAGAAACAGTTGGAAGATTTACTTGAGAAGAAATTTGTTAGACCAAGTGTTTCACCTTGGGGAGCGCCAGTGTTACTAGTAAAGAAGAAAGATGGTAGTATGAGGCTATGTATCGATTATCGGCAATTGAATAAGGTGACTATCAAGAATAGGTATCCACTACCGAGAATTGATGATTTGATGGATCAGTTAGTGGGTGCACGTGTTTTCAGCAAGATTGATTGAGGTCAGGTTATCACCAGATTAAAGTAAAGGATGAAGATATGCAGAAGACAGCTTTCAGAACACGTTATGGCCATTATGAGTACAAGGTTATGCCTTTTGGAGTTACTAATGCACCGGGAGTATTTATGGAGTATATGAATCGCATCTTCTATGCATTTTTGGATCAGTTCGTAGTTGTATTTATTGATGATATTCTGATTTACTCCAAGACTGAGGAAGAGCATGTTGAACATCTGAAGATTGTCTTGCAAGTGTTGAAAGAGAAGAAACTTTATGCCAAATTGTCTAAGTGTGAATTCTGGTTGAAAGAAGTGAGTTTCCTTGGTCATGTTATCTCTGGTGATGGTATTGCAGTAGATCCGTCTAAGATTGAAGCCGTATCGCAATGGGAGACTCCGAAGTCAGTTACCGAGATCAGGAGCTTTTTGGGTTTAGCTGGTTATTATAGAAGGTTTATTGAAGGATTCTCCAAGTTGGCTCTTCCGTTGACCCAGTTGACTTGTAAAGGTAGAGCTTTTGTTTGGGATGTGCATTGTGAGAACAGTTTCAACGAGCTGAAGAAGCGTTTGACGACTGCTCCAGTTTTGATTTTGCCAAAGCCAGATGAGCCATTTGTTGTGTATTGTGATGCGTCTAAGTTGGGTTTAGGAGGTGTGCTTATGCAAGGAGGTAAAGTGGTAGCTTATGCTTCAAGACAGTTGAGGATTCATGAGAAGAATTACCCGACGCATGATTTGGAATTAGCAGCTGTGGTTTTTGTATTGAAGATGTGGAGACACTACTTATATGGTGCGAGATTCGAAGTGTTTAGTGATCACAAGAGCTTGAAGTATCTTTTCGATCAGAAGGAATTGAATATGAGGCAGAGAAGATGGTTAGAACTTTTGAAGGACTTCGACTTTGGGTTGAATTATCATCCAGGTAAAGCGAATGTGGTAGCAGATGCCTTGAGTAGGAAGACTTTGCATATGTTTGCTATGATGGTTAAGGAGTTCGAATTACTTGAGCAATTTAGGGATTTGAGTTTGGTTTGTGAAAGGACGCCTCAGAGTGTGAAGCTAGGGATGCTGAAGATAGCGATTTTCAAGTCGACGATCAGGGAGTGTTGAGATTCCGAGGTAGGATTTGCATTCCTGACAATGAAGAGATTAAGAAGATGATTCTTGAAGAGAGTCATAGAAGTAGCTTGAGTATCCACCCGGGAGCTACGAAGATGTACCATGATTTGAAGAAGTTGTTTTGGTGGTCTGGATTGAAACGTGATGTAGCACAGTTTGTGTATGCTTGTTTAGTTTGCCAGAAGTCGAAAATAGAGCATCAGAAACCGGCTGGCATGATGGTATCCTTAGATGTGCCGGAGTGGAAATGGGATAGTATATCCATGGATTTTGTGACTAGTTTGCCGAATACTCCAAGAGGAAATGACGCCATTTGGGTTATATTTGATCGATTGACGAAGTCGGCTCATTTTCTACCGATTAATATTAGTTTTCCTGTTGCCCAGTTGGCAGAGATTTATATCAGGGAGATTGTGAGGTTGCATGGTGTTCCTTCGAGTATAGTATCAGATAGAGATCCAAGATTTACTTCTAGATTTTGGAAAAGTTTGCAAGAGGCTTTGGGTTCTAAGTTGAGATTGAGTTCGGCGTATCATCCGCAGACAGATGGTCAGTCAGAAAGGACAATTCAGTCGCTAGAGGATTTGTTGAGAGTTTGTGTTCTTGAGCAAGGCGGAACTTGGGATAGTCATCTTCCGTTAATCGAGTTCACATACAATAATAGTTATCATCCTAGTATTGGAATGGCACCTTTTGAGGCTTTGTACGGTCGGAGGTGCAGGACTCCGTTGTGTTGGTTTGAGTCAGGTGAAAGAGTGGTTTTAGGGCCAGAGATTGTTCAGCAAACCACTGAGAAGGTTAAGATGATTCAAGAGAAAATGAAAGCGTCGCAGAGTCGACAGAAGAGTTACCATGATAAGCGAAGGAAAGATCTTGAGTTTCAGGAAGGTGACCACGTGTTTTTGAGGGTCACACCTATGACTGGTGTTGGACGTGCTTTGAAGTCAAAGAAGTTGACTCCGAGATTTATTGGCCCGTATCAGATATCAGAGAGGGTTGGAACGGTGGCATACAGAGTTGGGTTACCACTGCATCTTTCGAATTTACATGATGTTTTTCATGTATCTCAGCTGAGGAAGTATGTTCCGGATCCATCTCATGTGATCCAGAGCGATGATGTGCAAGTTAGAGACAACCTTACGGTGGAGACTTTACCGGTAAGGATTGATGATCGGAAAGTGAAGACGTTGAGAGGCAAGGATATACCTCTCGTTAGAGTCGTTTGGTCGGGAGCGACTGGTGAAAGCTTGACTTGGGAGCTTGAGAGTAAGATGCTGGAGTCTTATCCAGAGTTATTTGCTTGAGGTAATTTTCGAGGACGAAAATCTTTTAAGTGGGGGAGAGTTGTAACGCCCACGTTCGTTTTATTATTTATTTAAATCGAGTTTAGGTGATTATATTATATTTATATAATATATAAGTGTTTTGATATGTTTTGATGTGATTTGTTATGCTTGGGATGATTTTGGTGGTAAGATATAATGCTAAGGATAAGGTTAAGAGACTTATTTTATTGTTAAATAAAATAAGATTTGAAAAGAAAATAAAATATTTAGTTATGGGTTAGTTTTGGATTTTAGAGAGTTATGTGGGAGAAAGAGTAAATAAGATAAGATTTGTTGGCAGTATAAATAAGGAAACTAGGGTTAGGCAGTCAGTAACGTATCAGACTACGGAAACGGAAAGAAAGAAAACGCACGCACACGTGAAGGAGAAGAGAAGAGTGGACCTGCGATTTCTGCTTCTAACCAGGTAAGGGTGGGACTAATAACTCCTTAATATTGATTAGCATAGTTCTGGTAGCAATTAACAAGGATTAGGATTGAGTTAAGAGAATGAGAAAACTAGGTCTAAACCCTAGAATTTGATGAATTAACGGTTGGAATAGGTTTAATTGATGTAGAAAGTGTTCCTAGACCTTAGAATATGTTTAGGATGAATTCTGGAATAAAAAGAAGGCTTAGAACCATGTGAATCGTAGGATTTTTGAGGAAATAGCAGTTCTGGCCGCAGCGAAATTCATCGCTCGCCACGGCGAGCAGTGATCCTCGCCTCGCGAGTGATGAGCTTCATCACTCGCCACGGCGAGTACTTATCCTCGCCTCGCGAGTTGCTTCTGGCAGCTCGCCATAGCGAGCACTTCCCTTCGCCTCGCGAGTTGCTTCTAGCAGCTCGCCACGGCGAGCTAACCCACTCGCCTCGCGAACACTACCAGAGTGCAATGTTTGAGAGTTGTGCGACCTGTTCGTACGTTGGTTTAGGAGAGGACTTCCCCCCTTAGGGCTACTGAGACCTGTTAGTAATGTTGAGGATGAAGTGTTCAGAGCTGAGTAGTTATGTGTGAATTTTAAGTAAGGATTAAAGTATTATACTTGTGCAATTATGATAAAGTTTATGTTGCCTTGGGTTGTAATTGATATAATGATATCATTCTGTTCCTGTGATTTGAGTTATGTTGCTGATGTTATTAAACTGAAAACGTATGATTTATATATATATAAATGTATATGATGATAAGTTGTTGTTAGCTCCAATTTCTTGGATGCATGTTGATAAGGTGATTAAGGATAAATGTTGTTTTGAATTGAGTCCATGCATAGCATACATTGAGCTTAGTCCTCACCATGATAGGAGCTTTGTCCTCCGCACGTTTATTAGGAGCTTTGTCCTCCGCACGTTTAAAAGTATATTAATACTTATGATGAAGTTTGGTACCACATGCATATAAGGAGTCTAAGAGCATTGTCGCATGGTCATATTTATGATGTCATGTTGTTGATAAAGAATGAATATATGATTACGTGATAAGTGTTGTGTATCTATGCTACTTGCTTAAAGATGACATGAAATTGATTATGTGATTACGTGCTATATGTTATTAAATTATGCAAGAATGCTAATGGTGTTTGATGTTAGTTGTTATTCTAAATTATGTTGATTAATATTATTTTGTTATGAAATCTCACCCCTTCTGCTGGAATTGCCGCCTTGTGGGCAAGTGCAGGTGATCGTGCTTAGTGTTCAGGTGGTTCGTGAGTGGCCTTACCTCACCGTGTTGTCTAGGTCGCTCTGATACGTAACGGGATGGGGTTGTCATATGCATGCTTCATTCTTTACGTGTATTTGATGTTCCTTGCTAACGTTTGAGATATTTTATGGGGCCTGCGTGCCAAACGTTTTTGAGTTTTTAGTAATAATTCCGCTGCAAAGTTTTGAAGTAATTTGGTTAAATAAATTATTATTTAAATTGTTTTGGATTATGTTTTATGTAATATCCCGTTGTTGTGTTTGCATTCTCTGATAATTGTTTGAGAAATTTTTATGTTGGGAAAACGGGGTGTTACAGAACACGTGAGGCTAGTTTTGCAAGTGTTGCAAGAGAATCAGCTGTACATCAACCTGAAAAAGTGCACGTTCAGTACCAACAAATTACTTTTCTTGGGGTTTGTAGTTGGTGAAGATGGAATTCAGGTGGATGAATAGAAAGTGAGGGCTATCAGAGACTGGCTTGCACCTACATCAGTTACTGAAGTACGTAGTTTTCATGGGCTGGCTACTTTCTACAGAAGATTTATCAGAGATTTCAGCACTATCACTGCACCAATCACTGAATGTTTGAAGAAAGAAAAATACAATTGGGGTTTTGAGCAAGAGCAGAGTTTTGCCTTGATTAAAGAAAAGTTGTGTACCGCCCCTGTCTTAGCTCTTCCTGATTTTCATAAAGTGTTCCAAGTTGAGTGCGATGCTAGCGGAATTGGAATAGGGGCTGTGTTGTCTCAGGAGAAGAAACCAATTGCTTTCTTTAGTGAAAAGTTGAGTGAAGCTCGTCGAAAATGGAGTACTTATGATCAAGAATTTTATGCTGTTTTTAGAACTCTTCGCTAGTGGGAACACTACTTGATTCATAGAGAATTCATTTTATTCACTGATCACCAGGCTCTGAAATTTCTTCATAGTCAGAAATTGATCAACAAGATGCATGCTCGGTGGGTTAGTTTTCTGCAGAAGTTCCCTTTTATTATTCAACATAAATCTGGAGCCCTTAACAAAGTAGCTGATGCATTGAGTAGGAGGAATTCGTTGCTTGTCACTCTAGCACAGGAGGTAGTAGGTTTTAAATGTCTAAAGGAGTTGTATGAGAATGATGCTGAGTTCAAAGAATTATGGGCTAAATGCCGTGAGCATCCTTGTGACGATTTTCATGTTCGTGAAGGGTTTCTTTTTAAGGGAAACCGGCTGTGCATTCCATGTTCGTCTTTGAGGGAGAAATTAATTAGGGATCTACATGGTGGTGGTCTGAGTGGGCATATGGGGAGGGATAAAACCATTGCTAGTCTGGAAGAAAGGTTTTATTGGCCACACCTGAGAAAAGATGTTGGAACCATAGTCAAGAAGTGTTATACTTGCCAAGTTTCTAAAGGCCAGTCACAAAATACTGGTCTTTACATGCCTCTACCCATTCCTGATGACATTTGGCAGGATTTATCTATGGATTTTGTGTTGGGTCTACCTCGTACCCAGCGAGGTGTGGATTCCGTGTTTGTGATTGTAGACCGATTCTCCAAGATGTCCCATTTTATTGCCTGTAAGAAGACAGCTGATGCATCCAACATAGCCAAACTGTTTTTCAGGGAGGTTGTGCGTCTTCATGGAGTTCCAAAATCCATTACTTCAGACAGGGACACCAAATTCCTCAGTCATTTCTGGATCACCTTATGGAAGTTATTTGATACATCACTGAACAGGAGTTCGACAGCTCATCCCCAAACTGATGGACAGACTGAGGTCACAAACAGAACTCTGGGAAATATGATTCGATGTGTTTGTGGTGACAAACCCAAGCAGTGGGATTTGGCTTTGCCTCAAGTTGAGTTTCCTTATAACAGCACTGTGCAATCTGCTACTGGAAAAACACCTTTCTCGCTTGTTTACACCTCTGTTCCTAGGCACGTGGTTGATTTGATTAAGTTTCCTAAGGCTCCTGGATTTAGTGTGGCTGCTGAAAATATGGCTGAAGAGATTATAGCTGTGAAAGATTCTGTCAAGTCCAAATTGGAAGCTACTGGATTGAAAAACAAAATTGCGCCCGATAAACGCCGAAGAGTCAAAGTGTTCAATGTGGGAGATGAAGTGATGGTGTTTCTGCGAAAAGAAAGATTTCCAGTTGGTACCTACAGCAAGCTGCAGCCTCGCAAATATGGCCCGTTCCAAGTGACTCGCAAGATCAATGACAATGCTTATGTGGTGGCCCTTCCAGCATCAATGAACATTTCCAACACTTTCAATGTGGCGGATATATATGAGTATCATGCAGATCAAGTCCTTTATCAAGACGAGAACTCGGGGTCGAGTTCTTTTGAGGTGGAGGAGACTGATGTAGGAGGGTTTATTTAGATTTGTTATTTTTATTATTCTAGATTTGCTATTTTATTATTCTAGATTTGTTATATTTTTATTATTCTAGATTTGCTAATTTTTTTATTTCCCTTACTATTTAAACCAAACCATTGTAGCCTTGAGAGGCAGTTTTTCCATTCAATAAAAATATTCGAGTTTTATCTCAACTTTCGGTGGACTCCGAAACCCTATTTTTGACAAGTTTGTGCTTGCGGCTTGTCTTTCTCAATTAGGTTTAGCGTTTTGCTAACCTAGCGCTTCCGTTCTGCATCAACATCACTTCAAAAGTTGATCTTGAACTGCTTCTGGTCAATGTATTTTAGCTTAGGAGAAATCGAAGAAAATCCTAACACAATTCAACCCCCCCTTCTTGTGTTTTTCACACCTTCAAACTTGTCCTTAGAATGTGGGACCAATATAAAATTAATGGTTTAGGGTTTGTTTGTGAAGGACTTGTTATTAGGATGGACCAATAAATCCCAAGGCTCTTTTTATTATTATTTTCTTCCATAAAAATCAAACCTTTTTAACTAATTTCTCTTTCCAATCATCATCTAAGATTAATCAAATTAACCAACTCCCTGTCGGAACGATACTCTCTTTTATTACTACATCGGTAGAACCGTGCACTTGCGGTTTTGCTCATCATTATGTCATGGACAATGGTTGTGTCGAAAGTGAACAAGCCATGTTTGAGAAACCTGATCATCACATGAAAAGTCATCTTAAGCCTATGTTTATCCAAGCTAAATTCAAAGATGTGGGGGTAAACAAAGTACTTGTTGATGGTGGTGCATCAGTGAATTTGTTGCCACAGTTTCTCTTGAAAAGGATTGGTTTGTCATAATGTAATCTAAAACCACACAATGTCATACTTTCCAATTATGAAGGAAAGTCAGGAAGTACTTTTGGAGTTGTTGAAGTCGACTTGGTGGTGGGGACTATAAAGAGATCAACACTTTTCCTGGTGGTTTCTTCCAAAGCTAACTACAATTTTCTATTAGGAAGAGAATGGATACATGGTGTTGGAGTTGTCCCTTCAACTATGCATCAAAGGCTCACCCTTTGGAAAGAAAACGGTGTGCTGGATAACATAGAAGTTGACCAAAGTTACTTCCTTATTGAGGTCGATACTATCACCAAAAAGACCTTTGACAAACAATTGGCGAAGATTGCGCCTTGTGCTGCTTCCGAACTTGGTTATGAAGACCAAGACAATTTTGTTTGGTCCATGAAACTTCACCCTAAGGATGGTTTTAGTTGGGAAAAGGAGATTACTGATGAAGGAAGTGTGCTCAGAACCAGGGCCTCTATTTACTCAAAAGCCTCAATTTGGGGCCGCCTTGGAGTTCCACCAACTAGGTGGGAAGATAATGATGCTTAATCATGTCTGAACCCAATGTTTGGGACAAGATTACGGCTTACGTGGTCGAAGTTAAAGAAAAATCATCTCTGGAAGCTGAGATCAAACAAGAAGAATACATTAAAAGTATTAACGATAATTTTCAATACAGTTTGATGGAAAGCCAAAGGTTAGATTGCATCTATGATGATGAACCTTTGGGTTTCGAGAAGGATCCAATGGGGCCAGACAAGAAAATCCAAGCACAAGACCCTTTGGAAGAAGTTGATCTAGGTGATGGTTCAGTCAAAGGACCCACATATGTGGGTACCAAGATTGACAAAGAGTTCAAGGCTCAAATTGTCGAGCTCTTGAAGAAATAGAAAGATTGTTTCACTTGGGATTATCATGAAATGCCAGGTTTGAGTCGAGATGTGGTAGAGCTTAAATTACCTATTAAACCTGACAAAAAACCAGTGAAGCAGACTCGAAGAAGACTTGTACCTTAAGTTCAGGCGAAGATCAAGGAAGAAATCGAAAGGCTATTGAAATGCGGCTTCATCAGAACTGCAAGGTATGTAGATTGGTTAGCTAATATAGTTCCAGTTGTTAAGAAAAACAAGACTCTTAGAGTCTGTATTGATTTTAGAGACTTAAACCAAGCTACTCATAAGGATGAGTATCGTATGCCAGTGGCAGAAATGCTTCTCGATTCAGCAGCAGATTTTGAATATTTAGGTATGCTAGATGGTTATTCTGGCCATAATCAGATTTATATTGCCGAAGAAGACGTATCAAAGACTGCATTTAGATGATCAGGGGCTTTTAGTTGTTATGAATGGATAATGATGCCTTTTGGATTAAAAAATGTTGGTGCTTGTTATTAAAGAGCAATGAATTCCATGTTTCATGACTTTATAGGAAAGTTTATGCAGGTTTACATAGATGACTTTATAGGAAAGCAATTTTGGAAACCATGGAGGCTTTATTTCGACGGTTCCAGTCATAAAAATGGTACCGGAGTGGGAATTTTAATTACTTCACCTGAAAACAATCCCACTAAGTTTAAGTTTCGACTTGATAAGTTTTTCTCTAACAATGAGGTCGAATACGAAGCCTTAATTGCAGGTCTTAAGATTTTACTTGAACTGGGGGCAAAACATGTCAAAATTAAATGAGATTATGAATTAGTTGTCAAGCAGTTGTCGAAGGAACATAAATGTGTTAAAGAAAATTTAATCATTTAATTTGTCACTACTAAAGCGATGTTAAAATGATTTGACTAGGCGAACATTCAACATGTGCCACGAATTGAAAACCAGGAAGCAAATGATTTAGCACAAACCGCTTTAGGTTATAGAATCTCTGAAATAAAGTTTGAGGAACTCATCAAAATAAGAGAAAAACTTGGCACTCATAATGGAGCATGTGGTTCTCATCAAGCAGGACACAAAATGAAATGTTTTTTGTTTCGGCAAGGCATGTATTGGCCTTCCATGCTGAAAGACTGCATAGATATTGCAAAAGATGTCAAGAGTGCCAAATTCATGCAGGAATTCAACATGTTCATGCTAGCGAGTTGCATTCAATTATAAAACCTTGGCCATTTAGAGGATGGGCTCTAGATGTAATTGGTGAAATAAAACCTGGCTCGTGAGGAAAACATAGACATATTCTGGTTGGAATAGATTATTTCACCAAATGGGTAGAAGCCATCCCATTACGAGAGGTTAATCAAGATGCAGTGATTAGTTTCATCCAAACCATATTTTATATAGATTTGGAATTCCAAAGATCGGTTTTTATCGGCCAAAAGATGGTGCATTTTGCTGAACATATATGATTCAAATTGTTAACTTCGACACGATATTATGCTCAAGAAAATGGTCAAGTTGAGGCAGCCAACAAAGGGATTATAACCTTAATCAGAAAGAAAGTAAAAGAAAATCCAAAGAGTTGGCACAAAATTCTCGATCAAGCCTTCTGGGCATATCAAAATTCTCCTAGAGAGTCTACAAATATTACTCCTTTTAGGCTTACATTTGGGCAAGATGATATATTGCGTGCAAAAATTTGTCTTCAATCGACTAGAATCCCAAGGCAATGAGAAATCCCTGTCGATCATTATTGGGACATGGTTTAGACGAAATGGTTGATCTGGATGAAGAAAGGTTAAGAGCTTTAGATGTTCTTACAAGGCAAAAGGAGAGGATAGTGAAATCTTACAATAAAAGGGTCAAAATTTAGACTTTTGATGTAATTGATTTAGTTTAGAAAGTGATCTTACCTATGGATAGGAGAGATCAAATTCTCGGGAAATTTGGTAACCTAGTTGGGAAGGACCATGGAAAGTCTTGAAGGTAATTTCGAATAATGCGTACGAGGTCGAAGAGTTAGCGGATGATAATCGAATTATGCGCATAAATGGAAAGTATTAGAAAAAATATAAATCATTACTACAAGAAATCAAAATAACGCAAAATTGATTCAAAAATATAAAGGAAGACATTAATAAATTAAAGCCACCAACGGGTAAAGTACAAAAGCGTCGAACATTAATGCATTACATAAACATTCGACGAGTGCAATCAATTTTTATGATGAAAAAGAGGAAGGCATAGAACCCGTTGGAACGACGAGGGCCACACAAACTTCCTAGGCCATACCAACAACTGCTATGGCCACATCAACCTCTCAGGCCATCCCCACAGCTTTGATGGCCGCACAGACGTCCCAGGCCATTCCGACATCAGGGGTTTTGAATCATGCGACAGGTCGAAGAATGCCATATGGCATGTCGACTTCGATGATGCACGGTCTACATACTAACCCATCTGCATCTTTAGAAACCCTGAATGTATCAATGCCCCAACTGTTCAACCCTGGGGTAAGCGTTCCATTTGGAGCGCCCCAAAAATCGTTCGCACCATTTGGGTCTCCCCAACAATCGTTGACTAACACCTCTTTGAACGCGTTAAGAAAGCAGATGGAGGAAACCAACCACGAGATGGTTAACATGGTGACTCAACAGATAGGCGCGGTAATCAACCCTTTAATTCAAGATTCGAATAAAAGTTACCAGGCATTGTCCGTTCAGATGGAACGAATGGCCGACTTTTTTAGCACTCCCGCAGCGCGAAATGTGCCAACGCCTCGAAATCTCAGTGCTGGGTTGACAAAAAGCCCTACAGTTGGTCAAATAAACCAAACGCCTGAGATTCGAACACAACCACAAAAGGTGCCAATACCGCCTCAAGAGGAGTCTGAAACGGTACCAATATTGGTAAACCGGCACCAAGATGCGGACCAAGTGGTCGTGCAAGCCCGTCGAAACAATTACGAGGGCCAGAATAATATGGCCAATATTGTCGAAGCCTTGCTAGCCCAAAATGGTTTCAATATGGGACTACACAAGCCAAATTTTGTATCAGCATTATCCGAATATGTGTTAGAAACCGATTTGCCGATAAATACAAAAATCCCCAAATTCACTAAATTTGCTGGGGAGACTAACGAATCGACTGTCGAACACATTGCTCGATATCTCATGGAGGCCGGTGATTTGGCAAATAATGAGAATTTGAAAATGAAATATTTCCCAAGTTCTCTAACGAAAAACACTTTCACTTGGTTTACAACATTACCTCCTCATTCCATTTTTAGTTGGAATCAATTGGAGAAGGCTTTCTATGAGCAATTTTACATGGGACAGTCTAAAATAAGTCTGAAAGAATTGGCCAGTGTTCGACGTAAGACACATGAGTCAATTGATGATTATTTGAACAGATTCCGCTTGCTTAAGACCAGATGTTTCACATCAGTGCCAGAGCATGAACTGGTGGAGATGGCCGCAGGCGGCCTAGATTACTCTGTTCGAAAGAAATTAGATACCCAATATCTTAGAGATATGGCGAAGTTGGACGATAGAGTTCGACAAGTCGAACGGTTGAAGGCTGAAAAAGCCTGGACCAATAGATTCCCTAAAAGGGAGAAGGTTTCCTATGTATAGGCAGGAGATAGCGACCCAGAATTCGATTGGGGATCAGATACCGTCGAAGATAGTGAGATTAATCTCGCAGAATTAAAAGATGGGCCATATTATACCTGCAAACTACTAAGACCTTCAAATGGAAAAATTCCTGAAGAGCCTAAAAATGATAAATATCCTCCTAAAACTTATACTTTTGATGTTTCTAAGTGTGAGGAGATCTTCGATCTCTTAGTCACGGATGGCATAATTTTGGTGCCACCAAGTGTGAAACTGCCTCCTTTAGAACAAAGGAGGAAGAGACGATTCTGTAAATTTCATGGGTTTTTAGGCCATAACTTATCTCGTTGTACTCGTTTCAGGGATTCTGTGCAAAAAGCTCTCGATGAGGGTCGATTGAAGTTTGGAGATAAAGCTAAACAACCAATGCAAGTTGACGCAGACCCTTTGAAAAAAGATGACTCCATGTATGCCGAAATAATTGGCATAAACATGGTTGATATCGTGGAAGACTTTGGTAGGAAAATCCCCGCCGAGAAGCCAGCATTTAGCGAAAGTCCACAAGCCAAGGACGAGATGGTTACTGATGACCATCGATCCATAGATGCGTAGATCACTGAAGATCAACTTGTCAAAAAGATGGAAGTGGCTTATCCTAAGGCAGAGGAAGATCTAATCGATTTCCTAAACAGATGCAAGATCTCAAACACCAATGCCATGCTCTGTCCTAGGTGCAGCGCAGTTTTCGATAAGGAGGCAGCGAAATTTGTCGAAGGATTCCTACCGCATACAGAGCGCAAAAGCAGACGGGTGGAAAACCGCCCAAAGTACGGGTTCAACAAGAGAGGTGTCCCCTATAAAATGAAGCCCTCAGATCAAGGTTCAAGTAGAACTCACAAGGGCACTTTTAATCCTCCTCTAAAAAGCCCAACAGATACTTGGGTCTTCTCAGGGGGGAAGAAAACATGTCATGCTACCCCTCCAACCAAATGGGTGAAGAGGATGGCCACAACACCTCACCAAAAAGAGGCATCGAATGCTAAACGGTATGCCTACAACAACAATTACAAGGGTAAAAACCCTATGACAAAAACACAATGGCGCAGGTATCAACGCCAGAAAAAGGTAAACACCTTGAAAGAAATCACCAATGTTGGCAAAAAGGAGGAAAAGCAAGAAGCTGTTTTCGAAATGGTCAAGAGACCAGCCACCGAAAGGGATATTTCCTCCCTTGCCCACGTTGGAGAAAAATTGTCCAGAAGAAGACGACGAGATGACCTCAAATTTTTCTAGGTCGGAGCCAAGCTTCGATGTAATATGCGTCGTATCGGTGCTGCCAATCGAATACGATGTTCCATCAGAGGTCAGCGACGTGGAGAGTGACTTCACTGAAGAGATGGCCATCCATAGGCCATTGTGCTACTCTGTCAAGAACAATGGTTGTGTTGAAGATCAACACGCGCTTTTCGATTCGCTGGTCGTCTCGATGAGGCTTCACCTCAAACCATTGTTTATCCAAGCAAAAATTAATGGTGTGGGAGTTAACAAGGTACTGGTGGATGGAGGCGCTACCGTCAATCTATTACCCCTGTCATTCTGAAAAAAGATTGGACTCTTTGACTCTGATTTGAAACCCCACAACGTGGTTCTCACTAATTATGAAGGAACGACTGGAAATTCCCTTGGTGCTGTCGAAGTCGATCTGGTGGTGGGAAGCATAAGCCGGAAAACCATGTTCATGGTAGTTCCATCCAAAGCAAACTTCAATGTGTTGCTGGGTAGAGAATGGATCCACGGCGTGGGGGCAGTGCCTTCCACTCTGCATCAAAGAATTGTTATATGGAGAACATCAAGGCTGACCAAAGTTATTTCTTGGCTGAAGTAAATAACATTACCAAGAAGAATTTCGACATAAAACTCGCGTCCATTCCTCCAGTGATGTCTCTTGGTCCCAAATATACAATTTCGGAAGATGAAAGGTATTCTATGAGACTACAACCAGGAATCGGTTTTGTTTGAGAAGGAGAGTTTATTGATCAGGATTACATAATTGTGGATGATGATGAAACTCCTTTGAGAGAGGAAGATGTGCTGAGGACAAGATCCTCGACATACAAGAAGGTGACTAGGAACTCTGCTTAAAAGTCGCCTGCATGTCCAATCTCACCAGCTGGCTGGGATATCGAAGAGTGATCCATGTTAGAACCCAGTATTTGGGATAAAATTACGGCCTACATGGCCGAGAATAAATCTAATGCGGCCAAAGAGGCCGAAATTCTGCAGAAAGAAGAAAACGAGACTCTCGTAGAAGATACGGGTGATGACTTCGTTGAAGATCAGAAGTTAGATTGCATCTACGATGACGAACCTTTGGGGCTCGAGGAAGATCCTATGGGATCTACGACTAAAATGAGAGCCCAGGATCCTCTTGAAGAAGTGGATATAGGAGATGGCACTGTCAAAAGGCCAACTTATGTAAGCACCACAATTGCTAAAGAGTTCAAAGATCGAATTGTGGAGCTTTTGAGGGAGTACAAAGATTGCTTCGCTTGGGACTACGACGAAATGCCTGGCTTGAGCCGAAAAATGGTGGAATTAAAATTACCAATTCGACCAGGCAAGAAGCCCGTAAAGCAGATTCCTAGAAGATTTGCGCCCCAAATCTTGCCAAAGATTAGAGAAGAAATCGAAAGACTCCTAAAATGCGGTTTCATCAGGACCGCCAGGTATGTAGATTGGTTAGCGAATGTAGTTCCTGTTAAAATGAAAAATGGAACTATTAGAGTTTGTATTGATTTTAGAGATTTAAATCTCGCCACTCCCAAAGATGAATATCCTATGCTAGTGGCAGAAATGCTAGTGGACTCAGCAACAGGGTTCGAATATCTGAGTATGCTTGATGGCTATCCAGGCTATAACCAAATCTTTATTGTTGAGGAAGATGTCTCAAAGACTGCATTTCGATGCTTGGGGTCATTAGGGTGTTACCAGTGGTTGGTAATGTCATTTCGATGAATTCGATGTTTCATGATTTTATAGAAGATTTCATGCAAGTTTACATCTATGACATTGTCGTAAAGTCATCTTCAGAGGATAGATATTTAGAACACTTACGCCGATCTTTCGAAAGAATGAGGCAATATGGATTGAAAATGAATCCATTAAAATGTGCGTTTGGTGTTTGTGCAGGTGATTTTTTAGGTTTTGTTATTCAAAAGAAGAGAGTTTAAATTAACTAGAACAAAACCAAGGCAATAATGGAGACTTAACCCCCTTCGACGAAGAAAGAGTTGCAATCCTTGTTAGGAAAAATCAACTTTCTTAGGAGGTTCATATCGAACCTAAGTGGCAGAGCACAAGCTTTTTCGCCATTACTTCGTCTGAAGAAAGAAGATGTATTCAAATGGGAGCCAGAGCACTAGAAGGCTTTTGAAGAAATTAAGTCATATTTGACTAATCCTTCTATACTGTCATCTCTTGTGAAAGACAGAAGGATGAAGTTGTACATAGCAGCATCTGAATATACTATAGGTTGTTGGAACAAAGGGTGTTTCACAATTATACCACTTAAGTTTTGATGATAACAAGGTATTAAAAATTATCAATTGGATATGCTAAATATTTATTCAAGTGTACAGGACCATTATTAAAGATTTATTTACAAGAGGTTCTGATTGAATGAATTAAAGAGCAAAGAAATTTTAGAATGAAGCTTGAAGAACATCTGAATGAAAGCGCTCCTGGAAAATCAGAGTCAGAATGCGTCTGAAGAAAGAGCTTCTGAAGATGACGTCATCAGAAGCGAGTTCTTCAGAGGCAGACTCATCAGAAGCAAATAGTATCCAGAGGCAGATTCATCAGAAGCAAAGATTCTTCTCACACTGAAAAGCGTTGACAAAGCATAACGTACGAAAAGTACAACCACTATGCCTACGCCTGTTCCTGCAACCACCAACTCTGCACAGTGTCTTCTATACACGACAAGAATAACAGTAACTAAAGCAGAAACTTTTCCATATATGATGGAATGGATTTGAATTTGATTTCATTGTACAAGCCTCAAATCAAGCAAAGGATCAAAGGTGTCAAATCAGCTTCGCTAAATAAAAAATGATGAGCTGGCAGTTTCTAACGTCTCTCAAACTCTCTATAAATAGAGATGAAGACTTGAAGAAACATACACATAACATACACACGCGAATTGAGTTCTCCTCTCATATTCCAAGTCACAAACACTGCTCATCAACAACTTAGATAATTCTTACAAAAGCTCACATTTTAGAATTTCTAAGTATCTAAGAAAACAGAGTCTGTTCTGTTTCGTTTTGTCTTGTGAATACCTCTGATTGTATATCAAGTATTCAAAACTCTTTTCAATTCTCTGTAATTGTTTTAAAGTCTCTTGCTTGTGTGCTTGAGCATTTGAAGTCTCTTGCTTGTGTGCTTGAGCATTTGAAGTCTCTTTCTTGTGTGATTGAGCAAAGGAAGTCTCATACTTGTGTGTTTGAGCAACTTGTAATTTGATATTACATTTTAGTGAAACTCTCCTTGGAAGTGCAAGGGGGACAGGACTACTTCCGGTTTGTGGAAGGAACCTGTATAAAATTGCTTGTGTCTTCTTTCTTTCTTGCATTTGTTCTTTATTCGGCTGCTAAGACTCTGAACTCTGATCAGAGTCTGAACTCGATCAGACTCTGTATCCTGAGAACAGTGTTATTTTTCGTAAGAAAGAAACATTTTTGAAAACACAATTCAACCCCCCCCCCCCCCCCCCCCCCCTTCTTGTGTTTTTCCCACCTTCATAGGTAGCATGTTAGCCCAAGAGGATGAAAATGGCGTAGAAAGAGCCATTTATTACCTTAGTAGGGTATTAAGCGATGTTGAAACAAGATATCATCCTAGTGAAAAGCTATGTCTTTTTTTGTATTTCTCATGTACAAAACTTAAGCATTATACCAAGTCTTTTGATGTTTATATTTATTCTCACTTTGATATAATTAAACACATGTTATCAAAACCAGTCCTGCACAGCAGAGTTGGTAAATGGGCCTTAGCACTTACATAATATTCATTGACCTATCAATCCCTAAAATCTGTGAAAGGCCAAATAGTCACTGATTTTATTGCTGATCACTCAGTAGATGAACCATTACATGGGGGCATCAAAAGTCAGCCTTGGCAGTCGTATTTCGATGGATCCAGCCATAAAAATGGCACTAGATCATAATTGTGGTTGTTTTGCCCAAGAACGATAAAGAGAAACACAAGTTTTGAATTAATCAGTTTTGCTCGAATAATGAGGCTGAGTATGAAGCTTTGATTACGGGTCTAGAAATTGCACTCAAATCGGGCGCAAGATTCATTGAAATAAGAGGTGATTCGGAGTTATTTTGAAACAACTGACAAAAGAATACAAGTGTGTCAACGAAAACTTGGTCATGTATCTCGCCTTGGCTAATGCATTACTAAAACGTTTTATTCATGTCGAAATCCGACACCTTCCCTGTATAGAAAATCAAGAGGCGAACGACTTAGCCCAAATGGCTTCTGGGTACAAAGTTTCAAAAGACCAACAGCAGGAGCCGATTGAAGTCAAGAACAAGCGCAGTTCGAATGAAACTCTCCCTAAGAAATTTGTTGAAACCAAAACTTGGGGGGATAAGAACATCTCAAAGGCACTCACATGGTACTAATCTAATCGAAATTCTGGTTATCAACAATTTAACCGACGACGATTGGCGAAAGCCCATATTGACTTACTTAGAGAATCCAGACGGTACGACTTGTCGAAAAATAAAGTATCGAGCCTTGAGCTATGTCTTAATAAGCGGCGATTTGTTCAAAAAGACTCCAAAAGGAGTTTTGCTTAGATGCCTAGGGGAGACGGAAGCATATTTGGCTGTCTCCAACACGCACAGTGGTGTTTGTGGCACATACCAAACAAGCCACAAAATGAAATGGCTTTTGTATCGACAAGGCGTGTATTGACCAACTATGCTGAAAAACTGCATAGAATTCGCCGAAGGTTGTCAGGAGTGCCAAAAACATGCTAGAATCCAGCGTGTGCCTGCAAGCGAATTACATTCAATAATCAAACCTTGGCCATTTAGGGGTTGGGCTTTGGATGTGATTGGACAAGTTAAACCTAAGTCATCAAAAGGCTATAACTATATCCTGGTTGGAATAGATTATTTCACTAAATGGATAGAGGCAATTCCCCTAAAAGAAGTTACCCAAGATGAGGTCATAAATTTTATTTAAAAATATATTGTATATATTTTTGGCATTCCAGAAACCATTACTACGGATCAAGGATATGTGTTCACTGGTCAAAAGATGGTAAAATTTGCTGAAAACACGGGTTTTAAACTATTGACTTCGACACCATATTATGCTCAAGCAAATGGTCAAGTTGAAGTAGCAAATAAGAGCCTTATTTCCATTATTAAAAGGAAAACAAGGGGCAAACCCAAGAATTGGTACGAGGTTCTTGGCGAAGCTTTGTGGGCATGTCGAACATCTCCCAAAGAATCAACGAATACCACACCATTTAGATTGACATTTGGTCATGATGTTGTATTACCAGTCGAAATTTTACTCCAATCAACCAGAATTCAAAGGCAATTCGAAATTCCAACAAACCATTATTGGAATATGATGTTAGATGAATTGGTTGATTTGGACGAAGAAAGGTTAACAACACTAGAAGTCCTTGCGAAGCAGAAGGAAAGAGTGGCGAAGGCCTATAATAAAAAGTGAAATCAAAGCTATTCGTTCAAGGGGATTTGGTGTGGAAAGTCATTCTGCCAATGGATAAGAAAAATCGAATCTTGGGAAAGTGGTCTCCCAGATGGGAGGGACCATGGCAAATATTAAGAGTCTTTTCGAACAATGCGTATGAGATCAAAGAATTGAACGATGACCAAAGAATTTTGCGCATAAACGGGAAATATTTGAAGAAATATAGACCGATGCTACAAGAAATTAAAACTGTACAAGAATAGTTCAAAAAGGAGAAACAAAACATGGCATTGTTTAGGATAAATGCCAACTAACGGGCAGGTTACATAAATATTCCCAAAAACGGATAAAACAACCAGCCCTTACAATACAAAAGCGTAGACCAAAAGAAGCTTAAGATGCTAAAAGACGCTACCAGTGATGAGTAATGCCACAAACTTCGATAAGCCATCGAATTATGGAATCAAGACGGCAGCGAAGGCAGAAGTTATTTAAAGCATACTCATCATCATCAGTCGGAAGATAACCACGGTAGTTTCCCCGCCTCATCCCATCTCCTGGACAGTTATGCCAGTTATTGCAGAATCTACGGCGAACCATGCCTAGGGGCATGTACCTATCGTACCAAGTACAGCGAAACCTGAAGGAGGTAGTACCTCCCAAAATATCCACTCGATAGCGAGAGATACGCTTAGTCATCAAAAGATCCCAGAGATCTTTCAAGAGTTCACCCTCGTTTACAGGAGGCAGAGCAGTAGCCTTTATTAAAAGGTGAAATTACTTGGCGCTATTTGAGTGAGCAGCTTTAGCATTTGACAACAATCGCCGTATTGTGCCAAAGTTTGGGGTAGCATGCAACATGTGCTGAGAACACCTGAGAATACAGAACATAGGGTTCCCATGATCCCATAGACGGTTCATGAAAACAAGTTTTTCATGGGTTAGGTCAAGATCAGTGAGTAGTGGAATGCAATTGGTGAAAACAGCCCTAGAAACAGCAGGATCCCTGCAAAGCGCTGCATGCCTCTTGTTGGTTCTCTAGAAGTTGAAGAGATTGTACATGTTGTGAGCAGCAACTCTTGCAGCAATGTTGATTAGCAAATCATCATTCAAAAGATCCATCTTTAGAGGGGATTTTTCTTCTTAAGTGGAGAAGTTCTTTTTTAGCTCTGAACAAAAGAGAGAAAATAGAAATGATCTAAGCTTGCAAGAGAAGTTGAAAGATTTATAGACGAAGGAATTGAGGAGTTGAGAGAAGTTAGACTTGTACCGTTTCCCTACCCTATCCATATGCACACTCGTCGAAAAAGATCAACGGTAGCAGATGCGCTTTGAAAAAGGGGAAAGTGGTAAAAAAAATTATTTAATTTGTGTGGTTATTATTATCATTATGTGGAAAAATTATGGTTTTCTAGGCCGGTTAACTTGTAGGTTTTTTCACAAAAAGAGACCTTTTGGTTTCTCATCATTGCGTTTTATTGAAACTTGTTCCAAGTATCAATTTTGTAATTTTTATGAATCGATAGATTGAGTTGTGTAAGAAAAATTCAAAATATTATCAAAAAATGGTTGTTGAACCATTAATAAATTACAAAACTTAAAGGAACAGAATATTTGAAGTTTGGAACTCACGAAGAGTTTTTAAATTACAAATTTAGAAGTGAGTTTGTTCATTTGATTTTTATAATCACCAAGCCTTTCGTTAAAAGCTTTGTCATCTTCAGTAAGTGCAGCTATCTCTTGTTGATACAGCTTAGACTCTTTGGCTTTTTGTATGGCCACTTGAGCTTCCTGCTTCATGAGGTTTTCTTGGGCTAGGAGTTTGTTCTTCTGAGTTTCCAAACTTAGAATCTATGCCCTGTATTTTGCAATGGTAGAATCAATTTCTGCTACCTTTTGCTAGTTAATTGGAATCTCCTGTCGAAAGACCTCAAGCTTGGCTTTGAAAATAGCCACTTTATCTAGTAATTGATCACAGCGCAAGGTTATTTCTTCGAGCTTGGCTTGGGTAACTCTCTGTTGTTGAAAACTCTGGCCAATAACTTCCATAAGGGGTGCTAGTGCTCGAGAGAATTCTTGAATCTTCGATCTAGGAAGGAGGGAACTTAATCTTCAGAGTAGCTCTTTCACTTCAGCAATGATGCTATCATCCTGTTTGATAGCGTCAAACAGGTTGGCTTCCAAGACCTTACTTTGAAGCTCTGCAAGAATATTCTCCTTCGAAGTTTCTGACACATCATCAGCGGAGACATGGGAGGATTTTCCGGTACTCCTGGATAGGAGAACATCCTGCGCCAAAAAGTCAAAAGCATCTAGAGGATTGGCCTTCTCAAGTTGATCGAGATCTTCCTGACTGATAACCTTGGCAGGCTAGACATTTTTCGCTAGCACAACTTCAGTCAGTGGCTTTTCACTCGGAACATTTGTTTGGACCAGACCATTAGTTTCATCTCTCAAAGCAAGAATATATTGGTCCGCCACATCATTGAGGTCACTGTCTTTGACCAATGTTGCCCCAGCTAAATCTTCGCCTGGCACTGATGGAAGCGGGCAATGAGAGGTTGGTTAAAATTGAGGCGGAGGACTACTAGTCTCGACGCCCTCATATTCTTCAGCAATTGGTGATGGATTGGCCTGGTCAATAGATACGAGCTGTGCATGCTGAGACTTGTCAGCTTAATTATGTTTCATACCCTACATAGGGAAAACGTTGGTTGCTAAAGTAAATTTCGGATTCTGAAACCCAAACGGATATAAATTTGGCTTAGATAAGTGAAGTTTCTACCTTCGAGCCATTGTCCCCAACATGGGAATGGGCACTATTAGGATTCGAATCTCTGTGTTTCCTCTTTTTAGAACTTGATTCACCTGAGGACTTGTCAGCAGCAGTGGTTTCGATGGTCACATTCCGGGTTTCCTGTTTCCTTTTCTTTCGACTCTCTTGGGCTTTTGGTGCCTCAGTAACTATGGTAACCTCAGCAGCAGTAGGAAGAAATTTAGGCTGCAGATCGAATTTTGGGTTTAGCCCCATTTTGAGACGGGTAAAGTACTGATCGAAAGAAAGGGACTTACAGTTTGTTCAGTTGCAGTTTCTTGGGTTTCATCGGGAGTTGCCTCAGGAGAATGTGGAACCTTCTTTTTTCTAGTTTAAGGACTTTCTTTCTTTTGGACGATCTCTCCGATTTGGACTTCGAGGGTCTCTGAGTGCTTTCGTCCTCATCAGGTCCTTCATCCCCTGACTGTAGGGGAAGAGCTGCAACAAATGGATAAACAGATAAGTAGTACATTTCTCTGAATACTTATATGTTGATCCTACCAATCGAAAAGTTTCATACCTACGCCTATTGGAGAAATGATTTCGATATATGGCAGGCCTAAATGAAGGAAGCCTTTAAAATTACTTAAATAGTATTTGGTCCAAGTCACCTTGTCCTTTTCTCTAGTTATTAATCGTTGCCTCATGCCTAACAGTGAATCACAAGGTAGCCATTTTGGATATGGCGTCCTGAAAGCGAGGGCTAACTTGATGGTTGGAAAAGCTGGAAGTTTCATTTTGAAATGCAACACGAAAAGATATTTACTAGGGGTAAAAGGTGGAAATTTTGTTGTTGGGATTTTATCATAAATCTTATCTCGTAAGGTTTGAGTAGTGTAATGGACTGTCCTTTTTAGATGCAAAGGATCATATGCAGTTTGAAAGAATTTTTGAAAAGCTTGAATTTCTCGAATATGCGTACCTTTGTTCTTCTTCAATTTTCTCTGCACATTAAAAGCAAGCATCAGTTGAGGAAGCAAAGAGTTGGGATCTACACGAGTTGAGGAAGCATCAGTTGAGGAAGCAAGCATCAGTGCATGCAAAAGATGAAACAAAAGGAATGGGCTTGAATGCAAGTTTTTGCTCCTGAGCTCGACGTAAGGTTAACCTCCACATATGTTCTATCAAGGGTTGTCTCAAATCATTCACACTCTGGTACATAGAACTAGGTCTTGGTTAGACCAGACCAAATTGTCTGGCGACGTGGTTCGGTTGATAACCATAAATCTCGTAAGGGCTACCAGATGTTACCTTGCTAGAGAGAAATGTGGGAGTAAGATAAGCTTCCCATATGTCATTTGTTTCCGCCTGATCTTCGATTGAAGTAGCCGGAAAAGCTTTGGTGAACCAAGCTGGCCCTCGAGTCCTGGTTGTAAATGGGGCCATAGAAGGTGTGAATACATCACAACTTAGAAAAACATTGTAGGCAATAGAGAACAAGTCTTGTGAGCTCCTATTACCATATTGAAGCATGGCTAGACCTATTCCTTCGATAGATCTCTCTTCGTGTGCCTTCGAAAGTTTGGTAGGAAGGCTGATTGCCAGCTTTGTTTTAAAAGTAGCCAAGAGCCACAATTGAAACAACCAAATAGGGCCAGGTATGATCAGACTACCACTGAATTGAAATTCTTTGATACTTGCCACTGTGTGATTCAAATGTTCATATAAGGATCCTAAGATAAGCTTGCCTAGGCAGATGTCTCGACCTTCATGAAATTGTATAGCGAGAGTTGTGAATTTTTTGGGAATTTGTAGGGATCTTGAACAAAATATATACATAGACAACATATAGGTGAGAAAGTCTATGTGCTCTATGTCAGACACTTCAGCACTTGAAGTAACATGGTGATCTAGTATAAAATTACCATATGCAGGTCTGGTGAAATCAAAAGAAAGTTCTGAAACGTGGTTGTCTGGATCGAACGTTTGGCCAACAGGTTTTAGACTAGTAAGACCAGCTACATCCAAAAGAGTGGGTGTAAGCAAGCCATATTTTAAATGAAGGCTACAAGTCGAGGGGTTCCAGAAATGTAATGCAGCAATTATCATTTCACTATGATACTTTGGTCCTTGTCTCGACAGCTGAATAAGGTCAAAGATTCCCATTTCTTTCCAAAATTAACCTTTCTGCTTTTCCATCTTGTCTAACCAACATAGATACCTCTCATTGTTCTCGTACCTGGGTTCTGTCCTAAATTTAGATTTCAGGAAACTTAGGTCATAAGGACCTTTGGTGAAAATCAGGGGAGATCGTTTTTCAAAACAAGGGAAGACAACACTAGGGTTTTCTGGGTCTTATGTGTTATCTAGAAAAGGTCCTAGAAATGCATGCGGTGAGTTAGGGCAAGAGGTAATTACCTCGGTTTTCCAGATTTTGTCTTCAGCTTCCTTTACGTCTGGTTCTATGATGAATTGGGGATGACCGCTTGGAATTTCTTTAGAAAAATTAATGGGTTCACCCTGAGTTGAAGTTTTTGAAGTTGATCCTTCTGCATGTGCCATGATTGAGGTGCTTCAGTGAAAATGGCGAAAGAAACGATCAAGTGTTTTTGAAAAAGAAAAGTTTTGAAACTTGTAAGGGTTTAAAGAAGGGAGCAGTTGCGAAGAAGAAGGAGGAATAGTAGAAAGTGAAATTTTTTTCGGAGATAGAAATTGTAAAGGTAAAGGTAAGTACTTTTGTTTTATAACCTTTGATCTGGACAAATGTCAACATCTTGCAGTTGACAGTTTAATTTTATTTTAAATAAAAAGTTGGTAGTTTCCAATGACTGAAAACGTGGCCCACTAGCCATGGCGGGGGCACCATAAAGGTTTCTTTGAACTGTATCTCTAGATCATGACGTCAGGGATTTGTTTGTTTCGATTGAAGGTCAGAAACATCTTCTTCTCCCTATCGAAGGATGAGTCGAAAATGACGTTTCTAGGGGGCAATTTGTTATCCAAGAATTTTTGGAGGCTATCATTAAATACGGTCAGATAGGTTGACCGAATGATCGAATTCTTTATTTGCTGGATTTCTATCAAAGTCGGATTTGCTGGGGATATTTGAAGACACGTGTCTCAGTTCGACGGTTGGAAGTTATAAAAGGGCAGCTTTCCTTGGATAAAAGTCAAAGCAAACGGATATTCCTTAAGAGACATTCGAAATTCAAATCGAATGAATAAAGTTAGTTTATTGCAATTATTGCTTATTCGAATTTAGGTAGTTATTTCATATTTGTATAAATAGTATTTTTCCTAAAGGAAAAACGGTCACAATCCAATCATACACAAAACTTACACTCAAATTATCCACATGGAAGTGAGAAACGAGTCACAAGTTGTAATGTATGAATCTGTGTACCAATTTACATTCAATCAATGCAATTTAAGTTCATTTTCTTACATGTATTTGCAATTTATTTGTTTCTTTTGAGCAATTCATTTCCTTTTATTTACGCCAATTTCGATAGGATTCAACTAGGTTGAATTCGATCACCTTCTTTATTTTCAATTATCAAAATTCTTCAAGAACAATATCAAATTACTGGAAATAACAAACGCAATATGTCCTAAGATTTACTGGTTGATCTTGCAAGTAAATATTTTTAAACCAGCGTTTGTTTACCAAAAATCATTGTAAACACAAATATCAATGGGTTACAATAATAAGTCTCCCGCCTAATTCTACCCAAAGTTCCAATCTCTTCCCTTGACCAAGAGACTCAATCATAATAGTGTTTCCCATGGTGAATCAACCCCAACCCTAGTGTTTGTTGCCAAGAGACAAACTCTATACAAACCCTAGTTTGTGTTTCCTTCTAAACCCTTGTTTCAGCCCCCTCTATCTCAAGGTTTACTCTGATACATGGTCTATATTTATAGTAAAAGTATCGCTTAAAAATTGGAACAAATCTGCACTGAAAAATACATTTTTATTTTTCGCCTTCAGCATCCTATCGTGCCACATTACGATTCCATCGTGGCACGATTTTTCTAGTGACTTGCTTTAGGAGTTTGTCTATCAAACGTGGCATGTTGCTTCCAATCATGGAACGTTTTCTCTTATTTTAAGTTGACTCTCACAATTCTCCACCTTGACTTCAAATTAGTGATGATGCCAATTTAACATCAACCACCATTGCTGCTCTTTCCCTTGCTTCCCACTACACCAAGTAGCTCCACAAGTTTACACCTTACGTCTTCAACCATTGGAATGCCTTCCGCCTTTTGAAGATTCTTGCTTCCAACTATGTCAGGATTTTAGGTAGCTCCACAAGTACACACCTTAACCTCTTCAGCCATCGGAATGTCTTCCGCCTTCTCGAAGATCCTTATATCTAAACTACACTATAGGAATTTCAGGTAGTTCTACAAGACTATACCATACATCTTTAACACAGGACATCTCCTGCTTGCTTGAAGATATACTTGTGCCCAACCACCCTTGGCTTTTAGGGTAATGCACAAGTACACACCTTAACCCCTTCAACCATCGGAATGTCTACTGCCTTCTCGAAGGTCCTTGCAGTCCAACTACACTAGGAATTTTAGGTAGTTCCACAAGTGTCATACCCCAATTTTTGACCTAAGACACCCCTGACACGTGTCATCTGACGCTGAATAATCGCTGACTTTTCAAACGAAATTTCGGCAGAGAGGTATTTTAAAATACCTCATCTTTGTTCCGAGCGGGGCCCTCTTCTCATTTTTTTTATTAGTCTTTTTCTTATTATTCATTTCCATCTTTTATTTATTTTTTATTATTCATTACCTTTATTTTTATTTCACTTTTTATTCTATTTTAATTTTAGTATTTATCTGTTTATTTATTTTATTTACATTATTAGATGATAAGTACAAAAAAAAGTCAAAATCCAAAATATACATAGTTATCCTTGTTATTATTTATTATTTTTATTAGGTGATAAGTACAAATGACCAAGTCCCAAATTCCGTAACAAACGTCTGCTTTTCTCCTCACCAAGCCAAGGAACATAGTTCTTTAACAAACCCTAACCCTAACCCTATAAATTACAACTTGCAACAACACAATGAGGAGGCACAATATCATACTTTCAAAACCCTAGCTACCGCACAATTTTAGAATTTCAAAACCTAGCCACCGTACAAAATATTTTGCCTGCAGTATAATTTCAATTCCAGTTTCGTTTGCTGATTTTCTTTTAAATTCAGCCGCTACTATTGTTACTACTTGGCTGTCAATACTTCAATTTAAATTCCATTTCATTCAATGGAGTTTCATGATTGTTATCTTGCTATAATGCTACTTTCGTTTTTATGATCATTGGGTTCCGATGCATGAATTTGCTACTAACAAGTTTTAGATTCCATCTATTTTCCCTTTAATTCACGCTGCCTCTTTCTAATTATTGCTTATTTTCACTGTGCCGTATCAATTCAATCGGTGCCGTGTCCTATTTTAATTTCTTGTAGCTGCATGTTTAAATTAGTGATTGCTTAATAGTCTTGTTCATAATTTACTTCCACTTGTTGTTCCATTCAAATCATATTTCGGTGATGTTCTGCATCTTTATTAGTTTCTTATGCAATTTGCTGGTGCTGTTATATATAGATTCTCCAGGTTCCTGGGCTGCCACTTGGTTGGATTCCAATTGTTTATTTTCATTCTCGCTGCCGCTTAATTCTAACTATTGTGCTCAATTCCAATTGCTTATTTTCATTGTGCCACGCCTTTTGACTTGTTGTGATTTGCCTCGGCTGTTTGTTTCAAGGATATTGGTGAAGTTTGGTGTTTACCGTGGTTGATCTATTCCACCCCAATTGCAAGGTCGTGGTTTCTCTCCAAAGTTAAAGAGATTCCATCGTAAAGCGAACTGGTAGCCCTTTGCATTTTTTTGATTTCTCATGAGTTCTTATCTAGTTTAGGCTTATTATTTTTATCATTCATGCATATTCATATTTATTTTTATACTTTTATGTCATTTATTTTATTGAATAGACTTTAGAATGTATATTTTATGCTTAATGTAATTTATTTATTTATTTTCGCAGACCCTAGAATGTACTAATAGGCTTTTTTGTAATAGCTTAGGAGCATGTGTGGGTGAGTGGGTGTATGCTTTATTTTTGTGCTTTCTAGTTTAGGTTAAAGGTTTTCGTGGTGATCCAACGACACCACGAAATACCTACGTTTTATTTTCTCGCTCCGTTAACTTTAATTTTAGTTTAGTCAATATTCAAAAACAACAAAAAACATGCGAATAAGAAAAAACACAAAAACATTTTTCCTCAATAAACCTTGGTTCAAAAACCAAGTGATCCTATTTTTCTTTTTATTTTCTTAATCAAATATCAATCAATTTAATTTCACTCTGAGTACATTTTCTTTTAATATAAAAAACACAAACAAATCCTCTTTTCCACTTGGCTTTTATTTTAAACTTTTTCAAAACTAATAAAAAATACAAAAACAAATCAAACGGTAATTTTTATGGTGCTAATATCTTCCCTAAAGTAGATAATTAAAGTCGAAAGGTTCTCGTAGAGTACTACGAATATTTATGGTGCTAATATCTTCCCTAAATATAACCAACCCCTGGACCCCACCTTCAAATACAAATCTTTTTAAGTCGTGAAATAATTTAGTGAGTCAAAAGCTAATCAAATAGCCTTGATCTCCAAAAAATGATGCGACAAGCCGTGCATCCAATGACCCGGTTCCTTGAAGATCTCCTTGCATCCAATCACCCTTGGCTTTTTAGGGTAATCCTACAAGCCGTGCTATACATTCTTCAACCTCTAGAATGCCTTCCGTCTTCAAGAAGAAATCCCTTGCTCTCCACTAGAGCGTAGCACCCAAGGTCCTCCATAGTCGTACCATTCCCGGTGTGATCAACTCCACCTAAAGCTGAGCTTCCAACCTCTCAACTAGCAAATGTGTACATCCCACTATGTCTTCAACCTTGAAACTCGACCTCAACAGGTATATCATGAGTATTCTTGCCTCCGCCTCTCTAGACTGATCATGAGTATTCTTACCACCGCCTCTCCACGCTGATGTTGAGTGTTTAACGTCACTCCAGACAACCACCGCTCCACCAGGCATAACTCCCAAGGTGAGAAACATTACCTTAATCTCCAAATCATCAAGGGTTTTGCTGAACTCCAGAATTCGCTCCATGGTGGCCTTTGACTCTACCATCTTGAATGAGTAAAGTTGTTGCTTTAGGACTTGCCGATGAGCCAAAGACTTTGTCATATACAAATATTCAAACTTTGACCACATCGATGTCGTGGTTGGTTCCTTTGCTACTTCTCTCAAAACTTTATCCCCGAGTCACAAGACAATGGCACTCCTGGCCTTATCCACTTCGAACTCATGGTACTTGATTATCCTTTGACCCTTGCCCCACGGTGGGCGAATATGTTGTTAATTCGATAAAAATCACACCAATAAAAAACTTGATGTGTGGAGCAAGGTAATCAAGCAACCAATATCAAAGTGGATATCAATTAAACACAAGCAAAAGTAGAAAACAACTAGAGAAAAGAAAGAGAGAACACACAAATTTTGTTTACCTAGTTCGGTCCAAAATTGACCTAGTCTGGGGAGAGTAGCCCTCCGTTCCACTATAATGATGAATAACTTTACAAAAGAGATATCAATGGGTTACAAGAATAAGTCTTCCGCCTAATTCTACCCAAAGTCTCAATCTCTTCCCGTGACCAAGAGACTCAATCCTAATAGTGTTTCCCAAGGTGAATCAACCCCAACCCTAGTGTTTGTTGCCAAGAGACAAACTTTATACAACCGTAGTTTGTGTTTCCTTCTAAACCCTTGTTTCAGCCCCCTCTATCTCAAGGTTTACTCTGATACATGGTCTATATTTATAGTAAAATTATCGCTTAAAAATTGGAACAAATTTGCACTGAAAAATACATTTTTATTTTTCGCCTTCAGTGTCCCATCATGCTAGTTACAATTCCATCGTGACATGATTTTTCCAGTGACTTGCCTCAGGAGTTTGTCCATCAAACGTGGCACGTTCCTTCCAATCGTGGCACGTTTTCTCTGATATTAAGTTAATTCTCACAACAACAAAAAATTAGATTTAGATTTTAGTGAGTTTTTTTTTAATTAAATCACTTATTTACTTAATATCATCGTGACCTCACCCGAGATAAAAAATAAATAAAATTCCTAGTGTGTGTCTATATATATATATATATGAAGGTGTCTTTAAGGAAGTTATAACTAAAAAGTGGATAATCACACCTTGAGATGTGGATTGCTAAAAAATATCTTCATGGGTGGCTTCTAGAAAAACCCATATATATAAATATATATGAGGACATATCATATGAGAATGATGATAATAGTTATTAACTCTTAGATTAACTTTAGATTGTTGTGATTAAAAAACAACACCTGTGCATCCATTTATTCTATTATTTTTCTCTAACCCATCTTTCTAACTTCCATCTTCGTCACGGATCCGGATCCCATAACTTTTGGTAGGGAAAAGTCATGTGACTATTCTCAATATCAACCCTTAATTTAATCTCATAGTTCAGATTTTGACACATGTCTCAACCTTGATTTGTGTGAAAAAAACATATATAAAACCAGATTCAGATCCATTTCACAAACTCATAGCCATAACACAACCCATAGTCATGACCCGCCGTCATCCAACCGCCACATCCGTTCTGATACGTAGCGCCACAACTCTCCTTGTCGCACCTCTCATCGACGGTGTTTATTTCCATACTTTTCCTTTTCTCTATGATGCGTTTCGACTTTGGATGCTCTAAAGTGATTGAAATATGGCCATTCATGGGAGGCATGCATTAATCTTAGATCCTCCCGTTTTCATGTTGCAGGATTTTGTTTGCTATTTTGACAGCGTTAGATAATCGGGTATATTTTTCAATTGATGGTTAATTTGATCAATTATGGTGGTTCTGAAATTTGTTGACACTGAGGTTGCTGATAGTAACCCTCGCACAATGGCAAATCTTGTCATCAGGTTTATTTCTAAGCTTCCATAATCGTGTTTTATTTTCTTTTCATTTTCTATTGATTTTATTCAGCTCCTTGTATGGTTTATATAATATAAAAAAGGGTTAATATGGCTTTACCCCTTTGTAATATAGGTCATTTCCGGTTTTCCCCCTGTAATTTTTATTTTATTTACCACGTTGTAATTTTTTCTTATTTACCCCCAAATAGGCCATTCAAAAACCAAAATTTCTAGAAAAAAGTGATTTTTGAATGACTTATTAGGGGGGTATTCTGAAACAACTTTTTTTTTATAGGAGGTAAATAAATTAAAAAATACAGGGGGAAACCCGAAAATAACCTATATTATAGGAGGATAAAGCCCTATTAACCCTATAAAAAAATTTGGTTGTTTTTTTCACTTAGTACATGATTTACAATGCTCATGTTTGTGTACACAATTCAAAATAACGAGGACATGAGAATAAATGTTGTTGGTGGATACCACTTATTGCAAAAAAAATTATTTCATATAATCATCTGTTAGCCTATATTCAGATCCTTGATTTCATTCATATTTGTTCCTTGTATTGGATGTAGGTACCAATGGATGATAGAATATTAATAATGCATGTTTGTTCAATTCATATCCATGTAGCAGTTATATTCAATTGTTTAAAATTTTCAAATTATTATCGACGTCGACGTGTTAATCTCATCTCTAGTGTCTTTGTCAACGCTTAAAAAGTTTTTATTGTGAACTAATTTCTAAAGAGATGTCGTTTCTTAATAATGTCTAATGACTTGTGAGTGTTGAAAGAAAACATATATTATCAAAAACAGTGTACGCATGATGTTTCTCAAACATAAATTGTCCAACATAAACGACTAGAAGTATGAGCTTAATCATGGAATTTTATTAATGGGCTGAAATAAGTGTTTAAAGTATTGTGTGGTCAACATAAACGACTGTTGTGATTAGTTTGCATTGAGTATATTGTTAGCTCAAGGTACATATTGTGAATGAATACCCTTTTTTCAAAGCCCTTAGTTAATGTGAAAAGTAAAAAAAAGCATTTGATGGGGTACGTTGTAGGATAATGATGTTTTTAGGACAAATTTAACTATTTTGAAAATGTGCATGCCTTTGATTTCCGATTTTAAGGTTCATTTTGATGCTAACAAATTTGTTTGTTTGTTTGGTTTTCCACGTTCAAGTGCCATAAAAAAACAACGAATTTGGCTTATAAATGTAAGAAGCAAAGAAATAGGAAGCCTCATGTCCTCAAGTTCTGCTACAAATGCCTCTAGGGCAGGTTTTGTTCACATTATATTATTTTCAATTAGGTTTTATTTTCAAAACTATTCTATTTTACCAAGAGCACAAAGATAGACTATTTTATTGTGATTCTTTTTAAATAAAACTATAAATTATTGGATATGTGTTAAGCTCAGATACAGGGAAAAGGAAAAAGAAACAAACTTGTTGAATGATTGGATATGTCCAAAGTGTAAAGGTATTAGCAACTGCAGTTTCTGCATGTAACTAATGGTTATAATGTAATTTTAGATTAGTATTGTGGTAAGAATAAACATACAAAATGATACAAAACGAAAACCACAATAGCAAACTAAAATTACAGTCTAACCATAACTTACATGTAACGACTGTAGTTGCAAATGCTTTTACACCTTGGACATATCCAATCATTCAACAGGTCTAGTTCTTTTTTCTTTTCCCCGTATCTGAGTTTAACACATATCCAATAAATTATAGTGTTATTTAAAAAGCATCACAATGAAATAGTCTACCTTTGTACTCTTGGTAAAATAGAACAGTTTTGAAAGTAAAACCTAATTGAAAATAATATAAGGTGAAACACACCTGCCCAAGAGGCATTTGTAGCGGAACATGAGGACACAAGGCTTCCTATTTCTTTGGTGCTTACATTTATAAGCCAAATTCCATGTTTTTTTTATGGCACTTCAATGTGGAAAACCAAACAAACAAACTTGTTAGCATCAAAATGAACCTTAAAATCGGAAATCAAAGGCATGTACATTTTCTAAATAGTCATATTTAACCTAAAAACATCATTATCCTACAACTCATCAAATGTTTTTTTTCTTCACATTAATGCAGGGCTTTACGAAAAGGGTATTCATTCGTAATATATACCTTGAGCTAACAACATACACAATGCAAACTAATCACAACAGTCGTTTATGTTGACCACACAATAAACAACTATTTCAACCCATTAATATAAACTCCATAATTATGTTAATACTGTTAAACACAACAATTGTTTATGTTTAAGCAACATCACACACACAGTTTTTGATAATATATGTTTGCTTTTAACACTCACAATTCATTAGACATTATTAAGTAATGACATCTCGTTTGAAATTACTTCACAATAAATTTTTTTTAAGCGTTGACAAGGACACCAGAGATAAGATTAACATGTCAACACCGATAATAATTTAAAAAATTGAAATAATTAAATGTTTTTACATATCAGTGCTACATTGATCTGAACTGAAGAAATATGCATTATTAATACTCAATCATCCATTGGTACCTACAAAAAATGCAAGGAGCAAATATGAATGAAATCAAGGATTTGAATATATACTAATAAATGATTATTTGATTTTTTTTTTTTTTTGCAATAGTGGTATCTACCAACAACAGTTATTCTCATGTCCTCGTTATTTTGAATTGTGTACACGAACATGAGGATTGTTAATCATGAACTAAGTGAAAAGACATCCAAACTTTTTTTTTTTTTAACAAAAGACATCCAAATTTTTTATATGATATAAACAATACAATGAGCCAAATATAGTTGGTATATATTAATATTTTGAGTTTAAAGATAGTAAGCAGACAATGTATTGCAACTATACACATCCAACCAATCAAAACCAATAATTTTGTCATCTCATGTTACAACTTAAAAATTAGTATATATTTAAAAAAATAATAGAAATCTGAACACGAATACCATAACTGCTTTTGTCGCCGTGGTTTAATGAAACTCAATCTCATGTTGTTTGCTTCCTCTCACGTTTTGTCTTGCACTTGCATACAAAAGCCCATACAGTTTTTGTCTTCTTCTTCAAATATGGGTTCAACGTTCCTTTCTAGAGAGAGACATCAGAGCATTGGTAGGGCAAATCCTTTCTTAATTTGAATGTAGGTTGAAAAAAAAAAATTAAACAACACTGAATTCAACTTTTAAAACCAAATTGTCAAAATATTAATATACACCAATTATATTTGTCAAGAGGCATTTTTAGCGGAACATGAGGACACAAGACTTCCTATTTCTTTGGTGCTTACATTTACAAGCCAAATTCTTTGTTTTTTTATGGCATTTCAATGTGGGAAACCAAACAAACAAATTTGTTAGCCTCAAAATGAACCTTAAATTCGGAAATCAAAGGCATACAAATTTTCTAAATAGTCATATTTAACCTAAAAACATCATTATCCTACTACTCATCAAATGTTTTTTTTAATTTTTCACATTAATGCAGGGCTTTACAAAAAGGGTATTCATTCGCAATATGTACCTTGAGCTAACAATATACACAATGCAAACTAATCAGAATAGTCGTTTATGTTGACCACACAATAAACAACTATTTCAACCCATTAATATAAACTCTATAATTATGTTACTAATGCTAATCACAACAGTCGTTTATGTTTGAGCAACATCACACACACACTTTTTGATAATATATGTTTGCTTTCAACACTAAAAATTCATTAGACATTATTAAGTAATGACATTTCGTTTGAAACTAGCTACAAACCCGTGCTTCGCACGGGGGTATAGCTGCTTTTTGGACAAACTATTATATCGGAAGGATAGATTACGGAAAAACCTAAAAGAATTTTTGAACGATATACCGCGAAACAACCAATTAAAATATAACATAATATAATAGTTATTGTTTTCTTGTATTACTGGGCACCAAATAAAAACCTTTTATTTCCGTGTTATATTTAGCCGCTTTTTCAACAATATATTATATTTGAACAATAGACTGCGAAACAACCAATAAGAATATAACATAATACAATACTTACGGAAAAAAAAAAGTGTTTATGTATTTTATTTCTAGATATACATAGCAAGGTAGTCACAGTGAAAATAGGAATTGATATGGCCTAACGTTTATCGTCAAAGTAGTCGCTTTTAAAAACTCAATAACCGTAAAGTGAATGTAGTAGAATAATTTATGAACCTGTGCCAGATCTGATCCACCACCACGCCGCTACGTGTAGTTAATCTAACCTTATATTTAATAAATTGGTTTACAAAATCACAGTTAATTATAAACCATGATGTAATATTAAGAATAGTTTGTTAGTTATTATATTTCCTTGTTGTAGATTATGTCAAAGGTTTTATATACGTCGAAACTGAATGATAAGACGATATAAATCAGTTAAAGAGGCATTAGCTATTTTTTTGATGCAAATGTGTGTTCATCTTAATTAACTGAATACTAAATTGTAGTTGAGAGCCGCCTTTCACATGATTTACAGGAAAGACAGATGTCACCTATAATATAGTATTTAGCTCCTTTAGGTGAAACCACCTTTGTACCAGAAATTTAGCTTAATGTCTTTGAAACTGCTTTATATCGATTTTCGTTGAGTTCTGACATATACAAATCCTTTGACATAATATATAACAAAGACATATAATAACTACCAAACTATTCTGAATATTACATAATGGTTTATAATTACCTGTGATTTTGTAAATCAATGTATTATATATAAGACATAATTGACTACACATAGAGGGGTGGTGGTGGATTAGATAATGTATAGGTTAATAAATTATTCTACTACATTCAATTTACGGTTACTTAGATTTTTAAAGTTAATACTACCTAAATGTTGTCTTATCTACAACACCTTATTTACCTAGTTTTGTCTCATCATACCGTATATTTTAGAGATATTTGAAACCCCTTGATTGATAGGATTTTATGTGCCAAATGTGTTATATCCATTTCCAATATAGATTTATCTTATTCTTGTTCTTGATCATACACGAAGTATAGCCTCCATGCCGTAATTGTGTTAGCCGTTCTGCATAACCTTTGATGTGTGTGGTTTTTAGATTGGCCAAAGTTACTGAGAAATTTTGTTAATA
This sequence comes from Medicago lupulina, assembly GCA_958299785.1. NCBI lineage: Eukaryota > Viridiplantae > Streptophyta > Magnoliopsida > Fabales > Fabaceae > Medicago > Medicago lupulina. Next base: position 60,383,168 of record OY283139.1, on the reverse strand, counting down.
TCTGCAAAATGAGTCGTAGCAAAGAAGTTAATAAAACATATATTTCATAGATAGGGTGATTATAGTTTAATGAATTTTATTTAACAATGATAAATATTTTAAACTAACGCAATTATTTATGCCTATAGTACCTCACTGGTTGCAGCCAAGAAAGAAAGTCCATTTGCCTTGATTGCCAACAATGGGGCTGTACTCATGTTTCCTTCTTTGTTAGCTGTTGATGTCTGAATCATAGAGGAAAGGTTTGACTCCATTTTGTATGTAGAGATTAACATATTTGTGGTCTCAAAGTAATTTTAGATTAAAGTAAATAGAAGTAGGATAAGGGATTCGGTTTAAAAAAAGAAAATTGGAATTCGATAGGAAAAATATAGGTGGCATGTTGTGAAGAAGAAAATGAATGCCATATTCATACATGGTAATGAGAAAATACATGTATTATATAGATGGTCCATTGAAATATATTTTTTGCCTGATGTATCTAACCTAAATTGTGAACATGGTTGTTCTAAAGCTTTGGAATTGTGACTTTGTTTTGTAGTGTCACATGAGGGAAGTGTAATAATTCCATAAAAAATAAGGACAAGAGATGCATGCATAAATGACCAAAATGGTTTGGCAAGCCTTGGAATTGTTAGCTTGTTTTTTAGTTTTACTTGAATATAGTGCCTTAGAGAAGTCATTTTTCAATTGCATGTGATTTCTTAGAATGAATAGAAACATGTTTTTAAGAAACCTACGTTGAGAAAACATCATAGTTACAATAGATAAGATCTATGTACAATGATGAAATGATCTAATACCCTTATGTTAAACAAATCTCTAATTTTTTTGTGAGTTGGTTATGAGTATCACTTAAGAAAGATAGCATTTTCTCTAGCCATATACTGATAGATATATTAATTCAACAAATTGACAATGAATAAACATTTCATTTTAAACGAATCTACAAATACTGATAGATATATCAATCCAAGATATTGATAATGAATAAACAGTTCATTTTAAACAAATCTACCTTTGTTGATCTTTGGCAAAGCATGTGTTAGAATTTCAGAGATAAAGATAGAGAAACATTGAAGTCTAATGTTAAAGTAAAGGAGTAAGCCATTAATTTTTATTGCCTAATACATGTTTAAGGCTAAAAAGGGCAGTCCTAATATTTGCAGCAATTGGTGCCCCTATGATCATGTATGATCCGTGCGTAATGTGACGTGCATTAATCATTGTTTTCCATTCACCGCCTAACCTCCAGTTAGCTTGAGTTAAAGTCCCGACGATGACGCTGCAGTTCCATTTGTTGCCATTATCGTCTATCAACATTAAATCACCGTTCTTCTTTTCTAAACATTGTTCACGGAAGATAGATGGTTCCAACACCTTCAATATGAACAAAATATATCATTACTTAAGCACATTCAAAAAAGAGATATTGCGTTGCATGTAAAAGTAAAGTTAATGTAACTTCTTACCAAAAATCCTGAGTTGATATCTATTTGTCGTAGTAACCTTTCATAATAAATGGTGAAGTTATGTGGGTTATGTCGAAATGAAAGTTTGTACACTGAGTCAACAATTCCATCGAATATGACTCCATGGTCGACATCTCTATCAATCTCAAATCTCATTGCAGGCTCGTAAATAGGAAAAACTAATTTTTTCTTATTCTTTGATCTTATTCTCTTGATGCCGAAGTTTCCACCTCCCACGTAGATTAGAGTTATCCATACTCCAGTGTTTAGGCCATAAAAATCTCTTAGCGCACCAATTCCTGTAGTCAGAACTATGCATTTAGCCATTTTATCAACTCTGATCTCAAAAGAGTTGCAGTTTTTATCCATCAGGTTCGCATACTCCTCAATTTCATCGTGAAAGTTGTTTGAAAAAGACATTGGCAGCATAAGAACACCCTGTATAGTATAAAAAAAATTAAATTAAAACATTTATTTAATTGAATATTTTTAGAAGCAAGCTAAATTGTAATATATACGATCACGGACGGATTCAGTTTCGAAATCAATAACAAAAGTTCTAAAACTTTTTTCCATCGAATTCACGGTTGTTTCTGTTTGATCCCTTCTATTTTGATTGAGTCCTGGATTGAATTGCCCTGCATGTGTTGAAAAGGGAATCAATTCTTTGTTGTATTAGTTACAGAGCAAAAAATGAAATTGAAAAATGGTTCAAATTTGTCGTATACCAGTTACAGAGTAAGAGACCAAATCTGCATCTTCTTGATTGGCCATGTTTGATAAAACCTTTGACAGTCCTAAGATAGATAATAACTCAAAGCCGTATCAATTAACCGTAAATGGGAAAATGATGTACAACAGAAAAGTTAATGCATCCTTACTTAGCTATGTCGAATATTCCTGTCTACAAAAGGTTTAGGAGTTGAAACACAGCCGAAAAAACTGAAAAAACGGTAATGTCTAGCTACCACAAAAATGAATGAAATTATAATCTTTTTGTTACATTTGACTAATAAAACCAAGGTTAATAAGTAAAATTACATAAAGTTAATATAGATGTATAACATGCACAATGTGATTATACAATTTCCTATTTTGAGTAATGTTATGTCATTGAAATTTATTCACATGCTTTCCGTTATCATACCTAAGCCTTAATTTCATAACTCGATTTTAAATCTAATGACAATTCTCAGATATTATTAGATTTTCAAAAAGAGCTTAATTGCAACTTATCACTTTTATCTTAACATTCATGAATCAATTATTTTATACATTGTTAAACCTCAATAGCTGAAACATAGCAACAATCACTTATATGTTTTAGAAAAAAAAGGGTTTTTGAAATGATGTATATGGGTAATTTTTGTATTAGGTTTTATTAAGAAGAAATCACCAATTTAATAAAATGTACCTTTTTCCCTTTCACTATTTTATCTATGTAACATCTAAATTGCAATTTCAATCAAAAACGAAAGTTTGAATAATGGGTATTAACATGTCAGTTATCAATTTTACAAATTCCAATATTAAGAGATCTCTGTAAAAATGTATATGATAGAAGAGATTTTGTCTGACCTTTAGTTTCTGCCTCGTTTGGTTGCAAGAGAAGCTCGAACCTCTGCCTAGCCGTAGTTCGGTTGCCGTCCAAATTGAGGAATCGGTGGAGTTTTGCGGTGAAAGGGATGAACAAGCGTGAGAAGAGAAGAAGAGAAGAAGAAGCTACGGTTCTGGTTTTTGTAACTTTTATTTTTTCACGTATTTTGTTAAAAAAAATTTACTCCAAATGACTATTTTCCAAACCCATTCCTTTCTTATTTTTTTTATAAAACCCAAATAAATCTTTCATCATTTTTCTTATTCTGCAAGTTGTTTGTACCCAAGCCAATTTTTTTTTTCTTCTATGAACAAATGTCAAATTTTCTTTACATAACCTACACGTATGTTGTTGTGCATGCAAAACTTTATTATTATATTACTTTCAACCAATTTCCCATCTATTTAAATGTGTTTCAACCATGTATAGTTTTTATTTCAAGCAATTTATATTGAAACCATACTAAAATGGATACTATTTCTTGGAGGTACAAGCTGACTCGAGGCTGTATTGATGGTAGCACTATTATGGTAATTTAGATTTTAATTTTTACATTAATTTATTTTTAACTCTCTATATAATTATGAGAAATTTTTAATGTATATTTTAAATTTTTTTGCAGCTTCTCCCTAAAAATGTTTCTGAGAAATTGGTTTTGAATAATCATGACAGTCTAACCATAGTAGATGAAGAAACGGAGAGATTATTTGAATGTGTTATTATGACTGATCCAAGTAACGAAAATTTAAGATACATTGGTGATGGTTGGTTGGATTACATTTCAACAAAAAGTTTTTCAGTTGGATCTAGTTTAATTTTCATCTATACGATTCAATCGCGCATATTGTATGTTGCGCCGATTGAGTCAACCTAAAAATAGATCGCCATCTATAATAAGGAAAAAGGTACAATTAAAAAGTCGTTAAATGAAATTGTATTCTTATATTTATTGTAACGTTAAATTTCTGTTATGTTTATCTGATAAATATTAAGTGTTATATCTTTTGAGCATTTATCTTGTCACTAAATATTATCAAGATTATATCCTTAAGACTAAACCAGATAAAATACTGATGGCTCATGAAAATGCTAAAATTAAAATATAAAAGTAAATGTAGTAAAAAATAACTAAACCAAAGAAAATTTTTAATACAAAAATTAATTAGTGGAAGAAATTGAAGACATTCAATTTTCCCTTATATTTTATTAGATCCATAAATTTTATATAAATTTTATTAGATGTAAATGTTTTTAGAATTGGGATCGTTAGTGATTGTGAACAGAACAATCTTGATATAAATATCTGTCTTCAAAGAATATAATATAAAAAATAAGGAGTTCAATAATCTTTATTTATATGTAAATTTAAAAATGGAAAAAATGTTTGACAAAAATTTGTTCTGCCAAGAATCAAACCCAAACCCTATACCTCGTAAGCATATATTCATAACCAATCAGTCACATAGGGCTTGTTTGTTAATTAAAGAACCTAACATATATATAAATGAAGACTGCATTGTAAAATTATATTTTTAATGTTGTATTAACCATGTAGAATTATACATTTATAATTGAAATTTCATTCATTAGATATCAACATCAATTTAAATTTTGAAATACCTCTCTGAACACAACATTGGTTGTATGAGATTTTTTTTTTTTTATCTTTATCATGTATGAGTATCTTTAGACCATCCTTGCTCTTAACTCTAGATAAGGCAACATATAATTGTCCATGGCTGAATACATCTCGAGGCAAATACAAACCAACATGATCGAGGGATTGTCCTTGTGATTTGTTGATCGTCATCGCAAAAGATACTACAATTGGAAATTGTCTTCGTACAAGTTTGAACGGCCAAGGAGATTCTGAAGGTGACATCGACATTCTCGGAATATATACATAATCTCCAATATTTTTTCTAGTTATAATTTTGTCTTCAATGACATGATTTGCAAGTCTTGTCACTATTAATCGAGTACCATTACACAGACCTTCAGCCTGGTCTAAATTCCTCAGTAACATTATTGGAGTTCCAACTTTGAGTTTTATAAAATGATTAGGTAATCCAGATGTCCTAAGACAATTAAGAAATTCTGGGGTTACCTGCCCATACGCCTCACTTTCATCTTCATTGCGGTCTATCGAATCTGAGCTGAAATATTCCTTTTCCTCTCCTATGTAATGAAAGAGAGATAAGTATTGATTTATTTATTATATTATATCTGAATTATTATATTTTTAAAAATAAAATACAAATAATTTAATTACCTGGAATAAGATTTAAAATGAAATTATTGATGTCATCAACAACCTGAATGCTTGAAGCTAATATGGCTTTATTTCTCATGAAATTTTCATTATGAAAATTTTGTAACAAATTTGGATATGTGCTCTGCACAATTGCTTCAATGGGATCTTCAAAATCTGATATTAAAAGTTCTTTTGGAATATCAATTTCATTGTATCCATCATTTCCTTCACCTAATTTTCCATCTCCCACCTTCAAAATCCATTCTGAAAATTTTTGGGTTTCTTGGCAAATTTCTGCTTGACCATTTAAAAGACGCATGTTTTTGGTTAATTTCAACACATGGCATTGGTCCCAAATATATGACGCATTTATTGTTGAATGGATAATGTCAAATCTATTTCCTCGTGGTACCACTGGTAGTATCTGTCTAAAATCACCTCCAAAGACTACAGTTTTCCCACCAAAAATTTGATTTGAAGCCTTTCCTTTTACACTCATAATATCCTTTAATGATTTGTCAAAAGCCTCAAAACAATATTTATTTGCCATTGGTGTCTCATCCCATATAATTAACTTTGTTTGTCTTAAAAGTTCAGCCAATTCACTTCCTTTTTCTATGTTACAAATTGATGATTGAAGTGTAGGAATAGGAATTTTGAACCTGGAATGTGCAGTCCTCCCACCTGGCAAAAGTAAGGCGGCAATGCCACTGGTTGCAACATTAAGAACAATATCACCTCTGGACCTTAAAGATGCAGAAAGAGTATTCCACATATATGTTTTACCAGTTCCTCCATAACTATATAGAAAAAAATACTCCACCTCTTTCACTTGACACTGTTTCCATTATTTGATCATAAATTTTTTTTTTGTTCATCTAACATAAAAATATAAAACATAATATTAATTTTTCTATTAGCTCAATTTCTTTTTTAGAATAAATTTAAATAAGATAAAAATCACTGTAACCTGTAAGAGATTGAAACAATTCCTCAAAAATTTCTTTTTGCACAATGGGATCATAATTTTTTTCTTCGTATATCAATCTATTTCCAAAGAAATCAGGAATAAAATTGCTTGGATATGGCATAGATTTGAACTCTTTTAAACTTCTCTTGTTAGACTGCAAATACTTCTCAATTTCGGTGAGGGTTAAATCTTGCAATTCTTCATCTGTCAACAATAAACCTGCCAAAAAACAACCCTACATGAATAAAAGAATCCAATGTTAAACTAACATAAATGAGTATTTTTGAAAATTTTACCTCGTCTTCCCAACAATTTCCTTTGATTATAAAGAATGCCATCAGAAAGTAATCTCCAACATTTTTGCCATACATGATTAGGCCTATCCATTGATCCAGACATTAACATACATGCAAAAAGATACCTTAATGAATAACCTGAACCCCAAACAGATGCCTCTTTTATTGCCTCAATAAATTGTCCATCATCTTCTAAAAATCCTAGGGCAAAACATGCTTCCTGGAACGTTTGGTATTGGACTCCTTTAACAAATTTAAGATCGTTGTAACATGTTGGTCCCTTAGCAACTCTTAATATCATTCTTAGATAATACAACTCTCCAGCAGTGTGAGGTACCCACACAAGCCTTCCAATTGTGTACCCTTTTGTTCGAGGTTTCCACGATCTCTTTTTCTTTACATAAACAAACTTTGAAACAAATTCTACATAGGTAAATGATCTTGCCTCAGGATACAACTTATTAGCCTCCATCCAAGAGGTGAACATTGATTGAGTGACACTTGTCTTAAGCAAAACATCACCTATTTGCTCATGATCTTTATATAGTAAACAGAATTTTCACCTTCATCATGAAAGAATAACCTCTCTACAGCAGGCTTTCTACCATGTATTGGATAAGAAAATATTCTCCAACATGCCTCACTTGCTGAAACATATCTGCAATTAAGATATTCCTTTATTTCATCTAATTTTTGATGTTCAGACGATGAAGGCTGTCCTTCAATTGGCTCAATTACAGCACCAATCCTATCTGAACCCTTGTTAATATACTTAAACAAATATTTAATAGAGGAAACTTGGTTGCACCATTCCATATTTATATGAGCGTGATACTTAAGAAGCAGAGATGGATTATGTGGAACAACATGTGAATTGTTGAAAATAACACCTGATTTCTCTATGGTTCGGCCATTTTTTCTCCTTCTGTAAACAGGAAATCCTTCTTGATCAACAACTGTCACTGACCGGAATCTCTTTGGATAGTATTTAGAACATCTTCCATCTCTCATGCAAGGTGAGTTTTCATTAGCCAAACCACATGGACCGTGAAGCATATGCACCTTTACCAAATTGTATAATTCTGGCTGTTTAACAGGATCGGGTATTTCTGCAGAAATGATTCAATCAATATCATCTGGAGTAGGATACTTACTCGACGGATGAAAGAAAAGTAGAATATGTGCATGAGGTAATCCTCTTTTTTGAAACTCAATTGTATATATATCTGTTAAAAAGATAGAAATACTGAAATTAAAATACAATTGTAAAATAAATGAAATAATAATAATAGTAAAGTCAAAGAAATCTTACATGCCAAGACTTTTCCCAATATTGCCTTCTTTATCAAATCCGACATCAATTGATCAAACTTCATCTTAAAGATCCTTGCGACAACGTCGGGCCGATCATGTGCTCTCTGATGCAAAGGAGCCAACAATCTTTCAATCTCTGGCCACCTAGGATTGCATGTGAATGTAATGAAAATATCAGGAAACCCAATTTTACTGCAAATAGCGATTCCATCAAAATAAAGTTGGTCCATAAATCATCGGCCTCCAACGTAAGTGGACGGCAAAACGTATCTTTTTCCTTTGCTCGATCCTGGAGTATCATCCTGCTCTCCTTCATTATTGAGATCTTTGTATTTGGAAACTCTAAGCTTTTTTTGATTCATCCTAAGCCAACGCAGTCTTTCTGCCTCCAACATTGTGAAACCATCCACCAAAAATTCTAGAAACAATCTCCTTGAAGACAATAATGTCCTACCTTCAAACAACCTCATATGAATTCTATATGCAAGCCACTCTCTAATTGTTAACCTGTTATGCTTGTTTGCAACCAAACTATCATGAGGTTGATCAATTCCTCTGTGCGCAATATTAGGTCTATATCCATCTTCACCATACGGGAAAAGTAATGGATACTGATAAGCAAGATAGCTAGCATGAAATTCATCAATCCTCTGTAATTGTCCACCCTGAGCCTGAACAATAATATCCCTTTTTTCGGCATCACCAACGTCTCCCACAATCAATGCAGCAACTTCGGATACGGTTGGAAGATTGTATACACGACCATCTTTTTTCCTATCTGATATTAACCTTAGTTTAAGATCAGGAATATGTATTTCAGAAGACAATCTTTCTCTTGCCATTTTGAAACACTTTGCATGAGTGTTGTTTTCATACAACATCTTTGATAAATTTTCAACAATCTTGGGATCAATATTTCTATTGTTCCTGTAAATAATGCATTCATTCTTTAAAACATCAGAATATACACTAATAATATTTTTAAGAGCAACAACATTAAAAATAGATCATAATATTACCTTACACCTTGGATTCGATTCTGAATTTCATTTTCTGTGTCATAGATGTACAGTTGACCAAACTTAGGACGTTCTCCATCCCTTGGCAACATGCTGCCAATTCTATGACAAAACTGACCTTGAATTCTAACTGTTGGTGGCCCTTTTCTGTTATTAAAACTTGAATCATATTTAGCTCCAGGTGATGTAAATGCAAACATCATGTTATACGTTCTAATCTGACCAAGATAATTTTTACTCTCTGCACTTTCGTAATCAAACAATAAATGCCTTAAAAAATCAGGAGGTTCTAGCAATGTTGGCAGCTGAACCTTTCCCTTTCGACAACACAAAGAAAATTTTGGATTTTGAGAGTCTTTGCTTTTCACAAGTCGTTCATTATACCACAAAAATGCCCCACAGTAACCGCACTCATGTAAAGGATTTCCAAAATCTACATAACTTGCTACATATTACAAAAATAATGGATCATTATTAATTTAAATTTTTTTAAACCTTAACAAAGTACATATTTAAGAAGTATCTTACATCGATTGGACGATCCACAATTGTTGATTTGCTCCAATTGTATGTGCTCAACATCATCTTCACTGTCAGTATCATAGTTGTTGCTAGACTCTAAACAATTTAAAACCTAATTTTAATTAAATCAACTTAAATAATATAATAAACCTCATTAAAAAAATTAACACGCCTGCTTACCAGAAATCTGACATAGATTATAATCAAAATCGTCTTCTTCATCACTTTCAAGATCACTATCACTCTCTGGTAAAAAGATTTGAGAGTCAGGTTCATTAACCGAATCTTGCATAGTTTCCTCTGACACATCATGATGAGATTGAAGATTCATCGGTAGTTTTTTACCAAGACGACCATTTGTTTCAGATTCATTTAATACATAAGGTTGAAACGGTCTTTGAGCAGATAAAGTCTCATCAATCAAACAATCTCTATTTATAATTTTCAGATGATGATCAGAGTTTTCTTTTTCATCGTTTGGCAGAACTTGAATGGGATGCAATTGTTTGCATTCTAGATCTCCTGCATTGTGAACATAGATTTTTAATTGCTAAAACTTAACTTAACCTATTAGCATAAATTACTCAATAACCTACCTTGATTCTCCAAAACCTTTAGAATAGAACAACCTTCGTCAACATTCATCTGATTCTCTAAACACTTTAGAATAGAGCAACCTCTGTCAACATTTATCGGAAGCTGCCCTCCACTATTCATTTCATCACGTTCTACAATTTCAACTTCAGACACACGTCTCCGTTTCAGGCCATCTGCATCATCGGTTGAAATTCAATAAATTTAGAAAATTGAACCTACATTATGAGCTTAAATTATATAAAAATATACCTTGATTAGAATTTGAAAAATTAGATATCATTTGAACATAGTTCAACGCTCTTGACGCTGAACCAATACCAATCTTAGGCCTACTACGCTTCTTTTTAACCTCCGAATTCTTCATTTCAATTCCGTCATTCATTAAGTATTCAACTGAAAAAAGAGTAAGAAAAATAGTGTTTTAAATTTTATGGTACCAAAATAATTAAATACATTATTAAATTATTATAAACAAACTATATACAATCTAGAAACCACAAAACATTCAACAACAACTATTGCATAAAAGACCTATAATCGAATTAGATTATACCAAAAATCTTTCACACTCGTTTTAAAAAATTAGAATGATAAAGGAAGGTTCTTTTATCTTTGCAAAAACCAAAATATCAACGTCATTTCAATAACAATGATACGAACATGATTTCGAATATTTTTTTCATAGACCACCAACATTAATCAAAGATCCAAATTTTGAAATTTCTATTCACAAAATGCAAGCAATTTTAACTATATATCTAAGGACTAATAAAACCATAAGAAACCAACTGAAGTTCATTCAATTTATTTAATCACAGAGAGTTCTCTATAGCAAGTCCTAACTTAGTATATTACAAAGAACCAAAAAACCAACATATATTACACGTTTGTCAGCCAATATAGTAAATTCCAAGTCCTTGTAGATCGTTAATTGATTGTACCAAGTTGGAACCTAATACACTCCAAACCACCCAAAGAACCACATATGATGCATAACCAGCAGCCATCGCCAAAAACTTATAACCATTATAGAACATGCATCACACAAAGTTGCAAAAAACAGCGACAATTCTCCCAAAAAAAGGACCAACACAAAACATATCACTTCTTTTTCATGCGTTTAGCTGGGCTTTTTTCACAACTGGTAGCAGAAAAAGAATTGGCAACAACAGAGGATCCAACCTGTAAGAAACGAAAGAGAAATTGTAAATTACAAAACTTGAAAACACCTCATGCTCTACTTATTTTAAAAATTGCGCATTTATTCCTCTGCTATTTTATACATGAACTAAAATCACTTCCTAAAACACGTTATACTTACAGTCACAATGGGACCTGAGTGTAAACATTCATTAGTGGAAACAACATCCTCAACTTTCACTTTTTCAGCAACACGAATAACACCTGAACTTTCGCCAAGACCCTTCCTTTTTTCACAATCGGCTGGAAGCGTTGTATCATTGCAAACAATACTCTAAAACAACACAATTATTAACAAAACATAAGCCAAAAAAATATCTATGCAACTAACAATAATAGATGCAATTACGCAAAAGGTAGACATAATAAACCTCACTAACTCTCTGCGCCTCTGGCTGTACCTCATTACTATGAAGACGGTCCTTAATATTCTTAATGAGAACCTCATCACGTGAAAATGTATTCACAGATGCCTGACGATAATGCGGTTGATACTTGACACGCAATGCAAATTCAATCTTAAGCAACTTGTCCAAAACTTCAGGATATATATGCGGATCATCCTCTCCAACCTTAATAAATAAACACAGTTTCAAAACCTTTAAAACCTATAAACATGACTAAAAGATAAAGTAAGACTAAACTACGCAAATGGATTCACCTGTTGCATTATCTTCCTAAGACTATCAGCAGGAACTCCAAGAATTTGAAAGCATTCCTTGTCCCAAAATACAAACTCGGCTTTATGATCACGGTACTCCATTATCACAACGACTTTATACCTAATAGAATAAATATGGTTCTAAATATTACCAAAATACATTGCACCAAAAATCATCAGTTAATAATAAAACCATTAATATGGACTACCTAGTCAACGGAACCTCAACTTCCTCCCCACATGAGCATTTATAACTCGCACCACCCGACCTTGAAGCCTTAGTACACTTGGTACAGGTTTCATAATACCAACCGTATCGATTGGGATTAAACTTGAGCGTCTTCGCAATAGTAATACAAAAGGTATCCTAACATAAATGAAAATAACTAACAAAATTAAATATATTGTTAATGAAACATGTAAAAGTATACATATCTTTAACTAAATAAAACACACCTTATCGAAGTCCTTAAACTCGGAAATAGATTTAACCCCGGAGAGATTTGAAAAATCATCATTGTTAACACGTGGAGAAGAATACGACACCTGACATAAGCTCTGATCAAAGTTATGACCTTGAGCCTCAAGACTACAAAGCACATAAAAAATCTTAATCAAAAAACAGCATGTTGAAAACCAAATCAATTCAATAGAAAAACTAAAGCAAAAACAATTGACTAAATAAACCTATAAAAAACATTACAATGACAGAAATATTATTCACATAAGAAAAGAAGCTTACCTAGCTCTAAACGAATCAACAACTGGATGCTTCAAATTAATAAGCAACCTAGAACCCGACCAATTATTGCAGAGATTCGGCTTCCCATTATCTACAAAATAATAACAAAACAATTAAGAAAAACAATATAGCACAAAACCACAAAAAAATTAAATGCGCATAACAATAACCTGCAAGCTTGCATTGAGCATGAGTTAGTATCAAAACAACGGAACCCCTGTCTTTCCGCTCAGCAAGAAACGTCATCAGTTGGACAGAATATCTATCCCATAAGGTCACATCCACCACATTCCCACTACATGAACATTGATATTCTCAGAATAATACAAAATGCAATAACGAAAAGAACTATAATCTACCATAAAAATAATTCAGAAAATCACACCTCTCGTCTCTTAGCACAATGTTAGTGCAAGGTTTCTTGCCGTCACCAATCACCGTTGTCTTACGAATCTCATGGATAACACCAATGATTTCTTTTTAAAAATTGCAAAATAATGAGTAACCTCAAGATGGAAAATAAAGATCATATAAATTCACAAAACAACAAAGTTAGAATATACCATATAAAACATCATCCTTAAATATCCCTTCTCCAATCTCCTTAAAAGACTTAAATCGAAACTCAACAAAAGGAATATCATTGAGTTTATCATTCTTTGTAACCTTTGTACCAGCTCCAAATACCAACTTAAACGGATAATCCACGGGCTTGAACAAAACATCATTATCGAACACAAGACAGTTATGCAAAACATAGGTTTGGTTTTCTTCGATTAATGACCTTAAACGCTGAAAGTCGGCCTGTCTTGTAATCACATGAGCTCTGTCACCCTAAATACACAAAGATAAAAATTAAAACATAACCTTCAATTCAATTCACCAAAATCATAAAACAAAAAGAATCAATAAAAAATAAATCAACAAATTAAAGTTCACTTCCCTAACCTTTCCATCACCGATTATAAGTTCAAGATGTTGACGACCATTGCTAGCTGTTACAGTCCATACGTCAAGAACCCTAAAACCAACCTTACAAACATTTACATCCTTTTTAAGATCTTTGATAAAGCCAAATCCCCTAGACATTGAGAACTCTTCACCCAAAAACGGCAAAGCGGACACCACAGAAATGCACATTAAAATGTCATTACAATATCATACAGAGAAAAAATATGAAACCAAAACCCCTCCAATAACTCACTTACGGAAATTTCAACTGAGAATAAATTCAATCTATAAAACCAAAATAACCAACTCCACATTAAAAAAGTTTCAAGCAAGAATCACATGAACCAATCTAATGGTATCGCCAAAGTTAACCAAAAATCAAAAGGGCCATTGTAACTAAAATATGTTTAGTTACTTGTTCTCCAAGTCACCAATCTTAAACAACAGACCTTAGCATTTCAAAGAAGTGAGCTACATCCAACCAAAATATGCAACTACATCATCCATTCCTCATACACCAACAACCAATTATTCATCAATACTAAGTTTCTTTAAAAACGCCACAAATATACACATTCATGATTCACACAACTAATAAAATAAGTTGGATAGCCAAAAATATAGGCAAAAATCTAACTGGTTTTCCAAAAGGGAACAGCTGATTCATCATTCAAAAGCACACCAACAATAGCATCAATTAATCACAAACAACAAATAAAATAGACTATAATACGTTTCTTTGTGAATCAATCAGAACATGGTACTTTTGTCTCAACATCTCACAGTTTTATCAAAACTTATAATAGGTTTATTTGCAACTCAGTCACAACTTACTAATTTAGTGCCAAACCCTTACTATTTCCTCAAAAAAAAGACAATAAAAAATAAACAAAATGCCATAAAACAACAATAACTATACAAAATTTTCAAAAATAAAAAACACAGCACAAACAATTTTATCACAACTTATAATTGGTTTATTTGCAACTCAGGCACAACTTATTAATTTGGTGGCAAACTATTGCTATCTCCTCCAAAAAAATACTATCAAAGATAAACAAAATGCCATAAAACACCACTAACTATAAAAAATTAGGCAAAAAAAAAACAGAGCATCAAGAAAAAAAATTCATCAGAATCAAAAGAAAGCACGGTTTGAAACATTAGGAAACATAAGGAAGAAGATAAAAAAGGCTTAATAACAAAAACAGAGCACAAAAACAGGGAAAAATTAAAACAATCCAACACAAAAACAACATGCAAAGAAGGAACAAACAAAACACATACCTTGTAGCCTGATCACAAAGAATCCTGAAGAAGAAGATGAAAAAAAGGATCTGAACCAAAACAGAGCACAAAAACAACGAAAAACAAACATAATCAAACGAAACAACCACATGCAAGGGAATTAAAAACGAAAATAAGACCTCTGTACCTGATCAGAAACAAACCTCACGAAACAGAGGAGGAAGAGGCTCAAAACGTTAACAGAGCAACCAAAACTGCAAAAAAACCCATAAAAAAGAGACATGCAAAGCGATTAAAAAGGGGCCAAATCTGATGAACATAAACGCAGGAACCGGAACTGGAACAGGACTCAATTGAAGAAGAAGAATAAAGGAAAGAAAATGGGGGAAGAAAGTGGGGGAACATGAAAATTGAAAACGCACAAAGCAAACATATATATATATATATAGGCAGAGAGAGTGATATATCAATTTACCAAAACGCCCTTAAGAAGGGGCAAAACGGTCATTTCAACGGACATGAATCTTTTAATTAGTTAATTGATTACTTCACAATAAATTACTTAACAATAAAAACTTTTTTTCATCATCATTCACGAATAGTGTGATTAGGATTTGGCCGTCACTCCTTTAAAATGTTTCTATATTGTTTCTTTGACCTTATAAATCACTTGCTTTAAAATTGGGAATTGTTTTAACTATGTATTGATTCATGCTTTTGATTTTCTTTCGACTAGTCCAATCAATTTTTTTTTCTTCTACAAATTAAGAAATGTCAAATATTTTTTTCTTCCTAAATGCGTTTCATTTTTTTTCTTCCATTTAATTAGACTTCTTGCTACAATAGAGAATGTGAGGTGAATCGATATCTACTGAATTATACATGGAGTCTTGTTTGCCTTATTAGTATATATATATATATATATTGTAGCCTACTAATTCAGTAACATTGAAATTTAAGAATTGTTTTTGCTACTATCTAAGAACGTGGCAGATAATATATATTATGAAGGGTTAATTATATAACAGAGAATATTTATTAAGATGCAGTGTCAACCAACTAAGAATTTAGAACGAATGAGAATAAGAGGTTACGAATTAAGGAAAAGGTACAAGAGTAGTTTTAGCACAAGTATTTATATTAGTCATTCCACCTCTCCTTATTCATTACCCTTATCCCCAAATTCCATTTTGTTATTCACTTTAGTTTGTTTGAGGTGCATGTGAACTTTGATCATTGAGGGTGCTGTTGTGGGTTCACAAGGAACAAATGATGGTCTTAAGTTATGTGCATGCAATCTTGTTGATCATTAGTGTTTCGATTTGGTACTTAGAAGTTTTAAATCGGGGTTGCTTCCTGCGTGACAGAAGTGATGTATTAATTGCTAAGCTGTTTGGGCAGGTTCTGGTTTTTTATTCGTATCTATTGGTGTGTAGCTTTGAAGTGAATAAATGTTGAAATTTTAGATTCTACGTTCAATTCCCTTCAATTCAGATGTAAATTTTGTATGATTTAGAATAGAAACTAATTCGGAAAACGCATTTGAAGTTGGTAAATTCTGCTGGAAAATGCTCGCGGGTTTTGTCATGAATTTTGAGAAATAAGCTGTTTTTGGAAGATGAAGGCAGAAGTGATCATGGGGAATTAAACTGAAGCATCAGAAGGATTAAAGATTTCAGAAGTGATTATCTATGTGAGTTCCTTTTAGATAGAAAAGCTTCCCTTTGGGTAGAATAAGCTATTGTCAGAAAACAACTTAATTAATTAAATAGATTTCATATTAGTTCCCTATGAATTTATACGTGTTCTTGTGATATTTAATTTGGATTACCATGCTTGTTGAATATGTTTTCTGAGTCTTCTAAGCTAGAGGCAAGTTGGTATGTGAAATTGGGATGAAAAACACTTTTGGAAAGCTGATTTTTGGATTCTACCAGGTGTAATCGATTACACTGCAGGTGTAATCGATTACATTGTTTTAAAATTTGTTTATGAAGGGACATAAGTAATGTGTAATCGATAACACCCCTGTGTAATCGATTACACAGTGCTGAAAACTTCAAAAATTTCTTTTTAGCCCAATTCACTTGTTCCAAACCTTTATGAAATGAGTACAGACTTGCCCCTAAACCCAAACAATTATTTTTTAAGGCAAACCAAGTTAAGCAAATGAGTAACATCATGTACATTCTTGTGAGACATAATTTATAAATATGACTAGCTTAATATTAAGCATCGTATAGAGATTAATCAGAAATTGTTACAGAGACATGTCATATATATGTTAGAGAACTATACATATCTATATATGTATGACTGTTTATTGTGTAATGTTACTAATCCTTGGGAGTGAAATATGAATAGCACATGATCAGAACCTGAACAAATAGGTTATACAATGTAGAAAATAAACTCAGTTATGAATCAGATATACTTATTATTAGAAACATATCAGATATATGTTACAAAACTATGTTTAGATAATTATAATTAGTTAAGTTGTGTCTTCAGATAAGCTCCAGATTATGTTTGGATGGGTGTACATTCCAAATGGATGGCCCACTTCCGCAATTTGAAGTTGGGGTATGTTCTGACTGGATGGCCCACACGACGACAAGAGGAGTCCGACTCTAGCCTCATATAGGAATTATCTGGTTTATCAGAGTGAATGTATTCTAGGTTACTCCACTCGGATCCATTCCGCAAAATGAACTCGGATAATAACGGTTTGTTCAACGCTAACTTTCTAACTTAATTATGAAATATGATTAATATAATTAAGACAGAAATTATGATAGTATACCATTAGCGATCTTAGAATTTCCCTTGATCGTTAAGATATGCAGAACAACACAGTAAATCCTAAAATCAGATATATGTAGAGACAAATGGTGATCATAGATTCCCCGAGATCGCCTACAACCTAGGATAGGTAGAACTCACTGATAGGCATGGCAATGGGGCGGGGTGGGGACGGGTTTTACATTCCCCATGCCCATACCCGATTCTCATATACTTACCCGTTACCCTACCCATACCCAACGGAGATGAGAAAGTAAACCCCATCCCCATCCCCGATGGGTTCGGGTATCCCCGCCCCATCCCCGTCCCCGCATTCAATATAATTTTTTTAATAAAAATAGAAGTTTTTTTTGCAACCCCTAGATAAATGTTGTAATGCATTATTAAGCAATATGCTCACTTTAACATTTGTTAGACCGATTGATTTAGTTGCTCCTTTAAATATCAATGGTAGTTTTTATAACACGACAATTATCAAACAAATAACATCGCATATCAACATAAAAGTAATTTTTTGCATTTGGGACGGGTTTGGGTATGGGTTCGGGGTGGGTACCTATATACCCGTTACTCGTCCAATACCCGTGTTTTGAAATCGGGAAAAACCCAAACCCATACCCAAACTTAGTCAAAACGGGGAAAACCCGTCAAATTGGGTTTGGTTCGGGTGGGTAACCACGGGTATGGATTTTGTTGCCATGCCTACTCACTGAGACATCCTATCTCACCTCAATCCCTTTATTTTATTTTTAGATAAGCAGGTTGTACGTAAGCAGAAAAGTTCATGTCAAAGATCAGCAAAAGGAAGCCGGATGATTTACTTGTATATACATGATTTGTACCAAATGTATATTTGTCAGATGCTGTATTTTATTGGATGTACGAAATTGTATTAGAAATGTATTCATTCAGATAAATTTCTGTTGTAAATTTTAATGTATCCAATACTAATTTTAATACACATACTAAATATTCTAGACAATTTAGTATGGGTGTTATGATTTGGCTGTAGTATTTTGATTCTGAGGTGGATTTTGCTGAATTTTATGCTTCTTTGACATGTTTCAACTTCTACGAGGGGGCTGTCTTATGTGATATTTAGGTTGATGCCTGTTTTTTACTGAGATTGTTTGTGCAGGTGGTGGCAATCTTCTTCAATTTATGGCTGGACTTGAAATTTTGTTTTGATTTTTTATCGGCTTTGTTAAGTGTGCTCTACTGCTGTTGGATTTCTTTTATTGGTAGGGGCTGACTCATTTTTCACTTTCTTGTTGCTAGTAGCAAGTGTTGTATATTCTTCTGGGAGGCCTAGTTGTTAGTAGGTAGTTTAATTCATCTCTTTGTTCCTTATTGAACTTTTCCATCTAGTAACTATCTATCAAAATAAATGTCATATTGAAGCTTGTGTAGTTTACGTTGTTTTTGATGATGTTCTTTAGTTTATCATTTTGTTGTTTATCTTGCTCTTTGTTATCAACCGCTGAGGCTGAATATGTGGCAGCCTGGAGTTGTTGCTCACAAATTTTATGGATCAAACAACAACTCCTTGACTATGATTTAAAACTAGGTTGTGTTCCAATCAAATGTGATAACACTAGTGCTATAAATCTAACCAAAAACCCAGTCTTACATTCAAGGACTAAGCATATTGAGATTCAACATCACTTCCTTAGGGATCATGTTGAAAAGAAGGATGTAACATTTGAGTCGTTGATACTAAAGATCATCTTGCCGACATTTTTACAAAACCGTTACTGTGACACCCTAAATCCCAAAATAATTAATACTATTATTAATTAAAAAATAGAGTTTGATTCACAGCAGAAAATGTCAAATAAAAACTTTCCTAATCATACAAGAATTCTTCCACAAAATTTAGGATATCACAATGACTCATAACCAACATAATTCAGTTTTCACTTCTTAAAAATTATACATTAACATCAAATCTTTTGCTTTTAAAAATACTTTCTTTTACATTATAGAAATGATTTTCTTGTAGAAAACTAAATATGTAAGCATATCAATTTTCCCGTGTCACTATCAGAGCTGTGCATTTCGACAAAATAACAAACTACACAAGACAAGTCTTCATATGGAAGGCATGTACTTGACTCAAAGACTCAAAACCTATAGAAGTATGGTTTCGAAACCGCAGAGCCAAGCCAGCAAACACAAACAACGAAGGAGTGAGTTTCGAGAACATGTAATATAATAAAATAAATGAGAAGAACACGTAAGCAATTAAGTCAAAGTCGTATCACATCACAAATATAATATTCAAAACCTTGAATAATATACTATATCAACTCAATCCACATTACACAATTTTTTTTATTACAACATAAGAACCATTAATCTTCACAAACACAATATCACAATTTAATTTCAAAATATTCACGACACATATAGTCACCAATAATCATCTTCATAAAAACATCAACAAATAATCACCTTCATCGTCTCACACAATTACATTTATTCACCAAATACAAATCATCACAATTTTTATGCATATGGACTCGTTCCTAAGACCTATATGAATGTGGTACCACACCTACTCATCGTTTTGCCAGAGTTATGTTAGTGGATTTTTCTCGTCATAATTGCCAGAGTTATATTACTCAACATTTCTCGTCATAATGCACGACACCATGCCCTAGACTCTATATGGACGCGAATAATTAAATTCGGCAAGTATTACACATATACACTCAATCACATAATCCACATATTAATGCAAGACTCCTCCCTAAAAAGCACGACTCTAATGCAAGCACACAAATCATCAACACTCTCATCATCATCATGGAAAACTTCGTCATCATGTACATACATTGTCATTCCCACCACAAATTGTAATCAACATCATTAAGCAATTTTAAGCATCAACATTTGCATCATCATTATGAAGTATATATCATACATCTCATCTTCCATAATATATTATAGACAACGTCATTAACCACATCATTATACATAAATATATTCATTCCTCTTCATTTAATACCTTATTGTACTACTCACATCTCTCTTTAAATTATCTATAGTACCTTTAAACTTTTTCTTGTCTTGATTCCATCATGGATTTAAGGAACTACTCCTATTACACTTAATTAAACTCCTTTCGTTGGCCTAGGAAACTCCTTAGGAGCACTATTTGCAACACAACTCAAAATTAACACTACTTCATCGCCTAAGGGATAATCCACATATGCTCATCACAAATCATAACATCACAATCATTAATAATACATATCATATAATTTTCTACTATACAAATGGTTACAATACATCACCACAAACATTAAAGTCACGTCACAATTTTTTTGATCATCAAACAATTCAACAAATCAAACATGATGCACCATCAAATTTATCAATAATATCAATTTTCACACATTCAACATAATTTAAATAATCAAACAACACCTTAATAAAATTTCTAATTCATCTTTTAACCTCACACTACCATGTTTGCACGTTAAGTTATTCATCTCTCAAGAGCTACAACCATCGCAATGAGCCCCGAATAAACTATTAGGAAATACGGCTTTCCCGTTCAGCTCATTTAATTTACACCCATGATCTCGAACTCTTCTCTCTCACCCTATACCTTAATTGAAGACTTTGCAGACCATCAAAACTCAATGTTAGCAACAATTTCGAATAGGTTGTTCCAAGGTCTATTTCAATAGCACATCCTTCGTACTTTATCCCCACGATCTTTCAAATAATCAAAAGAAGCTTGGTTTTTGTAGCGATGGAAATACATAGATCACACGAGAAATAGGGTTTCAAACTATCAAATTAAAGGAAACTTCAAAGAAATAGGGTTTAATATCAAGTAAGATGGAGTAGCAGAGTTTAATCCAATCCGATAGCATTAGTCACCAATCATGAGTTAAATTCACTATCATCTGAAAAATTAGGTTCTAGAGGCATATAACTACTGGTATGCGGCGCTAATTCACTGTATTTGTTCGTGTAGCTATTAGGTCAGTTAATAGTCTTTTTGTTCCAATATATAGTTTTGGGCTAACCCAAGTCATCATTTCTAATTTTAATACAACTTTATTAATTTATACAATAAACTATATAATATCTTCTCTCAATAGCAAAAGGTATGCATATACATACATATAATAAATATATATATTATGTATGACTAATGTTATAAAATAAAGAAAACAATTAATAATAATAATAATAGTAAAGTTTATTACTCTTAATTGACAATTCATGAATATTATATGTTGACACACTTAGCAATAATTTAAAATATATATATGTAGAATAATAGCTAACTAATAAATTAAGGTAATTTCTAAGGTGAATACATATATAAAATACATAAAAATATTTGGGTGTTACAACTCTACCCCTTTAAAGAATTTCGCCCTCAAAATTTCGAGCGTAAGAAAAATTGAATTTAATTTTTGTTTAAATATCTTAAACAATATAGTATTTGAAACACTAACTCTCCTTAAGCCTTACAATAATACAACAGAAAATCAAAGCAAGATTTGGCCTAAAGACTCCAAACCGTGAAAGAAATAACTACAAGAATCACAAAGATAAAATAAACCAACCATGAACCCTAGCACGAAGCCTAAACTAATAAATTGATGGCAACTGACATGCACTATAACTTAATCATAAAATATCTAGTGATGCTACTCTTATACAAGTCGTCCAAGAAATATTATAAGAGTTACAAATACTGCAATTGGCTTCTAAATTACATGATCTAAAAGAAGTTATCCATACTACTAGTCCAAGCCAAACATATATCTTTTGTTTGTACAATCAAGCAAAATAAACTTCATATATCAACGAGAAAAATTACTTTATCTACAAAAACATTTAAAATCAATGTTTTGTTCGGTATGAGACACAATATTCAAAATATGATGAGAATCATAAGTTTTGAAAACAACATAATTTATTCATATACCGAAAATCAGAGTTCTAGCAACCAAAACAGCCATGAATAACGAATGCCAAATAAATAATTCAATTATTTAGTGCAACACTAGCATTTATAATTTTCTTACAAAGATAAACCTGCATATAAATTTAGTGCTCAATAAATATATATTTAACACAGACTGGACACCCAAAGGAAAAAACTGAAAGGACATGGACTTTTTTCTTATTTAAATTTGTTTATATAAAAAATATCCTTTTGAAACTATTGTGAGTCTAAACCCAATAATACCAAATAGTGAAGTTGTGAAACACAAAAAACAAAGGCTGTGCATGATGAAAAGTTTGTATACCTTTGTTTTTTGTAAATATTAATTAGTTTACTTCAATATGATTCTAAGTTTACATCTGGCTTATTCCAGACCTAACTTAATAGAATCACCCATAATTCTTTCTTCTAATCATGTCATACTTAATTATTGACTTTTGTAAATTCATTATTGTTTCAAATAATACTGCTAAAAGGTGCATAGATAATTGTCCATACATAAAGAGAATTATCAAGCACAAACGTAAAAAGAATTTACGTCAACCATACTATGCCTAACTTACAAATTTTTTTTTTTTTCATTTGCAAAGGCAAACTAGCTTATAGTTTTATGTATAAGTTTTTTTTTTTTTTTTTCTTTCTATTTTTTTCTTCTTCTAAACTTATCATAGTATCACGCCGTTCTCTCATAACTAATATAACTACCTACCAAACTTATATATATATATATATAGGCCAAATACCTCCCCGGGTCCTTTAAGTTTCATGTTTGTTTCAGATAGATCCTTTAAGTTTCTAAGTTTCGAGTTTGTTTCAGATAGGTCCTTTAAATTTCTAAGGTTTCAGATAGATCTTTAAGTTTCGAGTTTGTATCATATAGGTCTTTTTTGTGATAGAGAAATAGTTGAATAGAAAGAATTTATCTGAAACAAACTCGAAACTTAAAGCACTTATCTGAAACCTTAGAAACTTAAAGGACCTATCTGAAACCTTAGAAACTTAAATGACCTATCTGAAATAAACGTGTAACTTAAAGGACTCATGGAGGTATTTGGCCATATATATATATATATATATATATATATATATATATATATATATTCATGAGTTTATGCTAATAAAGTCAACTCCTACATCCTACAAAGAATAAGAATTTCTTACCAAGGTTGCACACAGAAAGAAATACCGTAAGGATCAACCAAAGCATAGTAGACCAACCACTTACGAAGAGTCACACAATTAATAAGGACGCAACAAATACAATGCACACAGGACTAATCCCACATTAGAACTTTTGTACCAGTTCTTGACTCCTATAAATAGAAAAATCATGATGCGCGTACTGCTCATTCAGACAACAATTATTTAATTAAGTTGAATCACATATAAACATTAACACAAATACTTAAACTATTAATTTCACTACAATGCTCATATCATAATTTAAGTTGTATGGCATAAAACAAATTGCCTGCTGAGGGACACAAATGATGTAATAGTATTATTTTGTTAACGTATGTCTAGTAAGTTATACTAATCCGTGAATATATCTAATATGCTCTGACAATCCTAATTGTTCTATATTAGATTATCTAAATCGAAGTTTCATAGTTATAGGCCCCATTTTCATATAGTTAATAATTACCCATACGATAATAATTAAGCATGAGTTGTACGCTCTCATGATATATCAAGCATAAATCATGTTCTTAGCTTGGGTTACCTTTAAGGGACTCAATTGGTGTCGGTATTAGATTTGGTGAAGGTTTGCAATGAACTAAGAATCAAATTCTGCAATCAGACAACATTTTCTTTGATTTTTAAGAGCTGGTAATCGATTACCATAGGCGGGTAATCGATTACTAGATAACACGACATTCCGAAATTTACTACTTGTAATCGATTACCAGGAATGTCATCGATTACCTATGCTCAGTTTTCAATTTTTCAGCGTTCAAAATAAGTTCTTTCCTTCAAAAACTTAACCAAATGGCTAGCCAACACAATTAAGTTAAACTCCAACATTTCTAAGGAAGTAACTCAAGCCAAACACACAGCCAAAACAACATATCAAAAAGGGAATCAATTAACTAACATGCATATAATCAAATTAAAGTTTTCTCACAATTCACACATACAAACAAACCCATTGTGGGATCTATTCTAGTAGGAACACACCTAGTGTAACACCTTATTTCCCAACGATAATTATTAAATAATTATAATATATTTAATAGTAAGGATGTTACAAAACTCGGCATCATATCACAAAGTAACAATAAAATGTTTTTCCTTTAAAATAAATCCACTAGAGAAGAAGAAAATTATTCATTGATCACATTAATAAACTCATATTTGTCGTTCAATAATCATAAATAGAATATAGCAAAGTGTTCAAGATTCAACTCAAACTGCAATTAAAATTTAAATCGTCATCCCCAACCCTAGTGTTACAATATCAGAGCTCGTAGCGACTACATGCTTATTCATCTACTAAATAATAGAAGTAAACAGAGGGCATCCCCTCATCTCCGCCTTCTAAAACGTCCCATAGCTACTCCTTGTCAACCTGAGTATCTGTACTCAAGGTACAACCACCATACATAAAACAACACAACAAAATAAGGGGTGAGAAATCCTTCCATAATATAATAATAGGGAAAAACACGAATATTAAATAAATATTAAAATAATATAATCTCCATCATATCTTCACTCTCCAGAGTTATTATGCATAATCTCTTCTTTTCACAAATCACTACAACACATCATTTTCACACTTACAACCACCAAGCACATACATCACCATATATATGCATATGGACTCAGTCCTAAGACCTATATGAATGTGGTACCACACCTATCGTCATAATTTGCCAGAGGTATGTTACTGGACTTTCATCGTCATAATTTGCCAGAGATATGTTACTGGACTTTCATCGTCATTTCGTCATCATGATTCCTAGCCACAACTCTATATGCATGCATGAGACGGACTCTTCAAGTATTAAAAGATCATAACATCATCAACAAATAAGAATCATAAATGCAGACTCTTCCTATTATGCACAACATCAAGACAAAACAAATCATCGTCATTCACATCGTCATCATAAGTAAACATTGTCATTATCATCATCAATATATATTAAACATCATCATCATCACTCAAATCATCATCATAATTATACGTCATCACTCTCATCATCAATATAAATTAGGCATCGTCATTATTATCATCAATATAAAATATACTTACAATCATATAAATTAGACTTCTATATTCTCTATTCATTTTGACACCTTATACGTTACTATCTAACATTCATCTTAAGTCCTTTAACTACCTTGGTTCTTTAACTCTTTCACTTAACGGTGTTCCTAAACTCATTATTGGTTTAAGGAGATTATGTATAACCTCATCAGTTACTCGGAAGAGCACGTAATTCATATCCTCTTTTATCATCGTCTTATACCCCATTTTACTAAATCGTGTGTTCTCAGGCACACCACGTACCCACACTATTTTCTCTATTAAATTCTCATGTTATAAACCTTAGTTAACTAGATATCTTTTCTCACTATTATTATCATCACTGACCTTACCCAATGTTTTAACTCCTTCTCACAACATAACCCATTTCATCATTTACACGTCACCCTAAACAAGATACATCATCGACATTACTTGTCATTCACAAACATCATTTATTACACCATTCATCATCACCATTCAACAATTATCATCTCAATATAGATCTTCATCATACGACAGTAACCTTTCATCATTAAGCTACATCTTACATGAGCATATGTACACATCACATTCCTTTGTTATTCATTACTACATTTTGGAATCCACATGTGCTCGTGATTTTCGGGTGTCAATCCATTTATTGGTTTTGAACCGTCAATCTTTGAACTCTCAATTTTTATCCGCGGGAAGGGAAAAAACGAGTAAAAAACCCTTTTTTAGAGATTAAGGTCCGGGGGTTGGTTTCGATTAGGGAAGGTGTTAAGCACCCTAACCGACTTCGGTACTCCGAAGGAGCCTCTCACCTAAATTAAACTTGTGCTAATTATTCGCTTAATTATTTGTAAAATGTTGCCTAAAATCTAAGTGTAAGAATGGAGGGAGAAGATGTATGTTTTTGTTATTTTTATTGATTTGGAAAGACATAAGCCTTTTGCCTACATACCCGAAGACGGGATCAAAATCATGTAGTTCACCTCAAAAATTTCATTTGGTGAGTTGGGTTATTTTTAACAATTTTGAAAAAAAGGTTTTAAGAAGGAGATTAGAGGCCTCAAGGCATAAGAAAAAATAATGTGAGGTTGGTTCAATTTTAATTATGAAAATAAAGTCTAAAATGAGAATTAAATTCATTAAGCATTTGACTAAGAAAATAAAAGGAAAAAGATCACTTGGTTTGTTTCCAAGGTTTGTTAAGAAGATATTTTTGGAGTTTTGATTATTTGATTTTTTTGGAAATTTGATTTTTTCTAAGTTAAGCGTAAACTAAAAAACTATACGTACCAACGTGAAGTAATAAAAAGCGAGAAATTTACAAAGGACGTTGGATCCTAAGCAACTCCTCAAGTTTAAAATGAACCTAAAATTACTAATAGTTTGATTTTAAGAAAATAATTAAAGCCCAATTATTAACCTAATTTGTCCCTAATTCATTTTTGATCCTCGATCGCGGTAACGGCATAAAGCAGTAAAAAATAAAGTGTGTGATAGTGTCGGTGTGTGCATTCCTACATTATTACATAAAATTCCTAGGTACATTCTATGGTCTTGCAAGAAATATAAATGACAAGAAAATAAAATGTTACATCAATTCCTATTGTACATTTTTCTAGGAAATAAAATAAACAATGGCAATAAATAAATATGAGCAAAAATTTAAAAAAAACAAAACAAAAAAATATGCATGAGATAATGATTAATAAAATGCAAGCAACACATAAAAAGCATACACATAATTAAAACAAAGTAAACATTTAAATAAAATGAAGGAAAATAAATTTAGTGCAAAAAATAAATGCTGGAAGTAAAAACAAGTGTGCAAATATTCAAAATGTAGAGGAATAATAGCAAATTAGGCCCAAGGCCTAAATAATGGCTCAAAATATCCAGATTAAATCTGAGCCATTTGATTAATCAAGAGACTCAGATTTAATCCAGGAAGATGTGATCACAACCTTTAAATAAATCCATCGGTGCAAAATATAGCAAATATCAAGTAACATAGTAGCTTAAAACACATGAATCCACCCAAAATCATCCTGGGACGTTGGATCTACGATCCAACGGCCTAGTTTTGAGGTCACATGACTACTTAATTAATGAAAAAGCATGGAATTAAAACATAACGCACAACAGCCGTCAGATTAAACAGGAAAGGAAGATCTAAAGCCTGAAAGAGCAGGAAGAGAACCAAAGCAAACCGATCCGGTTCAAGTGAACTAGACCGGTTTGCACCTCTATAAAGGAGAGAAAACCGGTTTTTAAATCATTTTTTTTCCTTTCCTTCTCTTTCTAAACAAAGCATAAGAAGAAAGAAGAGAGAGAAGCTCTCCCTTCTCTCTAGAACCAGTCCGCCGGAGAAGGAGGAGGAGGGCGGCGGCGACGAGCTCCGGCGCGGTGGCCGGTCCTAGCGCCACCGCGTCCGAGACTTTTTTCTTTTTTTTTTTGAAATTTCTACATCAAAACCTTCCTCTTCTTCTTCTTGTTCCAAATCCACAAACAAAATTGAAAAGGGGTGAGTAGATTTTTGTAGATCTAGAAATGAAGTTTTGAAAAAAAGTTTTAGATCTAAGCTTCTCTCTCCTCTTTTCTAGTAAATATGTTCGGCCAACACAAAAACACCACCGAAAAAGAGCTTGTGTTACCTTTTCTTGGATGATTTAGTTCGGATTTGAGCTTGTTGTTGTTGATACCGGACAAAAAAAAACGTCTCTCTCTCCTCCTAGTCCATGGCCGAATTCGGCCTAGTTGTTGTTGTGAGGGAAGAGTTCGAAAATTTGTTGTTCTTGGTGGTTTTATGTGATTATGTTGCTAGAACAGTCTTGTTGTTCTTGATATTCATGATGAATTTCATTTTTGTATTTTTGATTCTGTGAAGAGAAAAAAAATTGTGGACTAGGATTTTTGGAATTGGTGGCTGCGGCTGCTACAGTGTTTTCTTGGGCAGTGTGTCTATCTCAATCAATGATTAGACAGCCTATAAATAGTGACCCACTAGGTTGTGGCTGAGAAAAAAAATCTGGACGAAAATGCCCTTGGGCTGGACTGGTACATGGATCTGGACTAAAAATGGACCTAAATTGGACTAAAAAATAACACACAAATAAAATAAGCCATAAAATAAATAAAAACGAAAATATCAAAAAATAAAAAGTAAAACAGTAAAATAAAAAGTATGAAATGAATAAGGTAAAAGAAATAATAACTAAAAGATAAATAAAAAAAATGTCCCTTCGGAACTAAATGAGGTACTTCAAAGTAACCTCTCTGCCAAAATTTCGTCTGAAGCGACGAAACTTCTCAGTCTACAAAAGCGAGTAAAAATGAGAAAATAGCAGTGAAACGCTGTAAAACGAATAGATAAATAAAAAAGATTTATATGGACACAAACTTGTGAAAAGACGAGTAAAATGTTTGCAAAGCGTACAGATAAAATGCTGATATATAGATATATAGAATGTTGAGAAAAACTGATAAAATACTGTGAAATAAAAATGTAGAAATTTGATAAAATAACCCAGTAAAACGGAATTAAATGACGAGTAAAAAAGAAAACAAAACGGTCCAAAAATGGGGTATGACAGATGCCCCTATTTAAGTTTCTTCGCCACAGAGGTTTGAAAACGAAAGTTTCAAATTGATGGGTCGAGGAGACTTAAATATCAGAGTACACCATTTTTGATCCGCATCAACTGCAAAACGCTATGAATGCTACGTTATGAATGCAATGTTAAGTGCAGTATTGTGAATGCAAGATGTTAAGATGACCTGACTGGGGACAAAAGTTCTCTGGGGAACAAAAGCTTGAAAATGGTAAAGGTAAATGCAATGTTGGTGTTTGCTGTCATTGTTGGAGAGCAAGACACGGATAAAAAGCAGTAAATGTAGGGTTGTGTTTGCTGTCATTGTTGGAGAGAAAGACACAGGTAAAAAAGACGGTAAATGTAGGGTTGTGTTTGCTGTCATTGTTGGAGAGCAAGACACGGATAAAAAGCAGTAAATGTAGGGTTGTGTTTGCTGTCATTGTTGGAGAGAAAGACACAGGTAAAAAAGACGGTAAATGTAGGGTTGTGTTTGCTGTCATTGTTGGAGAGCAAGACACATGTAAAAAGCAGGAAATGTAGTGTTGTGTTTGCTGTCATTGTTGGAGAGCAAGACACGGATAAAAAGCAGTAAACGTAGGGTTGTGTTTGCTATCATTGTTGGAAAGCAAGACACAGGAAAAGCAGTAAATGTAGTGTTGTGTTTGCTGTCATTGTTGGAGAGCAAGACACAGGAAAAGCAGTAAATGTAGTGTTGTGTTTGCTGTCATTCTTGGAGAGCAAGACACTTGTAAAAAGCAGGAAATGTAGTGTTGGAGAGGTAAAACTTGACAAGATACTGGGGAAAAAGAAATGTATTTTGTAAACTGATGGTTTGTGGAACCTGCCACTTGAAGTGTATACTTGGTGATATCTTTGGGTTAGACACACTGGGGATGACATTTTGTTGTTTTGTTTGTTTCTTTTGGATTTTGTCGAATCAAGAGTCAAGTTAGTTGATGCAATTGTGTGTAGATGATTTCTGTATGTATGTATGTGCATGAAAATGAACGTGTGTGCTTGTGAATGCATGAATGTATGAATGTATGTGACTGTGTATGCATGTATGTATAAATGTATGTATGTATGCATGTATGAGCATTGGTGACGGTAGACAACTTGATGAGACAAAACTGGACGGTTAGGGTGAGAGTCGGACCCAAGTCGCAAACACAAACACTCGGCAAACTTCCTTGAAGATAGTAACACTGGAGAGAGATCAAGTCATCGCCAGGGTGAAGCCCAGTATGAAGTAAACATCCTCGTGGGAATAAAATCCGTTAATCAAGAGTCTAGCAGAAGTCGCCATTTCCGAACCAATCTTAAACCCTCCCATGTGGGTACATTTCACTAGTCATGCTTTTCTCTTTTCCTTTCTTTCTTTTGAATCCCTAACTTTTGTCTGGACCGCCCTTTCGGGTTTTCAATCCACCGGGATGCTCATTCTTGCCTAAGCCGCCTTTTTAGGTTTTCGACTTAGCGAGCTCTTCTTTTTTTACATGTATACATATTTTTTGAAGCGATGACTAGGATCGTACTGCTGAATCTAACTGCTCTTGAGACGCAAACCGACACCCGTTCCTGTGATAAAAGAGTTTTAAGATAACACGCTTGTCATTTTGTTTGTTTTTTCTTTAAGATGACATAAAGATTAATATGACATAAAGATGACAATCTGCATGCATAGTGATCCAGTAATAGCCTACTCTCAACGCTTTCTTAGCCATTGCATATCCACTGGAATGAGTTCCGCACGAGCCTTCATGGATCTCGTACATCAATAAGTCTGCTTCTCGTCGATCTACACACCTGAGTAGCACTGCATCAAAGTTTCTTTTATACAACACTTCCCCATTCAGGAAAAAATTACCAGATAATCTTCTTAGGGTTCTCTTGTCTTTGCGAGACGCTCCAGGAGGGTACTCTTGAGTTTGAAGAAACACTTTGATATCATGAAACCACGGCTTATCATCAAAAACTGCTTCAGCTGCAAACACATAGGCCGGCCTTTCAAGGAAACAGATACTGATCGAAGGCACCCGATTGTGGCGACTCACTTTGATCATTGAGGACAAAGTTGCTAAAGCGTCAGCCATCTGATTCTCATCACGAGGAATGTGATGTAACTCCACCTTGTTGAAGAAAGTCAATAATCGTCTAGCATAATCTCGATAAGGAATCAGACCAGTGTGGTGAGTCTCCCACTTTCCTTTGATTTGGTTGATTACTAAAGCTGAATCACCATATATGTCGATGTTCTTGATCCTCAAGTCGATAGCTTCTTCAATACCCATGACGCAAGCTTCATATTCTGCAATGTTATTTGTGCACTCGAAACGCAGTCTTGCAGAAAAAGGGATGTGATCTCCCTTGGGAGTGATGATGACTGCTCCAATCCCATTCCCGTAAACATTAACGGCTCCGTCGAAAATCAAACCTCATTGAGATTCAGGATCAGGGCCTTCACCGAACAAGGGTTCATCACAGTATTTCATCTTCAAATACATAATCTCTTCATCAGGAAAGTCAAACTTAATCTGTTGGTAGTCGTCAATTGGTTGATAGGCCAGATGGTCAGCGAGGATACTACCTTTGATTGCTTTTTGAGTGCGGTACACAATGTCATATTCAGACAACAACATTTGCCATCGTGCAATTCTACCAGTCAAGGCCGGTTTCTCAAAGATGTACTTGATTGGGTCCATTTTAGATATCAACCAAGTGGTGTGATTGACCATATAATGACGAAGACGCTTGGCAGCCTAGGCTAGAGCACAACAGGTCTTCTCAAGTACAGAGTATCGGGTCTCACAATCCGTGAACTTCTTGCTCAAATAGTAAATTGCATGCTCTTTCTTACCAGTCTCGTCTTGCTGTCCAAGTACACAACCCATGGAGTCTTCTAACATGGTCAGGTACATAATCAAAAGTCTCCCTTCGACTGGAGGAACAAGAATCGGAGGTTCTGACAAATACTCTTTGATGCTGTTGAAAGCTTTCTGACAGTCTTCTGTCCAAACAATCCTTTGATCTTTACGGAGCAACTTGAATATAGGCCCACACGTAGCAGTCATGTGAGAGATGAACCTGGAGATATAATTCAACCTTCCGAGAAAACCTCTAACTTGCTTTTCAGTTTGCGGAGCAGGCATGTCTTGAATGGCTTTGACTTTGTCGGGATCAACTTCAATGCCCTTCTGACTGACAATAAAACCCAAAAGCTTCCCGGATCTTACACCAAAAGTACACTTGTTTGGATTCAAACGGAGCTTGTACTTCCTCAGCCGCTGAAACATCTTCAATAAGTACTCGACATGATCTTCTTCAGTTCCTGACTTGACGATCATGTCATCTACATAGACTTCAATTTCCTTATGCATCATGTCATGAAAAATCTTGGTCATGCCTCTCTGGTAGGTGGCACCAGCATTTATCAATCCAAACGGCATCACCAGATAGCAAAAAGCACCCCACGGTGTGATAAAAGACGTCTTCTCCCTATCTTCTGGAGCCATTTTGATTTGGTTGTAACCGGAGAAACCATCCATGAAGGAGAACACCTTGCATCTAGCAGTACTATCCACCAATACATCAATTTGAGGTAAAGGGAAGTCATCCTTCGGGCTTGCCTTGTTCAAATCTCGGTAATCTACGCACATTCTGACCTTACCATCCTTCTTCGGAACAGGTACTATGTTGGCCAACCACTGTGGATATTCTGATGTAACCAAGAAACCTGCATCAATTTGCTTCCATACTTCTTCTTTGATTTTCAGGGCCATCTCGGGATAGGATCTTCTCAACTTTTGCTTGACTGGAGGACACTCAGGCTTCAACGGTAGACGGTGCTCCACAACTTCATGGTCTAGACCCGGCATGTCTTTGTACGTCCATGCAAATATGTCAGCATATTCCCTGAGAAGCGCGATTATTCTTTCCTTAACAGTCACATCCAGTAACGCACCGATCTTGATTTCTTTCTTATCCTCCTCTGTACCCAAGTTGATAATTTCCACTTCTTCCTGATGCGGTTGAATGGCCTTCCTTTCTTGCTCTAGCATCCATCTAATCTCATCAGGTATCTCTTCATTCTCCTCCACCATAGCCTCATAGACGGGAAATTCAAAGTTGGGAGAGGGCGTAGAGTTACCATGTTCAACGGGTTTAGTTATGTTCAGTCTGCATATGAATTATGATTGATTTTAGCTAAAAGGTGAATGCAAACTTTTGAAAATTGATAAAAATAATAATGAAGAAGAAAAGTTTTTTTTGGTTTTTTGGTGTTACCATTTTTCCAGAAAAAGCAAAAAAGTGAAAACGAAAGTATGGATATTTATATAAAAAGAGTAAAAAGGTCGTGATAGAGACGACCCTTTTCATTGATTAATATAAGTTCTTGAAGCAAAAGAAAAACAGCAGCCCTACATGATTTCACTTTCGCTCTGGGCAAAGCAAAAGGATTTTTCTTTAAAGATAAAAAACAAACAAAGGACAAACATATTACTCAGACAACGATGTCACAGAAGGGATATCAGCTGCGATCCAATTGCAACATATTCCTCCAGGTATGACGAAAGGAGAAACTTCCTCTTGGGATTGGCCTTCCACAATTACATTGATTTCCGGCGGAACATTGATGAACCCGGCACTATGGAATGTACCTCCTGCTGGACTGGTTACTTTTGTCTTGTGGGTAGAGAAACCCAAACCTTCTTTCCTTTGATTCTCTGGCAACTGTACGAGCTGACCCCATCCTGCGGTCTTACCTTTCTGTACCAATCTTTGAGCATCCTTCAGGGAAGCCATGCATGTCCCTCCTTTCTTAGCATTTTCTTCGACAGAGAAACCTTGAACTGATGCCTCATCTACATCACCCCCACTGATATACGAGAAGGCCGACAAATGACTAACCAACAACGCTGATTCCCCACTAACAGTTATCAGCTTCCCGTGACTGACAAATTTCAGCTTTGGATGCAAAGTGGATGTGACTGCCCCAGCCTCGTGAATCCAAGGTCGGCCTAGTAAACAGCTGTACGATGCCGGAATGTCCATCACTTGGAATAATACTTCAAATTCCTGGGGGCCGACTGAGATAGGCAATACCACATCGCCTAGCACTGTTTTCCTGGATCCATCGAACGCTCTTACTGACACAGACGTAGCCCGTGCCTGGACATTGGGGTACAAAAGCTTCCTTAGAGTGGCAATGGGCATCACATTCAGGGACGAGCCTGTGTCGATCAATACATTAGAAATGGCATCTGATTTGCAATTGACTGAGATATGCAACGCCAGGTTGTGGTTCCTTCCTTCAGATGGGAGATCTTCGTCGCTGAATCCCAAGCTGTTGCATGCGGTCACATTCCCTACTATGCTTCCGAATTGCCCTAGGGTCACATCATGGTCCACATAGGCTTGACTTAACACCTTCATCAGAGCCTCCCTATGGGCATCAGAATTCAACAACAAAGACATAATTGAGATTTTTGAAGGAGTTTGTAAGAGTTGATCTACCACCTTATACTCACTTCTCTTGATCAGCTTCAAGATCTCGTCGCTGTCTTCATACACGATTCCACTTGGTTGACCGACATCCTTCCCTTTACTAGAGTTTTGCACTTGTACTAGCCTCGAAACCGGTTCAACAACTTTCTCTTGGACAAAAGTGGGGAGGATGCGTCCACTCCTCAAAACCTTGCTGCTACTCACGATATTGCTCACTGAAGCCAATGGAGGTATAGGCATCTCCCGGCCATTCTCTAAGATCGTGGGACTATACCTGTATGGTATGGCTTTGTTGGATGTGTATGGCAACGGCCCAGGCACACAAATAATCAAAGGGGTATCTCCTGGTTCTTTGTTGTTGTAAGTCACTTCTAGCGATTCAGGGTCATCAAACTCCGGAGTAATAACACAAACATTTTGTTCCTTCTTCATAACTAAAAGCTTCCCACTATCCAGCAATCCTTGGATGTCGTCTTGCACACTTTTGCATCCTTGAGAGTCCACAGAACATACTCCACAAGCATTGTGGTCATGGCTGAACAAAGCCGCCAGACACATTCTGGCGTGTATCGGGACCAGGGGAGTCCTGATGTCGTGTGCACTAAGGATGAGACCATCTTCTTGACAATCTTGTATCATATTAACAGCTTGCCCATGGTTTGGCAAAGGGTCTTCTAGAAAATCGACACAGTTGTTGGTGAAGCGCAGACGCTTATCACGTATCAAATTTTTAACCTCAGTTCGGAGAGCATGGCATCGTTCTACATCGTGTCCCGGTGCCCCTTGATGGAACACACATGTCAGATCTGCTCGGTGTCCAGGTGGCAGAACATCTGTTATAGGAGGAGGTGGTTTGGTTTGGACAAGGCCTTTTTGGAGTAGGGCCGGGAGTAATTGTAGATAAGTCATAGGTATAGGGGCGTATACTGGTGGTCTTTGGCGATTTTGTTGTTGGGGGGCTTGAGCTCGGGGTCGTGGTTGATTTTGTGGTGGGCGGTATGGTTGTTGAGGGTATTGGGGTGGATTTTGTGGGTAATATGGTTGTTGTGGGAATTGTTGATAAGGTGGTTGGTAAAGTGGTGGGTAAAATGGAGGGGTTCTCTGGGGCATTTGTGGGTTATAGTAGGGGTTATGAGGGGCAGGGGTAGCAGGTGATATGTGGCAATATAGGGGTAGGCTGAGTATCCGGGCTGGTAACCTCCGTGTGCCACCATACTGATCTCTGGTTCCTTTTTCTTCGGGTAGCTGTTTCCGAACCTCTTGGGGTTACTGGACGAAGCACTTTCTTTTCCCAATCGTCCCTCTCGAACTCCTTCCTCAAGGCGCATTCCCATTCCTACCATTTCGGCAAAATTCCCCGGCGCGCTAGCAATCATTCTCTCGTAGTAGAACGGGCTGAGAGTTTTAAGAAAGATTCTAGTCAACTCCTTGTCTTCCAAAGGCGGGACAATTTGAGCAGCAAATCCCCTCCATCTTTGAGCGTATTCCATGAAGGTCTCTTTGTCTCCTTGAGTCATTGCTCTGAGTTGTTCCCTATCCGGGGCCATATCTGAATTGTAGCTATATTGGTGGATGAAGGCATTTGCCAAATCGTTGACGGTACGAATTCGGGCACTGTCTAGGCTCATATACCATTTTTGAGCCGCCCCTGCCAAACTGTCTTGGAAGAAATGGACAAGCATTTTATCATTGTATGCTTGTGTAGACATCTTTCTCACGTACATCGTCAAATGAACCCTGAGACAAGTATTCCCTTTATATTTGTCAAACTCTGGAACTTTAAACTTGGGTGGCACCACCACATTGGGTACCAAACAGAGCTCTTGTACATTTTGTCCGAAAACATCCTTTCCGCGCAGAACCTTCATTTCCCACTTCATTTCATCAATGGTGTCTTGTAGACCTTCCACCCTATCGAAGGCTTCAACATTTTCTGTGGGGAAAGCAGGCTTCCACTCTTGTCGGTTGGCGTGAACCAATGGGGAAGAGTAAGTAACAACAGGCTCATGAATGATTGCACCGGGTTGAGGAACCGATGCTGACTATTGAAAGGCAAGAGTGGGCACCTCTGAAACTGTAGAATGGAAACCTTCATTGAATCCGTGTGGCATTCCCCATGGAAAACCTCCTGACGGCATGGGCTTCGTCGTGCTAGTAGAACCAAAAGGACGGGGATCCCCGTTGAACCCGTGTGGCATCCCCCATGGAAAACCTCCTGACGGCATGGGCTTCGTTGTGCTAGTAGAATGAGAATTTTCATTGAACCCTTGTGGCATGCCCCATGGAAAACCTCCTGACGGCATGGGCTTCGTTGTGCTACTAGAATGAGAATTTTCATTGAACCCTTGTGGCATGCCCCATGGAAAACCTCCTGACGGCATGGACTTCGTTGTGCTAGTAGAATGAGAATTTTCATTGAACCCTTGTGGCATGCCCCAAGAGAAACCTTCAGGTATGATGGCATGAGAGATACTGGTGACCACAATTGAGCTAGGAATGGTTGATGTGACGGAGTCCAGGACAGTGTCAAAAGTTTGAGAGACCGGGCTCTGAGCGGCCAGGAGAGTACTCACCAAAGTGGTTAGCTTCTCCATCTCTGCTTGCATAGCAGTCATCCCTTCTCGGAGCTCTTGGTTTTCTTGTTCCAAATGTTCCATCTGCTTCTTGACGTTTGCTCGAGTGTAGTGAATGCGTGAAGCTTTGTACTTGATTCGTGGGGCCACTTTCTCTCTGCGGCAGATAGGAAGGAACATGTGAGACAAGGTTTTGACACTTATGAATGCAGTGATGATGCATGATATGCAGGATGCAGGAAAAATGCAATTTTTATGTGTGTTTTCATTCTTTATCGAAGGACTTATAAAAGGACTTTTGCAAACATTATAATAACATAATACAAAAGGAAACCCTGAAATAAATACATGATAATTCCCTTTCTAACAACAAAGCCAAGGGATAGACTTAAATTAAAAACAAATACAAGATAATTCCCTTTCTAACAATAAAGCCAAGGGATAGACTTCAAAGTACATATACAGAAATTAGAAAAATAAAAACAAATAGAGTAAAGAAAACAACTGAAAAGATCCCAAAAGTCCTGGAAGTACACTACTCCTCGGAATCTGAGGTTGCACCGGCGAAAAATTCCCTGCGTCTCCTCCTATTCCCGGGCATCCGGTCAATAATAGTATCTTTCCTCTTGAGAAGGTCTTTCAACTCGGCAACCTCTCGCTCTTTCTCATGAAACTCCCAAGTTGTTTGCTCTAGTATTCCCATCAAGGTATCCTTCTCACGCTCCGAGGTCTGATACTTCGCTTTCCAAGCGGC
Organism: Medicago lupulina; assembly: GCA_958299785.1. Lineage (NCBI taxonomy): Eukaryota > Viridiplantae > Streptophyta > Magnoliopsida > Fabales > Fabaceae > Medicago > Medicago lupulina. Next base: position 60,344,876 of record OY283139.1, on the reverse strand, counting down.
ACTCTCAAGCTGCAACTTCGTCAACTGGTCATGGAATTCTTCTCTGGTTTCAAAGGTGATGGGTAAAGATGACGTTAGGGTAGGTGTAGATGCGGTAGATGTAGATGGGGTCCTCTGCAACTGGTACGGCATCCCAAACTTAGCCGCTCTTTCAACAACCCACTGAAGATAAGACTCTCGCACTAAACCGGATCTCCTTCCTAACTGTCCTTTCGTCTTCCTATGAATCGCGCGCCAAGATGATATAAACATTCCTCTCACATCTGCGCTATCCGGCTGATTGAGGTAGAATACGTGGTCTACTGCAAGATGATGAGGTTTCTCCATAGGGTAACCGAACTGTCGCCTGGCCAAAACAGGGTTATAGTTGATTCCTCCACGAATACCAATGAGAGGCACGTTACCAAATCCTCCACAACTGTCAATAATGGTCTCGGTATTACAGGCTGGGACAAACCAAACTATATCGGCCGGGGTAAGGGACATAATTTTCTGGGACCAACGGGCGTTTTCTGGGTTAGCTTCAAAGTTATCGGGTAAGTGTGAAATGAACCATTTGTATAGTAGGGGAATACAACAAAGAATGGTTCCTTGGCCTTTTAGTGTTCGGTCATGGATGGAATGATAAGTATCCGCTAACAAGGTAGGGACGGGATTTTTGGAAATGAAAATTTTGATGGCATTTTCGTCAACGATACCGCCAACATCTGGGAATAGGATAAGGCCGTATATGAGTAAAGCAAGGAGAGAGTAAAAAGCTTCATAACTGCCCATTTCTTCGTGGATATGGGCTTGTTGGTAAAGGAAATCAGTGGTTAGGCCTCTTTTGGGGGTGAGATTAGCTTTGACGGCAGATGTATCAAGGTGGAGAGTTGCTGCAATGGTTGCGGGTTTGAGTTTTGGTTCGAGTCCATTGAAAGGTTCCTTGTCAGATACCGGGATACCAATCCAATAAGAGTATTCCTCAAGAGTGGGGACAAGCTGGAAGTCGAGAAACGTGAAGCAGTGGCAAACAGGATCGTAGAATTGGACCAATGTGTCGAGAATTCCTGGTATCATTTTGATCTTGAAGAGGTTAAGCAATCTTCCATGGCGAGCTCGGAAATCCTCTGGACTAGCTACTTTAGATGCCAACTTCCTTAGTTCAGACAAGTCCGGGTCTCTAAAATGGAACTGCCTAGTCCTTCTGATTACCCGCTCCATACCCTATAATGTTTACAAAAAAATCTTTTATTTAAGTCCTTCGATATTTTTTAGATATGAGGAAAAAAGTTTGTGCATGAATGCATGTATGCATGATTGTGCTAAAGAATAAAGAAAATAAAGTGAGGTAAGGTTCAACATGATGGAGCCAAGGGTGAAATCGTCACAAGGTAAGAACTATGGCTTCACAAGTATATGTAACAAGGTTCTAAAAAGTTCCCAATGTTTTCAACCACTTCCAAACGTCACTGGTTTGCAAGATTACTCTTGGTCCAATAACACTCGTAGGTAAGTCTCGTTTGGGTGTAGTATCGCGTATCAACCAATTCAAGATTACTCTTGATTAGCCACCGCACTACGTTCTAAAAGGCTAGGAGGGGTTAAAGGTAACTAAAGTCCTCAACTTCGACGGTCACTTAAAAATAATAAAGCTAACATGATTACTCGTGTCAACAAATATTACTTCCAAGATCCCTCCATTGAGTGGGGTTATCACATGAACCAAAACTCAAGATTACTCTTGGAGTGGGACTTTGATTATACCCCGTCCTATCTTAAATTTCACTCAAGCCCGGGTGTAGGACTTATCTCACCACTCACGTTGAAAATAAACAAGTATGTATGTACAAAGTGTATAAGCAAAAAATAAAGCACAAGTAAAGAAAGGTAAGGTGGGCTTAACCCACTTAGGAAATTAATTTCCCCAGTGAAGTCGCCATTTCTGTGCTCGTGATTTTCGGGTGTCAATCCATTTATTGGTTTTGAACCGTCAATCTTTGAACTCTCAATTTTTATCCGCGGGAAGGGAAAAAACGAGTAAAAAACCCTTTTTTAGAGATTAAGGTCCGGGGGTTGGTTTCGATTAGGGAAGATGTTAAACACCCTAACCGACTTTGGTACTCCGAAGGAGCCTCTCACCTAAATTAAACTTGTGCTAATTATTCGCTTAATTATTTGTAAAATGTTGCCTAAAATCTAAGTGTAAGAATGGAGGGAGAAGATGTATGTTTTTGTTATTTTTATTGATTTGGAAAGACATAAGCCTTTTGCCTACATACCCGAAGACGGGATCAAAATCATGTAGTTCACCTCAAAAATTTCTTTTGGTGAGTTGGGTTATTTTTAACAATTTTGAAAAAAAGGTTTTAAGAAGGAGATTAGAGGCCTCAAGGCATAAGAAAAAATAATGTGAGGTTGGTTCAATTTTAATTATGAAAATAAAGTCTAAAATGAGAATTAAATTCATTAAGCATTTGACTAAGAAAATAAAAGGAAAAAGATCACTTGGTTTGTTTCCAAGGTTTGTTAAGAAAATATTTTTGGAGTTTTGATTATTTGATTTTTTTGGAAATTTGATTTTTTCTAAGTTAAGCGTAAACTAAAAAACTATACGTACCGACGTGAAGTAATAAAAAGCGAGAAATTTACAAAGGACGTTGGATCCTAAGCAAATCCTCAAGTTTAAAATGAACCTAAAATTACTAATAGTTTGATTTTAAGAAAATAATTAAAGTCCAATTATTAACCTAATTTGTCCCTAATTCATTTTTGGTCCTCGATCGCGGTAACAGGGTGTGATAGTGTCGGTGTGTGCATTCCTACATTATTACATAAAATTCCTAGGTACATTCAATGGTCTTGCAAGAAATATAAATGACAAGAAAATAAAATGTTACATCAATTCCTATTGTACATTTTTCTAGGAAATAAAATAAACAATGGCAATAAATAAATATGAGCAAAAATTAAAAAAAACAAAACAAAAAAATATGCATGAGATAATGATTAATAAAATGCAAGCAACACATAAAAAGCATACACATAATTAAAACAAAGTAAACATTTAAATAAAATGAAGGAAAATAAATTTAGTGCAAAAAATAAATGCTGGAAGTAAAAACAAGTGTGCAAATATTCAAAAAGTAGAGGAATAATAGCAAATTAGGCCCAAGGCCTAAATAATGGCTCAAAATATCCAGATTAAATATGAGCCATTTGATTAATCAAGAGACTCAGATTTAATCCAGGAAGATGTGATCACAACCTTTAAATAAATCCATCGGTGCAAAATATAGCAAATATCAAGTAACATAGTAGCTTAAAACACATGAATCCACCCAAAATCATCCTAGGACGTTGGATCTACGATCCAACGACCTAGTTTTGAGGTCACATGACTACTTAATTAATGAAAAAGCATGGAATTAAAACAGAACGTACAACAGCTGTCAGATTAAACAGGAAAGGAAGATCTAAAGGCTGAAAGAGGAGGAAGAGAACCAAAGCAAACCGATCTGGTTCAAGTGAACTAGACCGGTTTGCACCTCTATAAAGGAGAGAAAACTGGTTTTTAAATCATTTTTTTTCCTTTCCTTCTCTTTCTAAACAAAACATAAGAAGAAAGAAGAGAGAGAAGCTCTCCCTTCTCTCTAGAACCAGTCCGCCGGAGAAGGAGGAGGAGGGCGGCGGCGACGAGCTCCGGCGCGGTGGCCGGTCCTAGCGCCGCCGCGTCCGAGACTTTTTTTTTTTTTTTTTTTTGAAATTTCTACATCAAAACCTTCCTCTTCTTCTTCTTGTTCCAAATCCACAAACAAAATTGAAAAGGGGTGAGTAGATTTTTGTAGATCTAGAAATGAAGTTTTGGAAAAAAAGTTTTAGATCTAAGCTTCTCTCTCCTCTTTTCTAGTAAATATGTTCGGTCAACAAAAAAACACCACCGAAAAAGAGCTTGTGTTACCTTTTCTTGGATGATTTAGTTCAGATTTGAGCTTGTTGTTGTTGATACCGGACAAAAAAAAAACGTCTCTCTCTCCTCCTAGTCCATGGCCGAATTCGGCCTAGTTGTTGTTGTGAGGGAAGAGTCCGAAAATTTGTTGTTCTTGGTGGTTTTGTGTGATTATGTTGCTAGAACAGTCTTGTTGTTCTTGATATTCATGATGAATTTCATTTTTGTATTTTTGATTCTGTGAAGAGAAAAAAAAATTGTGGACTAGGATTTTTGGAATTGGTGGCTGCGGCTGCTACAGTGTTTTCTTGGGCAGTGTGTCTATCTCAATCAATGATTAGACAGCCTATAAATAGTGACCCACTAGGTTGTGGCTGAGAAAAAAAATCTGGACGAAAATGCCCTTGGGCTGGACTGGTATATGGATCTGGACTAAAAATGGACCTAAATTGGACTAAAAAATAACACACAAATAAAATAAGCCATAAAATAAATAAAAACGAAAATATCAAAAAATAAAAAGTAAAACAGTAAAATAAAAAGTATGAAATGAATAAGGTAAAAGAAATAATAACTAAAAGATAAATAAAAAAAATGTCCCTTCGGAACTAAATGAGGTACTTCAAAATAACCTCTCTGCCAAAATTTCGTCTGAAGCGACGAAACTTCTCAGTCTACAAAAGCGAGTAAAAATGAGAAAATAGCAGTGTAACGCTGTAAAACGAATAGATAAATAAAAAAGATTTATATGGACACAAACTTGTGAAAAGACGAGTAAAATGTTTGCAAAGCGTACAGATAAAATGCTGATATATAGATATATAGAATGTTGAGAAAAACTGATAAAATACTGTGAAACAAAAATGTAGAAATTTGATAAAATAACCCAGTAAAACGAAATTAAATGACGAGTAAAAAAGAAAACGAAACGGTCAAAAAATGGGGTATGACACCACACTCGTCATTCGTTCCCTCCATTACGACATCTTTCATTATAATAGTATACCCCATTCTCCATTCTAAATTAAGTGTTTACCTCTCTACTGATATTCCTCGTAGCGTCATCCATATTATCTTTCACTTCCAATTACCCAGCCATCTTGACATTCTTAGATTCTTATAGGCTATTATCATCAGTTCATATTTAAGCTTGTTATTATCCTGAGGTAATCACTTTCATTTATGCTCGAACACACTCCCTCATCTATATATGTAATTTAGGGGTCTTTACATTCAATTTACACACTAATGGATTTCTTAAAGTCACTATTACTTTTATGGATGTTGAAGAGTCCACTAAAAGGATTATACTAAAATTTCATTAACAAAGCATCATGATCCAGGTGCGGTGTTGAAATCATAACTCAAGTTCTAAAGGGACTAATGGATTCCATCCAATGGGAAATGAAAGCTAACACCTTTATCTACATCTTTCATGAAGAGACCTAAATCCAATTCGGTACAGAGAAGGGTGTAAAGATTAAAGGTGAGAAAAACACAAGAAGGGGGGAGTTGAATTGTGTTTGCTTTTTCTTCGTTTCTCCTACTGAAGTCACTGATCAGAAGTAGTTAGATTATAGCTTCTGAAGTGATGTTCAGATTCTAATTGCAGCGGGTAAAAACACACACACACACACACACACAGAGAGAGAGAGAGAGAGAGAGAGAGAGAAATTATACAGGTTCCTTCCACAAACCGGAAGTAGTCCTGTCCCCCTTGCACTTCCAAGGAGAGTTCAATAAAATGTCATATCTGATTACAAATGCTCACTGCTAAAAACTAGCAAGAGACTTCAAACTACTCAAGCACAACTGCAAGAGATTTCCTATGCTCCTGAACACAATCAAGAGACTTCCTATGCTCAAGCACAATTGCAAGAGACTTCTATTCAAATAGAATTACAAAGAAAATTGTTTGAGGTTGAACACTTGATATACAATTAGTGGTGTTCACAATACAAATCAGATACAGACTTTTAAGACTCTAGAATTTCTAAGATATGAATTTTGTTAAGAAATTCTAAGTGAACTTTGATGCAGAACAATTTTGATAGAGTTTAGGCGCTTTCAAATTGTTGTTGAGTCTTGCCATTCTCTAAGTCGTCAGTCCTTTATATAGAGGTGTGAAAGAGACATTGTAAATTGCCAACACATCAAAAAGATTCGTTTGAAGCTTTGATCAATCACAAATGATCTTTTGCTTGATATGGTTATTGTCCTATGAAGGATCAATTTCAAATCCATTTCAAGTATGAAGGAACATTGTTGCATGCATAGCTGTTATTCTTGTCTTGTAGCAGATGTCTTGTACTCATGGTTCTTGCCATTTCTTGTAAAGTTCTATTCTTTCTTTCTACAACCCCATTTTGCTGTGTAGTTCTAGGAGAAGAGAATTCATGGATAATTCCATGTTTTTCACAAAAAGTTTCAAATGGCTCATTTTCAAATTCTACACCATGATCACTTCTGACTTTCAAAATTTTCATTTGCTTTTTAGACTGTATTTGAGTGCAGAAGTTATTAAATACATCATAAGCATTATCCTTACTTCCTAGGAATTTTACCCAAGTCCATCTGTGAAGTAGATAAAATAGTCACAAGGAAGGGGGGGGGGGGGGGGGTTTGAATTGTGACCCTTTAAAAATTATCCTGAAACTTAAAAGTGATTCTTAAGTTGTTTACTTGGAATAGTTAAGTTAACTTTCTGAACTCAGAACATTCTGAAGTTCATACACAAAAACTGATTAACAAAGTAAATGTGTTGGTGTGTGTTGTGTATACTAAAAATAAAGAGTATAGGGAAGAGAGAAAGAACACACAGAGATTTATAGAGGTTCACCCAATGTGGGCTAGTCCTCTCCTCACAATTTTGTGAGAGTTTCCACTATGATGCTTTGAGATAACCTCCCAAGTCCCGCACCTTACAATCTTTGTTCACCTAAACAATTACAATTATGTATTCTCTAAGCCTCAGTAGGCTTGCACCTTCTTGCTAAGTTACCTACTTAGACTTTTACACCTTTGCTCAAAACTAACACTTTAGTACCCCTAAAGCTAGATGAGACTTTGTTACAATTTGTAAGAGATGTGAATGTTTGAGAATCAAACAGAAGAGGGAGAAGAAGAAGAAGTTATCTGCGAAAGAGATAACAAAGAGTTATTGATTTACACTACAAGAAGGGATAAAGAGCCTTCAGTGATGATCAATTTCAAATGCAAGAGCTTCAAACAAAATCAAGTTGTTTTCTTGTATGCTTTGCAATGATTCAAGTTTTTCTAAGGCCTTGATCTCTATTTATAGAGCCATGGGACTCATATCGCCGTTGTAGGGTGTCCAACGGTGTTATGCCATGTGTCCTTGGGTCCCACAAGCTTTAACTTGAAAATCTGGGTGAACATTCTGATCTCTGATGAACATCAGAATGTTGTTGCGTTCATGATGATCTTCATCTGGGTTCATCATGTTCTTCATCTGGGTTCATCATATATGAATGAACATATGAAGTTCTGGGCGTGCCATGTGTTTTTTACATGAATTTCTGGGCAATAGCCAAAGTATGGACTTTTCATCATACTTCAGAAAGTTCATTTCCCAGATCTGCCTTGGGACTTGGTGCAGGATTGAGTTAGTGGATTCTGCATCTTTATGCCCATGCTTTGAGAGATTGTGTTGTCCTTGTACAGTACCAACTCCCATGCGTGTCTATCTCTGATTGATCAAGATAGATTTCCTTTGCTTTTGCTTTTTGCTTTTCACCTACTGTACTGTTCATAAAGTAAGCATGTGGAGAGCCTGAACATTCTGATCTTCAGAATGTTCCTTTGTTTCACTTAGGATGATTTGTAAGACTACCATTTGATGTAATCAAATCCTAATAGTGAAACAATAATGAAGAGCAGTGAATATAACTCCTAGGATGATATTTTCCTTTGGAATATTCCTAGTACTTTAATGTTCATAATCTTTAAATGAACATTAAGTATCCTTTTTGACATAATCCTTGTGTATGCCTTGATTGCTTGATTGATCCATGCAGAAGTACTTTCCTTGACATATATTTATGTCACATGTGCCTTGCATGACCTTGATTAGTGTTCTTGAGATTCTGGGCTTGTATGGAAGCAACCTTCTGATCTCTTGTGCGAACATTCTGATCTCTGAGCAACATTCTGATCCAACTTTCTGACCTCAGTGTTAGATCATGAATTCAAATGTACTTTGATTCTTTGAATCTTGGTATGATTTAAACCTTGTTCCTGTCTTAGTAAAACACTCAAGAGCACAAGTTAAATACCAAGGAATTAATCAAAGTCCATTAATTCTTTAATCATAATGGTTTATTATCTTTAAAATTAATTAGGGATTTTGCCTCAACAATCTCCCCCTTTTTGAAGATGATAAACCTATGATTTAGGATTAAGGATTTTGATTATATAGACGAGGATAAACAGAGCTTAGAAAATTTATTTTTAATGCTCCCCCTCATTTTTATAATCTATTATGCTGAGTTTTTAAGAACTTAAAAAACTCCCCCTCAATTTCATAATACATTTGCATAAAAATAAAGATATGCAAGATTGAACCAAAGTCAATATCATTCATTAATGTAAACATGAAGTACAATTACATGAATTATATGGTTCAAAAACAAAAAAAGAAATTCAAAGCATGTGATCAAGAAAAAGGTGAAGTCACTAAACTCCAATAACTATTGATCACTTAGACCTACTTAGGGCCTAAAACTAAGAAAAACTTAAGACATAAATCCTAAAGCTTCTCCACCTTTAGTCATCTGCAAAAAGGATAGGGAGGAATAACACAAAGATTCAGGGAGTAGAATCCCCAGAATCAGAAGATGGTTCATCTTCAAAGATGGAGGGGTCATCAAAAACTGGAGGTGAAATAGCCAATCCAGGGGCATGCACCTTGACAGTCCAGTCAGCCAATACACAAGCAATTTTGTGGGTTTTGGTGGAAACCCTTAGTGCTCTTGAAGCTATCTTTTCAGCCCTTGAAGGTTTAGCAGGTGCAGCAGCACCAGAAGCTTCAACTTTCTCTTTGTTGGCAGACACAAAGGTGTTGAGAGAGTCAAACAAAGCAGACATGTTTGGGAGTTTGTTTGTGACTTTCATTGGTGGTGGAGGTGGAGTATATGAGGGTATGGTGTTTGGAGTGGGAAGGTAGGAAACCAAAAAATTGCTTGCACCAGCAACTGATCCCATGGTAGAGGAAGAGAGGTTAACATTCTGAACAGTATGAGCCATACGTTGAACTTCTTCAAAAGGTAAAAATCCAGAGGCCAAGGGCATTGGATCTGTTGACATATCAAGCTCATTTGAAGCATTTTGATCAATATGTTGATCAGCAAAGAGTTGATTTTTCTCAGCACCTTGAGCATTTAGATCAACTGTTTGTGCTTTGTTAACAGTTGGAGCAATTTCCTCAATGGGAGCAGTTTCTTCAGCTTGAATGGGTTCAGCAAATTGCACATTCTGAACTCCTGGTTCAGTAGCAGAAGCTTCAACCTTCTGAACTTCTTGTTCAATAGTTTTCTGAGCTTGTTGAGAGATTTCCTGACCATCTTGAAACACTTCATTGTTGAAGTCAGAATTGAAGTCTTCAATGTTGAGGTCAAAGCCAGTTGAAAATTTCATATGCTCATCTTGAGCAGGTTCTTCCCTATTCATGTTGGAAGCTAAAATCTCAGCTACTTCCTGAGTTTCTTCATCAACATTCTGAGCTTTCTTCTCAGTATTTTCTTCAACTCTCTGATCTCTAGCAAGAGAGTTTTCCTTATCCATCTCAGCAGCTTTTTCACTATTCATGTCTTCCTTTGGAGAGGATGCTTCTTTATCCTTCTGAGCATTCTCTTCAAACACTGATTGACCAATCAGGGAGCTGAACTGTGAGTTTCCTTCTTCCACAATCTCCTTTGCAAGCTCTGCTACTTTGGAGAATATTTCTATAGCAGGTGGAGAGGGAGGTCTGTCTTCTGAGTCTTCAGGAGTCTTGTCTTTGATATCTTCTATCTTTCTCTTCTTTCTAGATTTCTGAACATTCTGATTGGAGGATCTCTTTCTAGACCCAGATGTTCCAGAGGTTGTGAAGGAAGCCATATTTGTGGTGGTGATGCGTAGTTGACCTAGAGTCTTGGAAGTAAACTTCATGAAGTCAATTTTGCGTGGTTCACCTTCAAGTGGCACTTTTGCCTTCTAGAAGATAGGAGTAAGGTGCATTCCATAGGGTAATCCAGCAACAGTTTGTTTCATGGCCAAGCATGAGTCAATCATGTGTTGGATGATTATGAAACAGAGGTTGAGTTTGGTCTTGCTTATGAGGTGGTGAATGATACATAAATCCATATCAGAAACAACATCAAAAGATCCACATTTTGGTACTAGAGTGTGCCTAATCATGTTGTGAAGGATTTTCGGAACATCTACTAGATTTGTGGAGTTAAAGGTGAGAGTGTCTTTGGTGTATTTGGCTATGAGTTATTCTTTGTTGACTTTGAGATTATCAAACCATAAGCAAGAAAATAGTTTGTTACCTTCATTAGGGATTCTCAAAGCTTCAGAAAGAAACTCTTGAGTGACTGTGATTTGTACTCCTTTGACAGAAGAGATGAGAAAGTTCTCATTCTCCTTCTTCTTTTGCTTCACAATCAGGTTGGTGTAGAACTCTCTGACCAATCCTTCATAGGTGTGTTCTTGTAGAGACACGAAGTCAGTCCATCCTTGTGGATCTGTGAACTTCTTCAGATTCCATCCCTTTGTCTCCAAGCTTTCAAACTCAAAGTACTTGGATCTGCTCATAGGTCTAAAGGCAATCTTGTCTGCTCTTTGAGCCTTGAGGACAGCAGCTACTTTAGTGATGTCTTTTCCTTTGCCATGCTTTCTTGGGGAAGATTCCTTCTTCACACCAGTCTCAACATTTTCTTCTTCATTCTGAGAAGTAGACTTTCCCTTTATTGAAGAAACAGACTTCTCTATAGGCAGAGGCTGAGCTTCTCTTGCAATCTCTTTTCTTCTCTTGTAGATTTTCCTGGAAGACTTAACAATCTCAGTGAGAGTTTGTTCAGAATCTTCATCCATTTCTTCAGGAACTTCCTCTATTTGTTCCTCAAAAGTTTCATCTATTTCCTCATCATCTGAGGCAGAGCTTTCTTCTTCAGTGCTTGGTTCTTCCTCCTTTTCTTCTTCAACTATCTTCTCTTCTTCTTTACCAGAATTTGTTTCTTTATCTTCATCAGAGAGAAGATCCACGTGAGAAGTTGTTGGTTCCTTTGAAGATTTCTTCATCCTTGTAGAGCGTCTAGTAGGAACAGGTCTAGGTTTGATGATTGGTTGTTTAGAAGATTTTGATCTTGAGGATTTTGGTGAGTCAAAAGCAGGGTAGATGACGTCGGGAAGAATTGTGTGAACAGGGGTTTCGTTCAAAGTTGGTTGATCAGAGGCTTGATCAGCAGCGGTGTTTTGTGGTGGTGATGGGGAATGTTCTACTTGAGAGTTCTCACCATCAGCAAACTTTGAAGTTGTTTTGGTTCTTGCCATTTTGCAGAAAATGTGAAAAACAGAGGAATTTTGAAGTTTTGTAAGAAAATGAGAAGAGAGAAGTTTGGGTTGAGATAGATGTGAAGTAATCAGAAGTGGTTACTGATTATATAGACAAAGCGTGCAGAAAGAAGGAAAGAAATGATGGTAGTTACATTGGGAATGAGGAAAAATGGAACGGACAGGAGAGAGAAAGGATAAAGTAGCCGTTTGTAAAAAGGAAGGGGATTGGTTGATTTGATAGTTAAGGCTTTACATAGTGGTTAATCCTTAGATATAACTTCTTATAACCAAGCATTAAATGCTTAAGATTATAGAAGGATATTTGGAGAAGGGTAACACAAAATCTTACGCATGAGATTTCTGACCCAGATTTCAGATTTTTTGAACGTTCTGACCTTTCTGAACATTCTGACCTGAGGAACATTCTGAACTCAGGAACATTCTGAACTCAAGAACATTCTGATGAATGTTCTGATTGAGATAGATCTATCTGATTTGCATCAGATGATATCAAGGGGTTTAGTCTAAGGCCCTTAGTGATCTGTAATCAATCTTTATTGGGATTTTTCATGATTAACAATTTTTCTTTAAGAAAATTGAATCTATCCTCAACAAGGGGTTTTGTGAAAATGTCAGCTAGTTGATTTTCAGTGTCAACAAAGCTTAATGCAATATTCTTTTTCTGAACATGGTCTCTAATGAAATGATGCTTTATTTCAATATGTTTAGACCTAGAATGCTGAATAGGATTCTTAGAAAGATTAATTGCACTTGTATTATCACAATAAATAGGAACACTTGTGTACCTTAGAGAGTAGTCTTCCAGCTGATTTCTTACCCACAAAATTTGAGAGCAACAACTAGCTGCAGACACATACTCAGCTTCAGTTGTGGAGAGAGCAATGGTGTTTTGCTTTCTGCAAGACCATCCAATCAATGCTTGTCCCAAGAATTGGCAGGATCCACTTGTGCTCTTTCTCTCAACTTTGTCTCCAGCATAATCAGCATCACAATATGCTACAAGATCAAAACTAGAACCTTTTCTATACCAAAGGCCAAGATCAGTAGTACCTACCAGATACCTAAGAATTCTTTTGACTGCAGTCAAGTGTGATTCTTTTGCACAAGTTTGAAACCTGGCACATAAACCAACTGCAAACACTATATCTGGTCTGCTAGCAGTCAAGTATAATAATGAACCTATCATGCCTCTATATTCTTTTTCAGAAACAGATTTTCCACTTTCATCCTTATCTAAACTTGAAGATGGATGCATAGGGGTGGCCATGATTTTTGCCTCATTCATTTTATTTTTTTTAAGAATATCTTTGACATATTTTTCTTGACTTATGAAAATTCCTTTTGGATGTTGTTTAATTTGTAAACCAAGGAAAAAACCAAGTTCACCCATCATACTCATCTCAAATTCGTTTTGCATAAGGTTGGAAAATTCTTCACACATTTTCTCTTTAGTTGCACCAAAAATGATGTCATCAACATACACTTGAACTATAAGTAAGTTAGAGTTATGTGTTTTTCTAAAGAGTGTGGTATCAATTTTTCCTCTTGAAAATCCATTTTCAATTAAAGATGTGCTAAGTCTATCATACCAAGCTCTAGGAGCTTGTTTAAGACCATAAAGTGCTTTGGTAAGTTTAAAAACATGATTTGGTTTTTCTTTATTTATGAAACCAGGAGGTTGGCTAACATAAACTTCTTCATTTAGAAAACCATTTAAAAATGCACTTTTCACATCCATTTGAAAAAGTTTAATGCTTTTATGAGCAGCATAAGCAAGAAGAATTCTGATGGCTTCTAACCTTGCAACTGGTGCAAAGGTCTCATCATAGTCAATACCTTCTTGTTGGTTATAGCCTTGAGCAACTAACCTTGCCTTGTTTCTGACAACCTTACCTTCTTCATCAAGCTTATTTCTGAACACCCATCTTGTACCAATGATGGTTTTGGCTTGATTATTTGGAACCAGGTTCCAAACTTTGTTTCTTTCAAACTGAGATAGTTCCTCCTTCATGGCTTCAATCCATGAGTCATCAACAATAGCTTCATTGATTGATTTAGGTTCCATTTGAGAAATCATTGCCATGTTGTTATCTTGAAAGGACATTCTGGTTCTTACACCATCAGTTGTGCTTCCAATGATTTGATCTACAGGATGGTCTCCTACCATTCTCCAACTTCTAGGTGGACTTTGGAAGGTTTGATCCTGAACATTCTGATCATCTTATTTCTCTACTGTGTTCACAGTATTTATACTGGGAACGTTCTGAAGTGTTGACATCTCAGTGTCTTCACTTTCTTTTGGTTGAGAATATTCATCATATTCATCAAATATGACATGCATACTAATTTCAACTGTCTGGGTTTTTAGATTGTACACTCTATAACCTTTAGAAGTTGTAGAGTATCCTAAAAAGATAGCTTTATCTGATTTAGGATCAAACTTACCCAATTTTTCTTTATTGTTCAGAATGTAGCAATAGCAACCAAATATGTGAAAATAAGATATGCTAGGTTTAATGTTTTTCCAGAGTTCATATGGGGTTGTGTTAAGAACTTTTCTTATTGAAACTCTATTTAAAATGTAACAAGATGTATTAATGGCTTCTGCCCAAAAGTACTCCTCAACATTTGATTCATTTAACATTGTTCTAGCCATTTCTTGCAAAGTTCTGTTTTTTCTTTCAACAACTCCATTTTGTTGTGGAGTTCTTGCACAAGAGAAGTTATGTTCAATACCATCTTAGACTTGCAGTTTGAACTGGACCAAAGAGATCAATGTGAAGAAGCTCTAAAGGTTTTTGAGTTGAAATAAACTCAATAGTTTTAAAACTGCTTTTTACTTGTTTACCTTTGACACAAGCTTCACAGATCTTGTCCTTTTCAAAGCTAATCTTGGGCAACCCTCTAACTAGATCAAGTTGAGAAAGTTTAGCAATAGTTTTCATGCTTATATGACCAGCTCTCTTGTGCCAGATCCATTTGTCTTTTTCAAGAGACATAAAACAGAATTCAGCAGGCATATCATTTAGTTCTAAAACATATAAATTCTTTTTCCTTGATCCAGAGAAGAATAATTTGTTAGAGGAGGCTTGCCTTACTTCACATATGTTAGGTTTAAAGACAACTTCAAATTCACTATCATATAATTGACTTATGCTAAGTAGATTATGTTTTAAACCTTCTACATACTGAACATTTTCTATTTTAGCAGAGTTAGGTTTACCTATCGTGCCTTTTCCTCTGATCTTACCTTTATCATTGTTTCCAAATGTCACCAGTCCTCCATCCTTCTTTTCAAAGGTTAGAAAACAGTTCCTGTCACCTGTCATGTGCCTAGAACAACCACTATCCAGGTACCATGGTTTTGTTCTTGCACCCTGAAGCAGGACCTACATTTGACAAGATAAAAACTTTAGGTACCCATGTAATGTTGGGTCCTTGAGGGTTAGTTCTTCTAAGAGATCTTTCCTTATTGTAACATTCTGTTTTGTGAACTCAAATTTGTTACAGCAGGAACATATCTTCTTAGCCTTCTCAGCCTTTTGTGAACTTTCTGATCTATTAAGATGAGAACGTTCTGAGCTAAGATTAAACTTACTTTGTCTGATAAGTTTTTTCTTAACATAACATACTGATTCATTATGTCCTAATCTATCACAAAAAGAGCATTTCATTCTCATAATTGGTTTCTTAGGTACAAAGCTTTCAATGATTTTGCTTGGATCTTTAAATCCTAAACCAGATTTTTTAGCACTTTCATTTTGAGATCCTAAGATGTTTTGAAATGTTTCTATGGATTTTATAAAACCTGTAAGATCATTTTTTAATGTTTCAACTTCCTTTTTCAAAAGTTTATTCTCCTTTTGTAATTCAGAAGGTAAAGAAAGAATGCCTTTTTGTTTTCTGTTTAATTCTTTTTGTTTTTTTGACATTTCAAAGTGAGAATCTTGCAAAACTTGTATGGTCTTTCTAGACTCATCATATCTGTTTTGAAGTATTTCTTTTTCTGCTTTTATCTCAGAAAGTTCCTTGATTAAAGAATGACATCTATTAGTTAAAAAATTTGAGTCATATAGGAGACTATCTATCTTACTTTCAAGATCTCTATATAGAGAATCAGTTTTATAGATGATTACCTCTTCCTCATCATCTGACTGAGTCATTAGTCCCATGTCTGCATCTGCATCTTCTTGGGGGTCTTATTCTTCTATGTCATCCCAAGTGATCATTGCTCTTTTCTTTGGAGGAGGTTTTCTTTGAACCTTTTTGATGTCAGGACATTCATTTTTGTAGTGTCCAGTCTTGCTGCATCCAAAGCAAGTGACTTGGCTTTTGTCAGCTTCAGTTCTGGTGCTGTTGTTGGTGTTTGGAAACTTCTTTCTAATCTGATTTCTTCTTAACATCATTCTTTGAATTCTTTTAGAAATCAATGCAAGTTCATCTTCAGCTTCCTCTTCATGAATTTCTTCTAGTTCTTGTGGTTCTTGAACATCATCATCAGTTACTGATGGGGTTTGCTGAGATGCTTTTAAAGCAAGTGTTTTTACCTTCTTTACTAGTTTGTCTCCTTGAAGTACAACTTCATGAGCTCTTAGTGAACCAATAAGGTCTTCCAGGTTCATAGATTTTAAATCTTTAGCCTGAGTGATTGCAGTGACCATAGGTCTCCACATACTTGGAAGACATCTCAATATCTTTCTGATTCTCTCATGAGTAGAATATGCCTTACCAAGAGATCTCATTTCATTTACTATTGTAGTAAATCTAGCATACATCTCATCAATGGTTTCATTTTCACTCATTTCAAAGACTTCAAACTTTCGGACTCCAATGTCAATTCTAGTTTCTTTGACATGAGATGTACCTTCATGATGTATTCTCAAAGTATCCCATACCTCTTTAGCATTTTTACATTCATCAACTCTTTCACTTTCTTCCATGGTTAGTGCACATGATAAAAAGAGTCTAGCTTTAGAGTTTAACAATACCTGAGCTTTCTCATCTGTTGACCATGCACTTTTACTTTTGACAGCTCCTTCTTTATTTGTTGGAACAAAATCTCCATCTATGATAACTGCCCACATGTCATTGTCTTGAGATCTGAGAAAGAGTTCCATCTTTCCTTTCCAGAAGTAGTAGTTTGATCCATCAAAGAGTGGTGGTCTGTTTGATGATCCTCCTTCAGCTATGTACTTGACTTTAGACATACTTCCTGAATCTTTTCTCTAACACTTGTTTATGTGTTCAAGCCCTTAGAGCCGGGCTCTGATGCCAATTGAAGTAGATAAAATAGTCACAAGGAAGGGGGGGGGGGGGGTTTGAATTGTGACCCTTTAAAAATTATCCTGAAACTTAAAAGTGATTCTCAAGTTGTTTACTTGGAATGGTTAAGTTAACTTTCTGAACTCAGAACGTTCTAAAGTTCATACACAAAAACTGATTAACAAAGTAAATATGTTGGTGTGTGTTGTGTATACTGAAAATAAAGAGTATAGGGAAGAGAGAAAGAACACACAGAGATTTATAGAGGTTCACCCAATGTGGGCTAGTCCTCTCCTCACAATTTTGTGAGAGTTTCCACTATGATGCCTTGAGATAACCTCCCAAGTCCTGCACCTTACAATCTTTGTTCACCTGAACAATTACAATTCTGTATTCTCTAAGCCTTAGCAGGCTTGCACCTTCTTGCTAAGTTACCTACTTAGACTTTTACACCTTTTCTCAAAACTAACACTTTAGTACCCCTAAAGCTAGATGAGACTTTGTTACAATTTGTAAGAGATGTGAATGGTTGAGAATCAAACAGAAGAGGGAGAAGAAGAAGAAGTTATCTGCGAAAGAGATAACAAAGAGTTATTGATTTACACTATGTAACAGCCCGTTTTTCGCGTTTGTTTTATTCTAATTATTTTATTTCGTGTATTATTTTAATTGTGTGCATTTTCATATGTTTGTGCATTTGAGGGGTAATTAGTAATTTTGGGAGGATAGCGTTTTATCGTTCATTTTAAGATAGAACCGTTTTATTTATTAAGTTGTTGGAGCACGATAATTAATTAGAGTCGAGGTTATTAATTAGTTACCGATGGTGTGTTATTTAGTAGCTTAGTGTGAGCCCATTCAACTTATGTCTTAAGAAAACTTCAAAACTTCAGTATTAGAGGTTTAATTGAGATGTTTTATGAGTATTTAACTTATGTCTTGTTGAATCAGGATTGATTTTCTTCTGAAAAATGTTTTGGTTTTGCAAATGACTAAGTGTGCCGAATTTCATGATCTTTATAAATTCTTCATTTGTGGCCGATGAAATGTTTATGAACCTCTACTGTACACATATGTGAATTATGAGAATACATGGCATAGGCAATTGAGCTTGTTATTTGGTTTCGGTCCCTAACTTCAAATATTTTTCAAAGTTGTGAAATATGAGACGAACTTGTGTATTTTTACCTTGAAGTTTATTTGATGGTGAACCTTTATAGTTGTGGATTCCTATGGTTAATTGTATACTTGTGAATGAAGTTGGATAATGATAATGTGATATATCATGATCTTGTATGTTATCTTCTTTACTTGAAAAATATGAGGTGTTGTTTGTTCATGATGAACTATGTGAAGAAGGTGATAATGTTGATTGTATACATGTTCAATGATGATGAATATATGTATGTTGAATGTGTGCGCAATTGTTGATGTGTGCATACTTGATTAAATGACATTGGTGATAATTGCATAATTGTATGCATGGTTTTGGTGATGATTGCATAATTGTATGCATGGTTTTGGTGATGATTGCATAATTGTATGCATGGTTTTGGTGATGATTGCATAGTTGTATATGCATGGTTTGGAGAATTGTGTATGAGCATATGTATTGAGTCAAGTCATATGTTCATGCATTCATTGTTGAGGAGACGGACGTATGTCCAATGTGTAAGGCAGGTGTGAACCTTACACTCGATGTGTTTGTTGCATCGGAGGTGACGACCTTGGAGGAGACTTGGTACCACATGCATCTAGATGAGTCTAGAGACATCGTATGAATTGTTTGTGAGTCGAATTGGATTTGAATTGTGCATGGTGATTGTGTTTGGAGATTGATATTTGACTTGGTCGAATCGTGATATGTGTGTGATACACTCGAATTATGTGAACTTGAAATGATGCCTATGACTGATATTGAATGAGATAAATGTGGAGATACTATGAGTATATGTTTGGCAACGTTGCTTATCATTCCTGGATATATGACCATTATTTCAATGTTCTTGTTTATCTGTTTATGGATTATGATGATGTAATGCTAACCCTCAATGGTTTACCACCTGCCTTTCTGTATGGACGGGTAGATGGAGTGTAGGATGCTTAGTTGCTTTGCTTTGATGTTGCCGAGGAGCGGGAGTTCCTCGTTTTTGTGGAATTGTCTAGATTAGGGCTCTGATCTAGGGTTGTTCTTGCATGCTATTTTTCCTTTATGACTATGTAGTTTTGGAGTTGAGATATCGTTGTTATGGTTTTGAGATCATGTATTTATTATCATGAGATTTTGGAGATGTTATTTATATGGTTTACATATATTCCGCTGCTATGCTTATGTAATTTGATAATTTATACATGTATGATGGATTTTGTTTGGTGACGTAGCATCTATTTCTTGAATATGTCTGATGTATTCTCGCGATTATCTGTTGTTCTTACCTGTTGCTTAGTTTTTGGATTAGAGAGATGGCTGGTAGAGGCGGTAGGAATGATGATGCCATTGCAGCGGCTTTGACTGCAGTGGCTCAAGCTTTGGCTCAGAATCAAGGAGGTGGCGGTCATGAAGACCAAGGAGAAGCGGAGGAACGGAGGCTTGATCGTTTCATGAGAAACAAACCGCCGACGTTCAAGGGAAGGTTTGACCCGGAAGGAGCTTTGACTTGGATGGAATGCATGGAGAGGATTTTCCGTGCTATGGTGACTAATGATGACCAGAAGGTGAGGTTGGCTACTCACATGCTTGCTGAGGAGGCCGAGTATTGGTGGACTGGTACCAAGAGGAGGATTGAAGCTAGTGGTGATGTTATCACTTGGGTGAGGTTCAAGAATGAGTTCTTGAAGAAGTACTTTTCGGAAGATTTGAGGAACAAGAAGGAAGCTGAGTTCTTGAACTTGAAGCAAGGGAGTATGTCGGTTGCGGAGTATGCAGCTAAGTATGAGGAGCTCTCGAGATTCTGTCCTTACATCAATGCGGAAGATGCTATGGTTTCTAAGTGTGTGAAGTTTGAGAATGGCTTGAGGCCGGAGATCTATCAGTACATCTGTTTTCATGAGATTAGAGATTTTGACACTTTGGTGCACAAGTGTCGGATGTTTGATGACGCCGGGAAGGCAAAGGCGGATTACTACAAGGCTAGGAATGACAAGAGAGGAAAGGGCCATGGTGTTGGGAAATCGTATGTTAAGGACAAGGGAAAGAAGAAGGCAAGTGGAGGAAGCTCCAAGCCTAGCTTGGCGGATGTCAAGTGTTTCAAGTGTGGTACTCTCGGTCATTATGCTAGTGATTGCAAGAAGGGTGATAGTTGCTACAAGTGTGGGCAAGCGGGTCATAAGTCTTTTGAGTGCAAGAAGGAGATTACTTGCTACAATTGTGGTGAGAAGGGTCACGTAAGTACTAAGTGTACTAAGCCAAAGAAGGCGGCAGGAAAGGTCTTTGCTTTGAATGCGGAAGAGGTGGAGCAACCGGATAATCTCATCCGAGGTATGTGTTTTATCAATAGTACTCCTTTGATTGCGATTGTTGATACTGGTGGTACTCATTCTTTCATCTCTGCTTGTTGTGTTGAACGTTTGAATCTGGTTGTGACTCCGTTGTTGAGAGGGATGGTCATTGATACCCCAGCCAATGGTTCGGTGACTACTTCCTTCGTGTGTTCTAAGTGTCCCGTTAAGTTTGGAAATGTGGATTTTGAGTTGGACCTTGTGTGTCTTCCATTGAAGAATATGGATGTGATTTTTGGTATGGATTGGATGTTGACTTTTGGTGTAAACATCAATTGTTTAACTAAGAGTATCACGTTTTCGAAGCCGGTAGCTGAAGAGAATGGAAGGTTCTTAACCGCAGAGCAAGTGAAGAGGTCTCTAGATGGTGAAGCTAGTGTGTTCATGATGTTTGCTTCTTTGAAGGAAAGTGGTAGGAAAGGTATTAGTGACTTGCCAGTAGTGCAAGAGTTCCCAGAAGTGTTTCCGGATGATGTTTCAGATTTACCGCCGGAGAGAGAAGTTGAGTTTGCAATTGATTTGGTACCAGGAACGAGTCCTATTTCGATTGCGCCTTATCGGATGTCTGCATCAGAGTTAGGAGAATTGAAGAAGCAGTTGGAAGAATTGCTTGAGAAACAGTTCATTAGGACGAGTGTGTCGCCGTGGGGTGCTCCAGTGTTGCTAGTTAAGAAGAAAGATGGGAGCATGAGGCTGTGTGTGGATTATCGGCAGTTGAACAAGGTGACTATCAAGAATCGGTATCCGCTTCTGAGGATCGATGATTTGATGGATAAGTTGGTTGGTGCGAAAGTGTTTAGCAAGATTGATTTGAGGTCAGGATATCATCAGATAAGAGTGAAGGCAGAAGATGTGTCTAAGACTGCGTTCAGGACGAGGTATGGTCACTATGAGTATTCTGTGATGCCATTTGGTGTGACTAATGCGCCAGGTGTTTTCATGGAGTATATGAATCGGATTTTCCATCCTTACTTGGACCAATTTGTGGTAGTGTTCATTGATGATATTTTGGTGTATTCGAAGTGAGAAGAAGAGCATGCCGAGCATTTGAGGATTGTGTTGCAAGTTTTGAAGGAGAAGAAGTTGTTTGCTAAGTTGTCGAAGTGTGAGTTTTGGTTGCGTGAAGTGAGCTTTCTTGGTCATGTGATTTCGAGAGTTGGTATTGCGGTGGATCTGTCGAAGATTGATGCGGTAATTTAGTGGGAGTTGCCGAAGTCTGTTTTTGAGGTTTGAAGTTTTCTTGGTTTGGCGGGTTATTATCGGAGGTTCATTGAGGGATTCTCTAAGTTGGCGTTGCCATTGACGCAGTTGACTTGGAAAGGGCAAGCTTATGTCTGGGATGCTAAGTGTGAGGATAGTTTCCAAGAGTTGAAGAAGAGGTTAACTTCAGCGCCTGTGTTGATTTTGCCGAATCCGAAGGAATCGTTTGTTGTGTATTGTGATGCTTCGAAGATGGGTCTTGGTGGTGTGCTTATGCAGAATCGTCAGGTTGTGGCTTATGCTTCAAGGCAGTTGAAGGTGCATGAGAAGAATTATCCGACTCATGATTTGGAATTGGCGGCAGTTGTGTATGTTTTGAAGATTTGGAGGCATTATCTTTATGGTTCTAAGTTTGAGGTGTTCAGTGATCACAAGAGTTTGAAGTATTTGTTCGACCAGAAAGAGTTGAATATGAGGCAAAGAAGATGGTTGGAATATCTTAAGGACTTTGATTTTCAGCTGAGTTATCATCCTAGAAAGGCTAACGTGGTTGCAGATGCTTTGAGTAGGAAAACCTTGCATATGTCTGCTATGATGGTTAAGGAGTTAGAGTTGGTGGAGCAATTTCGAGATTTGAGTTTGGGTTGTGAGTTGACACCCGGGAGTGTGAAGTTGGGTATGTTGAAGTTGTCAAGTAACATCTTGGAGGAAATCAAGAGTGGTCAGAAAGAGGATTTGGAACTTGTAGACCGAGTGGTGTTGGTTAACCAAGGTAAAGGTGCAGATTTCAGATTGGATCAGAATGGAGTCTTGATGTTTCGTGATCGAGTGTGTGTACCGGATGTGCTTGAGCTTAAGAAGCGTATTTTGGATGAAGGTCATCGGAGTAGTTTGAGTATTCATCCAGGAGTAACTAAGATGTATCAAGATTTGAAGAAGTTATTTTGGTGGCCTGGAATGAAGAAGGAGATCGCCGAGTTTGTTTATGCCTGTTTAGTTTGTCAGAAGTCGAAGATTGAACATCAGAGGCCGTCAGGTTTGATGCAGCCGTTGTTTGTACCAGAATGGAAGTGGGATAGTATCTCCATGGATTTTGTTGGAGCTTTGCCAAAGACTGTGAAGGGTTTTGATTCGATTTGGGTGGTTGTCGATCGGTTGACGAAGTCAGCGCATTTTATTCCTATCAAGACCGGTATGTCTATTGCAAAGTTGGCTGAGATCTACATTGAGCAGGTTGTCAGGTTGCATGGTATTCCTTCTAGTATTGTGTCAGATCGGGATCCGAGGTTTACTTCTAAGTTTTAGGAGAGCTTGCAAGCTGCTTTGGGAACTAAGTTGAGGTTGAGTTCTGCTTATCATCCTCAGACTGATGGTCAATCAGAGAGGACTATTCAAAGTTTGGAAGACTTGTTGAGAGCTTGTCTTTTGGAGCAAGGTGTCAGTTGGGTAGAATGTTTACCGTTGGTTGAGTTTACTTATAACAATAGTTTTCATTCTAGTATCGGGATGGCACCGTTTGAAGCTTTGTATGGGAGGAGGTGTAGAACGCCGTTGTGTTGGTACGAGTCAGGTGAAAGAGCTTTATTAGGACCGGAGTTGGTGCAAGAGACTACGGAAAAGGTTAGAATGATTCAGGAGAAGATGAAAGCGTCTCAGAGTAGGCAGAAGAGTTATCATGACAAGAGGAGGAAGGATATTGAATTTCAGGTTGGTGATCATGTGTTTTTGAGGGTGAATCCGGTAATCGGTGTTGGTAGAGCTTTGAAGTGCAGAAAGTTGACTCCTCGTTTTGTTGGACCGTTTGAGATTGTAGAGAGAGTTGGAGTTGTAGCGTATCGGATTCCGTTACCACCATCTTTGTCGAATCTTCACGACGTGTTTCATGTGTCTCAGTTACGGAAGTATGTGTATGATGAGTCTCATGTGATTCAAGTGGACGAGTTGGAGGTAAGAGACAATTTGACCATTGAGACGTGGCCGGTTAGGATTGAGGATAAAGAGGTGAAGAGGTTGCGTGGCAAAGAGATTGTTTTGGTCAAGGTGATTTGGTTTGGACCAACTGGCGAGAGTGCTACTTGGGAATCGGAGAGTAGGAAGAAGGATTCCTACCCGGAGTTGTTTCCTTCAGGTAACTTTCGAGGACGAAAATTCTTTTAGGGGGGGAGAGTTGTAACAGCCCGTTTTTCGCGTTTGTTTTATTCTAATTATTTTATTTCGTGTATTATTTTAATTGTGTGCATTTTCATATGTTTGTGCATTTGAGGGGTAATTAGTAATTTTGGGAGGATAGCGTTTTATCGTTCATTTTAAGATAGAACCGTTTTATTTAGTAAGTTGTCGGAGCGCGATAATTAATTAGAGCCGAGGTTATTAATTAGTTACCGTTGGTGTGTTATTTAGTAGATTAATGTGAGCCCATTCATTTATTATTTGTGTGTTTAAGGCCCATTAAGGGGGAGGGAGTATATAAGCTAAGTCTTTAGTGGCTAGGTTTAGAAACTTTGCTCATTTTCACACAAACACAAGAGAAGGCAATTTGGGGCTAGAGAGAAGAACAAGAGAAAGGGTTGGAGGTTAGAAGAGGGTTTCATCCCTAGGAGCTAAATTGAAGCTTGGGTTTTAGATTCTTGGTGCTAGAGGTAAGAGGGTTAGACTTCACTCA
This sequence comes from Medicago lupulina, assembly GCA_958299785.1. Taxonomy (NCBI): domain Eukaryota; kingdom Viridiplantae; phylum Streptophyta; class Magnoliopsida; order Fabales; family Fabaceae; genus Medicago; species Medicago lupulina. The sequence goes on along the minus strand of OY283139.1, from coordinate 60,320,748 downwards.
TAAATTCATAACTTTGCATTTTTCCCATTTTTGTGGAATTGTTGGATTGAACCTAATTGATGTGAATTCGTGCATAGTGGTTGTTGTTATGTTTGAGAACATGAAATGCATGATAAATGTGTGGCTATATGTGAATTAACATGTTGAAATGCATAAGTGTTGGTGTTTTGTGTTCTTGAGCAAATTTGATGAAAAATGAAGTTGTGATGTTGGATTGTGCATGAAATTATGTTCATTAGTTGTTATTGATGATTGTTAAACTGTTGGAATCAAATTTGTTGAACTGGAATCGTAGTTTATGGATTTGGGTAGAAATTTGTGGTTGTGTTGGTGTTTTGAGAAAGTATTACGATTTTGGTAAAATGAGTTGAATTGTGATTTCTATTGATTGATTCATGTTTGTTTAAGTGTATTGAAGTTACTGTGACCCATAAACACTTTCTGGAACATGTTTTGGGAATTGGGGTAATCAAAATTGGGATTTTTGGGTGAAAATGGGTTGAACCCGAAACTGTGTTTTTCCTGAAGTTGCTTCTGAAGTTCGCTTCTGAAGTTCTGCTTCTGAAGTTCGCTTCTGAAGTTCTGCTTCTGAAGTCTCGCTCCTGAAGTTGCTTCTGAAGTTGTGCTTTTGAACAACATCCCCTGTTCTGCATTCTTGTGCCTTTTTCTCACATTTCTGTTTTGAATTGGCTTTTGGTGTAAACATAAAAGTTGTAGATAATTGAATTAGCTTTCCAATGGAGTTGGATTGACATGAAAATGTTTTGTGGATTTTAAGTTATGATTAAAATACTCAAAGTGGGTCTTGAGGAAACTTTAAGAAAACTTAACATAACTTATTCCAAATTAGTCCAAAACCTATCGTTGATTTCCAAACTTCAAAACTTCAGTATTAGAGGTTTAATTGAGATGTTTTATGAGTATTTAACTTATGTCTTGTTGAATCAGGATTGATTTTCTTCTGAAAAATGTTTTAGTTTTGCAAATGACTAAGTGTGCCGAATTTCATGATCTTTATAAATTCTTCATTTGTGGCCGACGAAATGTTTATGTAACCTCTACTGTACACATATGTGAATTATGAGAATACATGGCATAGGCAATTGAGCTTGTTATTTGGTTTCGGTCCCTAACTTCAAATATTTTTCAAAGTTGTGAAATATGAGACGAACTTGTGTATTTTTACCTTGAAGTTTATTTGATGGTGAACCTTTATAGTTGTGGATTCCTATGGTTAATTGTATACTTGTGAATGAAGTTGGATAATGATAATGTTATATATCATGATCTCGTATGTTATCTTCTTTACTTGAAAAATATGAGGTGTTGTTTGTTCATGATGAACTATGTGAAGAAGGTGATAATGTTGATTGTATACATGTTCAATGATGATGTATATATGTATGTTGAATGTGTGCGCAATTGTTGATGTGTGCATACTTGATTAAATGACATTGGTGATAATTGCATAATTGTATGCATGGTTTTGGTGATGATTGCATAATTATATGCATGGTTTTAGTGATGATTGCATAGTTGTATATGCATGGTTTGGAGAATTGTGTATGAGCATATGTATTGAGTCAAGTCATATGTTCATGCATTCATTGTTGAGGAGACGGACGTATGTCCAATGTGTAATGTAACGCCCATTTTTGATTATTTAATTAATTGATTTAGTTGAGAAATTGCTATATATTTTTATATATATTATGTGATGTTAAGTGAAGATTTAATATGATTTTATGCGACGTGGTGACTTATTTTATTGTTAAATAAAATAAGATTTGAAAATAAAATAAAATATTTAGCTGAGGATTAGTTTTGGATTTTAGAGAGTTATGTGGGAGAAAGAGTATATAAGATAAGATTTGTTGGCAGTAAATAAAGGGAAACCTAGGTTAGAAAACACATACGCGTATCAGAATTTGGAAAGAGAGAAAACGGCTGTGTGAAGGGAGAAGAGCTTAGAAGCTGCGATTTTCTGCTTATAACCAGGTAAGGGTGAGCCTAGCATTTGATTATATTATTCTGTAATTCATCTAATCAAGATTAACAATCATAGGGCTGTTTTGAGAGAATTGAAATTAGGTTAAAAAGTGAGAATAATCATGAAGTAGGCCATAAAGCTGTAGAATTGATGTTTAGATTGAGTACAGAACGTAGATTAACCTTAATGATGATGATTCTGAGAGTTTAGACGTTTAAGATGATGAATTTGGGACTTTTTGGGTGGAATTTCGTAGAAGCCGTAGCAGACTGTTCGTCGCTCGCCTGAGGCGAGCTATGCAACTCGCCGTGGCGAGTAGACCTAGTTTACTCGCGAGGCGAGCATCCCAGCTCGCCATAGCGAGCATTACCCTAGAGCTCGCGAGGCGAGCACTCCAACTCGCCATAGCGAGCAAGGCCTAAGTTACTCGTGAGGCGAGCTTTCCCACTCGCCATAGCGAGTTAAGTCAAAACCCAAACCGTGTACTGTTTACGAACTGTTTCGCATAGAACCTCGAGAGATGACCTTTGGGTAGTTTCTGGGACTTTCAATAATGTTTATTATAAACTATAACGATGAATACATGATGACTGAGATGATTTTGATGGTTTTCATGCCGCTTATGTGTGTTATATGAACTATTTAAGTTGTAAATGTTTGACTTACTTAAGATGCTTGCTTTATGGATATTATTTGAATGATGTGATTACTGCCATGTTGCTGTTTACTTTTGTATAGTTGCTGCATGTGTCAGTCCTTGTTGTTTAAGATGTTTTGCGACGTTAAGATGTTAACTTGTTTAAGTTAAAAAGTGTTGAGTCTCATGCATACTCATTCTATGATGGGGGCTTATGCCCTGGAGTTTTTACTCACCAGCGACGAGGGCTTATGCCCTGGAGCTTTGCTCACCAGCGACGAAGGCTTATGCCTTGGAGTATATTTATGCTCAATAGCGACGAGGGCTCATGCCTTGGATTGGTACCACATGCATATAAGACGTAGGGTTGCATAGTCAAGTGATAATGTCGAGTCGAGTCGTCTAAGATGTTTACTAAGATGTTTATGATGTTGATTATGATGATGCTAAATGATGTGTTGCTTATGTTGATGCTTTAAATGCTAGATGATTATCTTTGATATGTTGAATTGAGTTGATTGTTATTTGTGATTATCTAATTACATGTTTAATATAATTATCTGTGAATCTCACCCCTTCTGCTGGAATTGCCGCCTTGTGGGCAAGTGCAGGTAACCAAGATTAGGTGCAGACGTGTGAGGATTTCTGCAGTCGAGTCTAGGTGCTCTGATACGTAACGGGATAGGGGATCTCTTTTATTTCTCTGTTCCTTGCGTATTATGTTATTTTACATGCTTATGTTTATTTTGAGGATTTTGCTAGTAAGACGTTGTTGAGGCCTGTGTGCCAAAGATTTTGAGATGCTTTTTCTTATGATTATTCCGCTGCGACGATGATTAATAATTTATGAAGATTTAATGTTTATTTAATCATTAACATGAGATGTTTTAAGATATGTGATGCCCTGATTATGTGCTTACTCTGATGCATGCTATTCTTTTTAAAGAAATTTTTATGTTGGGAAAACGGGGTGTTACAATTGGTATCAGAGCAGGTCGGTCCGTCCGGCCAAGTAGAGAGTCGAGTGACGTTGTCTTAGAGTTAGAATAGTATTATTGTATTATTCTAACTTACGCTTGCTTTGCAGAGGATTAAGATGGCTGGAAGAAATGACGCTGCGATTGCTGCTGCCTTGGAAGCTGTTGCTCAAGCTGTGGGACAGCAACCTAATGCGAATGCTGGTGCTGGTGCGGAGGTCCGTATGCTGGAGACCTTCTTGAGAAACCATCCTCCTACCTTCAAGGGGAGATATGATCCGGATGGAGCCCAGTCGTGGCTCAAAGAGATAGAGAGGGTGTTCAGGGTGATGCAGTGCACGGAGGTGCAGAAGGTGCGTTTCGGTACGCACATGCTAGCTGAGGAGGCAGACGATTGGTGGATTAGTCTTCTACCTACCCTGGAGCAGGACGGTGCTGAGGTGACCTGGGCAGTGTTTAAGAGAGAGTTCCTCAACAGATATTTTCCTGAGGATGTGCGGGGCAAGAAAGAGATTGAGTTCCTGGAGCTAAAGCAAGGGAACATGTCTGTGACTGAGTATGCTGCAAAATTTGTGGAGCTGGCCAAGTTTTATCCACACTACTCTGCTGAGACCGCCGAATTTTCTAAGTGTATTAAGTTTGAGAACGGATTGAGAGCTGATATCAAGAGGGCTATAGGGTATCAGAAGATCAGAAACTTTTCTGAGTTAGTGAGCAGCTGCAGGATTTATGAGGAGGACACGAAGGCTCATTACAAGGTGGTCAATGAGAGGAAAGGAAAGGGGCAGCAAAGTCGACCTAAGCCCTACAGTGCCCCTGCAGATAAGGGCAAACAGCGAGTTAATGATGAGAGGAGACCTGTGAAGAAAGATGCTCCTGCTGAGGTAGTTTGCTATACTTGTGGCGTGAAGGGCCATAAGAGTAATGCTTGTCCTGGAGAGGTGAAGAGATGTTTTCGTTGTGGCAAGAAGGGTCACACTACTGCTGATTGCAAACATGGTGATGTTGTATGTTTTAACTGCGGCGATGAGGGTCACATTGGTTCGCAATGCACTAAGCCTAAGAAGGCTCAGACTTCTGGGAGAGTTTTTGCTTTGTCGGGTACGCAGACGGAGAGCGAGGATCGCTTGATCAGAGGTACTTGTTATTTTGATAATATACCTTTAGTTGCTATCATTGATACTGGTGCCACACATTGTTTTGTTGCTCTTGATTGTGCTGCTTAGTTGAATCTTGTTGTATCTGATATGAATGGGGAAATGGTTGTCGAAACTCTAGCTAAGGGTTCGGTGACTACTTCCCTTGTGTGTTTAAGATGTCCTGTGTCTATGTTTGGTCGTGATTTTGAGATTGATTTAGTGTGTCTGTCGTTGGTTGGGATGGATGTAATTTTGGGGATGAATTGGTTAGAGTACAACCATGTTCTGATTAATTGTTTTAGCAAGACGGTGCATTTTTCTTCTCCCGAGGAAGAGAGTGGCGCAGAGTTCCTATCTACTAAACAGTTGAAGCACTTGGAACGCGATGGAATTATGATGTTTTCTTTGATGGCGTCCTTGTCTATTGAGAATCAGGCGGTGATTGATAAGCTACAAGTAGTATGTGATTTTCCTGAAGTTTTCCCAGATGAGATTCCAGATGTACCTCCAGAAAGAGAAGTTGAATTTACGATTGATCTTGTTCCTGGAACGAAGCCTGTGTCTATGACGCCGTATCGTATGTCAGCTTCTGAGTTGGCTGAGCTGAAGAAACAGTTAGAGGAGTTGCTTGATAAGAAGTTCGTGAGACCAAGTGTTTCACCGTGGGGAGCTCCAGTGTTGTTAGTCAAGAAGAAAGATGGAAGTATGAGGTTGTGCATCGACTATCGTTAGTTGAATAAAGTAACGATAAAGAATAGGTATCCACTCCCGAGAATTGACGACTTGATGGATCAGTTGGTGGGTGCTTGTGTATTTAGCAAGATAGATTTGAGATCGGGCTACCATCAGATTAAAGTGAAAGATGAGGATATGCAGAAGACAGCGTTTAGAACGCGTTATGGACATTATGAGTATACGGTGATGCCTTTCGGTGTTACTAACGCACCTGGCGTATTTATGGAGTATATGAATAGAATCTTCCATGCTTATTTGGATCATTTTGTTGTGGTATTCATTGATGATATTCTGGTTTATTCTAAGACTGAAGAAGAGCATGCTGAGCATTTGAAGATCGTCTTGCAAGTGTTGAAAGAGAAGAAGCTTTTTGCTAAGTTGTCTAAGTGTGAGTTCTGGTTGAAAGAAGTAAGTTTTCTTGGTCATGTTATTTCTGGCGATGGCATTGCGGTTGATCCGTCTAAAGTTGAAGCGGTATCGCAATGGGAGACTCCGAAGTCGGTTACTGAGATTAGAAGCTTTTTGGGCCTAGCTGGTTATTATCGAAGATTTATAGAAGGATTTTCTAAGTTGGCTCTTCCGTTAACGCAGTTGACGTGTAAAGGTAAATCTTTTGTGTGGGATGTGCATTATGAGAACAGTTTTAATGAGTTGAAGAAGCGCTTGACGACGGCTCCAGTTTTGATTTTGCCGAAGCCAGATGAACCTTTTGTGGTATATTGTGATGCGTCCAAGTTGGGTTTAGGTGGTGTACTTATGCAAGATGGTAAAGTGGTAGCTTATGCTTCAAGGCAATTGAGAATTCACGAGAAGAATTATCCGACGCATGACTTAGAGTTGGCGGCTGTGGTCTTTGTATTGAAAATATGGAGACATTACTTGTATGGTTCGAGGTTTGAGGTGTTTAGTGATCACAAGAGTTTGAAGTACTTATTTGACCAGAAGGAATTGAATATGAGGCAGCGAAGGTGGCTTGAATTGTTAAAGGATTATGACTTTGGTTTGAATTATCATCCGGGCAAAGCTAATGTGGTTGCGGATGCTTTGAGCAGGAAGACTTTGCATATGTCTGCCATGATGGTGAAGGAATTCGAGTTGTTGGAACAGTTCAGAGATTTGAGTTTACTTTGTGAAAGAACGCCTCAGAGTGTAAAGCTAGGAATGTTGAAGATTGATAATGAGTTCTTGAAAAGTATCAAAGAGGCGCAGAAAGAAGATGTTAAGTTTGTGGACTTGTTGGTTGCTAGTAATCAGACGGAGGATAGTGACTTTAAAGTGGATGATCAAGGAGTGTTAAGATTCCGAGGTCGAATTTGCATACCCGATAATGAGGAAATGAAGAAGATGATTCTTGCAGAGAGTCATAGAAGTAGCTTGAGTATTCATCCGGGAGCTACGAAGATGTATCATGATTTAAAGAAGTTGTTTTGGTGGTCTGGTTTGAAACGTGACGTGGCACAGTTTGTTTATTCTTGTTTGGTTTGTCAGAAATCGAAGGTTGAGCATCAGAAACCTGCTGGTATGATGGTGCCTTTAGATGTGCCAGAGTGGAAATGGGATAGTATATCCATGGATTTTGTGACGAGCTTGCCGAATACTCCTAAAGGGAATGACACTATTTGGGTGATTGTTGATAGATTGACGAAGTCGGCTCATTTTCTACCGATTAATATTACTTTTCCTGTTGCTCAATTGGCAGAGATTTATGTCAAGGAGATTGTGAAGTTGCCTGGTGTTCCTTCGAGCATCGTATCGGATAGAGACCCGAGGTTTACTTCTAGATTTTGGAAGAGTTTGCAAGAGGCGTTAGGTTCTCAGTTGAGGTTGAGTTCGGCTTATCATCCGCAAACAGATGGTCAGTCAGAAAGGACGATTCAGTCGTTGGAAGATTTTTTAAGGGTGTGTGTACTTGAGCAAGGAGGAACTTGGGATAGTCATCTTCCATTGATAGAGTTCACGTACAACAACAGTTACCATTCGAGTATTGGGATGGCACCCTTTGAGGCTTTGTATGGTCGGAGATGTAGAACTCCGTTGTGTTGGTTTGAGTCAGGCGAAAATGTGATGTTAGGACCGGAAATTGTTCAGCAGACTACTGAGAAAGTAAGAATGATCCAAGAGAAGATGAAAGTGTCGCAGAGTCGACAAAAGAGTTATCATGACAAGCGAAGAAAGGACCTTGAGTTCCAAGAGGGAGATCATGTGTTCCTGAGAGTGACTCCTATGACCGGTGTTGGCCGTGCATTGAAGTCAAAGAAGTTAACCCCGAAGTTTATTGGTCCATACCAGATATCAAAAAGGATTGGGGCGGTGGCCTATCGTGTTGGATTGCCACCACATTTATCGAATTTGCACGACGTGTTCCATGTGTCGCAACCGAGGAAGTATGTTCCGGATCCGTCTCATGTGATCCAAAGTGATGATGTGCAAGTTAGGGACAACCTTACGGTTGAGACCTTACCTGTGAGGATTGATGACAGAAAGACGAAGACGCTGAGGGGCAAGGAGATACCTCTCGTGAGAGTCGTTTGGTCGGGAGCGACTGGCGAAAGCTTGACGTGGGAATTGGAGAGTAAGATGCTAGAGTCGTACCCTGAGTTGTTTGCTTGAGGTAATTTTCGAGGAGGAAAATCTTTTAAGTTGGGGAGAGTTGTAACGCCCATTTTTGATTATTTAATTAATTGATTTAGTTGAGAAATTGCTATATATTTTTATATATATTATGTGATGTTAAGTGAAGATTTAATATGATTTTATGCGACGTGGTGACTTATTTTATTGTTAAATAAAATAAGATTTGAAAATAAAATAAAATATTTAGTTGAGGATTAGTTTTGGATTTTAGAGAGTTATGTGGGAGAAAGAGTAAATAAGATAAGATTTGTTGGCAGTATATAAAGGGAAACCTAGGTTAGAAAACACATACGCGTATCAGAATTTGGAAAGAGAGAAAATGGCTGTGTGAAGGGAGAAGAGCTTAGAAGCTGCGATTTTCTGCTTATAACCAGGTAAGGGTGAGCCTAGCATTTGATTATATTATTCTGTAATTCATCTAATCAAGATTAACAATCATAGGGCTGTTTTGAGAGAATTGAAATTAGGTTAAAAAGTGAGAATAATCATGAAGTAGGCCATAAAGCTGTAGAATTGATGTTTAGATTGAGTACAGAACGTAGATTAACCTTAATGATGATGATTCTGAGAGTTTAGACGTTTAAGATGATGAATTTGGGACTTTTTGGGTGGAATTTCGTAGAAGCCGTAGCAGACTGTTCGTCGCTCGCCTGAGGCGAGCTATGCAACTCGCCGTGGCGAGTAGACCTAGTTTACTCGCGAGGCGAGCATCCCAGCTCGCCATAGCGAGCATTACCCTAGAGCTCGCGAGGCGAGCACTCCAACTCGCCATAGCGAGCAAGGCCTAAGTTACTCGCGAGGCGAGCTTTCCCACTCGCCATAGCGAGTTAAGTCAGAACCCAAACCGTGTACTGTTTACGAACTGTTTCGCATAGAACCTCGAGAGATGACCTTTGGGTAGTTTCTGGGACTTTCAATAATGTTTATTATAAACTGTAACGATGAATACATGATGACTGAGATGATTTTGATGGTTTTCATGCCGCTTATGTGTGTTATATGAACTATTTAAGTTGTAAATGTTTGACTTACTTAAGATGCTTGCTTTATGGATATTATTTGAATGATGTGATTACTGCCATGTTGCTGTTTACTTTTGTATAGTTGCTGCATGTGTCAGTCCTTGTTGTTTAAGATGTTTTGCGACGTTAAGATGTTAACTTGTTTAAGTTAAAAAGTGTTGAGTCTCATGCATACTCATTCTATGATGGGGGCTTATGCCCTGGAGTTTTTACTCACCAGCGACGAGGGCTTATGCCCTGGAGCTTTGCTCACCAGCGACGAAGGCTTATGCCTTGGAGTATATTTATGCTCAATAGCGACGAGGGCTCATGCCTTGGATTGGTACCACATGCATATAAGACGTAGGGTTGCATAGTCAAGTGATAATGTCGAGTCGAGTCGTCTAAGATGTTTACTAAGATGTTTATGATGTTGATTATGATGATGCTAAATGATGTGTTGCTTATGTTGATGCTTTAAATGCTAGATGATTATCTTTGATATGTTGAATTGAGTTGATTGTTATTTGTGATTATCTAATTACATGTTTAATATAATTATCTGTGAATCTCACCCCTTCTGCTGGAATTGCCGCCTTGTGGGCAAGTGCAGGTAACCAAGATTAGGTGCAGACGTGTGAGGATTTCTGCAGTCGAGTCTAGGTGCTCTGATACGTAACGGGATAGGGGATCTCTTTTATTTCTCTGTTCCTTGCGTATTATGTTATTTTACATGCTTATGTTTATTTTGAGGATTTTGCTAGTAAGACGTTGTTGAGGCCTGTGTGCCAAAGATTTTGAGATGCTTTTTCTTATGATTATTCCGCTGTGACGATGATTAATAATTTATGAAGATTTAATGTTTATTTAATCATTAACATGAGATGTTTTAAGATATGTGATGCCCTGTTTATGTGCTTACTCTGATGCATGCTATTCTTTTTAAAGAAATTTTTATGTTGGGAAAACGGGGTGTTACATGTAAGGCAGGTGTGAACCTTACACTCGATGTGTTTGTTGCATCGGAGGTGACGACCTTGGAGGAGACTTGGTACCACATGCATCTAGATGAGTCTAGAGACATTGCATGAATTGTTTGTGAGTCGAATTGCATTTGAATTGTGCATGGTGATTGTGTTTGGAGATTGATATTTGACTTGGTCGAATCGTGATATGTGTGTGATACACTCGAATTATGTGAACTTGAAATGATGCCTATGAATGATATTGAATGAGATAAATGTGGAGATAATATGAGTATATGTTTGGCAACGTTGCTTATCATTCCTGGATATATGACCATTATTTCAATGTTCTTGTTTATCTGTTTATGGATTATGATGATGTAATGCTAACCCTCAGTGGTTTACCACCTGCCTTTCCGTATGGACGGGTAGATGGAGTGCAGGATGCTTAGTTGCTTTGCTTTGATGTTGCCGAGGAGCGGGAGTTCCTTGTTTTTGTGCAAGTGTCTAGATTAGGGCTCTGATCTAGGGTTGTTCTTGCATGCTATTTTTCCTTTATGACTATGTAGTTTTGGAGTTGAGATATCGTTGTTATGTTTTTGAGATCATGTATTTATTATCATGAGATTTTGGAGATGTTATTTATATGGTTTACATATATTCCGCTGCTATGCTTATGTAATTTGATAATTTATACATGTATGCTGGATTTTGTTTGGTGACGTAGCATCTATTTCTTGAATATGTCTGATGTATTCTCGCGATTATCGCTTATTAGAAATAGGGTGTTACACACTACAAGAAGGGATAAAGAGCCTTCAGTGATGATCAATTTCAAACAAAATCAAGTTGTTTTCTTGTATGCTTTGCAATGGTGCAAGTTTTTCTAAGGCCTTGATCTCTATTTATAGAGCCATGGGACTCATATAGCCGTTGTAGGGTGTCCAACGGTGTTATGCCATGTGTCCTTGGGTCCCACAAGCTTTAACTTGAAAATCTGGGTGAACATTCTGATCTCTGATGAACATCAGAATGTTGTTGCGTTCATGATGATCTTCATCTGGGTTCATCATGTTCTTTATCTGGGTTCATCATATATGAATGAACATATGAAGTTTTGGGCGTGCCATGTGTTTTTTACATGAATTTCTGGGCAATAGCCAAAGTATGGACTTTTCATCATACTTTAGAAAGTTCATTTCCCAGATCTGCCTTGGGACTTAGTGCAGGATTGAGTTAGTGGATTCTGCATCTTCATGCCCATGCTTTGAGAGATTGTGTTGTCCTTGTACAGTACCAACTCCCATGCGTGTCTATCTCTGATTGATCAAGATAGATTTGCTTTGCTTTTGCTTTTTGCTTTTCACCTACTGTACTATTCATAAAGTAAGCATGTGTAGAGCCTGAACATTCTGATCTTCAGAATGTTCCTTTGTTTCACTTAGGATGATTTGTAAGACTACCATTTGATGTAATCAAATCCTAATAGTGAAACAATAATGAAGAGCAGTGAATATAACTCCTAGGATGATATTTTCCTTTGGAATATTCCTAGTACTTTAATGTTCATAGTCTTTAAATGAACATTAAGTATCCTTTTTGACATAATCCTTGTGTATGCCTTGATTGCTTGATTGATCCATGCAGAAGTACTTTCCTTGACATATATTTATGTCACATGTGCCTTGCATGACCTTGATTAGTGTTCTTGAGATTCTGGGCTTGTATGGAAGCAACCTTCTGATCTCTTGTGCGAACATTCTGATCTCTGAGCAACATTCTGATCTCTGAGCAACATTCTGATTCAACTTTCTGACCTCAGTGTTAGATCATGAATTCAAATGTACTTTGATTCTTTGAATCTTGGTATGATTTAAACCTTATTCCTGTCTTAGTAAAACACTCAAGAGCACAAGTTAAATACCAAAGAATTAATCAAAGTCCATTAATTCTTTAATCATAATGGTTTATTATCTTTAAAATTAATTAGGGATTTTGCCTCAACAATTTGGTTGTAATCATCAATAATGACTAGTCCATATTTACTTCCATATAAGGATGCTGTGTTAACTGGTCCAAATAAGTCAATATGAAGCAGTTCTAAAGGTCTGGAGGTTGATACAATGTCTTTAGATTTAAAAGAAGTTTTCACAATCTTCCCTTTCTGGCATGCACCACAAAGTGCATCTGAATGATAGTCAATGTTAGGTAGGCCTTTGACAAGTTGTAACTTACTAAGCTTAGAGATTAATCTCCAGTTAGCATGCCCCAACCTTCTGTGCCATACTCATTTCTTATCATTCATTGATAGAAGACAAATTACCTTCTGATCAACCAGTTCAGAGAAGTTGATTTTATAGACATTTTCTACTATCTTTCCTTTGAACACTATGGAATTGTCATCCTTGTAAATTACTGTGCAGCTGGTCTTTTCAAACATCACATCATAACCATTGTCACAAAACTTACTGATACTCCAAAGGTTATGTTCAAGACCATCTACCAACCACACATTATTAATAGAGATAGAGGAGTTACCAATAGTTCTTGTACCAATGATCTTGCCAGACTGGTTGCCTCCAAACTTCACATTTCCTCCTTATTTCATTGTGAGTGTGAGGAACATAGACTTCTCTCTTGTCATATGTCTTGAGCAACCACTGTCTAGGTACCATGATTTTTGCTTTTCCTTTGCTCTTAGGCATTTCTCATTTTCTTCTTCTGAGTCTGATTCAGGTTCAGCTTCTGAAGTCACTGTAGCCACTAACCCCACAACTACTTTTGCATCTTCATCAGCATCATCCTTATCAAATCTAGATTCACTGTTTAAATCTTCCTAGGTTGCCATTAAACTCTGCTTGATCTGCTTCTTGAACTTGTTTGATTTGAATGTTGATTTCTTGGACTTCTCCTTTGATTTCTCCTTCTGAAGATCAGGGTAATCAACAATGAAATGTCAAGGCTTCTTGCAGTTGAAGTAACCTTTCTGATCTTCTTTCCTGAAGCCTTTGTAACTACTTCTTCTGCTGAAGAACTTCTTGTTCTTCTTAGCCAGACACTGCAGCCTATTAGAAAGCATAACCATCTTTTCAGAAGGATCTTCATTAGAATCTCCATCAGGTGACTCTTCTTCAGATTCTATAATAAGCGCTTTTGATGACTTTCCTTTGGATGGTAGAGCAATAGATTTGCTTTTCTTAGCAGACTCACGTTCATTTAAGCTTATCTCATGAACCTTAAAAGAGCTAACAAGATCATCAACACTCAAGGTGTTTAAATCTTTAGCTTCCTCAATAGCAGTAACCTTAGGTATCCGTCTAACAGGTAGACTTCTTAGTATCTTGCTCATGTGATCAGAAGCAACATAGCTTTTCTTCAGTATTTGTAGTCCAGAGACTAGGGTTTGAAATCTTGAGTACATTTCCTCAATGCTTTCATCATCCTTCATCTTGAACAATTCATACTGATGAACAAGCATAAGTGCTTTTTGTAACACCCTGATTTTTAATATTAATTTATTAGTATTATTGTTATTTAATATTAGTAATATTATTATTATTAGGTAATTGTCTGTTGATGTTTTCGATAAAAGTTGTGAATATTGAGCGAATGAAACAAAAACGCCCCTGCATGGGCTGCAGTGAAAAGGACTCAAAAATAACTAAAAAGACTTCTAAAAGAAAAAATTAACATACATAAAAGAATGATAATAATAATAATACGAAAAATTAAAAAAAATAAAATTAAAAAGAAAATAACACTTAAAAAAAATGAAAGTAAAATAAAAATAAAAATAAAATTGTCCCTTCGGAACCAAAATGAGGTATTTTAAAATACCTCTCTGCCGAAATTTCGTCTGAAACGCGGGAAAATAAATATTTTAAAACTGCGAACGAAAACCTCGAGCGCGACTAAAATTAACAATGAAAAGCAAATGCGAAGAACAAGATTTAGAATGCAAATAAAAATTTTAGAAATAAAATGCTAACGTGACGAGAGTTTAAGAAATAAATATATTTGAACAAAAACACTACGACTGCTAAAATACTGTTAAAAACGCGAAAGAAAAAGTGAATAAAAGGAAAAACGACGAATAAAAATAAATTTGAAATAGACTAAAAAAAAAGAAGTTTGAAAGAGGAACCCTGGTCAAAATTTGGGGTATGACAGATGCCCCTATTTAAGTTTCTCCGTCACGGGGATTTAAAAAGATGAAATTTTTAAATCAACGGGCCGAAGAGGCTTAAATATTAAGTACACCAATTTTGACCAGTAGAAGAGATGAGTAGAGGGCAAGTTAAAAGATAACACTAGGGAGGAAAAGCTGCCTACTACCTTCGAAATGATAATAGACTAACGTGCATGAAAATAAAATTTGCAAATTACTTTTGAAAAAAAGTAACTAGCACCTTGCAGAAAATAAAACTTTTGTCGATTAGCTTCGAAAAAAGGTAACTGAAAGTTTGCGGAAAATAAAACATTTGCCGATTACTTTCGAAACAAAGTAACTGAAAGTTTGCAGGAAATAAAGCATTTGTCGATTACTTTTTGAAATAGTAACCGAAGGTTTGCAGAAAATAAAGCATTTGTCGATTACTTTTGAAATAGTAACCGAAGGTTTATAGAAAATAAAGCATTTGTCGATTACTTTTGAAATAGTAACCAAAGGTTTATAGAAAATAAAGCATTTATCGATTACTTTTTGAAAAAGTAACCAAAGGTTTACAGAAAATGAAGCATTTGTCGATTACTTTTGAAATAGTAACCGAAGGTTTACAGAAAATAAACCATTTGTCGATTAATTTTTGGAAAAGTAACCGAAGGTTTGCAGAAAATAAAGCATTTGTCGATTACTTTTGAAATAGTAACCAAAAGTTTGCAGAAAATAAAACTTTTGTCGATTGCTTTTCGAAAAAGTAATCGACGAATATGCAGACAATACGTCATGCCAATTACTTTTTGAAATACCAATCGATGAATATGCAGAAAATAAATATGCAAGGAGGAGACATGTATTTAATCAAGATAAATTCTGAAAAGATAATAGAAGACAAAGGGAAAAGTATTTGGTAAACTGATTGAAAGATGAGACCTGCCACTTGAAACAAAATGATTGGTCAGCACTTTAGTCAGGCATGAAGGGATAACTTATAAAATAAAGACAATGCAAACATATATGAATTTAAAAGCAAAATACAGATGAATGAATGAATGAAAGCATGAATATATGGGATTTGTATGGTGAAAGAGAACGGTAAACTGTAGGGATAAGGTTGGGCAGGTCAAAGAAGAAAGTGGCCCGACGTCGCATCATAATCACTCGACAAGCTTCTAAAGAGATTCCTTTCCAGGGAATGCACCAAGAACCAAGCATGATACCGCCCTTCAAAGTCGGCAAAACTGATCAAAATCATAATTCAACCCAAAGAAATGCTGATAAGATGGCGTTCCGGGATTTAATCGTCGTCCGATAGAAGATTATAAGATGAAAGTTGATAGGAGTCGCCATTTCTGAATGGAAAACAGTTACCTTTGGAACAGATCACGCTCTCATAATCATTGTTTTTTTTATCCCTAACTTTTGCCTTGATCGCCCTTTTCGGGTTTTCAATCCACCGGGAATGTATTTTTTTTCAAAGAGAAAACAAAATGGAATTTTTTGATTTGATTTTTAGTTTTTGCTTCATGTATCAACATTTAAAATGGGAAAAAGATCACACATGAAAATAAATAAGAATTCCAAATACATGGGCTCTGGCTCAAATTAATTTAAAAGAGTGGCAACCGGCTCAAAGGCATGGCTCCACATATTACAAAAATTTGGAAAATGGCAATTATATTGGGAAGGTATATTGAACATGAATAACCACTATATCCCCTAATAACTTTGAGCTCCACCGTTTGGACGCTTTGCTTTGGAGATTTTCTAACAGCTGAGATGCCCCACGTGATTGATGCTTTGATCTTGAACTGATACAGTTACTTTGTCATTCTTTTTTTTTTTTTTTTGCCTCTAACTTTTCCCTGGACCGCCCTTTCGGGTTTTCAGTCCACCGAGGTGCTCATTTTTTGTTCAAGCTGCCCTTTCGGGTTTTCGACCTGCCGAGCTGCTCATTTTTGGTTTAAGTCGCCATTTCGGGTTTTCGACCTGCCGAGCTATTCTTTATATTTAGACAAAGTATTTCTTGACTGCATCAGAATTTACGGGACGAGGAAGTTCATCACCATCCATGGTTGTAAGAATTAAAGCACCACCGGAGAAAGCCCTCTTGACTACATAGGGACCTTCATAGTTAGGCGTCCATTTGCCCCTTGGGTCTAGCTGGAAAGACTTAATACTCTTTACCATAAGATCACCTTCTTTGAATTCACGGGGACGCACCCTCTTGTCAAATGCCTGTTTCATTCTTGACTGATACAGTTGTCCATGACATAGAGCAGCCATGCGTTTTTCTTCAATCATATTCAACTGATCATATCTATTATGGCACCATTCAGCTTCTGTCAACTCAACTTCCATCAAAACTCTTAACAACGGGATCTCGACTTCTATCGGGAGTACAACCTCCATACCATAAACCAAAGAGAAAGGGGTTTCCCCTGTTGAAGTATGCACAGAAGTACGATATCCATACAATGCATAAGACAACATCTCGTGCCAGTCCTTGTAAGTGACCACCATTTTCTGTACAATTTTCTTAATATTCTTGTTTGCTGCTTCGACCGCACCATTCATCTGAGGTCGGTAAGGAGAAGAGTTATGATGCTCAATCTTGAATTCGCTGCACAGTTCCTTCATCATATTATTATTCAAATTTGTATCATTATCAGTGATGATCTTGCTAGGAACCCCATAGCAACTGATGATATTATTCTTGATGAAGCGGACCACCACCTGCTTGGTGACATTAGCATAAGAAGCTGCTTCAACCCACTTGGTGAAGTAATCAATGGCCACGAGTATGAAGCGATGTCCGTTGGAAGCTTTTGGTTCAATCCGGCCGATCATATCAATGCCCCACATAGAGAAAGGCCATGGAGAAGAGATAACATTGAGCATTGATGGCGGTATATGGATTTTATCAGCATATATCTGACACTTGTGGCACTTCTTAGCATGGTTATAACAATCAGCCTGCATTTTTATCCAGTAATAGCCTGCTCTCAGTGCTTTCTTAGCCATTGCGTACCCACTAGAATGAGTTTCGAACGAGCCTTCATGTATTTCATGCATTAGTAATTCTGCTTCACGTCGATCCACACATCTAAGCAAAACCGCATCAAAATTCCTTTTGTACAACACATCACCATTCAGAAAGAAACTACAAGACAATCTTCTCAAAGTCTTCTTGTCTTGGTGGGATGCCCACGACAGATACTCTTGAGTTTGGAGGAAAACCTTGATATCATGAAACCATGACTTGTCATCGAAAATTACCTCAGCTGCAAACACATAAGCGGGCCTTTCAAGGAACTGAACGCTGATCGTTGGTACATGGTTGGGATGACTAACTTTGATCATTGAGGACAAAGTAGCCAACGCATCGGCCATCCGATTCTCCTCCCGAGGAAGGTGATGTAGTTCGACTTTGTTGAAGAAAGACAACAAACATCTTGCATAATCTCTGTATGGGATCAGACCAGCATGGTGAGTTTCTCATTTCCCTTTGATCTGGTTGATCACTAAAGCCGAATCTCCATATATGCCAATTTTCTTGATCCTCATATCAATTGCTTCTTCAATTCCCATGATACAAGCTTCATACTCTGCAATGTTATTCGTGCAATTAAACTGTAGTCTTGTAGTAAATGGGATGTGAGTGCCTTTAGGAGTGATGAGAACTTCCCCTATTCCACTACCATAAACATTAAATGCACCGTCGAAAATCATTCCCCATTCAGATTCGGGATCAAGACCTTTGCCAAACAACGGTTCATCACAATATTTCATCTTTAAATACATGATCTCTTCATCCGGGAAATCAAACTTGGTTTGCTGGTAATCTTCAACCAGTTGGTGAGCCAAATGGTCAGCCAGAATGCTACCCTTGATTGCTTTCAGAGTACGATACACAATGTCATATTCGGACAACAACATCTGCCATCGAGCAATCCTTTCTGTCAAAGCGGGCTTCTCAAAGATGTACTTGATCGGATCCATCTTAGATATCAACCAAGTAGTATGATTAACCATGTAGTGGCGAAGTCATTTGGCGGCCTAGGCCAAAGCACAACAAGTCTTTTCTAACATTGAGTAGCGGGACTCACAATTAGTAAATTTCTTGCTCAAGTAATAAATTGCATGCTCCTTTTTGCCAGTCTTATCTTGCTGCCCCAGCACACAACCCATAGAGTCTTCTAACACAGGCAAATACATGATCAAAGGCCTTCCTTCCACTGGGGGGACAAGAATAGGTGGTTCTAACAAATACTCTTTAATCTTGTCGAACGCCTTCTGACAATCTTTGTCCAGACAATCCCCTGATTCTTGCGGAGTAACTTGAATATCGGCCCACACGTAGCAGTCATGTGAGAAATGAATCTGGAGATGTAGTTCAACCTCCCTAGAAATCCTCGGACTTGTTTCTCTGTTTTCGGAGCAGGTATTTCTCTGATGACTCTAACTTTGTCGGGATCAACTTCAATACCCTTCTGGCTGACAATGAAACCTAGGAGCTTTCCGGATCTAACACCAAATGTGCACTTATTGGGATTCAGACGGAGTTTATACTTCCTCAGCCGTTGGAACATCTTCAACAAATATTCAACATGTTCTTCTTCCGTACCTGACTTGACGATCATATCATCCACATAAACTTTAATTTCTTTGTGCATCATGTCGTGAAAAATCTTGGTCATACTTCTCTGGTAAGTGGCACCAGCATTTATCAAACCAAACGGCATTACCAAACAACAGAAAGCGCCCCAAGGCGTAATGAAAGATGTCTTCTCTCTATCTTCCGGAGCCATCTTAATCTGGTTATACCCGGAGAAACCGTCCATGAAGGAGAAAACTTTGCATTTTGCAGTGCTATCAACCAATACGTCAATGTGAGGTAATGGGAAATCATCTTTCGAGGGCAGCAGCAATAGCAGCATCATTTCTTCCAGCCATAACGAAATTCTACATCGCAAGCAACAATCAGAACAACAAACAGTGTAAGGTTAATACACGGCACTATGTGGCTCGACACGACTCTACTACTTGGTCAGACGGACCAACCTGCTCTGATACCAATTGTAACACCCCATTTCCCAAACAGTGTAATATTAATATAATAATTCAGAGTAAATCAACAAACGGAGCATTACACTGCTTTTCAAAATTTCATAAACAGAAGATATGCTATTTATTTTCAACAACATTTAATCTCATAAATTTGCAGCGGAAAATTCTTTTCAACATAATATCAATCTCCAACAAATCTTGACTCAAAGGCCTCAACGAAATAAAATATCATTCAACGATACAAAACTCCAACGTCATATTCAAAATTGATACATAATGGAATGAATAAACAAAACAACGTTTCCCCATCCCGTTACGTATCAGAGCCCTAAGACACTTGAGCCAGTCATCCTACTAGTCTTCATTACCTGCAAGTTACCCATACGAAGGGCAACATTTTCAAGCAGAAGGGGTGAGATTCACAAACAATAATAATAATAATATAATTTCTCAATTGAATCTAACACCCTAAATATCAACAAAATACTTCAATATACATATTTTTCAATAATCAACAACAACGACAACAACTCAATCAACGACGACGACTATGCAAGACACAACGACGACTAACAACAATGCAACAATGCAACCAACGACAACTACTAATGCAATATGCAAGTGGTACCATTTTACGCGTTTGAATGACAAGGCATTCCAGGGCATGAGCCCTCAACAATTTGAATGGTTAAAGCATTCCAGGGCATTAGCCCTCAACAATTGAACGACAAAGCGTTCTAGGGCATAAGCCCTCAACAGTTGAATGATGAACATTCCAGGGCATGAGCCCTCAACAAGGTATGAGTATGAATGAACTCGATTTGTGTATATCTGCATACAAATCAACAACAACAACAACGACAACTACTAATATGCATAATCAACTATGACATACTCCCTAACTTGGTCAAATGTGACACAACAATTCACACGGCAAAATTCATCAACATGGCATAATTCTCATAAATCAATCCAATTCATATAACAAGGAGTTTTTTATAGTGTTTAGTGCATATACAGAGGTTATACAATATAAAATAAACATTTTAGAATGCTCAGACGGATCCCCTAATGCACGAAACGCGATTCAAAAAGTGGCTGACAAAAGCCCAGCACGCTTGAGCATGGGTCTGCTCGCTTGAGCGTGCCAAATCATGTAAGGTCAGGTTCTGCACGCTTATGGTTCGCTTGCGATACGCTTAAGAGACTTAAATATTGTAGCTACAGGTTTTGCATGCTTGCTGCTCGCTTGTGGCTCGCTTGAGCGTGCGGTCATTTTCAAAATCTGGGGACAAAGTTTGAATGCTCGCTTAAGCGACGGGTTGCTCGCTTAAGTGACCATTCATCTGGGTTGGGAAAAACTCTCGGATTTTCTAACCCTATTTCAACCAAAACCCAATTTTTAACCCCTGATCACCCAAAACGTGTTCCAACAAATGTTTACAGGTTCAACATACAATAATGTGCAACAAACAACACAAAACAACATCGTCAAATAGTAATTCAATTCATTCTCATCATTTTTTTCAATTTCTCCAAAACCTAACTCTCATTCTCTCAATTCTCACTAATCATCATGTTAAATCAATCAGAATTATAACAATATTATCATTGCTAGTTAGCCTCACCCTTACCTGAATTTAGATGATCAAAGCTTTACAATCTCTCTGGTTCTTCACTTGGCTACCTTGACTCTTCTATCCTTCCTCCCAAAACTCTTGTTTTTTTCTTTGTACTTGAAAAATGTTACTGACCTTTCTCTATTCTCTTTCTCAATAAAACCTAACCCCCCCTTCATTTTCCTTAACTCCCTTAAATTCTATTAATTCTCAATAACCCCCAAAATTTCAAATAAATAATAATTCTCTCTTATTTCTATTAAATAATAAAAACCACTAAATAATAAAATAACAATACTCCAAATAATCACATAAAAAGGCTTAAAATCAACCAAAAATAATTAAATAAAAACTAGGGCGTTATAGCCAACGCATCGGCCATCCGATTCTCCTCCCGAGGAAGGTGATGTAGTTCGACTTTGTTGAAGAAAGTTAGCAAACGTCTTGCATAATCTCTGTATGGGATCAGACCAGCATGGTGAGTTTCCCATTTCCCTTTGATCTGGTTGATCACTAAAGCCGAATCTCCATATATGTCAATTTTCTTGATCCTCATATCAATTGCTTCTTCAATTCCCATGATACAAGCTTCATACTCTGCAATGTTATTCGTGCAATCAAATTGTAATCTTGCAGTAAATGGGATGTGAGTGCCTTTAGGAGTGATGAGAACTTCCCCTATTCCACTACCATAAACATTAACTGCACCGTCGAAAATCATCCCCCATTCAGATTCGAGATCAGGACCTTCGCCAAACAACGGTTCATCACAATCTTTCATCTTTAAATACATGATCTCTTCATCCGGGAAATCGAACTTGATTTGCTGGTAATCTTCAACCAGTTGGTGAGCCAAATGGTCAGCCAGAATGCTACCCTTGATTGCTTTCTGAGTACGATACACAATGTCATATTCGAACAACAACATCTGCCATCGAGCAATCCTTACTGTCAAAGCGGGCTTCTCAAAGATGTACTTGATCGGATCCATCTTAGATATCAACCAAGTAGTATGATTAACCATGTAGTGGCGAAGTCGTTTGGCAGCCCAGGCCAAAGCACAACAAGTCTTTTCTAACATTGAGTAGCGGGACTCATAATTAGTAAATTTCTTGCTCAAGTAATAAATTGCAAGCTCCTTTTTTCCAGTCTCATCTTGCTGCCCCAGCACACAACCCATAGAGTCTTCTAACACAGTCAAATACATGATCAAAGGCCTTCCTTCCACTTGGGGGACAAGAATAGGTGGTTCTAACAAATACTCTTTAATCTTGTCGAACGCCTTCTGACAATCTTCCGTCCAGACAATCCCCTGATTCTTGCGGAGTAACTTGAATATCGGCCCACATGTAGCAGTCATGTGAGAAATGAATCTGGAGATGTAGTTCAACCTCCCTAGAAATCCTCGGACTTGTTTCTCTGTTTTCGGAGCAGGCATTTCTCTGATGGCTCTAACTTTGTCGGGATCAACTTCAATACCCTTCTGGCTGACAATGAAACCTAGGAGCTTTCCGGATCTAACACCAAATGTGCACTTATTGGGATTCAGACGGAGTTTATACTTCCTCAACCGTTGGAACATCTTCAACAAATATTCAACATGTTCTTCTTTCGTACCTGACTTGACGATCATATCATCCACATAAACTTCAATTTCTTTGTGCATCATGTCGTGAAAAATCTTGGTCATACCTCTCTAGTAAGTGGCACCAGCATTTATCAAACCAAACGGCATTACCAAACAACAGAAAGCGCCCCAAGGCGTAATGAAAGATGTCTTCTCTCTATCTTCCGGAGCCATCTTAATCTGGTTATACCCGGAGAAACCGTCCATGAAGGAGAAAACTTTGCATTTTGCGGTGCTATCAACCAATACATCAATGTGAGGTAATGGGAAATCATCTTTTGGACTGGCCTTGTTCAAATCACGGTAGTCGACACACATTCTGACTTTACCATCTTTCTTCGGGACAGGTACTATGTTAGCTAACCATTGAGGGTATTTTGACGTGACCAGGAAACCTGCATCAATCTGTTTCCGCACTTCTTCTTTGATTTTGAGGGCCATGTCAGGATGAGACCTTCTTAATTTCTGCTTGACCGGAGGGCACTCAGGCTTCAAAGGCAAACGGTGCTCCACTACTTCAGGATCTAAACCCGGCATGTCTTTGTATGACCATGCAAACACATCTGCAAACTCTCTGAGAAGCTCAATTACTCTTTCTTTAATACTTGCATCCTGTGATACCCCAATCTTGATCTCTTTCTTATCGTCCTCGGTGCCCAGGTTGACAAGCTCTATCTCTTCCTGATGGGGCTGAATAGCTTTCCTTTCTTGTTCCAACATCCATCTGATCTCATCAGGAATCTCTTCATCCTCCTCCACCATAGCTTCGTAAACAGGGAACTCAAAGTTGGGAGGAAACATAGGGCTATTATATTCAACGGGCTCAAATATGTTCAGTCTGCACATGTTTTATGATTGAATTTAGCGAAATGAAAAAAAGAATGCAAACCTTTGGATTTGAAACAAATAAAAAAAATAGAGAGAATGTTTTTTTTTGGTTTTTTGTGTTGCCATTTTTTCCAAGAAAAGCAATAAAGTAGACAAAAAATAAAAAGTCGCGATAGAGACGACGATTTTCATTAATAAACGAAGATACTAGAACCAAAAACAAATCCCTTACAAAATTTCACTTTCGTTTTGGGCAGAACGAAAGGAGTTTTCTTAAAAAAAGAAAAACAATAGTCAAACAAATTACTTAGACAACGGAATCGCAGAAGGAATGTCAACAACAATCCAGCTGCAGCAAGCTCCCCCTGGTGTGACAAAAGCGGGTATTTCCTCTTGAGGCGGGTCCTTTATGATCACATTGACCTCTGGCGGAGCATTTATGAACCTGGCGCTGCGGAACATGCCCTCAGTTGGGCTGCTCCCCTTTGCTTTGTGGGCTGAAAAGCCCAAACCTTCTTTCTTCTTGTTCTCTGTAAGCTGTACCAACTGTCCCCAACCTGCAGTCTTTCCTTCTTGTACTACTCTCTGGGCATCTTTCAAAGAAGCCATGCATGTTTCTCCCCTTTTAACGCCTCCTTCAGCAGAAAAGCCTTGAACAGATGATTCTCCTACATCACCACCACCAATATATGAGAAAGCTGACAGGTGACTTACCAAAAGCGCGGATTCTCCATTCACGATTATCAATTTCCCGTGGTTGACAAACTTTAGCTTTTGATGCAGAGTGGACGCCACTTCCTCAGCCTCGTGAATCCAAGGGCGGCCCAACAGACAGCTGTAGGATGCTGGTATATCCATCACTTGGAACGTCACTTTAAACTCATGGGGGCCTATAGAGATAGGCAAATCTACATCGCCAAGCACAGTTTTTCTTGATCCATCAAATGCTCTGACTGATACGGACGTATCCCGAAGCTGGATACCAGGGTACGAGAGTTTCTCCAGGGTGGCCAATGGCATTACATTCAAGGAAGAACCAGTATCAATTAGCACATTGGAAATAGAATCCGACTTGCAGTTGACAGAAATATGTAAAGCCAGATTATGGTGCCTTCCCTCGGCTGGGAGCTCTTCATCACTGAACCCCAGATTGTTGCAGGCGGTCACATTTCCCACTATATGCTCAAATTGCCCTAAAGTCACCTCATGGTCAACATAGGCTTGATCCAACACTTTCAACATGGCCTCCCTGTGAGCTTCTGAGTTTAACAGCAAAGACATGATTGAAATCTTGGACGGAGTTTGTAGGAGCTGGTCTACCACCTTATACTCGCTCCTTTTGATTAGCTACAGAATTTCGTCACTGTCCTCGTATACAATTTCTTTCGACTAGCTGCTGACTTTCCCTTTATTGGGGTCCCGTCCCTGTACCGACTCCAGAACCGGCTCACTGACTTTTACCTGAACAGCTGATGGGAGAACTCTTCCACTTCTTAGAATTTTACTACCTTCAGCGATGTTGTCCACGGATGCTGTGGGTGACAAGGATGCTTCTTTGCTGGTGCCATAGTCATACAGAACAGCTTGCTGAGAGGAATACAGTTTTGGCACATAGATCACTAGAGGAGTGCTAGCTGGTTTGCAGGGTACTTCCGGACACCTTTGAGTTTTAAATACCTGGGTAATCACACAAACACTTTTGTCTTCCCTTTCTACAACAAGTATTTGTGCATCCATCATTCTTTGTATATCCCTTCGGACCAAGAGACACCCGCGGGGATTTGCAGAGCATTCGTTGTAGGCAGCATGACCGTGACTGAAAAGAGCGGCCTCACACATCTTAGCATGGATTGGAACCAAAGGAGTTTTGATGTCTTGTACCCTGTGGATGCGCCCCTTCTCCTGATAACTTTCAACCATATTGATTGCAGGCCCATGGGGAGGTAGAGGGTTGTGTTGGGAATTTGGGGGGTTACCGGTAAAGGATAAATCACCACTCTCGATCATTTTCTGTATGGATTCTTTGAAGGAGTAACAATTCTCAATGTCATAACCTAGAGCCCCTTGGTGGAAATCGCAGGTTCGGTCAGTACGGTACCAATTGGGTAGGGGATTTGGCACGCGGGGTGGTGGCCTGGTTTGTGCCAAACCTTTTGCGAGTACAGAGGGTAGCAAGTCTCTATATGGCATGGGTATGGGTGGAAAATAAGCTCGGAGAGGGCGATTTGGTTGTTGAGGGGCTTGAGGGCGAGGTTGCGGTGGTTGAGGTGGTTGTGGGTAATAGGGTCGTTGGAAAAACTGCTGTGGATTTTGTGGGTAAGGTTGCTGATATAGTGGTGGGTAATATGGAGGTGGTCTTTGTGGCTGGTAATTTGGTATTTGTGGAGCTAGGGTAGGTGGTTGGATATTGGCGATGAGCAGGTAGGCTGGATATATTGGTTGAGAACCCCCATGGGCCACCATACCGACTTCCTGAGTATTTTTCTCGGGATACCCATTCCCATATTTCTTAGCACCATTAGAGGTACTGCCTGATGAACCACCTGTTGCGGAACCTGACGAACCAACCTCTTTAGGGAAACGTCCTTTTCAGACCCACTCTTCAACTCGTATTCCCGTATCCATAATATCGGTAAACTTCCGTGTAGCGACAACAAACATCTTTTCTGAGTAAAAAGGACTCAGAGTTTCAAAGAATAAATTAGTCACCTCCCTTTCCTCTAGAGCTGGGCGGACCTGGGCCGACTTTTGAATGAAGCGTTGAGCATATTCCTTGAATGTCTCTTTGTCCCCCTGAGACATAGCTTGGAGCTCTCTTCGGTTAGAGGCCAAATACGAGTTGTATTTGTATTGTTGGATGAAAGCATTGGCTAATTCTGGGAAGGTAGAAATTCCCCTCAAGTTCGTATACCATACTGCAGCAGGACCTGCCAGACTCTCTTGAAAGCAATGAATGAGTAGAGGTTCATTGTCTTTGTACGCCGTCATCTTTCTTGCATACGTGATCAAATGACTTTCTGGGCAAGTGTCTCCCTTGTATTTCTCAAAATCAGGCACCTTAAACTTGGGAGGGATCACAACATCTGAGACCAGACAAAGATCCTGCATGTTTTGACTGAAGACTTCTTTACCCTTCATAGTCTTCAATTCTTTCTGCATCGCCTCAAACCTGGCGTCAAACCTATCTTCCAGATTGTCTACTCGATCATTCCCTGTAACACCCCGTTTCCCAAAACAGCGTAATAATGATAATAATATCAGAGTTCAACAACAAACGGAGTATTACATCTACTTTCAAATTATTTAAATAGAATATAAAAACTATTCAAATAGCAGCAAATCCTCTTTTATAAATTCTGCAGCAGAATATTTATTTTAAAAACATCTCAAATCAACTACATCAATCCTTGGCACAGAGGCCTCAACATAAATAATATTCTTCAATAATAAAACTCAACAACATGGTTCATCAATGATACATAACGAATGAAAGAACTAAACAGCAATAATCCCCATCCCGTTACGTATCAGAGCCCTAAGACACAAGAGCCAGAACCTACAAGCCTTCATTACCTACACTTGCCCACAAGGCGGCAATTCCAACAGAAGGGGTGAGTTCACAAATCAAAAGTAATATATATATATATATGAATCATCAAAGTAAATTGAAAACAACAACAAATAATAACAACCAACAACAACATTATCAACAATATCATTTCAACATTATAATTTTGATTCATCTTTGATTAACATCAACAACAACAACCCTTGTGGCGACATCTCACCAACAACAACTCCAACAAGACAACTCACACCTACAACAACTATGCAAGACCTCAACTACAAATGCAATGTGCATGTGGTACCATACTACGCGCGTTGAATGCTAAGCATTCCAGGGCATGAGCCCCCAACAGTTTGGATGGTTAAAGCATCCCAGGGCATAAGCCCCCAACAGGTGAATGACTAGCATTCCAGGGCATAAGCCCTCAACAGTTGAATGTATAAACATTCCAGGGCATAAGTGTAACGCCCACGTTCGTTTTATTATTTAGTTAAAATCGAGTTTAGGTGATTATATTATATTTATGTAATATATATGTGTTTTGATATGTTTTGATGTGTTTTGTTATGCTTGGGATGATTTTGTGGTAAGATTTAATGTTAAGGATGAGGTTAAGAGACTTATTTTATTGTTAAATAAAATAAGATTTGAAAAGAAAATAAAATATTTAGTTATGGGTTAGTTTTGGATTTTAGAGAGTTATGTGGGAGAAAGAGTAAATAAGATAAGATTTGTTGGCAGTATAAATAAGGAAAACTAGGGTTAGGAAGTCAGTAACGTATCAGACTTTGAGAAAGAGAGGAGCCGCACGCGTGAGAAGAGAAGAGAAGGAGAGCTGCGATTTTCTGCTGCAATTCAGGTAAGGGTGGGACTAATAACTCTGTAATATTGATTAGCATAGTTCTGATAGCAATTAACAAGGATTAGGATTGATTTAAGAGAAGGAGAAAACTAGGTCAAAACCTTAGAAATTGAAGGATTAACGGTTGAAATAGGTTTAATTGATGTAGAAAGTGTTCCTAGACCTTAGATTATGTTTAGGATGAATTCTGGAATCAGTAAGAGGCTTAGAACCATGTGAATCGTGTGAATTTTGAGAAAATAGCAGTTCTGGCCGCAGCGAAATTCATCGCTCGCCACGGCGAGCAGTGATCCTCGCCTCGCGAGTGATGAGCTTCATCGCTCGCCACGGCGAGTACTTATCCCCGCCTCGCGAGTTGCTCCTGGCAGCTCGCCATAGCGAGCACCTTCTTCGCCTCGCGGGTTGCTTCTGGCAGCTCGCCACGGCGAGCTAACTCACTCGCCTCGCGAACACTATCAGTTTTTGGAAGTTGTGAGGGTTGTGTGATCTGTCCCGTGTGATTGATTTGGAGGTGTTCCCTGAGTGTTATTTAGGCCTAGTGGTGATGCTGAGAGCCCTGTTCAGAGCCTTTCTAAGTATGGATTGTTGGGTTATGGTAGTAGAGCATGAATTAAGTATTATACCTTGTGCAATTGTGTTAAAGTTTATGTTGCCTTGAATTGTAATTGATATAATGATATCATTCTGTTCTTGTGATTTGAATTATGCTGCTGATGTTATTAAACTGAACCGTTATGATATATGTATATATTATATATGCAATGATAAGTTGTTGTTTAGCTCCAATTTCTTGGATGCATGTTGATAAGGTGATTAAGGATAAATGTTATTTGAGTTGAGTCCATGCATAGCATACATTGAGCTTAGTCCTCACCATGATAGGAGCTTTGTCGTCCGCACGTTTATTAGGAGCTTTGTCCTCCGCACGTTTTAAAAGTATATTAATACCTATGATGAAGTTTGGTACCACATGCATATAAGGAGTCTAAGAGCATTGTCGCATGGTCATATTTATGATGTCATGTTGTTGATAAAGAATGAATATATGATTACGTGATAAGTGTTATCTATCTATGCTACTTGCTTAAAGATTTATGAAGTTGATTATGTTATTATGTGCTAAATTGTTATGCAAGAATGCTATTAATGTTTTGATGTTAATTGTTATTCTGAATTATGTTGATTAATGTTATTTTGTTATGAAATCTCACCCCTTCTGCTGGAATTGCCGCCTTGTGGGCAAGTGCAGGTGATCGTGCTTAGTGTTCAGGTGGTTCGTGAGTGGCCTTACCTCACAGTGTTGTCTAGGTCGCTCTGATACGTAACGGGATGGGGTTGTCTTATGCATGCTTCATTCTTTACGTGTATTTGATGTTCCTTGCTAACGTTTGAGATATTTTATGGGGCCTGCGTGCCAAACGTTTATGAGTTTTTAGTAATAATTCCGCTGCAAAGTTTTGAAGTAATTTGGTTAAATAAATTATTATTTAAATTGTTTTGGATTATGTTTTATGTAATATCCCGTTGTTGTGTTTGCATTCTCTGATAATTGTTTGAGAAATTTTTATGTTGGGAAAACGGGGTGTTACAATTGGTATCAGAGCAAGTTGGTCTGTCCGGCCAATTAGAGAGTCTTGTTGAGTTTTAGTAATATTTGTATTACTAAATCTTATGTTGCTGCTACTGTTTGTCGTAGAATATCAGGATGGCTGAGAGGAACGATGCTGCTCTTGTTGCTGCTTTGGAAGCAATGGCTAATGTTGTGGGTCAGCAACCTAATGCAAATGCTGGCGTGAATGCTGAGACGAGGATGTTGGAGACTTTCATGAGGAATCATCCTCCAACTTTTAAGGGAAGGTATGACCCCGATGGAGCCCAGACGTGGCTTAAGGAGATAGAAAGGATTTTTAGAGTAATGCAGTGGTGACTGGTGCTACACATTGCTTTATTGCTTTAGACTGTGTTTCTGCTTTGAGTCTTGCTATGTCTGATATGAATGGAGAGATGGTTGTCGAAACTCCAGCTAAGGGTTCGGTGACTACTTCTCTCGTATGTTTGAGCTGTCCTCTGTCTATGTTTGGTCGCGATTTCGAAATGGATTTAGTTTGTCTACCTTTGAGCGGTATGGACGTGATTCTGGGTATGAATTGGTTAGAGTACAACCACGTCCTTATCAATTGTTTTCGCAAGACGGTGCATTTCTCGTCCGCTGAAGAGGAAAGTGGTGTTGAGTTTTTATCTACTAAGCAGATGAAGCAACTAGAACGTGACAGCATGTTGATGTTTTCGTTGATGGCTTCTTTATCTTTAGAGAATCAAGCGGTGATCAATAAATTGCAAGTAGTATGCGACTTTCCTGAAGTTTTCCCAGATGAAATTCCTGATGTGCCTCCAGAGAGGGAAGTCGAGTTTTCTATTGATCTTGTTCCTGGAACTAAGCCGGTGTCGATGGCACCTTATCGTATGTCTGCTTCCGAATTAGCTGAATTGAAGAAACAGTTGGAAGATTTACTTGAGAAGAAATTTGTTAGACCAAGTGTTTCACCTTGGGGAGCGCTAGTGTTACTAGTAAAGAAGAAAGATGGTAGTATGAGGCTATGTATCGATTATCGGCAGTTGAATAAGGTGACTATCAAGAATAGGTATCCACTACCGAGAATTGATGATTTGATGGATCAGTTAGTGGGTGCACGTGTTTTCAGCAAGATTGATTTGAGGTCAAGTTATCACCAGATTAAAGTAAAGGATGAAGATATGCAGAAGACAGCTTTCAGAACACGTTATGGCCATTATGAGTACAAGGTTATGCCTTTTGGAGTTACTAATGCACCGGGAGTATTTATGGAGTATATGAATCGCATCTTCCATGCATTTTTGGATCAGTTCGTAGTTGTATTTATTGATGATATTCTGATTTACTCCAAGACTGAGGAAGAGCATGCTGAGCATCTGAAGATTGTCTTGCAAGTGTTGAAAGAGAAGAAACTTTATGCCAAATTGTCTAAGTGTGAATTCTGGTTGAAAGAAGTGAGTTTCCTTGGTCATGTTATCTCTGGTGATGGTATTGCAGTAGATCCGTCTAAGATTGAAGCCGTATCGCAGTGGGAGACTCCGAAGTCAGTTACTGAGATCAGGAGCTTTTTGGGTTTAGCTGGTTATTACAAAAGGTTTATTGAAGGATTCTCCAAGTTGGCTCTTCCGTTGACCCAGTTGACTTGTAAAGGTAGAGCTTTTGTTTGGGATGTGCATTGTGAGAACAGTTTCAACGAGCTGAAGAAGCGTTTGACGACTGCTCCAGTTTTGATTTTGCCAAAGCCAGATGAGCCATTTGTTGTGTATTGTGATGCGTCTAAGTTGGGTTTAGGAGGTGTGCTTATGCAAGGAGGTAAAGTGGTAGCTTATGCTTCAAGACAGTTGAGGATTCATGAGAAGAATTACCCGACACATGATTTGGAATTAGCAGCTGTGGTTTTTGTATTGAAGATGTGGAGACACTACTTATATGGTGCGAGATTCGAAGTGTTTAGTGATCACAAGAGCTTGAAGTATCTTTTCGATCAGAAGGAATTGAATATGAGGCAGAGAAGATGGTTAGAACTTTTGAAGGACTTCGACTTTGGGTTGAATTATCATCCGGGTAAAGCGAATGTGGTAGCAGATGCCTTGAGTAGGAAGACCTTGCATATGTCTGCTATGATGGTTAAGGAGTTCGAATTACTTGAGCAATTTAGAGATTTGAGTTTGGTTTGTGAAAGGACGCCTCAGAGCGTGAAGCTAGGGATGCTGAAGATTGATAGTGACTTCTTGATGAATATAAGAGAGGCGCAGAAAGAAGATGTCAGGTTTGTTGATTTGATGGTTGCTGGTAATCAGACTGAAGATAGTGATTTTCAAGTCGACGATCAGGGAGTGTTGAGATTCCGAGGTAGGATTTGCATTCCTGACAATGAAGCGATTAAGAAGATGATTCTTGAAGAGAGTCATAGAAGTAGCTTGAGTATCCACCCGGGAGCTACGAAGATGTACCATGATTTGAAGAAGTTGTTTTGGTGGTCTGGATTGAAACGTGATGTAGCACAGTTTGTGTATGCTTGTTTAGTTTGCCAGAAGTCGAAAATTGAGCATCAGAAACCGGCTGGCATGATGGTGTCTTTAGATGTGCCAGAGTGGAAATGGGATAGTATATCCATGGATTTCGTGACTAGTTTGCCGAATACTCCAAGGGGGAATGACGCCATTTGGGTTATTGTTGATCGATTGACGAAGTCGGCTCATTTTCTACCGATTAATATTAGTTTTCCTGTTGCCCAGTTGGCAGAGATTTATATCAAGGAGATTGTGAGGTTGCATGGTGTTCCTTCGAGCATTGTATCAGATAGAGATCCAAGATTTACTTCTAGATTTTGGAAAAGTTTGCAAGAGGCTTTGGGTTCTAAGTTGAGATTGAGTTCGGCGTATCATCCGCAGACAAATGGTCAGTCGAAAAGGACAATTCAGTCGCTAGAGGATTTGTTGAGAGTTTGTGTTCTTGAGCAAGGAGGAACTTGGGATAGTCATCTTCCCTTAATCGAGTTCACATACAATAATAGTTATCATTCTAGTATTGGGATGGCACCTTTTGAGGCTTTGTACGGTCGGAGGTGCAGAACTCCGTTGTGTTGGTTTGAGTCAGGTGAAAGGGTGGTTTTAGGACCGGAGATTTTTCAGCAAACTACTGAGAAGGTTAAGATGATTCAAGAGAAAATGAAAGCGTCGCAGAGTCGACAAAAGAGTTACCATGATAAGCGAAGGAAAGATCTTGAGTTTCAGGAAGGAGACCACGTGTTTTTAAGGGTCACACCTATGACTGGTGTTGGACGTGCTTTGAAGTCAAAGAAGTTAACTCCGAGATTTATTGGCCTGTATCAGATATCAGAGAGGGTTGGAACGGTGGCATACCGAGTTGGGTTACCACCGCATCTTTCGAATTTACATGATGTTTTCCATGTGTCGCAGCTTCGGAAGTATGTTCCGGATCCATCCCATGTGATCCAGAGCGATGATGTGCAAGTTAGAGACAACCTTACGGTGGAGACTTTACCGGTAAGGATTGATGATCGGAAAGTGAAGACGTTGAGAGGCAAGGATATACCTCTCGTTAGAGTCGTTTGGTCGGGAGCGACTGGTGAAAGCTTGACTTGGGAGCTTGAGAGTAAGATGCTGGAATCTTATCCAGAGTTATTTGCTTGAGGTAATTTTCGAGGACGAAAATCTTTTAAGTGGGGGAGAGTTGTAACGCCCACGTTCGTTTTATTATTTATTTAAAATCGAGTTTAGGTGATTATATTATATTTATGTAATATATATGTGTTTTGATATGTTTTGATGTGTTTTGTTATGCTTGGGATGATTTTGTGGTAAGATTTAATGTTAAGGATGAGGTTAAGAGACTTATTTTATTGTTAAATAAAATAAGATTTGAAAAGAAAATAAAATATTTAGTTATGGGTTAGTTTTGGATTTTAGAGAGTTATGTGGGAGAAAGAGTGAATAAGATAAGATTTGTTGGCAGTATAAATAAGGAAAACTAGGGTTAGGAAGTCAGTAACGTATCAGACTTTGAGAAAGAGAGGAGCCGCACGCGTGAGAAGAGAAGAGAAGGAGAGCTGCGATTTTCTGCTGCAATTCAGGTAAGGGTGGGACTAATAACTCTGTAATATTGATTAGCATAGTTCTGATAGCAATTAACAAGGATTAGGATTGATTTAAGAGAAGGAGAAAACTAGGTCAAAACCTTAGAAATTGAAGGATTAACGGTTGAAATAGGTTTAATTGATGTAGAAAGTGTTCCTAGACCTTAGATTATGTTTAGGATGAATTCTGGAATCAGTAAGAGGCTTAGAACCATGTGAATCGTGTGAATTTTGAGAAAATAGCAGTTCTGGCCGCAGCGAAATTCATCGCTCGCCACGGCGAGCAGTGATCCTCGCCTCGCGAGTGATGAGCTTCATCGCTCGCCACGGCGAGTACTTATCCCCGCCTCGCGAGTTGCTCCTGGCAGCTCGCCATAGCGAGCACCTTCTTCGCCTCGCGGGTTGCTTCTGGCAGCTCGCCACAGCGAGCTAACTCACTCGCCTCGCGAACACTATCAGTTTTTGGAAGTTGTGAGGGTTGTGTGATCTGTCCCATGTGATTGATTTGGAGGTGTTCCCTGAGTGTTATTTAGGCCTAGTGGTGATGCTGAGAGCCCTGTTCAGAGCCTTTCTAAGTATGGATTGTTGGGTTATGGTAGTAGAGCATGAATTAAGTATTATACCTTGTGCAATTGTGTTAAAGTTTATGTTGCCTTGAATTGTAATTGATATAATGATATCATTCTGTTCTTGTGATTTGAATTATGCTGCTGATGTTATTAAACTGAACCGTTATGATATATGTATATATTATATATGCAATGATAAGTTGTTGTTTAGCTCCAATTTCTTGGATGCATGTTGATAAGGTGATTAAGGATAAATGTTATTTGAGTTGAGTCCATGCATAGCATACATTGAGCTTAGTCCTCACCATGATAGGAGCTTTGTCGTCCGCACGTTTATTAGGAGCTTTGTCCTCCGCACGTTTTAAAAGTATATTAATACTTATGATGAAGTTTGGTACCACATGCATATAAGGAGTCTAAGAGCATTGTCGCATGGTCATATTTATGATGTCATGTTGTTGATAAAGAATGAATATATGATTACGTGATAAGTGTTATCTATCTATGCTACTTGCTTAAAGATTTATGAAGTTGATTATGTTATTATGTGCTAAATTGTTATGCAAGAATGCTATTAATGTTTTGATGTTAATTGTTATTCTGAATTATGTTGATTAATGTTATTTTGTTATGAAATCTCACCCCTTCTGCTGGAATTGCCGCCTTGTGGGCAAGTGCAGGTGATCGTGCTTAGTGTTCAGGTGGTTCGTGAGTGGCCTTACCTCACAGTGTTGTCTAGGTCGCTCTGATACGTAACGGGATGGGGTTGTCTTATGCATGCTTCATTCTTTACGTGTATTTGATGTTCCTTGCTAACGTTTGAGATATTTTATGGGGCCTGCGTGCCAAACGTTTATGAGTTTTTAGTAATAATTCCGCTGCAAAGTTTTGAAGTAATTTGGTTAAATAAATTATTATTTAAATTGTTTTGGATTATGTTTTATGTAATATCCCGTTGTTGTGTTTGCATTCTCTGATAATTGTTTGAGAAATTTTTATGTTGGGAAAACGGGGTGTTACAATTGGTATCAGAGCAAGTTGGTCTGTCCGGCCAATTAGAGAGTCTTGTTGAGTTTTAGTAATATTTGTATTACTAAATCTTATGTTGCTGCTACTGTTTGTCGTAGAATATCAGGATGGCTGAGAGGAACGATGCTGCTCTTGTTGCTGCTTTGGAAGCAATGGCTAATGCTGTGGGTCAGCAACCTAATGCAAATGCTGGCGTGAATGCTGAGACGAGGATGTTGGAGACTTTCATGAGGAATCATCCTCCAACTTTTAAGGGAAGGTATGACCCCGATGGAGCCCAGACGTGGCTTAAGGAGATAGAAAGGATTTTTAGAGTAATGCAGTGCACTGAAGCCCAGCAAGTGC
Source organism: Medicago lupulina (assembly GCA_958299785.1). Classification (NCBI taxonomy): domain Eukaryota; kingdom Viridiplantae; phylum Streptophyta; class Magnoliopsida; order Fabales; family Fabaceae; genus Medicago; species Medicago lupulina. The sequence continues at coordinate 60,285,322 of OY283139.1, read as the reverse complement.
GATTTGGTACACATCAGCTGTCTGAGGAAGCTGATGATTGGTGGGTCAGCGTGTTACCTAGCCTAGAGCAAGATGGAACTGTGGTGACTTGGGCCGTGTTCAGAAGAGAGTTTCTGAGGAGGTACTTTCCGGAAGACGTTCGCGGGAAGAAGGAGATCGAGTTCCTTGAGCTGAAGCAAGGAAATATGTCAGTGACTGAGTATGCTGCCAAGTTTGTGAAGTTGGCGAAGTTCTATCCGCACTATGCTGCTGAGACCGCGGAGTTTTCTAAATGCATCAAGTTTGAGAACGGTTTGAGGCCCGACATTAAGAGGGCGATTGGGTATCAGCAGATCAGAGTTTTTCCGGATTTGGTGAATAGCTGCCGGATCTATGAAGAGGATACGAAGGCTCACTACAAGGTAGTGAATGATAGGAAAGCCAAGGGCCAGCAGAGTCGCCCTAAACCTTATAGTGCCCCTGCTGATAAAGGGAAACAGAGGATGGTCGTTGATAGGCAGACTGCGAGGAAGGGTACCCCTGCTGAGATTGTGTGTTTCAACTGTGGTGTGAAAGGCCACAAGAGCAATGCTTGTCCAGAAGAGATCAAGAAGTGTGTCCGGTGTGGCAAGAAGGGTCACTTAGTAGCTGATTGCAAGCTTAATGATGTCGTGTGCTTCAATTGCAACGAAGAGGGTCATATTGGTTCCCAGTGCAAGCAGCCGAAGAGGGCGCCTACTACGGGTCGAGTTTTTGCCCTGACTGGTACTCAGACAGACAGTGATGATCGTTTGATCAGAGGTACTTGCTATATTAATAATACTCCTTTAGTTGCTATTATTGATACTGGTGCTACACATTGCTTTATTGCTTTAGACTGTGTTTCTGCTTTGAGTCTTGCTATGTCTGATATGAATGGAGAGATGGTTGTCGAAACTCCAGCTAAGGGTTCGGTGACTACTTCTCTCGTATGTTTGAGCTGTCCTCTGTCTATGTTTGGTCGCGATTTCGAAATGGATTTAGTTTGTCTACCTTTGAGCGGTATGGACGTGATTCTGGGTATGAATTGGTTAGAGTACAACCACGTCCTTATCAATTGTTTTCGCAAGACGGTGCATTTCTCGTCCGCTGAAGAGGAAAGTGGTGTTGAGTTTTTATCTACTAAGCAGATGAAGCAACTAGAACGTGACAGCATGTTGATGTTTTCGTTGATGGCTTCTTTATCTTTAGAGAATCAAGCGGTGATCAATAAATTGCAAGTAGTATGCGACTTTCCTGAAGTTTTCCCAGATGAAATTCCTGATGTGCCTCCAGAGAGGGAAGTCGAGTTTTCTATTGATCTTGTTCCTGGAACTAAGCCGGTGTCGATGGCACCTTATCGTATGTCTGCTTCCGAATTAGCTGAATTGAAGAAACAGTTGGAAGATTTACTTGAGAAGAAATTTGTTAGACCAAGTGTTTCACCTTGGGGAGCGCTAGTGTTACTAGTAAAGAAGAAAGATGGTAGTATGAGGCTATGTATCGATTATCGGCAGTTGAATAAGGTGACTATCAAGAATAGGTATCCACTACCGAGAATTGATGATTTGATGGATCAGTTAGTGGGTGCACGTGTTTTCAGCAAGATTGATTTGAGGTCAAGTTATCACCAGATTAAAGTAAAGGATGAAGATATGCAGAAGACAGCTTTCAGAACACGTTATGGCCATTATGAGTACAAGGTTATGCCTTTTGGAGTTACTAATGCACCGGGAGTATTTATGGAGTATATGAATCGCATCTTCCATGCATTTTTGGATCAGTTCGTAGTTGTATTTATTGATGATATTCTGATTTACTCCAAGACTGAGGAAGAGCATGCTGAGCATCTGAAGATTGTCTTGCAAGTGTTGAAAGAGAAGAAACTTTATGCCAAATTGTCTAAGTGTGAATTCTGGTTGAAAGAAGTGAGTTTCCTTGGTCATGTTATCTCTGGTGATGGTATTGCAGTAGATCCGTCTAAGATTGAAGCCGTATCGCAGTGGGAGACTCCGAAGTCAGTTACTGAGATCAGGAGCTTTTTGGGTTTAGCTGGTTATTACAAAAGGTTTATTGAAGGATTCTCCAAGTTGGCTCTTCCGTTGACCCAGTTGACTTGTAAAGGTAGAGCTTTTGTTTGGGATGTGCATTGTGAGAACAGTTTCAACGAGCTGAAGAAGCGTTTGACGACTGCTCCAGTTTTGATTTTGCCAAAGCCAGATGAGCCATTTGTTGTGTATTGTGATGCGTCTAAGTTGGGTTTAGGAGGTGTGCTTATGCAAGGAGGTAAAGTGGTAGCTTATGCTTCAAGACAGTTGAGGATTCATGAGAAGAATTACCCGACGCATGATTTGGAATTAGCAGCTGTGGTTTTTGTATTGAAGATGTGGAGACACTACTTATATGGTGCGAGATTCGAAGTGTTTAGTGATCACAAGAGCTTGAAGTATCTTTTCGATCAGAAGGAATTGAATATGAGGCAGAGAAGATGGTTAGAACTTTTGAAGGACTTCGACTTTGGGTTGAATTATCATCCGGGTAAAGCGAATGTGGTAGCAGATGCCTTGAGTAGGAAGACCTTGCATATGTCTGCTATGATGGTTAAGGAGTTCGAATTACTTGAGCAATTTAGAGATTTGAGTTTGGTTTGTGAAAGGACGCCTCAGAGCGTGAAGCTAGGGATGCTGAAGATTGATAGTGACTTCTTGATGAATATAAGAGAGGCGCAGAAAGAAGATGTCAGGTTTGTTGATTTGATGGTTGCTGGTAATCAGACTGAAGATAGTGATTTTCAAGTCGACGATCAGGGAGTGTTGAGATTCCGAGGTAGGATTTGCATTCCTGACAATGAAGCGATTAAGAAGATGATTCTTGAAGAGAGTCATAGAAGTAGCTTGAGTATCCACCCGGGAGCTACGAAGATGTACCATGATTTGAAGAAGTTGTTTTGGTGGTCTGGATTGAAACGTGATGTAGCACAGTTTGTGTATGCTTGTTTAGTTTGCCAGAAGTCGAAAATTGAGCATCAGAAACCGGCTGGCATGATGGTGTCTTTAGATGTGCCAGAGTGGAAATGGGATAGTATATCCATGGATTTCGTGACTAGTTTGCCGAATACTCCAAGGGGGAATGACGCCATTTGGGTTATTGTTGATCGATTGACGAAGTCGGCTCATTTTCTACCGATTAATATTAGTTTTCCTGTTGCCCAGTTGGCAGAGATTTATATCAAGGAGATTGTGAGGTTGCATGGTGTTCCTTCGAGCATTATATCAGATAGAGATCCAAGATTTACTTCTAGATTTTGGAAAAGTTTGCAAGAGGCTTTGGGTTCTAAGTTGAGATTGAGTTCGGCGTATCATCCGCAGACAAATGGTCAGTCGAAAAGGACAATTCAGTCGCTAGAGGATTTGTTGAGAGTTTGTGTTCTTGAGCAAGGAGGAACTTGGGATAGTCATCTTCCCTTAATCGAGTTCACATACAATAATAGTTATCATTCTAGTATTGGGATGGCACCTTTTGAGGCTTTGTACGGTCGGAGGTGCAGAACTCCGTTGTGTTGGTTTGAGTCAGGTGAAAGGGTGGTTTTAGGACCGGAGATTTTTCAGCAAACTACTGAGAAGGTTAAGATGATTCAAGAGAAAATGAAAGCGTCGCAGAGTCGACAAAAGAGTTACCATGATAAGCGAAGGAAAGATCTTGAGTTTCAGGAAGGAGACCACGTGTTTTTAAGGGTCACACCTATGACTGGTGTTGGACGTGCTTTGAAGTCAAAGAAGTTGACTCCGAGATTTATTGGCCCGTATCAGATATCAGAGAGGGTTGGAACGGTGGCATACCGAGTTGGGTTACCACCGCATCTTTCGAATTTACATGATGTTTTCCATGTGTCGCAGCTTCGGAAGTATGTTCCGGATCCATCCCATGTGATCCAGAGCGATGATGTGCAAGTTAGAGACAACCTTACGGTGGAGACTTTACCGGTAAGGATTGATGATCGGAAAGTGAAGACGTTGAGAGGCAAGGATATACCTCTCGTTAGAGTCGTTTGGTCGGGAGCGACTGGTGAAAGCTTGACTTGGGAGCTTGAGAGTAAGATGCTGGAATCTTATCCAGAGTTATTTGCTTGAGGTAATTTTCGAGGACGAAAATCTTTTAAGTGGGGGAGAGTTGTAACGCCCACGTTCGTTTTATTATTTATTTAAAATCGAGTTTAGGTGATTATATTATATTTAAGTAATATATATGTGTTTTGATATGTTTTGATGTGTTTTGTTATGCTTGGGATGATTTTGTGGTAAGATTTAATGTTAAGGATGAGGTTAAGAGACTTATTTTATTGTTAAATAAAATAAGATTTGAAAAGAAAATAAAATATTTAGTTATGGGTTAGTTTTGGATTTTAGAGAGTTATGTGGGAGAAAGAGTAAATAAGATAAGATTTGTTGGCAGTATAAATAAGGAAAACTAGGGTTAGGAAGTCAGTAACGTATCAGACTTTGAGAAAGAGAGGAGCCGCACGCGTGAGAAGAGAAGAGAAGGAGAGCTGCGATTTTCTGCTGCAATTCAGGTAAGGGTGAGACTAATAACTCTGTAATATTGATTAGCATAGTTCTGATAGCAATTAACAAGGATTAGGATTGATTTAAGAGAAGGAGAAAACTAGGTCAAAACCTTAGAAATTGAAGGATTAACGGTTGAAATAGGTTTAATTGATGTAGAAAGTGTTCCTAGACCTTAGATTATGTTTAGGATGAATTCTGGAATCAGTAAGAGGCTTAGAACCATGTGAATCGTGTGAATTTTGAGAAAATAGCAGTTCTGGCCGCAACGAAATTCATCGCTCGCCACGGCGAGCAGTGATCCTCGCCTCGCGAGTGATGAGCTTCATCGCTCGCCACGGCGAGTACTTATCCCCGCCTCGCGAGTTGCTCCTGGCAGCTCGCCATAGCGAGCACCTTCTTCGCCTCGCGGGTTGCTTCTGGCAGCTCGCCACGGCGAGCTAACTCACTCGCCTCGCGAACACTACCAGTTTTTAGAAGTTGTGAGGGTTGTGTGATCTGTCCCGTGTGATTGATTTGGAGGTGTTCCCTGAGTGTTATTTAGGCCTAGTGGTGATGCTGAGAGCCCTGTTCAGAGCCTTTCTAAGTATGGATTGTTGGGTTATGGTAGTAGAGCATGAATTAAGTATTATACCTTGTGCAATTGTGTTAAAGTTTATGTTGCCTTGAATTGTAATTGATATAATGATATCATTCTGTTCTTGTGATTTGAATTATGCTGCTGATGTTATTAAACTGAACCGTTATGATATATGTATATATTATATATGCAATGATAAGTTGTTGTTTAGCTCCAATTTCTTGGATGCATGTTGATAAGGTGATTAAGGATAAATGTTATTTGAGTTGAGTCCATGCATAGCATACATTGAGCTTAGTCCTCACCATGATAGGAGCTTTGTCGTCCGCACGTTTATTAGGAGCTTTGTCCTCCGCACGTTTTAAAAGTATATTAATACTTATGATGAAGTTTGGTACCACATGCATATAAGGAGTCTAAGAGCATTGTCGCATGGTCATATTTATGATGTCATGTTGTTGATAAAGAATGAATATATGATTACGTGATAAGTGTTATCTATCTATGCTACTTGCTTAAAGATTTATGAAGTTGATTATGTTATTATGTGCTAAATTGTTATGCAAGAATGCTATTAATGTTTTGATGTTAATTGTTATTCTGAATTATGTTGATTAATGTTATTTTGTTATGAAATCTCACCCCTTCTGCTGGAATTGCCGCCTTGTGGGCAAGTGCAGGTGATCGTGCTTAGTGTTCAGGTGGTTCGTGAGTGGCCTTACCTCACAGTGTTGTCTAGGTCGCTCTGATACGTAACGGGATGGGGTTGTCTTATGCATGCTTCATTCTTTACGTGTATTTGATGTTCCTTGCTAACGTTTGAGATATTTTATGGGGCCTGCGTGCCAAACGTTTATGAGTTTTTAGTAATAATTTCGCTGCAAAGTTTTGAAGTAATTTGGTTAAATAAATTATTATTTAAATTGTTTTGGATTATGTTTTATGTAATATCCCGTTGTTGTGTTTGCATTCTCTGATAATTGTTTGAGAAATTTTTATGTTGGGAAAACGGGGTGTTACAATAAGCCCCCAACGATGCAAATGAGTATGAGAGACTCTGTGGTGTATATCTGCATACAACCCTACAACAACTAATGGTGCATATCAGCATGCAACCAACAACAACGACTCAGGACACCCTCCCCAACTGGATAACACCACTCAACAACATCAAGAATAACTTCAACTTAGCAAAGCATACTTTATTTCATGTAAACATACATAAATCCATCTTAATCATCTTCATATATAAGTTTTACCATCTAAACAATTCTTAATAAATCCAATAAACAAGTTAGGAAGCTTAGGTATGGGTTAGGAGCACTTTGAAAAAATCACACAAAATGGTCGCACAGGACCCATCTCGCTTAAGCGAGCAGCTTCTCGCTTGAGCGAGTCAAATCACGCAAGTTTGGTTTTTCCTCGCTTGAGGTTCGCTTGAGCGACGCTCACAAACTACAGGTTCTGGGCAGATTTCGCTTGAGCGACGGGAATTTCGCTTGAGCGACACAAATGACGAAAGTTTGGTTCTAGCTCGCTTGGAGTTCGCTCATGGTTCGCTTGAGCGAGCGGGCAAAATTCTGAACTGGGCACAAAAAGGTGTCGCTCGCTTGAGTGACGGCTGGCTCGCTTGAGCGAGTATTCATCTGGGCAGAATTTTCAACTACGATTTTCTAAGCCCTAAATCATCCAAAAACCCAATTTTGATCCCCCAATCACCCAAAATGAATTAGAACAATGTTTATGGGTTCACTACACATCAAAACAACAGAAACATCTCATGTAAACATCATCAATTATGTATGATTCATCAACAATGGCATTTTTCATATTTCTTAAACCTAGAACAACAATCACCAATTTCAATCTATTTTCATGAAATCATATACATATACATTAACAATTGAAGAGTAAACCCACCCTTACCTTAATTCAGCAAATTCTACAGCAAATGGACCGATTCTCTCTTCCCTCTTGGTTCTTCTCTCAAAAGCTCTTGCTTTCCTTTTACTGGTACGTACAAAAATATTTTGTCTGACTTCTCCTATTTCCTTACCAACCAAAACATAACCTCTCTTTACTCTTTACTCCCTCACTAACTTTCTATTAATTTCTCATTAAACCTTCTTTAATTCTAATAATTCTAAATAAATCCCCTTTTTCTAAAATGAATATTATTTCTTCTATTTTCATAAAACAATGCAAATAATCACCAATTTTCATATAAATGAATATAAATCAGATAACACACCACATATCACATAATTATTTATAAATTCAAATAAATTATGCAAAACAACTAAAAATGACAAATTAGAAATTAGAGCGTTACAACTCTCCCCAACTTAGAGAATTTCGTCCTCGAAATATTACCTCAAGCAACAAACAACTCAGGATAGGATTCTTGCATCTTGCTCTCCAACTCCCAAGTCAAACTTTCACCAGTCACCCCACCCCAAACAACCCTCACCAAAGGTATTTCCTTGCCTCTCAGCTGCTTCACCTTACGATCATCAATCCTCAAAGGTAAAGTCTCAACGGTAAGGTTATCCCTAACTTGCACATCATCTCTAGGAATAACATGCGAAGGATCTGCTACATATTTCCTCAGCTGCGACACATGAAACACATCATGCAAGTTCGATAGATGTGGTGGCAATCCAATCCGATATGCTACGGTTCCAACCTTCTCTGAAATCTGATAAGGACCAATGAACTTTGGAGTCAACTTCTTAGACTTCAATGCACGTCCTACACCCGTCATAGGAGTAACCCTCAAGAACACATGATCACCCTCCTAAAACTCAAGGGCCTTTCTACGCTTTTCATGGTAACTTTTCTGACGATCTTGCGATGCTTTCATCTTTTCTCTTATCAACTTGACCTTTTCTGTGGTCTGCTGCACTAACTCAGGTCCCAACACAACACTTTCACCCAACTCAAACCAACATAGAGGAGTTCTACACCTTCGACCATACAAAGCTTCGAATGGTGCCATACCAATACTCGAATGGTAACTATTGTTATAGGTGAACTCTATCAACGGTAAGTGGTTGTCCCAAGCTCCACCTTGCTCGAGTACACATACCCTCAACAAATCTTCTAAGGATTGGATAGTCCTCTCCGACTGACCATCTGTCTGCGGATGATAAGCCGAACTCAACCTCAATTTCAAACCCAAAGCATCCTGTAAACTCTTCCAAAACCTCGAAGTGAACCTCGGATCTCTATCCGACACAATACTTGACGGAACACCATGCAACTTCACGATATCACGAATATAAATCTCCGCTAACTGAGCAACTGGATAACTGATATTGATTGGAATAAAGTGCACCGACTTAGTCAACCTGTCGACCACGACCCAAATGGCATCATGCCCTCTTGGAGTATTCGGTAAACTAGTTACAAAATCCATAGAAATGCTATCCCACTTCCACTCAGGTACATCTAACGGAGTCAACAGCCCTGCAGGCTTCTGATGCTCAACCTTAGACTTCTGGCAAGTCAAACATGCATACACAAACTGAGCAACATCTCTTTTCAAACCGGACCACCAAAACAATTTCCTCAAGTCATGATACATTTTAGTAGCTCCCGGATGAATACTCAAACTACTCATGTGACTTTCTTCTAAAATCAACTTCTTCAAACCCTCATCATCAGGAATACAAATCCTTCCTCTAAACCTCAACACACCTTGGTTATCAACCTTGAAATCACCATCTGCATTCTGATCACTAGCAGTCATCAAGTCCACAAACTTAACATCAATCTTTTGTGCCTCCTTGATACTATTCAAGAAATCACTGTTAATCCTCAACATGCCTAACTTCACACTCTGAGGCGACCTTTCACAAACTAGGCTCAAATCTCTAAACTGTTCAAGCAACTCGAACTCTTTCATCATCAACGCGGACATATGCAACGTTTTCCTGCTCAACGCATCAACAACTACATTAGCTTTACCAGGATGGTAATTCAAGCCAAAATCATAATCTTTCAACAGTTCTAACCACCTCCTCTGCCTCATGTTCAACTCCTTCTGATCAAATAAATATTTTAAACTCTTATGATCACTAAATACTTCAAATCTGGAACCGTACAAATAGTGCCTCCAAATTTTTAACACAAACACCACGGCTGCCAACTCTAGATCATGTGTAGGATAATTCTTCTCATGGATCCTCAACTGTCTTGAAGCATACGCCACTACCTTTCCATCTTGCATCAAAACACCACCTAAGCCCAGCTTAGATGCATCACAATAAACAACAAAAGGCTCTTCTGGCTTCGGTAAAATCAAGATAGGAGCAGTCGTCAATCTTCGCTTCAATTCATTGAAACTACTCTCACATTGAGTATCCTACACAAATGCTTTTCCTTTACAAGTCAACTGCGTCAAAGGAAGTGCCAACTTCGAAAATCCTTCAATAAACCTGCGGTAATAACCAGCCAAACCAAGAAAACTTCTAACCTCGGTAACTGACTTCGGTGTCTCCCACTGTGACACAGCATCAACCTTCGAAGGATCTACAGCAATACCATTACCAAAAATGATGTGGCCAAGAAAACTTACTTCATTCAACCAGAACTCACACTTGGACAGCTTGGCATACAACTTCTTTTCCTTCAGCACTTGCAATACAATCTTCAAATGTTCTGCATGCTCTGCTTAAGTCTTAGAATAAATCAAAATATCATCAATAAATACAACAACAAATTGATCCAGATACTCATGAAAAATTATGTTCATGTACTCCATAAACACACCAGGCGCATTAGTAACACCGAAAGGCATCACCTTATATTCATAATGACCATATCGTGTCCTAAAGGCCGTCTTTTGCATATCCTCATCTTTCACCTTAATCTGATGGTAACCTGACCTCAAGTCAATCTTGCTAAATACCTTTGCACCCACTAACTGATCCATCAAGTCATCAATCCTCGGAAGTGGATACCTGTTCTTTATCGTCACTTTGTTCAGCCGACGGTAATCAATACACAACCGCATGCTACCATCCTTCTTCTTGACTAACAACATCGGCGCTCCCCAAGGTGAAACACTCGGTCTCACAAACTTCTTGTCAAGTAAGTCCTCCAATTGCTTCTTCAATTCAGCTAACTCAGAAGCTGACATACGGTAAGGAGCCATCGACACAGGCTTCGTACCCGGGACAAGATCAATTGAAAATTCAACCTCCCTCTCTGGTGGCACATCTGGAATCTCATCAGGAAAAACTTCAGGAAATTCTTTCACAACAGGCAGTCCATCAATTACTGCTTGATTCTCTACCGACAAGTATGCCAACAAAGAAAACATTAAGACTCGGTCTTGTTCTAACCGCTTCATCTCTTTAGTGGATAAAAATTCTGCTCCACTCTCTTCTTCAGCAGAAGAAAACCGCACCGTCTTGCTAAAACAGTTAATCAGGACATGATTGTATTCTAACCAATTCATTCCCAATATTACGTCCATCCCCACTAACGGCAAACAAACGAGATCAACTTCAAAATCTCTACCAAAAACAGACAATGGACAACTTAAGCAAACAAGGGAAGTAGTCACTGAACCCTTAGCTGGAGTTTCAATAACCATCTCCCCATTCATAGCAGACATAATCAAACCCAATCTTTTTGCACAGTCAATAGCAATGAAACAATGCGTAGCACCAGTATCTATAATAGCAATTAAAGAAGTACCATTAAAGAAGCAAGTACCTCTGATAAGTCGATCTTCGTTATCGGTCTGGGTACCAGTCAAAGCAAACACTCTTCCACTGGTCTGCGTCTTCTTAGGCTTAGTACACTGAGAGCTAAGATGACCTTCTTCATCATAATTGAAACAAACAATGTCCCCACGCTTGCATTCAGCAACAGTGTGGCCCTTCTTTCCGCATCGGAAACACTTCTTTTCATCACGGTTGCAGGCATTACTCTTGTGGCCTTTAACACCACACTTATAACAAACAACATCAGCCGGAGCATCTCTACGTGCAGGCCTCCTCTCATCATGCATTCTCTGTTTGCCCTTATCAGCTGGGGCACTATAAGGCTTCGGGCGACTCTGTTGCCCCTTACCTCTACGGTCATTCATCACCTTGTAGTGAGCTTTAGTGTCCTCTTCATAGATCCTACAACTGCTCACCAACTCAGAAAAGTCTCTTATCTTCTGATAGCCAATGGCCCGCTTGATATCAGCTCGCAGACCATTCTCGAACTTGATGCATTTGGAGAACTCAGCAGTCTCCGCAGCATAATGTGGATAGAACTTGGCAAGCTCCACAAACTTTGCAGCATATTCGGTGATAGACATGTCTCCTTGCTTCAGCTCAAGGAATTCAATCTCTTTTCTACCACGGACATCCTCTGGAAAATACCTCCTCTAAAATTCCCTTCTGAACACAGCCCATGTAATCACAACACCTTCAGCCTGAAGAATCGGTTGAGTACTTACCCACCAGTCGTCAGCCTCTTCAGCCAACATATGTGTGCCAAACCGCACCATCTGAGAATCGGTACACTGCATCACCCCGGAAGATTCTTTCGACCTCCTTCAGCCAAGTCTGCGCTCCATCGGGGTTGTACCTTCCCTTAAAGGTTGGTGGATGATTCCTCAAGAAGGTCTCTAGCATCCGCACACCTTCACCACCACCAGCACCTTGTTGTTGTTGTCCCACAACCTGAGCCATTGCTTGCAAGGCAGCAACAAGAGCAGCATCATTCCTTCCAGCCATCTCGATAATTCTACATAACAACAACAATTAGAACAACAAAGACAGTTAAAACTGTCACACAACTCTACTAGGCTCGACACGACTCTACTAATGCTCTGATACCAATTGTAACACCCCGTTTCCCAAAACAGCGTAATAATGATAATAATATCAGAGTTCAACAACAAACGGAGTATTACATCTACTTTCAAATTATTTAAATAGAATATAAAAACTATTCAAATACCAGCAAATCCTCTTTTATAAATTCTGCAGCGGAATATTTATTTTAAAAACATCTCAAATCAACTACATCAATCCTTGGCACAGAGGCCTCAACATAAATAATATTCTTCAATAATAAAACTCAACAACATGGTTCATCAATGATACATAACGAATGAAAGAACTAAACAGCGATAATCCCCATCCCGTTACGTATCAGAGCCCTAAGACACAAGAGCCATAACCTACAAGCCTTCATTACCTACACTTGCCCACAAGGCGGCAATTCCAACAGAAGGGGTGAGTTCACAAATCAAAAGTAATATATAGATATATGAATCATCAAAGTAAATTGAAAACAACAACAAATAATAACAACCAACAACAACATTATCAACAATATCATCTCAACATTATAATTTTGATTCATCTTTGATTAACATCAACAACAACAACCCTTGTGGCGACATCTCACCAACAACAACTCCAACAAGACAACTCACACCTACAGCAACTATGCAAGACCTCAACTACAAATGCAATGTGCATGTGGTACCATACTACGCGCGTTGAATGCTAAGCATTCCAGGGCATGAGCCCCCAACAGTTTGGATGGTTAAAGCATCTCAGGGCATAAGCCCCCAACAGGTGAATGACTAGCATTCCAGGGCATAAGCTCTCAACGGTTGAATGTATAAACATTCCAGGGCATAAGCCCCCAACGATGCAAATGAGTATGAGAGACTCTGTGGTGTATATCTGCATACAACCCTACAACAACTAATGGTGCATATCAGCATGCAACCAACAACAACGACTCAGGACACCCTCCCCGACTGGATAACACCACTCAACAACATCAAGAATAACTTCAACTTAGCAAAGCATACTTTATTTCATGTAAACATACATAAATCCATCTTAATCATCTTCATATATAAGTTTTACCATCTAAACAATTCTTAATAAATCCAATAAACAAGTTAGGAAGCTTAGGTATGGGTTAGGAGCACTTTGAAAAAATCACACAAAATGGTCGCACAGGACCCATCTCGCTTAAGCGAGCAGCTTCTCGCTTGAGCGAGTCAAATCACGTAAGTTTGGTTTTTCCTCGCTTGAGGTTCGCTTGGCGTTCGCTTGAGCGACGCTCACAAACTACAGGTTCTGGGCAGATTTCGCTTGAGCGACACAAATGACGAAAGTTTGGTTCTAGCTCGCTTGGAGTTCGCTCATGGTTCGCTTGAGCGAGCGGGCAAAATTCTGAACTGGGCACAAAAAGGTGTCGCTCGCTTGAGCGAGTATTCATTTGGGCAGAATTTTCAACTACGATTTTCTAAGCCCTAAATCATCCAAAAACCCAATTTTGATCCCCCAATCACCCAAAATGAATTAGAACAATGTTTATGGGTTCACTACACATCAAAACAACAGAAACATCTCATGTAAACATCATCAATTATGTATGATTCATCAACAATGGCATTTTTCATATTTCTTAAACCTAGAACAACAATCACCAATTTCAATCTATTTTCATGAAATCATATACATATACATTAACAATTGAAGAGTAAACCCACCCTTACCTTAATTCAGCAAATTCTACAGCAAATGGACCGGTTCTCTCTTCCTAGCTCTTCCCTCTTGGTTCTTCTCTCAAAAGCTCTTGCTTTCCTTTTACTGGTACGTACAAAAATATTTTGTCTGACTTCTCCTATTTCCTTACCAACCAAAACATAACCTCTCTTTACTCTTTACTCCCTCACTAACTTTCTATTAATTTCTCATTAAACCTTCCTTAATTCTAATAATTCTAAATAAATCCCCTTTTTCTAAAATGAATATTATTTCTTCTATTTTCATAAAACAATGCAAATAATCACCAATTTTCATATAAATGAATATAAATCAGATAACACACCACATATCACATAATTATTTATAAATTCAAATAAATTATGCAAAACAACTAAAAATGACAAATTAGAAATTAGAGCGTTACATTCCCTGCCACGCTGTCGGAATGATAAATCTGCCCTTCTTCATGTTGAATAGTATGAACTAGTGGTGTTGCATAAGTCACAGCAGCCCGAGGAGTTGGGTGACCAGTTTGGAAGTACAGAGTAACCTGTTGACTGTGAGGAAACTGAGTTTCTGTAGCACCTGGGCGAGTACCTTTATTGTTCACAAATGGCATGCCCCACGGATACCCGGGAAGCATGTAATGCTGAGGTGGGGGTGAGAAACCAGGAGGGTCGGGATAACGAAAACCTTCATTATTCAAATTTGACGCCTCTCCCGCGGAGAAGCCTGTCACCACAGCTTGGGTAGTACCTCTGGGAGCAACAGTAGAAGATGGTGACGGGTTGCCAGTAGCTTGCAACACGGTCACCCGTGCTTGAGTAGTCTGATTCTGAATGGCCAGAGCTTCTTGATTCTGGGCGGCTAGGGCCAGAGCGGCCTGATTTTGAGCAGCTAGAGCCTGAGCAGCTAAATCCTGGGCAGCTTGAGCTTGAACGGCCTGATCCTGAACAGCCTGAGCTTGAGTGGCTTGAGAGACCAGAAGAGCATTCATCATGGTTGTCAACTTCTCTAACCCTTCCTTGAGATTACCCACTTCTTCCTTGAGTTCAACATTCTCTTGGTTCGCAGCTGCCATCCTCTTTTTGATAAAAGCACGAGTGAAATGAATACGAGTAGGCTAGTACTTCTTTCGCGGGGCCACTTTCCTCTTTCTGACAGATAAGAATAGAACATGAGACAAGGTATTGACGCTTTTTGTGAATGCAAAAGAAAAAATGAAAATGTATGATATGCTAGATGCAAGTGCGATTTTTGTGTGCGTTTTTTTTATCGAAGGACTTATGATAAAACTTTTGTAAACATTGTAGTAGAACTTTACAACGGATGACCTGAACCATTACAAGGTAATTCCCTTTCTAAACAACAAAGCCAAGGGATAGACTTGAAATTAAAACAAATACAAGGTAATTCCCTTTCTAAACAACAGAGCCAAGAGATAGACTTGAAATTAAAACAAATACAAGATAATTCCCTTTCTAAACAAAAAAGCCAAGGGATAGACATAACGGTACATAGTAACGAAACAACTAGAACACTCTTAAAGCCCCTGAAATATGCTACTCCTCAGAGTCTGAAGCTGCACCGGCGAAGAATTCCCTGCGTCTCCTTCTACTCCCGGGAATTCGATCGATTATGGCATCTTTTCTCCTGAGGAGGTCTTTCAATTCGGCATTCTCTCGCTCTTTTTCTTGGAGCTGCCAAGAGGTCTGCTCTAAGATCCCCATTATTGTGTCTTTTTCTCTTTCGGAGGTCTGGTACTTCACTCGCCAAGCGGCACTCTCGAGGTTGGCCTTGTGTAGACTGCATCGGTATTCCTCCATAGTATAGGGTGGTAAAGGGAGAGGTATTTCCAGGGTAGTTGAGGACAAAAGTCTTGGTAAGGTGTAGGGTAATCCAAAAGTCACGGCCCTATCAATAACCCACTGAGTATACGATTCATGTACGTAACTCATCTTTCCTAGATGGAAACTATCAAGCTTGCGGATCTGTTGTATGCTTGAGCCACAAAACCGAAATGATGCTTGATGCTTGCGAGTCCGTTTCCAAGTTTTTAGATTCGGGTTTGGCCGGATTTGTTCCACTATGGTTGAGAAGAGATGGATTCGGAATAAAAAGAGTTGCTAAAGGTGTTCATATGATTTTTTGAATCTGAACATTCATAGTGTTCTTGAGATTATTCATGTTTTTTTTTTTTTTATATTTTTGAGGGTTTGATCTGAAAATTTATGAGAGAGAAATTGAATTTTGTTTGTTGATTGGGACTGGCCAATTTCTGACGCGTGAACAGTGATTTTTCTACCTCCTCATGATTGCAATTAATGCTACCATTTATAGGGTCACTTTTAGGGTTGGACCAGGTGATGTGTCCTTTTGGGACAAAATTGGACAAAAACGCCCCTGCATGGGCTGGACTGAAAAGGACTAAAAAATGACTAAAAAGACTTCTAAAAGAAAAAATTAACATACATAAAAGAATGTTAATAATCATAATACGAAAAATTAAAAAAAAATAAATTAAAAAGAAAATAAGACTTAAAAAAAATGAAAGTAAAATAAAAATAAAAATAAAATTGTCCCTTCGGAACCAAAATGAGGTATTTTAAAATACCTCTCTGCCGAAATTTCGTCTAAAACGCGGGAAAATAAATATTTTGAAACTGCGAACGAAAACCTCGAGCGCGACTAAAATTAACAATGAAAAGCAAATGCGAAGAACAAGATTTAGAATACGAATAAAAATTTTAGAAATAAAATGCTAACGTGACGAGAGTTTAAGAAATAAATATATTTGAACAAAAACACTACGACTGCTAAAATACTGTTAAAAACACGAAAGAAAAAGTGAATAAAAGGAAAAACGACGAATAAAAATAAATTTGAAATAGACTAAAAAAAAAGCAGTTTGAAAGAGGAACCCTGACCAAAATTTGGGGTATGACACGGTGTCTTCATGAAAGTTGTAGTTATGAATGTTAGCTTTAATTGGGCGTTGGTTTGACCTCATTCGAAATTCTAGAACTCTAGATATGATAAAAATACTACACAGGAGTCAACAGGGTCGTGCTCTTTTCAATTTCTGTAACCGAAAAATAAAAATATAAACTGGGACTTTTCTGTTCATAATTAGGTTTTAGTGCCTTCATGAAAGTTGTATATATGGTTGTTAGCTTTCACTATCCTTTGGAGGGACTCTATTTAAGTATCTAGAACTCAAGATATGATAAAAATACCACACAGGGGTCATCAGGGATCAGCAGGGTTGTCCTTTTTCCCCTAACATAGGAAAATCAATTGTTCTGCATCTTTATGTTCTGAATTAGGTTTGGGAGTCTTCATGAAAGTTGTAGATGTGTGTGTTAGCTTTAATTTCCCATTGGTTCGAGTCTGTTATTCCCTGTAGAACTTGAGTTATGATTTAAATATCACGTCTGGGTCATGCTGCGTTTTTCAGCACAACCCTTTTATGGACTCTAAAACAACTATGGAAGCGATGGTGAGTCTAAGAAATCCGTTAGCGTGTCAAGTAAAATTAAGTGTACTTTAAAAGATATGTCTAATGAAAAAGTGTGCTTAAGCATAAATAGGAGTGGTTACCTCAAGGTAATGACGAGTCCAAAACATGAACTTGTGAGTGTGGCTTAAGACAATAGAAGATAGTAATGATTAAACTATGTATGAAAATATGTTCCTAAACTTAATGTGCCTAAAAGAATAAGAGGATACAACCAATGAGGGATGTGTGTTCTAAACATGATATTGAAATAACGAAGATGTAAACTATATATATTTGATATGTAGATATGTTGTTAATCGATGAATTAGATGTTAACGTTGAAATATAATGAAGTATGTTGATAGTATAAATATTATATGGAGACGATGCACTATGTAATGAATGATGTTGTGGAAGACTTGAAGGTAAAGTAGAGAGAGAGTTGTAAGAGGGTAATTCATGAACTAATAAAGGTGAAAATAATAGTAACTCGGAGTAAAGGGTAATTGTAGAGACAAGTATATAAGAAGAGAGAGAACGTAGAAAAGTTTTTAGGTTGAACAAAAGAAGAGTCAAGGTAAATAGTGAGACCGAATTAGAGAATTGATGACGACTAGGAGATTGTTAGGATGAAATATAAACGAAGATAGGAAGTTAAGTATGAAGTAACGACCTTAGGTTAAAATGAAATGAGTATGGTCGATTTGAGAGGGTATATGATGTTGATATAATTGATAGGACAAAATAGAATGAGAATAGAAAGTTGTGTGTTAATTAATGAATAATGTAGAGGTAATATTAGCGATGAGACAAAATAATGAATCATTAGAGGGATAATGATCCAAGTTAGAATGAATGAAGGACTCTATGACTGTAACAAGAATGTCGGTGAATACGGTGTCTATTTTAGGATTAAAAATGAGAAACGATGATGTTCATTTTATAATAATGATGAGGACGATGTTGCTAATCATATATATGATGATACTTATTTATGATGTCGATAATGATGCGATAATAATTGTTTTATGATGTTCAATAAAGAGGAGTTAAATATTGTTTATGATGATGAGTAACGATGATAAATACCTTATTTATAATGATGAGTAACGATGAGATAATACCTTGTTTTTAACGACGAGTAACGATGAAACATACCCTATTATTATGATGTGTATGATGAGCTGAATTTTTGTTATGGTGTGATTTATTGATGATTTGTTAATGTGAGTTACTTGATAGGTCTGTCTTCATGCATGCATATAGAATCATAATTAGGGAACGATGAGAACGATGAGAATGATGAGAATGATGAGAGTATGTACAGTAACACAACTCTGACATAGAATAAACGATGAGTAGGTGTGGTACCACATTCATATAGGTCTAGGAACGAAGTGTATTTGCATATAACTCATGTTAGGTGTATAGATGTGTATTTGATATATATGTAGTTTGTGTTAATGTTGTTGTATTGTGAGTATTGTGTGTGTTCCTTAATGTTTTGAAACTATTGAGTTATGATAATGATGATGTGTGAATGATGTTGTATAACCTGATGAAGAATTGTGAATATTTGTAAATGATGATTAAATGATGTTATGCATATTTATATATTATTCATGTATCCCAATATATGTTATGATGAATATTCTCACCCCTTTGTTGTTGTTGTTGTTGTTGTGTGTTATGGTATCTGTACTCTTGGGGTTGGGGTCGGGACGTTAAGAAGGTAGCGACGGAGATATACTTTCGTAACTATTATCTAATTATTTATGTAGTCGAATAATCATGTGCTCTGATCTGTAACACTAGGGTTGGGGTCAAACATTGAATGTTTAAATTTAGGAATTTTAAGTATTTGAAATCATTATGATATTTTCCACAATGAGGGTTGAGAATCAGACATGTTTATTTCATGAAATATTTTTGAAGTATTTTCCGCATTCTGAAATATGACGTATTATTTACTATCTGAATGAATGATTAATGAGTGTGTGTAACATCCTTTTTGTTTAAATTTATTCGCATTATTTATTAAATCAACGTTCGGAATTAGGGTGTTACATAGTTGGTATCAGAGCAGGTCGGTCCAGTCAGACCAAGTTATAACTGTTTTAATCTCCTTGTATGAGACAAGTATGTAAATACTATCGATACTTGTTATATATAGGTTACTGGTGGGAATTAGCAAAGTGGGGGAGAAGTGAAGCGGACTTGCTAGGGGAAGCGTAATTTGGGAGTTAGAGATCCGAATGGAGGATTTATATCCTGAACTGTTTCCTTTAGGCAATTTTCGAGGGCAAAAATTCTTTAAGTGGGGGAGAGTTGTAAAACCCCGATTTTTAATATTAATTTATTAGTATTATTGTTATTTAATATTAGTAATATTAGTATTATTAGGTAATTGTCTGTTGATGTTTTCGATAAAAGTTATGAATATTGAGCGAATGAATCAAATAATTGTTGAAAAATGGGAGATTATTAGAGATTAAGGGAAAAGGGATATTTTTAGCAAATATGAGAGAATAGAGGCGTATTAGTAAAACGGAGGGTTAAGTAAGTAAGTTGAGTAGTGTTTTAATTAAATAAATAGAAGGAGGTGTAAATAGTGGAGGGAAATAGTTATGATAGAATTATAGTAACCAATTTTTCCAAAAAGAAATAAAAATAATTAGTAACCAATCTGATGGTGTGCAACCACCATAGACCACTAGGGGTTAGTTTTACATCAATCATAATAAAGAATCAACAGGATTAAGCATGCATCATTAATAATATCTTGCATGAATAAGCATGAACATAACATTCTCATCAATGAATATACAAGCATAAGGTTCCAACTACAACATTCATCAAGCATACAAATATACCAACATGTATTTGCACCAAGCTCATAACAAACATGACTCTTCCTAGAAACATACAATGTGTCTAAACCGACTCAACTACGTGTGGTACCAATTTCCTTTCATCTCCGAGGCCGTCGCCCCTGATGCAACAAAAACATCATATCACCCCGAATAATGAATACATAAGTATTCAACACCAATACGGAGATGAAAGCCACCAAACCAACTGTGTGTGAACTAGGACTCGACAACAACAATACATACTTCATGTAATTTCACAAGTCCACACCAAATATATTCCAATACATGCTTACACCCACAATTCACCATCAATAGCATGTAAAAGATTTCACCAACAACATATATGCACACAACATATATAATTACCAACAACATATATGCACTCAACATATATAATCACCAACAACATATATGCACTAAACATATATAATCACCAACAACATATATTCACATTCAATCTCATTTACGAAAGAATTTCAAGGTAGAAAAGTTCAATGAATATATTTTCAACTAGGTTCGTATGATATGATCCACCACTTAAATAATTTAGACCAATGAATCAAGACGAAACCAAAACGACTCAATTGCCTCCACTAAGGAAGTATACTAATCACATATGAATGAAGGTATACTCATATGAGCGTTTCATAAGCCAAATACTATGAATTCTCAAAATTTGCAAAGTTCGTCTCAAAACCTTACTTTTCCAAACATAGTCCATTTTTAAAGCAAAACATTCTAGTTCTCAAGGAATTAATTCAAGACCATTTATTTAATCATATAGATAGCATACATATGTAATCCCACATCATTCTCTTGGAGAAAATAAGTTTTCGGAAAATTGATGTTCTTGGACGATTTTCCAAACATTATGAACAATTTATGAAACTAAGTCCAAGTCCATACCAATGATGTTTCCATAGGATTAGATACATAAATAATGATTAAACAAGTCAAGGAAATCATTTAGAAAGTTAGGATTGGTTCCCAAGTACACGAAACGAAAAATCGAGTGTGGCTGAACAGGGTGCTATTCGCTTAAGCGAAGTCTGGTTTACTTAAGCGACCTGGTCTCAGTAGCGTTCTGGGCGAGTTCGCTTGGGGATCGCTTACGGCTTGCTCAAGCGAAATCTTGACAGAACCTACATTGTTGTTCGCTTACGCTTCGCTCATGGTTCGCTTAAGCGAACTGTGTCCAGAACTGAACTGGGCACGCTCGCTTGAGGTTCGCTTAGGCGTCGCTTAAGCGAACACTCTTCAGTCCAGAAAAAAAAACTTCGAATTTCAAAACCCTTTTTCCCAAACACTCCAATTTTGATCCTTCCACACTCAAAACACGTCCCAAATGATGTTTATAGGTCATGTACATAAACACATACACAAGAATGCTCAAAACTCATGAATCAAACACCATTTTTGTCTAAATTCAAAATTTCACCAAACTTTCATAATTATTGAACATCAACAACAACTTTCATCACCAAATCACCAATAGGCATAATCATCATACCAATTCGTCAACAACATGTTTTCAAACATCATCAACCACAATTTATCATGAATTCATTCCAAGTTCAACAAAATGCAACTTCATTCATTCATCACTTTTTCACAAAAACACAACATATTCACATATATGATTTTTGACATATGAATTCAATTTCAACAACAATTAATCATTCAATTCACATGTACAAACATATCATCAACAATTAAACATGGATTCATTCACTAAATTTCATATAATCAATTATTCTCAAAATCACTTAATTAAATAATCACTTATGAGAAAGGGGTAGGAAAAGAGATTATGATCAAAGACTAGCCCCCTTACCTCTAATCTTCTACAATCAATTCCTAGGCTTCACTTTAGCTCCAAATTCTTCCCCTCTCCAAGTTTTCTCTTCAACCCTTCTCTAGCCTCTTAGCCTCTTATGAAATGAACAAAAGTTTCTAAACCCTATTTTTCTCTCTAAAGTTGGAATATATAGCCATACCCATTGGGCCTAACCCATCAAAATAATAATTGGGCTCAATTCTAATTACGTCACTTACTAGTTTTCTACCTTACTAAAAATAAAATAATTAGCAACTATCGACACTAATTCTAATTACTACAACTAACTAATAAATTGATAAACAATCGGTTCTTACTAAAATGCTACGATTAATCCTCGACCAAAATTACTATTTTACCCTTACTCGCCAAAAGACCAAAATACCCTCCTAATCACTAAACTCAAGAAAATACATCAAAGGGTAAATAATCACATGCAAGCATACATAAATACACGTAAATTAATTAAAAACCAAATAACGAAAATCGGGTTGTTACAACCCTCGTCCAAAATACGCTTCTTCAGTTCAGGCACATCCGGCACACACTCGATCACGAAACATCAAGACACCATGCTCATCCAATCTAAAGTCCACACCTATACCTTGCTTAACCGATGCCACACGATCTACAAATTCGAAATCCTCTTTCTGACCAACTTTGATCTCTTCCATAGTCATGAAGAAATGAAGGAAAACTCTGTTATCCAATGAAGGTTGGTCTCCACGACCACCTTTTGGTAGGAGATTTTCATTCTGGATCTTCAGGAGCAGCTTGTGTTCCATGCTCAAGTCACAGTACTTTCCCTTTTTCGTAATGTGGAACATGGTCTTGTTCACTGTTTCATTCCAAGGACTAGTTTTGTTATTATCCAAGCCACTAACATACCTTCCTTCAGATGCTCTCCTGATTACCCAAGCAATCTGTTCTTCAAAAATAAACAATGAAATCCCCATGATGCTTGATCTTATTTCAGTGATAGTGAAGGGTTCCAAACCCATTTCTTCTCTTGATTTACCAGCTAAACTGGGATCAATCAAAATTTTCTCGTCCATCTCTAGTTGAGCAGCTTTGCGATCTTAAACTTGCGCTCTAACCTAGAAGTGCCTTACCAGGTTCATGTAGGTTGGACCATTCAGCATATCAAAATAGTTGCGAAGATCCTGAGCTTCGTAGAACTTCTTGATGTCGTAACCGTGGTGAGCTAAAGATGTGAAGTCTACAGGATTTTCTACTTGAACATTGAGATCCCATTCTTCTAGAGACATTGTTCTTCCTCTAATTTCATAGGCAGGAGTTTCTTGCATGGATGATTCTGGAACTGAACTTGAGGATGCCATTGAGGAGGATGAAGTTTTTAGGGTTCTAAGATTTTTGATTTTGAGAGAGATAGTTTTCACGGAGAATGAGCTAAAATCAGAAAGTGTGAGTTGTGGAGTGAGTAGCGTCTGAAGTTTGTGTAAGTGATTTGAGTAAAACGATTGCAATTCATAAGGGGACAAACAAACACAGCATTAATGACATTTGGGAGCGCGAGATAGTACATTCAAAGCTTAAAATCATCATTGCCTTCTTATGTTATACACCAATACAAATAAGCCACGATGGATTACTTCAGATGAGCTGCCAAGTTAGTGGGACAGGTGTTACTAAAAAGTAACTTCCAACGTTTCCACTAACTCTGCTATTCAGGAGCAAAATGTCCATCTTCTGAAGTTAAGATGTTGATGTCATCTTTAGAAGCACATTTTCCTCAGAGTCTCAGTTACGAGCTTCTGATGGACCATAGCTTCTGAACTAACTTCAGGACCTAACTTTTTGTTCAACAGCAAGCAAATTTAATCAGACACAAAGTGCATGTTCAAATTTTTCTTAATAAAATCAAATCTTTCCATAGTTAAAGGTTTAGTGAATATATCAGCCCACTGATGTTCAATATCAATGAAATGTATATCAAAAATTCCTTTTTGAACATAATCTCTAATAAAGTGGTGTTTGATTTCAATATGCTTGGCTCTTGAATGTAGAATTGGATTCTTTGACAAACAAATAGCAGCAGTATTATCACAGAAGATGGGAATACTGTTAGCATTAATCTGATAATCTTCCAACTGATGTTTCATCCAAAGTAGTTGTGTACAACAACTTGCAGCTGAGATGTATTATCCTTCTGCTATAGACATAGCAATAGTTGCTTGTCTTTTGCTAGGCCAGGATATCAGATTCTCTCCTAGGAACTGACAGTTAGCACCGGTTGATTTTCTTCCAACCAACTTATAATCTAAGGATTTCCTGTAAAGGAGTCCAAGATTTGTTGTTCCTTTCAGATACCCGAAGATTCTCTTAACAGCTGTTAAATGAGATTCTCTAGGATCTGACTGGAATCTTGCACACAAGCACACACTGAATAAAATATCTGGCCTAGATGCAGTGAGGTATAACATAGAACCAATCATACCTATATAAAGCTTCTCATCTACCTTTGATCCAGTATCTTCTTTGCTTAAGGTGCAGGCTGGATGCATTGGAGTTTTCATCACTTTACAATCTTCCAGCTTGAACTTCTTCAGAAGCTCCTTTGTATACTTTGTTTGATGAACATACACTCTATCTTTACATTGATTAATTTGACATCCAAGGAAGAACTTCAATTCTCCCATCATGCTCATTTCAAATTCATCCTGCATTAACTTAGAAAATTCCTTGCAAAGAGATGCATTAGTAGAACCAAATATTATATCATCAACATATGTCTGCACAACAAGAATGTCCTTCTGAAGAGTCCTTCTGAAGAGTGTTGTGTCAACTTGACCTCTTTTAAAATCATTTTTAATCAGGAAATTACTTAGTCTATCATACCAACCTCTGGGAGCTTGTTTCAAGCCATATAGTGATTTCTGAAGCCAAATTATTTTCATGAATCATGGTTCTTGCCATTTCTTATAAAGTTCTATTCTTTCTCTCTACAACCCCATTTTTTTGTGGAGTTCTACGAGAAGAGAATTCATGGATAATTCCATGTTTTTCACAAAAAGCTTCAAATGGCTAATTTTCAAATTCTCCACCATGATCGCTTCTGACTTTCAAAATTTTCATTTCTTTTTCAGACTGTATTTGAGTGCAGAAGTTACTGAATATATCATATGCATTATCCTTACTTCTCAGGAATTTTACCCAAGTCCATCTGCTATAATCATCAACAATGATTAGTCCATATTTACTTCCATATAAGGATGCAGTGTTAATTGGTCCAAATAGGTCAATATGAAGCAGTTCTGAAGGTCTGGAGGTTGAGACAATGTCTTTAGATTTAAAAGATGATTTCACAATCTTCCCTTTCTAGCATGCACCACAGAGTGCATCTGAATAATAGTCAATGTTAGGTAAGCCTTTGACAAGTTATAACTTACTAAACTTAGAGATTAATCTCCAGTTAGCATGTCCCAACCTTCTGTGCCATACCCACTTCTTATCATTCATTGATAGAAGACAAATTACCTTCTGATCAACCAGTTCAGAGAAGTTGATTTTATAGACATTTTCTACTCTCTTTCCTTTGAACACTATGGAATTGTCATCGTTGTTGATTACTGTGCAGTTGGTCTTTCCAAACATCACATCATAACCATTGTCACAAAACTAACTTATACTCAAAAGGTTATGTTGAAGACCATCTACCAACCACACATTATTAATAGAGATAAAGGAGTTACCAATAGTTCCTGTACCAATGATCTTGCTAGACTGGTTGCCTCCAAACTTCACATTTCCTCCTTCTTTCATTGTGAGGTTGAGGAACATTGACTTCTCTCCTGTCATATGTCTTGAGCAACCGTTGTCCAAGTACCATGATTTTTGCTTTTCCTTTGCTCTTAGGCATTTCTACAGTATTGACAATTTTAGATTTAGGTACCCATTGTTTTATGGGTCCTTTGAGGTTAGTGCTGGAATTTTTACTCTTCACTTCTTGTACCTTGAGGTGTGATTTTGATAGCTTCTGATTGATCAGTACTTTAGGTTTAGCACCTTTTGGTTCTGATTCACATGAAGCCACAACTGTTTTGTTCTTTTGAGACTTAGATTTCAAGATACCAGATTCTGGCTTCAACAGACTCTGAGGAACAGGTTCTGACCTCTTCAGAATCTTGATCTTTGAGGTCTTAGAATCAGAATTTATCATAGCCTTAGAGCTAGAAGCTTCAGGTTCTGACTGAACCACAGTTTCAAATTTAGTACCTTCAGGTACAAAGAAGGTTTTCAACCCTTCCTTGATACATTCATAAGATGCTTTAAGATTAGTTTCATTAGGTTTTCCTTCTGAAAATCCAATCCCTTTGCCATTGTTTTTGTAAATGTTGTAAATCATAGAAGCAACGCTGCTTCTGTTAATACCAGACATAATAAAATCTTCAAGAACAATTTCATGTATACTTAAAGGTTTTCCATTACACTTTTTTTTTGAAGTTTCTGACACAAAAACTTGAGTTTCTCTTCATAGGTTTTACAAATGAAGTCAAAGCCTCTAAGTCATTCTTCAAAAGCTTGCAGATCCAATAGAGTTGATTCTTGCATCTGAAGAAAAGTGCTCTTGAAGTCTAGTGCTCCTGAAGTGATGACGTCATCAGAAACAAGTTCATCAGAAGCACCTCATCATAAGCAGAATCACCAGAAGCTGAAGATCATCAGGAGATGAAAGAATCAAAGCTTCAAACGACTCTTTTTGATGTGCTGGCAATTCACAACGTCTCTTTCACACCTCTATATAAAGGAGTGAAGACTTAGAGAATTGTAAAAGACTCAACAACAATTTAAAACCGTCAAACCTCTGCTGAAATTGTTCTGCATCAAAAGTTCACTTAGAATTTCTTATCAAAGTTCATATCTTAGAAATTCTAGAGTCTTAAGAGTCTGTATCTGATTTGTATTGTGAACACCACTGATTATATATCAAGTGTTCAACCTCAAACATTTTTCTTTGTAATTCTATTTGAATATAAGTCTCTTGCAGTTGTGCTTGAGCAAAGAAGTCTCTTGATTGTGTTCAGGAGCATAGGAAATCTCTTGTAGTTGTGCTTAAGTAGTTTGAAGTCTCTTGCTAGTTTTAGCAGTGAGCATTTGTAATCAGATATTACATTTTTTAGTGAACTCTCCTTGGAAGTGCAAGGGGGACAGGACTACTTCCGATTTGTGGAAGGAACCTGTATAATTGCTTTGTGTCTTTCTTCTCTTTCTCTCTCGATCTCTCTCTCTCTCTCTCTCTCTCTCTCTCTCTGTTTTTATCCGCTACATTTAGAATCTGAACATCACTTCACAAGCTGTAATTCAACTGCTTCTGATCAACGACGTCAGTAGGAGAAAACGAAGAAAAAGCTAACACAATTCAACCCCCCTCTCCTTCTTGTGTTTTTCTCACCTTCAAACCTCTGATCTTGTGATTTTTGTTGTACATTTTCTTCTAAGCAGGAGTATATTTCTTTCTGTCAACAACAACTCCTTCTTCATCAAGGTCCAAGTCATCAACTCCATCTTTCAGAATATCCCATAATTCTTCATCTAAGCCCACGATATACCTGTAGAAGTTGGTTTTCCACCAGGAGAACTCTTCAGGATTTCCATTAAACTTGAGAACTTTTTCTGAATCAGCTTTCTTATCATCATAATCATAAGAAACAACATTATGATTAACACCAGAGCCAAAAATAGATGATTCACCAGCAGACATGTTTTTCTCAGATCTTGGACTGTTACACTGTTAAGTGTTCTCAACAGAACCAAGGCTCTGATACCAATTGAAGGTGAGAAAAACACAATAAGGGGGGCTGAATTGTGTTACCTTTTTCTTCGATTTCTCCTACTGAAGTCACTGGTCAGAAGCAGTTAGATTACAGCTTCTGAAGTGATGTTTAGATTTTAAATGCAGCGGATAAAAACAGAGAGAGAGAGAGAGAGAGAGAGAGAGAGAGAAGAAAGACACAACGCAGTTATACAGGTTCCTTCCACAAACCGGAAGTTGTCTTGTCCCCCTTGAACTTCCAAGGAGAGTTCACTAAAATGTAATATCTGATTTCAAATGCTCACTGCTAAAACTAGCAAGAGACTTCAAACTACTCAAGCACAACTACAAGTGATTTCCTATGCTCCTGAACACAATCAAAAGACTTCTTTGCTCAAGCATAACTGCAAGAGACTTCTATTCAAACAGAATTACAAAGAAAAATGTTTGAGCTTGAACACTTGATATACAATTAGTGGTGTTCACAATACAAATCAAATACATACTCTTAAGACTCTAGAATTTCTAAGATATGAACTTTCATAAGAAATTCTAAGTGAACTTTTGATGCAGAACAATTTCAGCAGAGGTTTGACGCTTTTAAATTGTTGTTGAGTCTCTACAATTCTCTAAGTCTTCACTCCTTTATATAGAGGTGTGAAAGAGACATTGTGAATTGCTAGCACATCAAAAAGAGTCGTTTGAAGCTTTTGATCAATCACCAATGATCTTTTGCCTGATATGGTTATTGTCCTATGAAGGATCAATTTCAAATCCATTCCAAGTATGAAGGAACATTGTTGCAGGCATAGCTGTTATTCTTGTCCTGTAGCAGAGACACAAACTGAGTAGTGGAGGTAGTAGTTGTACACTTTATATAATTGTACTTTGTCAACACTCTTCAAAGAACAAGCATCCAATGCCTTCAAATTCATTTGAATTAGCTGTTTCTTTACTCTTCTGGTCTTCTGCAATGCTAGACGTGATTAAAACCTTTGAACAACCTTTGAAGCTTTGATTCTTCATCTTTTGATGATCTTCAACTTCTGGTGATTTTTCTTCTGATAAGCTGCTTCTTATGAACTTGCTTCTGATGACGTCATTACTTCAGGAGCACTAGACTTCAGGAGCACTTTCTTCATATGCTTTAAGCTTCCTTTACTTTGTTGATTCCATGGCTCTCATTTGTTCTTCCAGAACCTAAACTTCAAATAGACACTAAATTTTTGTCTATGGTCCTGCACACTTGAACAAATATTAGCATATCCAATTGACAATTTTTAATACCTTGTTATCATCAAAACTCTCAAGAGGTAATGTTAAACACATTTTGTTCCAACAAAAGAGACCTTATCAGTATTTTGAGTATTAACATGACAGAGGCTTCTATAGGCATATCCCCAAGCGTCTTACGAAATCATAGTGACATGGTTCTTTATTTGGCAAGGTGGAAGAAGTGAATGCTTTATGTCGGCATGTAACCACTTATTTATAGAGTTGGATAAGTGGAAGAAGTGAATGCTTTATGCCGGCCTATAAAAAATTAATTATTGAAATTGACCATGTAATATATGTGAAGTTTTAAAAATGATCCTGTAAAATAAAAAACACATATTTTAACCCTGTAATTTGAGATTTTTTTTATTTTTGACTCTGTAACATAGTTAAAGTCCAAAAATGCTATCTAGAGGTTGAATTTTTCATAAACTTTTTTTCAGACATGTTTAGGACGTTAAAATATGATTTTACATAAACAATTAGAATTTTTCGACTAAGGACTAATTAATTATGAATTTTTAAAGAGTCAAAAACTCAAAAAACAAAATAATGAAAACTCCAACCTAAAAATCAAATTTTGAGCTGATTGTTTTCGGAGACATCTATAGAAATACATAAAAAGGATATGCAAAATTTTGTAGCATTTAAAAGATGTTTCGATTTTCTTACAACCAAGACATGCGAAATTGCAACTTTGTTCCGTGTAAGCGTATACTCACGGGTCAAGTTATGTTCTCTAATTTTGTATGCATGGTTAGAACGTCATAATAAACTTCACCATGAAATTTTGGATTTTTCGAACGAAATACAAATTAATTATGAATTGTTTAAGAAATTCAAAATTACGAGGAATACAAATTCATAATAAATCCGTCCCTAATCGGAAAAATCTATTTATTTTTTTTGTAACACCATGTTTTAACATCCTAAAGATGTATAAAAAAATAATGAAAAAAATTCAATCTCTAAATCACTTTTTTGGACCACGCGCATATTATAAGGTAAAAAATAAGAAGAATGTAAAATTGCAGGGTTAGAATATCTATTTTATTATACATGATCATTTTTTAGACATTGCGTATTTTACAAGGTCTATTTAAACAATTAATCCTTATTTATTTAAGTTACTTTTTATATAGTTCATTTCAACATCTTTTATTTATTGTCTCTTAATTTCTTTTATTTTAGTTTATTAAATTTTAAGTGCTTATTTGATCGATTATTAAAGTATACAATTCACCCCCGCTAGTTAAAAATATAATGAAAGGACAATTGAATATTCATTGAGCTAAAGAGACAAACACAACATATCAATACATGATCTAAGAGATCTTTAATAATACTTATGATTTTAATAATGGTTTGTATTTAACAAATCATGGGTTTTTCACATTATAAATTGCTCAAACAATTTTTTATTTTTATATTCAAAGGGAAAAAAAATATGTCTAAAGTTTTAAATATTGTTTATGCTATGATCATTTTTCTTTCCATATCTTTTTCTATAACGAACTCTTGTAAGTACTATTTCACACAGTTTTCAATTTATCTTCTTTATCTTAGTCTAAATGGTTTCAATAACTTTTAGTAACAGTTCTTATTTGATATCACAGTTAAGAGGTTCTGCAAATATGATGAGGATTGTCCACCTAGAATGTGTATACTTCCTGAAGTTCCGCAATGCATTGACTTTCTTTGTGGATGTGGGATGCCAGTCTCAAAACCTTACCAAAAGAGATCAATTAAAAAATAACTAGACTTTTGACCCGTGCGCCGCACGGGTCTGATGTGCTATTTAACATTTGAGTAAATTATTATTTATAAATCAACATATATTAAATAAACTTTCTATCACATAAGATGTATTGCAATATTTAAAGGGTTGAGACGTTAAATAGTTTAAGAAAGAGATCCATGGTTCAATTCGTAAGTAGTTGAATAGCAGTGTATTTAGACCATCCACAATAAGAGGATCTTGCTCTGTAAGTACCTATAACAGAGACTTGGTACCAAATAATATGATTGTGTTTAATAATTGATGGTTTCTTGATATAGTTTAACTTGTAATATTTCAGCATAACTATAGTTTACATTAAAAGAATAGTTGATAATTTCTAAATTCATACTTGCTAGTGTACTACACGTAAACTGAAGGATAACTTTCAAAAAAAATAATGTAGTAATTTATCTTGAATCAATGGAAAATCATTCATAATTACATCAAACTCAATAATCCAAGGATTCAACAATCTCTTAAATAACTTACCACAATACAATTGAAATACATTAGACTGCCATTTTTGCTATGAAGTTATTCTTAGATGGAAAATTGACACCCTGCTAAATAACTTTCTCGTTTTGATATATAGTTGTCATAAACATGGAAAGCAACTTTCAAATCTCTTGCAAATTCCTTTAACATTAGCTAGGGGCATACCTTGACATTATCATCATCCTTTACCAATACCTGCAAATTCAGCCAAACAGTTAGGATCAAAAGTTGTCACACTTAGACATTGCCTAATTAGCTTTGTGGATCACATAATACTATAAAACAAAAATAAAGATTTAACTTAAATTATGTGTTATAGATCTACAAATAAATTATAATATTATAATATAGATTATAATACTAAGCTAGTAGATCAAATATGAAGTACACACAGTTTCTTAGTTTCTGTCATTCAACTAAGCAAGTAGATCTTTCATTGTATATAAGGTAAAATGACCTCTCTTATAACTCAGTTCAGTTAATTCAATAACAAAAGAATTAGAGCACATTGTTCTCTAATCTTTACCAAATGTTCGCTTCAAATTTTAAATGGAATAGCATATGTGACTCAAGTATAGAACAAGTCACTTAATGAAATTTTTTTAAGTCAAACTGCTACTTTTAATGTTATACCTCATTCTTTACACTGTAAACTTGGTGTTCACCAAGATAGTTTCAATAACATTTGTAGTGCCCCAATTTTTTTCAAGCAACCTAAAAAGAAATTAACAAACGGTAACAACATGGGTATTATATTTGGCAGCAAAACATGGGAAAACAACTGCACAGTTTATGATAGACTCAAGGAATAAAATGTTATCGATGAGTAACCTATCTGAAACACCTGAACATCTCAAAAAAAGGAAGATCGTGCTAAGCGGAAAGAATTATGCTGATGTAATTGCTGCCTCTCAACCATGTATCTACTAAACCATCATTTAGTAAGTAAGATACACTGTTATTTTTAAGCGTATCGCTTTAATAACATGTCAATGGTCGTGCGTTTAGATTTTTTGTCACACTTTCGTAAAATATAAAGATTCATGCCACCCATATATATGTTTTTATTTTCGCGATTTTAACTTTATTTGATGGATTGTATTATCTACAACTGTATGTATATAAAGATAATACAAGATTTTTTTTTTCAGCTGGATTTTCCACTATATTATACCTTTAAACAAATTTATTTGTTACTATTTAAAAGTCACAAAAATCTATAAATAAAATTTTGAAAAAGTCATAAAAATCTATACATATAATTTTAATCATCAATTCTATAACAATATATAAACGAAATACATGATTTTTTTTTCCCGGTTGGACTTTTCATAATTCTAGTTATACCCTTAAACAAATTTTCTTTTAAAAATGATATATTGTTGGGGTTGAAAAAGATAAGAATTTTTATTATCTTTCTTATATTATTGGTAAAAGATAAACATGTTACTATTTAAAAGTTACAAACATCTATATATAATCAAAATTAAAATTTCATAAAAAATAATAAAAGACTGACATAGGTCACGTAACATTGCGGTAATTATATACAAAAAAATTATATTGGTAATATGGTCAAAAGTTTAAAAATATTAAATGAAATTATTTATATTAATGTAATGTTTCTGTTAAATAGTTTTTACTTTTATATGCAAAAATCGTTAAATATTTGCACCACGTCCGGTGTTAGTTTTATTTGCTTATATCAGCGGATGCAAATTTTTATGTGCTGATATGAGAAAGTCGATATGCTAAAATTTTAAAATTTTTGACTATTTTTAAAATATCAACATTAATGTACTGTTTATGTCAACTATTTTCTTTACATGCAAAACACCATTAAATATTTGCACCACGCTCGGTGCAAATTTTATATGCTTATAAGTGCGAAAGAAATTTTTTATGTATCAATATGACAATGTTGATGTGATAAAATTTTAAAAACTAATGAATATTTTCAACATATCGACAATAATCTCACGTTTGAGTTTAATATTTTTTTATTCTATATACAAGGGGTGAACCTGCGCCTGCGCCTATGAGGGGTTGTCTCAGGCGCCCTGCGCCTATACCTATGTGCCCTGTGAAACACCCTCAAATCCCAATACAATATTTTGAGATGCTAATCCATCAAAAATCCAAATTAGTCATAAATCATCATAATCATAAAACAGTCGCAACAAATTCATAAAGTAAAACAACATAAAATCATCGTCTCAACATCTCAAAATACATCAACTATGAGGACTCAAGGGTTTCTCAAAACATGAATCTAGTACATGATAAAATATATACAGAGCTCGGCCACTAAGACTCCAAAAAGCAAAAGCAGACAAGGAAGATAGGCATCAAGCCAACCTTAGGCTATAGTCAACACTAAGGATGTTTGTTGATTTTTGTCAAAATTTCATGGTTGTTGTTGTTGTTAATGTGTTTTTATGATTTTTTATTATTTGAGTGAAAATCATGACTAGTGTGTGATTGGTGTTGAAACATGTTTGAATTCAACTTTTAAATGTTTGTTTATGTTTATATGTTGATGGGGTTTGAATTAGTGGAGTTGTTTATGAAATTGTGAGTGTTGGTGAAAAATGAGCTAAATGAAGATTTTGGGATGAATTGATGTTATAATCTGATGTTTGTTGTTGAATTGAATGCATTTTTATGTTTGTAATCAAGTGTATAAATTTTGGGGTCGAATTTTGGCTCAAGAGGATCAAAATTGGGGTTTTGGTGTGAAAAAAGGAGGGTTTCCCAAAAGAAAAACCCAAGAACAGGGTGACCTGTTCTGGTGTAACTCGTCAGGCAAGTTGGAACTCACTAGGGTGAGTTGCCCAGTAACAGACACCCATGTTTTGGGTGTCCCGGGCTTAGGGTGATCGTTCCGGACCGTCCAAACTGATTCTTTTGGTGTGATTAACTGTATTTAAACCTTTCAAACCTTTGGAAACATCAATTGAGTTAGATTGAACGTGATTTAGTGAAATTGTATCATACTTTTTAAAAATGGTTCAAGAACGTGAGAATCTTGAACTTTAATTTGGTTTTGCTTTGAAAACTTGAATTATCTGAAAAACGGAAAAATGATACGAAATTTGTGAGACTTTGGGATTTATGTGAATTGGCCTATGAAACGTATGTGTATACACTACTGCACACATATGTGACTTGTCTGTATACTTAGTTTAGGCATTCAGATTTATTTGGCTTGTTTCGTGGATTAACTTAGAAAATGATAAAACGATACGAACTTGGTGAATTTTAGTATTTGTCGGCATTGGCCTATGAAACGTATGTGTAGACACTACTGCACACATATGTGACTTGTGTGTATACTTGGTTGAGGCACTTGAACTTGTTTACTTTGACTCTGGGAAATGATCGAAAAATATTAGTTTTGACAAGAATAGACGAACGTTGCCAATTTGATGTTTTATGGTTGGATAACTTGTAGTAGACTTTGAATTCATGTTATTATGATATAATGTGAATGAATTGATGATGTTTGGGTGTTTGATATGATGAATATCATAATATGGATTGATGTCCGTCTTTTAGGTGAATTGTGAAATTGAAACTTTATTCGATATGTTAAATGATGATGATAATGATGATGGTGTTGATGTTGTTGAATTATTGTATGCAAAATGATGATGATATTGATGGTGAATGCATGTATGCAATATGAAGGTGAAAAATGATGATGAATTGTTGTTGAACATGTGCATAGTGAGTCATATGTACATGCATCATAAGTTTAGGATATTTATATCCAATGAAGATGTTTATGATATTTATATCCAATGAAGATGATCAAATACTTTTTATTCAAAATGAAGATGATTATGATACAGATGTATCTAAGATGAAGACCTTGAGGTGATCGGTACCACATGCATATAGGAGTCGTGTCTATGCGCATTACAACAGTTGACAAGTGTCATAATTGGTTATGTGCTCGGTGAATATTTGCTTAATTGATTTTTGAACTTGTTGAATTGTATACTTGGTGAAATGTGGTGAACCTATGATCATATAGGAATGTGAGATGGATATTTGTATTTGTATACTTGTTGAGTATTTTTGACGTTGAGTTGTTTAATTAATTGAAATTAATTGTATTATTCATTTTTCATTTGATTATGTTTAATTGTGGATTATGAACTAACCTTCGGTGATCGTTTGGTTGACCGTCTACCTTATTCGTATGGATGGGTAGACGGCGTGCAGGAAGTAGTCGCTTTGCTTTGGTGAGTTTCTTGCGGAAAGCTAGGAGCTTCCTCGCTTACCGCTTTTTAGGAGTTTAGTGTGTCGGCTCTGATTAGGACGTCCTCTTTATGTTTGGTGTCTTGTGACTATTTTATTGCTTATGACTTGGTTGTTAAGATGACGTATATTCGGTGATGTAGTATGACTTTATGACATGGCTACTTGGATATGAATATTTTATGTTGAATGATTGTTGGAGATGTTTTATTAAATATCGATGTATTGATATCTTATTCCGCTGCGATGTTTGAGAAAATGTATTTATTGTGCATGTTTGGTGATTTATTGGCAAGGTAACATCTAGTTTCTTGATAAGGCCGTAGTATTAGTGTAATTTATCACTTTTAGAGTCTAGGGTGTAACAATAATCAACTGCGAGAGTAAGACCCCGCACATAAGGATCACCATCCGATCAGCACGTGAAACTTGACGACCGACTAGGTTAGAAACGTCCCACGACCACATCACATAGATAGTTAACATAGAATAACTAGATGTGACATATATGCTAATTATATATCCAACAAATAAATAGGGGGGGATTGGAAGAATCCCCTAACCGTTGTTACTTTTCTACAACCAAAAATAGGTAACTTGCTCTGTTGAAAACAGATTAAAATTGAAAATCTCTTAACCCTTGTCTCTTTATTTTTTTCATCAACTTAAAATATCCAACGAGAGTTGTTTGGACGAAACGACAATCCCTGTGGATACGATACTCACTTATCACTTTATTACTTGGTAAACAATTTGGTACACTTGCCTAATCCGACCATCACATTGTCAAATCAATACAATCATACATCAACAATTCATCACAATATCACATTCATTGTTTTATCACACCAATATCATTGTAACACCCCGTTTTCCCTACATAAAAATTTCTCAAATAATGATCAGAGTATTCACAATTTAAACGGAATGCTACATTTCTCAAAAATCACAAATGGAATAAATAATAATTTATCCTTCAAAATATCTCAATAAATTCTTAAATCTCTTCGCAGCGGAATTTAATTCAAAAATCTTAAACAACTTTGGCACGAAGGCCTCAACATAAAATCTCATCAAAATACTCAACATCATGTTCATAAAATCTCATAAATAAATACGTAAAGAATAGAAAACATTAACAAGGTTCCCCATCTCGTTACGTATTAGAGCACCTAAGGAAACAGTGAGAGGTAGCCACTCACAACAGCAAAATCAACAGCTAATCTTGATCACCTGCAAGTTACCCATACGAAGAGCAACATTTTCAAGCAGAAGGGGTGAGATTTCACAAACATTAAAGTTAAGCATATAATTCATCAATTA
Source organism: Medicago lupulina (assembly GCA_958299785.1). Classification (NCBI taxonomy): domain Eukaryota; kingdom Viridiplantae; phylum Streptophyta; class Magnoliopsida; order Fabales; family Fabaceae; genus Medicago; species Medicago lupulina. The sequence goes on along the minus strand of OY283139.1, from coordinate 60,248,540 downwards.
CACCTAACAACTTAAAACATCATCAAATCAACATATTCTTCAACGAGTACAATCATAAACAACTCATCATAATTCGTCATATTCATCAACCATAATAATCTTAAACATTTCATCACAATTCATGTATAGAAAACATCTTAGCACCTTGACAACTCAACAACTTGACAACTCGACACGACTATGCAACTTCATCTTCTTAAACATCTTAACATCTTATATGCACGTGGTACCATCCGGGGCATGAGCCCCCTTCTTTAAGAGCATAAATACACTCACAGGGCATAAGCCCTCAACATAAAGAGCAAAAGCTCACAGGGCATGAGCCCTCAACGTATTGGAGTAAATACCCCCAGGGCATAAGCCCTCAGCAATGAGTATGCAAATGGACTCATAACTTACAACTTATAACATCTTAGACACTTCATACGACTTGACTTCTTAGACAACTTCATCATATATCTCATGTGCAATCAATTAAAAAAAGGAATTGCATATCAAATCACAAGTACTGGAAAGACAACTCAAATACCAGCAAATCTCATATTCATATCAAAACTCAATTCATAATCAAACAGCTCAAAACAGCACATGAATCCAACTTAAACAATCTGGAAAGGCATAGCTCGCGAGGCGAGGGATCTGCTCGCTGTGGCGAGCAACTCAGCGTCGCTCGCAAGGCAAGAAGGTTTGCTCGCTATGGCGAGCAACTTAGCGTCGCTCGCGAGGCGGGAAGGTTTGCTCGCTGTGGCGAGCAACTTAGCGTCGCTGTGGCGAGCAACTTAGCGTCGCTCGCGAGGCGAGGATCATCGCCCGCTACGACGAGCGATGAACAGCAGCATGGGCAGAAAACCTAAAATCACCAAAACTCACCTAATCTCATGGTTCTAACCTTAAAATTAATCCCAATTAACATCTTATGGATTATCTAAGGTCTGTACATCATTTTTACATCAAATTAACAACTTTACATCATTAAACCATCAAAATCATCATTCACCCTAATTCTCAAAACTTTCAAAACTAATCCCTAACATGTTAATTGTAATCTCAGCAATCATACACTTAATTTTAATGAGAGTTAGTCTCACTCTTACCTTAGTTAAGCAAAATCGCAGCTCTCCCTTGGTTTCTCTTCTCTTCTCTGGTTTTCTCCCTTTCCAAAAACGTTACGTAAAAACTCTACTGACTTAATTTTCCTTATTTATACTCCCAGCAAATCTTATCTTATTTACTCTTTCTCCCCCAAAACTCTCTAAAATCTCAAAACAGCCCCTTATCTCTATATTTATTTTATTTTCATATCTTATTCTATTAAATAATAAAATAAGTCACAACATCTCATAAAATCACATAAATCGCATAAATCATACTTCTTCACATCTCATAAATCATATAAATATACTCTAGACTCCACAATTATATTAAATAATTAAATAATTCAAACGGGCGTTACAACTCTCCCCAACTTATAAGATTTTCGTCCTCGAAAATTTACCTCATGCAAACAACTCTGGATAAGACTCCAGCATCTTACTCTCAAGCTGTGTAACACCCCGTTTCCCAATACAACATAATAATATTAAAACAATCAGAGTTCAACAATAACGGGCATGTCACACTGCTTTTCAAAATTTATTAAATAGAAAATAGAACTATTTAAATAACAACAAATCTCATTCTTATAAAAATCTGCAACGGAAATATATTTAATAAAATCATCATCATCCATCAACTACAAATAAATCCTTGGCACAAAGGCCTCAACATAACAATATTATTCAGTGATAATAAATCTCCAACATCATGGTTCAACAATGATACATAAGGAATGAAAGAATTAAACAACAATATTCCCATCCTGTTACGTATCAGAGCCCTAGACACTTGAGCCATCAACCTACTAGCCTTGGAAATCTGCACTTGTCCACAAGGCGACAATTCCAACAGAAGGGGTGAGTTCACAATCAAAAATAATATATATAAATAATTCATCGACTTGAATTAAAAACATCAACAAGTATATCAAGTCCATACATATATGGCATCAACATTCATCAACAATAATCACTTCATTTTATAATCAAATTACAACAACAACAACACCTTTGGCGACATCTCACCAACAACAACTTCGACATCAATGACTACACAACGACAACTCACACTGACATCAACTATGCAACGACATCAACTACAAATGCAATATGCATGTGGTACCATTTTACGCGCGTTGAATGACAAGCATTCCAGGGCATGAGCCCTCAACAGTTGGATGGTTAAAGCATCCCAAAGCATGAGCCCTCAACAGGTGAATGACTAGCATTCCAGGGCATGAGCCCTCAACGGTTGAATGATAAACATTCCAAGGCATGAGCCCCCAACAATGCATATGAGTATGAAATGAACTCAATGGTGTATATCAGCATACAACCCAACGACTAAATGGTGTATATCAGCATACAACCAAACAACAACAGCAACAACAGTTACTTAGGACATCAACAACTGCGTCTAATACTTATGACACACTCCCCAACTGGACAACACAACTCAGCAACATCAACGACAACTCAAACATAGTTTGGATATTTATTTTCATATAAACATACTTAATTTCACCATATTCATCTTCATATATAATTTTTACCACTTAAACAATGTTTAATAAATCCAATAAACATATTAGGAAGCTTAGATTTAAGTCCTAAAGTTCGAAGAAAAATTCAGAAAATGGTCGTACAGGATCCAGTTCGCTTGAGCGAACTCAAACGTCGAAAGTCTGGGGAAGTTCGCTTACGGTTCGCTTAGGAGTTCGCTTGAGCGAAGTACAATGTCGAAAGTTGGAAATTGTTCGCTTAGCGTTCGCTTAGCATTCGCTTGAGCGAACTGGCACTTGACAGGTTCTGGGCAGCCTACAAGGTAGTTCGCTTGAGCGAAGGGTACGTTCGCTTAAGCGAAGCTTCATCTGGCAGTTCAAAAACTCACGAACTCTCAAACCCTATTTCATCCAAAAACCCAATTTTGATCCCCCAATCACCCAAAAATGAATTACTACAATGTTTACAGGTTCTATATACAGCATATCATCAAAAACAACTCAGAAAAACATAATCAAGAACTGAAATCAACAACATTTGGCAATTCTTATAACTTTCAAAACCTAAACCAAAAACAACCATTTCAATTCAAATTCAGGAATCATGTATATATATTATTAGTTGAATTGCTAGCTCACCCTTACCTGATTAGATGAACAATTAACTACAGAAATCAATCCCTCTTCTAGCAATTCCCCTTGTTCTTGGCTCTTCTCTATTCTCTCCCAAAAGCTGTTTTTCTCTTACTGATACGTACAAATGTTTTTGTCTGACTCTTTCCTATTTTCTTTTCCCACAAAACATAACCCCTCTTTTCTCTTAACTCCCTCCTTAAAACTCATTAATTCTAATTAACCCCATAATTCTAAATAATTATTATTTTCTCTTATATTATCAAATAACACAAATAATTATATAATAAATAACAACACACCATATATTCACATAATCAATTAAAATACATAAAACATATTAAAATCAACCAAAATTAGTAAAATAACAATTAGGGCGCTACAAGCTCCCACGTCAAGCTTTCACCAGTCACTCCTTCCCAAACGACTTTCACAAGAGGTATCTCTTTGCCTCTCAAATGCTTTACCTTACGACCTTCAATTCTCACTGGTAAGGTCTCAACCGTAAGGTTATCTCTAACTTGCACATCATCTCTTTGGATCACATGAGATGGATCCGGAACATACTTCCGAAGTTGCGACACATGAAACACATCGTGCAAATTCGAAAGATGCGGTGGTAAACCCACTCGGTACGCCACTGTTCCAACTCTTTCTGATATCTGATACGGACCAATAAATCTCGGAGTCAACTTCTTTGACTTCAATCACGACCAACACCTATCACCGGAGTGACTCTCAAAAATACATGATCTCCCTCTTGAAACTCAAGGTCTTTCCTGCGCTTATCATGATAACTCTTTTGTCGACTCTGCGCTTTCATCTTTTCTTGAATCATCTTTACCTTCTCAGTAGTCTGTTGAACAATCTTTGGTCCTAAAACCACATTCTCACCCAACTCAAACCAACACAACGGAGTTCTGCATCTCCGACCATACAAAGCCTCAAAAGGTGCCATTCCAATACTAGAATGATAATTGTTGTTGTACGTGAACTCTATCAACGGGAGATGACTATCCCAAGTTCCTCCTTGCTCAAGTACACAAACTCCCAACAAGTCTTCCAACGACTGAATCGTCCTCTCCGACTGACCATCTGTCTGCAGATGATAAGCCGAACTCAACCTCAACTTAGAACCTAAAGCCTCTTGCAAACTCTTCCAAAATCTAGAAGTAAATCTCGGATCTCTATCTGATACGATGCTCGACGGAACACCATGTAGCTTCACAATTTCACGAATATAAATCTCTGCCAACTGAGCTACAGGAAAACTGATATTAATCGGAATAAAATTAGCCGACTTCGTCAATCTATCAACAATCACCCAAATGGCGTCATTCCCTCTCAGAATATTCGGCAAACTCGTCACAAAATCCATGGATATACTATCCCATTTCCACTCTGGCACATCCAACGGTGTCATCAACCCTGCAGGTTTCTGATGCCCAACTTTTGACTTTTGACAAACCAAACACGAATATACAAACTGTGCCACATCACGTTTCAATCCAGACCACCAAAATAACTTCTTCAAATCATGGTACATCTTGGTAGCACCCGGGTGAATACTCAAGCTACTCCTATGACCATCTTCAAGAATCATCTCATCATTGTCGGGAATACAAATTCTACCTCAGAATCTCAACACACCATGCTCGTCAACCTTAAAGTCACTATCCTCAGTCTGATTACTAGCAACCAACAAATCCACAAACTTAACATCCACTTTCTGCGCTTCTTTAATACTCATCATAAATTCACTATCAATCTTCAGCATTCCTAGCTCCACACTCTGAGGTGACAATTCACAGACTAAACTCAAATCTCTAAACTGTTCAAGTAACTCGAACTCCTTCACCATCATAGCCGACATATGTAAAGTCTTCCTGCTCAAAGCATCTGCAACAACATTAGCTTTACCTGGATGATAATTCAACCCAAAATCATAGTCTTTCAACAATTCAAGCCACCTTCGCTGCCTCATATTCAATTCCTTTTGATCAAACAAATATTTCAGACTCTTGTGATCACTAAACACTTCAAATCTCGAACCGTACAAGTAATGTCTCCAAATCTTAAGCACAAATACAACGGCAGCTAACTCAAGATCATGAGTAGGGTAATTTCGTTCATGAATCCTCAACTGTCTTGATGCATCAGCAACCACTTTACCATCTTGCATAAGCACACCACCTAAACCCAATTTGGACGCATCACAATATACAACAAAAGGTTCATCGGACTTTGGTAAAATCAAAACTGATCTCACACTGAACATCCCACACAAAAGCTTTACCTTTACACGTTAACTGCGTTAACGAAAGTGCCAACTTAGAAAACCCTTCTATAAATCTGTGGTAATAACCAGCTAAACCCAAAAAGCTTCTAATCTCTGTAACCGACTTAGGAGTCTCCCATTGTGATATTGCTTCAACTTTAGACGGATCAACTACAATACCACTACCAGAAATAACATGGCCAAGAAAACTCACCTCTTTTCACCAGAACTCGCACTTTGATAACTTGGCAAATAGCTTATTCTCTTTCAGCACTTGCAAAACGATCTTCAAATGCTCAGCATGATCCTCTTCAATCTTAGAATATATCAAGATATCGTCGATGAATACCACAACAAAATGATCCAAATAAGCATGAAAGATTCTATTCATGTACTCCATAAATACACCAGGTGCATTAGTAACACCGAAAGGCATCACCGTATACTCATAATGCCCATAACGCGTCTTGAACGCAGTCTTCTGCATATCCTCATCTTTTACTTTGATTTGGTGATAACCTGACCTCAAATCAATCTTGCTAAACACACGTGCACCCACTAACTGATCCATCAAGTCATCAATTCTTGGAAGTGGATACCTATTCTTTATCGTTACTTTGTTCAACTGTCTATAGTCAATGCACAGCCTCATACTGCCATCTTTCTTCTTAACCAACAACACCGGCACTCCCCAAGGTGAAACAGTCGGTCTTACAAACTTCTTATCAAGCAGATCTTCCAATTGTTTCTTCAACTCAGCCAACTCGGACGCCGACATACGGTAAGGTGTCACAGACACAAGCTTCGTACCCGGAACAAGATCAACCGAAAATTCAACTTCTCTCTCTGGCAGCACATCAGGAATCTCATCAGGAAAAACTTCTGGAAAATCACACACAACTTGCAATTTATCAATCGCGGCTTGATTCTCAATAGACAAAGACGCCATCAAGGAAAACATCATAATTCCATCACGTTCTAACTGCTTCAGCTGCTTAGTAGACAAGAACTCTGCTCCACTCTCTTCTCCAGCAGAAGAAAAATACACCGACTTACTAAAACAATTGATATGGACATGATTTTATTCCAACCAATTCATCCCCAAGATTACATCCATTCTGATCAACGGTAAACAAACCAAATCAATCTCAAAATCTCGACCAAACATAGACACAGGACATCTTAAACACACAAGAGAAGTAGTTACCGAACCCTTAGCTGGAGTTTCGACAACCATTTCTCCATTCATATCAGACATAGCAAGATTCAACTTAGCAGCACAATCAATAGCAATAAAGCAATGTGTAACACCAGTATCAATAATAGCAATTAAAGGAGTACTATTAAAGTAACAAGTACCTCTGATCAAACGATCCTCGTTCTCTGTCTGCGTACCAGTCAAAGCAAACACTCTCCCACTAGTCTGAGCCTTCTTAGGCTTATTGCACTACGAACCAATATGACCTTCTTCATTGCAATTAAAGCACACCACATCATTAAACTTACATTCAGTAATAACATGCCCTTTCTTGCCACAACGGAAACACTGTTTCATATCTCCAGTACAAGCATTACTCTTATGGCCCTTCTCTCCACAAGTGTAGCAAACAATCTCAGTAGTAGCATCTCTCTGTCTAGGCCTCCTCTCATCATTAACTCTCTGTTTCCCTTTATCAGCAGGAGCACTGTAAGGCTTGGGACGACTCTGCTGCCCCTTACCTTTCCTCTCATTCACAACCTTGTAATGAGCCTTCGTATCTTCCTCATAAATTCTACAACTATTCACCAGCTCGGAAAAGATTCTAATCTTCTGGTAACCAATGGCCCGCTTGATCTCAGCACGCAAGCCATTCTCAAACTTAATACACTTAGAAAATTCAGCAGTCTCAGGAGTGTAGTGCGGATAGAACTTAGCCTGCTCCACAAACTTAGCAACATACTCAGTCACCGACATGTTCCCTTGTTTCAGCTCAAGGAACTCGATCTCTTTCTTCCCGCGAACATCTTCCGGAAAGTATCTGTCTAGGAACTCTCTCCTAAACACAGCCCAATTAACCACTCCACCTCCTTGTTCAAGTGTCGGTAGGATACTCACCCACCAATCATCAGCTTCCTCTGCCAGCATATGCGCACCAAAACGCACCCTCTGCACCTCATTGCACTGCATGACCCGGAAAATCCTCTCAATCTCCTTGAGCCACGTCTGAGCTCCATCAGGGTCGTACCTTCCTCTGAAAATAGGCGGATGATTCCTCAAAAAGGCCTCCAACATCTTCACCTCAGCATTCGCACCAGCGTTAGCATTGGGCTGTTGCCCCACAGCTTGAGCCACGGCTTCCAATGCAGCAACAATAACAGCGTCGTTTCTTCCAGCCATCTTAGTTCTCCACATAACACAAAACAATCAGTACAACACAATGGCAGTATTTCAACTGCCACACAATACAACGCGACTCAACTACTTGGCCAGACGGACCGACCTGCTCTAATACCAATTGTAACCCCCCTTTTCCCAACATAAAAATTTCTCAAATAATGATCAGAGTATTCAAAACTTAAACGGAATGCTACATTTCTCAAAAATCACAAATGGAATAAATAATAATTTATCCTTCAAAATATCCCAATAAATTCTTAAATCTCTTTGCAGCGGAATTTAATTCAAAAATCTTAAATAACTTGGCACGAAGGCCTCAACATAAAATCTCATCAAAATACTCGACATCATGTTCATAAAATCTCATAAATAAATACGTAAAGAATAGAAAACATTAACAAGGTTCCTCATCCCGTTACGTATCAGAGCACCTAAGGACACAGTGAGAGGTAGCCACTCACAACAGCAAAATCAACAGGTAATCTTGATCACCTGCAAGTTACCCATACAAAGAGCAACATTTTCAAGCAGAAGGAGTGAGATTTCACAAACATTAAAGTTAAGCATATTATAAATCAATTACAGCTAACAACTTAAAACATCATCAAATCAACATATTCTTGAATGAGTACAATCATAAACAACTCATCATAATTCGTCATATTCATCAACCATAATAATCTTAAACATTTCATCACAATTCATGTATAGAAAACATTTTAGCACCTTGACAACTCAACAACTTGACAACTCGACACGACTATGCAACTTCATCTTCTTAAACATCTTAACATCTTATATGCATGTGGTACCATCCGGGGCATGAGCCCCCTTCTTTAAGAGCATAAATACACTCACAAGGCATAAGCCCTCAACATAAATAGCAAAAGCTCACAGGGCATGAGCCCTCAACGTATTGGAGTACATACCCCCAAGGCATAAGCCCTCAGCAATGAGTATGCAAATGGACTCACAACTTACAACTTAAAACATCTTAGACACTTCATACGACTTGACTTCTTAGACAACTTCATCATATATCTCATGTGCAATCAATTAAAAAAGGAATTGCATATCAAATTGTAACGCCCACTTTCGTTTTATTATTTATTTAAATTGAGTTTAGGTGATTATATTATATTTATATAATATATGTGTGATTTTGGTATGTTTTGATGATTTTGGATGATTTAGTTGATGTTGTGATAAGTTATGAATTTTGTGGATTTGATAAGATTAAGAGACTTATTTTATTGTTAAATAAAATAATATTTGAAAATAAAATAAAATATTTAGTTGTGGGTTAGTTTTGGATTTTAGAGAGTTATGTGGGAGAAAGAGTAAATAAGATAAGATTTGTTGGGAGTATAAATAAGGAAGTTAGGTTTAGAAAGTCAGTAACGCGTATCAGACTTTTGGAAAAAGGGAGAAACACGTGAAAGAGAAGAGACCAGGAGAGTGCTGCGATTTTCTTCAAACCAGGTAAGGGTGAGATTAATAACTCAGTAATGTTAATTAACGTAATTCTGATGATTAGTTAGCAAGAATTAGGATTGAATTGGGAAAGTGAAAACTAGGTCAAATCCCTAGAATTGATGAATTGAACGGTAGGAATTGGTTTATTTGATGTAGGAATGGGTTACAGAACCTAGAATATGTTTAATGCTGTTATTTCAGTCGTATTTGGGGCTTAACATGATGAAAAATAGGATTTGGGGTGGAAAAGTTCGTAATCCCGTAGTCTGTTCTGACGTCATTTCGCCAGGCGGAGTCGTAGCTCGCCATGGCGAACATACCTTCATCGCCTGCCAGGCGAGATTTAGCTCGCCATGGCGACGGACCTGAAACATCCCGCCAGGCGAGATTTAGCTCGCCATGGCGACGCACCTGTAACGTTTCGCCAGGCAAGAAATCCCTCTGCCATGGCGAGAGAGACCTGTAATCTCTCGCCAGGCCAGCAATTGAGCTCGCCATGGCGAGATGTGCTATGACAGAATGTCACGTTTTCTATGTTAATGCAATCTGTTTCACACAAGACTTTGAGAGAGGATCCCTAAGTGTTAGAGAGACCCAATGGTAATATTGAGAGCAATCTGTAGAGCTGTTTGAGATAGGACAATGTTAATTGAGCATTAGTTTAAGTATTACGCATTATGTAAGTTATGAATAAAGTTTATGATCCCATTGTTTGTAATTGGTATGATAATATCATTCTGATTTGAGATGTGATTATGCTGCTGTTGTTATTAAACTAAGTGCATGATGTCTATATATATGATGAATAAGATGTTGTTTAGCTCCAAATTCTTGGGTGCATGTTGATAAGGTGATTGAGATGTTTGTTGATTAGAGTCCATGCATTAGCATTCATTGAGCTTAGTCCTCACCATGATAGGAGCTTTGTCCTCCGCACGATTAATAGGAGCTTTGTCCTCCGCACGTTTTAAAGTATATTAATACTTATGATGAAGTTTGGTACCACATGCATATAAGGAGTCTAAGAGCATTGTCGCATTGTCATGTCTAAGATGCTATGTTATTGATGATGATTGAATATGTGATTACGTGATAACTGTTTATCATTTAAGTGAAGTTGATTAAGAATGTTATGATGTTAATTATGATTTGAATTATATTGATTAATATTATTTTGTTATGAAATCTCACCCCTTCTGTTGGAATTGCCGCCTTGTGGGCAAGTGCAGGTGATCGTGCTTAGTGTGCTGTTGCTTTCCGTGAGTGGCCTTGCCTCACTGTGTCGTCTAGGTCGCTCTGATACGTAACGGGATGGGGTTATCTGCTATGCATGCTTCATTCTTTTACGTGAACCTTCATGTTATTTTGCCATAATGAAACTAATTCTTTGAGATTTTGATTGGGGCCTGCGTGCCAAAACGTTTTACGGTTTATGAAATAATTTCCGCTGCAATGTTTTGAAGTTATCTGGTTAAATTATTATTTAACTATTTTCGGATTATGTTATAAGTGATATCCCGTTGTTTGATGTGTACTCTGATAAATGTTTTAAGAAATTTTTATGTTGGGAAAACGGGGTGTTACAAATCACAAGTACTGGAAATAAAATTCAAATACCAGCAAATCTCATATTCATATCAAAACTCAATTCATAATCAAACAACTCAAAACAACACATGAATCCAACTTAAACAATCTAGAAAGGCATAGCTCGCGAGGCGAGGGATCTGCTCGCTGTGGCGAGCAACTCAGCGTCGCTTGCAAGGCGAGAAGGTTTGCTCGTTGTGGCGAGCAACTTAGCGTCGCTCGCGAGGCGGGAAGGTATGCTCGCTGTGGTGAGCAACTTAGCGTCGCTCGCTCGCGAGGATCAACGCTCGCTACGGCGAGCAATGAACAGCAGCACGGGCAAAAAACCTAAAATCACCAAAACTCACCTAATCTCATGGTTCTAACCTTAAAACTAATCCCAATTAACATCCTATGGATTATCTAAGGTCTGTACATCATTTTTACATCAAATTAACAGCTTTACATCATTAAACCATCAAAATCATCATAAACCCTAATTCTCAAAACTTTCAAAACTAATCCCTAACATGTTAATTGTAATCTCAGCAATCATACACTTAATTTTAATGAGAGTTAGTCTCACCCTTACCTTAGTTAAGCATAATCGCAGCTCTCCCTTGGTTTCTCTTCTCTTCTCGGGTTTTCTCCCTTTCCAAAAATGTTACATAAAAAATCTACTGACCTAATTTTCCTTATTTATGTTCCCTACAAATCTTATCTTATTTACTCTTTCTCCCCCAAAACTCTCTAAAATCTCAAAACAGCCCCTTATCTCTATATTTATTTTATTTTCATATCTTATTCTATTAAATAATAAAATAAGTCACAACATCACATAAATCGCATAAATCATACTTCTTCACATCTCATAAATCATATAAATATATTCTAGACTCCACAATTATATTAAATAATTAAATAATTCAAACGGGCGTTACAATCATCATTCACATCAATCAAACAACATTAATTCATTTAGCCAATTTACGTCTTTAGACAATTCACTACTTACACTTAGTTAATCAACACTTCCTTCACATATCATTAATCAATCCAACTAATATTCATCACCTAATCATTATCATATAACCAATTAAAAATTTGCATGGTGTCACGATGATTTTTCGATATCGAGCTATTGATTAGCGTTGACTCGCAATTTTTAGTTCTGCACAGAGCTTTTATTTTTTCCAAGGAAAAGGGGAAATGTTCGAATAAACCCTAAATTTTTAGTAATTAAAGGTTCGGGGGTTGGTTGCGTAAATGGGAAGGTATTAACACCCTAAACGGCTATAGTACTATATAGGAACCTCTTGCTTTTATTTATTTTGTGCTAAAAATTATTATTTTCTTGCAAGAAAAGTTAAGTGTAAATAGAGAAAGAAAGAAAATGTTTTTGTATTTTTGTTGATTTGGAAAGACAAAGTTTTTTGCCTATGTACCCGAGCGGGATCAAAATCATGTAGTTCGGGGTAAAAAGCCGAGTGATTTGTTTGATTGATTTTAATTTTGAAAATGGTTTTAAAGAGAAAAAAACTGAAGTGGCAAAAGATAAAGTGGATTTAATTGATTTTAATTGAAGAAAACGAATTCTAAATATGATTAAAATTGATTGAAATTTAGTTAAAAAAAGATGAGGAATCACTTGATTGAAAATCAAGGTTTGTTTGGAAAAAGAAATTTTTTGAGTTTTTGAATATTTGAATGTTTTGTGATTTTATATATTTTTCTACTTGAAGTCTAAAAATATAAAGCGTGATAAAATAAAATAAAGCGCGAGGGATTATTCATAATGACGTTGGATCAAAATATAAATCCCCTTTTCCTTGGATTAAAACTACGCTACTATTTTTCGCATTTTTTCTTTTGTACGTAAAAGTGGAATAAATAAATATGCATGCAATGCAATATTCTCATTTATATTTAGATTTGTCCCTGAAATACATTCTAAAACATGATAAATAGATGAAAATGACAAGTAAAAAATAAAATGATAAATAAAGGTAAAATGCATGAGAAAATAGAGACACTAAAATAAAAGAAGTAAAAAATGCATGAGATGGTATTAAACACTAAATAAACTAAAAAAGTAAATAAATAACAAAATAAAAAAATATGAGGTAATGTTGAATATTAAATAAATATGCTAAAAAATAAAAGTGACAATAAAAGAAGTAAATGAAAAGAATGAAGTAAAAAAAATGCAAAATAAAAATAAATAAACATAAAACAGGGGGGTGCAGATCTGAAAAGGGGTGCATTAAATAGCACCCACAAAAAAAATCAAAAAAGGCAAAAAACCAATGGGGCCCACGGTCAAAGGGCCCACAAAGCACTCAAACATGCGGCCAACAACAACAAGAATACAATCACTACCAAAACTCAAAAACTCAAAAAGGCACCAAAACTCACAAACGAATATACCATTTTGCTTGGTTTTTCGTGCTGATCATGAATCTAATCTTAGATTTCACAGAGGAGGTTTGTGCAGAGAGAAAAGTGAACAACAACTTTAAATTTCAAAAATAAAAAAACACAAAAAAAACAATGAATTAAGTAAAACTAACTAATGAAAAAGCTTCAATAGACTTCCAGGAGTATGAATATACTAAAACTCACCTAGTTTGAGCCTTGAATTGGTCTAACTCACTCTAACCTCTTCTTTGTAATTTTGAGATTTTTGAATTCACGATTTTGGTGGTTTTTCTTAGGTTTTTGAGTGTTTTTGGTTTGTTTGAAGTGTTTAGAAGCTTTTGGTTGAAGAATGGTGAAGTTTCATGGTGTTTTGAAGATTTTGGATTATTTTTTTTTGTGAAAATGGTGATTTCTCTAACTCAAAATTTCGGCCCCCTCTCCACTGAGTTTGTTGGGTACTTATAGAGGGGGTAAGTTGGTCACCAAGAGTGAAAAATTAGGTTAAGTGGGGAGTAAGAATAGGTAGTTTGGAATTTTTGCAAAAAATGGGTTTTTTGGTGACTTTTTTGGTTGATTTTTGGTCATGAGTGGTGATGTGTGTATGAAAATGACGAGGTGTTATATGTTGAGATGGTTCTAGATGCTCAAAATATGGTCAAGAAATCAAATGAGAGTGAAATCTGCATTTTAGATTTATTAGGAAAGTTAGTGAAATGTGCTCAAAATATGCTCAAAATATTGTCAAATTAGTGTTTCTGAATTTTTTATTTGAATTTTGTGATATCATACTTACTTTAAAAGCTTGTAAGGTCTAGCCATTGCTAAGCCCTAATCACAAGCTTATTTTCCCTCATAATCACAATAGCCAATTGTACACAACAAGCTAACCACAAGCATTAAATTTGGTTGTTAACTTGCCACATCCCACCCACCCTACATTAAATGTGATTTTGAATTTTGAATTGTTATTTCCCTCTTTCCATGCAATAAATCCAGCACTAATATTGAATAAGCTATGTCAATAAATCATTCCAACCAATATCAATAAAATGTACACTTACCCATAAGATCTTTATATATATATATATATATGGGTTTCCTATAACACACCCACTAGTTTTTATTTGAGAGTGTTTTAGCAAAGCTACACCTTAGGATGTATTTAACCACTTTTTATTTATTCACTTGCTAAACTACTCCTTCTAAAAAATAAGTGAGTGTATTCTAGCAAATGCCTATAGGATTTGCTAGAACACACCCACTTATTTTTTTAGAAAGTGTGTTATAGCAACATACACCTCAAGGTGTATTTATTAACTTTATAGTTATAACTTGCTAAAACACTCCCACATAAAAATTAGTGGGTATGTTCTAGCAAATCCCGTATATATATATATATATATATATATATATATATATATATATATATATATATATATATATATATATATATATATGGTGTGTGATCAAACTTTTGGTTGCAATCCTCATACCAACTTTCTATAGTTTCCTAACGCATGAATATCATGTGTTTCTATTCAAATCTTATCACTTCTTGCTAAAAAAATTTAATAAGTTTTTTACTTCTATTTTCACAGCTCCATTGAGTCCGAATTCAATCGATGACTGGTTTTGACAAGATTGTGAATAAATTGCATCTTCAATGATGTCAGTATGCAATGATATGTTTGTTTTTCGTTTTTTATGTGCAATAGTTGCTATAACGTCATGTTATTTTTGTGCATCATAATGCAAGGAGCACTTTTTGTTAACTAAGAGACATAAATGTGATTAACTAAAAGAGTCATAAATATAAAAAAGTTGTTTGATTTTACGATGTTTTTTGTCCATTTTGTTTCCATTAATAAGCATATGAAATTGTTAGCTTAAAAAAATATCACGAATTCAACTGCACATGATTTTGTTATTCACTACGGTTGTACACTTGGTTATAAGACATGGTTGTTTTTCCCTTACTTTTTGCACCTTATAGCTTACACAGAATTACAATTAAACTACATATGATTTTTTATAATGTAATGCTTTTTTAATTGTTATAAATTATTGTTGTTTATTTTTTCTTAGTGCGACTTATAGCTTACATACAACAAAATTTATAATTAGAATTCAGGATAGTTTTGTATATATTCTACAAAATTATCTACTATTAGCCTAAGTCTTACCAAGGAGATTGAGTATGAATTGTATCGCTATGATACGCTGCTTGATCCAGCTTGCAATCAGTTTGAAGTTATTGTTGATTCATGCACAGTTAATGTTGTTGTCTATTGATTCATGTCAAACTTTATTTTAACATCAAATCACATATGTTGATTTCAAAAGCTAATTCTAGAGATGGTTTGAGAATACTTTTAACTAATGACAATTGTGAATATACTAATGTCACTACAAATGTCGTGTATAGTGAAGTCTTTCGTAATATATGATAATTAATGTTCAAGTAAGGTTATGGAATTAATTAATGTTACCACGAGTGCCATTTGTAATACATTATCATCACATCACCTATTTTTTTGGTGTAAATCGGGTATCGTCCACGCACGCAACTGCAGAGACTAATCTCTCGAGCATTGTGGGAGTTAAATGAGTGGCAAGCTCTTCCTAAGGGTTTTCATCACATCACCTATAACAATACATTTATGTATTGCGTTATAACTTATTTGTGATTGCTTTAGTCGGTAGGACCCGTGCATCGCACGGGTCGGTGGTCTAGTTGAAAATATAATTGGTGTAAAGCCGTGATTTTTGTGAATGGAAAAATGCAATAGAAATGAAATGAATTGAAGTTGGTGTTTTTGGTGTGATGAATTTGAGTTTTCTTGAGAACGAAGTAACAAAATAAAATTGTAAAAAAAAAAACATGCATAAAAAATGAAAAATTTGAAGTTAACTTGTAAAACAAGTAAATAAAGGGAAAAATGCTCATGGAAATACATTTGGTGTAAAAAAATGTTTGTTGACCCTTTTTTGAAGAATTGACTTTTGGATAACCGTTGATATTGGTCAAAGGTTAGCTTCTGTCAAAAATTGACTTTTTTTGTAAAAAATTTAGAAAGAAAGAATGAAAGTTTTTTAGGTAAAAAATTGGGGTATGACAGATGGCATAATTCATCATTTTAAAAAGTCCGTCTATTTTCCAAAGTTCGTATATTTCGTCTATTTTCACATATTTAACCAAAACCAAGTTACATGTTATGTCTATGTTTATAATGACAGTAGTACAAGCATAACAACATCATTTCACTTGGTAAAAACCCTACTTCAACCTATTCAATTTTCATGCTTCAAGTTTCATTCAATTCCGTCTCAAAATCAACATAATCAATTCATTCTCAATCAAGCATTGGACATAATTCATTAATTCATCAAAATAGCAATTTAACATTATCAAAGTATTGCATAGGAGCTGGTCAAACCATCCCCCATGAACCCAAAACAAAATTAAAGGAATTCCTTGCATTGTAGAGGGCGCATGGCGCAAAGAGTGTCCAACTCAAGCAATGGATCTCTGTAACTGGGCGCCTAATGCCCTAGTTGTAGCGCCAACTCTACAAAAATAGCTTAAATGATGTTTTCGGCCTCAGATTACCTTCTAAATCACCCCAAAAGGGCTTTATTTCAAACTCGTATGAAGCCTCTAGCTATAGTTTTGATGATATTAGCTTTCATTTTATAAATTAGTTGTTTCTTGCATTATATGTTGTTTGGTCTAGCTTTGCCTTTAGAATTTGTTAAAGCACCCTAGCTTCTGTGTTGTCGTAAGAAAAACACTTGGTGTCTGTCAAAATATGTCTTTACCCTGCATGAATCTATTCATTGATGTCTTAATCGTATCATAAAAGTCTCTGGCTTGATGTGCAACGATTCATGATATCTATGAATCGATTCATGTTGAATCGTATCAATTATCTGTTGAGTCGTATCACTAAAGTCTCTGAATCGATTCACACCGATTATGAATCGTATCAATCTGGGTATTTTGAGTCGATTCAAATCTTGGTTGACACGTATCATTCTTCATCACATTCTCCACTTTTCTTTTTTGTCTTATATGGTCTAAATCGATTCACTCATTAAATGAATCAATTCACACAGTTAGTTTTACTCGAAAATTTACACTTTCACTCCTTCACTATATAAACTATCCTCCTCCTAACTCCAAAATTATTGAATCATTTGCAACTATTCTCTCTAGGTCTCAAAAACACTTTGCACATAAATTCTTCAAGATTAAACACTTTTTCTTATAATCACTTTGTACATTGAGTCACATTGATTTTCTAGGGTGCTAGTAGGGATTGTAAGTTGGTTCTTTCAAGGAAATTGATTGGGCTTCATCAAGGTTCCAAAGAGAAGTGAATAATCTCACTCCACCTCCAAAGGACTTGGACGTAGCATCGAAGGCTCGAGTGAAGAGTTCGAAGGGGTGCACGGGTATTCAAGAATTCGAAGATTCAAGGAGCACCAAATTCAAAGGTTATTTGAAGTTTGGGGGAGTGTTTGCATAGGGGTTGAAGAATTAGTTTTAATTTCAAGGAACTCTTGTAAACACATTGTATTCAACTTTGTTACATAGTGGATGACCTTGGTGAAGGTGTACTTCATCAAGAAGAGTAGACGTAGCTCTAGCGAGGACGAGAAAGAGGAAACTACTCTTAAAATATCAGTGTTATCTCTCTTTCCTTATCCTTTTTACTTTTCATTATTGCATGTGGTTAATTGAATAATTGTTAGGATAATTGCTTTTATTGATCTAAGTAATTTTTCTAATGAAATGATGCATCTTGCATCTGTTTATAAAAAAAAAGATCTAAGTAATTTTTCATTAAAAGTTAACTTAATTCGTTGAATTATGTTTTTACAATTTTGCTTAGATCAATTAAGTGCAAATTCTATCAAATTATTTAATTATATATGCATTGTGTTTTTCAATTGATAGCCTAGTATTTTTGTTCAATTAGGTTTGGTTTGAAATTGTCTAAAAGTTTTGTATATTGTTCAAGGTTTATTAAAGTTTGATTGTGTATAACATTTGTATCGTGAATCTCTCAATTCTAGATTAAATCTTATTGCCCATAGATTTAGTTTTAAATAACATTTTCGTTATTTTGTTTTTAATTATTTTATGTGTATTTATCTGTGCTTGTATGTGATTATTTATCCTTTGATATATTTTCTTGGGTTTAGTGATTAGAAGGGTATTTTGGTCTTTGGTGAGCAAGGGTAAAAAAGTAATTTTGGTCGAGGATCATTTGTAGCGTTTTAAGTGAGGACCAATTGTTTAGAGATTTGTTAGTTGGTAGTGATGATTAGAATTAGTGCCGGTAGTTGCTATTTATTTTATCTTTAGTAAGTTAGAAAACTAGTAAGTGGAATAATTAGAATTGAGCTCAATTAACATTTGGTTGGTTAGGCCCAATGGGTGTGACTATATAATCCAACCTTTAGAGAGAAACTAGGGTTAGAAACATTTGTTCATTTCACAAAGAGGCTAAAGAGGCTAGAGAAAGGGTTGAAGAGGAGAAACTTGGAGAGGGGAAGATTTAGGAGCAAAAGTGAAGCTTAGGACTCAATTGTTGAAGATTAGAGGTAAGGGGGCTAGTCTTCTATCATAATCCCTTTTCTACCCATTTCTCATAAGTGATTAATTAAATAAGTAATTTTGGGAATAAGTGATTATTTGAATTTAAGTGGGTGAATTCATGTTTAGATGTTGATGTTATGAATGTATATGTGATTTGAATGATTAATTGTTGTTGATAAAGAATTCATATGTCAAAAATCATATATGTCAAAAATCATATATTATTGTTGATGAAGTTGTGGTTTGATGAAGTTGGAATGAATTCATGGTTAATTGTTGTTGATGATGTTTTGAAACATATTGTTGATGATTTTGTGTAATGATTATACCTATTGGTGAATTGATGATGATAGTTGTTGTTGTTGATGAATATTTATGAAAGTTTGGTGAATTATTGAATTTTGACAAAATGGTGTTTGAATCTTGAGTTTTGAGCATCATTGAGTGTGTTTTCATGTATATGACCTATAAACATTATTTGGAACGTGTTTTGAGTGTGGAAAGATAAAAAATTGGAGTGTTTGAGAAAAAGGGTTTTGAAATTCAAAGTTTTTTTTCTGGACTGAAGAGCGTTCGCTTAAGCGAGCTCTGAGCGAACCTCAAGCGAGCGTGCCCAGGTCACTTCTGGACACATTTCGCTTGAGCGAGCCGTGAACGAAGCCTAAGCGAACAAGAATGTTGCTTCTGGACAGAGTTCACTTGAGCGAACCGTAAGCGAGCTCCAAGCGAACACGCCCAGGATGCTTCTGAGACTTGGTCGCTTAAGCGAACCAGACTTCGCTTAAGCGAACAGCACCCTGTTCAGCCACACTTGATTTTTCGTTTCGTGTACTTAGGGGCCAATCCGAACTTTTTAAATTGTTTCTTTTGACTTGTTTAATCATTACTTATGTGTTTAATCCTATGGAAACATCATTTGTATGAAATTGGACTTAGTTTTACAAATCGATCCTAATGTTGGAAAAATGTCCAAGAACATTATTTTTCCAAAAACTTGTCTTCTCAAGTGAATGATGTAGGGTCAAATATGTACGTTGTTTATATGATTAAATAAATGGTCTTGAATTATTTCTTTGAGAACTAAAATGTTTTGCTTTGAAAATGGACTATATTTGGAAAAGTGACATTTTGAGACGAACTTTGCAATTTATGAGATTTCATGGTAATTGGCCGGTGAAACGCTCATGTAAGTACACCTTCATTCATATGCAACTAGTGTACTTACTTAGTGGAAGAAATTGAATCGTTGGCTTCGTTTTGGTTCATTAATCTCAATTGTTAAGTTGTGATTCATATCATACTAACTTAGTTGAACATATTCATTGAATTATTTTATTTGGAAATTCTTTCATGAATAATTGTTACGATTATATATGTTGAGTGCATATATGTTGTTGTTGGTGATTATATATGTTATGTGCATATATGTTGTTTGAGATTATATATGTTGTGTGCATATATGTTGTTGGTGATGATATATGTAATGTACATATATGTTGTTGATATATTTTCATTCATGCTATTGGTGATGAATATGTTGGTGTAAGCATGAATTGGAATATGTTGGTGTGGACTTGTGGAATTTGCTTGAAGTATGTTTTGTTTTGGTCGAGTCCTAGTTCACACACACTGTTGTTGTTGGCTTTCATCTCCAATTGTTGTTGTTGAATACTTATGTATTCATTATGCGGGTTGTTATGGTGTGTTTATATGCATCAGGGGCGACGGCCTCGGAGATGAAAGAATTGATACCACACGTATTAGAGTTGGTCTAGACACATTGTACGTTCTAGGAAGAGTCGTGTTTGTTTATGAATTGATATGAATATGTGTTGATGTATTGGAGTGCTTGATGATTGTTGGAATTGGAAATTATGCTTGTGTATTTAATGATGAGTTTGATTATGCTTATGCTTATTTATGAAAGATATAATTATTGATGCATGATTAATCCTATTTATCTTTCTGGTTATGATTGATGTAAAACTAACCCCCAGTGGTCTGTGGTGGACCGCCTACCTATTTGTGTGAATGGGTAGACGGCGTGTAGGATTAGTTGATTGCATTGCTTTGGTGAGTGCTCGAGGATAGCGGAGCTTCCTCCATTTATTTTCGCTCGTTGTGTCTTAGAGGCTCTGATCTAGGACGACGTTTACCTTTATGTTTCAGATTTTCTTTTATCTTGAGTTGTATCTTGTTGAGATTATTTATGTGTTGGATCCATCTTATGGTTGATGACATGGTTTTTTTTGTTGAGATGTATTTGATTTCCGCTGTGAGTATTATGTTGAAACATATTCATGCATGATTACTTGGTGATTATTTGTAGACGTGACGACTATTTCTTATTTATTTATTGAAATCGCATGATTTATCGCTTAAATAGAAATAGGGTGTTACAAGTTGGTATCAGAGCCATGTAGGTCTTGTCCGGACCAAAACCCAGTGAATTACCTGTTGTATTCGAATGGTATGTTTAGTTACCTTCAATGCATGTTGTGTTGTTTTGTTGTTGTTCTTACCTATTGCTTGGTTTTGTTGATTAGAAGAGAGATGGCTGGCGGAAGTGGTAGGAATGATGATGCGATTGCAGCGGCTTTGTCTGCAGTGGCTCAAGCTTTGGCTCAGAATCAAGGGAATGGTGGTCATGGTCAGAAAGACCAAGGAGAAGTGGGGGAGCGAAGGCTTGATCGTTTCATGAGAAACAAACCGCCGACGTTCAAGAGAAGGTTCAATCCGGAAGGAGTTTTGACTTGGATGGAAAGCATGGAGAGGATATTCTGTGCTGTGGTGACTAATGATGACCAAAAGGCGAGGTTGGCTACTCATATGCTTGCTGAGGAGGCTGAGTATTGGTGGACTAGTACCAAGAGGAGGATTGAGGCTAGTTGTAACAACCCGATTTTTGTTATTTAGTTTTTAATTAGTTTATGTGTATTTATGTATGTGTGTTTGTGATTATTTACCCTTTGATGAATTTTCTCTAGTTTAGTGATTAGGAGGGTATTTTGGTCTTTTGGCGAGTAAGGGTAAAATAGTAATTTTGGTCAATAATTAATCGTAGCGTTTTTTGTGAGAACCGGTTGTTTAGTGATTTATTAATTAGTTGTAGTAATTAGAACTAGAGTCGGTAGTTGCTAATTATTTTATTGTTAGTACGATAGAAAACTAGTAAGTGGCGTAATTAGAAATGAGTCCAATTATTATTTTAGGGGTTAGGCCCAATGGGTATGGATATATATTTCAACTTAGAGAGAGAACTAGGGTTTACAAACTTTATTCATTTCAAAGAGGCAAGGAGGCTAGAAAAGGATTGGAGAGAAAACTTGGAGAGGGGATGAACTTGGAGCTAGAGTTAAGCCTAGGAATCTCTTGTAGAAGATTAGAGGTAAGGGGGATAAACTTTAATCATAATCTCTTTTTCTACCCCTTTCTCAATAAGTGATTATTCAATTAAGTGCTTTTGAAAATAAGTGATTATGTGAAATTTAGTGAATGAATTCATGTTTCATTGTTGATGATATGTTTGTACATGTGAATTGATTAATTAAGTGTTGTTGATATTGAATTCATGTGTCAAAAATCATATGTATGAATATGTTGTGTTTTTGTGAAAAATGAGGAATAATGAAGTTGTGGATTGATGGAGTTGGAATGAATTCATGCATAATTGTGTTGATGATGTTTGAAAACATGCTGTTGATGAATTGGTATGATGAATATGCCATTGGTGAATTGATGATGAAAGGTTTTGGTGATGTTGAATAATTTTGAAAGTTTGGTGAAATTTTGAATTGAGACAAAATGATGTTTGATTCATGAGTTTTGAGCATTCTTGTGTATGTGTTTATGTACATGACCTATAAACTTTATTTGGGACGTGTTTTGAGTGTGGAAGGATCAAAATTGGAGTGTTTGGGAAAAGGGTTTTGAAATTCGAAGTTTTTTTTTCTGAACACATGAGTGTTTGCTTAAGCGAGCCTTAAGCGAAGTTCAAGCGAGCGTGCCCAGGTCGCTTTTGGACACAGTTCACTTGAGTGAGCTGTGAGCAAACAAGAATATTGCTTCTGGACTGAGTTTGCTTGTGCGAACCGTAAGCGAGCTCCAAGCGAACACGCCCAGGATGCTTCTGAGACCTGGTCGCTTAAGCGAACCAGTCTTCGCTTAAGCGAACCATACCCTGTTCAGCCACACTTGATTTTTTCGTTTCGTGTACTTGGGAACCAATCCTAACTTTCTAAATGGTTTCTTTTGATTTATTTAATCATTACATGTGTACCTAATCTTTTGGAAACATTATTGGTATGGATTTGGACTTAATTTCATAAATTGTTCATAACGTTTGGAAAATCGTCCAAGAACACGATTTTCCGAAAACTTATTTTCTCAAAGACAATGATGTGGGATTACTTACATATGCTGTCTAGATGATTAAATAAATGTTCTTGAACTATTTCTTTGAGAACTAGAATGTCTTACTTTGAAAATGGACTATGTTTTGAAAAGTAACATTTTGAGACGAACTTTGCGAATTTTGAGAATTCATAGTATTTGGCCGATGAAATACTTATGTGAGTATACCTTCACTCATATGTGATTAGTATACTTCCTTAGTAGAGGCAATTGAATCATTTTGATTTCGTTTTGGTTCATTGGTCTAAATTGTTAAAGTAGTGAATCATATCATACGAAACTAGTTGAAAATACATTCATTGAGCTTTTCTACTTTGAAATTCTTCCGTGAATGAGATTGAATGTGAATACATGTTGATTGGTGATTATATATGTTGAGTGCATATATGTTGATTGGTGATTATATATGTTGAGTGCATATATGTTGACGGTGATTATATATGTTGTTGGTGAAATCTTTTACATGCGATTGGTGGTGAATTGTTGGTGTAAGCATGTATTGGGATATAATTGGTGTGGACTTGTGAAATTACATGAAGTATGTATTGTTGTTGTCGAGTCCTAGTTCATACACAGTTGGTTTGGTGACTTTCATCTCCATGTTGGTGATTGGATACTTATGTATTCATTATTCGGGGTGTTTATTCGGGGTGATATGATGTGTTTATATGCATCGGGGCGACGGCCTCGGAGATGAAAGAAATTTGGTACCTCACATAGTTGAGTCGGTCTAGTCACATTGTATGTTTCTAGGAAGAGTCATGTTTGTTTATGAGCTTGGTGCGAATACGTGTTGGTACTTTGTGTGCTTGATGATTGTTGTAATTGGAACCTTGTGCTTGGATATTCATTGTTGAGAATGTTTGAGTTCATCATTATTTATGCAAGATATTATTAAGATGCATGTTTAATCCTGTTCGTTTTTTATTATGATTAATGTAAGACTAACCCCAAGTGGTCTTGGTGGACCGCCTACCAATTTGTATGAATGGGTAGACGGCGTGCAGGATTAGTGATCACATTGCTTTTGGTGAGTGCTTGTGGTAGTGGAGCTTCATCCTTTTATGTTGCTCGTCGTGTCTTAGAGGCTCTGATCTAGGACGGCGTCGTTTTTATATTTTGGGATTTTATTCTATCTTGAGTTGTATCTTGTGAAGATTATTTATGTTGTTGAATTTATCTTATGTTGATGACATGGCATTGTTGAGTTGTATTTGATTCCGCTGTGACTTTATGTTGGAGTTACTTTCATGCATGACTATGTTGGTGATTATTCGTAGAAGTGACGACTATTTCTTATGTATTTATTTAAATTGCATGATTTATTGCTTAATTAGAAATAGGGCGTTACACTAGTGGTGATGCTATCACTTGGGTGAGATTCAAGAATGAGTTATTGAAGAAGTACTTTCCGAAAGATTTGAGAAACAAGAAGGAAGCTGAGTTCTTGAACTTGAAGAAAGGAAACATGTCTGTTGCTGAGTACGCTGCTAACTATGAGGAGCTTTCGAGGTTTTGTCCTTACATCAATGTGGAAGATGCTATGGTTTCTAAGTGTGTGAAGTTTGAGAATGGTTTGAGGCCGGAGATCTATCAGTACATCTGTTTCCATGAGATTAGAGATTTTGACACTTTGGTGCACAAGTGTCGTATGTTTTATGATGCCGAGAAGGCTAAGATGAATTACTACAAGGTTGTGAGTGACAAGAAAGGAAAGGGCCATGGAAATGGGAAACCGTACAACAAGGATAAGGGCAAGAGGAAAGATGATGGTGGAGGCTCCAAGGTGAATGTGGCGGAAGTCAAGTGCTTCAAGTGTGGTGTCTTTGGTCATTTTGCTAGTGATTGTAAGAAGGGAGATAGTTGCTTCAAGTGTGGTCAGAAGGGTCACAAAGCTTTTGAATGCAAGAAGGACATTACTTGTTACAATAGTGGTGAAGTGGGTCATTTGAGTACTAAGTGTACTAAGCCGAAGAAGGCGGCGGGTAAGGTGTTTGCTTTGAATGCGGAGGAAGTGGAGCAGCCGAATAATCTCATCCGAGGTATGTGTTTTATCAATAGTACTCCTTTGATTGCAATTATTGATACTGGTGGTACGCATTCTTTTATCGCGAGTAGTTGTGTTGAGCGTTTGGGCTTTGTTGTGACTCCGTTGTTGCGTGGTATGGTCATCGATACCCCGGCCAATGGCTCGGTGACTACTTCCTTGGTGTGTGCTAAGTGTCCCGTTAATTTTGGTTGTGTTGACTTGGAGCTAGATATGGTTTGTTTACCGTTGAAGCATATGGATGTGATTTTTGGAATGGATTGGATGTTGAATTTTGGTGTTAACATAAATTGTTTAACCAAGAGTGTGACATTCTCTAAGCCGGTGGAAGATATAGGTGGGAAGTTCTTGACCACGAAACAAGTGAAGAAGTCCTTAGATGGTGAAGCTAGTGTGTTTATGATGTTTGCTTCTTTGAAGGAAATTGGTGAGAAAGACATTGACGATTTGCCGGTAGTGCAAGAGTTTCTAGAAGTGTTTCCGGATGACATTATCGACTTACCACTGGAGAGGAAAGTTGAGTTTGCAATTGATTTGGTACCACGAACAAGTCCTATTTCGATTGCGCCGTATCGGATGTCTGCATCAGAGTTGGGAGAATTGAAGAAGCAGTTGGAAGACATGCTTGGGAAGAAGAAAGGATGGTAGTATGAGGTTATGTGTGGATTATCGGCAGTTGAACAAGGTGACTATCAATAATCGGTATCCGCTTCCGAGGATTGATGATTTGATGGATCAGTTGGTTGGTGCGGAAGTGTTTAGCAAGATTGATTTGAGATCAAGATATCATCAGATAAGAGTGAAGGCGGAAGACATATCTAAAACTGCGTTCAGGTTGAGGTATGGTCACTATGAATATTCTGTGATGCCATTTGGTGTGACTAATGCGCTAGGTGTTTTCATGGAGTATATGAATCGGATTTTCCATCCTTACTTGGATCAGTTTGTGGTGGTGTTCATAGATGATATTTTGGTGTATTCGAAGTCAGAGGAGGAGCATGCCGAGCATTTGAGGATTGTGTTGCAAGTCTTGAAGGAGAAGCAGTTGTTTGCTAAGTTGTCGAAGTGTGAGTTTTGGTTGCGAGAAGTGAGTTTTCTTGGTCATGTGATTTCGAAGGGTGGCATTGTGGTGGATCCGTCGAAGATTGATGCGGTGATGCAGTGGGAATCGTCGAAGTCTGTTTTTAAAGTTAGAAGTTTTCTTGGTTTGGCAAGTTACTATCAGAGGTTCATTGAGGGATTCTCTAAGTTGGCGTTGCCATTGACGCAGTTGACTCTGAAAGGGCAAGCCTATGTTTGGGATTCTAAGTGTGAGAGTAGTTTCCTTGAGTTGAAGAAGAGGTTGACTTTAGCGCCTGTGTTGATTTTGCCGAATCTGAAGGAATCGTTTGTTGTGTATTGTGATGCTTCGAAGATGGGTCTAGGTGGTGTGTTAATGCAGAATCGTCAGGTTGTAGGTTATGCATCGAGGCAGTTGAAAGTGCATGAAAAGAATTATTCGACTCATGATTTGGAATTAGCGCCTATTGTGTTTGTGTTGAAGATTTGGAGGCATTACCTGTATGGTTCTAGATTTGAGGTGTTCAGTGATCATAAGAGTTTGAAGTATTTGTTTGACCAGAAGGAGTTGAATATGACGCAGAGACGGTGGTTGGAATTTCTTAAGGATTATGATTTTCAGTTGAGCTATCATCCATGAAAGGCGAATGTGGTGGCAGATGCTTTGAGTAGGAAGTCTTTGCATATGTTTGCTTTGATGGTTAAGGAATTAGAGTTGATCGAGCAGTTTCGAGATTTGAGTTTGGTTTGCGAGTTGATACCCGGAAGTGTGAAGTTGGGAATGTTGAAGTTGACAAGTAACATTTTGGAAGAGATCAAGGGTGGTCAGAAAGAGGATTTGGAACTTGTAGATCGTGTGGTGTTGGTTAACCAAGGTAAAGGTGTGGATTTCAGATTAGACCAGAATGGTGTCTTGATGTTTCGTGATCGAGTGTGTGTGTCGGATGTGCCCGAACTCAAGAAGCGTATTTTGGAGGAAGGTCATCGGAGTAGTTTGAGTATTCATCTAGGAGCGACAAAGATGTATCAGGATTTGAAGAGATTGTTTTGGTGGCCTGGAATGAAGAAGGATATAACAGAGTTTGTGTATGCTTGTTTGGTTTGTCAGAAGTCGAAGATTGAACATTAGAAACCGTCGGGTTTGATGCAGCCGTTGTTTGTGTCTGAGTGGAAGTGGGATAGTATCTCTGTGGATTTTGTTGGAGCTTTGCCGAAGACTGTGAAGGGTTTTGATTCGATTTGGGTGGTCGTTGATCGATTGACGAAGTCAGCGCATTTTTTTCCTATCAAGACCGGTATGTCTGTGGCGAGGTTAGCTGAGATCTACATTGAGCAAGTTGTCAGGTTGCATGGTATTCCTTCTAGCATTGTGTCAGATCGAGATCCGAGTTTACTTCTAAGTTTTGGGAGAGTTTGCAAGCTGCTTTGGGAACTAAGTTGAGGTTGAGTTCTGCTTATCATCCTCAGACTGATGGTCAGACGGAGAGGACTATTCAGAGTTTGGAAGACTTGTTGAGAGCTTGTGTTTTGGAGCAAGGTGTCAGTTGGGTCGAATGTTTACCGTTGATTGAGTTTACTTATAACAACAATTTTCATTATAGTATCGGGATGGCAACGTTTGAGGCTTTGTATGGGCGGAGGTGTAGGACGCCGTTGTGTTGGTTTGAGTCAGGTAAAAGTGCTTTGTTAGGACCGGATGTTGTGCAAGAGACGACTGAGAAAGTCAAGATGATTCAAGAGAAGATGAAGGCGTCTCAGAGTTGGCAGAAGAGTTATCATGATAAGAGGAGGAAGGACATTGAGTTTCAGGTTGGTGAACATGTGTTTTTGAGGGTGAACCCCGTAACCGGTGTTGGTCGTGCTTTGAAGTGCCGGAAGTTGACACCGCATTTTGTTGGACCGTTTGAGATTGTGGAGAAGGTTGGAGCTGTAGCGTATCAGATTGCGTTACCGCCGTCGTTGTCGAATCTTCATGATGTGTTTCATGTGTCCCAGTTGCGGAAGTATGTGTATGATGAGTCTCATGTGATTCAAGTGGACGAGTTGGAGGTAAGAGATAATTTGACGGTTGAGACTTGGCCTGTTAGAATTGAAGACCGTGAGGTGAAGCATTTGAGGGGCAAGGATATCGTTTTAGTGAAGGTGATTTGGGTTGGACCAACTGGCGAGAGTACTACTTGGGAATCGGAGAGTAGGATGAAGGATTCGTACCTGGAGTTGTTTCCTTCAGATAATTTTCGAGGACGAAAATTCTTTTAGGGGGGAGAGTTGTAACAACCTGATTTTTCGTTATTTAGTTTTTAATTATTTTATGTGTATTTATTTGTGCTTGTATGTGATTATTTATCCTTTGATGTATTTTCTTGGGTTTAGTGATTAGAAGGGTATTTTGGTCTTTGGTGAGCAAGGGTAAAATAGTAATTTTGGTTGAAGATCATTTATAACGTTTTAAGTGAGGACCGATTGTTTAGAGATTTGTTAGTTGGTAGTGATGGTTAGAATTAGTGCTGGTAGTTGCTATTTATTTTATCTTTAGTAAGTTAGAAAACTAGTAAGTGGAATAATTAGAATTGAGCCCAATTAACATTTGGTGGGTTAGGCCCAATGGGTGTGACTATATAATTCAACCTTTAGAGAGAAACTAGGGTTAGAAACATTTGTTCATTTCTCAAAGAGGCTAGAGAAGCTAGAGAAAGGGTTGAAGGGGAGAAACTTGGAGAGGGGAAGATTTGGTAGCAAAAGTGAAGCTTAGGACTCAATTGTTGAAGATTAGAGGTAAGGGGGCTAGTCTTCTATCATAATCCCTTTTCTACCCATTTCTCATAAGTGATTAATTAAATAAGTGATTTTGGGAATAAGTGATTATTTGAATTTAAGTGGGTGAATTCATGTTTAGATGTTGATGTTATGAATGTATATGTGATTTGAATGATTAATTGTTGTTGATAAAGAATTCATATTTCAAAAATCATATATGTGGGTGTGTTGTGTTTTTGTGAAAAATTAATGAATGATGAAGTTGTGGTTTGATGAACTTGGAATGAGTTCATGGTTAATTGTTGATGATGTTTTGAAACATGTTGTTGATGATTTGGTGTAATGATTATACCTATTGGTGAATTGATGATGAAAGTTGTTGTGGTTGATGAATATTTATGAAAGTTTGGTGAATTATTGAATTTTGACAAAATGGTGTTTGAATCTTGAGTTTTGAGCATCATTGAGTGTGTTTTCATGTATATGACCTATAAACATTATTTGGAACGTGTTTTGAGTGTGGAAATATCAAAAATTGGAGTGTTTGGGAAAAAGGGTTTTGAAATTCGAAGTTTTTTTTTTCTGGACTGAAGAGCGTTCACCTAAGAGAGCTCTGAGCGAACCTCAAGCGAGCGTGCCCAGGTCACTTCTGGACACAGTTTGCTTGAGCGAGCCGTGAGCAAAGCCTAAGCAAACAAGAATGTTGCTTCTGGACAGAGTTCGCTTGAGCGAATCGTAAGCGAGCTCCAAGCGAACACGCCCAGGATGCTTCTGAGACCTGGTCGCTTAAGCGAACCAGACTTTGCTTAAGCGAATAGCACCCTGTTTAGCCACACTTGATTTTTCGTTTCGTGTACTTGGGGGCCAATCCGAACTTTCTAAATTGTTTCTTTTGACTTGTTTAATCATTACTTATTTGTTTAATCCTATGGAAACATCATTTGTATGGAATTGGACTTAGTTTTACAAATCGATCCTAAAGTTGGATAAAATGTCCAAGAACATTATTTTTCTGAAAACTTGTCTTCTCAAGTGAATGATGTAGGATCAAATATGTATGCTGTTTATATGATTAAATAAATGGTCTTGAATTATTTCTTTGAGAACTAAAATCTTTTGCTTTGAAAATGGACTATATTTGGAAAAGTGACATTTTGAGACGAATTTGCGATTTATGAGATTTCATGGTAATTGGCCGGTGAAATGCTCATGTAAGTACACCTTCATTCATATGCAACTAGTGTACTTACTTAGTGGAGGCAATTGAATCGTTGGCTTCGTTTTGGTTCATTAATCTCAATTGTTAAGTTGTAATTCATATCATACTAACTTAGTTGAAAATATTCATTGAATTATTTTATTTGGAAATTCTTTCATGAATAATTGTTATGATTATATATGCTGAGTGCTTATATGTTGTTGTTGGTGATTATATATGTTATGTGCATATATGTTGTTTGAGATTATATATGTTGTGTGCATATATGTTGTTGGTGATGATATATGTAATGTACATATATGTTGTTGATATATTTTCATTCATGCTATTGGTGATGAATATGTTGGTGTAAGCATGAATTGAAATATGTTGGTGTGGACTTGTGGAATTTGCATGAAGTATGTTTTGTTCTGGTCGAGTCCTAGTTCACACACACTGTTGTTGTTGGCTTTCATCTCCAATTGTTGTTGTTGAATACTTATGTATTCATTATGCGGGTTGTTATGGTGTGTTTATATGCATCAGGGGCGACGGCCTCGGAGATGAAAGAATTGATACCACACGTATTAGAGTTGGTCTAGACACATTGTACGTTCTAGGAAGAGTCATGTTTGTTTATGAATTGATGTGAATATGTGTTGATGTATTGGAGTGCTTGATGATTGTTGGAATTGGAAATTATGCTTTTGTATTTAATGATGAGTTTGATTATGCTTATGCTTATTTATGCAAGATATAATTATTGATGCATGATTAATCCTGTTTATCTTTCTGGTTATGATTGATGTAAAACTAACCCCCAGTGGTTTGTGGTGGACCGCCTACCTATTTGTATGAATGGGTAGATGGCGTGCAGGATTAGTTGATTGCATTGCTTTGGTGAGTGCTCGAGGATAGCGGAGCTTCCTCCATTTATTCTCGCTCGTTGTGTCTTAGAGGCTCTGATCTAGGACGTCGTTTACCTTTATGTTTCGGATTTTCTTTTATCTTGAGTTGTATCTTGTTGAGATTATTTATGTGTTGGATCCATCTTATGGTTGATGACATGGTTTTTTTGTTGAGATGTATTTGATTTCCGCTGTGACTATTATGTTGAGTCATATTCATGCATGATTACTTGGTGATTATTCGTAGACGTGACGACTATTTCTTATTTATTTATTGAAATTGTATGATTTATCGCTTAAATAGAAATAGGGCGTTACAACCCCCTATAGATTACAAACTAATTAGCCATATAGATCAACACCGTATACACGTAATGTGCTTAAAATCATTTCCCAAGACTCAAACACACCATTTAGGCTCTTTTCACAATAACACAAGACAACTTATACTCAATTAACCATAGTTTTCACTTAATTCAACAAAACTTCAACAATAACAACTTAATTCAACCAAACATGCCTTAGACAAAATCCAGCAAAATAATTTCACTACTTTCACTTACCCAATAACATAGCAAAAAGATTAAACATAATTTCAACATCATTCATCAACAACTTCATGAAATCTATGAATTTAAGCTAAAAACTCAAGTATATCAACTTATTAACATCAACTTTATGTTCTCATGCAACAACAACAAGTTTATAACACTTTTCTCATATACAAAACAACCATCATCAATTGAGCACGAGATTAACTTAAATTCTCATCAAACTCATGAAAACATTAATAACACAATTAAGCTAAAACCATATAATTGCTCATAAACCAATATGAAGAACATAATCTTTTTTCCCCTTACCTCTAACTCCACAATGCGATAAGCTACTTTCCCAACCCTCTCTATAATCTCATATAGACCAAATAAACACGGTGACAACTTCTTAGACTTCAAAGCACAACCAACACCGGTCACAGGGTTAATTCTCAAAAACACATTATCTCCAACTTGAAACTCAATAACCTTCTTCTGCTTATCATGACAACTCTTCTGCCTACTCTAAGATGCCTTCATCTTCTCCTAAATCAACGTAACTTTTTTCGTAGTTTGCTGAACACAATTGTGTTCTACACCTCCTTCCATACAATGTAACAACCTGCTTTTAGCTAGAATTATTTTATTTATTTATTATATGTAATTATATGTGTTTGTATGTGCTTATTTTACTTTTTGTGTATTTGATTTGGGATTGGTGGATTTTTAGCCTATAAGGGTATTTTAGTCATTTGGGGGGTTAAGGGTATTTTGGTCATATTTAGGACTGAGGATATTTTTGTAATTTTGGAGTGAAAGTAATTAAGTAATTTTAGAATAAGGATTTATTTTAGTCTTTCGAGGTCAATAATTATTTTTGGTAAGTTACTAGTAAGTTGGGTAATTATTTAGAGATGCTAATTATTCGATGTTTTAACGGTTTAATGAGTAACTTTTTAGAAAATAGTTGTAAGAGTTTTGAGGCCCAATTAGAATTAGAATTAACCTAACCCATTTTGGTGATATAAAAAGATAACTCTTATGAGAAAATTAGGTTAAGCTATTCATTATTCATTTTACAAACATTAAGAGGTAGAAAGAGAAAATAGATCACAAGCTTCGAGAATAGAGAAAGGGGTTAGAGAGAAGAACAAGAGCTTTAAGAGGAAGCTAGGAGCTTGAATAATTATCAAGGAGAGTGAAGCCATAGTTGGTGTTTGGGAGACCTAGAGGTAAGGGGGATAGAATCCTTTCGTCAATTAAGCTCTAACTTCATCTTTTCAATTATGGGTAATAAGTGATTATTGTTAATTATGACTTTTTGTGCTCTTAATTCATGTGAAATTATGGGTATGTTCAATTTGATGGAATTGATATGTTTATGTGCTTAAAGTCATAGTTGTTGTTGGTAATAAGTTGTTTTGGTGATTTTTGCTTAATTGAATGAAAACCATGAATTGATGAGTGATTATTGTTGGAACATGTTTAAATTCATTTCATAAATGATTGTATATATTTGTATGGTGTTGGAGTTTGAATTGACGTGGTTGTTTGTGAAGTTTGAATGAAAATGGGAAATTGTGGATTTTTGGTTAAAAATGAACTAGGTGATGATTTTGATGTGAATTAAGGTTTTGATTTCATGTTTGTGGTATTTTTGATTGCCTTTAAATGTATGTTAACTAATAAACTAGTTTTGGGGACGAATTTGGGACAAAGGGGATCAAAACCTGGATTTTTGAAGGGAAAAGTGATGGGTTCCCAAGAGGGAAACCCAAGAATAGGGTTGTTGTTGCGAGTTGCACAGTACAGAACACCATGTTTTGGGTGTTCTGTGTGCTTGGGGGTCGATCCGGACTTTACGAAATGATTCTTTTGATGGATTTAACTGTCGTTACCCTTTCTAAACATTTGAAAACATCAAATGAATTGGATTGAACTTGATTTTATGAATTGAATTGGAATTCATTTGAAAATGTTCAAGAACATGAGATTTTCCGAAAATCATTTTTCTCAAGTGAAATGCTTGGATTAAGGTTCATTTTCTGTAGCAATGCTTTTTAAAATGGTTTTAAAAGGTGTGTGTGAACTTTGACTTGCTCTTACTTTAAAAAATGGAATTCTTTTTGAAAAGTGGTAAAATGAGAAGAACTTAGAAATTTTTTGGAATTAATCGAAATCAAGCTAGGATGTGGATATGTATGAGTTGATGTAACAACATGTGATGTGCGTATATGCTTTGTTGAGGTGTTTGAACATGAAAGATTTGTCTTTGGTAAATTACTTAGAAAAAGATAAATTTTGCGAAAATATACGAACTTTGTCAAATTGAGGTTTTAAGATGGAATAGCTTGTAATTGGCTTTGACCCTTTGTATTCATGATGATATGATTAAATAAAAATTAATCAATGACGATTGGGTGTTTAAGATGTTGATTGCCATGATATGGTTAATTGTCCGTCTTTTATGTGAAATGTGACTTTGAAACTTTATCATTTCTTTAAGGTGATTATGATGATGAATATGTTGAAGTTTGATGATGATTATGAAGATGATTATGTTGATGTTTAATGATGATTAAGATGATGATTCTAATGATGATGATTTATTAATGGTAATGAATTTTTACATGCAAAATGGTGATGATATTGCCAATGAAAGAATGTATGTAAAATGTTGATGTTGATGATGATGATTTGTTGGTGAACGTGCATTATTGAGTCATATGTTCACGCACTCTTAATTCGGATATTTATATCCATATTGACGATGACTCAGATATTTATATCCATATTGGCAATGACTCAGATATTTATATCCATATTGGCGATGACTCGAATACTTTGTATTCATATTGGCAATGATAATGATATTGTTGTATGTTGAGGTGACGACCTTGGTGATGACCGGTACCACATGCATATAGAGTCGTGTCTATAGCGCATTGCATACAATTGATAAGTGTCATACTTATGTGCTTGGTGTATATGTGCATTGGTGAAACTTAGAGATTTATGTACTTGGTGAAATTTGATGAATATGTGAAGATGTGAAAGTGTACTTGTTATATTGTTATGCTTGTATGCTTGATGTTTAATAATGATGTTGAATTCATTGTGAATTATTTTAAAATAAATGTCATTAATCATTTGAAATTAATAATTTCGTTCACTCATTTGGTTATGCTTTAATTGTTGGATGATATCTAACCCCCAATGTTCGTTTGGTTGACCGCCTGCCTATTTGTATGAATGGGTAGACGACTTGCAGGATTAGTTTGCTTTTCTTGGTGAGTATTTGCTTGAGGACTAGCATGGATGCTTCCTCGTTTCTTTGCTTTGGAGTGTTAGTGTCAGGCTCTGATTATGATGTTTGTTTGTTGTTATTTTTGTTTTATGACTTTATGAGATTTACCTATCAGTATGTTGAGATTGAGATTTTATATTTTGGTGATGTATTATGAGATATGTGGCATGGTGTTGGCTAGTAATTTCGACAGGCTCATTTAATATGGTCGACACTTAGTTGACCTTTAACTTTACAGGGATTGAAGGCTTTCGCATTGTAACTTAAGGATTTCGAAAACAGGTCAAGACTAGTGTGCGTGATCAAGAGTTCGACAGAACAAGGCCAAGCACGCAATTTCTTGGAAGATAAGCAATCAAGGGGGGAAATTTCGATTTCAAGTTCAAAGGAAGTTTCCTAAGTGGAAACGTGGGGACAAGCGGTTGTCCAAGATGGAGGAAGTGTTGATCATGGGAGTAGTGCTTTCCCAATTATTTACTTTATGTATAAATAAAAGTTTTCCAGTCGGAAAATGGGTCCCAAATCATTTATAGAAATTCTACAATACTCATACTACTGGCGCATAGAGAAACGAGTTACACAGAATGTGTGTAAACTGATTTGTGGACCACTTTACTTTTAATGCAATGCATTTTACATTTTCTTTAAGTTTATGCGTTTAAACTTTGACCCTTTTATCTTCGATTATGCTTTTCTTTTAATCGCAAACTCAAACCTGTCAAGAGACAGTCCCTTTTTTACTCTAAAAATCTGTCCTGCTCTCTAAGTAACTTGAGTGCATTTCGTGGCCTTTTTCAAAACGTTTTCGATCAAAACCTTTGCACAACTTGTCCTGAGATTTCTAGTTCGGTCTCGCTTGTAATAATCAGAACTATCCCGTAGTTTACCAAAAACACCGGTAAACAAATTGGCACACCTAGTGGGACCCTGTTTGTGCAATTGATTTTCAAAACTTTTTCATAAAAAACTTTTTTCAAAACACATCTCTGAGAGATCCATTTTTAGAATTTCGTTACTATTTCCGGGTAATTTTATTTCTAAAAACACCAAGTTTTCTGTATATGCATTTGAGAAGTGGTAAATCTTGAAATATTTGAGTTTGATGTTGTTTTTGAAGAATGATGGATGAATGAATCTTGGATCATATGTATGAAATATTGAGTAAGGTTAGTTATAAAAAATTGTTTGAAAAATAGAGAACATGAAAGAAAAAAAAATGAAATACAATTATACAAAGTTCTAGGAAATATTTTGTGAGAATATGAATATTTTTTAATTGAATTTTTAAACAAACAAATCAACCGAACCAATCCAAACTGATTAGTTTGGTTCAGTTTCATTTTTGAAAAACAGTGAAAACCGAACCAATCCAAACTGATGAATGTTTCATCAGTTCAGAAATTTTTTTGACTAAAAATCAATCCAAACCGAACCGTTACACCTCTATAGGCATTGGAGTTGATTTGAAGTATGTAAAATGCGGGTTGATACATAGCTTCTGCAGGACATAAATATGCGGGTTGATTATGTCAGTGGATTCATTAACGGTAAAATTATCTCCAAAATCCTATGATACAAATGTATCTTGAGGTGACGATCTCGGTGTTGACTTGGTACCACATGCATCTAGAAGAGTCTAGAACATTGCATGCACTTATTATTTGGAGAGTCGTGTCATAATTGAATATGTGACTTGGTGCATTTGTGCAATGGTGAAATTTGGTGAATGTAACACCCTGTTTTCCCAACATAAAATAAATATAAAGAATATCAGAGTTTTTCATCATAAACGGAGCATCACATTCAACTTACAAAATTCCACAATATAAATGGAATAAAAGTACTATTTATTAAAACAATCTGTCTTTATAAAAATCCAATAATCATGCAGCGGAATAGTTTTTAACATCTTATAACAACTTTTGGCTCTTAAAGGTCACAACATCAATATCTTAAATAGTTCTCATGAAATTAGTTCAACATCATTAAAAAGGAAATACATAACAAGGAAACATGCAATAAAACAATCCCCATCTCGTTACGTATCAGAGCATCCTAGACGACACGACGAAGATTACTCACAACTGCACTATTTTTTGTTACCTGCAAGTTACTCATACGAAGAGCAACATTTCCAAGCAGAAGGGGTGAGATTTCACATTCATTAATAGCAGGTAACAATTCATAAAAGGTAATCAACAATACATACAACCAGCATTAATTAAACATCACATAAATCATCATTTAATAAAAGTAAAAAAACAACAAAAACATCATCAACGACAACAACAACATCATCAACAACAACAACAACATCATCAGCAACAACAACAACTTCTCAATAATCATCATTTATATTATGCAATGACGACTCTACAATGCAACGACAACAACAACTCATCTTAACAACACATTGACTCGACAATGCAATATGCATGTGGTACCATCAGGGCATAAGCCCCCATCGCTAAAGGTCAAATAGGACCTGTCAGGCATTAAGCTCTCATCGCTAAGGTCAAAAAGGACATTTCAGGCATTAAGCCCCCATCGCTAAGATCATAAAAGGACCTGTCAGGCATTAAGCCCCCATCGCTAAGGTCATAAAAGGACCTGTCAGGTATTAAGCCCCCATCGCTGACTATGCTATGCAACAACACGACTCAATGCAACGACACGACTCAAATGCAACGACACCATCTTAAAACAACAACATCAACTTCATAATTCAATATTAAATCACGAACAACACCATATAGCATCATATTCATCAATCAAATATACTCACATAAAACCAACTTAGATTCATTAAAACATAGGTTAAATACTCATAAACACCTTAATTAAACTCCTAGTACACAAGCTTGAAGTTTAGAAACAATCCATAAGTTTTGGATTAATTTCCATAAAATTTCACTAAGACCTCCCTGGAGTATTTTCATCATAACTCAAAAATTAAGAATAATTTTCAAGTCAAACCAAAGCCACTGGAAAGCTAACTCAATTATCTACAACTTTTATGTTTAAACCAAAAGCCAGTTCGAAACAATAATGGGTGAAAAAGACGCAAGAACGTGAAACAGGCGATGCTATAACTGTGCAGCTTGCGAGGCGAGTAGGTTTACTCGCTGTGGCGAGTTGCGACAGATAACTCTACGGGAATAGACCAATTTTCACCCCAAAAACCCTAATTTCATCAACCCAAATCCCCAAATTGATAGGAAACTCTACCTATGATTATTCTACAGCTTAGACATCACTTATCTACGTTAATTCATGAAATTCATACACTTTCTACCATCTTTATTGATTTTAAC
This sequence comes from Medicago lupulina, assembly GCA_958299785.1. Classification (NCBI taxonomy): domain Eukaryota; kingdom Viridiplantae; phylum Streptophyta; class Magnoliopsida; order Fabales; family Fabaceae; genus Medicago; species Medicago lupulina. The sequence continues at coordinate 60,210,052 of OY283139.1, read as the reverse complement.
CTAATTTCCCAAATTCTTAAAAACTACAACAACGATTAATTTCTATGAATTACAACTTGATATTAATGAAGGTTAGTCCCACCCTTACCTTAGATTGGTTTCTGAAATCAACAACAACGTTCTTCTTTACTAGGGTTCTCTCTGAGTTCTCCTCTTTCTCCTCTTTTCTCCAAAAATTGAACGTGTTATGTTTTCTAAACTCTTACAGACTCTTAACCTAATTTATAATTACTCTTCTCACCAAAAACTACTCTCTTCCCTATTATCTTATTATTTCTAATAATATTATACTTCTCCCCCACTTAACAATAATCATAATAATACACCAAATAACAAATATATCTCCACACAAAATAACATATATATTTCTATACTAGATAACATATATATTTCCACACAAAATAACATATATATTTCTACACAAAATAAAAAATATATATTTTTACACCAAATAACACATATTAGCATATTTCATCAAAATATATATTATAAATCAAATAATAATACACTAAAAATACAATAAATTAATAAAATATTAAATATTAAAAGTAGGGCGTTATACTGAACGTTGTGATTATATGAATTGGTGGATTTTGTTGATGATTGAGAATATTAGAACCAGGCTCTAATTGTGTGTCTTACTTGCTTGTGCTTATACACTTGATAAATCAAATTGATGATAACTATTTTGGTAATTGATGACATGTTGTCATTACGTAATTTTTATGTAATTATTATCACATTTTGGAGTTCACAAGGCAACTTAAGCAGCAAGAAAAGCAAGATAACTGAAGAAAATGCAAAGTATCAAAACGTGTCACGATTTGTCTCGAATGTCCCAATTGTTACAAATGTTCTCTAGCTCCTTTACAAAAGAATTGTTGTTCCATAGGTGAAAATGGATTTAAATTATGCTTTAACTTTCGTAGGAGTGCCTAACTCAAATTTTGTGTAGCCTACTTATCCAAATATTATCCCACCTTCACATAAGCCCCGTTATAACCCGGAAAGACCTCAAAGTGTGTATTGACATTGATTTTGATTGACGTTTAGAAACTTTTCAAGCGTATGGTAATATGTAGTCTTGCATGTGATTGACTGTGAACCCTTATCATATTGTTGCATGGAGTTATGTATTGGTGGATGCATTCAAGTCAAACTAGCTCATCTTTAGCTAGTAGGGAGATGAACTTTTGGTTACTATCGCTTGATCAGGTACTTGTTATTTTACTGTCAATTGTCAATTTTGCATATAAATTCCTTGAGGGCAAGGAATGCTTCAAGTTTGGGTTGTGATGACATGCTGACATTACGTAATTTTTATGTAATTATTATCACATTTTGGAGTTCACAAGGCAACTTAAGCAGCAAGAAAAGCAAGAAAACTGAAGAAAATGCAAAGTATCAAAACGTGTCACGATTTGTCAAAAACGTGACACAATTCCACAAGGCAGAATGCATGCTCTCGACATTGAAGAAAATGTGTCACAATGGCAAAAACGTGACACGTTTTGGTGAAACCCTGATTCAGTTTCTTGTTACACAAGGTGAAAACGTGTCACGATTTACTTAAAACGTGACACGATTTTGGGCGAATTTCTGTGCCTATTTAAGCTGAAGACTATTCAGAAAACAAGGGTTACGAATCTTGGAGAGCAAAGTGTGATTTTGACATCCAGAGACGGCTAGGAGGGCAATTTCTTCATCCTTTTATCAGTTCATGTATGTTTTAATTCCTATATTGATTATGTTATTTGTAAACTCGATTATAAGTAGCTAAATCTCTTAGAGATTAGGTCTGAGATGATTCTTTGTAACCCTAATTGATCCATGTTTCTGGGAAACTCTATTATTTGTGAATGACAATCTAGTTTTTATTCAATTCAATTGTTTTAATGCTTTTATATCTTGATCACATATAAACATCGTGAGTATGAATGACTACTGACTCTAGCTTTCAACTTAGACCCATTGAATTGTTCTAATAAACATGGTTAGTCTAGGAATGGATAATCGTTTGTTAGTGATATTAGGTTAACGTGCTTAAACCTTCAAGGATTATTAGACCACCTAAGGAATTAGGGGCTGTAGTTTAAGAAGAGGGTCCTAACTCAAAGGATTGATTAGGGCTAATTTTTTAACTATCGTGGAACCAGAAAATCATTCATGAGAATAGAGTGCAGTATACCAATGAGGGGAACATAGAGGATTCGAAAGACCTGATCTCATCTCTCTCATATTTTCTTAACAACTCTTACTTTCCGTTAATTGATTTATAAAATCAAACCAAACCAACTGCCTAGGGGCAAAACAAAATAACTTTACACATCCTATTGAATAACGAATTTGAATTATTGAGATTAAAACAGTCTTTGTGGGAACGATATTTTTACTACTTCGATAGTATTTGGTACACTTGTCAAACTTCTATCAAGTTTTTGGCGTCGTTGCCGGGGACTGTTGAATTATTTCAACAAGGCAATTTCGTTATAATTTAGGATTTCTGTAATTGATTTTCTGTTTAAAATTTACTTTTTATTGTGCAGTGCTACTAAGGTATTTTGCTATTTATACAAGGTAGACGAAGCCAAGACGATCTACAATTTGATCCTGAGATAGAAAGGACTGCAAGAGTCAATCGGAAAGTTGTCCGGTTGTCAAAGTCAGTTCCACCGAGTGCACGAGAGCAGATACCAAGTCCTGCACCTTCTGAAACTGAAAAATCCACCTCTCCTGAATCAAGTATCATGGGAGAACCTCCAGGAAGACCTAAGTTGGGAGACTATGGGTTAGCTAATCATCGTGGTCATCTAACACACACCTTTTGGCCTGCTAATCCAGCCGCCTTTGACATCAAGAGTATTGTGCTTAATGGGTTGAGGGACAAACAATTTGATGGGAGTGAAAACATGAGCCCGCATGAACGCTTGAGCCGTTTTTCTGAAATATGAGTTTTGTGTACCCCTAGCCACCGTGACTGATAGCCAAAAGAAACTTAGGTTGTTTCCTTTCACCTTGACGGGGAAAGCTAGAGATTGGTTTCTAACCATACCCAGTGGAACCATCCAAACATGGGACGAGCTCGAGCTGAGGTTCTTAGAGAAGTATTTCCCTATGTCGAAGTATTGGGATAAGAAGATGGAAATTCAAAACTTTAAGCAAGGGGAGAGTGAGTCTCTATATGATGCTTGGGAAAGATTTACTTTGATGTTGAAGAGGTGCCCAAACCATGAACTTTCTAAAAAACAATATCTCCAAATCTTCACCGAGGGCTTGATACACAACATTAGAATGTTCTTAGATGCCTTAGCTAGTGGTAGTCTGAAGAATAAAACCGACCATGAAGTCGAGGCCCTAATTGAAAGCATGGCTCAAAACGAGTATCGTGCTGATGCCGAAAAGAAGAAAAGGGGAGTGTATGGGGTGAGTGATACTACTTCTATCCTAGCTAACCAAGCAGCCATGAACAAGCAAATTGAAGCTCTAACTAAGGAGTTTCAAGGTTTCTCTTTGGCCAACAAACAACAACAAGTAGCTGCGGTAAGATGTGACTTGTGTGGAAAAGGACATACAAATGGTGAATGTGTACAAGAAGGATTTAGTGAGGAAGCTAACTATGTGAACTATCAAAGGAAAAATCCTTACTACAATCAAGGCTTTAACAAGCACCCCAATTTGAGCTATTCAAACCACAACACTTTGAATCCTCTAATGGCTAATCCTCAACAACAACAACAACAACAACAGAGAAAACCTTCAGCCCTTGAGGAAACTATAATCAATTTCATGAAGATGACTCAAGGAAACTTTGAAGAGATGAAAAAGAGCCAGGAAGCTGAGAGAAAGAACAATGAAGCTTCTAGAAAGATGCTCGAGACTCAAATCGGGCAAATGGCCAAGCAATTGGTTGAACAAAGCAAGGGAGGATTCTGAGGTAACACTAAAGATAACCCTAAGAATGAAACTTGCAATGTTATTGAGTTTAGGATCAGAAAGGTTCTCACACCTTTAATTCCAAAAGCTAAGAAAACTGTTGATGAAGTTGTAGTGGAGGAGGCGGAAATAGATGATGAAGTTTAAAAGAATTATGATGAGGGTGTAGTTGAAAAAGAAAATGATCAATGCATAGTTGAAAACGAAAAGAAGGAAAAAATAGAGGGAGAAAAACGTGAGAAGTTGATAGATGAGGACTCAATCTTGAGAAATTCCAAGAGCCAAATATTGAAAGATGGAGATAAACCACAAGTTGTTCCATCTTATGTGAAGCTTCCCTACCCTCATTTAGCTAAAAATAAGAAGAAGGAAGAAAGCTAATTCAAAAAGTTCATGGAACTTTTCTCACAACTTCAGGTGAATATTCCTTTCGGCGAAGCTCTTGATCAAATGCCTGTGTATGCTAAGTTCATGAAGGAGTTGTTAACTGGTAGAAGAAATCCAAAAGATGATGAAAACATTGCTCTTTCAGAGAACTATAGTGCTATCCTCCAAAAGAAACTTCCACCAAATTTGAAAGATCCAGGTGCCTTTACTATTCCTTGTTCCATCGAACCGGTAGATATTGGAAGAGCTTTATGTGACCTAGGGGCAAGTATCAACTTGATGCCCCTCTCAATGATGAAGAAGCTTGGATGTGGTGAACCAAAGCCAACAAGAATGACCCTCACTCTAGTTGATCGGTCAATCTCTTATCCTTTTGGTGTTCTTGAGGATGTGCTAGTGAAAGTTAATGAGCTAGTATTTCCTGTTGATTTCATTATCTTAGATATGGCTGAAGATGAAGACATGCCACTCATTCTAGGAAGACCTTTCCTTGCAACTGGTCGTGCTTTGATTGATGTTGAAATAGGGCAGCTGATGTTAAGATTCCATATTGAGAAAGTGGTGTTCAATATCTTTGAAGCTATGAAACATCGAGCTGAAAATCCTAAGTGTTATAGGATTGATGTTGTTGAAGAAATAGTTGAAGACAATTCCTGTGGGCCTCAACAAACACAACCTATGGAGAAGACGATTGTTAATTCTATAGAGAGTTGTGATCATGATGAAGATCTTGAGGCAAGCAAGCAAGAAATTGAACCGGTAAAATTTGAAGAGTTACTTGGTGATAAGACTAAGGGGGCGAAGACTTTGAGTGTTGAAGGAGAAAAAAATCCAGAATTGATAGAATTTCCTTCTCACTTAAAGTGTGTCTTCTTAAGTAAGGATGCCTCTAAACCCGCAATCATCAGCAGTACCTTGACACCTTTAGAAGAAGAAAAATTAATGAGGGTGTTAAGGGGTAATGAAGGAGCTTTGGGATGGAACATTTCTGACTTGAAGGGTATTAGTCCTGCTTATTGTATGCACAAGATACACATGGAGGCTAAATACAAACTTGTGGTTCAACCTCAAAGAAGACTAAACCCAACAATGAAGGAAGTGGTAAAGAAATAGGTGCTACAGCTACTGGATGCAGGTATGATTTACCCTATCTCTGATAGTTCTTGGGTGAGTCATGTTCATGTGGTACCTAAGAAAGGTGGAATGATGGTGGTGGCTAATGAGAAAAATGAATTGATACCCACTCGTACCGTCACCGGTTGGAGCATGTACATAGATTACCGGAGGCTGAATTCTGCAACAAGGAATGACCACTTCCCGTTACCATTCATAGATCAACTGATAGAGAGGTTGGCTGGATAAGCCTTTTATTGCTTTTTGGATGGGTATTCGGGGTATAATCAAATTACGGTAGCTCCAAAAGACCAAGAGAAGACTGCATTTACTTGTCCATTTGGTGTGTTTGCTTATAGGAGAATGCACTTTGGGTTGTGTAATGCGTCAGCGACCTTTCAAAGGTGTATGCTCTCCATCTTCTCTGACATGATAGAGAAGAACATCGAGGTATTTATGCACTTTGGTAAGTCTTTTGATCAATGCTTAATTCACCTAGATGTTGTCCTTAAAAGATGCACCGAAACTAACCTCATTTTAAATTGGGAAAAATGCCATTTTATGGTAACGGATGGTATAGTTTTGGGGCACAAAATAAGTGCTAAAGGCATAGAGGTGGATCAAGCTAAGATAAAGGTTATAGAGAAACTTCCCCCGCCTGTTAATGTTAAAGGGGTGAGGAGTTTCTTGGGGCATGCTGGTTTTTATCGGCATTTCATAAAAGATTTTTCAAAAATATCAAAGCCCCTTTGTAATCTCTTAGTCAAAGAAAATGATTTTAATTTTGGTGATTAATGTTTAAATGCTTTTTCTATGATTAAAACGAAGTTGGTAACTGCACCAATAATCATTGCACCCGATTGGGAACTACCTTTTGAACTTATGTGTGATGCAAGTGATTACGCTTGTCATACCCCAAATTTTTACCAAGGTCCCCGCTTTTTGCTCATTTTATTCACATTTTAAAACTCCTTTTATTCGCATTTTAAAACTTCTTTTGTTCGTATTTTAGTTCTTGTTTTCCATTTCGCATTTCAATTCTCGTTATTTACATTTTAATTCTCGTTTTATTCGTATATTAATTCTAACATTCATTTGCATTTTTAAACCCTATTTACGCGTATTTTATATCTCACGTTTTTTTCTCGTTTATATTCGTATTATTAAAAAACTCATCTCATGTGCATTTATTTCTCATTTGTTACTCGCTTCTAAACTTTTTACTCGTCTTTAACGAAATTTCGGCAGAGAGGTATTTTAAAATACCTCATTTTGGTTTCGAAGGGACAGCTCTAGGCGTTTTGTATCTTATTATTACGCGTCAGAATTGGCAGCAGCTGCAGTATAGTCATAAACCCTAATTTCTTTCTCTCTCTTACAATTTTTGGATCAAACCTTTTTTTTTCTAGAAATTGTTAAGAACAGTATGAACATTCAAACACCACAAATCACATAAGACCACTTTCACACTACCAAAATTCGATTTCAAATCACACCAAATATAACAACAGATTCGAATTCATCATAATTAAACAACAACACTTCCATTCTGTTATCTTTCTCCAAATCGACATGGTATTCAATTCGTGAAAGAGGAAAAAGCGAAGAACAGACTTGAAGTTTTCCGTTTGCTAGTACTTTTACTCCGATCCGAATCTAAGGTTACTTCTTGAACTATTTCGTTTGATACTGTGAGTTTTGGACTGTTTTGTTTGTTTAACTTCGTTTCTGCCATGAACAAAGAATAAGTGAGATTTTTCAAAACTTTAAACCTAGATCTACTGCGTTTGGTTGCCAATTTCTAAAATCTAAGTTCGGATCTATGATCTATATGAAAAAGGATATTTGAAAGTGTGAAAAGTTTTTGAATCGGAGGTTTTATATCTCCGGCATGGCGCCGCCGCTATTGGCCGGCAGCCACCGCGCTGACGTTTATGTATTGGCCGGAGAAGAAGACATTTCTAGAGAGAAGTCACTCCCTCTCTCTCTAGAAACCGGTTTGTTTTAAAAGATATAGAGAATTGTAGTTTCCTTCATTGATTTTTCTTTTTTACTCCCTCTGTATCTGATGCGTGCCTATCTGTTGTAAGTGTTGTGCACCTTCGTGTTTTATCCTTTGATTTTGAATCTGATGCCTGTGATGAATCCTGTGTTTTGTTCACATGTGCGCCTTTCTGTGCTTAATGTGTTCCTGTTTTGTTAAACCCTTTGATCTTGATCTTTTGGCTGTGATGAGTTTCACTGTGATCAGATCTTAACCTTCTGATTCATCAGACGGCTCAGATCTATCCAGTCTGAGCCCATTGTTGTTTTAATTTTTACTACTGTTTTACCATTTTCACCACTGTTTTTACTTCCTGCACCTATTTCCTTTCAAAAAAAAAAAAATGTCTCTTCATTTTTTTAAATGTTTTGCTGTGATTTAATTATGTGTTTACTTTTTTATTATTTGCATCTCATATTTGCATTTTATTATTCTTCATCACCTCATGCATATATTATTTCTTCATCGATTATTTTAATTGCCATCATTTTTTAGTGTGTATCTAGGATTCGATGTAATTTTCATTTATCCGTTTTTACTTCTCGTCATTTATTTTTGTGCAAGACCTTAGAATTTATTTAAGAACCATGTAATCACGTAAATATCCAAGTAATTAGAATATGCACCGACACATGCACCGACACTATCACACACTTATCTACCGTTTTATGTCAAAACCGTGATCGCGCTTGAAAAGAATTAGTGACAATTAGGTTAATGATTGGACTTTAAAATTTTCTTAAAATCAAACTATTAGTAATTTTAGGTTCATTTCAAACTTGAGAATTTTCTTAGGATCCAACGTCCTTTGTAAACTTCTCGCTTTTTGTTATATTACATCGGTGCGTATAGTTTTTTTTTAGTGTATTTTTAACTTAGAAAAATCATTTTCCCAAAAAAAAAATCAAATAATCAAAACTCCAAAAATATTTTCTTAAGAAACCTTGGAATTTAACCCAAGTGATCTATATTTAGACTTACTTTCTTGTAAATAAAATCAACCAACTTCACTCCATTTTATTCTTCTATTCCTTGAGGTCTCTCATCCCTTCTAAAAACCTTTTTCTAAAACTTTAAAATCAACCCAACCCACCAAATAAATTTTTGTGGTGAACTACATGATTTTGATCCCACTTGTGGGTATGTAGGCAAAAGACTTGTGTCTTTCCAAATCAATAAAAACAACAAAAAAGCATGCTTCTTCTCCCTCAATTCTTTCACTTAGACTTTAGGAAATATTTCACAAATAAATAAGCAAGTAATTAACACAAGATAATTTAGGCAAGAGGCTCCTTCGGAGTACCGAAGTCGTTTAGGGTGCTTAACACCTTCCCTATTCGAAACCAACCCCCGGACCTTGATCTCATAAGGGTTTTTACTCACTTTTTCCCTTCCCACGAATAATAGTTGAGAGTTCAAAGATTGAAGGTTCAAAACCAATTAATGGATTGATACCCGAAAATCACTAGCACAAAAAAGGCGACTTCACTGGGTACAAATTTCGTAAGCGGGTTAAGCCTATCTTACCCTTTCTTTACTTGTGCTCTATTATTGCTTATACACCTTGTGAATTCGTGCCTACTTGTTTACTTTTAAAACGTGCGTGGTGAGATAAGTCCTACACATGGACTCGAGGGAGACATAAGATAGGACGGTGGTATAATCATAATGCCATACCAACAGCATTCTTGAGCTATGTGTACACGTGATATAACCCTACTCGGCGGAGGCCTCACAGAAGGTAGTATTCTTGTTAACATGAGAATTCGTGTCGACGTTATTACTTTCAATGTGAAGTGTCCCGTGAAGCCGTGGACCGTGGTTACCTTTAACCCATCTTGGCCTTTTAGGACGTAGTGCGGTGGCTAAATCAAGAGCATTCTTGAAATTTGGTCGACACGCGATACTACACTCAAACTAGACCTCTTTATGAATGGTATTTGACTAGGAGCATTCCTGAGCACCGATACATTCACAAAGGTGGTTGTAATTTGGGAACCTTGGTAGAACCCGTGATACAAGTACAAATGAAACCATAGTCCTTACCAAATGGCGTTGTTACCCTTGACTCCATCATGTTGGACTTAACCTCACCATGTTTTATATGTTCCTTAGCATAATCATGCATACATGCATTCATTCATAAACAACTTTTTCCATCAAAAATCATAGGACTTATACAAGTTTTTTTGTAAACATCAAAGGTATGGATCTTGTGAGAATGGACACCAAGAAACACAACTTCAAAAATCTTAACTAAGTTTTAGCTTTTGTTAAGAACCTTTTCCTTGGTTTCGTTCTTACTTTTGAAAAGGAACCGATTGCAATATCTATACAATTTTCAAATGAAACCATACAATGTTTACAATTCACTTTGATAAGCCCTTCAAAAAATGTGTCTATTTATGCATAAACATATCATGCATCATGTTGCATTCACAGTTTCTAATTGTGTCTTCTCAATAAAAGGTCTTTCCATCAGTAAAGTGGTCTGATGTCTTCATCCAAACCCGACTAGCATATGCAAACACGAAATATGGATCAACTTGAGCAAGAGGTCCACGAGCTTCGTGGAGAGGTAACAACACTTCGGACCGAGATAGAGGAGTTAAATAGCTTGGTATCTCCGCTGACGGTTATGGGAGATCAGCCTTTGTGCCCAAAATGACCTCAACAACAGATTCCTCAGCAAGTTATTCCTCAGAATCAGGTTCCTCGGCAAGTTATCCCTCAGAAACAGGTTCCTCGGAAAATTATTCCTCATAATCAGGTTCGGAAAGCATCACAATGTGACCCAATACCTTGGAAATATGCGGAGCTACTTCCCGACTTGTTTAGGAGACACCTTGTCCAGACTAGACCACCTCCTCAGAAGCCTAAGAAACTGCCATCTGGGTACGGGCCCGATCTCTTTTGTGCCTTTCATCAGGGGGCACCAGGTCATGATATTGAGCAATGTTCCGCATTTCAGAAGGTAGTTCAGAAGTTGGTCCGAAAAAAACCTCATACCTCTCGAAGAGTCTGAATTTGAATGGGCAGGTTAATCCGCTATCAGATCTTGGTACCTATTGTTGCCACATGGAATGTTTAGCTGCAATGGGGATGTTGTTGATGTTTCTTTCTACTATTCATTTGTTCAAATAATATGTTCATTTGTTGCTTTATGTCTTTCAAAAAAAAAAATCCTTTCGTCCCACCCGAGGCGAAAGTGAACTTGTTTAGGGATTTTTGCTTTATGTATTTTCATCATTAATGAAAGGTCGTCTCGATCCCGACCTTATTTTTATTTTGTGCTTTTTCTGAAAAATGGTAATACAAAAAACCAAAAAAAAAAAAAATCTTTAATCATATCTGCATAATCATAACTTTCATTTACTTGTCAAAATCAATAATCAAATCATGCATTAATAAACCCGTTGAACACTATAACCCTGTACTCTCTCCCAACTTTGAGTTCCTTTGTGTCCGAAACTGAAGAAGAGGAGATGGAGAAGTTTCCCGATAAGGTTTCTCGCCTACTGGGGCATTTCAGCTGTCGAAACTGCAAACAAAGTATCAAAAGATTGTCCAAAAGGCGACATTCAATTACAAAGACCGGCATGAGATGCTACCATGGAATTGTACTTCAGTACACACTTCAACAGGGGCAACCCCCCCCCCGCCCCACCATCCCTCAGTATACAATGGAAAGGCAGTGCCTCACGTGGAGGTCGAGGTATAGTCAATGAAAGTTCAAACTCGAGTGAAAGCCTTATTGCCTTATGTCATATACAGTTATATCAAAAGGATGAAGCAAGTTTCTACAAAAGAAGGCTTGTCACCGTGAATGTTGAGAAAGTGGCCTTGTGCTCAAAGTTATATTATCTGATTTAACCAAACTCCAGCGGCAATGAATGCTTAGTTACAAAGAATGGTGATGAACTTGTATGTCCTGTAAACACTGATGTAGTCAAGAAATACTTTGTTAAAATATGAAAAGCTCGATAAGTCGCAAACCTGAAAAAGCGACTTAGGCAAAAAAGAGCGTCTTGATGAACTGAAAACCCGAAAGGGCGGTCCATGCAAAAGTTATAGACATGAAAATGATGAAAAATGTGTGTCTTGATAGGTTGAAAACTGCAAGGGCGATCTATGCAAAAGTTAAGGATTGTGACAAAGTAACTGCATCTGGTCGGACATGACTCACTTGGGGCATTTCAGCCGTCAAAAGACCTCCAACTTATGGCAAGGTAACTGCATCAAATCAGATATGATTCATCTGGGACGTCTTAGCTTTTAAAAGACTTCCAATCTGAAGCATCTGCAAATCAAAGTCTCGGAACAGTGGAATTCAGGGTTGGTAGGAAAACTGTGGTTATTGTGTTCAATGTACCTTTCCCATATAGTTACCATTTTCCAAACTTTTAAACTTCGTGGAGTCAAGCCTTTGGCAGGCCACCACCCTTTTACATTTAATTTGAGCTTGTGCCCATTTATTTGAAACTCTCATTTATTCTGTTTGCATTATTCTCTTCTATTTTTGATGTTAATACTTAAAGAAAAAAAAAATCTTTTAAAACTCTTTTCATGTCTTTTGAAGTGCATAAACAACAGGTACATTTTCTTTGAACTCATGAGTGGAAGAAGCATACATCAACATTTGTCTCAAGGACAGTTAAACTCTGCAAGAGAAGTATGACTAAAAGCCGTGAGATGACCTCTGTCAAAAAAAGAAGGAAAAAAAAGAACAAATAAGCTCGCTAAGTCGAAAACCCGAAATGAGCATCCCGGTGGATTGAAAACTCGAATAGGGCGATCCAAGCAAAAATTAGGACATAAAAAAGAAAAATATATTCCCGGTGGATTGAAAACCCGAAAGGGGGGTCCAGGCAAAAGTTAGGGATTTGTCAAAAAAATGATAAAAAAAAAATGATGAAAAAGACAGAGGCATCACAGTTCAAATGGGCCAAATGGAAGAATGCACTTTATGCTGGTTTACAAATGGTGACTTCTGCCTATGGTTGGAAATGGTGACTTCTGCCTGTGGTTTGATTGAGGGCGACTTCTGCCTGGGGTTGTTTGATGGGTTTTATCCCAAAAAATGGCGACCCCCTGCCTGTGTTTAGATAGATGGCAACTTCTTCCAATGGTTTGATTAATGTTGATTTATGCTAGAATGGTTGATTGATGGGTTCTATCCCCAAGAAATGGTGACTCCACCATCAGCCGAGGCTTTCAATGGGTTGTTACCTCTTCAGTGGCTTAGTTAATGGGTTGTTACCTCTTTAGTGGGTTGTTACCTCTTCAACATGTTGTTGTTACCTCTTCAGTGGGTTGTCATCCCTTCATTGCCCTGATTAGTAAGATTTGCCCCGTCAGTGGCCAGTTTAGTAGGATTTGCCTCTTCAATGGTTTGAGTAATGGGTTGTTACACCTTCTGTGGTTTGAGCAATGAGCTTTTACCTTTTCGGTGGTTGATTATCGGGTTGTTACCCCTTCAATGGTTTGTTTAAAGGGTTGTTACCTCCTCAGTGGTTGGATTAATGGGTTTTTACCCTTTAAGTGGTATGATTATTGGACTTTCCCTGCCAGTAGTTTTGATTATTGAGTCGTATCCCCGTCAGTGGTTTGATTATTGGGTCGTATCCCCGTCAGTGGTTTGATTATTGGGTCGTATCCCCATCTGTGGTTTGATTATCGGGTCGTAACCCATCAGTGGTATGATTAATGGGACTTTTACCTCTTCAGAGGTATGATCAATAGGTTGTTACCTCTTCAGTGGTCTGATTAAGGAGTTTTTACCCCTCTAGTGGTTGATTTTTCGGGCTTTACCCCCTCAAGTGGTTTGAATATGGGCTTTACTCCATCAGTTGGTTTGAATGTGGGCTTTACTCAAATCAGTTGGTTTGAATATGGGTTTTACCCCATCAGTTGGTTTGAATGTGGGATTTTACCCCAATTAGCGGTTTGATGGTGGACTTTACCCCGACAGTGTTTTAACTCATCTCCAGTAATGTTATCCCCGTTGAAGATTGTTGAGTGTTTGTGTTGCGATGTCGGGCCACTTCTTTTTTGGACCTTCCCAATCTCGTCTCAACATTCTCACAATCATATTGTCATATAAGTCTTGTACATGTTCATACATTCATTCATTCATGCATATATAGCATACATACTAATATCATATGCACATGGTTGCATTATTTCCCTGTGTCTTATTTCATTTAAAGTATCATCCCCGGTATGTCTGATTCATAAGTTTTTAACCCATCAAGTTTGTCTCAAGTGGCAGGTCCCACCAAGTTGTCATTCTACCAATATTCTTCAACTTCCCTAGTGTTTTGTTTAAAGCTGCTTCTATAAGGGTAGCAAACCATATTTTCTTCTTGTACTGTTTGTCTTTACCAATGTAACGATAATAGACAGTATTTTCTTTCCTATATCGCTTGTCTTTACCAATGTAACGGTAATAGACAATTTTTTCTTGTTCGTCTTTACCAATGTAACGGTAATAAACAGTATTTTCTTCTTCGTCTTGTTGAGGATAAAATCCTTATTTGATGTTTTAAAGATCACAAACATTATATATGTTTTCAACTTGTTATCTATTAATGTGTTTTGTGAGAAATGTTTCATGAAGAATGTTCTTCTTAAAGAGAAGAACATTCTAAGCTCACATATAATATCATCAAAGCAAAAGAGCAACAAGACACATATTCACTATCTGCTATAACATTGACATCATTGAAAGCAAGAACAAATTGTTCCCTTTGTCTCACTAAAAAAGGATAAAAAGATACCTTTGAAGAATGTCACCAAAAGGGAAGCAAATCTAAGTGTCATGGGAAAGCCAAGCAACAAAAGGAATAATCAGTAACAAAAGGCCAAAGACACGTGAGTCTTAAAAGAAGAAAAGCTAAAGCTTACAACAAGAAGAATGTTCTCAAGAATGAAGGAATAACAAAGAAGAATGTTCTCAAGAATGGTCTGGTGAAGCTACAATGAAGATAAGGATGATTTGACAGTGCCACCATATCACAGCTATCACACCTTCACACGTATGCCTGCTGTAACACAGCTGTAACTTAGAGAATGTTCTCAAGAACGTTATGCATCTCACAAAGCTTTCATTTTTTAGCATCCTTGCGCCTCAAGAAGGAAAAACATATGCACATGGGATGTTTCATGAAAGGAGGAAACAGCTGTCCTTAATGCTTACCATGAAACAACTGTCACTCAAGAGAATGTTTCAAGAATGTTCTACAACTCACAAGTTCTCATTTGCCAACATTCTTGCACCTCAAGAAAGAGAAACACACGCACATGGGGATGCTTTCTATGAAGTGGATACAGCTGCCATCTGCCTTGGAGCCTCTCTATCACAAGCTTCTATAAATAGTAAGCATACCTCCACTATGTTTCTTTTAAGAGCTTACAAAAAGAATACAAACTCTCTCAAAGAAATATCAATTTCTCTCTCACGTGAATATTCATCAAAATATTCATCAAAGCTCTTCAACTACAACCTCAAACAAGCTTCTACTCTTTCACTAGATTTGGATCATAATCTTAAGTTTGTTTTATCATAATCTCAAACAAGTGTTGAGAAAATAGGATCCACAACCTAAAACCTCTCATATACAAAGTGTAACTAGATCTCAAGTCTATTGGGCTTAATAGTTTGAGGTAGAACTTTTCTTCTGTGATCAAGAATCGTAGGAGCCTGCTGAGGTTGATAATACAGAGTGTAACGGACTGATCTGGTGTGATCAACATATTATAGTGCTATTCATAAGTTTCTGATAGCAGGATACTATAGTGGATAATCTCACACGTAGTGTGGGGACTGGACGTAGCCGGTTAGGCGAACCAGGATAAATTCTCTTGTGTTCTCTCTCTTCTCTCATCTCTTAACTTTTGGCCGTCACATATAATCTATAACTAACTATATTAATATTCCAGAGTGCTCTGGTCCTTAAACTAAAATTAAATAATTAATCTACTACTTAATAATTATCCAGAACATTCTGGTCCTATTTATTTTATTCTTAATATCTTCAGAGTTCTCTGGTCATTTATCGCTTTATTTATTTCAGTTATATTTCCAGAGTTTTCTGGTCCTTTATCGCTTTATTTATTTCAATTATATATCCAGAGTTTTCTGGTCCTTTACTGCTTTATTTATTTCAGTTATATATCCAGAGTTTTCTGGTCCTTTACTGTTTTATTTATTTCAGTCATTTATTCCTGAACTTTCTGGTCCTTTTATTTATTTTATTATCCAGAGTTCTCTGGTCCTAATATTATAATATTTTATTATTACTAACACTAACGAAGAATTTTCTTGAGCATATATTTTATTTAACTTACAGGAATAATTTTTAAAAAGGGTCACAATTCAAACCCCCCCTTACTTGTGACGTTTATTGCTACTTCACGTCTTTACCAACGTAACGGTAACAGACAGTATTTTCTTCTTCGTCTTTACCAATGTTACGGTAATAGACAGTTTTCCTTTCCCTTATTGTTCGGCTTCACCAATATAACGGTAATAGCCAGTATCTTCTTTCCTATATCGCTCGTCTTTACCAATGTAACGTTAATAGACAGTTTTTTCTTGTTCGTCTTTACCAATGTAACAGTAATAAACAATAATTTCTTCTTCGTCTTTACTAACGTAACGGTAACATACAGTATTTTCTTCTTCGTCTTTACCAATGTAACGGTAATAGACAGTATTTTCTTCTTGTATTGTTCGTCTTTACCAATGTAACGGTAATAGACAATAATTTCTTCTTGTATTGTTTGTCTTTACCAATGTAACGGTAATAGACAGTTTTTTTTTCCTGTATCGTTCGTCTTTACCGATGTAACGGTAATAGACAGTATTTTCTTCTTCGTCTTTACCAATGTAACGGTAATAGACAATATTTTCTTCTTCGTCTTTACCAATGTAACGGTAATAGACAATTTTTTCTTTCCTGTATCGTTCGTCTTTACCAATGTAATGGTAATAGACAGTATTTTCATCTTCGTCTTTACCAATGTAACAGTAATAGACAGTATTTTCTTTCTTGTATTGTTCATCTTTACCAATGTCACGGTAATAGACAGTATTTTCATCTTCGTCTTTACCAACGTAACCGTAATAGACAGTATTTTCTTTCCTGTATTGTTCGTCTTTACCAATGTCACGGTAATAGACTGTATTTTCTTCTTCGTCTTTACCAATGTAACGGTAATAGACAATATTTTCTTTCCTGTATTGTTCGTCTTTACCAATGTCACGGTAATAGACAGTATTTTCTTTCCTGTATTGTTTGTCTTTACCAACATAACGGTAATAGCCAGTATTTTCTTTGCTATATCGCTTGTCTTTACCAATGTAACGGTAATAGACATATTTTTCTTGTTCGTCTTTACCAATGTAACAGTAATAAACAGTACTTTCTTCTTCGTCTTTACCAATGTAACGGTAACAGACACTATTTTCTTCTTCGCCTTTACCAATGTTACGGTAGTAGACAGTTTTCCTTTCCTATATTGTTCGGCTTCACCAATGTAACGGTAATAGCCAGTATCTTCTTTCCTATATCGCTTGTCTTTACCAATGTAACGCTAATAAATAGTTTTTTCTTGTTCGTCTTTACCAATGTAACAGTAATAAACAGTATTTTCTTCTTCGTCTTTACTAACGTAACGGTAACAGACAATATTTTCTTCTTCGTCTTTACCAATGTAACGGTAATAGACAGTATTTTCTTCTTGTATTGTTCGTCTTTACCAATGTAATGGTAATAGACATTATTTTCTTCTTGTATTGTTCGTCTTTACCAATGTAACGGTAATAGACAGTTTTTTTTCCTGTATCGTTCGTCTTTACCAATGTAATGGTAATAGACAATATTTCTTTCTTGTTTTGTTCTTCTTTACCAATGTAACGGTAATAGGCAGTTTTTTTCCTTTCCTATATTGTTCGTCTTTACCAACGTAACGGTAATAGACAGCTTTTTCTTTCCTGTATTGTTCGTCTTTACCAACGTAAAGGTAATAGACATGTTTATTTCTTACATATTCGTCTTTACCATTTTAAAGGTAATAGGCAGTCTTTCCTCCCTAGTTGTACCCATCAGTTTGTTCCCCAATAAACTTGTTTTATCCCCCAGTCAGTTTATCTTTGTCATCTTTGCATTCATGCTTGCATCGTAGACATTCATATCATTACATTCATAAGCATTGCATTCTCATCGTTTCAACTGGTCAAAATAGGTGTACTTGATATTTAAGTCTCTTCGACCCGTTGATTTAAAAGTTCATCCTTTTAAATCCCCGTGACGGAGAAACTTAAATAGGGGCATCTGTCATACCCCAAATTTTGACAAAGGTCCCCGCTTTTTGCTCATTTTATTCACATTTTAAAACTCCTTTTATTCGCATTTTAAAACTTCTTTGGTTGGTATTTTAGTTCTTGTTTTCCATTTCGCATTTCAATTCTCGTTATTTACATTTTAATTCTCGTTTTATTCGTATTTTAATTCTCACGTTCATTTGCATTTTTAAACCCTTTTAACGCGTATTTTATTTCTCACGTTTTATTTCTCGTTTATATTCGTATTATTAAAAAGCTCATCTCATGTGCATTTATTTCTCATTTGTTACCCGCTTCTAAACTTTTTACTCGTCTTTAACGAAAATTCGGCAGAGAGGTATTTTAAAATACCTCATTTTGGTCTCGAAGGGACAATTCTAGGCGTTTTGTATCTTACTATTATTTGTCTTTATTTTATTTGTTTTTTTTCCTTTTTTTATTCATTTTATTTTAATTTTCTTTTTATTATTTCTTTATTTTATTTGTAATGTGTTATTTTTATGTTATTATTATTATTGTTACAATTAGTCTAACTTTTTGTCCAAGTTTTAGTGTTTTGCTGTCCAGGTAGCATTGGATTCCCTTTGGGGGCATTTTGGTCTAGTCCAATTATCAGTCTTAACCTAATTTGTTACTATAAGTAGGCTGTCCAATCATTGGCAGAGGGGGAGAAAAAACGCGTCAGAATTGGCAGCAGCTGCAGAATAGTCATAAACCCTAATTTCTTTCTCTCTCTTACAATTTTTGGATCAAACCTTTTTTTTCTTTCTAGAAATTGTTAAGAACAGTATGAACATTCAAACACAACAAATCACATAACACCACTTTCACACTACCAAAATTCGATTTCAAATCACACCAAATATAACAACAGATTTGAATTCATCATAATTCAACAACAACACTTCCATTCCGTTCTCTTTCTCCAAATCGACATGGTACTCAATTCGTGAAAGAGGAAAAAGAGAAGAACAGACTTGAAGTTTTCCGTTTGCTAGTACTTTTTCTCCGATCCGAATCTAACGTTACTTCTTGAACTATTTCGTTTGATATTGTGAGTTTTGGACTGTTTTGTTTGTTTAACTTCGTTTCTGCCATGAACAAAGAATAAGTGAGAATTTTCAAAACTTTAAACCTAGATCTACTGCGTTTGTTTGCCTATTTCTAAAATCTAAGTCCGGATCTATGATCTACATGAAAAAGGATATTTGAAAGTGTGAAAAGTTTTTGAATCGGAGGTTTTATATCTCCGGCGCGGCGCCGCCGCTGTTTGCCGGCAGCCACCGCGCCGACGTTTATGTACTGGCCGGAGAAGAAGACATTTCTAAAGAGAAGTCACTCCCTCTCTCTCTAGAAACCGGTTTGTTTTAAAAGATATAGAGAATTGTAGTTTCCTTCATTGATTTTTCTTTTATACTCCCTCTGTATCTGATGCGTGCCTATCTGTTGTAAGTGATGTGCACCTTCGTGTTTTATCCTTTGATTTTGAATCTGATGCCTGTGATGAATCCTGTGTTTTGTTCACATGTGCGCCTTTCTGTGCTTACTGTGTTCCTGTTTTGTTAAACCCTTTGATCTTGATCTTTTGGTTGTGATGAGTTTCACTGTGATCAGATCTGAACCTTCTGATTCATCAGACGGCTCAGATCTATCCAGTCTGAGCCCATTGTTGTTTTAATTTTTACTACTGTTTTACCATTTTCACCACTGTTTTTACTTCTTGCACCTATTTCCTTTCAAAAATTGTTTTCTCTTCATTTTTTTAAATGTTTTGCTTTGATTTAATTATGTGTTTACTTTTTTATTATTTGCATCTCATATTTGCATTTTATTATTCTTCATCACCTCATGCATATATTATTTCTTCATCGATTATTTTAATTGCCATCATTTTTTAGTGTGTATCTAGGATTTGATGTAATTTTCATTTATGCGTTTTTACTTCTCGTCATTTATTTTTGTGCAAGACCTTAGAATGTATTTAGGAACCATGTAATCATGTAAATATCCAAGTAATTAGAATATGCACCGACACTA
Source organism: Medicago lupulina (assembly GCA_958299785.1). NCBI lineage: Eukaryota > Viridiplantae > Streptophyta > Magnoliopsida > Fabales > Fabaceae > Medicago > Medicago lupulina. Next base: position 60,190,190 of record OY283139.1, on the reverse strand, counting down.
TCACACACTTATTTACCGTTTTATGTCATAATCGTGATCGTGCTTGAAAAGAATTAGTGACAATTAGGTTAATGATTGGACTTTAAAGTTTTCTTAAAATCAAACTATTAGTAATTTTAGGTTCATTTCAAACTTGAGAATTTGCTTAGGATCCAACGCCCTTTGTAAACTTCTCGCTTTTTATTATATTACGTCGGTGCGTATAGTTTTTTTTAGTGTACGTTTAACTTAGAAAAATTATTTTCCCAAAAAAAAAAAATCAAATAATCAAAACTCCAAAAATATTTTCTTAAGAAACCTTGGATTTTAACCCAAGTGATCTTTTTTCCTTTATTTTCTTAATCAAATCTTTGATCAACTTTAATCTATATTTAGACTTACTTTCTTATAAATAAAATCAACCAACTTCAGTCCATTTTATTCTTCTATACCTTGAGGTTTTTCATCCCTTCTAAAAACCTTTTTCTAAAACTTTAAAATCAACCCAACCCACCAAATAAATTTTTGTGGTGAACTACATGATTTTGATCCCACTTGTGGGTATGTAGGCAAAAGACTTGTGTCTTTCCAAATCAATAAAAACAACAAAAAAGCATACTTCTTCTCACTCAATTCTTTCACTTAGACTTTAGGCAATATTTCACAAATAAATAAGCAAGTAATTAGGACAAGATAATTTAGGCAAGAGGCTCCTTCGGAGTACCGAAGTCATTTAGGGTGCTTAACACCTTCCCTATTCGAAACCAACCCCCGGACCTTGATCTCATAAGGGTTTTTGCTCACTTTTTCCCTTTCCACGAATAAAAGTTGAGAGTTCAAAGATTGAAGGTTCAAAACCAATTAATGGATTGATACCCGAAAATCACGAGCACAACGTTGTTGGTGCAGTCTTAGGCCAACGCAAGAACAAATTTTTCCATGCAATTTACTATGAAAGCAAGGTTTTAAATGAAAATCAATTTAACTATTCCACCACTGAAAAGGAATTGCTTGCAGTAATCTTTGCATTGGAAAAATTTTGTTCTTATCTAATAGGCTCCAAAGTCATTGTTTTTACAGATCATGCAGCCCTGAAGTATCTCTTGACAAAAGGGGATTCAATGCCTTGGCTGTTGAGGTGGATCCTCTTGTTACAAGAGTTTGATCTTAAGATTCGTGACAAGAAGGGAGTCGAAAATGTCGTAGCTGCTCACCTCTCAAGGTTGGAGAACAATGAGGTGACAAAGAAAGAGAAGGCCATCATGGCCGAGTTCCCAGATGAGAAGTTGTTTGCTATTGGAGATAGGCCTTGGTTTGCTGACATGGCGAACTTTAAGGCCGGTAACATAGTTCCAGATGACATGGATTATCCGCAGAGGAAAAAGTTCTTCAAGGATGCAAACCACTATCTGTGGGATGATCCTTATCTGTTTAAGGTAAGCACTGACGGTTTGATTAGACGTTGTGTTGCAGGTGAGGAGGCTAATAGTATCATGTGGCACTGCCATAGCTCAGCTTATGGGGGCCACCATAGTGGAGAAAGAACCGTTGCAAAAGTCTTGCAGAGTGGCTTCTGGTGGCCCACCTTATTCAAGGACTGCCAAGAATTTGTAAAGCGGTGTGATAAATGCGAGAGGACAGGTAACATTTCTAAGAGGAATGAGATGCCCCTAATAGGAATCATTGAAATAGAGCCATTTGATTTTTGGGGTATTGATTTTATGGGACCCTTCCCTTCCTCTTACTCTTTTCTCCATATTCTGGTTTGTGTTGATTATTTTACAAAATGGGTTGAAGCGATACCTTGTGTTGCTAATGATGCCAAAACTGTTGTCAATTTTCTTCACAAAAATATTTTCACTAGGTTTGGAACCCCTAGAGTCTTGATTAGTGATGGTGGGAAGCACTTTTGCAACAATCTTCTTGAAAATGTGCTAACAAACTATAACATCAGGCACAAAGTTGCAACTCCCTATCACCCACAAACAAGTGTTCAAGTAGAGGTTCAAACCGTCACCTGAAACAGATACTAGAAAAGACAGTTGCGTCAAATAGGAAGGATTGGTCTAAAAAGTTAGACAACGCACTGTGGGCATATAGGACGGCATTTAAGACTCATATAGGGCTCTAACCCTATCAGTTAGTGTATGGGAAGGCCTGTCATCTTTCAGTTGAGCTAGAACATAAAGCTTATTGAGCTATTAAGGCCTTAAATTTTGATCAAATAGCCGCTGGTAAGAAAAGACTCTTGAAACTAAATGAACTTCAGGAGATGAGGCTTAGAGCGTATGAAAATGTGCTCATCTATAAATCCAGGACTAAAAGGTATCATGACAAAAACTTAGTATCTAGGGATATTAACTCTGGGCAACTAGTTTTGTTGTATAATTTCAGGTTGAAGATGTTTCCTGGAAAGCTCAAGTCAAAGTGGTCTGGACCTTTCTTGGTCAAGAGTGTTTCACCTCATGGAGCTGTTGAGCTAATCACGCCAAAGGGTGACAGAAATTTCAAGGTGAATGGGCAGAGAGTTAAGCCATATCTGGGTGGCGACCTACCAAAAGAAAGGGTAGGACTGGTGCTGAAGGACCTTTAAAGGTCTGTGGTAGTCAAGCTAGTGACAGTAAAGACGTGCTTTGTGGGAGGCAACCCACCTTTTTATTCCAGGTAGTATTTCTAGTTTTATTGCTTTTTATTGCTTTCAAAAAAATCAAAAACACAAAAATATTTTAGCTGAAACAATCAGAGGAACAAAAAAATTTCAAGTCCAATACTGGGCAAAATCGTGACATGTTTTGGGCAAAACGTGACACGATTTTCCCTAACCTCTTATGCTCCACAAATTATTTCTAAGTTAAAAATGGGTGTCTTTCGACATTGCCAAAACGTGTCACGTTTCTGAAATCGTGACACGATTTTTGATACCCAAAATTTTTTCTAAGTTAAAATTGATGTTCTTTTGACATTGCCAAATCGTGACACGTTGGCCAAAACGTGACACGATTTCTGGGCAAGAAATTTTTTGAAAATGGTGGATAGTGTCACATTTTGCCCAAATGTGACACGTTTTTGGTGGTTCTTCAAATTTTTTGAGCGTTACAAAACCACATCGTGACACGTTTTTGGCCAAACGTGACACGATTTTCCCAGCCTATAAATATACCCAACACGATTTTCATTCCATTCACTTCCAAAAGTAGCCAAAATTTGCCAAATTTTCCCAAAACTCTAACCTTCGAAATTCCAACTTCTTTCTACCAAAAATCTTCATCTTTTCATCTCCAAACCACAAAACTAACCCCATAACCTCTCCTCACCATCATCGCCCAACCAAAACTCATCATCTCCACAAAAACCTCAACCTTAACCCTCATCTACAAATTTTTCCTAACCCTGACCATGGTTGACACACGTAAAAAGGGCCACTCTTCCACCCAAAAAGCAACCAAAAAGGCCAAAGCCGCTTGCAAACGCAAACCACCGGTTAAACCAACAGCCGCAGCCCCACAACCACCAACCATCAACCAACGTTTCCTAACCACCCCGGCCAAAGACCGTTTCAAAGAGATTCGTGGGTTCCGAGTGATACAAGAGCGAGCATTTTTGGTCCCAAAACTGCTAGCCAACCCTGAATTTGAATAGGTGCTCACTGCTCGAGGTTGGCATGGGCTGAATGATATGGTCTTTAAGGAGGCCAACAAGATTTTGGCGTTGGAGTTTTATGCCAACGCTCGGTTCTCCGGGCAGAGGTATGGGACCTATGTTCGTGGGAAGGACATCGACTTCTCTCCTCAAGCTATCAATGACATGCTGAAAATTGTTCCACCGGAGCAATGTGATGTGCAGAGGAGGAGGGACACATGTGGGGGCTGGAATGAGGAACAATGGAAAGAGGTTAAGTCACTATTATGTGTGGAGGGGGCGCAATGGCAAGGGAGCAAGAGGATGTTGTTGAAAGCTGACTTCAAGCCGGCTGCAAAGGCTTGGGCCTCATTTGTGGTGCAGACACTGGAGGGCACATCTTGTTCATCTGAGATTCCACTACCGCGAGTACACACTGTCGCGGCTATCATGGATGGTAGTCCTATTAATGTTGGTGAGTTGATTGCCAACAACATTGCTGATTTTGCTGCAGGTAACAAGAAAGTTATTCCTCACCTTAGCCTCATCAACTGGCTTTGTGAGGAAGCCGAATGTGATCTTTTTGTAAACGACTTGGATGCCCTAATGATGAAGCCCATCACTGACAAATACATGGAGGTCTTTCTAAAATACTATTTGTCGCATCATTTTTCGAAGATCAAAGCTATTTGATTAGCTTTTAACTCACTAAATTATTTCACGACTTTTGAAAAAAAGATTTGAATTAGAAGGGGTCCGGGGGTTGGTTACATAAGGGGAAGGTGTTAGCACCCCTTATGTTCGTAGTACTCTACGAGAACCTTTCAACTTTATTTTACTTTTTTGTGCTATAACTTGCTTATTTTTTAGTTAAAAGAAGGAAGATAAGAATAGTGATTAAAGAAAAGAAAGAAGCCTATTATCTACATTTTTTATTGATTCGAAAGGACTAGGTCCTTTGCCTACGTACCCGTGAGGGATCAGAACCTCATAGTTCGGGGTAGAAATTGACGTTTGATTGGTTTTGTGTTTTTTATTAGTTTTGAAAAAAAAAAAGTTTTAAAATAAAAAAGCCAAGTGGCAAATAAGAATGAATTGGTTTGTATTTTTTATATTGAAAGAAAAAGGATTCAAAGTAGAATTAAAATTGATTTGAAATTTGATTAAGAAAGAACTAAAAAGAACGATCACTCGATTGAAAGTTGAGGTTTATTATGAAAATATTTTTGTGAATTTTTTGGTTATTTGGATGTTTTTGTAATTTTTGAATAATGAATGAAAATTAAACTAAGGGAGCAATAAAAATAAAAGCGCAGGGATTTTTGTAGTGACGCTGGATCACCACATAATCCCTAACCTGTTTTTTTGTATTTTTTGATATATATATATATATAAAGCGGTAAAGAAATAAAAGGACACACACGCACACTTTTCTCATTTATATTTACATTGGACCTAAATACATTCTAATTGCTAGAAAATAAATAACAATAATTAAAATGCTAAATAGAAAATAAAATAAAATGCAAAAATACTAAAAAGAAATAAAATGCAAGAACATAAAAGAAAGGGACAACCAAAGGGACAAAAATTACCGAAGGGACAAAATTCCGAAGGGACTTATTCCGAAGGAACAAAAAAAAAGGGAGAAGAAAAGAATAGCTCGTCAACACAAGCTAAATCGGGAGAAGAGAGAAAAGTTCTTTGAAAACTCAAGAGAACTTTTGGTGTGTGAAATTGTGAGGAATGAGGGCTATATTTATAGGTGAGGAGGTTGATGAAAATGGAAAAATGGTTTAATGGATTTTGACGGTGATTTGAATGGTATTTAATGGTGAATTTTAAAAGAGGAATGTGAAAGTTGACACTTGACTTGAAAATTTTTGGACCTTGGACATTTTAAATTTGGACCTATTCTAAAGAAAATAAAATAATAATAAAAAAAAGGTAAAATAAAATAACCTAAAAATAAAAACAAAAGGATAAAAATAAAAATAAAAATAATAATAAAATATGGAAATTAACTAAAATAAAAAAAATAAAGATAAAAAGTAAAAAAGACTAAAAATAAAATAAAATAAAAACGATCCCAAAATCGAACCAAAAATGAGGTATTTTAAAATACCTTTCTGCCGAATTTTTCTCTGAAAAGCCAGAGAATATTCTGGGCTAAATGACGTGTGTCAATGGTGTCTTAGTTCAAAAATTGGGGTATGGCACTATTTAGAGCGTATGCAGCAGCTGGGAGCTGAGGAGGAAGCAGGACATCAGCCGCAGCCACAGCAGCCCCCGCCTCATCAGCAGTTCGTGCAGGGAGAAGGGAGCAGTCAGCAGGGTGTCTATCCACCTATTCACCCCATGCAGTTGGACTACATGTTCGGACATTGCAACTGGATGAATGAGGTGTCAGATCAGGAGTATTGGAATCGTCCTAGGTTCGGACCAGAGCTTACTGAGGCAATTTGCCTCAACAGGAGAGCTATTACGGGGTCGTTTGACTGATTTGATGGGTCCGAGGAGGCTATGGACCAGTACTTTGATGTCACCAGAGGTTGTGCCCAGGCAAGAGAGCAGGAGATAGGGCAGACTTTGCTGCTGGTGGTGCTAGGTCACAGTATCATTTTGGAGATGATTCTTATAAGGAGGAGAACCCTAGCACATGGATCGACCAGGACCAGATGCAGGACTGAGTGGGCTACTGATGACCCACTTTCTTTGATGTTTCTTTTATTTGTTTCAGCACCTTTTGATTTACTCTTATTTTTATGTTCGAACAATTTTTATTCGCTTTCTTTTAAGTTTAATCAATTGTATCCCCCTGTTATGTAATTGTTCCTGAACTTGTTTATTATTGATGAATTTATGTGTTTAATTGACTTTTTCCAGTTTAGTAACAAATATGTGTTCAAGTGATGTTCCCAAAAATTCATAAGGATGAATGACTTGTGTCCCAAAGGCGAAGTGTGTAACGCCCTAGTCGTTATTTAATTATTTTTGATTTATTTAGAGTCCTTTTTATGATTTTAAATAATATTTGTTGATGGTGTGGTGTGGTGTGGTGTGGTGTATTTTTATTAAATGATTTATTTTTAGTATTTATTAGAATAATGATAGAAATAGAATTATTTGGAGTTTTGGGGGTTACTTTTTAATTAAAAGAATTAAGTGGGAGTTAATTAGAATTAAGGGGAGTTAAATACGGAGTTAGAGAAGTCAGAAAGAGTTTTCACGTACTATCAGTTTTTGGGAGAAAAAGCAAAGGAAGAGTCAAGAGAGGAGATTCTGATTTTTTGGGGAGCTTGTTCATCGAATTAAGGTAAGGGTGAGACTATCACTCAATAATAATGGTTGTATAATTCTGATTTTGGTTTTAACATGGTGTTAGTTGAAATTGGCGATTTGGGGTTAGGTTTTGGAGTATGATTTTTGGATGGAAAAGATGTAAAGAGCATTGTAATAGCATTAGAATGCATTCAGGTTGTAGACAGTAAATTATTACACTTCTGTAAATCGTTTTGGGGATTGAAATTGAGAAAATTGGGATTTTTGAAAAAAAAAACTGCATTCTGCCCGTACAGACATTCATCGCTCGCCGTGGCGAGTAGCACGACTCGCCACAGCGAGTGAGAAATGTTCATAGCTCGCCTCGCGAGCAAAACCACTCGCCATAGCGAGTAGGGCATTAGAAATCATGATTTTTGAAGAGTTGTTATAAGACGTGGGTTGGATAGTTTTAAGTGCCTAGATGTTTTTAGAGAGGACTGGGACAATTTTTAGATTAAAAAGATTATTAGGGAGCTTAAAAATGAAGTTTTAGTAAGAAAAATGTCAAAAAGGCCGAGAGCACCCAGTTTTACTCGCCTACGACTCGCCCCTAACTCGCCTGAGGCGAGTAACCCATTCTTTGAGTTCGCCATGGCGAGTTGATGTACTCGCCGAGGCGAGTTGCCCTGAACCTGAAGTGTTTTCTATGCAATTGAATATTGTTGATTAAATTCTGGTGAGGATAATGTTTATTATTAATAGTGTATTTGTATATATATAAATTATACATGTTATTGAATTCTTTTCAAAGGTTGAAGTATTATTGTAACACCCCGTTTCCCAAAAATGATATATTAATATCCAAACATCAGAGTTAATCAACAAACAACGGAGTATTACATACACATTTCAAAAAAAAAAATTATTTATTTAAATAGAAACATAAAACTATTAAATAATCCTCCAAAATAACATCTTTATAAAATAATCTGCAGCGGAATAATTGTCATAAAATCATCTCAAAAATTCTTATACATCAACATATCTGGCACAAAGGCCTCACCATAATAAAATATTCTCCAACATTATTCAAATAAATATTCAACAATTCTCCAAGTAAAAATGATACATAAAGGAATGAAATTGTAAAACATTAAATCCCATCCCGTTACGTATCAGAGCCTACGACACAAGAGCCACTCCTAACTATCCATCGCTACCTGCACTTGCCCACGAGGCGGCAATTCCAGCAGAAGGGGTGAGTTCACAAAACAAAAGCAATATATATATATATATATATATATATATATATATATATATATATATATATATATAATTCATAAAGTTGTTTTAAAAAAAACAACAACAACAAGAACATTCATCATCACCATAATCATCAGCAATCTTCATTAACAATTCAACAATATTATTTAGATACACCTTAAATAACAACACCGACAACAACGCCACTTGTGGTGACACCTCACCAACAACAACTCACACCTTAAACTTCTAATGCAAGACTCCATTAACGACTAATGCATTATGCAAATGTGGTACCAGCTACGCGCGTTGAATGCTAAGCACTCCGGGGCATAAGCCCCCACACCAAAATGGATGGTTAAAGCATCCCAGGGCATAAGCCCTCACCAAAGTGAATGACTAGCATTCCAGGGCATGAGCCCTCACCAGTTGAATGTATGAACATTCCAGGGCATGAGCCCCCACCAATGCAAATGAGTTATGAGACTCAAGGGTATATCTACATACAACCATACGACAAAATAGTGGTGCATTTTCACAATGCAACCAACGACAACACCAACTAGGACACCTCCCCAACTAGACTCAACCACACCACAACACCATGAACAATTGCAAACTTAGCATAGTATAATTCATTTCATTTCATATAAGATTCATCCATATATGCATCATAAACATCTCCAATCTACAATTTTATCACTCCAAAAATTCTCTAAAAATCCAATAAATCACTTAGAAAGCTTAGGTTTGGGTTTGGAACACTCCTGAAAAATCACATTTTGAGTCGCACAGGACTCACCTCGCTTAAGCGAGCAGCTGCTCGCTTGAGCGAACAAAAAGACGTAAGTCAGAGCTTCGCTCGCTTACAGCTCGCTTCTGGTTCGCTTAAGCGAACGGGCTATTTCCAAAATTCTGGGCAAAATCTGGCGTCTCTCGCTTAAGCGACGGGAATTTCTCTTTAGCGACGCAAATGACGAAAGTTGGGATTTCGCTCGCTCGTGGCTCGCTTAAGCGAGTGGCCAAAATTTCAGACTGGGCGTGGCAAAGTGTCGCTCGCTTGAGCGACGGGTAGTTCGCTTGAGCGAGTGCTCATCTGGGCAGAATTATAACTTACGATTTCTAACCCTTTTTCATCCAAAAACCCCATTTTTGATTCCCCAATCACCCAAAATGGTTTTAGATTAAAGTTATGGGTTCAATACTTATTCCAGGCACCAAAACAACTCATAGCAACACAATTAACAACATAATTCAACAACTTTAGGCATTTCATCAAGTTTTGAAAACCTAAACCAGAACAACAATTTCAATCCAAATTCATGAAAATATACATGTATATATATATATATATATATATATATATATATATATATATATATATATATATATATATATAAACCAATGAATCGCTAGCCCACCCTTACCTGATTAGATGAATTAAACAAAAGCTACAGCAATCCTAGCAATCTCCCCTTGGTTCTTGGCTCTACTCTTCTCTCTTCCCAAAAGTCTGTTTCTTTTTCTTGTTTCTACTGATACGTGCCTTCTCTTTTCTTTCCTTTTACTGACTTTTGCTATTCTATCCTAACAAAATATAACTCCCTCTTTCTATCTTAACTCCCCACTAATTTTCTATTAATTCCTCCTTAATCCCTTCTTAATTCTAATAATTTCAATTAAATCCTTTAATTCAATTATATAAATATTATTTCTCCTATTTACATAAACACTACAAATAATTATAACAAATAATAACACACCAAATATTTCATATATCATTTATAAATTCAAGTAAAATACACCAAGCACACCAAAATCAATTAAAAATCACCACAAATCATAAGATAGAATTTAGAGTGTTACAACTCTCCCCAACTTAGAAAATTTCGTCCTCGAAATATTACCTTAAGCAACAAACAACTCAGGATAGGAATCTTGCATCTTGCTTTCCAATTCCCAAGTCAAACTCTCACCGGTTACGCCGCCCCAAACAACTCTAACCAGAGGTATTTCCTTGCCTCTCAACTGCTTCACCTTGCGATCATCAATCCTCAAAGGCAAAGTCTCAACAGTCAGATTATCTATAACTTGCACATCATCCCTAGGAATAACATGCGAAGGATCCGCTACATACTTTCTCAACTGCGATACATGAAACACATCATGCAAGTTCGATAGATGTGGTGGTAATCCAATCCGATATGCCACGGTTCCAATTCTCTCGGAAATCTGATAAGGACCAATGAACTTTGGAGTCAACTTCTTCGACTTCAATGCACGTCCTACACCCGTCATCGGAGTAACCCTCAAAAACACATGCTCACCCTCCTGAAACTCAAGGGCTTTTCTCCTTTTGTCATGATAACTCTTCTAACGATCTTGAGATGCTTTCATCTTTTCTCTTATCATCTTGACCTTTTCTGTAGTCTGCTGTACCAACTCAGGTCCTAACACAATGCTTTCACCCGACTCAAACCAACATAGAGGAGTTCTACACCTTCGACCATACAAAGCTTCGAACGGTGCCATACCAATACTCGAATGGTAACTATTATTGTAAGTGAACTCTATCAACGGTAAGTGGCTGTCCCAAGCCCCACCTTGCTCGAGTACACACACCCTCAACAAATCCTCCAAGGATTGGATAGTTCTCTCCAACTGACCATCTGTCTGCGGATGATAAGCCGAACTCAGCCTCAATTTCGAACCCAATGCATCTTGCAAGCTTCTCCAAAACCTCGAAGTGAACCTCGGATCTCGATCCGACACAATGCTAGATGGAACACCATGCAACTTCACAATATCACGGATATAGATCTCCGCCAACTGAGCTACCGGATAAGTAATATTAATCGGAATAAAGTGCGCCGACTTAGTCAACCTGTCGACCACGACCCAAATGGCATCATGCCCTCTTGGAGTATTCGGTAAACTCGTCACAAAATCCATAGAAATGCTATCCCACTTCCACTCAGGCACATCTAACGGAGTCAACAGCCCTGCAGGCTTCTGGTGCTCCACCTTAGACTTCTGGCAAGTCAAACACGCATACACAAACTGAGCAACATCTCTTTTCAAATCGGACCACCAAAACAATTTCTTCAAGTCATGATACATTTTAGTAGCTCCAGGATGAATACTTAAACTACTCTTGTGACTTTCTTCTAAAATCAACTTCTTCAAACTATCAACATCAGGAATGCAAATCCTTCCTTTGAATCTCAACACACCTTGGTCATCAACCTTGAAGTCGCTATCCGAATTCTGATCGCTAGCAGTCATCAAGTCAACAAACTTAACATCAATCTTATGTGCCTCCTTAATACTATTCAAGAAATACCTATTGATCCTTAACATGCCCAACTTCACACTTTGAGGTGATCTTTCACAGACAAGACTCAAGTCCCTAAACTGTTCAAGCAACTCGAACTCTTTCACCATCATCGCCGACATATGCAATGTCTTTCTACTCAATGCATCCGCAACCACATTGGCTTTTCCAGGATGGTAATTCAAGCCAAAATCATAGTCCTTAAGTAACTCAAGCCACCTCCTCTGCCTCATGTTCAACTCCTTCTGATCAAACAGGTACTTTAAACTTTTATGATCACTAAACACCTCGAATCTGGAACCATACAAGTAATGCCTCCAAATTTTCAACACAAACACCACGGCTGCCAACTCTAAATCATGCGTAGGATAATTCTTCTCATGGACCCTCAGCTGCCTAGAAGCATACGCTACCACCTTGCCATCTTGCATCAAAACACCACCTAAACCCAGCTTAGATGCATCACAATAAACAACAAAAGGTTCTTCTGGCTTCGGCAAAATCAAGATAGGAGCAGTCGTCAATCTTCGCTTCAACTCATTGAAACTACTCTCACATTGAGCATCCCACACAAATGCTTTACCTTTACAAGTCAGCTGCGTCAAAGGAAGTGCCAGCTTCGAAAATCCTTCAATAAATCTGCGGTAATAACCAGCCAACCCAAGAAAACTTCTTACCTCAGTAACTGACTTTGGTGTCTCCCACTGCGACACAGCTTCAACCTTCGAAGGATCTACAGCAATACCATTACCAGAAATAATGTGGCCAAGAAAACTTACTTCATGCAACCAGAATTCGCACTTGGATAACTTGGCATACAACTTCTTTTCCTTCAGCACTTGCAATACAACCTTCAAATGCTCTGCATGCTCAGCTTCAGTCTTAGAATAAATCAATATATCATCAATAAAAACCACAACAAATTGATCCAGATACTCATGAAAAATTCGGTTCATATATTCCATAAACACACCAGGCGCATTAGTAACACCGAAAGGCATCACTTTATATTCATAATGACCATAACGCGTCCTAAATGCCGTCTTTTGCATATCCTCATCCCTCACCTTAATCTGATGGTAACCTGACCTCAAATCAATCTTGCTAAAAACGCGGGCACCCACTAGTTGATCCATCAAGTCATCAATCCTCGGTAGTGGATACCTGTTCTTGATCGTCACTTTGTTCAACTGACGGTAATCAATACATAACCGCATGCTACCATCCTTCTTCTTAACCAACAACACCGGCGCTCCCCATGGTGAAACACTCGGTCTCACAAACTTCTTGTCAAGCAAGTCTTCTAATTGTTTCTTTAACTCAGCCAACTCCGAAGCTGACATACGGTAAGGAGCCATCGACACAGGCTTCGTACCCAGCACAAGGTCTATCGAAAATTCAACCTCCCTCTCTGGTGGCACATCCGGAATCTCATCAGGGAAAACTTCAGGAAATTCCTTCACAACAGGCAGCCCATCAATTACAGCTTGGTTCTCCACCGACAAGTACGCCAACAAGGAAAACATCAACACACCATCTTGCTCTAATCGCTTCATCTCCTTAGTGGATAAGAATTCTGTTCCACTCTCTTCTTCAGCAGAAGAAAACCGCACCGTCTTCGTAAAACAATTGATCAGGACATGATTGTACTCCAACCAATTCATCCCCAATATTACATCCATTCCCACTAACGGCAAGCAAACAAGGTCCACCTCAAAATCTCTACCAAATACAGACAACGGACAACTTAAAAAGACAAGGGAAGTAGTCACTGAACCCTTAGCTGGAGTTTCAACAACCATTTTCCCATTCATATCAGACATATACAGACCCAATCTTTTAGCACAATCCATAGCAATGAAACAATGTGTTGCACCAGTATCTATAATAGCAATTAAGGGAGTACTATTAAAGAAACAAGTACCTCTGATAAGTCGATCCTCCTGATCAGTCTAGGTACCAGTCAAGGCAAACACTCTCCCACTGGCCTGCGTCTTCTTAGGTTTAGTACATTGAGTGCTAAGATGACCCTCTTCATCACAATTGTAACAAACAATATCTCCACGCTTGCATTCAGTAACAGTGTGACCTTTCTTACCACATCGGAAGCACTTCTTTTCGTCACGGTTGCAGGCATTACTCTTGTGGCCCTTAACACCACACTTATAACAGACCACCTCAGCAAGAGCATCTCTACGTGTGGGTCTCCTCTCATCACGCATTCTCTGCTTGCCCTTATCAGCTGGGGCACTATAAGGCTTCGGGCGACTCTGCTGCCCCTTACCCTTACGGTCATTCATCACTTTATAATGAGCTTTAGTATCTTCTTCATAAATACGACAACTGCTCACCAACTCAGAGAAGTCTCTGATCTTCTGATAGCCAATGGCCCGCTTGATATCAGCTCGCAGACCATTCTCAAATTTGATACACTTGGAGAACTCAGCAGTCTCCGCAGCATAGTGGGGATAAAACTTTGCAAGCTCCACGAACTTAGCAGCATACTCCGTAATGGACATGTCTCCTTGCTTCAGCTCAAGGAATTCAATCTCTTTTCTACCACGAACATCCTCCGGAAAGTACCTCCTCAGGAATTCTCTTCTAAAAACAGCCCATGTAATCACAGCACCTTCATTCTGCAAAATAGGTTGAGTGCTTACCCACCAGTCGTCAGCCTCTTCAGCCAACATATGAGTGCCAAACCGCACCATCTGAGCATCCGTACACTGCATCACCCAGAATATTCTTTCAACCTCTTTCAACCAGGTCTGTGCTCCATCAGGATTGTACCTTCCCTTGAAGGTTGGTGGATGATTCCTTAGGAATGTCTCCAGCATCCTTACACCCTCACCAGCTCCACCAGCACCCTGCTGTTGTCCAACAACTTGAGCCATTGCTTGCAAAGCAGCAGCAAGAGCAGCATCATTCCTTCCAGACATCTTGATAATTCTACATAACAACAAAATTAGAACAACAAAGACGGTTTAAAACCTGTCACACTACACTATTGGCTCGACACGACTCTCCTAATGGCCGGACGGACCAACTTGCTCTGATACCAATTGTAACACCCCGTTTCCCAAAAATGATATATTAATATCCAAACATCAGAGTTAATCAACAAACAACGGAGTATTACATACACATTTCAAAAAAAAAATTATTTATTTAAATAGAAACATAAAACTATTAAATAATCCTCCAAAATAACATCTTTATAAAATAATCTGCAGCGGAATAATTGTCATAAAATCATCTCAAAAATTCTTATACATCAACATATCTGGCACAAAGGCCTCACCATAATAAAATATTCTCCAACATTATTCAAATAAATATTCAACAATTCTCCAAGTAAAAATGATACATAAAGGAATGAAATTGTAAAACATTAAATCCCATCCCGTTACGTATCAGAGCCTACGACACAAGAGCCACTCCTAACTATCCATCGCTACCTGCACTTGCCCACGAGGCGGCAATTCCAGCAGAAGGGGTGAGTTCACAAAACAAAAGCAATATATATATATATATATATATATATATATATATATATATATATATATAATTCATAAAGTTGTATTAAAAAAAACAACAACAACAAGAACATTCATCATCACCATAATCATCAGCAATCTTCATTAACAATTCAACAATATTATTTAGATACACCTTAAATAACAACACCGACAACAACGCCACTTGTGGTGACACCTCACCAACAACAACTCACACCTTAAACTTCTAATGCAAGACTCCATTAACGACTAATGCATTATGCAAATGTGGTACCAGCTACGCGCGTTGAATGCTAAGCACTCCGGGGCATAAGCCCCCACCAAAATGGATGGTTAACGCATCCCAGGGCATAAGCCCTCACCAAAGTGAATGACTAGCATTCCAGGGCATGAGCTCTCACCAGTTGAATGTATGAACATTCCAGGGCATGAGCCCCCACCAATGCAAATGAGTTATGAGACTCAAGGGTATATCTACATACAACCATACGACAAAATAGTGGTGCATTTTCACCATGCAACCAACGACAACACCAACTAGGACACCTCCCCAACTAGACTCAACCACACCACAACACCATGAACAATTGCAAACTTAGCATAGTATAATTCATTTCATTTCATATAAGATTCATCCATATATGCATCATAAACATCTCCAATCTACAATTTTATCACTCCAAAAATTCTCTAAAAATCCAATAAATCACTTAGAAAGCTTAGGTTTGGGTTTGGAACACTCCTGAAAAATCACATTTTGAGTCGCACAGGACTCACGTCACTTAAGCGAGCAACTTCTCGCTTGAGCGAACAAAAAGACGTAAGTCAGAGCTTCGCTCGCTTACAGCTCGCTTCTGGTTCGCTTAAGTGAACGGGCTATTTCCAAAATTCTAGGCAAAATCTGGCGTCTCTCGCTTAAGCGACGGGAATTTCGCTTAAGCGACGCAAATGACGAAAGTTGGGATTTCGCTCGCTCGGGGTTCGCTCGTGGCTCGCTTAAGCGAGTGGCCAAAATTTCAGACTGGGCGTGGCAAAGTGTCGCTCGCTTGAGCGACGGGTAGTTCGCTTGAGCGAATGCTCATCTGGGCAGAATTATAACTTACGATTTCTAACCCTTTTTCATCCAAAAACCCCATTTTTGATTCCCCAATCTCCCAAAATGGTTTTAGATTAAAGTTATGGGTTCAATACTTATTCCAGGCACCAAAACAACTCATAGCAACACAATTAACAACATAATTCAACAACTTTAGGCATTTCATCAAGTTTTGAAAACCTAAACCATAACAACAATTTCAATCCAAATTCATGAAAATATACATGTATATATATATATATATATATATATATATATATATATATATAAAACCAATGAATCGCTAGCCCACCCTTACCTGATTAGATGAATTAAACAAAAGCTACAGCAATCCTAGCAATCTCCCCTTGGTTCTTGGCTCTACTCTTCTCTCTTCCCAAAAGTCTATTTCTTTTTCTTGTTTCTACTGATACGTGCCTTCTCTTTTCTTTCCTTTTACTGACTTTTGCTATTCTATCCTAACAAAATATAACTCCCTCTTTCTATCTTAACTCCCCACTAATTTTCTATTAATTCCTCCTTAATCCCTTCTTAATTCTAATAATTTCAATTAAATCCTTTAATTCAATTATATAAATATTATTTCTCCTATTTACATAAACACTACAAATAATTATAACAAATAATAACACACCAAATATTTCATATATCATTTATAAATTCAAGTAAAATACACCAAGCACACCAAAATCAATTAAAAATCACCACAAATCATAAGATAGAATTTAGAGTGTTACAATTATGGGTTGAGTTGTTGGGTGTGTAAGTCATATTTACATATATGCATTGTTGAGTATTAGTTGTCGTTGTGTTGTAGTTGAGTTGTATGTTGATATACACAAGTGGAGTTCATTGCATAATCATAAATTGGTGAGGGCTCATGCCCTGGAACGCCTTGTCGTTCAATTGGTGAGGGCTTATGCCCTGTGAATGCTAGTTCATTCAATTTGGTGAGGGCTCGTGCCATGTGAATGCTTTAACCATTCAAATTGGTGAGGGCTTATGCCCTGGAATGCCTTGTCATTCAAACGCGTTAATGGTACCACATGCATGTGCATTGTCACATTTTGTCATTGAGTCATATCGGTGTTGTCATGTCATTGCATGAGTCGTTGTTGTTGGTTAAGTAGTCGTTGTATTGTGGGTTGAAATTGAATATGTTGGTAATGTTATTGACCATGAAATACGTAAATATATTGAAGTATTGATGATATTAGGGTGTTAGATTCAATTGATGAATTATATTTCTATTATTGTTGTTTGTGAATCTCACCCCTTCTGCTTGAAAATGTTGCCCTTCGTATGGGTAACTTGCAGGTGATCCAGAATAGTAGAAGTGGTGGCTCAAGTGTCTTAGGGCTATGATACGTAACGGGATGGGAATTTGTTGTTGTGTTTTCATTCCTTATGTATCAACTTTTGAACATGTTGATGGAGCTTTGCTTGTTGTTGAATAAATTGTTAATGACTAATTATGTAGAAGCCTTTGTGCTAGTATCATTGATGACATTTGAATGTTAAATGATTTTATGAATTTTCCGCTGCAATGTATGGATAATTTATCACAATTGATTTGATAAATAGTATTTCATTCTATTTAAGAATTTTTGGAAAAGCAGTGTGACATGCCCGTTTGTTTATTGAACTCTGATTTACTTGTTTATTTATTAAATATTTAATTGTTGGGATAACGGGGTGTTACAAAGTGTACGGCAGTGAAAGATAGGTAGTCACAACTCCCATAAATCTAAACTGTAAGGTTCATGGCCAAATTTTATTTTTTCCAATTTACTTATATAGAGTGTTCCATGCTGCTACATTTCTAGAACTTGCATTGTTTCTTTACTGTTGATTAGTCTTTGTAAAATACACACTGAGGCAAAAGTGATTGGTCCTGTGAGCCTTTTGAAGCCTACCCTGATTTTATTGATGTTTATCCTTTTCTTAGCCAAGTTGAGCCGGTAGGTTTAGAATTTTTTGTTCGGTGACAAACTACATTACAAACTTAGAGACTTTTAGGATTTATCCCAAATTGATATTTCTGAGTTAGGCATTGTAGAATGTTGCTAAAAATTAAGTTTGGAGTTGCTTTTGGAATTTGCACCAATTAAGTTTGAGGTAGAGGAACTAGAGAACAAAGAACTGAACTTTCTCATGAAAAATACATACACTAAAAAAATGGTGTATCAAAAAAAAAAAATAGAATGAAAAAAGGTCCAAAACATTGAAAATCTGACTAAAGTAAAACTCGAATGTCCCAATTGTTACAAATGTTCTCTAGCTCCTTTACAAAAGAATTGTTGTTCCATAGGTGAAAGATGGATTGAAATTGTGCTTTAACTTTCGTAGGAGTGCCTAACTCAAATTTTGTGTAGCCTACTTATCCAAATATTATCCCACCTTCACCTAAGCTCCGTTATAACCCTGAAAGACCTCAAAGTGTGTATTGACATTGATTTTGATTGACGTTTAGAAACTTTTCAAGCGTATGGTAATATGTAGTCTTGCTTGTGATTGAGTGTGAACCCTTATCATATTGTTGCGTGGAGTTGTGTATTGGTGGATGCATTCAAGTCAAACTAGCTCACCTTTAGCTAGTAGGGAGATGAACTTTTGGTTACTATCGCTTGATCAGGTACTTGTTATTTTACTGTCAATTGTCAATTTTGCATATAAATTCCTTGAGGACAAGGAATGGTTCAAGTTTGGGTTGTGATGACATGCTGACATTACGTAATTTTTATGTAATTATTATCACATTTTGCAGTTCACAAGGCAACTTAAGCAGCAAGAAAAGCAAAAAAACTGAAGAAAATGCAAAGTATCAAAACGTGTCACGATTTGTCAAAAATGTGACACGATTCCACAAGGTAGAATGCATGCTCTCGACATTGAAGAAAACGTGTCACAATGGCAAAAACGTGACACGTTTTGGTGAAACCCTAATTCAGTTTCTTATTACACAAGGTGAAAACGTGTCACGATTTACTTAAAACGTGACACGATTTTGGGCGAATTTTTGTGCCTATTTAAGCTGAAGACTATTCAGAAAACAAGGGTTATGAATCTTGGAGAGCAAAGTGCGATTTTGACATCCAAAGACGGCTAGGAGGGCGATTTCTTCATCCTTTTATCAGTTCATGTATGTTTTAATTCCTATATTGATTATGCTATTTGTAAACTCGATTATGAGTAGCTAAATCTCTTAGATATTAGGTCTGATATGATTCTTTGTAACCCTAATTGATCCATGTTGCTGTGAAACTCTATTATTTGTGAATGACAATCTAGTTTTTATTCAATTCAATTGTTTTAATGCTTTTATATCTTGATCACATATAAACATCGTGAGTATGAATGACTACTGACCCTAGCTTTCATCTTAGACCCATTCAATTGTTCTAATAAACATGGTTAGTCTAGGAATGGATAATCATTTGTTAGTGATATTAGGTTAACGTGCTTAAACCTTCAAGGATTATTAGACCACCTAAGGAATTAGGGGCTGTAGTTTAAGAAGAGGGTCCTAACTCAAGGGATTGGTTAGGGCTAATTTGTTAACTATCGTGAACCATAAAATCATTCATAAGAATAGAGTGCAGTATACCAATTAGGGGAACATAGAGGATTCGAAAGACATGATCTCATCTCTCTCATATTATCTTAACAACTCTTTACTTTCCATTAATTGATTTATAAAATCAAACCAAACCAACTGCCTAGTGGTAAAATAAAATAACTTTACACATCCTATTGAATAACGAATTTGAATTATTGAGATTAAAACAGTCCTTGTAGGAACGATATTTTTACTACTTCGATAGTATTTGGTACACTTGCCAAACTTCTATCAGTAATAGTAATGTGGTGAGAACTATATATATATATATATATATATATATATATATATATATATATATATATATATGATTTGGTGACTCCTTGATAATGATGATTTCCTTGCCTACATGTTGAAATGACGAATTTTATTTGTTAAGTTGATTAGGCAAGAGTTTATGTGGTCTATTTGATTGGTGTGAATTAGATGAATTATATGCATAATATGTGATATGTGTTTTATGTAAAGTGAGTGAAATTGTATGTATTGCCTATACTTCATAAATGATAACTTAGTGTAGTTGATGGTTGAACTAGATAGGAAATGAGGTGAGAAACTATTATATTGTTTGATGTTGTTAAGTGATGAACTTTTGATGATGAATTGATCCAAGAATGAATATGCTTGATATGATGTGATTTATGTGGAGTTAGTATTCTAGGAATGTTGAGTATATATATGTGTTATGCATGAATCCTTGAATGCTTGTGTTTTGATTATGCTTATTATGAATGTTGAACTAACCCCCAGTGGTCGTTTGGTTGACCGCCTTCCTTATTCGTATGGATGGATAGACGGCGTGCAGGAGTAGTTGCTTGAGGAAAGCTGGAGTTTCCTCGTTTACCATTTTTCGGAGTCTAGTGTGTCGGCCCTAATTAGGATGTCTTTATGTTTTGAGTCTCATGAATATTTATAGCTTTTGACTTAGTTGTTGAGATGATGTTATATTTGATGATGTAGTATGACTTATGACATGACTATTTGGATTTGGACATGATATGTTAGTTGATATTTGGAGATGTTTATTTAAATGTAGTTGTGATGATGTTTTATTCCGCTGCAATGTTTTAAGAAAATGTATTATTATGCAAGCTTGGTGATTTAATTGAAGATGTAACATCTATATTCTTTATAAGGCCGTATCATTAGCGTAAGCTTTTAGAGTTTAAGGTGTTACAGTATGAACGTATGCAATGTTGAGTCATATGTTCATGCATTCATAAGTGTTCAGAGGCGATGATTATAGGTGATGTTTATGATACGGTTTCGTATCCAGAGGCGATCTTTATGATACAGTTGTATCTTGAGGTGACGACCTTGACGATTATCGGTACCACATGCATATAGAGTCGTATCTAGGCGCATTGCATAACTTGACGGGTGTCATACTTACTTATGTGCTTGATGTATATTTGCATTGGTGAAACTTGGTGAATTATATACTTGGTGGGTTATATACTTGGTGAAATTCGGTGAATAGGTGAAAATGTACTTGTGTGATTTCGTACTTGTTTGATTGATGCTTATTAAAGATATTGAGTTGTTTAATCATTTGAAATGAATTATGGTGCTTACTTTCATTTGATTATACTTTAATCGTGGAATGTGATCTAACCCTCAATGGTCGTTTGGTTGATCGCCTACAGTATTTGTATGAATGGCTAGGCGGCGTGCAGGATTAGTTTGCTTTGCTTGGTGAGTACTTTGCTTGAGAACTAGCATGGATGCTGCCTCGTTTCTTACATTGGAGTCTTAGTGTGTCGGGCTCTGATTAGAGGTGTCTATTTGTTGTCTTTTACGTTTATGACTTCATGAGATATTTATCACTCAGTATGTTGAGATTGGAGTTTTATTATGGTGATGTATTATAAGATATTTGACATGGCTACTTGGAGATTTATTTGGTTGATGTTGAGATATTATTCTGTTGCGATGTTTTGAAAAAATTAATTCTGCATGTTTTGAACTTATTGAAGAGTAGCATCTAAATTTTGTATATGATTGTATCATTTGCGTGTTTTATCACTTTAAAGGGTTTAGGGTGTTACACTCGTATTGGCAATTCTTCACGCTCCTCAGTTCTAATGCCTACTCATGTTCCAAAGCATATCTTTGTGCCAACTCCTTGTGATCCCTCAAGTGCTAACCATTATATGCCAAAATTCATGAGACCATTTATTGATAAAATTGTGGATGTTAATGGCGATGGGAATTTTTTGTTTAGGGCTATAGCTGAGTACATGGGTTTCCTCGAAGAAAGTCATGTTATGGTTTGCAAAGCACTTATTCGAGAGGTGAAAGATCACATATATGACTATATACTGATATATGGGAGCGAGGAACGTTATAACTGCATCTTGAATGGATTGCATCCTCCCGAAAATAGTAGTGGTCATATTCGTGTAATGTTAATGAATCATGATAAATTGTACAATATGGTTGTTTATGACTTGGTGGTAGTTGTTGTATTGGTTTTAGTTCATCTGAAATTGTCGGTTTTAATTACATGTCAAAACATGCCGACAATGGCTTGCTGTTGTAATGCAGACTACACTATATGTTGTTATTGATAACAACGGTAGTTAATTATCGCCGGATATATCTTAACTGTAGTTAACTACCATTGGAGGTATTGTCGTCATTTCAATGTGTTTTTTTAGAAAAATTGAATCCGAGAAAAGCAATTTTCTTCTTAGATTAATGGTCATGTTTGATTGTGTCTCTAAGACAAGTCTATATTTTGGTCCGCTCACAATTAGTGCCTTAAAACGACCAGGTGAGTCATCGGTGGATTGCACTTTAGCCCCCATTCGAAAGTCGAAGATTATATATAGTTGTATAGTTAATTTTTGTCAAATAGTCTTGTGACTAGATCTCACACATTTTAAATGTGGAGAAGTGGCGTTTCCGGGGTTCGAACCTCAGCCCCTGCATATAATATGCAATATCCCTATCAATTGAGTTAAGCTCACGGAGATTAATAGTTGTATATAGAAGAAATTACCGGTTCTTTCGAAGAAAAAATTTATCGATAAATTCATGAAGTCCATTCCATCCCATACCACCATCTTGCTCTATTTTTCATTCCCCCAATTTGGGAGGTATGCAATAGAATAGAACCACTTAATTCTTTTTTTTTTGGTCTAGTAGTCTAGTGGCTATAGCTCACACATTTTAAATGTGGAGAAGTGGGGTGTCAGAGGTTCGAACCCCTACCCCTGCATAAGTTATGCAATGTCCCTACCAACTGAGCTAAGCTCACGGGGACAGAACCACTTAATTCTATTATTACTCTTTAATCCCTATTTCATTACTTCATAATGGTACCGATTTTTTTGCTTCTGCTCAAGTGTTACGGTGTGCCCATATTTCTTCTTGTTCAGTTTTTATGTTTGTTGTCTTGCAATCTCGTTGATTGTATCATTTCAACCAATTTTATTTAATTCCATTTTTTTTGTTCTCGAACCTTCGAGTGTTATCAATTATATGAAGAGTTTTACTTTTTCCATTTTATGGTTTTCCTCGTGCGCTCTATTTATTTTCCAAAAATACCCCTGGTCTGGATTACGTTTTCTAGAATAAATTGTTAGAATTTTGCAGATTTATCCGAATTTTATAATCCGGAATGATCCGTTACCAGAACATTTTCAATTTTAAGCTTTGAAATTCATAAAATAAATGCAAACAAACATATAGAATAGAAATAAAAAGACAAAAAGATAAAAACAACACATTTTATTAATATATGAACAATACATTACAATAATGTTGAAGCTTTTTAAGCTTATTACATAAGAACCTAAGTCTATTTCTAATCTCCTAAGAGCCTAATTATAATATCCTAAGTTTAACCACTGGTATGTGATAGGACATACCAGTAGTTTCTCTATTGGAGGGAAACCAGAGGAGGAGGGAAGAGGAGGGCAGGAAGAAGAAACCAATGCCCCTGAGGGAGGTGGGGGGTGCTAAAACTTACGTCGAGACAGGCGAAGCTAAGAACCACATTGACCCACATGACCCCTAGATGAACCACACTTCTTTGCAGCGCGGTTCCATCCTCATTGACCGTTCATACAAACCTTGAAAGTTTTCAACGAGGCCCTTATCTATGAAAGGCCAACGATGGAAAACCATGGTTGTAGAAGGAAAAAGAGGATGAGAGGATGGTGTGAGAAATGGAGGGGTTTGAAAGGTTATTTATAGGGAGTGTGGGTCAAAAAACGGTTGGGATGTCATAAATGCAGTCAAAAAACTTGGTAAAACGCGTTTTCTTGACTTGACCACCAACCAAAACCTGTGCTGCACGCGTTTTACTGACACTGATGCAGTCCGGAAAATAAAATCTGGAATGCACCTTGGTGTTCCGGATTACATTTTCCGGATTTATACGTGTTTTACTGATACTGGAGGCATTAATGTAGGTTTGGACGGTTACATCCACTAACACATTTTCATTGAATGTACCAGTGACCTAGGACTTGTTTTAGGATATAAATAGGCTTCCATCTTCAACAAAGACCTTCATTCTTCACTTCACCTCTTTACTTCAAAAAAAAAATTAGGTTTTTAGGGGTGTCGGTGGTGTCACGGTCATTATTGACCGTTCATACGAACCCTGCAATTGCATTGCAGCTTATGCTTATGTGGGGGTCGTATAACGGTCGACACAGACCCTAGACATCAAAGAAAGACACAAAAAAACTCATAACATTCTGGTCCGGATTATGTAATCCGAATTCTCATAGGGCTTAAGTGTTTCCAGATTATATAATTCGGAAAACTTCAGCATAGGATTCTTTTTTGTGATCTACATTGCACCAAGAGTTCATGTGGTCCACAACATCCAAGGACCTCTATAAATAAGTGCTCTCTGGTTTTCAGCTACAATACCATCAAAACACAAAAACACACTAAAGAAAATCATGCAAATTTTTGTCATTAAGCTGAGGATCATTGTCACGCTGACGCAAATAAATAGCTCTCTATTTAACCGCGCCGGCGTGATGAAGATCCTCAGCATGCTGTCAAAAATACAAACAAACACACCAAAGAAACAATTAAATTTTTTGTCATTGTGCTGAAGATCTTCTCATGTTGTCGCATATAGATAACTCTATATTTGACCGCATTGTGGAGATCTTGTGCATGTTGCGAAAAATATATAGTCACAAACCTCCTCTTGCAGATCTAACTGTGAAGAAGAGGTCCTTATGAGCTCGATCTTGTCGGCCTACCGATCGTAACATGTCAGTCGGCAGGCCGGCATGATCAAGCTCAAAAGCTCCTCCTCAAATCATTTATGTTATTATGGTTTTTTTTAACTGTTTATTTGTTTTATGTACCTTTGTTTCTATTTTTTTCCAAGACATTCGCAACGAAAACTGTTCAAATAAAGGGTCTGATGCAATACGGATTTTACAATCCGGAAGGAATTCATGTCTTCCGGATTATAAAATCCGAAAACCCTCAGTAACATTTTGGCCGGTGACGTTTCACCAAAGCTTTGGCTGGTTAGTGGAGTTTGAATGCATTTTTTGACAGTTTTGAGTGTGGAACACGTTTTATTTCACTGTAATTAAGACCTACGACTTATTTAAGGCTATAAAAAGGCTTGAATCTTCAACATTTTCCTCCATTCTTCTTCACCTCCTTTCTTACATTTTCTTCAAAAAAAAAAATAGTTTTTTAGGTAGCTTTTAGGTGTGTCTGTGGTGTCATGGTCATTGTTGATCGTTCATACGAACCCTGCAATTGCATTGCAGCTTATGCAAGGGTCGTATAACGGTCAACAGAGACCCTTGATATCAAAGAAAGGCACAAAATTTCATAGCGTATGTTTCCGGATTGTATTTGCCGGAAATTTAACAATCCTGTTCGAAAAACATAATCCGGACCAGGAGTATTTTTGGAATTTTTGCAGGACGCGCGAGAAGGGCGTAGGGTGGGAAAAGTAAAACTCTTATATGAATTGAGACAAATGAATGTTTTTCCCCTTTCCCAGCATTGGATCAATGGATTACTGAAACGATCTCATACTAACAACTACAGTGATCTAGTTTTATTAAATACTATATTAAAATTGTTCAGAACGTATAACTCTTTCTATGTAAGATTTTTAAAGTGGTAAGAAAATTACATGGCTTTCCTTTGCTTTGCGTCATGTTTTTTTAATATTAAATTGATTATTTCCATAAAAATGACATGTTTTAATATTATATAATAGTCTTTTTATAAATATAAAATTGGAATAAAAAATTTATAATTCATTCTATTCCGTCAATTTTCCAAACAATGTAATGAGAAATTTGCTCCTCTCCATCGTAATATACCCAAACAAAGGAATGGACTCTCTATTTCATTTCATTCCGCTTTACTCCATTATATTATGTTCCATCAATCCAAACAGAAAAATAAAAAAATATGATGAAGATACGTATATATATTTTTTATTTTATTTTGGTGATGTCCGAGATTTGAACCTCAACCTTGCATATATTATTGATCGTTCATACCAACTGAGCTAAGCTCACAAAGACGATAAAGATACGTACAGTAAAATATGGATAGAGATAAATTGCGCAATTGGTCCTTCAAAAGAAAAGTTTGTCAAGTGAAATCAACATGGATCCACCACCACTTTGTCTTAATAATTGCAGTTCTACTATTGAGAAATTCTTTTGTCCAAAATGTTCTGATGATTGCCTCACTATCAGAAATTGAAGGTCTTATTCTTGGGTCATCTCCTTCTCGAAACTCGAAGTATTTTATAAATTGATTCTATTACTTTCACAGACACAACTGACACGAAGAATAACAATAGGTGCAAGACTTGCAACAAAAGAATTGGACTAACAGGATTCGAGTGTCGTTGTGGTAATGTATTTTGTGGAAGGCATAGGCATCCAGAAACGCACGATTGTAATGTTGATCTGAAAAGCATTGGTCGTCAAACTTTGGCCAAACAAAATCCAAAATGTGCCCATCATAAACTAGAATTTAGGGCATAGGTTATTAAGTATCTATTCAGGTTGTCAATGAGAGAATAGGTGAGGGAGTATTTCAAAGGTCTTGTTAACGAGTGCCCCAGGGCACTCTTTAAACATTCCTAATAAAGAAATTATTCTTTAAAAAAAAGTGAAGATTTCAATTTTCAATGCAATAAATGCACAAACTTTCATAAAATCTTACTACTTTAGGTGCTTAAAGAGTGCCTCGAGGACACTCGTTAATATTTCCCTATATCTTATATTTGTTTGGTTCAATTTTTAATAGATATTGGGTACTATTGTTTTTGGTTTTTTTTTTTTTCTCTATGAAGAATTGCAAGTTTTTCTATTCTTGATGAATTTCGTACTCAACGATGCAATTGTTCTATTGTCAATAACGGCCACTACACATGATAGCAGTGGGGTGGAGCAGCGTTCGTCCGTGATAGCAGTACAAAAGCATTGTGTTTCGAAGTTGTAGAGATGCAGAGTGGCTCTACAGCCATGATTGTACCATCAATTTTTAGTCACATGACAGGGTTAATTTGGGGATTTCAAACTAATAAAAACCCTAAATCCTATCTTTATCAGTTATCTCAACCTCTGAACAGGGGATTTGGTTTTTCATATAACATACTTCACTCCTCATTAAAACTACTTTTACCAACAGTTATTAGCACACAATACTAACATAGCCAGTTACCTTCTTTTCCGTTTAATACGGAAAAGAAGGTAACTTATAGATCTAGTGTATAGAGTAAGTAATAGATAGATATAACGGAACGATACTTGTATTATATTGCATAATATTATGAAATATAGATAACACTATGGAGAGTTGGTTACAAGAACACAAAGAAAGTACAATAACTGCTAGTTTCTAACACAACCTCTAGGAGCCAACTCTATCTCAACCAAACCAACATAAAAACACCTGAATGGAAGTAAATATCCATACTTATTCTATTTAATACATGTAAATAAACTATACTGGGCCTGCTAACAGCAACATCAAAGGTAGATATTTTCAAACCTAGATGTGCATAATCTTTACAACTGTTGGAAGTGAAAATTATGAAACCCCTTTGGCCACTCAACCCTTCTAAAGATTTATAACAATAATATGATAAACTTTATACCAAGTTGTCTTCAAAAACAATCTGACAATACTACAAATTAGACACAGAACCACTAGGTTGTTTTGAATGGCATTCAGTACCTTTTATATTTTGATCTGGGAATGCCCAGGAGGAAATAAGGTGATGGGCTATTGCAAAGGGTCCAGGAACAAACATTGGTGCAAGTTCACCACTTTCCATGTTGAAATCAGTAGACAAGCTGTGGGTTTTTTCAACTCCTTTACACATTTGTTCTACCTTAGCTGCTGCTGTTGTTTGAGCTTTCTTGTACTCCGCAAATGTCAGAGCTTTTCTTACATCTTCTCTACTGTGCCACTGAGCATCTACATAAGAAAGTTGAAGCATACTATATGTCACTGATCATAAAAAATAGGAAAACACTAAACGGTACGAGGGATGTTACGATGAAAAAACAACAAATTCATGTTGGCCATTTGATTAAATTTTGATTTTAACCATCTGTTACTTTTATTTATTTAAAAACATAAACACACTAACCACTTTGTATCGTGTCTCATTGTGCATGGTATTTTTGCACCATATAGCAGACCTCTAAAAAATAATACTACAATAGAAATGGGAGTGTGTGTGAAGTCGTGTGGAAGCAAATGCTTGGGAAGTTAAACAATTGCATTGTTGTACCAAAAAAACGAGCCATCAACATACGAGAGAAAGGCTTGCTAGATAAGAATGCAAATGGGGTGAAGAAAAACACGACGTCAATTAAACACTCTTCATGGATGTTTGGTATCACAATGGCGTTGCCGAAATCATGGTGAGCCACCGTGATTTTACAAAAGCTACAAAGTGTGCTTACACTGTTGGCCATCCCCACTGTGATTTCGGCAACCCCACTATGCTTATCACCGGTGAGCCATGGTGAGCCACCATGATTTCTGGAAAATTGAACCACATACTCTTCTCGTGGTTTCTGAATTTCAACCAAACACCATTAAAAAAATTCACTTATATAATAACTCTAGTACTTGCAACTATACAAGTATACAAGTCGAATGCATAACAATACACATGTAGAGCTCAATCCTCACTGCTTATAATTTATGTCTTTCACTCACCGCTCGACGAATGCAACTATACACATGTATGCAAGTGTCATTCATAACTCATAATTAGCATATATATCAAGGAAAAAAGGATGCATTAGGTGGGGAGTGGGTATTAAATAAATTCAATGAAACAATGGTGGCTATTATACCTTCCAACTCTTCCTTGTCGACGTTAATTTCCAGGGATTTAGCATATGCAAAGAATCCAACCATAAGCTGACATGGCATACTGTTTGGTCCAACTAGATACAACCAATAGAAAAGAAAGTATTAACATACAAATGAAAGAAAGTATTAGCATTCGAAGAATGTGTTAATTCAGTACTTTAGACTACTTTGCATTTAACTGCTTTTGAAAAGTCACTTCATCTAAAATATATTAGAACATTCATGTAGACTGAACATATTCAAGACATTAACTCAGATTATGTTAATTTGAATATGATCAAAACACCACACAAGTTAACCAGGTTGCTTGGGCTCCAGTGGCAAGGAGCTCCTTCCAAAGACGTACCCGGGGAATACCGGGTTCGATTCCCAGGAGGAACAACGCTTGGCTAGTGCGCATGCCTCTACGCACGAGCCGGATTAGTCGCCCACCATTGGTGGGTCGGAAACCGGTGCGAAAGCCAAAAAAAAAAAAAAACACCACACAAGTGATTAAATTTCTTCTTAGATTATGATAAAGGAAGAAATAGTGTATCCCATAACTTTCTTAGATTATGATAAAGGAAGAAATAGTGTATCCCATAACAGATCCTAAAGCAAGTTGAAAATCAGGACAAGATAATTAGTTAACATATACCAATAGTGCACAGCCTATGGCAAATTGCAACATGATTACACATTTGGAAGGTAGTAATAAATGTAAAAATAAAATAAAAATGTAGTCACATTTATAAGATGTAAGCAACTACATCCATTGTAGTTAAAATCAGGAGTCAGAGCATCGAATTGTGTTCTGTGATCATACTAGGTCTCACTGTGTTCGTGCATGCAAAGAATCGTAAATTGGTGGGAGCGGCATGGATGTCCATTCAGAGCTGTAGAACTGGTTGAATCATGTGCGCTGGTCTGGTCGATTGTGTTTGTGTCTGCACAGAGCAATTGTTCGCGGGTTGGGTCCGCAATCCAGTTTCATGGAAAGGAAAAATAGCATTAAATAACCCTAGAAAGTCATGTTTTAAAGACATGAAAAGGGTGTGTTAGTTAGTGTCTAAATCACTAAAGGGCAACCCGGTGCACTGAAGCTCCCGCATACGCAGGGTCCGGAAAGGGGTCCCATCATTTGGTGTATTGTACGCAGCCTTACCCTGTTTTTACACAAGAGGCTGTTTCCAGGACTTGAACCCGTGACCTTACAGTCACATGACAACAACTTTACCAGTTGCGCCAAGGTTACCCCTCAAAAAAAAAAGGGCAACCCGGTGCACTAGAGCTCCCGCATATGCAAGGTCTGGGAAGGGGTCCCACCATTTGGTGTATTGTACGCAGCCTTACCCTGTTTTACACAAGAGACTGTTTTCAAGACTTGAACCCGTGACCTTTCAGTCACATGACAACAACTTTACCAGTTGCACCAAGGTTACCCCTCACTTAGTGTCTAAATCACTAAGCCTACTAATTTGTGGAAACCTGGCACATGTTTGAATTGCTCTGTTTTGCGCTCTTTTTTTGCCTTCAGCCACTGCTTCTGGGTGCTGCCTTCCCATCATGCATACATAACCGTTTCCATCTCATAGAGTCAAACGAGGTAGCAACCTTCAGGCTTTGTGCTAGTGCTACCCTTAAGCAGTAACCCATTTGACCCTTTCCATCTGTCCTGGCACTGCTCTGTTTTATATTCTTTCCCATTGACATTTTATATCCATGGCTTTGGCTGTTTGTGCCATTTATGAATTTTGTACGACTTCATGTTATGAATCTTATGATCCTAAATTTGAGTTTCATTAAGTATTTTGGGTGTTATTTGAAGTTTATTTCACTTAAGTTGTTATATTAAGTATTTTGGTAGGATCTTACGATCTTTGTGACATTCCATGATTTACGATCTAGTTACCTCTCCCTGATCCTGCACAGGATCTCGACTCAGACTACCCTGACTACATTCATTTCCTTTTTAATAAATTCTACCAAAGATTCCAAAAACTAAGTAGAAGTCCCATATTCAATTTGGTCATCCTTAATACCCTCGAAGATAATTGTGAGAAAAAGCCAGAGCCAAAACCAATTTATTTTTCTTTTTTATACACACATCAGTTAGAACATCCACAAATAGATGTTATAAACCAAGATTTTTCGTATTTTTGCTGATACAAACAATGGAGAAAATAATAACAGTACAAAAGTTAATTTAAATAAAATCGTTATGCAAAATATGTTATACCAGGCCATGGCTGAGAACTGTGATATACAACTTCTCCAACTTCAATACCAGTCTCCTCCCATGTTTCTCTTCTCACAGCCTCCTCCAAGCTTTCTCCTGGCTAAATGCAACACCCACATACAAATTATAAGTTTTCTAAATATAGTGATAAAATGTTACAACTAAAAAAATAAAAATATAAAATAACCATGCATAAACTAAAATCTAATCTCATGCCAAAGACACATTAAATAAGGTCAAGAATGCACCTCTATAAAACCTGCTAAGCAGCTCCACATTCTAGGCACAAATCTGGATTGTTTGCTCAAAAGGGCACGATCGTTCTCTCGATCAATTACCAGCATAATGACCACCTGCATAAGATCAATTGATCAGAGTCTTCAGCAAAACATCAAATCATTCAATTGACCATTAAAAACTTAGAACAGAAACTAGCAAACCGGGTCAACTCGTGGATACATCCTCTTTTTGCATGATTCGTTTGAACACTGCTTCCGCCTCCCAGCTTCCCGTGGGACTGTTTTCTCTCCACAATGTCCACAAAAACGTGATATATTATGCCATTCTAACAGTGCTCTTGCCTGGCAAAATCTAGGAATTAGTAAAGCAGCAGTTGCCGATTCGTATTTAGATATGTAAATATCTTACAACAGTCATTTACAGCTGAAATATGCTAAAGATCAACAAACTATAAAAATAACATAACTGCAGACACTTGCATAAGTATTTTAGTATTTGTCACGATGAAATATGATAAATCCTAAATTAAATGTAGACTAATAACTAATAACTCTCAAGCTTGTAAAATCTATAAACAAATTTTCAAACAATTGAAAGGTGGGAAAGTAAAGGAGATGAACATGAGCAAGTATAAAATTATTTTCTCTTCCTGTAATTTGATGCAAAATATCCGAGGTGAATAAAATACTTATAGTGATTTAACTAATCCCCATCTGATCTACAATCCTTACTTCAAAATCTAAACCTAAGCCTAGTTTCCATCAAACATAGCATCAATTACAAATGGGTTAATATATGTACCCCTTGTAATATTAGCGGTTTTTGGTTTACCCCTGTAAAGTTGTTTAGATTCTTTGGCTTTGGTCCTTCATGAATTTTGAAGGTACAAAATTGATGATATGACAGGGGTAAACCGAAATTCGCTCAAGTTACAAGGGGACGAAAGTATCTTAAATTTTGAAATTTGATGTTATGAAGATACAAAACCAAAAATCTTTAAATTACAGGGTTGGAATCTAAGCAAAAAAAATTCACAGGGATAAACCAGAAACCGCTACAAGGGTAAACATATGTTAACCCATTACAAATTATCCTCCAAAAACAATGTCTATACTGAACAGCGTAATTACTCAACAACACAACATAAAAAACTCACATGACCAGCAATAGCCAAATTCCCCATAGCTTTAAAATCAACCCAATCAGTAGCAACCATAAGTGTCCTCAACTCAACAAAACTAAACCTCACTCCACCAAACTCCGCCACAAAACCACTCTCACCAGACACATCAATCGTCCAATAAACCGCATCTTCTTCAACATTCGAACCCAAATACACAAACAAATCACCGTTCAATTCAGTCCCCAACACTCCCCTAATTTCCCCCACACCAATCCAACCGAGTCGCCACGGCTCACCGCCACCGGCAGTCGCGAGAGGCCTCCCATTCCTGAACGGAAGTATCTTGAAATTCGGAGAGTGGTGGTTGGTGTTGTCGGTGATTCGGGATTTTAGGGTTTCCAAAGCGGTTGTGGGGGAAAATAGATCGTTTTTGTTTTGGGTGTTGGAGATTAGTGGGTTTCCGGCGAAGGCGTGGGTGGTAAGGTTTATGGACATGGTGTTGGTGAGGTTGCGATTGGAATGAGAGAAAGGTGTTGTAGATTTGTGTGAGAGGTTCTTATAGAGTGAAAATAAGGAAATGAGTTTTGTAGATTGTAGTAACTTCACCATGTTCTTCTTCCATAGAGGTGGTGTTTGGTTTTGATGGAGAAAAATAAAATAAAAAACAATTATCCAAATTGAAATTATTAAAAAATAAAAAAAAAAATAATTTACTTTTTTCTTACCTAACTTTTACAAAATTTAAAGTAATTCAGTAGTTTTTTTTTTTTTAAAATTGGTGTGTAACTACGCAGACTAATACTCACTGAAATAAGAAGAAGTGTTTAAGATAAAGTGATTGATAAATAACAACGGTGAATTATAGAATGAAGGTTCAATTAAATTCTTCATCGATTTTTGGAGAGAAAATAAACCATCATATCAATGATTGAGATTCATTAAATCAAAAGCAAAAACATTTACATGTTATCACACACAATTTTTTTTCTCCAATCATCATCACCAAAAACACACCGGTGCAATTTATGCATCGAAACATACAAGATCATCAATTTGTCTAACATTTATCATCATCTACAGGAGTTTGAGGATTTTTAGATCTAAATTTTACGGAATTTGAAACTTCACAAAATTTTAGATCCATATATGTAACCGTCAAACATTGTTTTTTTTTGTTGATCCAATATTATAAAGCATGTTCTTGTATGTTCACCAAAAAGAGTTACTTTTAGCGGAATCGCTTTGTGTTTATTGTCGGAAGGATTGACCATGTCCACCGCTATAAAGTAGTTACACTTAGTAGCAGGTGGGGCCTCTTTCCCTTAAGAACTAGAGGTTAATGCCAATATATAAATAAATAAATGTGTCGGATTTTCTAAAAATTAAATGTTTTCGATTATACTCCATGCGTGCCTTTTTATGAGACTGTTTTACTTAAATCACACGTATTATGAAAAATTGTTGGGTAAAAAATTCATCACAAATGTAGGTGTTTGATGGTGAGGATAGGAAGATAGGATATGATACATTAATTATATTTTGTTTAAATATCATGTTTGATGCACTAAAGAATAAGATAAAATAAACCATTTTTCTATCCTATCATGTATTTCCTTTGTAATTTCTATCCTGAGTATATGCTGGGTTAGAAATTATCCTGATGGGATTAAAAAATTATTCTTTATTTATTATCTTGATATTCTACCATTTTCAAAATATTGTCATTTTTTAAATAATGATAGCATGTATTTTTTATTATAATTAATAACATGTCATTTTTACAATATTTAATTAATTATGAGAGTAATTTTTTCATTTAATTATAATGATATCCTGTTTGTTATCATGTGCGCATCAAACACATGATAGGATTAATGTTTATCATGTCCTTATCATATCTTATCTCTCTATCCTATCCTGACCATCAAACGGACCCTAGTATTACCAAATTGTCATTTTTGTATAGATATAGTCAAGGGGAATTAGTCACTTTAGTCCTTGAATAGGAAAGGAGTAGTCACTTTAGTCATTGAATGCATAGAAATTGCAAAACAGTCCCTGAATGTAGACTCTGTTGGTCATTTCAGTGACTAAAGTGACTAACGGAGTCTACATTCAGGGACTAAATTGACTAACAAAGTCTACATTCAAGGACTATTTTGCAATTTATCTGCATTCAGGGACTAAAGTGACAACTCCTCTCCTATTCAAGGACTAAAGTGACTAATCTCCCTAAATTCAATGATAATTTTTTCATATTTCAATATGCATTTATGGATAAATAGTCATTTTTGTCCCAGAATGTGTAAAGAATGGTCACAATAGTCCTTCAATTGTATCGAAATTTTAATATAGTCTTTGATTGTGCACTATGTTAGTTAAAATAGTCTCTAACATTAAAATGTTTTGTTAATATTGTCATATCGGTCCCTTAATATAGTTATTGTCATATCAATCTCTATAAGTATTTATTGTCATGTCGCTCTCTATAAGTATTTAATGTGATATTAGTCCATATAAGAAAATAGTAATTGTCAACATTAAAAGATTATTTTAATGTCTGAGACTATTTTGACCAACAGAGTATACAATCAATAATTATTATGAAATTTCAATACATTGATGGACTATCATGGCTATTCATACACATTCAGGAACAAAAATGACTATTTACTCATACATTTATAGCATTGATAAAGAGTATATTCGAAGAAAAAAATAATCAATACATTTAAAAATTTATAGATAATTTTATATTTAAAGATAAAACATTTTTTAAATAGTCTTATCATCTACTAACTATTTATAATAATTTTTTAGAGTGGTTTTACATTTTTGCCCTTTTGAAGGGTAATTTGGTAATACACTAAGTGCTTAGTTTTTCTTTCTTACCACGACATTTCTGCTTCCTGAAAGGTATATTGATAGTATTGTGGTTACTTCCTCAGACTTCTTACTTTCTCGCGTTTCGTTTTCTGCTTGAAGATATTGTCTTCTTCGTCTTATTTGGAGGTATCGTCTTCTTCCACCAGCCAGAATTTCTCATGAACCTATATAATTCTAAGTCTTCTGTTTTGTTTTCTGTTTTATTTGTTTAATGCATGTCCGATTGCATGTTGGAAATTTTGATTTTCCCGAATTTCTTAGGTTTTTCGTTGTTTATTGCTTGCATATCTTCAAAAAGGGTTTTTTTTTATTATGGCTTATGTTTTGATTTTTGGTTTTGTTTTGTTGTTTATTGTTTATGTTTTGTTTTCATCAATTTTAAGTTTAAAACTTTGATTGATACTAAAAATTGTGTTTGTTGTGATAGTTAACTTTGTGTTGTTGTTCTTCGAGTGGAAAGGGTGTAATTGTTTGCTTTTTAGTAGCAATTTATATTGGTTTTGATGAGATGAAGGAATTTTTTTCAGGTTGATGAGGTGCATGCATGCATGTATTGAACTTTGTTTTAATGTTGTAGGAGTTTTTTGAGGAGATTATGATTTTCTGTTTTTTAATTTCTGGGATGATCAAATTCCAATTATAAGTGTTTGTTTGATACCTCAAAAGAGTTTTCTTTGTATAGAATTGAATATTATCTCTGATTTTTGTGACCTTGGTTGTTGAACTCATAAATTTTGGATAAGACTTGAATATGATTTTCTTGGTGGTTTGGTTTGTCAGAAATGAGTTTACGTATAACATCTTATTGTTTGTTGGATACATGCTGAAGATTTGATTGATTTTTATTCCTTTTGTTCGATTAGTCTTAAAATTGAAGATGAAAAATGATCATTCGTTATTTAAATGATCCTAATTTTATATCTCCTCAACTTTGATTGATGCAGTATCTACGTATCTTTTAGGATTCCCTTAATTAAAGACAGAAATTATTTTTGCCAATACTTTCTTCCGAGGTGTGAAAAGTTTTTGAATGTTCATTGAGAGAAAATATCCATGCAATCTTTTATGAAAATGTAACAAACCAAATGCTCCCCTTTACTCTCAGAACTCCAAACTAATAAGAATTTGATGTGATTAACTTCAAAGTCTTCTACTCTCTTGTCTCAGAAATAAAACCAATAATCATATGAGACGAGCAAGTTCAAACTAATTTTTATTTTTTAATCATCACAATATTGAAGTCTAAATTATTGTGAGATTTTCCAGATATGCAATCCCAATTTTCCCTTTTGAATCAAGTTTCATGCTATAGTCGTAAACTAGATGATTTTTGTAGTGATGGGATCTCTATTTTCCAGCTTGAAGCATAAGAATCAGCTTTCTTCTTTTACAAGTAATTTGTATTATACTTCGTTCCTACATTATTTGTTGGGGGGATTTTATTGGGCATTTGCTGCATTTAGATGTCACATTTTATATGGTTTGAAGCTTATTGTCGATAACTAGACATGTATTTGAAGGTGAGAAAAACACAAGAAGGATGAGTTGAATTGTGTTAGCTTTTTCTTCTTTTTCTCCTACTGAAGTCACTGGTAAAAAGCAGTTAGATTACAACTTCTGAAGTGATGTTTAGATTCTAAATGCAGCGGATAAAAACAGAGAGAGAGAGAGAGAGAGAGAGAGAGAGAGAGAGAGAATAAAGACACAAAGCAATTATATAGGTTCCTTCCACAAACCGGAAGTAGTCCTGTCCCCCTTGCACTTCCAAGGATAGTTCACTAAAATGTAATATCTGATTACAAATGCTCACTGCTAAAACTAGCAAGAGACTTCAAATTACTCAAGCACAACTACAAGAGATTTCCTATGCTCATGAACACAATCAAGAGACTTCTATACTCAAGCACAACTGCAAGAGACTTCTAATCAAATCGAATTACAAAGAAAAATGTTTGAAGTTGAACACTTGATATACAATCAGTGGTGCTCATAATACAAATCAGATACATACTCTTAAGACTCTAGAATTTATAAGATATGAACTTTGATAAGAAATTATAAGTGAACTTTTGATGCAGACAAATTTTGACAAAGTTTTAGCGCTTTCAAAATGTTGTTGAGTCTCTTACAATTCTCAAAGTCTTCATTCCTTTATATAGAGGTGTGAGAGAGACGTTGTGAATTGCCAGCACATCAAAAAAGAGTCGTGTGAAGCTTTGATCAATCACCAATGATCTTTTTCCTGATATGGTTATTGTCCTATGAAGGATCAATTTCAAATTCATTCCAAGTCTGTAGGAATATTGTTGCAGGCGTAGCTGTTATTCTTGTCTTGTAGCAAAGACACATTCTAAGTAGTGGAGGTAGTGGTTGTACACTTCGTACAATTGTACTTTGTCAACGCTCATCAAAGAATAAGCATCCAATGCCTTCAAATTCATTTGAATTAGCCGTTGCTTCACTCTTCTAGTCTTCTGGTGATCTTGCTTCTGATGAGGTGCTTCTGATGAACTTGCTTCTGATGACACGTCATCACACTAGGAGCACTTTGACTTCAGGAGCACTTTTCTTTAGATGCGTAAAGCTTCATTTACTTGTTGATTCCATTGCTCTCATTTGTTCTTCTAGTACCTAAGTTTTAAGTAGACACAAAAAATTTGTCTATGGTCCTGTACACTTGAATAGATATTAGCATATCCAATTGACAATTTTTAATACCTTGTTATCATCAAAACTCTAAAGAGGTAATGCTAAACACATTTTGTTCCAACAATCTCCCCCTTTTTGATGATGACAAACATTAGTATTTAAAATGTTCAATTGTCGTTGATCTAATTAAAAAGTTGACTATAAGGGTATGAGGTTTGTAAGCTCCCCCTAAGTCAAATAGTACTATAAGATGAAGTGTGTAAGCTCCCCCTAAGTTCTGTTCTTGTTAATTAAATTTATCATTAAAAACGTAATAACTCTCAGAATAATCTCACATTAAAAGACTAATAGAAGAGAAGAAGGTCCTATTAATTTAAATTGCTTGAAGTTACATTAATTGGGCTCAAAGCCTTTAAATACTATACATCTACTCCCCCTTTTGTCATCAAGAAAAAGTATAAAAATAAAGAAAAAAAGAAGAGATGAGAAAAACGGTGAGAAATTCTGTAAGTAAATACAAAGTACAAAAGTAGTTTATATTCAAAAGCACATGAATTGTTCAGAAGCATGAATTAAAAGTAGTATTTCAGAATCATTAAAACATAAGTTCAGAAGTAAACAAAAGCAAAGATACAAACAACATAAATAAAACAAGCTTAAGGTGTGCAACTAAGGTTGGGCTTGTTTTTGGATCAATTCCATCATTTGTTTCATCGTCCTGTATGTTTGTTTCTTCTGCTTGTTCCTTCATTTCCCTTTTGAATTCATCATTACTTCTGATGAGATTCACTTCTCTAACTCTGGCTTCTTCCAGTTTAGCTTATGTAGCATTCTTATATTACAAAAGTAGCAGTTTCTGCTCCAGAAGCTCTTTCCTGAGCCGTTTGTTCTCTTTTTTCAGGAGAGTATTCCTTTGCATTAGTTCCAGTTCAGTAGAGGCTTCCTTGAGATTAATCTTGTTTAACCAAGTTAAATCCATCTCTCTTGGGTGTATACTTGAGGGAATGAAATCAGAAGCATTCCTTGCTCTTAAGCATAGAGGAGTTTGCACCCAAGTTTTTAGAACTTTCACTTCATGCAAATTGCTAACAACTCCCTTCAGCCAGTCTTGAAGCTTGGTCTGAGCATTGTCTTGAGCATCAAGGCAGAATCTCTGAACTTCTGTCAAGACATATTCTACTTTGTCTTTCAATCTAATCCACAGCTTCTCACAGCTATCCTCATGAAGTAGATTGTTCCTTGCTTGAACCAAGTTGTTCAGCTCCTGAAAGATATTCTCACACACATCTGCTAGAATAGTAAAATCTAGAAACATGGTGGGTGGAGAAGGGACATTTGTTTTGGTAGGAGCACAAGGCAAAATGGCTAGGTTAGAGGTTGAGGGTTGGTCATTTATTGAGGTTTCAAGTTCAGCAATGATGTTGGTTGTTGGTGATTGGTTGTTTATGACTTGTTCAGGGACAACTATAACACCCCGTTTCCCAAACAACGTAATATTAATATAATAATTCAGAGTAAATCAACAAACGGAGCATTACACTACTTTTCAAAATTTCATAAACAGAAAATATACTATTTATTTTCAACAACATTTAATCTCATAAATTTGCAGCGGAAAATTCTTTTCAACATAATATCAATCTCTAACAAATCTTGGCTCAAAGGCCTCAATGAAATAAAATATCATTCAACGATACAAAACTCCAACGTCATATTCAAAATTGATACATAATGGAATGAATAAACAAAACAACGTTTCCCCATCCCGTTACATATCAGAGCCCTAAGACACTTGAGCCAGACATCCTACTAGTCTTCATTACCTGCAAGTTACTCATACGAAGGGCAACATTTTCAAGCAGAAGGGGTGAGATTCTCAAACAATAATAATAGAATTATAATTCATCAATTGAATCTAACACCCTAAATTTCAACAAAATACTTCAATATACATAATTTTCAATAATCAACAACATTATTGTAACGCTCTAGTTGTTATTTTATTATTTTTGGTTGATTTTTAAGTCTTTTATATGATTTAAAATGATTTGTGTGATTATTTGGTGTTTTGTTATTTTATTATTTAGTTATTTTATTATTTAATAGAAATAGGTGAGAAATAGAGTTATTTTGGACTTAAGGGAGATTAAATTAGAATTATGATAATTTAAGGGAGTTAAGGAAAATAAAGCGGGGGTTATGTTTTTGGGAGAATAGGAAAAGAAAAGTCAGTAACATTTTTCACGTACAATTGAGAAAACAAGAGTTTTGGGAAGAAGGGAGAAAACCTAGAAGAGCCAAGAGGAAGAGAAGTGCCTTGTTGTAGAGTTTGATTCATCAATTAAGGTAAGGGTGAGACTATCTCTCAATGATAATGGTTATATAATTCTGATTTTTGATTTAGCATAGTTCTGGTTGTAGGTTGTGAGTTTGGGAATTAGGTTTAATTCTATAAAAAATTGAAGAAAGTATATGAATTGCCATGAATTGTTGTGTTAATTGATGTTCAGGTCTTAGTATAATCATAGGTAATGTTTCCTATCAAATTTGGGGTTTGGGTGATTGAAAATTGGGTTTTTGGAGTGAAAACTAGTCTTTTCCCGTAGAGTTGTCCACATTCCATCGTAGTACGATGCTAGAAATCGTACTACGATATTTCCAGTAGCAAAAAGTTGTTTTTCAGCACATTCCATCATAGTACGATGCATTCCATCGTAGTACGATGTAATAGTGAACAACATCCCCTGTTTTCGTGTTCTTGCGTCTTTTTCACCCATTTCTGCTCCGAACTAGCTTTTTGTGTAAACATGAAAGTTGTAGATAATTGAGTTAGATTTCTAATGGCTTTGGTTTGACTTAAACATGATCTTTAGATTTTGAGTTATGATGGAAATAGTCCAGGTGGGTATTGAGAAAACTTTAAGAAAAACTTAGCATAACTAATCCCAAGTCGGGCCAAAAACTTATGGTTGGTTTCCAAACTTCAAACTTAAGTTTCAGGGGTGTAGTTGAGGTGTTTATGAGTATCTAACCTAGGTCGTGATGAACTAACTTGGTTTAGTGTAAATGAAGTTAATGAATATTATGTATATTTTTGTCATCAAAGTTGAAATATATATATATATATATATATATATATATATATATATATATATATATATATATTACGTGAATATCGTATGTTTTGTGATGTTTATCTCATTCAAGTTGCTAAGTCGTTGGTTGTTAAGTTGTTGTCGGTGTAGTCGAGTTGTATGTTGATATACACAATTGGAGTCTGTTGCATAGTCTAAAAGCGGTGAGGACTTCGGTCCTGGAATGCTCGTCATTCAAAAGCGGTGAGGACCTCGGTCCTGGAATGCATTGTCATTCAAAATCGGTGAGAGCTTATGCTCTGGAACGCCTTGACGTTCAAAAGTGGTGAGGACTATTGTCTTGGAATGTTTAGCATTCAAACGCGTTAGTATAGTACCACATGCATAATACATGAGTCGTTGTTGTCTTTGTCGGTGAACATTGTCGTTGTTGTTGTTGTCGGTGTCGGTGGTTGATGCATATGTCGGTGGGCATTGTATATGTCATTGTTGTCGTTGTCGGTGGACATTATTGTTGTTGTTGTTGGATGATATTTAAATGCTGGTTAAGCTGTTGATTTTTGTTATATATATATAATGTTATGATGATGCTAATACGGTGTTGAATTCATTGATGAAATATTTATCTATTATAGTTGATTGTGAATCTCACCCCTTCTGCTTGAAAACGTTGCTCTTCGTATGGGTAACTTGCAGGTAATGAAGACTAGTAGGATGTCTGGCTCAAGTGTCTTAGGGCTCTGATACGTAACGGGATGGGAAACGTTGTTGTGTTTATTCATTCCTTTATGTATCAATATTAAATATGTTGTTGGAGGTTTTATGTTGTTAAACAATATTTTATTTTGTTGAGGCCTTTGTGCCAAGATTTTGTTGGAGGTTGATATTATTTTGAAAGAACTTTCCGCTGCAAATTATGAGATCAAATGTTGTTGAAAATAAATAGTATATTTTCTATTTATGAAATTTTTGAAAAGCAGTGTAATGCTCCGTTTGTTGATTTACTCTGATTATGTATATTAATATTACGTTGTGGGGAAACGGGGTGTTACAATTATCGTCAGCTTCAAACTCAACTAACCACAACAACATCAACAACAACGACAACAACTCAATCAACGACGACGACTATGCAAGACACAACGACGACTAACAACAATGCAACAATGCAACCAACGACAACTACTAATGCAATATGCATGTGGTACCATTTTATGCGTTTGAATGACAAGGCATTCCAGGGCATGAGCCCTCAACAATTTGAATGGTTAAAACATTCCAGGGCATCAGCCCTCAACAATTGAACGACAAGGCGTTCCAGGGCATAAGCCCTCAACAGTTGAATGGTGAACATTCCAGGGCATGAGCCCTCAACAAGTTATGTGTATGAATGAACTCGATTTGTGTATATCTGCATACAACTCAACAACAACGACAACTACTAATATGCATAATCAACTATGACATACTCCCCAACTTGGTCAAATGTGACACAACAATTCACACGGCAAAATTCATCAAAATGACATAATTCTCATAAATCAATCCAATTCATATAATCAAGGAGTTTTTATAGTGTTTAGTGCATATACAGAGGTTATACAATATAAATTATACATTTTAGAATGCTCAGACGGATCCCCTAATGCACGAAACGCGATTCAAAAAGTGGCTGACAAAAGCCCAGCATGCTTGAGCGTGGGTCTACTCGCTTGAGCGTGCCAAATCACGTAAGGTTAGGTTCTGCACGCTTACGGTACGCTTGAGCGACCTAAATCACGTAGCTACAGGTTTTGCACGCTTGCTTCTAGCTTGAGCATGCAGTCATTTCCAAAATCTGGGCACAAAGTTTGAATGCTCGCTTAAGCGACGGGTTGCTCGCTTAAGCGACCATTCAACTGGGTTGGGAAAATGTTCACGAATTTTCTAACCCTATCTCATCCAAAACCCAATTTTTAACCCCTGATCACCCAAAACGTGCTCTAACAATTGTTTACAAGCTCAACATACAACAATGTGCAACAAGGAACACAAAACAACATCATCAAACAACAATTTACCCCATTTCTTATCAATTACAAATTCTCCAAAAAAACTAACTCTCACTCTCTCAATTTCAACAAACACCATGTTAAATCAAATCAGAATTATAATCATACTATTATTGAGAGATAGTCTCACCCTTACTTGAATTTAGATGAACGGTTTACAGAAAAATGGATTCTCCCTCTTCCCTTTGCCTCTTCTAGGTTTTCTCCTCTTTCTCTCAAAAACTCTTGTTTTTTTTTTCTTTGTACGTGAAAAATGTTACTGACTCTCTCTATTCCCTTTCTCAGTAAAACATAACCTCCCCTTTTTCCTTAACTCTCTTAAATTCTATTAATTCTCAATAACCCCCAAAATTTCAAATAAATAATAATTCTCTCTTATTTCTATTAAATAATAAAAATAACTATATAATAAAATAACAACACACCACATAATCACATAAATCATTTAAAATCATATAAAAGACTTAGATTCAACCAAAAATAATTAAATAAAAACTAGGGCGTTACAACTCTCCCCAACTTAAAGAATTTTGTCCTCGAAATTTTACCTCAAGCAAACAACTCTCGATATGACTCTTGCATCTTACTCTCCAGCTCCCAAGTCAAACTTTCATCGGTTACTCCACTCCAAACAACCTTCACTAGAGGTATCTCCTTTCCTCTCAACTTCTTCACCTTACAATCTTCGATTCTTAACGGTAAGGTCTCCACCGTAAGGTTGTCTCTAACTTGCACATCATCTCTAGGAATAACATGCGAAGGATCCGCTACATACTTCCGAAGCTGAGACACATGAAGCACATCATGCAAATTCGAAAGATGTGGTGGCAAACCCACTCGATACGCCACCGTTCCAACCCTCTCAAATATTTGGTAAGGACCAATAAACTTCGGAGTTAACTTCTTAGACTTCAACGCACGACCTACACCGGTCATAAG
Source organism: Medicago lupulina (assembly GCA_958299785.1). Taxonomy (NCBI): domain Eukaryota; kingdom Viridiplantae; phylum Streptophyta; class Magnoliopsida; order Fabales; family Fabaceae; genus Medicago; species Medicago lupulina. The sequence goes on along the minus strand of OY283139.1, from coordinate 60,145,938 downwards.
AGTGACTCTCAGGAACACATGGTCTCCCTCTTGGAACTCAAGGTCCTTTCTACGCTTGTCATGGTAACTCTTCTATCGACTCTGCGACGCTTTCATCTTTTCTCTTATCATCTTGACCTTCTCCGTAGTCTGATGAACTAACTCTGGTCCCAACACTACACTTTCTCCCGACTCAAACCAACACAAAGGAGTTCTGCACCTCCGACCATACAAAGCTTCAAACGGTGCTATACCAATACTCGAATGGTAACTATTGTTGTACGTGAACTCTATAAATGGTAGATGACTATCCTAAGCTCCACCTTGTTCAAGTACACACACTCTCAGCAAATCCTCTAATGACTGAATCGTTCTCTCCGACTGACCATCTGTTTCCGGATGATAAGCCGAACTCAATCTCAACTTTGAACCCAAGGCCTCTTGCAAACTCTTCCAAAACCTTGAAGTGAACCTCGGATCTCTATCCGACACAATGCTTGATGGAACTCCATGCAACTTCACAATATCCCTAATATAAATTTCTGCCAACTGAGCTACAGGAAAGGTGATATTAATCGGAATGAAATGTGCCGACTTCGTCAATCTATCAACAACAACCCATATGGCATCATGCCCTCTCGGGGTATTCGATAAACTAGTCACAAAATCCATGGAGATGCTATCTCATTTCCATTTCGGCACATCTAACGGTGTCAACAACCCTGTAGGCTTCTGATGTTCAACTTTAGATATCTGACAAGTCAAACAAGCATAAACAAACAGTGCAACATCACGTTTTAATCCGGACCACCAAAACAATTTCTTCAAGTCATGATACATCTTTGTAGCTCCTGGATGGATACTTAAGCTACTCCTGTGACTTTCTTCTAAAATCAACTTTTTCAACTCATCATCATCAGGAATACAAATCCTTCCTCTGAACCTTAACACACCTTGATCATCAACCTTAAAGTCACCATCTGCTGTTTGATTACTAGCAACCATTAAATCAACAAACTTAACATCAACTTTATGTGCTTCCTTGATACGGTTCAAGAAATCACTATTGATCTTCAACATACCCAACTGCACACTCTGAGGTGACAACTCACAAACTAGGCTCAAGTCTCTAAACTACTCAAGCAACTCAAACTCCTTTACCATCATGGCGGACATGTGCAACGTCTTCCTGCTTAAAGCATCTGCAACTACATTAGCTTTACCGGGGTGGTAATTCAAACTAAAATCATAATCTTTCAACAACTCAAGCCACCTCCTCTGCCTCATATTCAATTCCTTTTGATCAAATAAATATTTCAAACTCTTGTGATCACTAAACACCTCAAACTTTGAGCCGTACAAATAATGCCTCCAAATCTTCAACACAAAGACTACAGCCGCCAACTCTAAATCATGCGTAGGATAATTCCGTTCATGAATTCTCAACTGTCTCGAGGCATAAGCTACTACTTTGCCATCCTGCATAAGAACACCTCCTAAGCCCAACTTGGACGCATCGCAATACACAACAAAAGGTTCATCTGGCTTCGGTAAAATCAAAATTGGAGCAGTCGTCAACCGTTGCTTCAACTCATTGAAACTATTCTCACACTGAGTACTCCACACAAAAGGTTTACCTTTACAGGTCAACTGAGTCAATGGAAGTGCCAACTTCGAAAATCCTTCAATAAATCTGCGGTAATAACCAGCCAAACCCAGAAAACTTCTAATCTCTATGACTGACTTCGGAGTCTCCCATTGTGACACAGCATCAACTTTCGATGGATCTATAGCAATACCACTACCAGAAATAATATGGCCAAGAAAACTTACTTCACTTAACCAGAACTCACATTTGGACAACTTGGCATACAACTTCTTCTCTTTCAACATCTGCAACACAATCTTCAAATGCTCTGCATGCTCCTCTTCATAGAATAAATTAAGATATCATCAATAAACACAACTACAAATTTATCCAGATAAGCATGAAAAATTCTGTACATATAATCCATAAACACACCAGGCATATTAGTAACACCGAAAGGCATCACTTTATATTCATAGTGTCCATATCGTGTCCTAAAGGCCGTCTTCTGCATATCTTCATCCTTCACCTTAATCTGATGGTAACCCGACCTCAAGTCAATTTTACTAAACACACGTGCACCCACTAACTGATCCATCAAATCATCAATTCTCGGAAGTGGATACCTATTCTTTATCGTCACTTTATTCAACTGACGGTAATCAATACACAACCTCATGCTACCATCCTTCTTCTTGACCAACAATACCGGCGCTCCCCAAGGTGAAACACTCGGTCTTACAAACTTCTTATCAAGCAAATCTTCCAACTGTTTCTTCAATTCAGCTAACTCGGACACCGACATACGATAAGGTGCCATCGACACCGGCTTCGTTCCTAGAACAAGGTCAATTGAAAATTCAACCTCTCTCTCTGGTGGCACATCCGGAATCTCGTCAGGAAAAACTTCTGGAAACTCATTTACAACTGGCAACCTATCAATCACATCTTGGTTCTCTACCGACAAATACGCCATCAAGGAAAACATTGAGATCCCATCGTTTTCTAATTGCTTCAGCTGCTTAGTGGTTAGGAATTCCGCTCCACTCTCTTCTTCAGTAGAAGAAAAATGCACCGTCTTACTAAAACAGTTGATATGAACACGGTTATATTCTAACCAGTTCATCCCAAAGATCACATCCATACCCGTCAACGGCAAACATACAAGATCAACTTCGAAATCTCTACCAAACATAGTCAACGGACAACTCAACCAAACAATAGAAGTAGTTACTGAACCCTTAGCTGGAGTTTCAACAACCATTTCTCCATTCATATCAGACATAATCAGACCCAACTTACGTGCACAATCAACAACAATGAAACAATGTGTAGCACCAGTATCAATAATAACAATTAAAGGAATACTATTAAAGAAACAAGTACCTCTGATAAGTCGGTCTTCATTACTAGTCTGTGTACCAGTCAAAGCAAACACCTTTCCACTAGTCTGAGTCTTCTTAGGCTTCGTACACTGCGAGCTAAGATGACCCTCCTCATCACAGTTGAAACAAACAATGTCACCACGCTTGCACTCAGCTATCGTGTGACCCTTCTTTCCACATCAGAAGCACTTCTTCACATCACGATCACAAACATTACTCTTGTGGCCTTTTTCACCACACTTGAAGCAAACAATCTCCTTAGGAGCATCTCTCCTTATAGGCCTCTTCTCATCATTCAACCTCTGTTTACCCTTATCAGCTGGGGCACTATACGGCTTCGGACGACTCTGCTGTCCCTTGCCTCTACGCTCACTCATCACCTTATAGTGAGCTTTCGCATCCTCTTCATAGATCCTACAGCTGCTCACCAACTCAGAGAAATTTCTTATCTTCTGATAACCAATGGCCCGCTTAATATCAGCACGCAGACCATTCTCAAACTTAATACACTTCGAGAACTCAGCAGTATCATGAGTGTAATGTGGATAGAACTTAGCAAGATCCACAAATTTCACAGCATATTCAGTCACGAACATGTCTCCCTGCTTCAATTCCAGGAATTCAATCTCCTTCTTACCTCGGACGTCCTCTAGAAAATACCTGTCCAGAAACTGTCTTCTGAACACAGCCCAAGTCACAGCAGTTCCATCCTGCTCTAAAACAGGCAAAAGACTCACCCAACAGTCATCCGCCTCTTCAGCCAACATGTGCGTACCAAAACGCACCTTCTGCACTTCGCTGCATTGCATAACCCTGAAGATCCTCTCCACCTCTTTGAGCCACTTCTGAGCTCCATCTGGATCATACCTTCCTTTGAATGTTGGGGGATGGTTCCTCAGAAAAGTTTCCAGCATACGCACTCCATCATTACCAGCACCAACATTCGGCTGTTGTCCTACAGCTTGAGCAACAGCTTCGAGGGCAACAGCAATAACAACATCATTTCTTCCAGCCATCTCGAAATTCTACATCGCAAGTAACAATCAGAACAACAAAACAGCGTAAGGTTAATACACGACACTATGTGGCTCGACATGACTCTACTACTTGGTAGGACGGACCAACCTGCTCTGATACCAATTGTAACACCCTGTTTCCCAAACAACGTAATATTAATATAATAATTCAGAGTAAATCAACAAACGGAGCATTACACTGCTTTTCAAAATTTCATAAACAGAAAATATACTATTTATTTTCAACAACATTTAATCTCATAAATTTGCAGCGGAAAATTCTTTTCCACATAATATCAATCTCCAACAAATCTTGGCTCAAAGGCCTCAATGAAATAAAATATCATTCAACGATACAAAACTCCAACGTCATATTCAAAATTGATACATAATGGAATGAATAAACAAAACAACGTTTCCCCATCCCGTTACGTATTAGAGCCCTAAGACACTTGAGCCATACATCCTACTAGTCTTCATTACCTGCAAGTTACCCATGCGAAGGGCAACATTTTCAAGCAGAAGGGGTGAGATTCTCAAACAATAATAATAGAATTATAATTCATCAATTGAATCTAACACCTTAAATTTCAACAAAATACTTCAATATACATAATTTTCAATAATCAACAACATTATCGTCAGCTTCAAACTCAACTAACCACAACAACATCAACAACAACGACAATAACTCAATCAACGACGACGACTATGCAAGACACACCGACGACTAACAACAATGCAACAATGCAACCAACGACAACTACTAATGCAATATGCATGTGGTACCATTTTACGCGTTTGAATGACAAGGCATTCCAGGGCATGAGCCCTCAACAATTGAACAACAAGGCGTTCCAGGGCATAAGCCCTCAACAGTTGAATGGTGAACATTCCAGGGCATGAGCCCTCAACAAGGTATGAGTATGAATGAACTCGATTTGTGTATATCTGCATACAACTCAACAACAACGGCAACTACTAATATGCATAATCAACTATGACATACTCCCTAACTTGGTCAAATGTGACACAACAATTCACACGGCAAAATTCATCAACATGGCATAATTCTCATAAATCAATCGAATTCATATAATCAAGGAGTTTTTATAGTGTTTAGTGCATATACAGAGGTTATACAATATAAAATAAACATTTTAGAATGCTCAGACGGATCCCCTAATGCACGAAACGCGATTCAAAAAGTGGCTGACAAAAGCCCAGCACGCTTGAGCGTGGGTCTACTCGCTTGAACGTGCCAAATCACGTAAGGTAGGGTTCTGCACGCTGATGGTTCACTTGCGGTACGCTTGAGCGACCTAAATCACGTAGCTACAGGTTTTGCACGCTTGCTGCTAGCTTGAGCGTGCGGTCATTTCCAAAATCTGGGCACATAGTTTGAATGCTCGCTTAAGCGACGGGTTGCTCGCTTAAGCGACCATTCATCTGGGTTGGGAAAATGTTCACGGATTTTCTAACCCTATCTCATCCAAAACCCAATTTTTAACCCCTGATCACCCAAAATGTGTTCTAACAATTGTTTACAGGCTCAACATAAACAATGTGCAACAAGGAACACAAAACAACATCATCAAACAACAATTTACCCCATTTCTTATCAATTACAAATTCTCCAAAAAAACTAACTCTCACTCTCTCAATTTCAACAAACACCATGTTAAATCAAATCAGAATTATAATCATACTATTATTGAGAGATAGTCTCACCCTTACCTGAATTTGGATGAACGGTTTACAGAAAAATGGATTCTCCCTCTTCCCCTTGCCTCTTATAGGTTTTCTCCTCCTTCTCTCAAAAACTCTAGTTTTTTTTTCTTTGTACGTGAAAAATGTTACTGACTCTCTCTATTCCCTTTCTCAGTAAAACATAACCTCCCTTTTTTCCTTAACTCCCTTAAATTCTATTAATTCTCAATAACCCCCAAAATTTCAAATAAATAATAATTCTCTCTTATTTCTATTAAATAATAAAAATAACTATATAATAAAATAACAACACACCACATAATCACATAAATCATTTAAAATCATATAAAAGACTTAAATTCAACCAAAAATAATTAAATAAAAACTAGGGCGTTACAACAACTCGTTCAGGAACAAGATCAGGGATAAGAACAGACTCTATGTTGGTTGATGATGCCATTTCTTGGTTAGGTTCGTGTTGTTGGGGGCTTTATGTCATAACTTCATCAAAAGCTATGTTAGAGGCTTTATCTTGGCTGGTCTCATACTCAGGTAGTTCACCTGAATAATGGTTTACTAGGTTATGTATGATTGATATTTCAGAGGTTTGTGTAGTTGTTTGAGTTGTTTGTGTTGGAGAGTTAGGGTGAGATGATGATACATCAATGTTTACAAAATTTGTCCCTGTATAATCAATCATAGGTGGTTGTAATGGGTGACTAGCAGGTAGATTCTTGCAAGCATCAATCCATCTTTCTTGCATGTCAATTAACTCTCTTCAACAGAGGGATACATTGGAACAAATGTATCATAATCTGGCTTTTTAGAAGTTTTGGTTGATGGTGATGAGGATAAAGCTTTATTGAGAGTGGTGTAGACTTTGTTAAGAGGGACATCATCCATATCAAATGATGTGGATAAGGATGATCAAATGATATGGATGAGGATGATGAGAGGGAGTTTGACCTAGTGTCAGGGGAAATCCTAGATTCTATGTTGACTATCTCAGCAGTAGTGTGCAAGGAATCAGAATTACCTTCAGGAGTTTCTGAGCCAGCTTCCTCTTGAGCTGTAACACCCCGTTTTCACAACGTATAAATAGTATAAAATAAATCAGAGTTCATCGCAAACAGGATGTCACATTTCGTTCTTCAAAATATCATTAAATATAAATAGAGTTAAAATCCACTATTTATTTAAACATCTGCTTTCAATAATTCAAAATAATGTCGCAGCGGAAAATATTCAACGTTTTAAATAGAAACTCGGCACTAAGGCCTCAACATCAGCAACATAAAGAAGTTTCAAATCCAAAAGTGGTTCAACATCAACTTATAAGAAATACGTAACAAGGAAAATAAAACATATAAATATCCCCATCCCGTTACGTATCAGAGCATGACTCCTATGACGACACGAGGAATCAATTCACATCAGCGATTACTCCTAGTTATCTGCACGTTACCCACATAGAGGTAACATTCAAACAGTAAGGGTGAGATTTCACATTCAATAATAATAAGCAACAATTCATGTAAAGAATTAATCAATGCAGAACAACAACAAGTTATCATTAAGAATACTTCTCATATTTCCAACAACAATCATCATTTAGCTTCATTCAACAATGCAATAGCAACGACTCAACAATGCAGCAACAACAACTCGACAATGCAACAACGACGTAATTATGCATGTGGTACCAACAGAGCTACCACTCCCTTCGCTAATGCCTTAATTTGGCTTGACGGGCTACAACCCCCTTCGTTTAAGAAACAACAGAGCTACAACTCCCTTCACTAAAGTCATAATTCGACTTGAAAGGCTACATCCCCATTTGCTTGACAATGCTTATGCAACGACACAACTTAAAATGCAACAATCTTCAAATATCACATCTTTATATAACACATCTTTAAATCATACATATTCAAATAACACATCTTTATATAACACATCCACAAATAATAAATCAATTACATCACTAAATAGTTATTTAGTTATGCTTCTTTAAACACGTCAGGTCCAAACAAATCAAACAATTGACTTTACAAGAAATCTAAATAAAAGTTAGTATTTTATCATCATGACCATGTCCATGAATGACCCTTTATGACATGAACAACCTAATTATAATAGCTATATGGACACCGCAAACGTACACATAAATATACATAGCATGATGCTACAACAATCGGTGCATAATTAGAAACACTGAGAAAATGGACCCAAACACATCCCATACTAGAAAACAAGTTCAGCTACCGATTTCCTCAGCTCAGAAAAAAAATTCATGCATCGATTCTAAAACAAGAAAACAAATTTAATCACGAATACAAGAACATTCCCATAATTACAAAACCAAATTAGAGCACATATTCATTAAAAGATCGTGAAAACCAATGAAAAGCATGGAAAATAAAAACCCTTCACTACCCATATGTTCATACAACCCTTACGGTGAATAGAGACTCCCCCTTACATTAATTCATGGAATTACCTACACTTTCAACAATCTAATTTAATTTAAATCTAATTTCTATAACCTCAAAACTCAACAACAACAACATGATTAAGCTGTTTTCATAAATTATATGCTTATGATTAAAGAAGGTTAGTCCCACCCTTACCTCTAGTTTTGCGAAATTGATGATTTCCTAGGGTGAAATCTCTCTCTAGGTTCTTCTCGTTATTCCTCCTTGCCTCTTTTCTCCACAACCCTAGTTTTCCTTGCCACTTGTTGCTCTCTTTATCGGTAACCCTTCCTCTCTAATTCTCTTCTCTATTTATAAACTTTAATTGAGTTTGTTACTAATCTTTTCATATTACTACCCACACCTTTCGAATTTGTTACTATTACTTAAATCATTAAACACTACCCACCTCACTAACTACACCTCTCCTATTCTTAACCTAACAAATTTCCCTTATTCCAAAACTGCCCTTACTGCCTCATTAATATAATTTAATTATATTCTTTCACTAATAATGTCATAATAAACCACTAATAAATACTCACACCTAATACAAAAGTCACACATCGCAATTATTCAAATAAAATATACAAAAAATACACTAAACTCGATAAAATAAATAAATAATAAAATAGGGCGTTACATGAACACCCTCAGTAGCTTCCACTGTCATATCACCAGCCTCAGCTTCCACGATATCACCAGCCACTGCCATCTGCTTTAGGTTCTCTGTAAGCTCCAATCCAAGTTGAGCAGCTTCAACTGCGGATTCTTTGGCCAGAACCTTAGCATGTATCTTAATCTCCTTAGCCAGCTGCAGTGCTTTCTCCACAACAATATCAGTTTCCTTCCTTATCTTAACTTCCCTTGTCACAAGATCTGTAGCTTCTTCAATCTCTACATCAGGAGCAAGCTTCATCTTTCTGATAGTTGGTTTCCTTTTCCTTCTTGGAATGGAAGGTTGAGCAGGCTGAGGTGGTGAAGGTTCAGCTTCCTTACCACTTCTAGTTCTTTTACTCAGAACTTCAATAGGAGCTAAATCCTTGACCTCTTCTTGGATTGTTGGGAGAGCAGGATCACTTTGAACAGAAGCCTTTTGTTTCTTAGCTTTCTTGGCTTTTTGTGGAGGTTGTTCAGGAGCATCTTCCAGATACTCAGCCTTTGTGAGGGGTCTCTTCTTATACTTCCTGCTCTTTGCTACTGGCAAAGCACCACCATACATCTGATCTGGTATATCCTCCAGTTGGATATTCTCTCCAGTGCTTTGCAAATGATCATGAATGAAGTACAGTTGCACATCAAGAGGGTCTTGTTTGCAGATTGGTGGAAAATCTTCCATAAGATTTGATATCTCTTTGGATTCCTTCAAATTTGTTTCCAATTTCTTGTAAGCATCCTTCTTGATTAGAGTCATGTTTCTCAGAGTTCTTCCATTGATTATCTTCCTTGTGACTATACCAAGCTGTTGGTCAGTGAAGCCTCTTGTTTCCCTCAAAGCCTTCAGAAATCCTCCTTGATGAAGAATCTCTGAGATGAGTCTTCCATAGGGAACCCATGTTCTCTTGATTGATTGACTCTCATTTAGAGACTTAATCATGTGCTTAAAGATGTACTTTGGCACATTTGCTTTCTCCTTCTTGATGAACTAATGAAGGAACACTCTGTGCTCAAATGATGGTTGATCAGAACTTCCTCCTTTGGGTAGAAGATTCTCATTGTGTATCTTAAGAAGCATATTCTTTTCCATTGATAGGTCACTGTAAGCACCTTTCTTCTTGCTATTGTACATAGTTTGGTTAACTATTTCATTTCAAAGACTCTTTTTATTGTTATCCAGTGCATCCTTAAAACTTCCTTCAGAAGCTCTTCCAATTACATAAGCAATTATGTCTTGAGAGATGAAGACCGGTACACCCATGATGCTTGACCTGATCTCAGTATCAATGAATGGTTCCAGACCCATTTCTTCTCTTGTTTTTCTAGCCAAGGAAGGGTCAATAAGCACTTTTTCTTCCATTTCCAGTTTAGCAGCATGTTTGTCGAAAATAGAAGCTCTTACCCAAAAGTGCCTTATGAGATTCACATAGGTTGGACCATTCAGCATGTTGAAGTAGTGTAAGATGTCCTGAGGCTCATAATACTCTTTGATGTTGCAGCCATGATACGTCAGAGACGTGAAATCCACTGGGCTTTCAACTTGAACAGTTAAAACCCATTCTTCTAAGGCCATGGTTCTCCCTTTGATTTCGTAGGCTGGAGTTTCTTGAGTAGATGTTCCTTGAGCAGTATCTTGAATAGTTGATTCTGGAACTGAGCTTGAGGACGCCATTGATGATAATGAAGTTTTTAGTGTAACACCCCAATTTCCCGTCTTAAAAATTTCATATAATGAACACATAAATCAGAGTACATCTCAAAAGGAGTGTCACATTTCATCTTGAAAACAAATTAGATAATAAATTATCCTTCGCAAAATAGTCATTTATAGCAGCGGAGTTCAAAAGTCACATCTTCATAAATAGTCTTAGCTCAAAGCCATCAAAACGTCTCAAATATTTAAGTCTCAAAATTCATCTAGGACCTTAAGATCAACAAATAGTTTTAAAACATGATACATAAAGGAATAGACTCGAGGACCCCATCCCGTTACATATCAGAGCAATCCTACATCACACCAGACTCCTCGCATCAACGCATCTAAGACTGGTTATCTGCACTTGCCCACAAGGCGGCAATTCCAGCAGAAGGGGTGAGATTCACAACAATAACATTAATATATAAATCAAGCAGTTATGATTAACAACAATAGACCATCACATACATCAGGTTATTTAAAACACACAGTAACATCATATTAATACATCTTTGAACAACTCATCAATGTCTCAAACATCATCTCATATTATGTCAACAATTAGACTCAACTAAATGCAACTCTTAACGTCTCAACGTCATGCATGTGGTACCATATAAATATAGCATTAATATGCTTCACCGTCGCTTTGAGCAAATGCTCCACCGTCGCTTTGAGCATAAAGCTCCACCGTCTCATAATTATGCAAATGCATGGACTCGTCGTTTAATAATTTAACTTCAACTTCTCAAAACATCGTAAATCATTCAAGACTGACAAATGCAGTTATAGCAATTACATGGCAGGTATGCATCTCATTTAACACATCATCAACGGCACATAGTATCATCAAATCACTTAACATCGTACTCATCCATCACTCATTATCAACAATATAAAAGAACCTTCAACAATCTTCATTACAGAACGTATCTAAGGATATAAAACCTCTCTAATACTACCCAAAGGTCTCCTCTCAAAGTCCCATGCGAAACAGATCGCGAAACGGAACAATCGGTCCTGAACCATCTAACTCGCCACGGCGAGTGATCTGCTCGCTACAGGCGAGTACTCACAACAGCTTACTCACCAAAGGCGAGTTGGGGGCGAGCTGCAGGCGAGAAATCCTGGGTGCTCTCGGCCTTTTTGACATTTTTCACCTAAAATCTTCGTTTTAAGGTTTTCTAAATCCAATTTGGCCAAACCAACTTCACAGGTCATCTCTATAAATAACAAGGCACTCAAAAACATCTAAAGTTTGGCAAAAGTCCTAACTTTTAAGGGACAAGCTCGCCACGGCGAGCTATACTGCTCGCCTCGCGAGCAACCAAGGGTTACTCGCCACGGCGAGTGATCACTCGCCACAGGCGAGCAATCTCAGAACCCACACGGGTTCAGACCCAAACTCACCAAAACATCTCCAATCTCTCCAATCAAACCTCTAATTCATCAGCAATGTTGTCCTAGGGGATAATCTAGGTTCTGTATCAAGTTTCTACAGCCTTACAACCTAATCTCTCATCAATTCTTCATAAATCATCACAACCCTAATTCACAAAAGTCATCTCAATTCTTCCCAATCTCTAAGCTAATCAATAACAGATGATTTAACATTAAAATTACTGAAGTTAGGCTCACCCTTACCTGGAAAATTGTGCAGAAATGCAGCCTAGCTTTTCCTCCCCTCTTGAACCGTTTTCTCTTCTTTTCCAAAGTCTGTAACGCGTACTCTTATTTCTTTAACCTACTTCTCTTATATACTCCCTCTCAACTTAATTAATTCTGTCTCAACCCTCACAACTCTTCTTATTTATAAATATAACCCCATCTCTTAAAATATTATATTTTTCCAACAAACCTATTTATTTTTCAAATAAATATTCATATAAACATCACTTATATTATTTTATTAAACAATAAAATAATATCTCATCACACATCACAATTACGTCATATAATCATCAAAAATCATATAATATATAATAATATACTATATCGTCTAAAAAAATAATTAAATAATTAAAGAGGGCGTTACAACTCTCCCCCTCTTAAAGGATTTTCGTCCTCGAAAATTTACCTCAATCAAACAACTCTGGATAGGATTCCAGCATCTTACTTTCTAGTTCCCAAGTTAAGCTTTCACTCGTCGCTCCGTCCCAAACAACTCTGACGAGAGGTATCTCCTTGCCCCTCAACGTCTTCGTCTTTCGATCATCAATCCTCACTGGTAGGGTCTTAACCGTAAGGTTATCCCTAACTTGCACATCATCACTTTGGATCACATGAGACGGATCCGGAACATACTTCCTCAGCTGAGATACATGGAAAACATCGTGCAAATTCGATAAGTGTGGTGGTAATCCAACACGATATGCCACCGTCCCAATCCTCTCTGAAATCTGAAACGGACCAATAAACCTCGGAGTCAACTTCTTTGACTTCAACGCACGTCCAACACCCGTCATAGGAGTCACTCTCAGGAACACATAATCTCCCTCTTGGAATTCAAGGTCCTTCCTACGCTTGTCATGGTAGCTCTTTTGTCGACTCTGCGACGCTTTCATCTTTTCTTGGATCATTCTCACCTTCTCAGTAGTCTGTTGAACAATCTCTGGCCCTAAGACCACTCTTTCACCTGACTCAAACCAGCACAACAGAGTTCTGCATCTCCGACCATACAAAGCCTCAAAAGGTGCCATTCCAATACTCGAATGGTAACTGTTGTTGTACGTGAACTCTATCAATGGGAGATGACTATCCCAAGTCCCTCCCTGCTCAAGCACACAGACTCTCAACAAGTCTTCCAACGACTGAATCGTCCTCTCCGACTGACCATCTGTCTGCGGATGATAAGCCAAACTCAACCTCAACTGAGATCCTAAAGCTTCTTGCAAACTCTTCCAAAATCTAGAAGTAAATCTTGGATCTCGATCTGATACGATGCTCGAAGGAACACCATGTAGCTTTACTGTGTCTCGGATATAAATCTCTGCTAGTTGGGCTACAGGAAAGGTAATGTTAATCGGTAGGAAATGAGCCGATTTCGTCAATCTATCAACAGTGACCCAAATTGCATCGTTCCCTCTAGGAGTATTTGGCAAGCTCGTCACAAAATCCATGGATATATTATCCCATTTCCACTCTGGCACATCTAAAGGTACCATCATACCAGTCGGTTTCTGGTGCTCAATCTTCGATTTCTGGCAAACCAAACAAGAATACACAAATTGTGCCACGTCACGTTTCAAACCAGACCACCAAAACAACTTCTTTAAGTCATGATACATTTTTTGTAGCTCCCGGGTGAATACTCAAGCTACTTCTGTGACTCTCTTCAAGAATCATATTCTTAATTCCTTCATTGTCAGGAATGCAAATCCTACCTCGGAATCTCAACACTCCTTGATCATCGACCCTTAAGTCACCATCCACAGTCTCATTATTAGCAATCAACAAGTCTACAAGCTTGACATCTTCTTTTTGTGCCTCTATGATACTTTTCAGGAAATCATTATCAATTCTCAACATTCCCAGTTTTATGCTCTGAGGTGTCCTTTCACAAACTAAGCTCAAGTCTCTAAACTGTTCCAACAATTCAAATTCTTTCACCATCAACGCAGACATATGCACAGTCTTCCTACTCAAGGCATCTGCAACCACATTGGCTTTACCAGGATGGTAATTCAAGCCAAAATCATAATCTTTAAGTAACTCAAGCCACCTTCTCTGCCTCATATTTAGTTCCTTCTGATCAAACAAATACTTCAAGCTCTTGTGATCACTGAATACTTCGAATCTGGAACCGTACAAATAGTGTCTCCATATTTTCAATACAAAGACCACAGCTGCCAACTCTAAATCATGTGTCGGGTAATTCTTCTCATGAATCCTCAATTGCCTTGAAGCATAAGCCACCACTTTACCATCTTGCATAAGAACATCACCTAAACCCAGCTTGGACGCATCACAATATACCACAAAAGGTTCGTCGGACTTCGGCAAAATCAAAACTGGAGCCGTCGTTAAACGCTTCTTCAGCTCATTAAAACTATTCTCACACTGCACATCCCACACAAAAGACTTACCCTTACACGTCAACTACGTTAACGGAAGAGCCAACTTGGAGAATCCCTCTATGAATCTTCGATAATAACCAGCTAAACCCAAAAAGCTTCTAATCTCCGTAACCGACTTAGGGGTCTCCCATTGTGATACAGCTTCAACTTTTGACGGGTCGACTGCAATACCATCGCCAGAAATAACATGGCCAAGAAAACTCACTTCCTTTAGCCAGAACTCGCACTTAGACAACTTAGCATACAGTTTCTTTTCTCTTAACACTTGCAAAACAATTTTCAAATGTTCAACATGTTCTTCTTCAGTCTTGGAGTAAACCAGAATATCATCAATAAACACGACCACAAACTGATCCAAAAATGCATGGAAGATGCGATTCATATACTCCATAAACACTCCAGGTGCATTGGTAACTCCAAAAGGCATGACTTTGTACTCGTAGTGACCATAACGGGTCCTGAAAGCCGTCTTCTGCATATCTTCATCTTTCACTTTGATCTGGTGATAGCCTGACCTCAAATCTATCTTGCTGAAAACACGTGCACCCACTAATTGATCCATCAAATCGTCAATCCTTGGAAGTGGATACCTATTCTTGATAGTTACTTTGTTCAGCTGTCGGTAATCAATACAGAGCCTCAAACTACCATCTTTCTTCTTCACTAGCAACACTGGCGCTCCCCAGGGTGACACACTTGGTCTAACAAATTTCTTTTCAAGCAAATCTTCTAGCTGTTTCTTCAACTCTGCTAATTCAGAAGCAGACATACGATAAGGTGCCATCGACACAGGCTTCGTTCCGGGAACGAGATCAATAGAAAACTCAACTTCCCTCTCTGGAGGCACATCAGGAATTTCGTCCGGGAAAACTTCAGGGAAATCGCACACCACTTGCAGTTTATCAATTACCGCTTGATTCTCTGAAGATAAAGAAGCCATCAACGAAAACATCAACATCCCATCACGTTCCAGTTGCTTCAGCTGCTTAGTGGATAGAAACTCTGCGCCCCACTCTTCTTCGACAGAAGAAAAATGTACCGTCTTTCTAAAACAGTTGATAAGAACACGGTTGTACTCTAGCCAATTCATCCCTAGAATTACATCCATACCGCTTAAAGGCAGACAAACTAAATCCATCACAAAATCACGGCCAAACATAGACAAAGGACAATTCAAACATACGAGAGAAGTAGTCACCGAACCCTTAGCTGGAGTTTCGACAACCATCTCTCCATTCATATCAGACACATCAAGACCCAAAGCAGAAACACAGTCTAAAGCAACAAAACAATGCGTAGCACCAGTATCAATAATAGCAACTAAAGGAGTATTATTAATATAGCAAGTACCTCTGATCAAGCGATCATCATTCTCAGTCTGAGTGCCGGTCAAAGCGAACACCCTCCCAGCGGTCTTAGTCTTCTTTGGTTGCTTACACTGCGAACCAATATGTCCTTGCTCATTGCAGTTGAAACACACAACATCATCAAACTTGCAATCATTAGTAATATGCCCTTTCTGACCACAACGGTAACATCTCTTCACCTCGACAGTACATGCATTACTCTTGTGGCCTTTCTCGCCACAAGTGAAACAAGTAATCTCAGCAGGAGCAGTCTTCTTCTGAGGCCTTCTTTCATCATTCACTCTTTGCTTCCCTTTATCTCTAGGGGCATCATAAGGTTTAGGGCGACTCTGCTGGCCCTTAGCTTTCCTATCATTTACTACCTTGTAGTGAGCCTTAGTATCCTCTTCATATATTCGGCAGCTACTCACCAACTCAGAAAAGTCGCGGATCTTCTGATAACCGATAGCCCTCTTGATATCAGCGCGCAACCCGTTCTCAAACTTGATGCATTTTGAAAACTCAGCAGTCTCGGGTGCATAATGCGGATAGAACTTAGCCAACTCCACAAACTTGGCCGCATACTCGGTCACCGACATGTTCCCTTGCTTAAGCTCCAGGAACTCTATCTCTTTCTTCCCACGAACATCTTCTGGAAAGTATCTATTAAGGAACTCCCTCTTGAAAATAGCCCACGTAACCATAGCTCCATCTTGCTCCAAAATGGGCAGGAGGCTAACCCACCAATCGTCGGCCTCCTCCGCTAGCATGTGCGTACCAAACCGCACCTTCTGAACATCGTCACATTGCATGACTCTGAAGATTCTCTCAACTTCCTTGAGCCACGTCTGAGCTCCATCAGGATCATAACGCCCCTTGAAGGTAGGCGGGTGGTTCCTCAGAAAAGTCTCTAACATTCTCGTCCCGTCGTTTCCACCAGCATTGTTCTGATTACCCACAACATTAGCCATTGCTTCCAACGCAGCAGCAAGGGCAGCATCGTTTCTACCAGCCATCTTAGTTCTCTGGAAAACAAACATAAGTTAGAATAATACAATATAGTATTCTAACTCTAAGACAACGTCGCTCGACTCTCTACTTGGCCGGATGGACCGACCTGCTCTGATACCAATTGTAACACCTCAATTTCCCGTCTTAAAAATTTCATATAATGAACACATAAATCAGAGTACATCTCAAAAGGAGTGTCACATTTCATCTTGAAAACAAATTAGATAATAAATTATCCTTCGCAAAATAGTCATTTATAGCAGCGGAGTTCAAAAGTCACATCTTCATAAATAGTCTTAGCTCAAAGCCATCAAAACGTCTCAAATATTTAAGTCTCAAAATTCATCTAGGACCTTAAGATCAACAAATAGTTTTAAAACATGATACATAAAGGAATAGACTCGAGGACCCCATCCCGTTACATATCAGAGCAATCCTACATCACACTAGACTCCTCGCATCAACGCATCTAAGACTGGTTACCTGCACTTGCCCACAAGGCGGCAATTCCAGCAGAAGGGGTGAGGTTCACAACAATAACATTAATATATAAATCAAGCAGTTATTGTAACACCCCGTTTTCCCAACATAAAAATTTCATAAAAACATTTATCAGAGTACACGACAATAATGGGGTATCACATATAACATAATCCGAAAAACAGTTAATTAATAAATTAACTAAATAACTTCAAAATATTGCAGCGGAAAAATACTTATAAACCATAAACGTTTGGCACGCAGGCCCCATAAAAATATCTCTCAAAAGAGCTAGTTCCATTATTGCAAAATATCATAAAGATTCACGTAAAAGAATGAAGCATGCATATAATACAACCCCATCCCGTTACGTATCAGAGCGACCTAGATGACACAGTGAGATAAGGCCACTCACGAAGCAACAACAACTATGCACGATCACCTGCATTTGCCCACAAGGCGGCAATTCCAGCAGAAGGGGTGAGATTTCATAACAAAATAATATTAATCAACATAATTTAGAATAACAATTAACATCAAAACATCAATAGCATTCTTGCATAATTTAATAACAATTAGCACGTAACACATAATCAACTTCACGTAATCATATATTCAATCTTTATCAACAACATGACATCATAAATATGACCATGCGACAATGCTCTTAGACTCCTTATATGCATGTGGTACCAAACTTCATCATAAGTATTAATATACTTTTAAAACGTGCGGAGGACAAAGCTCCTAATAAACGTGCGGAGGACAAAGCTCCTATCATGGTGAGGACTAAGCTCAATGTATGCTATGCATGGACTCAATTCAAACAACATTTATCCTTAATCATCTTATCAACATGCATCCAAGAAATTGGAGCTAACAACAACTTATCATCATATACATATATATATCATACGTTTTTAGTTTAATAACATCAGCAGCATAATTCAAATAACAAGAGCAGAATGATATCATTATATCAATTACAATTCAAGGCAACATAAACTTTATCCTATTTGCACAAGGTATAATACTTTAATTCTTACTCAAAAATCAAACATAAACTACTCAGCTCTGTACACATTATTCTCAACAGTACTAACAGGTCTCAGTAGCTCTAAGGGGGGTTCTCTCCTAATCCAACGTACGAAACAGGTCGCACAACTCTCAAACACTCCATTCTGGTAGTGCTCGCGAGGCGGGGAAAAGCGCTCGCTATGGCGAGCTGCCAGAAGCAACTCGCGAGGCGAGGAAAAGCACTCGCTATGGCGAGCTGCCAGAAGCAACTCGCGAGGCGAGGAAAAGCACTCGCCGTGGCGAGCGATGAAGCTCATCACTCGCGAGGCGAGGATCACTGCTCGCCGTGGCGAGCGATGAATCTCATCGCGGCCAGAACTGCTATTTTCTCAAAATCTCACAATTCTCATGGTTAAAAGCCTAACACTGATTCCTGGGTTTGTCCTAAACGTAATCTAAGGTCTAGGAACACTTTCTACATCAATATAACCTATTCCAACCGTTAGATCATCAATTTCTAAGGTTTTGACCTAGTTTTCTCATTCTCTCAATTCAATCCTAATTCTTGTTAATTGTTCATCAGAACTATGCTAACCAATATTACAGAGTTATTAGTCCCACCCTTACCTGGAGTTGATGAAATCGCAGCACTCCTCTCCTTCTCTTCTCACGCGCGTGCGTTTCTTTCTTTCTGTTTCCAAAGTCTGAAAGCGTTACTGACTTCCTAACACTAGTTGCCTTATTTATACTGCCAACAAATCTTATCTTATTTACTCTTTCTCCCACATAACTCTCTAAAATCCAAAACTAACCCACAACTAAATATTTTCTTTTCTTTTCAAATCTTATTTTATTTAACAATAAAATAAGTCTCTTAACCTTATCCTTAGCATTATATCTTACCACAAAAATCATCCCAAGCATATCAAAACACATCAAAACATATCAAAACACTTATATATTATATAAATATAATATAATCACCTAAACTCGATTTTAAATAAATAATAAAACGAAAGTGGGCGTTCCAGTTATGATTAACAACAATAGACCATCACATACATCAGGTTATTTAAAACACACAGTAACATCATATTAATACATCTTTGAACAACTTATCAACGTCTCAAACATCATCTCATATTATGTCAACAATTAGACTCAACTAAATGCAACTCTTAACGTCTCAACGTCATGCATGTGGTACCATATAAATATAGCATTAATATGCTTCACCGTCGCTTTGAGCAAATGCTCCACCGTCGCTTTGAGCATAAAGCTCCACCGTCTCATAATTATGCAAATGCATGGACTCGTCGTTTAATAATTTAACTTCAACTTCTCAAAACATCGTAAATCATTCAAGACTGACAAATGCAGTTACAACAATTACATGGCAGGTATGCATCTCATTTAACACATCATCAACGGCACATAGTATCATCAAATCACTTAACATCGTACTCATCCATCACTCATTATCAACAATACATCATTTATCCACAACATAAAAGAACCTTCAGCAATCTTCATTACAGAACGTATCTAAGGATATAAAACCTCTCTAATACTACCCAAAGGTCTCCTCTCAAAGTCCCATGCGAAACAGATCGCGAAACGGAACAATCGGTCCTGAACCATCTAACTCGCCACGGCGAGTGATCTGCTCGCTACAGGCGAGTACTCACAACAGCTTACTCGCCAAAGGCGAGTTGGGGGCGAGCTGCAGGCGAGAAATCCTGGGTGCTCTCGGCCTTTTTGACATTTTTCACCTAAAATCTTCGTTTTAAGGTTTTCTAAATCCAATTTGGCCAAACCAACTTCACAGGTCATCTCTATAAATAACAAGGCACTCAAAAACATCTAAAGTTTGGCAAAAGTCCTAACTTTTAAGGGACAAGCTCGCCACGACGAGCTATACTGCTCGCCTCGCGAGCAACGAGTGATCACTCGCCACAGGCGAGCGATCTCAGAACCCACACGGGTTCAGACCCAAACTCACCAAAACATCTCCAATCTCTCCAATCAAACCTCTAATTCATCAGCAATGTTGTCCTAGGGGATAATCTAGGTTCTGTATCAAGTTTCTACAGCCTTACAACTCAATCTCTCATCAATTCATCATAAATCATCATAACCCTAATTCACAAAACTCATCTCAATTCTTCCCAATCTCTAAGCTAATCAATAACAGATGATTTAACATTAAAATTACTGAAGTTAGGCTCACCCTTACCTGGAAAATTGTGCAGAAATGCAGCCTAGCTTCTCCTCCCCTCTTGAACCGTTTTCTCTTCTTTTCCAAAGTCTATAACGCGTACTCCTATTTCTTTAACCTACTTCTCTTATATACTCCCTCTCAACTTAATTAATTCTGTCTCAACCCTCACAACTCTTCTTATTTATAAATATAACCCCATCTCTTAAAATATTATATTTTTCCAACAAACCTATTTATTTTTCAAATAAATATTCATATAAACATCACTTATATTATTTTATTAAACAATAAAATAATATCTCATCACACATCACAATTACGTCATATAATCATCAAAAATCATATAATATATAATAATATACTATATCGTCTAATAAAATAATTAAATAATTAAAGAGGGCGTTACATTTAGGGTTCTAGGTTTTGATTGAGGAGGATGAACTTTGTCTTCGCGGAGAGTCAGTTGAGAGAATAGAAAGTGTAGGATGTGAAGTGAGTAGTGTGTGTTTTGTCTAAGTGATTTGAGTAAAAACAAATGATTGCAATTTAGAGGGGAGAAACAAAAACAACATTAATGACAATTGAGGGCGCGGGAAAGTACATTCAAAGCTTAAAATTATCATTGCCCACTTAAGTTATACACCAATACATTTAAGCAACGTCAGATAACTTCAGATGCGTTGTCAAGTTAGTGGGACAGGTGTTACCAAAAAGTAACTCTAACGTTTCCACTAGCTCTGCTATTCAGAAGCACAAAATCCATCTTCTGAAGTTAAGATACTGATGTCATCTTCAGAAGCACATTTTCCTCAGAACCTCAGTTAAGAGCTTCTGATGGACCATAGCTTCTGAACTAACTTCTAGTTAAAGATCAAGCAGATTTAATCAGACATAAAGTGCATGTTCAAATTTTTCTTTCTAAAATCAAATCTTTCAATAGTTAAAGGTTTAGTGAATATATCATCCCACTGAAGTTCAATATCAATGAATTTTATATCCAATATTCCTTTTTGAACATAGTCTCTAATAAAATGGTGTTTGATTTCAATATGCTTGATTCTTGAATGTAGAATTGGATTCTTTGACAAACAAATAGCAGCAGTATTATCACAGAAAATGGGAATACTGTTAGCATTAATCTGATAATCTTCTAACTGATGTTTCATCCAAAGTAGTTGTGTACAACAACTTGCAGCTGCGATGTATTCTGCTTCTGTTGTAGACATAGCAATAGTTTCTTGTCTATTGCTAGCCCAGGATATCAGATTCTCTCCCAGGAACTGACAGTTACCACTGGTTGATTTTCTTTCAATCCTGTCACCAGCATAGTCAGCATCACAGAATCCAACCAACTTATAATCTAAGGATTTCGTCTAAAGGAGTCCAAGATTTGTTGTTCCTTTCAGATACCTGAAGATTCTCTTAACAGTTGTTAAATGAGATTCTCTAGGAACTGACTGGAATCTTGCACACAAGTATACACTGAATAAAATATATGGCCTATATGCAGTGAGGTATAACAAAGAACCAATCGTATCTCTATACAACTTCTGATCTACCTTTGATCCAGTATCTTCTTTGCTTAAGGTGCAGGTTGGATGCATTGGAGTGTTCATCCCTTTACAATCTTCTAGCTTGAACTTCTTCAGAAGCTCCTTTGTGTACTTTGTTTAATGAACATATACTCCATCTTTACATTCATTGATTTGAATACCAAAGAAGAACTTCAATTCTCCCATCATGCTCATTTCATATTCATCCTGCATTAACTTAGAAAGTTCCTTGCAAAGAGATGCATTAGTAGAACCAAATATTATATCATCAACATATATCTGTACAACAAAAATGTCTTTCCCAAGATTCCTTCCCCAAGATTCCTTCTGAAGAGTGTTGTGTCAACTTGACCTCGTTTAAAATCATTTTTAATCAGGAAATTACTCAGTCTATCATGCCAAGCTCTGGGAGCTTGTTTCAAGCCATATAGTGATTTCGTAAGTTTATAAACATGGTCAGGATGCTTAAGATCCTCAAAACTAGGAGGTTGTTTGACAAACACTTCTTCTTCTATGACTCCATTTAGAAATGCACTATTGACATCCATTTGATATAATATTATGCCATGATTAACTGCATAGGATAGAAGTAACCTGATTGCTTCCAATCTTGCAACTGGAGCAAATGTTTCAGTGTAATCAATGCCTTCTTGTTAACTGTAACCTTGTGCAACAAGTTTAGCTTTGTTTCTCGTTACTTCACCTTGTTCATTCAGCTTGTTTCTGAATACCCATTTTGTTCCAATAATGTTCTTCTAAACTACTAAAAAAATTGAAAATAGCGACGGGCAAAATCCGTCTCTAAATCATAGAAATTCCGTCACTAAACAGACCAGAGACAGAACTAAAGACGGATCCAAGTTTGTCGTTGATTCCTTGGTCTCTAAGCCGTTTAGAGACAGATTGTATTTTCCGTCTCTGATGGAGACCGGAATAATCCGTCACTAACCACTAAAATCCGTCACTGACAACTTATTATACAACAAATAAAATCCGTCTCTAACACAAACAATTCCGTCTCTATAGAGACAGACTCCAAATTCCGTCTCTAATAATAATATATTTAAAAAATAAAATTTTTAGCTTAAAACTAATTTTCATGCTAGTAATTTGGAAACTATATAATATATAGGTGTAAGCCTGCATATAAAATTTATAAACTTTATTTGTTTAAGTCTAGATAATAATGTAACAAAATTTAAATTAACGTCATACAATAAGTTGTTTATTTACACCATTTTAAGTAAGCTTCATAGTTCATATTCAAAATAGTATATAGACCATAGTAGTTGTACAAACAATATTTCCAGCAAAATAATTTCGGTGAGTCAAGACCTTTGCAATATCAACAATAGTTTCAACAACACCAAAAGAAATGTCATTTTCAATACCCTGCCAAAAGCAAAATCAAGAAAACAAACAAACAACAATGAACATAATTGTCTAGAGATATTCTTTGGCATATACAGTTGGACTGTTCTAGAGATATACACTAGCAAGTAATAAACTACTTGGCAACTATAAATGCTAAAGTTGTAGCATCAAAAAGTGACAAAATAGAATGCTTTATAGGATATTAGTTTTTTATTTTTATTTTGAGGGCTTAGAGGATATCTTAGTTATTTTATATTCTTAAGCTCAACTAATTTATTCAAACAAGGTTTCTACTCCTGAACCATTAAGTCATACCATAAAAATTGATGAAACTAATGAGCAGCTACTGTGAAAGTTGAACTAAACAAAATAGTTTTAACTTGCTTACCTCATCAATAATCATAGACTTGGTCTTCTCAATTCTATTATCACTCCAACCTACATGGAATCAAATTTCCCATGTAACAAATTAGCCCCAATTATGAGAGAAGAGGGTTTGTGTAATTTAATAATAAACAATGATCTTAAACACAAGTCCTGCAATAATAAACACAGTGAGCCGAAAGCCACGAAAATTACCCTCTCCAAATGATACACCAGAAAAACAAACAGAATTGTGCCAGGCACCAAAACATAATCGCCCCACCAGAAAAAAAATAGCAGCAGACCTAATATGCAGCCAAACAAACAGGCGACGCGCGCACACACAACTTCTGAATCCTGCAACCAGACAGTAGATGCAGAACAATGAAATAGCAAGAGAAAACAACCACCCACCAAAATATAACTCAACTAAAAGTTTAAATTTAAAATCTAAATTGAGTTTTAATTGTAGGTCAGCCAACTACCATGAGGGATTTAATCCTAATTCTCAATTCCAGAAAATAGATCAATTCTTAAGTTGGGATTCTAACTGAACACACACTTACACAAAACACCACCAAAACCAAGACATTTTGGTTTACCCATCACCTACAAATGGATGTTACTTATCTTCGTAAAGTATTCAATACTCATAGGTCCCAAAAATCTAACTATAAAGCTTTTAAGAAGGCCAATAAAACAAAAATTCTTATGAATGAGCAGCAAAAAACCAAACCGATCACTTACCCTGCTGTTGTCTATACATTTGTAAGCAAAATTTAATGAACTATAATCACTTACCCTGCTGCTGCAACTAAACACACACAAACAGAGACAAGTCAGTTAGTAATTTATAGTAACTTGGTGAGTTTCAGATTAGTTGTAAGTTGTAATGCATGTAAAATAACTAGGTAAGTTTTCAGCTAATGTAATGGATCAAGTGTCAATAATCTTTTGAAAAACAATACCAATGTAATGGATCAAGTGTCGATAATGCTTTGATACGTAAAAAGTATTTTTTTTTTGTGGTCCAAAGAATTACATTTAAAATCACGGGAACTACATATATAATCATCAAACTAAGTCAAAAAGATAATCAATATGTGTGGTATAGAGCCCTAATTTGTACATGACAAATTTGTAACATAAAGTTGTCAAAACATTTCTGTCGAACACATGGTGAGCAAAAAATAAAGAATACCCACAAATAGATATATACTTACTTGATAATAACTTGTGATAAAAACACAAAGCAGAAAAGAGAATCAAACCTTATATAATGATGAGATGATGATTACATGATTCCCTCTAATGTATTCAGATTTATGACATATAAATTATTTTTTCTTACTCCCTTAAACAATGGTGCAACATGTTGATTGTTGTTAAACAATCACCATGAAGTATAACAGGTTAAGTTCAGCTCTAAACCAGTTTGAAAGTCAACTTAAGCCAGTTCAAGACTGCTTCTATACCTCAATAAAATATGTTCTTAAAATATTAGCAAGAAGAACAAATGAAGTAAAAATGATATTATGAGAGTATAATACCGTAGAGATTCCCTTAGCAAGAAAGAAAATCCTCAACAGACATACGAGCAAACTCGCCATCAATCAAAAAATCAAAGGGGTTCCAATTTATGATCCTCATCTACAAAACAAAATCAATTTAATATCATAAATTGTTTGATTTTAGGGGAAGAAAAAAACACACATTATATCACAAAAAGTTTTAAAAAAAATTCGTTAGATAGACGGAAAAAAAAGTTCTAACAATTACTCAAGAACAATCAGAAGCTATCTTCTGATTGGTCTTTTTTTCAGGGTTGAGCAACATGAGGCATCACGTAAATGTGTTCATTAAATGTTATTTTCCATTAAATTATGCTTTGTACTAAAAAACGATGATTTATTTAAAAAAAGGACAAGATTGATAATGGATAATTGCACCAATTGAATATCCATAATTGTTTAAAATCAACTTTTCTATGTAAAAATTCTATTTGAACACAACACATCGTTCCACTAATCATGCTTGCCAAGTCACCAAAACATACACATCAAAACCACATCCATGACTACTAATTCGAGACAAAATCAAAATGAACCTATAGATTTGGCTGTAGATACAAAATGAGGCAAAAAAGTATGAAATCGCAAAATTGAAAAGCTTTATGAACTTTCTCACATTTCAAACCTTGTATAATGCATATAAATACATGAAATCAATCTAAACCTTGAATGGAATTCAATCATTGCAGGCCTCAACATCACATAAACCAACAAGTTTTAAAGCATCAGCAATAATTTCTTCTCTGTTATAACACCCACAACAACATTGCTTACCTGTGTGCCAGTTCACATTCTTAAAATTAAATCTTGTTTTGCTCAAATATCACAAAATAATAATAATAATAAATCAATGAACCAATAGAAAATGCAGGATATGGTGAAATCGTGTGTCTAGTGAGTGAGACGAAGCAGGATATGAGATCTAGCTGATTTAGTGAGATAGAAATTGGCAATCAATCGGTCAACGAATGAGATATATTTGTTCTTTGTCTAATTAAGCATAGGGTTTCTTTCCGTCAAAACCCACAAAAGGGTCTCCCTCAAGTTTGATTGTTGAAATAAGTATAATTAAAGGGGTAATTGATAAAAAGAAATGGAGTGATACTTTTGAAGAAACTAACCTCAACCATTAGAACTACAAAACGATGTAAGGGGATTGAAACGAGCGCAATTGAGATGAACACGAACCGGGATTGGAATTGAGATGAGCGGATCTACTGCAGGGCGTGTGATTGGAGATGAAGGGATTCGATATTGCCATTTTAAGGCTTTTGTGAAATTAGTGGTAGAGATATTCTAATTTTGTGTTTGGTTATTTTAGGGCTTTGCTGAAATTTGAGATGGAGGGATGAAAAAAATTGGGGTTTCGTGAAAATGATACTGGAGCCAAGTGAAATTGGATTTTGGAGCTTTGTGAAAATGAGATATGGCCCCAAAGAATAGATAAAAAATTATTTAAATTAAAAAAATAAAAATTGACTGGTTAGAGACGGAATTAGGGACGGAATCATGTTGTGACGGAACAATCCGTCTCTGAAGTTCGTCTCTAAAGGGAAGAATTAAATTCCGTCTCTGTTCATTAAATTCGTTCTCAATTTCCGTCTCTATCAGACACGGAATAAAATCCGTCTCTAAATTCCGTCGGTATATGAAACTTTTCTAGTTGAGGAGGTTTGGGTACCAGATCCCACACATCATTTCTTTGAAACTGATTGAGCTCTTCTTGCATAGCTAATATCCATCCATCATCTGAAAGTGCTTCATCAACAATAGCAGGTTCAATCACTGATAACAATCCTATCATAGACTCTTCTTGTATGAAATAGGATCTTGTTCTTCTAGGACTGTCTTTGTTTCCAATGATTTAATCCTCAGCATGTGAAGACTTGTACTTAAATGTACTCTTGGATTGATTTGCTTGCTGAGAGCCATCTTGAGCTTCATCAGAAGCTACTTCATCTTGAGCTTCTGAAGTTGGTTCGGCTTCTGGACTGTCTTCAGATTCTTCAGTCTGATCAGGTTCTGAAGTATCTTCAGTAGCCTGTATATCTGCAAAACTTTCATCTTGGTATGAAGTTTTACTTCCAGGCTCTTTGTCATCAAATTTAAGGTGCATAGATTTTTCAACACAGAATGTCTCTGAATTATACACTCTGTATGCCTTTGACCTTTCTAAGTAACCTAAAAAGATTCCTCTTTGAGCCTTGGCATCAAATTTCTTTATGTAGAGCTTTTTATTTAGAATGTAACAGGTACATCCAAATTGATGAAAGTAAGATATATAGGGTCTTCTTCCCTTAAAGAGTTCATATGCAGTTTTTTCCAAGATAGGTCTGATATAGATTCTATTTTGAACATAACATGTTGTATTCACTGCTTCTGCCCAGAAATGTTTAGCCAAATTATTTTCATGAATCATCGTTCTTGCCATTTCTTGTAAAGTTCTATTTTTTCTCTCTACAACCCCATTTTGCTGTGGAGTTCTAGGAGAAGAGAATTCATGGAAAATTCCATGTTTTTCACAAAAAGTTTCAAATTCTCCACCATGATCACTTCTGACTTTCCAAATTTTCATTTCTTTTTCAGACAGTATTTGAGTGCAGAAGTTACTGAATACATCATACGCATTATCTTTACTTCTCAGAAATTTTACCCAAGTCCATCTGCTGTAATCATCAACAATGACTAATGCATATTTACATCCATATAAGGATGCAATATTAACTGGTCCAAATAAATCAATATGAAGCAGTTTTAAAGGTCTAGAGGTTGAGAAAATGTCTTTAGATTTAAAAGATGATTTCACAATCTTCCCTTTCTGGCATGCACCACAAAGTGCATCTGAATGATAGTCAATATTAGGTAGGCCTTTGACAAGTTGTAACTTACTAAGCTTAGAGATTAACATCCAGTTAGCATGTCCCAACCTTCTGTGCCACACCCACTTCTTATCATTCATTGATAGAAGACAAATTACCTTCTGATCAACCAGTTCAAAAAAATTGATTTTATAGACATTCTCTACTCTCTTTCCTTTGAACACTATGGACTTGTTATCTTTGTTGATTACTGTGTAGTTGGTCTTTCCAAACATCACATCATAACCATTGTCACAAACCTGACTGATACTCAAAAGGTTATGTTCAAGACCATCTACCAACCACACATTATTAATAGAGATAGAGGAGTTACCAATAATTCATATACCAATGATCTTGCTAGACTGGTTGCCTCCAAACTTCACATTTTCTCCTTCTTTCATTGTGAGGGTGAGGAACGTTGATCTCTCTCCTGTCATATGTCTTGAGCAACCGCTGTCCAGATACCATAATTTTTTCTTTTCCTTTGATTTTAGGCATTTCTGCAGTATTGACAATTTCAGATTTAGGTACCCATTGTTTTATGGGTCCTTTGAGGTTAGTGCTGGAAGTTTTACTCTTCACTTCTTGTACCTTGAGGTGTGGTTTTGATAGCTTCTAATTGATCAGTACTTTAGGTTTAACACCTTTTAGTTCTGATTCACCTGAAGCCATAACTGTTTTGTTCTTCTGAGATTTAGACTTCAAGATACCAGATTCTGGCTTCAACAGACTATGAGGAACAGGTTCTGATCTTTTCAGAATCTTGATCTTTGAGGTCTTAGAGTCAGAATTTGTCATAGCCTTAGACTTAGAGTTCTTTGGCTTTGAAGCAATCTTAGCCTTAGAACTAGAAGCTTTAGGTTCTGACTGACCCACAATTTCAACTTTAACACCTTCAGGTACAAAGAAGGTTTTCAATCCTTCCTTGATACATTCACAACATGCTTTGAGATTAGTTTCATTAGGTTTTCCTTCTGAAAATCCAATCCCTTTGCCATTGTTTTTGTAAATGTTGTAAACCATAGAAGAATCTCTCCTTCTGTCAATACCAGACATAATAAAATCTTCAAGAGCAATTTCATAGTTGCTTAAAGGTTTTCCATTACACTTTTCTTGTAGCTTCTGACATAAGAACTTAAGCTTTTCTTCATAGGTTTTGCAGATGAAGTCAAAGCATCTAAGTCCTTCTTCAGAAGCTTTCAGATCCAATAGAGTTTATTCTTTTTGTTTCATTAAATCAATATATTTTTCTTTTAAATCTTTCAACTCATTGGTTCTAAGTTCAAAATGTGTAAGGAGCTCTTTAAGAGACTCAATAAGTTCTTCTCTGGGAATTTTAGAATATACCTCATTTTCTTCTTCTGAATCTGATTCTGGTTCAGCTTCTGAAGTTACTGTAGCCACTAACCCAACAACTACCTTTGCATCTTCATCAACATCATCCTCCTTATCAGATTCAAATTCACTGTCTAATCTTCCCAGGTTGCCATCAAACTCTGCTTGATCTGCTTCTTGATCTTGCTTGATTTGAAAGTTGACTTCTTAGACTTGTCCTTTGATTTCTCATTCTGAAGATCAGAGCAATTAGCAATGAAATGTCCAGGCTTCTTGCAGTTGAAGCAACCCATCTGATCTTCTTTCCTGAAGCCTTTATAACCACTTCTTCTGCTCAAGAACTTCTTGTTCTTCTTGGCCAGATACTACAGCCTGTTTGAAAGCATAGTCATCATCTCAGCAGGATCTTCATCATAATCTCCATTAGGTGATTCTTCTTCAGATTCTATGACTTTAAAAGTTTTTGATGACTTCCCTTAAGATGGTAGAGCAACAGATTTACTCTTCTTAGCAAGTTCATGTTCATTTAGACTTATCTCATGAACTTTGAGAGAGCTGACAAGATCTTCAACACTCAGAGTGTTTAGATCTTTAGCTTCCTAAATAGCAGTATCCTTTGGTCTCCATCTTGCAAGCAAGCTTCTTAGTATCTTGCTCACATGATCAGAAGCAACATAACTTTTCTTCAGTATTTGTAGTCCAAAGACTAAGGTTTGAAATCATGAGTACATTTCCTCAATACTTTCATCATCCTTGATCTTGAACAACTCATACTGATGAACAAGCATAAGTGCTTTAGATTCTCTAACCTTCTTGTTACCTTCATAGTTTGCACATAGAGAAGCAAACAAATCATTTGTAGTAGATTTATCACTCATCTTCATATACTCTACACGAGGTATAGCAAGAACAAGTGAACCTCTGATCTTGTGATGTTTCTTATACATTTTCTTTTGAGTAAGAGTATGTTTCTTTCTATCAACAACAGCTTCTTCTTCATCAAGGTCCAAGTCACCAACTCCATCTTCCAGAATATCCCATAATTCTTCATCTAAGCCCATGATGTAACTGTAGAAGTTGGTTTTCCACCAAGAGAACTCTTTAGGATCTTCATTGAACTTTGGAACTTTTCCTGAGTCAGCTTTCTTATCACTGTAATCATACGGTACAACATTATGATTACCACCAGAACCAGAAACAGATGATTCACCAAACATGTTTTTCTCATATCTTGAATTGTCACACTGTTAAGTGTTCTCAACAGAACCAATGCTCTAGATACCAATTGAAGGTGAGAAAAACACAAGAAGGGGGAGGGGTTGAATTGTGTTATCTTTTTCTCCTACTGAAGTCACTGGTCAGAAGCAGTTAGATTACACCTTCTGAAGTGATGTTCAGATTCTAAATGCAGCGGATTAAAACACACAGAGAGAGAGAGAGAGAGAGGGAGAGGGAGAGAGAGAGAGAGAGAGAGAGAGAGAGAGAAGAAAGACACAAAGCAATTATACAGGTTCCTTCCACAAATCGGAAGTAGTCATGTCCCCTTGCACTTCCAAGGAGAGTTCACTAAAATGTAATATCTGATTACAAATGCTCACTGCTAAAACTAGCAAGAGACTTCAAATTACTCAAGCACAATTGCAAGAGATTTCCGATGCTCCTGAACACAATCAAGAGACTTCTATGCTCAAGCACAACTACAAGAGACTTCTAATTAAACATAATTACAAAGAAAAATGTTTGAAGTTGAACACTTGATATACAATAAGTGGTGCTCACAATACAAATCAGATACAAACTCTTAAGACTTTAGAATTTCTAAGATATGAACTTTGATAAGAAATTCTAAGTGAACTTTTGATGCAGACAAATTTTGACAGAGTTTTGGTGCTTTCAAAATGTTGTTGAGTCTCTTATAATTCTCAAAGTCTTCACTCCTTTATATAGAGGTGTGAGAGAGACGTTGTGAATTGCCAGCACATCAAAAAAGAGTCGTTTGAAGTTTTGATCAATCACCAATGATCTTTTGCCTGATATTTTTATTGTCCTATGAAGGATCAATTTCAAATCCATTCCAAGTTTGTAGGAACATTGTTGCAGACGTAGCTGTTATTCTTGTCTAGTAGCAGAGACACATTTTGAGTAGTGGAGGTAGTAGTTGTACACTTCGTACAATTGTACTTTGTCAACGCTCTTCAAAGAACAAACATCCAATGCCTTCAAATTCATTTGAATTAACCGTTGCTTCACTCTTCTAGTCTTCTGCAATGCTAGACATGATTAAATCCTTTGAAGCTTTAAGTCTCTCGTCTTCTGATGAACTTCAGCTTCTGGTGATCTTGTTTCTAATGAGGTGCTTCTGATGAACTTGCTTCTGATGACACGTCACCACTTCAGGAGCACTTTGACTTCAGGAGCACTTTTCTTCAAATGCGTAAAGCTTCATTTGAATTAGCCGTTGCTTCACTCTTCTAGACACAAATTTTTTGTCTATGGTCCTGTACACTTGAACAAATATTAGCATATCCAATTGACAATTTTTAATACCTTGTTATCATCAAAACTCTAAAGAGGTAATGTTAAACACATTTTGTTCTAACAATATTTTCTATGATATCAACTCAGTCTGAAAGGTTTACTCTCAGAACTCCAAACTAATTAGAATTTGATGTGATTAACTAGACATGTTTTTTACAATAATACTGGTGAGGATGATTTCAGGGCAAGAACCCCAATGTGGAAGAAGAGCCCTGAGATATGAGGTGATATGACCA
Source organism: Medicago lupulina (assembly GCA_958299785.1). NCBI lineage: Eukaryota > Viridiplantae > Streptophyta > Magnoliopsida > Fabales > Fabaceae > Medicago > Medicago lupulina. The sequence continues at coordinate 60,113,451 of OY283139.1, read as the reverse complement.
CCTCAGTTACTTAAAAATTTAAACCAATTGGAACAATAGTGGCAGTGTGGCATCTGGCTGCTACAAGACTTCCAAGCGTTGCATTTTTCAAAGTAAATTATTTATCATTATTTACTGTCTCCTCCTACCTTTGTACATAAAGCTCTCAATTTTGTCATCTAACTCAATTTTCTCCACCACTCTAATCAACTCTATGAACAGTTTCTGAGAATAAAGAATGAAGGGTGCAGCTCCGGCAACCATCTGGATTCTGGACCTCCACAAGTCTATAGATGTACTTATGTAGTCATGTGCAGTACCTAATCTTAAAGGTGCCTGCACCATTTGATTTTCTTTTTAATTATAAACTTCTGGTTTTGATTGCATATATTGAGAAGGAATAAGGATACAAATGTTATGAAGTACTCTGTCCATGAATATCATGCTACCTCTTCATGAAAAATTTCCCATTGATTAACTGCCTGATACAATTGGTTTCTTCTTTGTTACTTGATGCCCACATAAACAAGATTCTTTAACATGTAATGAACTAAATCATCGTTTGTTAATTGTTCCGGAATCTTTCAATTTATAAGAAACCTTTGCTTCAACAGTGAAACAGAATTTGTTGTTTAAGGGTGCCTATAGTAGTTAGCTTCCTTTTTTTTTTAGTCATTTGCTTTGTTCTTGGTTTTTACAATCCTTCATGATATTGTTTAAAAAGAATGAAATGATCAACCATTGAAGAGTCCTTTTTTAGATTGTTATAATAGATTGAATTTAATTTTTATTTTATGTCATTTTTTTTCCTTTCTTTTTTTTTGGCCTAATTGCACTTTTCCCCCTATTTTTTGTCTGGAAATTTCTTAATGATCTTTACATGACCTAAACTACAAATTAACACAAATATGACTGTAATGTGGCATAAATGACATAACAGTGAGCAGTATTTTTTAGGTGTTTGTTCTTAATTTTTTATCCAATATCATGAGGGTAAGTGGCAATGTAGAGGGCACCACTCCAATTTTGATGTCATATGGAAAGTAGACAAAAGGAAACAGTTGATGGATTTGTATCTTAAGTTAGAAATAGGGACCCTTGATTCTTCCAATACCCTTCTTCCTGTTTGCTCATTTTATTATCATTCTTTACCTTTGCGGATGCCTCCCTATGTTGGTGACTTGGCGTCTTCATTTATGTATGTTTGATTGTCTTCAAGCTTATTCCTATTTTTTTAAGACCGTTTCTTTTTCCATCTTATGAGTTTAAATTAAAAGAAAAGGATAAATTTAAAACAAAAGGAACATTTCATTATTGTAATCTTATGTGTGTTTGACTGAAACAATTGAATGATCTTTGGAGTTTAAATTAAATCAACTGGATAACCAGTTCAATATAGTTGTTAGTTAGTTGCAAATGTTAATTAGTTTACACATTTATACACAAATTTATTATGAAATTCAAAAGAAGGTGTTTGATGATATATATATATATAGCAGATAGTTTAAGTATAGCTTGAAAAAATTAAATTGTATTTTCTATTGATGCCTTATTTAATAATATGAGCATATGATCAAAGCAATTTAAGCCTAAAAATTCTACTCAATGCCTTGCACGTTTTCTATCATATTTTGATTGCTATAAGACGTTAATTTTCCACCTAATGTTAATATGAATACCTATACCCGCTATAATCAGTTTATGTTCAGGAGGAATTTTATGTTTGCGGTTGAGAATTTTGAGATTCAGACTTAGATTATGATGTTAATTGGATTGGATCAGCTCTAATTTTACTAACTTTCTTTGAATTTGGTTCATTGCATTCATTCATGAATTTACTAAACTCATAACGAGTCTAATCGTGTTGTTCTTAATCATAATCATGTAATTTTGTTGTTTTCAGGATGTCCGAACAATTGCGTTCCTCTACATTGTTCAATTGCTTTGAAACAACAGTCTATCCATGCCAGGTGTTGAATCTATTTTGTATATTTCAATTGAGAGTAGTATACATTACTCAATTTTTTTCCAACAAGTTAATTTATGCATCAAATTATCTATTGCAGAAAAAAATTCGAGTCTGCCCTGAATTCTTCAAATGCTACTTTAACAAATTGATGAAGCATCCATATGCGTGGCTCATGGATCCAAATGGAAAATGTGTGAAGGTGACTCATAACCTCTGGCAAAGATGTTGCAGCAGCATTCGAATGGAAGAAGGCAACTAATGTTAAGATGGAGTATACCGGTAAATTCAAAAGGTTCAAGATAGCTGAGGTGCTGGACAACAATGCTTCCTCTGAGGAAGTGATAATCGAGGATGAGGTTATTGAAGTCGACTCAGATTCAGAGGACATTGAAGACTATTACGACCCAGATTTGTTTCACTTCGAAAAGAATGTAACTAAGGCTTTAGTAAGCAAACGCAAAACTCAAATGATGGTATGTAACCCTTACTCCACCACCTTAGGGCTCTCATAATATTAAGGCGTAGGGATTTTGTTACATTAGTATTCTTATTTTTAAAAAATTATCCAAGGTTGTAGCTTAAAAGAGTTAGAATGGGATAGGTAACACGAAAACATGACTAACAAAGTGCACAATGTTGGGCAACTTTCTTAGCTATATATTCTACTTATAGAACTCTATTTCAACTTAAACTATAATCGAAATTGCATCATGGTCATTTAGCACACTCCTAAAGGTTTCAAATTATCATAACTTACCAATTTAGTTATTCGTTATTTAGTTGGTTACTACAGAATGTTGGTTTTTTTTTGCTAGCACTTTCCCAATATGATCTCAATCAATGTCATTCCAGACACACTATTCAGTCATAGTAGTATATATATCACGTAATTATTTTCGTTTGTGAAGTGGCCATTGGATGATGCTCTCCTGCAACTATTTCTACAATGTTGTGTAATCAAAGTAACACAGTCATTGGTTGAAATTTTGTTATGTATTTAAATTATCTATGAATTACATTATATATTTAGCATTACACATTGTGTTTTGAGAGATAACATTTGCAACAATACAAAAAAGAACTCATTTTAACTGTGTGTTGCATGGATCAAAGACTAATTGTAGTTCAATAAAATCTATGATGTCTCAATGTATTGTGTTGATGGTAAAGATGAAGTAAATGATTTGTCTACCAATAATTTCAAGGTTGCAAAAAGTATTTTCCTCAATGCAAACTGCGTACGCCAAATAACATGACACAATGAGTAAGGTGTGTTGCATCAATCATATGTCTAATAGAGAAGCATGGAAGAGTTTCCTGAGTGATCGATCTCATTCATGCTAAATCCTTTCTTTTCTTTTCTTATGCCTTCTACCTTCTCACTATGTATTTTTAATAGATTTAAATAAAAAAAAATCTTAGGCAATAATAAAAAATGGTCTCCAATTCTTTCATATGCAAGGATTCAAACTGATTTGTTATAGTTTTAAGAGAGGTTAGAAGTTTCTCCCACGCCTCCTTCGTGGATGTTACATTGGAAATATTTTCTACTTCATCTTGATCTAGAGCTTGGTAGATGAGGAAGACAACTTTATTGTCTCTTTAATCCTTCAAAATCTCCCTTTGTTATTAAGGTAGTGAATTCTCATCTTGTGATTTATTGTGGCATTTTTCAACGAGCTCCCTAACAAAATGTGCTCAAAAAAGGCCCTTCATTTTGACTCCTTCAAATAATGCTACATCTCCTTATCATTTTATATCTTAGTTAATTACATTTCATTTCATTGATCCCCATTTAAATTGCCACTTTAATAAGGAAAATTTTCATGTTAACTCTAATGTTTCTTAACATCCGTTAGCTTAGAACTTATAGACAAACCAATTTAGTTTGAATCTTAGGCATCAATTAAATATGACATACTTTTTATGAATATCTAGTGCATCTTTTTTCTATAATGAGGATAGCAAGAAAAGAAATATTAAAAAACAATAAGAGGAAAATAAAAGCATCCGACATATGGACATAAATGGTCCTGCACTTTGGATCCATGCTATATGCTAGGGAACTAGTTCACCAAAAGTGGGGTACTTTGCTAAGCTTAACATCTTCAAAGAATATGGCTAGAATATATTGATAGCTAAGTAATAGGGAACAGTTAGAAAGGAAGAACATATATATGCTTTTTGACTCAACATCCACATACCAAAATTTCTATCCAAGTCAATGAAGGAAAACAATAAATCATAAGGGTGCCCTTATTATGGAACTCAAAAAATGTCATATGGTAAACCTCTTAAAATTTACTACATGTTATGGTAGGTTAACATACTTTCAAATTTTTAAATGATATGTTTATGTAGTAAAAATTAAAAGTAAGAAGTATGTGAACCAGCTATAGCAAGTAAAATTCAAGAGGTCCACCATTAAAAATCTTTTTTGGGTGCATATTGATAATGAAGTTCTATATGCTTGATTTGAAACTTAGAATTTTACCCATTTTGGAGCATAATAAGGAATAATCACTGTACTTATTCCACCAAAACAAACTAATTAAGAAAAGGATTTACTTGACATATTTGGAACTTACTTGTAGCTTTATGCTTTTAAATGGTGCATCAGGTTCTTATCCATTCAATTATTTCATGCTTGGGAATTTTTTAAATTTTTTTGGATTTTGAAGCGAGAAAAAATTTGATTTTTAACTCATTTTAATTTTCATTGCAATTTTGTAGTGTTGTTGAATCTATTGCTTTTGTAGTATTCTCTTCTAATTCACAAACCATGCAAATTATTATTTTTACCACCCTAAAGGAAACAGCTGAATAATGTAAAAGTTCTACACAATGAATTTCTCAATTTGGTCCCTCTCTCTTTTGTATTTGCCTTTCCTCTGCCTCTCACATATTCATGTGCACCTTGGGAAAGGGCTTGAAATAGCAGTTGCCATAACAGTCGTGCCGCGATCCTTGATATTATGAAGAATCGCAGTCAAAGATGCTCATTTCAGTCTCAAATGTGGTCGCATTGTCGTTTTAGCAATAGAAAAAATTGTTATCTCACGTCCCAGATAAGACGATCGTAGACCTTTATTAAAATCTAGCTAAGGAAAGCAAATAATGGGAGTGAAAGGTCCAACATGACAAAATATATATGGATTTTCATTAGTATCTTGTCAAAACATCTGGCACAACAACAAAAGCAAAAACTTCCTAGTACAAAAACAAAGGGTGTGATGCTAACAAAGGACCTTTGTCCATGTTCACTCAACACTTAAGAGAGCAAGATGGAATGTTAATTGCAGAAGAAGGCTGTGAACGAAGCCGGTGACAGCTGAAATTCTTCTTTCAATCTGAACCACCTGAAATAGGAATTAATTATATAAGCATCATGGATCTGATGAGGTTGAATAGCATATACTTTAAGTAATGAAGGATAAACATTTCATACCCAAACTTTTGGGTGTTTTGCACTTGAAGCATTCGGCTCTGCTAGCATAATTGTGCACTCCACAGCCATATCTGATACATAAGCAGCAAAGAAAATGAGAATGTATTTCTATGATATTTCATATTTCTTTTTATGTAATATAATGAAATGAGTTATTTTATGTCGGCGCAGAGGCGAGAGTTAATTTTGTAGTCTTAACCGATAAATTTCAAATCTCCTCGGAGACAATTGTAAAACTGTCATTAGTGTCATTCTTAATTAATAATAATTTCTCCGTTTCCCAATTTTAAAAATACCGCACCCTTTGTACTTATCATCAATGTTCATGTCAATATGCAAGGGATAGGTCTAATTATAGTTACGTTCGGTTTGTAGTCGCAAACCAATTCCAATACATGAAAATGCAGCATATATTTTAGTGAACTTGGTTAGATATATTTTAGTGAACATACCTAGTGCATATCCAGTCACCAGTTTTCCATCCAGGGGGGTAATTGCAATCATATCCATATCCACCAGAGGCATCCATGTTCCCACCAAATGCACAAGAGTAACCATTTTTCAATGCACCACATCTATAACAGCTTGTTCTGCTAGCATAATTGTGAGCTCCACAGTTCATACCACTGCAATACCAGTCCCCTGCCAAGGTTTCAGTCCAGTTATATCTATAGGTTTCTGGATCAGGGCCTCCAATCTTAGGGTATCCACAATTTTGGCATGCATCCCTCTTCTTGAAATTTATATGCTGGCAAGCATTGCACATCCAATCTCCTCCTGACCAGCTCATTTTTCCTGTTACATGTATAAAAACTTTAGTTCTATTTTTCCATCATTTCCCAATGCAACCTGAAAAACGAAATATAGCATAACCTCATTGCATGTATTCTAGAAATAAAACATGTCAATGACAAATAATACCGACATTTCAGATCGAGGGTGTGTTGGTGTTTAGAATGTTTCGGTTTCCAACAAAGACGTGACATGGGACATGTGGTTACAATAAAATATTTTACTTTCACAAATTATTACAGGCGCGGATGTGTCAGTGTAGTTCCAAGTGTTCTTGTCTATGTCAATGATCTATTCAGCTAGTAAATTTTATTCATTGACATGCAAATGGAGCCATGAAAGTTTTTTTGCATAGGGAATTTTAATCTTGGTGATAGAACCGTCTGTTGTGAATAACATGTCTTCTTAATTTTACTATTCTAGCTTGGTTATATTAGGAATTCCATGTACCCTTTTATGTTATGTATATAATTGAACTATGAAATTCCACTTCACAAAGTTAGATTGTATGAAAGAGAAATTTACCTTATAGAAGAAGAAAAAGGATTGGTAGAAAGTATGAGACAAGTAATTGCTTATATACTTTGAGCTGTTGTGTAAGAACCCTTGGAAATCCAGATAGTTGATGAGTATTTTGCTTAGGTTGAGAGGCTATATATATACTAGCTGGTGACTTACTGTGTGGGGAACATATGAATGAATGTCTCTTTTAGTACTTTTGTAATCTAGATATCAAAGAACTATCACTTGTCACATATTCTCGTTTCTTTACTTTTCCCTCCAATAAAGATGAGTTAAAAATGCGTATGGATGGAGCGTGTAATTTTCTATTACACAATCATATACTAATTTTTTTTTTATTAAACAATTATATTCTAATTATTTACGTGGTAATTTTTTGTGTTAACCCTTCGATTTGTAAAATAAATTGAGTATCATCCGCGCGCAACTGCGGAGACTAATCCTTCAAACATTGTGGGTTTCAAATGAACGTCAAACTCTTCGTAAGAAATTTAATGTGCTGCATGCCCAAGATTAATCTAAAGTTTTAACTGAGTGGTAAGTAAAGGATAACTCTCACGTGTTCTTCTCTCTCTCTCTTTAAAGTTACACAATACACACACATTATCACACATATATTAATATTTATTAATCTCCAGAATATTCTGGTCATAATTAATTACTATCAAGTTAATCCAGGGTTCTCTAGTCCCTAATTAATTATTAATATTGTTGCTTTATTTTATTCAATATCAAACTGCCCCCAGAACATTCTTCGCCAAGATAAAACAACTGTTTAAATATTTAACTAAAGTTTAAATTCAGCCTATAATATTGTTTCATCATTCCATATTATATTAATCATTCTCTAGAACATTCTGGTTTAATAAAGTAAATTGTTATATACTCTAATCTTGTTGGACTAACATACACCAAGAACTTTCTTGAGTATATAAATCTAATCTTAAGCTTTCAAGAATAATTTTAAAAAGGGTCACAATTCAAACCCCCCTTTCTTGCGACATTTATTGCTACTTTAATTACTACAAAATATTAGATACCTAATGCTAAATTTGTAATACAAGAAGATGGAGGGGAAAAGAGGGAAATGTTTGCCAACCCTCTTGCACATCATCAGGATGGAGACGAGAATATAAGATGAAGAAGTCGGAGAAGGAGACTCGGATGAACAACCCCAAATCCTGACGAATCGCAGTTCCAGACTGATCTATGGTGCAAATTTGTAAAGTGGACTAAAACTATTTGACCATTCATACGATCCCTATAAGATGATAGGAACTTTTTTATGAAAGGTCAACGGTGGAACATTTTCATCATCAACTGCTTAAAAGAAATGTATGAAAGAAAAAATGTGAGTTGAAATGAGAATTTCTGAAGAATGAGTAGGTATTTATAGGGGCAATGCATACATAGATTGTAACGACAATCAAAGGTGCAACACCCTAATTTTATATTTTTAATTAATTCAATAATGTTAAATAGGTGAAGTTTTGATTTATATTATTTATTGACGTTGCTGGTGTTTGGGTATTATTTTGTTGTTGAGAAAATAGAATATTGATGATGCTTGAGAAATAATATGAGGATTTAATTAAAATGAAGGGAGGAGTCAAAAATAAAATAATATAGAATCGAGGGTGTATAATATAAGTTTTAAATAAGTGTGGGAGGGGATGAGTAAAAGAATAGTGAATAGAGGAGAAGAAAATATTAAGAAGTGACCGACCCAAATATAAATATAATGGTTAGGAGTTAGAAGAGTCAATATTGATGAACGTGGAAACGGAAGAAAAGAGGAGCATAGGAGGAGAAACCCTAGCGGCAACGAGGTCAAGCAATAAACCAGAATTTTTGAAGTTTTCGAGGTAAAGGGAAATCTTTGCACTTTAGAGTATCTTAATATTTGACGGGGGTGTTTAATTTTTAAGATGTTGTTGTTATGATGTGATATTGTGATGAGACATTTATGATGAACGAATTAAAAGATGAAGTTGAAAGATGAGAATTTAGGAAAACTAGTTTAGGTATTTGAATTGAGTTCTTTAGCTGTAAAAAGAGTGGATAATTCGGAAGGTTAACAAAGAATTAGTGTTTGAATAATAGGGTAATCATGGGGTGAAGATTAGTGTCGAGTTTGGAGAGTATATGATCAAAAACGGAGTTAAAAAGGGTTTCCCAAAGTGAAATCGCAGTACAACTGCGATTTTCCTGTCACCATGCGTTTCTTACTATCTCAGTTTGGCAAGTTTAAGTTCTGAATTGGGTTTAGGTGTCTTCATGAAAGTTTTAGATATGAATGTTAGCTTTCACTAGTATTTTTTAGAGACTCAGTTTAAGCATTTAGCACACAAAATATGATCAAAATACTACACAGGGGTCAGCAGGGGTCATCAAGGTCGTGCTCTTTCCCTAAGCTTGGGAAAATCAACTTTTCTACCACTTTTTGTTCCGAATTAGGTTTGGGCGTCTTCGTGAAAGTTGTAGATATGAATGTTAGATTTCATTTACTTTTGGTTGGACTCCATTTAGATTTTTAGAACTTGAGTTATGATTAAATTACTATACTTTAGTCATGCTACGTGTTTCATGAGATTTCAGCACAACCCTTTCAATGGACTCCAAAACCATTTTGAAAATTATAATGATTTTAAGAGAGCCATTAGAGTCAGAAGTAAAAATAATGGTCCTAAACTACTAAACAAATTTTAGGGAGTGTGTTCGAGCATAAATAGAAGCGGTGTCTGAAGATAAAAGAAAGTATAAATATGAATCGAAGATAGTAACCTATGAGAATCTAATGATGTTAAAAATGGCTTGGAAATAGGGAGTGAAATACAATGATAGAAGGAGGGACAAGGGAGACGTTAAGATAGAGATGACTAAGGTAAATATAAGTCCTTCGACATAGAGATGAGCCTAAAACGGCGAAGTAGTTTTAAGTAGTAGAAGGAGAAGAAGAAGAGATATAGATAGATAGTTCACGACGGAGTGGTAACGACAAGGGTAAGCCCTTGGGATATTTAAAAAGTCCAATGTCGTAAGTAGATTAAGAGGGTATAAAATATTAAAGGAATAAAGAAGTGAAAAAGTATGATGAGGGGAAATATGAATGTAAAACATAATCTCCGTAAACCAATAATGAGTTTATGAGTATTGCTAATTGGAGAGTGAGAGAGTGAAATTCTATCACACTAGTTTTAAGATGTTCTATGAGATGTTCCAATGTTAAACGCACAAATAACAGATGTTCCATCTAATGTTCCAACATCATGCAAACAAACAATAAAATGCGCAAAAAGTAAATGACAAGAAAGTAAATAACACAGAAAATTTGTTGACCCAGTTCAGTGACAACACACCTACTCTGGGGGCTACCAAGCCAGGAAGGAAATCCACTAGTGTAGTCCTTATTCTAAAGTTCTCAGCAAACCACGTTTACAACTTAAGACCTAGGACCTACCCGTCTAGATTTCAACCTAGGAACTCCTAGATCTGAGATCCCATCTCACTATCTTACAATCAATCACAGCCTCTGTGAATATCAGATCAAAACACAAATGGCGAAGTTACCTTCAAACACAAACTACAACTTTGCTTACAAGCTTTGGTGTGGCACACGAGTTACAACTCAATAAACAGTCCTTAACATGTATCAAGATGATACAAGAAAGACTCACAATTAACAAACAGTCCTAGACTTGCATCAAAACGATACAAGAGAAGAACACACAAAGAACACAACTCAAAACCCTAAAAACTATTCTTTATAATGACGGCTTGAATACCCAATTAGGTCTTGAAGTCTTCCTTTTATACTGAAGCAATATGGGCTAACAAACGTTGTTGGGCTTCAGAACAAAGTAGATCATTCAGCTGATCTACATAACAAGAATCATTAACAAAAAAGGAATGTCCTAATATGTAGGAACATCTTTAGGAACTTCCGAACAAATCCAAATATTCCCTAAAATATTGTTACTTCTTTAGGAATAATGGCACAACTGATTCTGAACAACTATGCGCGTTGCTTGGTCAGCAAGATAAGAGGACGTGGATTTTCTAATAAGATAAAGCACGCGTACAATAAGGCATAAAACAAGGCACACTGAACCGTGCCAAGATGTTGGAACATCATATTCAACATCTTACAAAAATGCCTAAAACATGTTGGAACCTAGTATCCAACATCACAATTATGGATATTTGTTTTAGCAATAGTGCAACTAATCCAAATACCCAGCAATCTCCCCCTTTGGCAAATTTTTGGCTAAAATAAATTGAGGCCACACATATAAAGCAGAGAGATACAAACCATCCATTTCTTCAATCATCATGAGCACACATCCATGAAGAAACAACTAGCACATCAAAAACAATATCTAAGGAGATACCTTATAGAAACTTCTACTCATCACAAACACACAACCATGAAGAAGAATAAAACATTTCAAAGAATACTTTTCAGAGCAAGCTTATACTAAGAAGTAGCTGAAATCAGTATCACTAAGGATACTCAGAGATTCGCACAAAACTTAAAAGGATACCTTAATTAGAACTTTAGTGGAAGTTGAGAGTAATCAGGCATCATTTAAATCAGAGACATGTAGCAGCGAAATAGAGAGTAGCCATGTCTCACATACACAAGCAAATGAAAAATAAACTCCTATGCAACAAAGACCAGATCAGGGAAAAATAAATTCCCACACATCCAATACAAAATGGGATGTTCCAACATCCTCTTCCTCATCAGACAGGAGCATTACACTTCACATCAGCAAAGGAAAAAAAAATTCCCATACCTACAAAGTACTGAAATCAAGATGTTTCAACATTCTTCCCCACATCCTATCAAACAACTTGAACATTTTGAAGCACACATCATAGTATCACTCCCCCTCAATATGATTACTAAAGAAGAATATTCCACTACTCCCCCTAAACACATGCATATGAAATAATGGAAACCCAAAACTCCTAATGCATAAATAAGGGAATACTTCAGAGACAACAATAGAACCATAAAATGTGCCAGCATTCATTCAAATATTAACTGAGAACATTCAACATACAGACTTAAAAGTCACACAGGCAATGTTCCAACATTCCATAGAGCATTTTGTAAGGAACATACACAAATTTTAAAACATACCCAGAAATCAAAAGACTTAGGGAAAACAAGATGTTGGATCATAAGAGTCTACATCAACAAAAAAAATTGCAAAATAAATGCAATAACAGAAAAATCAGGCTATCAGGCATACACACAATATAACATACCATTTTACTCCCCCTTTTTAGCCACAAAATATGCCAACCGAAAAATAACTTCATTCGTTAAAATCACCAGGAAATACCAAAAGCATATTGTGTAGAAATTCAGAAGAAAATAAAAAACAGTGTATTAGGATTACATACCATAGCACATGAGTGCTTAAAAATATCCAGGGCTATGCCCACAAATCAAAAGTAAAAAAAAATCCATAGAGTACACACAAATAAAACTCTGTAGCTTTAATCAGCTTCTGAGCTGCTTCCAGAGCTTCCCTCATCTTCATTTCCAGCACCATCTGCATCATTACCCTCATCCTCTTCTGGTTTATCCTTAGTTGCATCATCCTCTCTTTCCAGTGAGTGGATCATTAGCTCAAACTGAACTTTCCTTTCATCCAGCATGACACACGTGTCCTTGAGAGCAGCTACAATCTCCTAATTTGTCATCAGTCCAGCAAATGGTACAGTTCCAGATGTTCCAACAATGTTCGGAACCTGACTATCTCCAAAAAACTTGTGATGAATAGTAAGAGAAGATTCCCTCTTATTTGGCAGGTCAGTAGCAGTGATAAAACTAGGGTGTTTATCTAACATGATACTGCACAACAAGGTGGGGAAGGCTATGGGGAGCTTAACATCATTAGTCTTGGCATGCTTCATAGTCTGATAAAAAATGTACCTACCAAAGTCCATCTTGGTTTTAGTTCCTACAACATAGATAAATTTTGCCAAACATGTTGCAATGTCAGATGAGTGGGTAGTATGAACCTAGGTTGCTGCACCAATCCTATTGAGGATGGCATATTTCACACTGAGCTTCCTAGAAGAAATCTTCCCCTTCTTTGGCCAAGCTTTCACCGTATCTGCAGTAACCTCCTTGCTTACTTGGTTGTTAGTTACTTCCAGCTCAACAACACCTCCCTCATCAATCCCTAAGAATCTGTTGATGATGTTGGGGGAGATGTTGACACATTCTCCTCTAACATACACCTTCTGATACTCCCTACTCAAAGGGTTGTCACATTCTTCATGAATATTTACGAGAAATTCTTTCATCAACTTTTCATAACAATCACCAAGATTGCACACAGTCTTCATAAGTCCTGCTTCTTGGATAAGCTTCATCACAACTTCTATTTTCACAACCTCCTCACTTAGTTCTCTCTCCAAGGCCAGCCTTTTGTGATAGATGAATTTCCACCTTTGTACAAATTCAGGAAGGTGTAATGAAACTTTGTCAATGGGCACATTTTCTACAATCTACACATTCTTCTTCCCAACAGACTTCTTTGCGGCAGGGGTGATGATGTTTGGAACATCCTCCTCAACTTTATACTCAAACTCACTTGAATAGATAACTTTCATCTTCCTTGATCTTCCAGCAGCTGTCTTCACCTTCACTTTACTCCATCATTTCTTTAGTCCTACACCAATAGGCTTGATCTTAGTCTTGGGGCTTTCAAAAACAGAGAGAGTCTTAGAAGTAGTTTTCTTGGGTGCTCTAGTAATAGAAGTAACAATTTTCCCTTTGTTACTTCTTAACCTCTTGGCCACACTTTCACCAAGAGTATTTATTAGAGGGATTTCATCCGAGCTCAGGTTGTCAACATCAACCACATTTTGATCTTTTTCTCTGTCCTCAGAACAGTCTTCCTCTTGACCTTCCTTGGGGTCTTCTTCATATTCTACATTCTCTTCAGAATGACAGTTCACAACAGTATTCCCAGAGTTCACTTCCTTCTCTGGATCAGAGTCAAAGCTAGGGTCCTTTTCATCAATAACAGTGGTAATATCATCTACAGGGTTTTTAGGTTGGCCCAAGGATGTTCCAAAATCCGGCCCAACATCCTCTTGAACATCATTTTTTTCAGGATACTTTTCCACAGAGTCATCACCTTTGGTTTGATTACCAATATTAGAAATATCCACATCCATATATTCATCACTATCTATAGCGTCATTCAAGTCTTCTAGCCCTATTTTTCTACCGGATTCAGGCACATCAGAAATTAGGGTTGCATCAGGGTTACCTTTTTCGCGATCAGGTGTTGCAACATCAGGAGAGGTCTTGGAAGTTTCTTCATTCTCAGTGTTCTTGGATGCTTTTGCAGTGGAGTCAGCCTCAGAATCTTTAAAGGGGTTTTCTTTCACATATAGGTCTGACATGGAGAGAGAAACTTTTGATTCACCCTTCTTTAATGGTTTCTTCTTCTTAGTCGTAAACTTTAAAGTGGGTTTCTTTTTAGGTTTGGTGTGAGGAACGATAGTGAAATTTTCAATCATCTTAGAAGCAGGGGTATCTGTATTTTGTTGTTCAGTGGTGTTCTTTTCTTCAGAAACAGGGGTGTCAGATTTAAATTTCATGTTGAAGTGATGTTGTTAGCAATGTTTGGTGAAGGGAGGAAGATGATGATGTTTGGTTACAGAGACGTGAATGCGAACGGTTTTGGGAAGTTCTGAGAAAGAGAAAGTGTGATTAGGGGTTGGAGTGATATGATTAGACTTAGTTGGGAGTTGAGAGAAGATTTGAAAAATATTTCTTGATTCCTTAAATTGTTTTTCATTCATGATTCTGGCAAATGAATCACCTGATTGTTTCTCATAGGTCCAAGAGACAAGATTATTTTTCTTGCAAAAGCAACTATCAGAGATACTTCTCATATTATTTGCACTGCCAGGGTGAAGAGGATCAAGTTCTTCAGAAGACACTTGATGTTCCAACATTGTGTGCAACATTACAGTTATTCTATCAGCCTGACTTTTTCTTTGAGGAACCCATAAGTAGCAATTTTCTTTGGTTTTAATACCTCTCATTAGAACTTCTCCATCCTTTTTAGTTACCACACATTCTGATTTGTTGAAGTTCACATCCATCCCTTGTTCACACAACTGACTTATGCTAATCAAGTTGGAGGTTAGATCTTTTTACCCATAGAACATTGTCAAGTTTAGGAGACTCATTAATGACTAAGTTTCTTATTTCAAGAATCTTTCCTTTAGTCCCATTACCAAAATTCACATGGCTGCTTGTGTACGATTTTAAAGTGTGTAGAAATTTATTTTCCCCAATCATGTACCAGTCTTTGCTAAGTACTACTTTTAGAGAGGTATGAGCCATCAGCCCAATATAGTTACCTTTTGGTCTCCACTCTTTCTTTACATTTCTTACTTCTGATTCAGAAGATTTGTGTAAAATCTGATTAGGATATCCATATAACTTAAAACAGAAAGGTCTTATATGACCCTTTCTTTTACAGTAATGGTAAACTCATGGGTGTGATTTCTTTTTGCTCTTAGAAGTATGATGTTCCTCTGGATGTTGCAACATTGATTTACTCGTGGTGGAATCACATGTACATCCAGTAACAACAACTTTTATATTATGTACTTCCTTTTTCTTCCTAATCTTCCAATGCACAAGCACAATTCTTTTGTTGTTTCTTGTTTTGAACTGTATGATCAAATCATATACCATTTGGTTTTCCTTTGATTTGACCTTCTAGAATTTCTTCCAAAACATCAGTTCATGTGGTCATCATTTTTACATGCTTCTTTAAGTGCTCTAGTTGAGAGTTCAGTTGAGTTACCTCATCATTGATTTTAGACATTTTTGTTAGATAATGGTTCCTTTCAGCAAGCAGATGACTGATGGTCTTCTTCTTTTTTTCAAGCAACTTGCACATATCTTCACTTTTGAGGTACAATTCTTGGTAAGAGGTGGCTAGCTCTTCATAGGTTACTCTTCATCACCTGACTCAGCATCAGACATGCATGTACCAATTAAGGCAGTGACATTCTTAGCACATTCATTTTCCACTTCTCCTTCTGAGTTGCCTTCATCAGACCATGAAACAACCAAGCTCTTCTTCTGTTTCTTGAGGTAAGTGGCACACTCAGTTATGATGTGACCATATCCTTCACATTCATGACATTGAACTCCCTTGGATTGATGGCTAGTCTCATCATTTTTTACATTCCTCACATTTCCTTGTTGATTATCAATGTTGGATCGGATGTTCTAACCATTTGACCTAGGTTTCCAGTCAGCTTGTTTTATAATCTTGTTGAACTGTCTTCTGAGTAATACAACAGCCTCTGACAGACTTTCATTGTCCTCAAGCCCCCCTTATGTTTCTTCAGCACCAATATCTGACATAAAATCAATGCCTTTACTTTTCTTATCAATTTTGCTTTTGATATTGATTTCAAAGTTTTGAAGTGATCCTATCGATTCATCAACCTTTAAGCTTGAGATGTCCAGAGCTTCTTATATAGCAGTTACCTTCATATCAAATCTCTTGGGAAGAGATCTGAGAATTTTTCTAACAAGCTTTTCATCAGACATCTTTTCTCCAAGAGAAACAAATGAATTGGCAATATCTAGAATATTTAAGTGATAATTCTGTATATTCTCATCTTCCTTCATCTTTAGATTCTCACATCTTGTAATGATTAGTTTAAGTCTTGCAATTTTAACTTTGCATATGCCTTTGTGTGCAGTTTTGAGAATCTCCCAAGCATCCTTAGCCACAATACCTTGTTTGATCAATCTGAACATGTTCTTGTCTACCCATTGAACAGTGCATTCAATGTTTTGGAATTTCCAAGTGCTAGTTCATCTTCAGCAGTGGTCCATTCTTCTTCTGGATTTAAGACATTTGTCTTATTCCCATCTTTGTCAAGAACCACAGGATGTTCCCAACCTCTTAGAACTGCTTTCCATGTCCTACTATCAATGGACTTAAGAAAAGCTCTCATTCGTGATTTACAGTAGTCATAGCTTGAGCCATCCAACAGCGGTGGTATGTTAACAAATCCCCCTTCCTTGTCTGTCATGCTAGAAAGAAACTTCCCTGGAGCTCACCCTAAAACAGGCAGGGTGCCTCCTCTGATACCAATTGAAATTCTAGCACACTAGTTTTAAGATGTTCTATGAGATCTTCCAACGTTAAACGCACAGATAACATATGTTCTGTCTTATGTTCCAACATCATGCAAAAAAAACAATAAAATGCGCAAAAAGTAAACGAAAAGAAAGTAAAGAACACATAAAGTTTGTTGACCCAATTCAGTGACAACACACCTACCCTGGGGCTACCAAGCTAGGAAGAAAATCCACTAGTGTAGTCCTTATTCTAAATTTCTCATCAAACCACTTTTACAACTTAAGACCTAGAACCTACCCGTCTAGAGTTCAACCTAGGAACTCCTAGAACTGAAATCCCATCTCGTTATCCTACAATAAATCACAGCCCCTTTGATTATCAGATCAATACACAAATGTTGAAGTTACCTTCAAACACAAACTACAACCTTGCTTACAAGCTTTGGTGTAGCACACGAGTTACAACTCAATAAACAGTCCTTAACATGTATCAAGGTGATACAAGAAAGGCTCACAATTAACAAACAGACCTAGACTTGCATCAAAACGATACAAGAGAATAACACACAAAGAACACGACTCAAAACCCTAAAAACTATTCTTTAGAATGACGGCTTGAATACCCAATTAGGTCTTGAAGTCTTCCTTTTATACTGAAGCAATATGGGCTAACAAACCTTGTTGGGCTTCAGAACAAAGTAGATTGTTCCGCTGATCTACATAACAAGAATCAGTAACAAAAAAGGAAAGTCCTAATATTTATGAACATCTTTAGGAACTTCCAAATAAATCCACATATTCCCTAAGATATTGTAACTTCTTTAGGAATAATTTACACAACTGATCCTGAACAACTATGCGTGTTGCTTGGTCAGCAAGATAAGAGGACGTGAATTTCCTAACAAGATAAAGCGCGCATACAATAAGGCATAAAACAAGGCACACTGAACCGTGCCAGGATGTTATAACATGATATCCAACATCTTACAGAAATGCCTAAAACATGTTGGAACCTAGTATCCAACATTACAATCATGGATATTTGTTTTAGCAATAGTGCAGCCAATCCAAATACCCAAAAGAGAGTCAAGGTAATTAAGGAATTTAAGGCGAATGATATATAGGAATATATAAAGTGTAAAATCAAATAAAAAATATATAGTGTGGTCGAATTAGATGATCATAGACAACATGTAAGGAAAGATAGAGAGTTGTAAATTAAGTAAGGAAAGATAATATGAATGATGATGGCGATGTATAAGACAGGAATCGGTTAAAGGAGGGCAAGGATGAATTTGAAAGAGGATAAGAGGTAATAGTTATAATGTTTGACGATAATAATAACGATCGGTTTTCGAGGGAATACAACTTTGAATTATAATGAAGTCTTAGTGAGGGAAGTTTCTGAAGTCGAAAGTAATGATAAGGTGAGATAATAACTTTAAATTAGAATGAAGTTAAGATTAGAAGAATGGTTGATGTAAAGATGTAGACGAATGTGAGAACGAGGTAATAAGATATAAAGTCGCTTTAATGAGAAGAATAAGTAAGGAATAGTTAATAACGATGCTGGGAAGGACCTAGTTGTATAGAAAGGAGACGTCATATGTAATGATAATGATAATGAAGAAGAATACATCTATCTCGAGACTAAGAATGAGAAATATAGTTTGATATCAGAAATAAAGTATACAAAGAGCCTATAGTAGGTGAGAGAATAAAGTATGTCTGTAAGGTGAATAATAAACTAAAATAAAATAAAATAGAGTGATGTTAACGTAGAAATGAGTCACGCATAAGGGTTGGATTAATGAAGAGGTAATGTGTTGATATAAATGGTTTATAGAGAGTAATGATTAGAAATATTAAAACGGTGACAGAGAGTGATGAGAGTTGATATTATATCTACGTAAATGAATAATTACAATTGGAGGGACCAAAAGTGAAGGTGGAAAAATTTTAAGGGACTAGAAGTTGAAGAAATTTTTTAGATGGACTAAAACGAAAATTTGACATATTTATAGAGACCAAAAACATAATTAACCCTATAATCTAATACATGCAAAGGTTGTGTACACACTAAGCTAGTTTTAGTCTACTACATCACTTGGAAACCTAATATGATTAGGGTCCTGTCATACCTCATTTTTTGGTAATACTGTTTTCATTTTCTTTTTTTAGTCATTATCTTCTTTTATTTTATTTTATTTTGTGTCCAATAATTTTATGATAAGTCCAAAAATATACAAAACAAGTCCAAGTCCAAATCCAAAAGCTGTCAGAGTTTCTTTCTCCCCAATTCAAGCAAGGTGCGCACAAGTTTCATGCTTCTTCTTAACAAACCCTAAAACACCCACCTGGATACTATAAAAGACAGCCAAACATCACATTGAAAGGAGGCTGAATTTTACACATAAACTTGCAAAAACCAAAATTCACAGAGCCAAACGCACGCAATCATCACAACAAAACCACAATCACAATTTCGAATACAAACCACCATCAAACATCAACAGATTCTACCGGTCCATAACATCAAGAACCCGTAGCAACCAGGATAACAGAACAATAGACGCATAACCTACGTCAACCGATTCATCAAACCAGCTACGTCGAATCAAAACAAACAAGAGCAAGCCCGAATCGAACAACCACAGTCTCATCAAAAGGTGGTTTCGTTTTTCTATGTAAAATATTAGATCTAGGACTGTTGACTCGGCTTTTGAAGTCTTTTACAATAGAAAGAGAATAAGAAGAAGGAGTAGAAAATAATAGACAAAAAAAAAACAAAAAAAATTAAAGTTAGGGTTCTAGCACGGTGGTGCCGCCGCACCGGCCGGCAAACCACCGCCGAAACCCACCTTACCTCCCGCCGGAGATGATGAAGATCCGCCGGAATCTTCATGGTGAACCCAGGAAAGAAGAACATGTGATAGAGAGGACAAGAGAGAGAAACGTAAAGACAAATGAAGGAGAGAGAGGGTTTACAGCCTATTTATAGGCCCCTCTTTTCCAATACATGTGGGTGTGTGTGACAACGGTGCACGCTCGGCTCCTGTTCGTTTGATCATAATCTGGTGGCCCCTGTTGCCTCCTTTCTTGATCTGATCAGAACGTTTTGATCTAAATCAGAGGGCCAAGATCGCCCTTCTGAGGCCCACGCGCCCTACACCTCTCTGGAGCCCAGTTTCTTGCTTTTTATTTTTGCACCCCCTACTTACTGCCTACACCGGCTTTTACATTTTTTTTATATTTCTTTCTTCTTCATGCATTTTAAATTTCTCTTGCATATTTTATTTCTTTTTGCATTCATTTATTTGTGTATATTTATGTCATTTATTTTATTGCATGGAACTTAGTGTAACAGCCCGATTTTCCGTTATTTTATTTTAATTGTTTTTATATGAGCTTTTATATGCTTCTGTGTGATTAATTGCCTTTGTGTGTGATTTTGTGGATTTTACCGTTAGAAGAGTATTTTGGTCATTTGGTGAGCAAGGGTATTTTAGTAATTTTGGTTGGTTAATATTTTTTAGCGTTTTGTGTGAGAACCCGTTATTATTTCTAAGTTGTGAGTTTTTCGGAGTTATTAAGTAGAATTAATGTTTCTCGTTATTTTACCGTTAGCGTGTTAGAATTAGCGGATTAGAAAGAGTAGAGATTGAACCCATTTTAATTATAGAGTTTAGGCCCAATAGAGGAGAGGGTATATAAGTTAACTCATGAGAAGGGGATTAGGGTTACACTACTCATTTTTCACTCCAAAACTTTCAGAGGTAGAGAGAGAAGAGAATAGTAGAGAAGAAAAAAAAAGGGTTAGAGAAGAACAAGAGCTAGGAGGTGAAGAATTGGGAGCAAAAGTGAAGCCTTAGCAAGAGTAGAGATTAGTAGAGGTAAGGGGGATAGTTTTTACTTCATAATCTCTTTTTTTTTTTTACTTTCTCTTAAGTGCTTATTGATATAATTGATTTTGTGAATAAGTGCTTATTTGGATTTTGATGTTAAATTTTGTTCTAGATGTTGATAATATATTTATATACCTAAATGAATTGATAATTAAGTTGTTGTTGTTGAATTTGTATGCCAAATTTCATGTATGTGAATATATTGTGTTCTTGAGTGAAATTGATGAATTATGAGTTGTTGTTGTTGTTGAATTGTGTAAGAATTCATGTTGATTAGTTGTTGTTATTGATTTGGAACATGTTGTTGTTGAATTGATGCTTTGGGTATTAAGATTGATGAATTGATTAAGAGATTTTGTGTTGTTGTTGAAAGTTGAGAAAGTGATGATAATTTGATGAATTATGTGCATTTGATGTTATAATCTCAAGTTTGATGTATGTTTGAGTGCTTTGGAACATATATGACCTATAAACATCTTTGGGATTAAGTTTGGGACTTTGAAATGATCAAAATGGGGATTTTTGGGTGAAAATGGTTTGAAACCCGAAAGAACAATTTCTGGAAATATGCTGGCTCGCTTAAGCGAGCGAACATCGAGCGTGTCCAGTGAATTCTGGACACAGCACGCTTAAGCGAGCCGTAAGCGAGCAGGACAAGAAGTTACAACATTTGGTTCCCTCAAAGCGAGCAAGTGCACGCTTAAGCGAACTGGGCTCTGTTCAGCCACTTTTGACTTTTCATTTCGTGATTTTTATGACTTGTCCGAGCTTTCTAAATCATTCCTTTTGCTTTGTTCAATCATTGTATACATCTCTAATCCTATAGAAACATCATTTGAGTATTGGGACTTGGATTTTT
Organism: Medicago lupulina; assembly: GCA_958299785.1. Taxonomy (NCBI): domain Eukaryota; kingdom Viridiplantae; phylum Streptophyta; class Magnoliopsida; order Fabales; family Fabaceae; genus Medicago; species Medicago lupulina. The sequence continues at coordinate 60,091,821 of OY283139.1, read as the reverse complement.
ATAAATTGATCCATTTGTTTAGAAAACGTCCAATAGTTCCCTTTTTCCGAAATGAGTTTTCTTGAGATGAATGATATAGGATTAGGTATGTATGAAGTCTATTTGAATACTAAAAATAGTTTTGTTCAAGTTCATTGATAATTGAATTGTTTTGCTTGAAAATGAAGTTATTTTGGAAAAGTGGTATTTTGATACGAACTTGATGAATCATGAGTTGTCATGGTATTTAGCCGGTGAGACTTATGTGTATGAACACCTACACTAATGTGTGATAGTGTGAATACTTAGTCGAGGCAATTGCATTGTCTTACTTGGATTTGATCTTTGGTGTCAATATCTTAAATGTGAGATGTTTATTATACGAACTTGATAGAAATATTCATATGACCCGTTTACCTTGGAATTCCTTCATGAATGGCTTAGTATGATTATGTAGGGATGTATGAATGTTTGTTTGATGTTGATTATGATGAATGTCATGTTATGGTGTATTTTCTCCATGAATTGAATTGTCAGAATTGTTTGACATTTGTTGGTGATGTGTTGATGACTCTTGTTTGTTTATGACTTGCTATTGATGTATGGGCGTAAATATTTGATAGTGCAATTTTGGTGAGATAACGAATGTACATGGAGGAGTCCTTTACATTGTTTGGTGCATACATGTGTTGTATGATGTTACATTGTTGAGTCTTTACTGGTGAGTCCATGCATCATTGTCATAATCGAGTTTTTGGTGATGGCTCTATAAGAGGAGGGTTGTGCTCTTACAAACGATGGCTCAGTAAGAGGAGGTGTGCTCTTACAATGTAAGACGGGTGTGAAATCTTACATACGATGTGTTTGTTGCATCGAGGTGACGACCTGTTGTGTTGAGAAGATGGTACCACATGCATGTAGCGTCGTGTCTAGGCGCATTACATGTAGTAATTATAAGACATACTTGATTATGTGCCTTGATTTTGATTGGATTTGATTTGTTGAATGGTTGTGATCATTCTTGATGTTGGTGAATTATATGTGCAAGTGTTTGTTGAGAATTGATATTTGTTTAAAGTTATATTCATAATGATTGCTTGCTTATGAATGATAATATGATGATATGCATGTTAAACCTGTTTATAGTTGTTGATTATGAATAATGTAATTCTAACCCCTAGTGGTCTGTGGCGGACCGCCTACCTCTCTGTATGGATGGGTAGACGACATGCAGGTTTAGATGCTTTTGCTTGGTGAGTATTGCTTTGAGGAGCGGGAGCTTCCTCGTTTATTGCACGTGTCTAGATTAGGCTCTGATCTAAGATTTAGTGCATGTTGTTTATCTTTTGGATTTTGAGATATTGATATTTCACCCTATGTTGGAATTGACTTATTTAGACTTATGTGGAGATGTGATGACAAGGCTTTTTATTTATTTATGAGATGTATGAGATTCCGCTGTGATTATTTATGAGGATATTTATGCATATCTTTTATTTGAGGATTTTATGATGGCGTGACGTCTATTTCTTGAATATATGTTGTATTCGCATGATTTATATGCTTTAATAGAAATAGGGCGTTCCACTTAGAATGTAAACTAGGCCTAATGTAAATAATTTATTTTTTCTTGTCATTTATTTTTCCGCAGACTTTAGAATGTATTAATAGGTTTAATGTAATAGTTTTAGCTGTGTGTGTGTGTGTGTGCATGTGTGCGTGCGTGTGTGCCCTTATTTTCTTTACTGCTTTATGTATATATGTGAACACGTTTAGGTTAGGTTAAAAGGACCTTGTGGTGATCCAACATCATCATGAAGTTCTCATGCTTTATTTTTATTACTACGTTATTATTCTTAGGTTTTAGTCATTATTCAAAAACAACAAAAAACAACAAAACATTCACATAATCCAAAAATCACAAAAAAAACATTTTCACAATAAACCTCGATCCACAAATCGAGTGATTCCTTTTTTCTATTTCTTTCTTAATCAAATATCAATCAATTTAATTTCACTTTGAGTACATTTTCCTTTAATATAAAAAATACAAACAAATTCTCTTTGCCATTTGGCTTTTCATTTTAAAACCTTTTTCAAAAACTAATAAAAAATACAAAACCAATCAAACAGAAATTTTTACCCCGAACTACGAGGTTCTGATCCCTCACGGGTACGTAGGCAAAGGACCTAGTCCTTCCGAATCAATAAAAATGTAGATAAATAGGCTTCTTTCTTCTCCTTATTCACTATTCTTCTTTTTTCTCAAAATTAAGTAAGTTTATAGCACAAAAAGAAAATAAAGTTCAAGAGGTTCTCGTAGAGTACTACAAATATTTAAGGTGCTAATACCTTCCCTAAATATAACCAACCCTCGGACCCCAATCTAATTCAAATTCTCTCTCAAAAGTCGTGAAATAATTTAATGAGTCAAAAGCTAATCAAATAGCCTTGATCTCCGAAAAAATGACGCGACAAGTCCACTCTGATGTCACACTTTCTGGTTTGAAGAAAAAGTTGGAACAAATAAACGCTCAACTGAACCAAATAGGCACATAGAGTGTGAACAATGTTGATTATCGTTGTCCATTGATCAACTTAGATGGAAATGTTTGATTCACCCAGAAGAAGTTACAGAACAATGACAACGTAACAACCATGTTATCTATGTTTGGTCAAACTAGTTTGAAAGGACCGATCGAGTTAGAAACTTCCTTGGTCAGATCTTTCCAAGATATTCAGGAAAGTTTGATTCGGCCGAAGACCTACTAAGAAATTAGGGTTTGCATGGACAGAACAGATGGAGATTAAGTTTGGTTTAACTATAATCTTGTGTGTGTTTTATTATGTTGTTGAAATTGTTATGTTTAATGCATGTTGTTGTTGTAGAATTTGATTTAATGTCAGTTTTTTTTTAATTGTGTTTTGGACATGGTTTGAATTATATAATTCGAACCATGTCAAACCTTCTAGACTTTAAGTTTTAATGCGGCTTGGATATGTTTTGGATTATATTATCCAAAATATTCAACGAAAAACTTGAATTATATAATATGAATCACCCAATAATGTGGATTATGACTTTACAAGCAAGGTTTGAACTATTTGTGGTGTGTTTAATTCATTTTTGATCTAATTTATGTGGGGATAGTACGATGGTTAGTAGAGACCTTCATACCAATTATGATATGATTTATGGGTTTTGGTAGATTTTGGAGGGTGCAAGAAAAGAAAGAAGGGAAGGGAAAAAAAAACTATCTAAAAAGAACGTTCATGTCATTTCTCTTGTATTAATGATAATGCATATCAAGTGTTAGATAAAATAAACATTTAGAATTATGTAATCTAATCATCAATATTTACTTGTAAATTTTAAACAAAGTATACCTCCATTTGTGATTTTTGATGAGGTCTTAAATAGTGTTGAAATTTTATAAAATTATAAAGTTGATCTATTCAATAAGAATTTAATTTAAAAGGAGTTGAGTTAGACTAAACCAAATTTTAAGATGGTAGTAGAATATATTGAAGATTAGTTGGACCGCTTGATATTAAAATTTAGGTTTAAATGCATTTTTACCCTCCTATTTTGTACTTTAAAACTTAGAATTTTACCCTCCCTCTCCAGTTTAATGTTTTTCCGAATTTTACCCCTCCTATTTTAAAACTCGGAATTTTACACCCCCAGTTTAAGATTTGACTAATGTTTTAGTAGTGAGGTGGCTTAAATTATATTAAACAAGTATCCATCTATATATATTAATTTTTTAATACCAAAAATATATAACATAATTAAAAAAAACATAAAAGTGTTGGAAAAACCTGAAAAAATTACTAGAAAAATGAAGAAAAAAAAGAAAATATAAATTCTGTAAAAAACAAATAAAATCAGAAAATGCAAAGAAAATACCAAAAAAATAATAGAAAAACAAACAAAATACCAGGAAAAATCCAATTAAAAATACAAGGTTAGTTGTTCATAATCCTAAATGCAAATGTGTCATTGGTAATACTTTAATATGCATAATTGTCATACCCCAATTTTTGACCTAAGACATCACTGACACGCGTCATTCGGTCCGGAGTAATCTCCGACTTTTCAGACAAAATTTCGGCAGAGGTATTTTAAAATACCTCATTTTTTGTTCCGATTCGGGCCCTCTTCTCTCAGTTTTATTTTTATCTTTTAAAATTCCCATCTTTTATTTAATCTTCTGATTTTAAATTCAATTCTAATTTTAATCTATTTTACCTTTATTATTTTTATTTTTGTTTTTGTTTTCTTTTTTAGCCATTGTTTTTCTTTTTTCGTTTTATTTTATTTTTTTGTCCGAAAAAGTCCAAAACCGATCCTATCTGGAAAAACAGGCCAAAATTATTCCGTTCCAATCCGAACAGCTTTCACGGAAGCCTCATCTGCAGAATTATTGGCACAGATTTTGCTCCTCCGTAACAAACCCTAATCACCAGAGTCCTATAAAACCAAACCTACACAGTAATGCACATGAGGAGCAAAAAACGATTCAACAACACGGCCGAAAATCACAAACATATAACCTGCGCACAGAAAAACGATCCAGAACCTACAAGTCCACATCGCACAACCTCACAACAAAGAGACCTAGACCGCACCAGAAACCACATCTGCGGCCAAGACAGCGGCGAGCTGTTCGTAAGCCAGCCACAAACAAACACCACCAGAATGGTTGTGTAATCGTACAGCCGCAATTCAAGAGCAGCAAACCCGAAGGGAGAGGTAATTTCTTTTCTTTTCACGTCGTCATGTCTTTCGTAGATCTAAGGCTTTAGGGTTTGGTTTTGGAACTTTTGGGTTTAGAATAGAGAAGAGTAGAGAAAGTAGAAGAGAAATACCCAAAAAAAATCAAAAAAAAAAGTTTTAGGGTTCCGGTCGGTGGCGCCGCCGCCCTTGGCTGGCCGCCGCCGTACCGGAAACCCATCGGTTTCCTCCTCCAATCGGAGAAGATGACAGGGCTGTGAGAGAAGTGAGAGCTTCTCTCTCTAGGAGAGAAAAAAAGAGAGAAGGAAAGGGGAAAATGAGAGAGAAAAAAAACGGACACCCCCTATATATAGGGTGCCCTGAACCGGTCTGATTCACTTGAATCAGACCGGTTCGGTTTATTTTAAAGCCCAATCCCCTTTCTTTTGTTCTCACACCCCCCTGATTACTGCCTGCACCCCCCTGCTTTGTTTATTTTTATTTTCTTTCATGCTTTTTTATATTTTCTTTTGCATTTTAATTTCTTTTCTTTTTCATAGTTTTATTTCCTCATTAGTTTAGGTTTATTACTCCACGTTACATATTTATTTCCCGTCATTTATTTTCATTGTATAACTTAGAAAGTAAATTTAGGCACATCATCACTCATGCATATTTATATTTATTTTTATTTTGTGTCATTTATTTTCATCGCATTGACTTTAGAATGTAAACCATAGGCTCTAATGTAATTTATTTATTTATTTTACTGCAGACCGTAGCATGTATTAATAGGCTTTTATGTAATAGTTTAGGTACCCGTGTGCGTGAGTGTGTGCATGTCTTATTCTTATGCTCTTAGCTTAGGTTAAAGATCCTCGTGGTGGTCCAACGCCACCATGGGTTATTCACGCTTTTATTCCTTTCCGCTCCGTTAGTTTAAATCATTCAAAAAACAAAAACAACAAAAAACACAAAAAACATTTTTTCTCAATAAACCTTGGCGTAACCAAGTGATCCTTTTTTCATTTTATTTCTTTAATCAAACATTAAATCAATCTAATTCTATTTTGAGTCATTTTCTTTTAACATAAAAAACACCAACGCATACTCATTTGCCACTTGGCTTTTTCTTTTAAAACCTTTTTCAAAAACTAATAAAAAACACAAAACCAATCAAACGTCAATTTTTACCCCGAACTACGAGGTTCTGATCCCTCACGGGTACGTAGGCAAAGGACCCAGTCCTTCCGAATCAATTAAAATGTAGATAACTAGGTTTTTTTCTTTTTTAATCATTGTTCTCAAATTCCTTCTTTTAAATAAAAATAATTAAGTTATAGCCCAAAAAGCAAATAAAGTCGAAAGGTTCTCGTAGAGTACTACGAATATTTAGGGTGCTAATACCTTCCCTAAATATAACCAACCCCCGGACCCCTTCTAAATCAAATCTTTTTAATCAAAGTCGTGAAATAATTTAGTGAGTCAAAAGTTAATCAAATAGTCTTGATCTCCGAAAAATGACGCGACAGAAATGACGACTTCACTGGGGACTAATTCGAGGGTTAAGCCTAACTCAACTTTATTTAATTTCTTGTGCTATAACTTTCTTAACAAAAAAACAAAAATAAAAGATGGAAATGCTTGTATATATGTGCTCCTTCTTCTTTCTCCTTTCTTCGTGAGTGGTGAGATAATAAGTCCTACTGTAACGCCCTATTTCTAATTAAACAATAAATCATGCAATTTCTATAAACAAATAAGAAATAGTCGTCACGTCTACAATAATCACCAAGTAATCATGCATGAAAATAATCTCCAACATAGATCCACAGCGGAATCAAATACATCTCAACATAAATGTCATGTCCTCAACATAAGATAAATCCAACAACATAATAATGATCTCCACATGATACAATAAAATCTCAAAAGATAAATAACATGCACTAAATCCTAGATCAGAGCCTAATCTAGACACGTGCGATAAACGAGGAAGCTCCCGCTCCTCAAGCAATACTCACCAGCAAAAACATCTAAACCTGCATGCCGTCTACCCATCCATACAGAGAGGTAGGCGGTCCACCAAGACCACTGGGGGTTAGTTTCACATCAATCATAATCAAAAGATAAACAAGATTAATTATGCATCAATAATAATATCTTGCATAAATAAGTATGAACATAATCATTTTCATTCACGAAGATTTAAGCATAAAGTTTCAACTACGACAATCAACGAAACACACAAATGCACCAACAATTATTCACACCAAACTCATGTCAATCATGACTCTTCCTAAAACATACAATGTGTCTAGACCGACTCAACTATGTGTGGTACCAACTTGCTTTCATCTCTAAGGCCGTCGCCCCTGACGCTTATAAACACGTCAAATCACCTCGAATAATCACCCCGAATAAGGAATACCGCAGCATCCAAGTTCTGGAGAGGAAAGCCACCAAACCAACTGTGTGTGAACTAGGACTCGACATCAATAAGACATACTCCATGTAATATCACAAGTCCACACCAATCATATTCCATTACATGCTTACACCAACAATTTCACCACCAATAGCATGTAAAAGAATTCACCAACAACATATATGCATTCAACATATATAATCACCAACAACATATATGCACACAACATATATAATCACCAACAACAACATATATGCACTTAACACATATAGTCACCAACAACAACATATATGCACTCAACATATATAATCACCAACAACAACGTATATGCACTCAACACATAGTCCATTTTCAAAGAATAACATAAATGATTTTCGGACATATGAATTCATTATCAACAACAATTAATTATTCAATTCACATGTACAATCATAACAGTAACATCCAAACACGAATTCAGTCACTAAAATTCAAATAATCACTTATTCCATAAATCACTTATTTCAATAATCACTTATGAGGAATGGGTAGAAAAGAGATTATGTTTGAAGATTAGCCCCCTTACCTCTATTCTTCGGCAGCTAGGTCCTAAGCTTCACTTTAGCTCCAATTCTTCCCCCTCTTTATGTTCTCCTCTTCAACCCTTTCTCTAGCCTCTTCTCTCCTCTAGCCTCTTAGTGAAATGAAAATGTTTCTAACCCTATTTTCTCTCTAAAGGTTGGGTTATATAGTCACACTCCATTGGGCCTAACCCACCAAATGTTAATTGGGTTCACTTCTAATTATTCCACCTACTAGTTTTCTAACTTACTAAAGATAAAATAATTAGCAACTACCGGCACTAATTCTAATTACCACAACAAACTAACAATTCGCCAAACAACCGGTCCTCACTTAAAATGCTACGACTAATTTTCAACCAAAATTACTATTTTACCCTTGCTCACCAAAAGACCAAAATACCCTTCTAATCGCTAAACCCACGAAAATACACCAAATTAAATAATCACATACAAGCACAAATAAATACACGTAAAATCATTAAGAACAAAATAACGAAAAATCAGGCTGTTACAACTCTTCCCCCTAAAAGAATTTTCGTCCTCGAAAATTACCTGAAGGAAACAACTCTGGATACGAATCCTTCATCCTACTCTCGGATTCCCAAGTGGCACTCTCGCCAGTTGGTCCAACCCAAATCACTTTCACCAAAACGATCTCCTTGCCCCTCAAACGCTTCACCTCACGATCTTCAATTCTAACAGGCCAAGTCTCCACCGTCAAATTATCCCTTACTTCCAACTCGTCCACTTGAATCACATGAGACTCATCATACACATACTTCCGCAACTGAGACACATGAAATACATCATGAAGATTCGACAACGACGGCGGTAACGCAATCCGATACGTTACAACTCCAATCTTCTCTACAATCTCAAACGGCCCAACAAAACGCAGTGTCAACTTCCGACACTTCAAAGCACGACAAACACCGATTACGGGATTCACCCTTAAGAACACATGATCACCAACTTGGAACTCAATGTCCTTCCTCCTCTTATCATGATAGCTCTTCTGCCTACTCTGAGACGTTTTCATCTTCTCTTGAATCATCTTGACTTTCTCAGTCGTCTCTTGCACAACATCCGGTCCTAACAAAGCACTTTCACCTGACTCAAACCAACACAACGGTGTCTTACACCTCCGCCCATACAAAGCCTCAAAAGGTGCCATTCCGATACTAGAATGAAAACTGTTGTTGTAAGTAAACTCAATCAACGGTAAACAATCGACTCAACTGACACCTTGTTCCAAAACACAAGCTCTCAACAAGTCTTCCAAACTCTAAATAGTCCTTTCCGTTTGACCATAAGTATGAGGATGATAAGCAGAACTCAACCTCAACTTAGTTCCCAAAGCAGCTTGCAAACTCTCCCAAAACTTGGAAGTAAACCTTGGATCCCGATCCGACACAATGCTAGAAGGAATACCATGCAACCTGACAACCTGCTCAATGTAGATTTCAGCTAACCTCGCCACAGACATAACGGTCTTGATAGGAATAAAATACGCTGGTTTCGTCAACCGATCAACAACCACCCAAATCGAATCAAAACCCTTCACAGTCTTCGGCAAAGCTCCAACAAAATCCATAGAGATGATATCCCACTTCCACTCAGGCAAAAACAACGGTTGCATCAAACCCGACGGTTTCTGATGTTTAATCTTCGACTTCTGACAAATCAAAAAAGCATACACAAACTTGGCTATATCCTTCTTCATTCCAGGCCACCAAAACAATCTCTTCAAATCCCGATACATCTTCGCCGCTCCCGGGTGAATACTCAAACTACTCCGATGAACTTCGTCCAAAATACGCTTCTTAAGTTTCGGCACATCTGGCACACACACACGATCACGAAACATAAAGACACCATTCTGATCCAATCTGAAATCCGTACCTTTACCTTGGTTAACCAACACTACACGATCTACAAGTTCCAAATCCTCTCTCTGACCACTCTTGATCTCTTCCAAGATGTTACTTGTCAACTTCAACATTCCCAACTTCACACTTCCGGGTGCTAACTCGCAAACCAAACTCAAATCCCAAAATTGCTCGATCAACTCTAATTCCTTAACCATCAAAGCCGACATATGTAAAGACTTCCTACTCAAAGCATCTGCCACCACATTCACCTTTCCCGGATGATAACTCAACTGAAAATCATAATCCTTAAGAAATTCCAACCACCGTCTCTGCCTCATATTCAACTCTTTCTGGTCAAACAAATACTTCAAACTCTTGTGATCACTGAACACCTCAAATCTAGAACCATACAAGTAGTGCCTCCAAATCTTCAACACAAACACAACGGCCGCTAATTCCAAATCATGAGTCGGATAATTCTTCTCATGTACTTTCAACTGCCTCGATGCATAAGCCACAACCTGACGATTCTGCATTAGCACACCACCAAGACCCATCTTCGAAGCATCACAACCCAGGCGCTGAAGTCAACCTCTTCTTCAACTCAAGGAAACTATCCTCACACTAAGAATCCCAAACATAAGCTTGCCCCTTCCGAGTCAACTGCGTCAAGGGCAACGTCAACTTAGAGAATCCCTCAATGAACCTCCGATAGTAACCTGCCAAACCAAGAAAACTTCTAACTTCAAAAACAGACTTCGGCGATTCCCACTGCATCACCGCATCAATCTTCGACGGATCAACCGCAATGCCACCTCTCGAAATCACATGACCAAGAAAGCTCCCTTCTCGCAGCCAAAACTCACACTTCGACAACTTAGCAAACAACTGCTTCTCTTTCAAGACTTGCAACACAATCCTCAAATGCTCGGTATGCTCTTCCTCTGACTTCGAATACACCAAAATATCATCTATGAACACCACCACAAAATGGTCCAAATAAGGATGGAAAATCCGATCCATATACTCCATGAAAACACCTGGTGCATTAGTGACACCAAGTGGCATCACCGAATACTCATAGTGACTATACCTCGTCCTGAACGCGGTCTTAGATATATCTTCTGCCTTCACTCTTATCTGATGATATCCTGATCTCAAATCAATCTTGCTAAACACTTCTGCACCAACCAACTGATCCAGAAAATCATCAATCCTCGGAAGCAGATACCGATTCTTTATAGTCACCTTGTTCAACTGCCGATAATCCACACATAACCTCATGCTACCATCCTACTTCTTCACCAACAAAACAGAAGCACCCCACGGAGAAACACTCGGTCTAACGAACTGCTTCTCAAGCAACTCTTCCAACTGCTTCTTCGATTCTCCCAACTCTAATGCAGACATCCGATACGGCGCAATCGAAATAGGACTTGTTCCTGGTACCAAATTGTCATACCCTCATTTTGGACCTAAAAATACTCGTTCAAATTTCTTTTGTATCTCTGATACTTTTCAACTCATTATGTTTTACTCTACAATTTTCTACTGTGCTTCAACTGCATATTTTACTATTTCTGTCTTTAATCTTCTTGCATATAAGGCCATTTAAAGTGCTTTTCTTGCATTACAAGTCATCGAAAAATTTCTAAACCAATTGTACATTTTCCTGCATTTTATTCCAAACAATTTGCATAAAAATCATACAAAGGGTATTTTGGTCATTTCTTGCAATGGAACCCATTTTAGTCCCTACGTTTGTCTCTGAGTCTTTTCAACTCGTCTGTATAAACCATTGATCAAGCTCTGTCTAAAAACCATTTTCAGCATTGCATCTGAGTCAGTCTGAGTCGTTTTAGTCCCTAGGGGCATTTTGGTCTTTTCACATCAATTTTTTTTGACAGAGAGGTATTTTAAAATACCTCATTTTGGTAATTTGTTCGTTTTAGTCCATTTTGTCGTTTTTAACTGTTTCACTTTACGTTATTTTCAGAGTTACGTTTTTACCAATTTTTAATTTTTATTTTTGCAAGTCAGTCCATTTTTACCTTTTATTTGCAAATCAGTCCAAATTTTACTTTTTTGGCAGTTTGGTCCATTTTTACTTTTTTGCAGGTTAGTCCCTTAGTTTTACAATTTTGCAGAAAGGTCCTTAAGTCATTTTTTAGTCCAAAAAGCCACGCAAGCAATCAAGGCCAGGTAGCGCATCTCCATTGGTCCAGAGGCACACATGGCAGCCTATAAAAGGCCAGCTACTGTACAAGTCAGAAAGAGAGCCACATAATTCATGCCACATCACAAACAGTTCAACAGTTTCTCTCTCCATTCAGTTAGGATCAAAATTCACAAAACTCAGAAAAGCTCAAGAACACGAAGAACAATTCCACAAACCCTAACTTTTTCCAGAACCAAATTCAATCAAATTCAAGCACAATGCAGTGAAATTCACCACGGTTCTCAGAGATTCATCAATGAATCATCATCACCGAACCATTTCCTCTGCAATTCAAGCATGAATCCACCACTGAAAGCGGCAAACTCAACGCGATCACAGAGGAAGAAGAGTGAGAAGAAGAAGGAAAGATTTCGAAGGATTTGAACCGGCGAAGAAGAAGAAGAAGAAATTACCGGTTTATTTCCGGATCCCAACCAAGAATCAACAAAACAGAATCAAAATCCAAAGTTCGTGAAGATTCTAGTTCGAACCTCCGATTAAAACACAGGTAAACATGTAAACCTACCTTTTTCTTGCTCAAGAACATCAACGAATCCAAAATCGATGTAGATCCGTAGAAGATTCAAAGAGTTTGTTCAAAATCATGAAACCCTAAAAATCCTTTGAAAACCGTAAAGATTCCACGGTTTACAACGAGAATCAACCGTTGTAAACCTACGAATCCACAAAAGAACTCATTCAGAAAAAGATTTGAACAAAAACACAGAAAAGAATCAGTTTGAAAACCGTGAAGAAACTTCACGATCTACATCGATTTACCGGTTGCATGTGATTTCTAGTGGTGAATTCGTGTTTAGAACAACAAAATGAACTGATTGAAGCATGTTTGAACAAGTTCTGGGTAGATTTAGATGAACTAGGGTTAGGGTTTGCATCGGAGAAGAAGAGAGAACCGGTCCGTAATCCTTTTATATAGACGCTGGATCGGGTCGGTTCAGACCCGATCCAGCTCCCTGCATTCCCAGCCGTTAGACCTAGGTTTTAGGGTATCCGGATCAATCCAACGCCTCTGAGGCGTTCTGGAGATCCAGATCCACTAAGTTGCACGGGTTTGGGCTTCATAACCGTGGGCTTTGGGTTTCTTTCATTTTTTTTCTTGAATTTGTTGCTATGCACACCTCCATTCTTGTTATTTGAACCCCTGTGCGCTCTAATTTTCTTGCAAAAATTCCAAAAAAATTGCCATGTGTTTCTTGATGCATTTTTGATTGTTTTGTGATATTTTTACATATTAAAAATGGATTAAAAATATATGCTATTTTTTTCTACTAATTTGTGTACTTTGTGCATTTTTTGTGAAGTTTCTTGCATGATTTTTGGTTTAATTTTTGCCATATGATGTTGATGCTTGATATATGACCTTGTGATGTGTTTACTTCTGAGCTCATGCTAATTCTTCCAATTTTGCAATGTTGGTAGTTAATCTCCAACTTTGTTTAGTTTAATTGCTTAGTTTCTTGCTTTGTAAGTTTACTCATTAACCTACATTCTTGATAGTTTAATTGTTAGTTTACAACTTTGCAATGTTAATTGTTAACGTCCAATTTTGTTAGTTTAATTTTTAGTTTCCAACTTTGAAGTGTCAATTGTTAGTTTACATTTTTTTCCTTTTTTGTTGTTAGTGTAATTGCTTAGTTTCTTGTTTTGCAAGTTTACATGTTAGATTACAATTTGGTTAGTTTAATTGATTAGTTTCCAATTTTGCAATGTTAATGGTTAGTTCCCAAGCTTGTAGTTTGATTACCAAGTTTTCAATTTTGTGATGTTAGTTGTTAGTTTCCAATTTGATTAGTTTAATTGTTAGCTTCTTGTTTTGCAATGTTAATTGTTAGTTTCTTGCTTTACAAGTAAAGTGGATTCTTTGTTTGAAAATAAAATGTGAAATAGGCTTGTGAATGTGTGCTAAAATGAAGTTTGGGTCATGTGCTTGCTTTAAACCTTTGTGACTAGTTTTGTGCATTTTTTTCATTACATCTTGCTATTACTCCATTTTTGTCAATTAGTTTATCATTTGTACTATCATTTTATATCTTGTGTTGCTAACCATTCCATTTCATTTCATGTTTCATACATTGAGCATTCCATCTCATCTCCATCCTTTAGCTTAGGTTTCATTCAATGGCTAATCTTTAGGTGGTTATTCCTTTCTTTTGATTCTTGCAAGACCATAGAATGTAAACTAGGGCCAATGTAAAGGACAATGGACACTATAATGATGTACACCGACACAAGCACCGACACGCACACACGTTGTATGATTTACCGTTAGATGTATGTTTAGGAAACGCGAAACTTAGAAAAATCCATTTTCCAAAAATTAGCCATTTCATTACTTGAAAACAATTTTTCCAATAAACCTTGGAGTCAAAACTCCATTGTATTTTTTATTTTATTTTCTTAATCAAAAATCCAAAAAACAACTAATACCTACTTAGACTATCATTTTCTTTAATAATTGAACCAACCTCACTATTTCTTTCTCAAGCCTTTACGGCCTCTTTGTTTTCTTCAAAAACCATTTTCAAAATTAAAATCAATCTAAACTCACAAAAAACATTTTTTGAGAGAGAACTACATGGAGTTTGATCCCTTAAAAGGGTATGTAGGCAAGAGGTCAAAACCTCTCCAAGTCCAATAAAAATAAAATCCAAACACTTCTCCCCCATTCTTAAAATAAACAATCTCTTTTCAATAAATAGCCTTAAAAATAAAGCGTAAACGTAAATCTAGAAAAACGGTTCCTATAGAGTACTATAGTCGTTATGGGTGCCTAACACCTTCCCGTAGCGAAAATTGCCCCCGAACTTAGAATTTCTAAGGGTTTTTTCTCAATTTTGCCCTTCCCCAAAAAAAATAGAGATATCAATGATTGAAAGGTTCAAGCCTAATTAATGACTTGACACCCGAAAATCCCGATAACAGAAATGGCGACTTCACTGGGGACATTTTTGCGGGCTACGCCTAGTTTTTCATGCTTTATGTTTTGCGCTTTACTTTATCGCTATATGTAAATATTTTCATGCAACGTGTGGGGTGAGAATATCAAAAGTCCTACACCCGGGCTGAGTGAACTTAGGAATAGGTGGAGATATAATCGACAATCCACTCCGGGGGTTGCCTCGTGTATTGGGTTACGCGATCAATCTCACATAGCTGAGGCATTTTGGGAGTGATGTTGTCGGCGTGTGTTGTCATGCTTAGGCACTTTGCTTTCAATTGACCGGTGATGCTATGGACTGTAGTTACCAAACCCATCTTTGGCCTTGTTAGGATGTAGTGCGGTGGCTAAGCCGAGCGTTGTCTCGAGTTTTAGTCGTCACGCGATACTACACTCAAACTAGACCTTCTTACGAATAATCATGGAACGGGCGTCGACTCGTGCTACTGTGATGTACGTAGGAGAGGTTGCAGTTTGGGAACTTTATTAGAACCATGGTTACTACTATCAAAGCCTTAGTTTCACCGGACACCGTGTCCACCTGCAACTCTGTACCTATGAACCTTAACCCACCATGTTTTCACTATCATGCATACATGCATTCATGCATAAACCTTTTTCATGAATTTATCGAAAGGTCTAGACAAATTAAAGACTTTGTAAACATTACAAGAATGAAGAAGACTAAGTCTTACAAGTTCAAGGAAGTCGATTTGGTTAGCTTAAGGGAGTTGGCACTCAAGGTTAAGAATCCGACTGGGTTTCGTCTCCGATACGGTGGTTTGCTTACTGTTCTCCGGACTAATGTGGAAGAGAAGTTGGTGCATACTCTGGTGCAATTCTATGATCCGGTTTTCCGTTGCTTCACTTTCCCGGATTTTCAGTTAGTTCTTACACTTGAGGCTTATTCTAGCTTGTTGGGTTTACCTGTAGCCGAGGGGACACCTTTCACGGGTCCCGGATCTCCTCTTGCTCCTTTGATGATTGCTAAGGATCTTTATCTCAAGACTCCCGATGTGTCCAAACATCTCGTCACCAAGTCTCATATCCGGGGTTTTACTTCAAAGTACTTACTTGAGCAGGCTAATCTCGAATCTACTTGTCAAGACACTCACGAGGCTATTCTGGCACTACTTATCTACGGGCTCGTTCTCTTCCTGAATCTCGACAACTTCGTGGACATGAATGCTATTGAGATCTTCCATTCCAAGAACCCGGTTCCTACTCTGCTAGCTGACACGTATCACGCCATCCATGATCGGACTCTCAAACGTCGTGGATATATTCTTTGTTGCGTGCCTCTCTTATATAGGTGGTTTACTTCGCACCTTCCGAGTTCTTTTCATGCCAACCCGGAGAATTGGTCTTATTCGCAGCGGATTATGGTTCTCACTCCCGATGAGGTGGTTTGGATTACTCCGGCTGCTCGAGTCAAGGAGAACATCACTGGTTGTGGGGATTTCCTCAATGTACCTCTTCTCGGTACCCGGGGAGGAATCAACCTGAGCTAGCCATGAGACAGTTTGGTTTCCCGATGAGAGCAAAGCCCATCAATCTCGCTACGTCTCCGGAATTCTTCTACTATTCAAACGCCCCCTCCGGGCAAAGGAAAGCTTTTGTGAACGCTTGGTCTAAGGTTCGAAAGAAGGATGTGAAGCATTTGGGCGTAAGATCCAGCATCGCTCATGAGGCCTACACTCAGTGATTGATAGATCGGGCCGAGGAGATTGGCATGCCTTACCCTGCTATGAGACATGTGTCTGCATCTGTTCCATCTAGGCCATTACCTTTGCTTCCCGTGACCCAGGAGATGTATCAGGAGCATCTAGCTATGGAGAGTCAGGAGAAGCGAATATGGAAGGCTCGATACAATGAAGCCGAGAACCTGATTATGACTTTGGATGGCAAGGATGAGCAGAAGACTCATGAAAACCTGATGTTGAAAAGGGAATTGACCAGAGTTAGAAAGGAACTTGAAGAAAAGGATGACTTGCTTATGAGGGAATCCAAGAGAGCTAGAGGACGACGTGATTTCTATGCTAGATATTGCGGTTCAGCTTCGGAGTCTGATTCTGAGGACTACCCTGTCACTCCATAGGCTTAGATGTTTGTGTTGTTTGTATTGATTACGTTTCAAAGTCTACCTCCCTTGGCTTAGCATCTCAAAGGGATTTATCTTGCCAGCCTCCTAGTCTCTTTATTTTTCTAATAATGTTTGTAAAGTTTCTAATTTGTCTAAAAAACCTTTCGATCACCAAAAAGAGTCGTTTTTGCATCTGCATTTGTACATTTCATGCATCATTCATTGGTCACAAAAAGCTTCCAAGTGCTCATTGCCTCCTGGTTCTTCTGCCGCAGTTTGAAAAGTGGCTCGTGCTCAAAAGATCTATCAACCCACCAGAATACATCAGACTAGACAATACAGAAGAAGAAACAAAGTAGCTATGGAAGAAGAAAATGCACAGCTCCGTACCGAATTGGCTTCTCTAAGGGAAGAGTTGGCTAAAGCTCATGATGTTATGACTGCTCTATTGGCTGCCCAGGAACAACCAGCTTCGTCTGCTCCAGAAGCGATTCCAACAGCATCTCTTGATGACCGCTTTGCTATGCCAAGGGGACGCCCTTATGGACTCCCACCTTTCTACGCTCCCAATACTGCAGTTGGTATTTCTGGTGCCGGTACTTCTGGTGCTACCAATGGTGACCATATCCCCATACTAGATCATGTCTCTCTCCACATTACCTTGCCTCAGACAACCGTCTTCACTGACCCAATCGTACATTCTATGCCTTAGGACACCAACACCGATACTCACCGTGGGAGGACTCCCATGATCGGAACTATGGAAGAAAGGATGGAGGAACTTGCTAAAGAAATCTGTCGTGAAATCAAAGCTAACCGAGGAAATGGTGATCTCGTCAAGACTCATGATCTCTGCTTAGTGTCAAGGGTAGACGTCCCTAGAAAATTCAAAGTCCCAGAGTTCGACCGATACAACGGGCTGACTTGTCCTCAGAATCACATTATCAAATATGTCAGGAAAATGGCTAATTACTCAGACAATGATTCGCTCATGATTCACTGCTTCCAAGACAGTCTAATGGAAGACGCTGCAGAATTGTATACTGGCCTAAGTAAAGATGACATTAGTACCTTCGATGATTTGGCTGCCGCTTTCAAGAGTCACTACGGGTTTAATACCAGGTTGAAGCCAAACAGGGAATTTCTCAGATCCCTTTCCCAGAAGAAAGATGAAAGCTTCCGTGAGTATGCGCAAAGGTGGAGGGGGGCAGCTGCCCGTATTACCCCTGCTCTAGATGAAGAGGAAATGACTCAGACGTTTCTAAAAACTCTGAAAAAGGACTATGTTGAAAGGATGATCATTGCTGCTCTGAGTAACTTCTCCGAGATGGTCACCATGGGAACCCGCTTAGAAGAAGCTGTCAGAGAGGGTATCATTGTGTTCGAAAAAGGTGAATCCTCCACGAGTGCACCAAAGAAATATGGCAATGGCCATCACAAGAAGAAAGAGACAGAAGTTGGGATGGTATCTGCCGAGACCAATCAATCTATGGCTACCATCGCCCCTATCAATGCTACTCAACTACCTCTGCCATACCAATACATGTAATACGCCCAACATCCGTTCTTTCCACCATTCTACCATCAGTATCCCCTGCCACCGGGCCAGCCTCAGGTCCCTGTCAATGCTATTGCCCAGCAAGTGCAACAACAGCCACCGACTCAACAGCAACCACAACAACAGCAAGGCCTTCAGACCAGACCGTCTTTCCCTCCGATACCAATGACATATGCCGAGCTGCTTCCAACTCTGTTACACAAAGGGTACTGCACAACCAGACCTGGCAAGCCTCCGCCTAACCCATTACCTCCCAGGTTTCGTTCCGACCTCAGATGCGATTTTCATCAAGGGGCTCTGGGCCACGATGTGGAGGGATGTTACGCTTTGAAGTACATTGTGAAGAAGCTGATAGACCAAGGAAAGTTGTCTTTCGAGAACAATGTCCCGCATGTGCTCGATAACCCGCTTCTGAATCATGCTGCTGTGAACATGATCGAAGCATATGAAGAAACTCCTAGCCTTGATGTTCGTAATGTTGCAACTCCTCTGGTACCACTACATGTCAAGATGTGCCAAGCTTCCTTGTTTAACCATGACCATGCCGCTTGTAACGAATGTCTTTAGAATCCTATGGGATGTGACGTGGTTCAGAACGACATCCAGAACCTGATGAATGATAACTACCTAATTGCCAGCGACGTTTGTGTGATTATGCCAGTCTTCCACGATACCCCCGTTAGGAGCACGCCTCCGAAAGAGAATGTTGAACCTCTAGTGATAAGGCTACCTGGGCTAGTGCCTTATGTTTCCACCAAGGTCGTTCCCTACAAGTACAATGCAACCATGATTGAGAACGAGGTAGAAGTACCTCTAGTATCCCCAGGTGTAGTAAGCAATATCGCTGAAGAGACGACAACTCTGAGAAGCGGCAGAGTCCATCCTCCTCTATTCCAAAAGAAGAACGCTGCGCCTGCCACGACTCCTGTTGACAAAACAACTCTACCTGCAGTGCCCCCTGTTGTTGAAGATGCTAGCCGGCCAGGCCAATCTATTGAGGATTCTAATTTGGATGAAATCCTGAGGCTAATCAAGAGAAGTGATTATAAGATCGTGGACCATTTGTTGCAAACTCCGTCAAAGATATCTATCTTATCCTTGCTCCTGAGCTCTAAAGCCCACAGGAATATCTTGTTAAAAGTATTGGAACAGGCGTATGTCGATCATGAAGTCACGGTGGATCAGTTTGGTTGTATAGTGGGAAATATTACCGCTTGCAGTAATCTCTGGTTTAGCGAGGACGAACTCCCGGAAGCGGGGAAGCACCACAATCTGGCCCTACACATCTCTATGAATTGCAAGACTGACATGCTGTCAAATGTATTAGTGGACACCGGCTCGTCGTTGAATGTAATGCCCAAGTCAACTCTAGACCAGTTAAGCTATCGAGAGGTCCCTTTGAGGAGAAGCACCTTTTTGGTCAAAGCCTTTGACGGATCCCGCAAGCACGTTCTCGGGGAAGTGGATCTTCCAATGACCATCGGCCCTGAAACATTCCTGATCACATTCCAAGTTATGGACATCGATGCTTCCTATATCTGTCTTCTCGGGAGGCCATGGATACATGAAGCTGGCGCGGTAACCTCCACTCTTCATCAGAAGCTGAAATTTATGAGGAATGGTAAGCTTGTTACTGTACATGGAGAAGAATCATACTTGATTAGCCAATTGTCATCGTTCTCTTGCATTGAAGCAGGATCTGCCGAAGGAACCGCATTTCAAGGTTTGACTATTGAAGGTACGGAGCCCAAAAAGGTCGGTGTCGCTATGGCTTCTTTAAAGGACGCACAGAAGGCTGTCCAGGAAGGGCAGGCTGCCGGCTGGGCCAGTTAATACAACTGCATGAGAATAAGCACAAAGAAGGACTTGGGTTTTCACCAACATCGAGAGTATCTACCGGAACTTTCTACAGTGTTGGGTTCACCAATGCGATTACTGAGGGTGCTACTAGAAGTGGTTCTAGGCCCGTGTTTGTTATATCATGAGGCATAGCAAAGAATTGGGATGTTGTCGACCTTCCTTTGATCATGCATGGTTCCGAGTAATGTGTCTTGTTGCTTAAGTCTTTGTTTTTCAAAATAACGATCCTCTCGCTCTGCCCAAGGCGAAAGTGATATTTTTGTAAGGGCATGTTTGTTTCGGCATTGCCATTATTAATAAAAATCGTCGTTTCTTTCACGGCTTTTGTCTCTCTTAATGCTTTTCACTTGGAAATAATGGTAATGCCAGAAAAAACCAAAACATCTTTGTTTTCTTATTAATTTCAAAGATCTGCATGAAAAAACCTTTTCTAAAAATCATCCAACCATATCATGCAGATTGAACCATAATAAACCCGTTGAACACAGTGATCCTATAGCTCCTCCAACTTTTGAATTCCCGGTATTTGAAGCCGAAGATGAGAAAGATGATGATATACCATATGAGATTACCCGACTGCTTGAGCAAGAGGAGAAAACCATTCAGCCCCACCAGGAGGAGATTGAATTGGTCAACCTGGGTACCGAAGGCAATAAGCGGGAGATCAAGGTTGGTGCTGCGCTGGAAGAGGGGGTTAAGAAGAAGATCTTTCAACTTCTCCGAGAGTATCCAGATATTTTCGCATGGTCATACGAAGATATGCCGGGTTTGGATCCCCAGATCGTAGAACATCGGATACCAACAAAGCCAGAATGTCCTCCTATTAGACAAAAGCTGAGAAGAACTAGTCCTGACATGGCTCTCAAGATCAAGGGGGAAGTACAAAAGCAGATTGACGCAGGTTTCCTCATGACGGTCGAGTATCCCGAATGGGTTGCTAATATTGTGCCTGTACCAAAAAAAGATGGAAAGGTCCGGATGTGTGTCGATTATAGGGATTTGAATAAAGCCAGTCTGAAAGACAATTTCCCGCTACCTCATATTGACGTGCTTGTAGATAATACTGCTCAGTGCAAGGTGTTCTCCTTCATGGACGGTTTTTCTGGATATAATCAAATCAAAATGTCACCCAAAGACAGGGAAAAGACATCGTTCATTACCCCATGGGGTACTTTCTGTTGCGAAGCGATGTCGTTCGGCCTGATAAACGTTGGTGCCACCTATCAGAGGGGGATGACTACATTGTTTCACGATATGATTCACAAAGAAGTCGAAGTATATGTGGACGACATGATCGTAAAGTCAAGCGATGAAGAGCAACATGTTGAATATTTGGCGAAAATGTTTGAAAGATTGAGAAAGTACAAGCTTCGGCTGAATCCCAACAAGTGTACGTTCGGGGTTAGATCAGGGAAGCTGCTAGGGTTCATTGTCAGTCAAAGAGGCATTGAAGTAGATCCTGACAAAGTCCGAGCCATCCGTGATATGCCGGCCCCGCAAACTGAGAAGCAAGTCAGAGGGTTCCTCGGGCGTCTGAACTATATCTCCCGATTCATATCTCACATGACCGCGACTTGCGGACCAATCTTCAAGCTGCTCAGGAAGAATCAACCTATTTTATGGAATGATGAATGCCAGGACGCTTTTGATAGCATCAAAGATTACTTGCTAGAGCCACCAATCCTTGTCCCGCCAGTGGAAGGAAGGCCATTGATTATGTATCTGTCAGTGTTAGATGAATCCATGGGATGTGTGCTCGGTCAACAGAACGAGACTGGAAAGAAAGAACATGCTATCTACTACTTAAGTAAAAAGTTAACCGACTGTGAGACTCGATACACGATGCTCGAAAAGACTTGTTGCGCTCTGGCTTGGGCTGCTAAACGTCTGCGTCACTATTTGATGAACCATACAACTTGGTTGATATCCAGGATGGACCCGATCAAGTATATCTTTGAGAAGCCCGCAGTCATCGGGAAGATTGCACGTTGCCAGATGCTTCTGTCTGAATATGATATTGTGTTCAAAGCTCAAAAAGCCATCAGAGGAAGCGTTCTAGCTGATCACCTCGCTTATCAACCGCTTGATGACTATCAGCCCATTAAATTCGATTTCCCCGACGAAGAAGTTATGTATTTGAAGTCAAGAGACTGTGAAGAACCGTTGATTGGTGAAGGTCCAGACCCTGATAGCAGGTGGGGATTGGTCTTTGATGGTGCTGTCAATGCTTACGGCAAGGGGATTGGGGCAATAATTGTATCTCCGCAAGGGCACCACATTCCTTTTACTGCCCGAATTCTATTCGAATGCACAAACAACATGGCTGAATACGAAGCATGTATCTTGGGGATTGAGGAAGCAATTGACATGCGAATTAAGCACCTTGACATTTATGGAGATTCTGCGCTTGTTATTAACCAGATAAAGGGTGAGTGGGAGACCCATCATGCCAATCTGATCCCTTACCGTGATTATGCGAGACATCTGCTGACCTACTTTACAATGGTCGAATTGCACCATATTCCCCGTGAGGAAAATCAAATGGCCGATGCTCTTGCTACCTTATCCTCCATGTTTCAAGTGAACCATTGGAATCATGTACCAATAATCAAAGTACAACGCCTAGACCGGCCTTCTCATGTGTTCGCCATCGGTGATGTGATTGTTCAGACAGATGCGGATGTAGTTGACAACAAACCCTGGTATCATGATATCAAGCAGTTTTTGCAAAACCGTGAATACCCGCCAAGTGCTTCCAAAAAAGACAAGAAGACCCTGCGAAGATTGGCTAGTAAGTTCCTGCTAGACAGAGATGTTTTGTACAAAAGGAACTACGATATGGTATTGTTGAGATGTGTTGACGTACGCGAAGCAGAGCAACTGATGCACGATGTGCACGATGGCACTTTTGGGACCTATGCTTCGGGGCATACCATGTCTAGAAAACTGTTAAGGGCTGGCTACTATTGGATGACCATGGAGCACAATTGCTATCAATATGCCAGGAAATGTCACAAATGTCAAATCTATGCTGATAAAATCCATGTGCCTCCACATGCTCTCAATGTTATTTCCTCCCCGTGGCCTTTCTCTATGTGGGGCATCGACATGATTGGAAGGATTGAACCAAAGGCTTCGAACGGTCATCGTTTCATTTTGGTGGAGATCGATTACTTTACCAAATGGGTCGAAGCTGCATCTTATGCCAATGTTACCAAGCAAGTGGTGGTTAAGTTCATCAAGAACAACATCATCTGTCGATATGGTGTTCCCAGCAAGATTATCACTGACAACGGTACCAACTTGAACAATGATATGGTGCAAGCCCTGTGTGAGAAATTCAAGATTGAACATCATAACTCTTCTCCTTATAGGCCCCAGATGAACGGTGCAGTTGAGGCGGCCAATAAGAATATCAAGAAGATCGTACAGAAGATGGTAACTACATACAAAGACTGGCATGAGATGTTGCCTTTTGCTTTACACGGCTACCGCACTATAGTACGCAGTTCGACCGGGGCAACACCTTTCTCCCTAGTATATGGCATGGAAGCAGTCCTCCCTCTGAAAGTAGAGATCCCTTCGCTCCGCGTGATCATGGAAGCAAAATTGTCTGAGGCTGAATGGTGCCAAAGCCGGTATGATCAATTGAACTTGGTTGAAGAAAAGCGTCTGGATGCTTTGGCCCGTGGACGGCTGTATCAAACCAGAATGAAAACTTCTTTTGACAAGAAAGTCCGTCCTCGGGAATTCAAGGAAGGTGAACTTGTTTTGAAGAGAAGAGTAAGCCAGCAACCCGACCCAAGGGGCAAGTGGACGCCTAACTATGAAGGGCCTTATGTTGTCAAGAAAGCATTCTCCGACGGTGCTTTGATTCTTACACACATGGATGGTGTAGAGCTTCCAAACCCTATGAATGCCGATATAGTCAAGAAATACTTTGTCTAGATAGATGAAAAGAACAGCGTGGAAGGTCGAAAACCCGAAAGGGCGGCCTAGGCAAAAATGCGCTTCCCGGTGGATCGAAAACCCGAAAGGGCGATCCAGGCAAAATAAGGGACAAAAAAATGATGAATATGAAAAAGCTCGCTGAGATTACGCGTAACTCAGGCAAAAATGAGCGTCTCGATGAGCCGAAAACCCGGAAGGGCGGTTCATGCAAAAATGAGATTGAAATAAAAGACAATTGACTATGTCTGGCAAACTATCATCCCCTTGGGGCATCTGCAACTGATAGATGGTTGTTCTCATCAGAAGCTCTTGTACTTGTGAATTCAAAATTTCTAAGGACTGTAGTGGTTACTGTGTTCAATGTACCACCAACCCATAAAATTACCATTTTCCAAGCTTTGTAAATCCGTGGGGTCATGCTTTTGGCTGACTACCACCCTTATACATCGATTTGAGCCTATGCTTTTGTTTGGAACTCTATTTTTTTCATTCTACCTTCGAAGCTTTATGCAAAAACATTTTCTTCCTATTTTAATAATGACAATGTCTGAAACAAACATTTCGGAAATTGAAAACCTTTTGTGTGTATTTTGAAAACCAACTTGAGCAACTAGGTGCATTCAACGAAACATGCATAAACGAATGTGTGTCGATGTCCATTTCAATACAAGCTACCAGCAGGCTCTCTCCCCAGTATGGTCTGTGGTCAATGGCAAGAATGAAAAAACAGAATGAAAAGCATGAGAAAATGAATAAGCTCGCTAAGCTGAAAACCTGAAAGGGCGGCTTAGGCAAAAATGAGCACCCCGTTGGATTGACAACCTACGAAGGCAATTCAGGCAGAAACAGGGGCAATGAAAAGAATTTATTCCCCGGTGGATCGAAAACCCGAAAGGGCGATTCAGGCAAAAATGGGATAAAAAAAACAACAAAAACGACAAAGACAAACAAAACAAAGGCAAGAATGCAAAAAGCATTGACCACAGATGCGATAGCCAAAGCGTGCTCATCATTAAAGCACCCGGCCATGATAGTGCCATCAAAGAGGTTCTACTCCCTACGAGTTTATGAATGGGATGCAGCTCCCTGCCCTCAGCCATGGTCCCGATGCGTCTTTCAAACGACAGCATCTCCAAGGGGGTTTCCACAAGCATATGTTAGAGCATGAGCCATTACGTGCCCAATATTCCAACGTTTTGTCTACCTTTGTGAAATTGTGTCAGCAAATTTCCAACCATCATGCGCTTCAAGCATTCACACATGCATAATCATGCATCCTATATGCTCATGCATCTGATAAAGCTGTTATACTATCCATACACATTGCATTTTCAATTCTATGTTAATCTCTGTCAAAACTTCTACAATCATGTCAATTCCTAACTTCTACAATCATGTCAATTTCAAACTTCTACAATCATTTCAATTTCAAACTCCTACAGTCATGCCAAGTCAATTTCAATCTATATCCACAATGCAATTTGCTATATGTTCGGCCAAGTGGCTAGTTCACATCCAAGAACAGCTTGTGCCTGTCAATTCATTCTTGTCATCGGTCAAGTGGCTAGTTCGTATCCAAGAACAGCTTGTGCCCGTCAATTTCCTGCCATTATCAGCCAAGTGGCTAGTTCGTATCCAAGAACAGCTTGTGCTTGTCAATTTGCTTCTGTTATCAGCCAAGCGGCTAGTTCAAATACAAGAACAGCTTGTGCCTATCTACCTGTCAGTTTTCTCGGTCAAGTTCCCAGTTCGAGCCAAAAGAACAACTTGTACCTATCAATTCGCTGTTTGTTCCCCAGTGAACCTTATTATTTGCTATCTTGTTAATGTCTACCAATCCCGCAATGGATACGACATACCCTGTTATTTGCTATCTTGTTAATGTCTACCAATCCCGCAATGGATATGACATATCTTGTTAAACTCAACTCTTAGTTTGTCTTGTGTAACGCCCATTTTTAATTATTTAATTATTTGATTTATTTGAGAAATTGCTATATATTCTATATGTATTATGTGATGTTAAGTGAAGATTTAAGATGTTTTTATGTGACGTGGCGACTTATTTTATTGTTTAATAAAATAAGATTTGAAAATAAAATAAAATATTTAGTTGTGGGTTAGTTTTGGATTTTAGAGAATTATGTGGGAGAAAGAGTAAATAAGATAAGATTTGTTGGGAGTATATAAAGGGAAACTAGGGTTAGAAGTCAGTAACACGCGTTACTGAGTTTTGGAAAAAGGGAGCAAACGGCTGTGTGAAGGAGAAGAGCATTAGAGCTGCGATTTTCTGCTTTTAACCAGGTAAGGGTGAGCCTAGCACTTAATTATATTGATCTGTAATGCATCTAATCAGAATTAACAACATAGGATTGGGTTTTGTGAGAATTGAAATTAGGTTTAAAAGTGAGAAATATGATGAAGTAGGCCAAAAAGCTGTAGAATTGACGTTTAGATTGAGCACAGAACGTAGATTAACCATTATGATGATGATTCTGAGAGTTTAGATGTTTAAGATGGTGAATTTGGGACTTTTTGGGTGAATTTTTGTAGAACCCGTAGCAGTCTGTTCATCGCTCGCCTGAGGCGAGCTATGCAACTCGCCGTGGCGAGTAGACCTAGTTTACTCGCGAGGCGAGCATCCCAGCTCGCCATAGCGAGCATTACCCTAGAGCTCGCGAGGCGAGCAATCTAACTCGCCATAGCGAGCAGGACCTTAGTACTCGCGAGGCGAGCTTTCCCACTCGCCATAGCGAGTTAAGTCAGAACCCAGAACTGTGTACTGTTTGCGAACTGTTTCGCATAGAACCTCGAGAGATGATCATTGGGTAGCTTCTGGGACTTTTAATAATGTTTATTATAATCTGTGATGATGAAACATGATAATTGAGATTGTTTATGATGAATTTTATGAAGCTTATGTGTGATAATATGAATTGAATAAGTGATGAATGTTTGAATCACATGCGATGTTTGCCATATTAATGTTATACTTTATGAAGTACTTGCTGCCATGTTGCTGTCTATGTATGTATAGTTGCCGCATGTGTCAGTCCTTTGATGAATAAGATGTTTTGCGACGTTTAAGATGTTAACTTGTTTAAGTTAAAAGTGTTGAGTCTCATGCATACTCATTCTATGATGGGGGCTTATGCCTTGGAGTTTTTACTCACCAGCGACGAGGGCTTATGCCCTGGAGCTTTGCTCACCAGCGACGAAGGCTTATGCCTTGGAGTATATTTATACTCAATAGCGACGAGGGCTCATGCCCTGGATTGGTACCACATGCATATAAGACGTAGGGTTGCATAGTCAGTTGTTGATGTCGAGTCGAGTCATTTAAGATGTTTATTAAGACGTATATGATGTTGATTATGATGATGCTAAATGACGTGTTGTTTATATTGATGTTCTAAATGCTAGATGTTTATCTGTGATAAGTTGAATTATGTTGATTGTTGAATTGTGATTATTTGATTACATGTTTAATATAATTATTTGTGAATCTCACCCCTTCTGCTGGAATTGCCGCCTCGTGGGCAAGTGCAGGTAATCAAGATTAGGTGCAGACGTGTGAGGATTTCTGCAGTCGAGTCTAGGTGCTCTGATACGTAACGGGATGGGGAAACTTTGCTTATATTCTCTCTGTTCCTTGCGTATTATGCTTTTGATTTGATTATGTTATTTTACATGCTTATTTTTAACTTGAAGACTTTGATAATAAGATGTTGATGAGGCCTGCGTGCCAAAGACCTTCGAGATGTTTATTTTACATGATTATTCCGCTGCGAGATTTTATGGAAATTTAATGATTATTTATTCATTAACATGAGATGTTTTAGAAATGTGATGCCCTGTTTATGTGCTTACTCTGATGCATGATATTCTTTTTAAAGAAATTTTTATGTTGGGAAAACGGGGTGTTACAATTGGTATCAGAGCAGGTCGGTCCGTCCGGCCAAGTAGAGAGTCGAGTGACGTTGTCTTAGAGTTAGAATAGTATTATTGTATTATTCTAACTTACGTTTGTTTTGCATAGGATTAAGATGGCTGGAAGAAACGACGCTGCGATTGCTGCTGCCTTGGAAGCTGTTGCTCAAGCTGTGGGACAGCAACCGAATGCTAATGCTGGTGCTGGTGCGGAGGTCCGTATGCTGGAGACCTTCTTGAGAAACCATCCTCCTACTTTCAAGGGAAGATATGATCCGGATGGAGCCCAGTCTTGGCTCAAAGAGATTGAGAGAGTATTCAGAGTTATGCAGTGCACGGAGGTGCAGAAGGTGCGTTTCGGTACGCACATGCTGGCTGAGGAGGCAGACGATTGGTGGATTAGTCTTCTACCCACCCTGGAGCAGGACGGTGCTGAGGTGACCTGGGCAGTTTTTAAGAGAGAGTTCCTCAACAGATATTTTCCTGAGGATGTGCGAGGCAAGAAAGAGATTGAGTTCCTGGAGCTAAAACAAGGGAACATGTCTGTAACTGAATATGCTGCAAAATTTGTGGAGCTGGCCAAGTTTTATCCACACTACTCTGCTGAGACCGCCGAATTTTCTAAGTGTATTAAGTTCGAGAACGGATTGAGAGCTGATATCAAGAGGGCTATAGGGTATCAGAAGATCAGAAACTTTTCTGAGTTAGTGAGCAGTTGCAGGATTTACGAGGAGGACACGAAGGCTCATTACAAGGTGGTTAATGAGAGGAAAGGAAAGGGGCAGCAAAGTCGTCCTAAGCCCTATAGTGCCCCTGCAGATAAGGGCAAACAGCGAGTTAATGATGAGAGGAGACCTGTTAAGAAAGATGCTCCTGCTGAGGTTGTCTGCTATACTTGTGGCGTGAAAGGCCATAAGAGTAATGCTTGTCCTGGAGAGGTGAAGAGGTGTTTCCGTTGTGGCAAGAAGGGTCACACTACTGCTGATTGCAAACATGGTGATGTTGTATGTTTTAACTGCGGCGTTGAGGGTCACATTGGTTCGCAATGCACGAAGCCTAAGAAGGCTCAGACTTCTGGGAGAGTTTTTGCCTTGACGGGTACGCAGACGGAGAGCGAGGATCGCTTGATCAGAGGTACTTGTTATTTTGATAATATACCTTTAGTTGCTATTATTGATACTGGTGCCACACATTGTTTTGTTGCTCTTGATTGTGCTGCTAAGTTGAATCTTGTTGTATCTGATATGAATGGGGAGATGGTTCTCGAAACTCCAGCTAAGGGTTCGGTGACTACTTCCCTTGTGTGTTTAAGATGTCCTGTGTCTATGTTTGGTCGTGATTTTGAGATTGACTTAGTGTGTCTACCGTTGGTTGGGATGGATGTAATTTTGGGGATGAATTGGTTAGAGTACAACCACGTTCTGATTAATTGTTTTAGCAAGACGGTGCATTTTTCTTCTCCCGAGGAAGAGAGTGGCGCAGAGTTCCTATCAACTAAACAGTTGAAGCAGCTGGAACGCGATGGAATTATGATGTTTTCCTTGATGGCGTCCTTATCTATTGAGAATCAGGCGGTGATTGATAAGCTACAAGTAGTATGTGATTTTCCTGAAGTTTTCCCAGATGAGATTCCTGATGTGCCTCCGGAGAGAGAAGTTGAATTTTCGATTGATCTTGTTCCTGGAACGAAGCCTGTGTCTATGACGCCTTATCGTATGTCAGCTTCTGAGTTGGCTGAGCTGAAGAAACAGTTAGAGGAGTTGCTTGATAAGAAGTTCGTGAGACCAAGTGTTTCACCGTGGGGAGCTCCAGTGTTGTTAGTCAAGAAGAAAGATGGAAGTATGAGGTTGTGCATCGACTATCGTCAGTTGAATAAAGTAACGATAAAGAATAGGTATCCACTTCCGAGAATTGACGACTTGATGGATCAGTTGGTGGGTGCTTGTGTATTTAGCAAGATAGATTTGAGATCGGGTTATCATCAGATTAAAGTGAAAGATGAGGATATGCAGAAGACGGCGTTCAGAACGCGATATGGACATTATGAGTATACAGTGATGCCTTTCGGTGTTACTAACGCACCTGGCGTATTTATGGAGTATATGAATAGAATCTTCCATGCTTATTTGGATCGTTTTGTTGTGGTATTCATTGATGATATTCTGGTTTATTCTAAGACTGAAGAAGAGCATGCCGAGCATTTGAAGATCGTCTTGCAAGTGTTGAAAGAGAAGAAGCTTTTTGCTAAGTTGTCTAAGTGTGAGTTCTGGTTGAAAGAAGTAAGTTTTCTTGGTCATGTTATTTCTGGCAATGGCATTGCGGTCGATCCGTCTAAAGTTGAAGCGGTTTCGCAATGGGAGACTCCGAAGTCGGTTACTGAGATTAGAAGTTTCTTGGGTCTAGCTGGTTATTATCGAAGATTTATAGAGGGATTTTCTAAGTTGGCTCTTCCGTTAACGCAGTTGACGTGTAAAGGAAAATCTTTTGTGTGGGATGTTCATTGTGAGAACAGTTTTATTGAGTTGAAGAAGCGCTTGACGACGGCTCCAGTTTTGATTTTGCCGAAGCCAGATGAACCTTTTGTGGTATATTGTGATGCGTCCAAGTTGGGTTTAGGTGGAGTTCTTATGCAAAATGGTAAAGTGGTAGCTTATGCTTCAAGGCAATTGAGGATTCATGAGAAGAATTATCCGACGCATGACTTAGAGTTGGCAGCTGTGGTCTTTGTATTGAAGATATGGAGACATTACTTGTATGGTTCGAGGTTTGAGGTGTTTAGTGATCACAAGAGTTTGAAGTACTTGTTTGACCAGAAGGAATTGAATATGAGGCAGCGTAGGTGGCTAGAATTGTTGAAGGATTATGACTTTGGTTTGAATTATCATCCGGGTAAAGCTAATGTGGTTGCAGATGCTTTGAGTAGGAAGACTTTGCATATGTCTGCCATGATGGTGAAGGAATTCGAGTTGTTGGAACAGTTTAGAGATTTGAGCTTAGTTTGTGAGAGAACACCTCAGAGTGTAAAGTTAGGAATGTTGAAAATTGATAATGAGTTCTTGAAAAGTATCAAAGAGGCGCAG
The DNA here is from genome assembly GCA_958299785.1 of Medicago lupulina. NCBI lineage: Eukaryota > Viridiplantae > Streptophyta > Magnoliopsida > Fabales > Fabaceae > Medicago > Medicago lupulina. The sequence continues at coordinate 60,060,624 of OY283139.1, read as the reverse complement.
AAAGAAGATGTTAAGTTTGTGGACTTGTTGGTTGCTAGTAACCAGACGGAGGATAGCGACTTTAAAGTGGATGATCAAGGAGTGTTAAGATTCCGAGGTCGAATTTGCATTCCTGATAATGAGGAAATGAAGAAGATGATACTTGCAGAGAGTCATAGAAGTAGCTTGAGTATTCATCCGGGAGCTACGAAGATGTATCATGATTTAAAGAAGTTGTTTTGGTGGTCCGGTTTGAAACGTGACGTGGCACAGTTTGTTTATTCTTGTTTGGTTTGTCAGAAGTCGAAGGTTGAGCATCAGAAACCTGCTGGTATGATGGTGCCTTTAGATGTGCCAGAGTGGAAATGGGATAGTATATCCATGGATTTTGTGACGAGCTTGCCGAATACTCCTAAAGGGAATGACGCTATTTGGGTGATTGTTGATAGATTGACGAAGTCGGCTCATTTTCTACCGATTAATATTACCTTTCCTGTTGCTCAGTTGGCAGAGATCTATGTCAAGGAGATTGTGAAGTTGCATGGTGTTCCTTCGAGCATCGTATCAGATAGAGACCCGAGGTTTACTTCTAGGTTTTGGAAGAGTTTGCAAGAGGCGTTGGGTTCTCAGTTGAGGTTGAGTTCGGCTTATCATCCGCAAACAGATGGTCAGTCGGAAAGGACGATTCAGTCGTTGGAAGATTTGTTGAGAGTGTGTGTACTTGAGCAAGGAGGAACTTGGGATAGTCATCTTCCATTGATAGAGTTCACGTACAACAACAGTTACCATTCGAGTATTGGGATGGCACCCTTTGAGGCCTTGTATGGTCGGAGATGTAGAACTCCGTTGTGTTGGTTTGAGTCAGGCGAGAATGTGATGTTAGGACCGGAGATTGTCCAACAGACTACGGAGAAAGTGAGAATGATCCAAGAGAAGATGAAAGCGTCGCAGAGTCGACAAAAGAGTTACCATGACAAGCGTAGAAAGGACCTTGAGTTCCAAGAGGGAGATCATGTGTTCCTGAGAGTGACTCCTATGACCGGTGTTGGTCGTGCATTGAAGTCAAAGAAGTTAACCCCGAAGTTTATTGGTCCATATCAGATATCAGAGAGGATTGGGGCGGTGGCCTATCGTATTGGATTGCCACCACATTTATCGAATTTGCACGACGTGTTCCATGTGTCGCAACTGAGGAAGTATGTTCCGGATCCGTCTCATGTGATCCAAAGTGATGATGTGCAAGTTAGGGACAACCTTACGGTTGAGACCTTACCGTTGAGGATTGATGACAGAAAGACGAAGACGCTGAGGGGCAAGGAGATACCTCTCGTTAGAGTCGTTTGGTCGGGAGCGACCGGCGAAAGCTTGACGTGGGAATTAGAGAGTAAGATGCTAGAGTCGTACCCTGAGTTGTTTGCTTGAGGTAATTTTCGAGGACGAAAATCTTTTAAGTTGGGGAGAGTTGTAACGCCCATTTTTAATTATTTAATTATTTGATTTATTTGAGAAATTGCTATATATTCTATATGTATTATGTGATGTTAAGTGAAGATTTAAGATGTTTTTATGTGACGTGGCGACTTATTTTATTGTTTAATAAAATAAAATTTGAAAATAAAATAAAATATTTAGTTGTGGGTTAGTTTTGGATTTTAGAGAATTATGTGGGAGAAAGAGTAAATAAGATAAGATTTGTTGGGAGTATATAAAGGGAAACTAGGGTTAGAAGTCAGTAACACGCGTTACTGAGTTTTGGAAAAAGGGAGCAAACGGCTGTGTGAAGGAGAAGAGCATTAGAGCTGCGATTTTCTGCTTTTAACCAGGTAAGGGTGAGCCTAGCACTTAATTATATTGATCTGTAATGCATCTAATCAGAATTAACAACATAGGATTGGGTTTTGTGAGAATTGAAATTAGGTTTAAAAGTGAGAAATATGATGAAGTAGGCCAAAAAGCTGTAGAATTGACGTTTAGATTGAGCACAGAACGTAGATTAACCATTATGATGATGATTCTGAGAGTTTAGATGTTTAAGATGGTGAATTTGGGACTTTTTGGGTGAATTTTCGTAGAACCCGTAGCAGTCTGTTCATCGCTCGCCTGAGGCGAGCTATGCAACTCGCCGTGGCGAGTAGACCTAGTTTACTCGCGAGGCAAGCATCCCAGCTCGCCATAGCGAGCATTACCCTAGAGCTCGCGAGGCGAGCAATCCAACTCGCCATAGCGAGCAGGACCTTAGTACTCGCGAGGCGAGCTTTCCCACTCGCCATAGCGAGTTAAGTCAGAACCCAGAACTGTGTACTGTTTGCGAACTGTTTCGCATAGAACCTCGAGAGATGATCATTGGGTAGCTTCTGGGACTTTTAATAATGTTTATTATAATCTGTGATGATGAAACATGATAATTGAGATTGTTTATGATGAATTTTATGAAGCTTATGTGTGATAATATGAATTGAATAAGTGATGAATGTTTGAATCACATGCGATGTTTGCCATATTAATGTTATACTTTATGAAGTACTTGCTGCCATGTTGCTGTCTATGTATGTATAGTTGCCGCATGTGTTAGTCCTTTGATGAATAAGATGTTTTGCGACGTTTAAGATGTTAACTTGTTTAAGTTAAAAGTGTTGAGTCTCATGCATACTCATTCTATGATGGGGGCTTATGCCTTGGAGTTTTTACTCACCAGCGACGAGGGCTTATGCCCTGGAGCTTTGCTCACCAGCGACGAAGGCTTATGCCTTGGAGTATATTTATACTCAATAGCGACGAGGGCTCATGCCCTGGATTGGTACCACATGCATATAAGACGTAGGGTTGCATAGTCAGTTGTTGATGTCGAGTCGAGTCATTTAAGATGTTTATTAAGACGTATATGATGTTGATTATGATGATGCTAAATGACGTGTTGTTTATATTGATGTTCTAAATGCTAGATGTTTATCTGTGATAAGTTGAATTATGTTGATTGTTGAATTGTGATTATTTGATTACATGTTTAATATAATTATTTGTGAATCTCACCCCTTCTGCTGGAATTGCCGCCTCGTGGGCAAGTGCAGGTAATCAAGATTAGGTGCAGACGTGTGAGGATTTCTGCAGTCGAGTCTAGGTGCTCTGATACGTAACGGGATGGGGAAACTTTGCTTATATTCTCTCTGTTCCTTGCGTATTATGCTTTTGATTTGATTATGTTATTTTACATGCTTATGTTTAACTTGAAGACTTTGATAATAAGATGTTGATGAGGCCTGCGTGCCAAAGACCTTCGAGATGTTTATTTTACATGATTATTCCGCTGCGAGATTTTATGGAAATTTAATGATTATTTATTCATTAACATGAGATGTTTTAGAAATGTGATGCCCTGTTTATGTGCTTACTCTGATGCATGATATTCTTTTTAAAGAATTTTTATGTTGGGAAAACGGGGTGTTACATCTTGCATTCATAATCTAAATGTTGCATGGCATACATGACATTCACGAATGTATTTTTACGCCCAAAATCAGCGCAAATATCGATATTTAAGTATCTTCGTCCTCTCAAGCCAAAGACTCTGTCTCTTGACCCTCCAGACGAAGAAACTTAAATAGGGGCAGTTGTCATACCCTCATTTTGGACCTAAAAATACTCGTTCAAATTTCTTTTGTATCTCTGATACTTTTCAACTCATTATGTTTTACTCTGCAATTTTCTACTGTGCTTCAACTGCATATTTTACTATTTCTGTCTTTAATCTTCTTGCATATAAGGCCATTTAAAGTGCTTTTCTTGCATTACCAGTCATCGAAAAATTTCTAAACCAATTGTACATTTTCCTGCATTTTATTCCAAACAATTTGCATAAAAATCATACAAAGGGTATTTTGGTCATTTCCTGCAGTGGAACCCATTTTAGTCCCTACGTTTGTCTCTGAGTCTTTTCAACTCGTCTGTATAAACCATTGATCAAGCTCTGTCTAAAAACCATTTTCAGCATTGCATCTGAGTCAGTCTGAGTCGTTTTAGTCCCTAGGGGCATTTTGGTCTTTTCACATCAAAATTTTTTGACAGAGAGGTATTTTAAAATACCTCATTTTGGTAATTTGTTCGTTTTAGTCCATTTTGTCGTTTTTAACTCTTTCACTTTACGTTATTTTCAGAGTTACGTTTTTACCAATTTTTATTTTTTATTTTTGCAAGTTAGTCCATTTTTACCTTTTATTTGCAAATCAGTCCAAATTTTACTTTTTTGGCAGTTTGGTCCATTTTTACTTTTTTGCAGGTTAGTCCCTTAGTTTTACAATTTTGCAGAAAGGTCCTTAAGTCATTTTTTAGTCCAAAAAGCCACGCAAGCAATCAAGACCAGGTGGCGCATCTCCATTGGTCTAGAGGCACACATGGCAGCCTATAAAAGGCCAGCTACTGTACAAGTCAGAAAGAGAGCCACATAATTCATGCCACATCACAAACAGTTCAACAGTTTCTCTCTCCATTCAGTTAGGATCAAAATTCACAAAACTCAGAAAAGCTCAAGAACACGAAGAACAATTCCACAAACCCTAACTTTTTCCAGAACCAAATTCAATCAAATTCAAGCACAATGCAGTGAAATTCACCACGGTTCTCAGAGATTCATCAATGAATCATCATCACCGAACCATTTCCTCTGCAATTCAAGCATGAATCCACCACTGAAAGCGGCGAACTCAACGCGATCACAGAGGAAGAAGAGTGAGAAGAAGAAGGAAAGATTTCGAAGGATTTGAACCGGCGAAGAAGAAGAAGAAGAAGAAATTACCGGTTTATTTCCGGATCCGAACCAAGAATCAACAAAACAGAATCAAAATCCAAAGTTCGTGAAGATTCTAGTTCGAACCTCCGATTAAAACACAGGTAAACATGTAAACCTACCTTTTTCTTGCTCAAGAACATCAAAGAATCCAAAATCGATGTAGATCCGTAGAAGATTCAAAGAGTTTGTTCAAAATCATGAAACCCTAAAAATCCTTTGAAAACCGTAAAGATTCCACGGTTTACAACGAGAATCAACCGTTGTAAACCTACGAATCCACAAAAGAACTCATTCAGAAAAAGATTTGAACAAAAACACAGAAAAGAATCAGTTTGAAAACCGTGAAGAAACTTCACGATCTACATCGATTTACCGGTTGCATGTGATTTCTAGTGGTGGATTCGTGTTTAGAACAACAAAATGAACTGATTGAAGCATGTTTGAACAAGTTCTGGGTAGATTTAGATGAACTAGGGTTAGGGTTTGCATCGGAGAAGAAGAGAGAACCGGTCCGTAATCCTTTTATATAGACGCTGGATCGGGTCGGTTCAGACCCGATCCAGCTCCCTGCATTCCCAGCCGTTAGACCTAGGTTTTAGGGTATCCGGATCAATCCAACGCCTCTGAGGCGTTCTGGAGATCCGGATCCACTAAGTTGCACGGGTTTGGGCTTCATAACCGTGGGCTTTGGGTTTCTTTCATTTTTTTTCTTGAATTTGTTGCTATGCACACCTCCATTCTTGTTATTTGAACCCCTGTGCGCTCTAATTTTCTTGCAAAAATTCCAAAAAAATTGCCATGTGTTTCTTGATGCATTTTTGATTGTTTTGTGATATTTTTACATATTAAAAATGGATTAAAAATATATGCTATTTTTTTCTACTAATTTGTGTACTTTGTGCATTTTTTGTGAAGTTTCTTGCATGATTTTTGGTTTAATTTTTGCCATATGATGTTGATGCTTGATATATGACCTTGTGATGTGTTTACTTCTGAGCTCATGCTAATTCTTCCAATTTTGCAATGTTGGTAGTTAATCTCCAACTTTGTTTAGTTTAATTGCTTAGTTTCTTGCTTTGTAAGTTTACTCATTAACCTACATTCTTGATAGTTTAATTGTTAGTTTACAACTTTGCAATGTTAATTGTTAACGTCCAATTTTGTTAGTTTAATTTTTAGTTTCCAACTTTGAAGTGTCAATTGTTAGTTTACATTTTTTTTCCTTTTTTGTTGTTAGTGTAATTGCTTAGTTTCTTGTTTTGCAAGTTTACATGTTAGATTACAATTTGGTTAGTTTAATTGATTAGTTTCCAATTTTGCAATGTTAATGGTTAGTTCCCAAGCTTGTAGTTTGATTACCAAGCTTTCAATTTTGTGATGTTAGTTGTTAGTTTCCAATTTGATTAGTTTAATTGTTAGCTTCTTGTTTTGCAATGTTAATTGTTAGTTTCTTGCTTTACAAGTAAAGTGGATTCTTTGTTTGAAAATAAAATGTGAAATAGGCTTGTGAATGTGTGCTAAAATGAAGTTTGGGTCATGTGCTTGCTTTAAACCTTTGTGACTAGTTTTGTGCATTTTTTTCATTACATCTTGCTATTACTCCGTTTTTGTCAATTAGTTTATCATTTGTACTATCATTTTATATCTTGTGTTGCTAACCATTCCATTTCATTTCATGTTTCATACATTGAGCATTCCATCTCATCTCCATCCTTTAGCTTAGGTTTCATTCAATGGCTAATCTTTAGGTGGTTATTCCTTTCTTTTGATTCTTGCAAGACCATAGAATGTAACCTAGGGCCAATGTAAAGGACAATGGACACTATAATGATGTACACCGACACAAGCACCGACACGCACACACGTTGTATGATTTACCGTTAGATGTATGTTTAGGAAACGCGAAACTTAGAAAAATCCATTTTCCAAAAATTAGCCATTTCATTACTTGAAAACAATTTTTTCCAATAAACCTTGGAGTCAAAACTTCATTGTATTTTTTCTTTTATTTTCTTAATCAAAAATCCAAAAAATAACTAATACCTACTTAGACTATCATTTTCTTTAATAATTGAACCAACCTCACTATTTTCTTTCTCAAGCCTTTACGGCCTCTTTCTTTTCTTCAAAAACCATTTTAAAAATTAAAATCAATCTAAACTCACAAAAAACATTTTTTGAGAGAGAACTACATGGAGTTTGATCCCTTAAAAGGGTATGTAGGCAAGAGGTCAAAACCTCTCCAAGTCCAATAAAAATAAAATCCAAACACTTCTCCCCCATTCTTAAAATAAACAATCTCTTTTCAATAAATAGCCTTAAAAATAAAGCGTAAACGTAAATCTAGAAAAACAGTTCCTATAGAGTACTATAGTCGTTATGGGTGCCTAACACCTTCCCGTAGCGAAAATTGCCCCCGAACTTAGAATTTATAAGGGTTTTTCTCAATTTTGCCCTTCCCCAAAAAAAATAGAGATATCAATGATTGAAAGGTTCAAGCCTAATTAATGACTTGACACCCGAAAATCCCGATAACACAAATCAATTGCAAACTCAACTTCCCTCTCTCGCGGTAAGTCGATAATGTCGTCCGGAAATACTTCTGGAAACTCTTTCACTACCGGCAAATCGCCAACACCATTCTCACCACTTTCCTTCAAAGAAGCAAACATCATAAACACACTAGCTTCACCATCCAGAGACTTCTTCACTTGTTCCGCGATCAAGAACTTCCCACTCACCTCTTCTACCGGCTTAGAGAATGTCACACTCTTGGTTAAACAATTGATGTTAACACCAAAAGTCAACATCCAATCCATTCCAAAAATCACATCCATATGCTTCAACGGCAAACAAACCAAATCTAGCTCAAAGTCAACACAACCGAAATTAACGGGACACTTAGCACACACCAAGGAAGTAGTCACCGAACCATTGGTCGGGGTATCAATGACCATTCCACGCAACAACAGAGTCACCACTAAACCCAAACGCTCAACACAACAACTTGAGATAAAAGAATGCGTAGCACCAATATCAATAATTGCAATCAAAGGAGTACTATTGATAAAACACATACCTCGGATGAGATTACCTGGCTGCTCCACTTCCTCCGCATTCAAAGAAAACACCTTTCCCGCCGCCTTCTTCAGCTTAGTACTCAAATGACCCGCTTCACCACAATTGTAGCAAGTAATCTCCCTCTTGCACTCATAAGACTTGTGACCCTTCTGACCACACTTGTAGCAACTTTCCCCCTTCTTACAATCACTAGAAAAATGACCCAAGATACCACACTTGAAGCACTTGACTTCCGCTACATTAGCCTTGGAGCCTCCACCAACGTCTTTCCTCTTGCCCTTATCCTTGTTGTACGGTTTCCCATTTCCATGGCCCTTTCCTTTCTTGTCACTCACAGCCTTGTAATAACTCATCTTAGCCTTTCCGGCATCATCAAACATACGACACTTGTGCACCAAAGTGTCAAAATCTCTAATCTCATGGAAACAGATGTACTGATAGATCTCTGCCCTCAAACCATTCTCAAACTTCACACACTTGGACACCATAGCATCTTCCGCATTGATGTAAGGACAAAACCTCGAAAGCTCCTCATACTTAGCCGCATACTCAGCAACAGACATGCTTCCTTGCTTCAAGTTCAAGAACTCAGCTTCCTTCTTGTTTCTCAAGTCTTCCGGAAAGTACTTCTTCAAAAACTCATTCTTAAATCTCACCCAAGTGATAGCATCACCACTAGCTTCAATCCTCATCTTGGTACTAGTCCACCAATACTCGGCCTCCTCAGCAAGCATGTGAGTAGCCAACCTCACCTTCTGGTCATCATTAGTCACCATAGCACGGAAGATCCTCTCCATGCCTTCCATCCAAGTCAAAGCTCCTTCCGGATTGAACCTTCCCTTGAACGTCGGCGGTTTGTTCCTCATGAAACGATCAAGCCTCCGCTCCTCAACTACTCCTTCGTCTTCTTGACCATGACCATCATTCCCCTGATTCTGAACCAAAGCTTGAGCCACTGCAGACAAAGCCGCTGCAATCGCATCATCATTCCTACCACTTCCGTCGACCATCTCTCTTCTAATCAACAAAATTAAGCAACAGGTAAGAACAACAACAAAACAGGACAACAAGCATCGAAGGTAACTCATCATACCTTTCGAATACAACAGGTAATTCACCGAGTTTTGGTCCGGACAAGACCGACATAGCTCTGATACCAACTTGTAACGCCCTATTTCTAATTAAGCAATAAATCATGCAATTTCTATAAACAAACAAGAAATAGTCGTCACGTCTACAATAATCACCAAGTAATCATGCATGAAAATAATCTCCAACATAGATCCACAGCGGAATCAAATACATCTCAACATAAATGCCATGTCCTCAACATAAGATAAATCCATCCAAAGATATTGATACTGGATTTATCTTATGTTGAGGACATGGCATTTATGTTGAGATGTATTTGATTCCGCTGTGGATCTATGTTGGAGATTATTTTCATGCATGATTACATGGTGATTATTGTAGACGTGACGACTATTTCTTATTTGTTTATAGAAATTGCATGATTTATTGCTTAATTAGAAATAGGGCGTTACAGCATGGCTCTTCCAACGAGGTACATTAGGCAATATAGTTTCAGAAAACCAGATCTCTTGAGTTTAAGGAAGCTAAGAAGGAAGGTGGCTTGCACAGAACGCTTTCACAGAAACTATGGAAACTTGCTCGGTATTCGTCAAGACGGATGTTGATGAAGGACTTCTCCAAACTTTTGTCCAGTTTTATGACCCAGCCTATCACTGTTTTGGGTTCCCGGATTACTAGTTGGTCCCCACCCTTACGACCGCTGAGGTGAAAGCCCACCTCCAACCTAAGGGGAAACTCTTGTGCTTTTCAACCGACTTCCTTTACCAAAAAGCCGCCTTTTTCGACGAAACCTCCAACCATGATGCCTTTGATGCTATCCTTGCCTTACTCATCTATGGCCTTGTATTTTTTTCCCAACCTTAACAATTTTGTTAACATTAATGCCATCCACGTCTTCCTCTCAAAGAACCTTGTCCCTACCTTGTTAGCCGACACAAACCATTCCATCCATGAACGCACCCTGGCGGGTCGTGGAACCATTCTCTGTTGTGCACCCCTGCTATATAGGTGGATCACCTCCCATCTACCCCGATCCCCTCGCTTCACAACCAATCCAGAAAACCTTCTTTGGTCCCAGAGGCTTATATCCCTTACCCCAGCTGATGTAGTGTGGTACAATCCGGCCTACGACAAGGGAACCATCATTGACAGTTGTGGAGAATTCAATAATGTGCCTCTTCTCGGCATACGTGGAGGAATTAGCTATAACCCTGTTCTTGCTAGACATCAGTTCAAGTACCCCATGTAACACCCCAATTTCCCGACTTAAAAATTTCATTTAAATAAAACATATATCAGAGTAACATCACAAAGGAGTGTCACATTTCTCAACAACGAAATCTTTAAACCAAATAAATATTAATTTATCCTTCGCATAAATAATCAAATATAGCAGCGGAATCATAATTAAAATATCCTTCCAAAGGTCTTGGCACTAGGCCTCATAAACGTCTCATAAATTCGTCAAAATACTTGAAATCATTAAATAGTTCAAACATGATACATAAAGGAATAGACTCTAATAAAGACCCCATCCCGTTACGTATCAGAGCAATCCTACGTCACACAAGACTCCTCACATCTGCGCACCTAAGCTTGGTTACCTGCACTTGCCCACAAGGCGGCAATTCCAACAGAAGGGGTGAGATTCACAACAGAAATATTAATATATAAATCAAACATTTATAATTAACATCATAAACTCATCACATACATCACATAATAAAATGCAAGGATAACATCATCGTCATAAAACATCTCAAACAACACATCATCGTCTCAAAACATCGTCTCATATTATGTCAACAAATTTGACTCACTAAATGCAACTCTTAACATCTTGACATCATGCATGTGGTACCATATATATAAGCATTAATATGCTTCACCGTCGCTTTGAGCAAATGCTCCACCGTCGCTTTGAGCAAAAGCTCCCCCGTCTCATAATATGCAAATGCATGGACACGACTCTTTACGTCTTAAACAAGTTAATTACAACTTCTCAAACATCATTAACAACTCAACTGACACATGCAATTCTAGTAAATACATGGCAGAAGTTCAACTCATTTAACACATATACAAGGCACATAACATCATCAACATCACTTAACATCATGCTTATAAATCATTAAAATATAAGCAATACATCGCATTATTATTAACATAAGAGAACCATCATTAATCATCATTACAGAATGCATCTTAAGTCGTAAAACATCTCTAACACTACCCAAAGGTCTCCTCTCAAAGTCCCATGCAAAACAGATCGCAAAACGAAACAATGGTTTAGGAAGGCACTAACTCGCCACGGCGAGTGATTTGCTCGCTACGGCGAGCTCTCTCAAAAGCTACTCGCCAAAGGCGAGCTGGGGGCGAGCTACAGGCGAGCAAAACTGGGTGCTCTCGGCCTTTTTGACATTTTCGCCTAAAAACTTCGTTTTAAGGTTCCCTAAATCCAAATTGGTCCAAACAACTTCACAGGTCTTTCTTATAAATAATAAGGCACTCAAAACCACCTAAAGTTTTGCAAAAATCCTAAGTTTAAGGGTCAAGCTCGCCACGGCGAGCTATGCTGCTCGCCTCGCGAGCGATAAGGTTGTACTCGCCACGGCGAGTAGTCACTCGCCACAGGCGAGCGATCTCAGAACCACTACGGGTTCACTCCAATTCTCACCAATTCATCCCAAATCTCTCATGTTAAGCCTCTAATTCATCAGCAATGTTGTCCTAGGGGATAATCTAGGTTCTGCAACACATTTCTACAGCAATGCAACACATTCTCACATCAAATTCATCAAATTCATCAAACCCTAACTCATGAAACTCATCTCAATTTCTTCCCAATCCCTAAGCCAATCATAAACAGATGAAATACTATTAATATTACTGAAGTTAGGCTCACCCTTACCTGGAAATATGCAGAAAATCGCAGCCTAGCTTCTTCCTCTCTTCAACCGTTTCTCTTTCTCTAATTCCAAAAGTCTGTACGTGTTCTGCCTACTTTCCTTAACCTAATTCCTTAAATACCTCTTCTTAACTTAATTAATTCTATCTCAACCCTCATAACTCTTCCTATTTATAAATATAACCCCACTTCTCAAAATAATATATTTTTATAACAAATCTCTATTTTTCATATAAATATATATATAAAAACATCACATATATTATTTTATTAAACAATAAAATAATCATCACGTCACATAATCATCAAAAATCATATAATATATAATAATATACTATATTCTCTAATAAAATAATTAAATAAATAAAGAGGGCGTTACACCCCATGGAAGAAAAACCTTGCAATATCTAGAGAACGTGTATTATCACAACCAAAATGACATCCGGAGTATGAGAAAGCAAGTCATACGAGCTTGGAATATTATTCGTATGAGGGATAAAGGCCAACTGGGAAGAAAGACAGGTGTCGTCCACGAATCATATACACAATGGGTCATAGATAGAGCTACGCAATTCGGAATGCCATACAAGCTACCAAGGTTTTTGTCTGCCATTACTCCAGCACCACCTATGCATATGACCTTTGATACCGAGAAGGAGTACCAGAAGCGGATAACTGAACTGACCCATGAAAGTGCCACTTGGAAGAGGAGGTACGATGAAACTATGCTCCAGATGGAAACAATGAGTGGACAGTTGGAACAGAAGGATTGTGAAATCCTCAAGCAAAGACGACAAATGATCGAGAGGGATGAACTTCTCCTAGTGAAGGACAAGTTGCTCGACCGATATGCTAACAAGAAGAAGCGTATGGACTTTTTTTCCGGCGCACATTCCGACTCTAATGATCCACTGGCCTAAGAAGCTTGAGAGATTTCTGGACTTGTTGCTTGCTTTCTAGCTTTCCTTTATACTTTGGGGTCTATCCCTTGGCTTAATTTGTTAAAAAGAGAATTATCTTGCAGTACTTCAATAAAATTTTCAAATATGATGTTTACAAAACTACTTTTACAAGTCCTTCGATAAATAAAAATGAGTCTATTTTTGCATAAACATATCATGCATCATTTTGCATCCATAGTTTCTAGTCCGTAGTCCGTGTCTCAAACTGTGTCTTTCCTATAAAGGGGTCAAGTCATCAGTAAAGTGGTCTGATGCCTTCCTTCAACTTGAGTTCGCACATGCAAACACTCGCGCAAACGCAGAAAATGGATCAACTCGAACAAGAGAACCACGAGCTCCGTGAAGAGGTGACAACCCTCCGGGTCGAGGTGGAAAGGTTGACTAACCTGGTATCTTCACTGATAGTGTAGCAGAAACCCCAACCTCTAGGCGTGCGGCCACCTCAGCGACAACATCATCCACTGCGCACACAACTGCCTCGACAACAGGCTTCTCAACAGCTCAACACACAAAATCATGCTTCGAGAATGCCGGTTGATCCAATCCCCATGAGATATATGGATCTGATCCCAAAGCTGCTCGAAAAGAAGTTGGTACAAACCAGGGTGCCTCCTCCAGTGCCAGAAAGACTGCCAGCAAGATATAAGGCTGACCTCACTTGTGCTTTCCATCAAGGGGCACCTGGTCATGATATTGAGCATTGCTTTGCTCTGAAGAAAATGGTTCAAAAGTTTATCGAAGTCGGCCTCCTATCTTTCGAAGATCTGAATCCGGGTATGCAAATTGTCTCGGTACCCGAACAGTATCAACAACAGCCTCGACAACAGGCGCTTCAACGGTATATCCCTCAGAACCAGGCTCATAAGGCATTGCAGTTTGACCTGATCCCAATGAAATATGCGGAGCTGCTGCCCACCTTGCTTAGGGGAAATCTTGTCCAGACTAGACCACCTCCGCCGATACCTAAGAAATTACTGGCTCATTGGAGACCTGATCTCTGTTGCACCTTCCATCGAGGGGCACAAGGTCATGCCGTTGAGAACTGTTTCCCCTTGAAGATTGAAGTCCAAAAGTTAATCGACGCCGATGTCTTGCCTTACAAAAATTCGAATCCAAGTGTGTAGCCGCGATCGGGTCGTTGCCGGTGTTCTTTCTACTACTCATTTGCTCATTTAATATGTTTATTGTTCGCCGCTTTTCAAAAATCCTTTTGTCCCGCCCGAGACAAAAGTGAACTTGTGAAGGGCTTTTTGCTTTATGAATTGTCGTCATCAATACAAAGTCGTCTTGATCCCGACTTTGCTTTATTTTACTTTGTGCTTTTTCTGGAAAAATGGTAAGACAAAAAACCAAAAAAAAAAATTCTCAAAACTGCATAATCATAACTTATACTTGCTTGTTAAAATCAATGATCAAATCATGCATTAATAAACCCGTTGAACACTTTAACCCTGTGTTCTCTCCCAACTTTGAGTTCCCAATGTCCGAAACTCGAAGAAGAGGAAGATGAAGATGTTCCCGATGAAATTTCTCGCCTACTGGGGCATCTTGGCCGTCAAAATCGAAAGCAAAAATATCAAGAAGAGTGTCCAGAAAAGGGCATTCACTTACAAAGACGAGCACGAGATGCTACCATCATATTTCAAGGGCACGCTTCAACAGGAGCAACCCCCCCACCTTCCCTCAGTATACAACGCGGAAGTCAAAGCCCCGTCAATAGGAGTTCTGCCGAAATCCAAGCTTGATTGAACTTAAAAACATGACGGCCTTGTACAACTACATCAAAAGAGGTTTAAACAAACTTCCAACAAGAAGGTTTGTCCCCGTGGATTTCAAGAAACCTTGTGCGAAAAAAGACACTATCTTTCCAACCAGACTCCAGGGGCAAGTGGATGCCTAACGATAGAGGCTCGTGCGCAATAACTCTTACAAAACTATGGATGGTGACAAACTCACACGTCTTATGAACACCGATGCAGTCAAGAAATACTTTGTCAAAATATACAAAAATCAATCAAATAAAAAAAAATCAAAAAATAAAAAGGCTCGATAAGTCGCAAACCTGAAAAGGCGACTTAGGCAAAAATGAGCGTCTCGGTGGACTGAAAACCCAAAAGGGCGGTCCAGGCAAAAATCAGAGACATGAACAAAAATAATTATCCTGATAGATTGAAAACCCCGTAAGGGCGATCTATTCAAAAGTTAAGGATCAAACGACAAAGTAACTGCATCAGTCAGGCACAACTCACTTGGGGCATCAAGTCGTCAAAAGGCCTCCGATTCAGAGAATCTGCAAACCCAAGACCCGGAACTAGGGCAATTCAAAGTTGTTAGGGAGAATAGCGGTTACTGTGTTCAATGTACCCTTCCCATATATTTACCATTTTCCAAATTTTTCAAAATCTGTGGAGCCGTGTCATTGGCGGGTCACCACTAAATTCATCAAATTTGAGCATGTGCCTACCTATTTGGAACTCTCATTTTATTCTATGTGCAAAATTTCTTCTATTTTTGATGGCAATACTTGAAGCAAAATTTTTTTCAAAATACAAACTTTTTTTACATCTTTTGAAAAGTGTGAACAACAAACACACTCTTTTTCAACTCATGGGTAGACGAAACGTACATCAGCATCCGCCTCGAGAACGGTTACATTCCGGAAGGGAAACATGGCTAAGCACTATGAAAAGGACCTTCGCTTTGAGCAAGAGGCAGTCACAATCCAAAAATACAAAAAAAAAAAAAACAAAAAGAGCTCGCTAAGCTGAAAACCTGAAAAGGCGACTTAGGCAATAGAGAGCGTCCCGGTGGACTGAAAACCCAAAAGGGCGGTCCAGGCATAAAGTAGGGGCACAAAAAAGGAATATACTCCCGGTGGACTGAAAACCCGAAAGGGCGGTCCAGGCAAAATCAGGGATTTTCAAAAACAAAAACAAACAATGATTACTGAAGCATACCTAGGGAAGAACACTCTGCGCCCATTTACAAATGGCGACTTCTCCCAGACTTTCGATCGACAAAAAACTGGCTTCCCAAGGGGCATCGGCTGCCACCGCGTGCCAGGTTTCATACCGCCAATGGCCCGATCTGTTCACGATAATATCAACCCCAAGGAAGTTTACGTACTGCGTTGTCAGTCCGCCTCCAATCTTACATGTCCTGTCTTGTTCCATCGAGTCACCTGTCATATGCAGTTTATATGGTCGTTCAGGTCACATTCATACATTCATACATTCATGCATCCACGCATCAATACTATCATATATTCACGCATTCAAGCGTACACAACGCACACGTACACGCACAATATCAATTCACACATGATTGCATCAGTCGCCCAGAGTCTTGTTTGGTCATATCTCATCAATTCAGCCATCAATTCTTCCAAGTGGTAAGTCCTACATAACGGAAAACTTGAGGTTTCTTTTTGTCTTTCTTCCAAGTGGTAATTCCTACATAACGGACAGCTTGAGGTTTATTTTTTTCTTTCTTCCAAGTGGTAAGTCCTACATAACGGACAGCTTGAGGTTTATTTTTGTCTTTCTTCCAAGTGGTAAGTCCTACATAACGGACAACTTAAGGTTTATTTTTGTCTTTCTTCCAAGTGGTAAGTCCTACATAACGGACAGCTTGAGGTTTATTTTTGTCTTTCTTCCAAGTGGTAAGTCCTACATAACGGACAGCTTGAGGTTTCTTTTTGTCTTTCTTCCAAGTGGTAAGTCCTACACAACGGACAGCTTGAGTTTACTTTTCGTCTTTCTGTCAAGTGGTGAGTCCTAAATAACGGACAGCTTGAGTTTACTTTTCGTCTTTGGTTCAAGTGGTCAGTACTAAACAATGGACGTTCTGAGTTTATCCTCTTGTCATTTTTTCGAATGGTCAATCCCAAACAACGGACTACTTGTGTTTACCTGTCATTCTCTCAAGTGTCACCCCCAGTCTGTCTGGTCAAAATGCGTCCCTCCATTCCAGACCACTACAGTAGTACACCACCATTTTCCCCAGTAAAACTACACTGTCCCCTAGCGGAGTCGGATCCCTTTCTCAACAAATTCAGGTATCTCGTCGTGGTTTCTCGTCCCAGTCAAAATGACCTCGCCGTCTTCCATTCACAATTGCATCACAAGCATTCATAAGCATCTTAGGTCAAAAATGGTGTACTTTGTATTTAAGTCTCTTCGACCAATTGAATCGAAGATTTCATCTTCAAATCTTTAGACGAAGAAACTTAAATAGGGGCATCTCTCATACCCCAAATTTTGACCTAAGACATCGCTGACACGCGTCATTCGGTCCGGAATAATCTCCAACTTTTCAGACGAAATTTCGACAGAGAGGTATTTTAAAATACCTCATTTTTTGTTCCGATTCGGGCCCTCTTCTCTCAGTTTTATTTTTATCTTTTAAAATTCCCATCTTTTATTTAATCTTCTGATTTTAAATTCAATTCTAATTTTAATCTATTTTACCTTTATTATTTTTATTTTTGTTTTTGTTTTCTTTTTTAGCCACTGTTTTTCTTTTTTCGTTTTATTTTCTTTTTTTGTCCGAAAAAGTCCAAAACCGATCCTATCTGGAAAAACAGGCCGAAATTATTTCGTTCCAATCCGAACAGCTTTCACGGAAGCCTCATCTGCAGAATTCTTGGCACAGATTTTGTTCCTCTGTAACAAACCCTAATCACCAGAGTCCTATAAAACCAAACCTACACAGTAATGCACAGGAGGAGCAAAAAACGATTCAACAACAGAGTTTCACACACGGCCGAAAATCACAAACATATAACCTGCGCACAGAAAAACGATCCAGAACCTACAAGTCCACATCGCACAACCTCACAACAAAGAGACCTAAACCGCACCAGAAACCACATTCGCGGCCAAGACAGCGGCGAGCTGTTCGTAAGCCAGCCACAAACAAACACCACCAGAACGGTTTGTAATCGTACAGCCGCAATTCAAGAGCAGCAAACCCGAAGGGAGAGGTAATTTCTTTTCTTTTCACGTCGTCATGTCTTTCGTAGATCTAAGGCTTTAGGGTTTGGTTTTGGAACTTTTGGGTTTAGAATAGAGAAGAGTAGAGAAAGTAGAAGAGAAATAGCAAAAAAAAAAAAATTAAAAAATAAGATTTAGGGTTCCGGCCGGTGGTGCCGCCGCCCTTGGCTGGCCGCCGCCGTACCGGAACCCCACTGGTTTCCTCCTCCAATCGGAGAAGATGACAGGGCTGTGAGAGAAGTGAGAGCTTCTCTCTCTAGGAGAGAAGAAGAGAGAGAAGGAAAGGGGAAAATGAGAGAGAAAAAAAACCGGACACCCCCTATATATAGGGCGCCCTGAACCGGTCTAGTTCACTTGAATCAGACTAGTTCGGTTTATTTTAAAGCCCAATCCCCTTTCTTTTGTTTTCACACCCCCCTGATTACTACCTGCACCCCCCTGCTTTGTTTATTTTTATTTTCTTTCATGCTTTTTTATATTTTCTTTTGCATTTTAATTTCTTTTCTTTTTCATAGTTTTATTTCCTCATTAGTTTAGGTTTATTACTCCATGTTACATATTTATTTTCCGTCATTTATTTTCATTGTATAACTTAGAAAGTAAATTTAAGCACATCATCACTCATGCATATTTATATTTATTTTTATTTTGTGTCATTTATTTTCATCGCATTGACTTTAGAATGTAAGCCATAGGCTCTAATGTAATTTATTTATTTATTTTACTGCAGACCGTAGCAAGTATTAATAGGCTTTTATGTAATAGTTTAGGTACCCGTGTGCGTGAGTGTATGCATGTCTTATTCTTATGCTCTTAGCTTAGGTTAAAGATCCTCGTGGTGGTCCAACGCCACCATGGGTTATTCACGCTTTTATTCATTTCTGCTCTGTTAGTTTAAATTTTTCAAAAAACAAAAACAACAAAAACATTCAAATAACAAAAAACATTTTTTCTCAATAAACCTTGGCTTAACCAAGTGATCCTTTTTTCATTTTATTTCTTTAATCAAACATTAAATCAATCTAATTCTATTTTGAGTCATTTTCTTTTAACATAAAAAACACCAACGCATACTCATTTGCCACTTGGCTTTTTCTTTTAAAATATTTTTCAAAAACTAATAAAAAACACAAAACCAATCAAACGTCAATTTTTACCCCAAACTACGAGGTTCCGATCCCTCACGGGTACGTAGGCAAAGGACTCAGTCCTTCCGAATCAATTAAAATGTAGATAACTAGGTTTTTTCCTTTTTTTTAATCATTGTTCTCAAATTCCTTCTTTTAAATAAAAATAAGTAAGTCATAGCACAAAAAGCAAATAAAGTCGAAAGGTTCTCGTAGAGTACTACGAATATTTAGGGTGCTAATACCTTCCCGAAATATAACCAACCCCCGGACCCCTTCTAAATCAAATCTTTTTAATCAAAGTCGTGAAATAATTTAGTGAGTCAAAAACTAATCAAATAGCCTTGATCTCCGAAAAATGACGCGACAATAATGTTTTCTATTATTTGTAATACTTGCTTACCATTGGAAATTATTTTAGGGTCTAGTGCATAATTCTTTTAGCCGTGTTTTTTTGAACCGGCTCTTAGGATTATTTTGGGATATAATGCTAATGATATATATATATATATATATATATATATATATATATATATATATATATTTGCAAGTGTATGCTAATTTTTTCATGTATTTTTAATTGGATTTTGCTTGGTATTTTGTTTGTTTTTCTATTATTCTTTTGGTATTTTCTTTGCATTTTTTGATTTTATTTTAGTTTTTTACTGAATTTATATTTCATGTTTTTTTCTTCATTTTTCTAGTAATTGTTTTTGGCTTTTCCAGCATTTTTCTATTTTTTTGTAATTTTGTTATATATTTTTTGGTATTTTTTTAAGGTTTTATATATTTTTTTGTATTAAAAAAATTAATTTAAATAGGTGGATACTTGTTTAATATAATTTAAACCACCTCACCATTGACAAATCAGCCACATCCTAAACTAAGGGAGGTAAAATTCCGAGTTTTAAAATAGGAGGGGCAAAATTCCGAAAAACATTAAACTGGGGGGATAAAATTCCGAGTTAAAAAATAGGGGGTAAAATTCCGTTTCAGTCAAAATAGGTGGGGCAAAACTGCATTTAAGCCTA
Source organism: Medicago lupulina (assembly GCA_958299785.1). Lineage (NCBI taxonomy): Eukaryota > Viridiplantae > Streptophyta > Magnoliopsida > Fabales > Fabaceae > Medicago > Medicago lupulina. The sequence continues at coordinate 60,040,667 of OY283139.1, read as the reverse complement.
AAATTTATTTTCACCTTATTATCCAACTTTGTAGGAATTGAGTAAGACTAAACCCAATTTTAAGTTGGTAGAAGAAGAATCTTGCTCTTTACCCAAATTGTTTTGCTTATTCTCAAGAGAAATGACCAAAATACCCCTACGCATGTTAACTCACACTAGTGTAAATGGCAAAGTGAGTTAACTCACGCTGCGTGACTTAACTCACGTTATGTGACTTAAGTCACGTCGAAAAAAATACACTGAAACCCAGCGTGAGTTAACTCACGTCAAAAAAAACACACTGAAACCCAGCGTGAGTTGGCTTCTTTGCACATATTCCAATTATTTTAGCTTATCAAAACTAATGTAGTTGGCTCTACTAACTAGTGGAAGTGCCACCCCTTTGACAATGATCACTGCACGTGGATCTACTTGTCTCTGCCCAATTCCTAAACAACAATAACACCATTAAGTTCATACTTCCACCTTCAATTAAATTATTAAAATAATATAAAACATTGTTCAGTACATACTCCTATATAATACATCAATACAAACAAAAGTACATAATTAATTGGCTCTAGCTCTATTGAATATAATATAATATTCTAGGTTCATTAATGAATTTATAATCACATGGAGAGGAATGAGAAGAAAGAAACAAATGAGTTGGTTGGCAACGGGTGGGGTTTCTTTAATGAATTTATAGCAAGACAGGATGAGTTGACAAACAAGAATAGAAACAAACAAAGATTATGCATGTGGTGAATATGCAAGATGTGTTTCTTTCTAATTCACGTGAGTTAACTCACGTTGAGTTTTACAATAGCGTGAGTTAACTGACGCTGAGAGTAAATACGATTTGCACTGGCGTGAGTTAACTCACGCTGCGCAAGTTAACTCACGCCGGGGCATTTTCGACATTTACTTTGAGAATGAGCGAAACTGTTTAGGTAAAGAGCAGGATTCGTAGAAGAATATATTGAAGATTTGTTGGACCACCTACTATTAAAACATCGATATTGGATCACTCAGATCATGCTCCAAATGGAGATAGTCTTAGGCATGAGGGGGTGCGTGTTATGATTCTTACATTGGATGAGGTAAGACATGAAAATTTGCTTATAAGTGGAGGACGTCTCAGCTTTACAAACTAGTTTTCCAAGGATTGAGTAAAGCCCTACCCAATTCTAATATATTTGTTATCATGCTTAATCAATTTGACAATCATAATGTTACTATATAAACATATGTTATGCTTGTAATAAGATGATTACTCACACATATGTAAAATGGGTCTGCACTATTATATAGCTATTGAACTGCAAAGTTTGGTGAAATGTTCCTTTAGTTAAAAGGATTATAAAAAATTTCATAGAAGGTCAAAAAACATCAAAGATTTTGGCATCACTGTCCATATCGTAGTTGTGGACCTTTTTCTAAAATGTGTTTCTTAGTGGAAAAGAAGTGGACTTCTAATTTTGTAAAGGTGGGAAAAAATGGTGCTTGTTCCCCTCTTCCCTTCCCCTCTTCCTTTTTTTCATACAAAACCCCTCTTTTGCCCTTCTTTAAACGATTCCAATGCATTATTGCAGAACATATCCATGGTATGAGGTGTTATGAGGGGAAGTTCTTATATATGTGGCAGACTGCAACAGAATCCAATAACCCCTGAACCCCACCTTAAATAATATGACGACATTATCTTCTTATATATAATATCGTATCCTAACTCTTTGGTCTATACAACTTGCAAATAAACCTTCACTAGGAAATATGGGTAGGCTTGTAGAGCATGGTGTTGGTGTCGATTAAGTTGAATGACCTTGTGAAAAATCACATGATGGGGGAATTGATTCCTTATTCACGACCAATTGCCCATCTCCATTATCAACTTCTTCTTTTCTCTCTTTTGAATCACTTTATAGCAATAATAGAAATGCCATTCGAATATTCATATCATATCCAACAAAAATAAAAAAACATCAATCCTTTGTTTCTCTTCACTGCATGCCCAATTTCTTGGTAACATATGTCAATCCTTTGCTTCATGAACACACTTTAATTTACAATAGTTATGTTATTTGAACATCAAAATTATAGAATATATTTGTTTCTATCTTTATTTTACAACTAATGTATTATTTCAAAAATATGCATCAAAGCAAATGACATCACATTAATTTGCATGTGTACAAATATCTAACACGCACTAGTAAAATGATCTTTTGTATATCTTTTTCACCATTAGATCAACAAATCACTTTATATTTCCTTCTATTTGACGATAAAATTTGTTGATTCAATAAAAAAAATGGAAGATTTATGTCACCGTTGCACTATATAACTGCCCATCAATGTATTACTATATTTCTCGAATTAGAAACCACAAGATATGATTCTGATTATTATGGTTACTCACGCATACTTGTCTGCCGCGTATTGTGACATGACTACAAGCATGGCTTGCAAAGTTTCTTTTATTGCTTTAACATGTTTCTTCTTTTTTATTTATTAGTAAAGTGTAAGAAAAATCGTTAGAATATGGATGGCGGCGACTTGACGCCGTTTAGAATGGAAAGATGAACTTAGGTATAATAGGCAACTTAAAAAGGAGTGCTACTTTGGTATGGAAATCGTCGGGATATTGAAAATTCCCAATGAAATTTGTTTATGCAGAGTAGGTCTCAATGTCACAACCCTTAATATTAGAGTTTGATCATTTGAACAACCATTTTGTTGACAATTTATGAGATAGTTATAGATTTACAAAGAAAAAATAGATATTGATAATAAAAAGTAGGTATTCACATAATGGTTGTTCAAATATCATTTCTTTTGATTTAACACACATAAGATGCTTCATGTTATCATTCATGAGAAATGGTTTGAGTTTGCAAGCCCAAAATTGTTAGTAATGATCACCTGCAGGGCGGATCCAGACATTTGATTTTGGTGTGGCAAAACTATTAAAGAACATATATATATTAATAAAGTAAAATCTTAACATGTTAAGCACTATAGTGAAATGGTTTCAATGAGTCCATTTTACCTTTGATTTACAGGATCGAATCCGAGTTGAACCCGAGATCCACGCAACCTCAATGCCTATTTACAGCTAGGCCAAAAGGTGAAACGTGATATATCAATGACATATATTATATATAATTAATTGTTTAAGGCAAGTATGTAAAAAAAAATTGGGTAGTAATCCGGTGTGGCAAGTGCCACACCATGCTTCGGTGTAGATCCGCCCCTGATCACCTATAGTGTAAAGCAATGGACAACTAAATGTTTTTTATTTCCAATTGTAGAACAAATGGTTTGGTTCACATAATCTAAAAATCTAAAATTTTCCTTCGACTTTTAGTCTCTATAAAATTTTCAATCTGCACTTTTGTTCCCTAATTTTAAATCAATTCATGTTTAGCATTGATATTTTTTTAATGAAATTGTGTAGAATATCGTAAAACTCTCTAAAAAATAGAATTTTTTAACAAAACATGAATTAAATATTTTTAATCATAAAAATATAAAAATTCATATTTAATTCATTTATTGTTAAAAAATTCTATTTTTTTCTTGTAATTCATATTTGTATATTTATAGGACGAAAAACATATTTAACCTTAATTACTATGTTGAAAACATAAACTAATCATCTCTTTTAAATAATAAAATTGTAAAAATAATAACAGTAATTACAAACAAGTTTAATACTATTATCAATTTTTTTAATTTCCATTATTTGACCAAAGTGGTCTTATGTTTTGGAAGGGATGTCGTATTTCTTTTATCTTTATTATTTACTTTAAAACACACTAACAAAACTTTATGAGATAGAAAGAATATGAACTTATGACGAGAGAGAGGGTGAAATGAATAATGTAATGAAAAATCATATCATAGAGATCCCTTCTTTGCAAGTGAATATACTCAGCTGATTGGAGACTCATTGATCATGGCTGCGAATTTTTTTTCAGGCCCTACTTTTCAAAAAAATTGTCTAATGTACCCTACATTGAAAATAAATATTCAACATGTCCTACTTTCACTTTTGTCCTTACATAGCTCCATATGAGATGATATCATGTTCCTTCATGATGGCTCCATTTCAGATGGCGTCATCCTACTTGCTTTTATTTATTTTTTTTTCAATTTTAATTTTCTTTTTCTTATTAATTAATACCTCCTTTAGGATAGCTCCATCTCAGTTGGCACCATCCTACTAGGTTCTTTTAATTTTTTTTTTACACTGAAAATTTATTAAATAGAAAAAATATAAAATAACATAATAATATAGATTGATATATTAGAAAGAAAAAAAAAATACAACGAAAGTACTACTGACATGAAGATTAAAATTAGGGCAATTTTTGTGATAATGACCCTCGCCTCGGCACAATTAACATTTTATTGAAACCTTTTAAACTTCATTCATTTCGGTCCTAATGCGAGTGGTATTTGGTCGACCCTTTTTTGGTCTTTGCGTAGGCAAATTCGGGCAAAGTTCAAATCCTACATACGCGGACCAATAACTCTATTTGAAACTTCTCATTTCGGAAAACTGAATCTATATAGGAGGAAGAATAGTCATGACTGAAGCTAGAACATGCAGCGAAGACCGAAAAAGGGTCATCCAAATACCACTCGCATTAGGACCGAAATGGATGAAGTTGAAAAGGTTCCAATAAAATGTGGATTGTGCCGAAGTGAGGGCCATTATCTCAAAAATTACCCTAATTTTAATCTTGCACGCCAATAGTAATTTCGTTTTTTTTTCTTTCTAATATATCAATCTATATTATTATGTTATTTTTTATTTTTTCTATTTAATAAATTTTCAGCATAAAAATAAACAAAAAATAATAATTAAAAGAACCTAAAAGGATAGTGCCAACTGAGATGGAGCTATCATAAAGGAGGTATTAATTAATAAGCCAAAAAAAAATTAAAATTAAAAAATAAAAGCAAGTAGGAGGGTGTCATATGAGATGGAGCCATCATGAAGGAACATGATGTCATCTCGTATGGAACTATGTAAGGGTAAAAATGAAAGTAGAGTATATTGGATATTTATTTTTAATGTTGGGCACATTGGAAATTTTTTTTGGAAAGTAGGCCTGAAAAAATAAATTCCATGGCTGGAGGGAACCACAACTGCTGACATGGATAGAATATTATTCAAATCCTCACTTGCATATCAAATATCAATTCTAGCTGGTTGACCCTTCCTTGTGTTCGATAAGGGAGAATCCTAATCACCGTCATTAGCCAGACAAGGTGAATATTTTAATTTTAACTTAATGATTAAAACAGCTATTATGAAACAAAAAACCTTAGACAATCCACTATTTATCCTCAATCTTTTTCTCTTTACCATAACACCGGATATTTCCAAAGAGGGGCATCTCTCTCCAATAATACTTTGGAGAATCCACATCCAACGACATTAATTACATTCAAAATATAGCCGTTGCTTTTGCATTCTGAATATTTCCCTTTACACTGAATGAAGCTATTATGATGGGCTTGTCACAAAAAAAAAAAAAAAAAAAAAAAGGCAGCTGATACAAGGATAACACAATCAGCATATTGTTTCCACACAAATTTAATACAAATAATATTGACAAAATTTTTGAGATTTTTTGTTTTTATTTGCATTTATGAAAAGTATTTAAGTCTTTTTTAAGGGGAAATTTTGATGTCAATCAAATATGGTGTTTTTTTTTTAAGGAAAATATGGTGTTTTTTTTGTTTTTATTTGTATTTATGAAAAGTATTTAATTTTTTCCAGGGGAAAAGGTATTTAAGTTTTTTTTTTGTTTTGACAAAAGGTATTTAAGTTCTATAAGATGAAAAGTAAAAGAAAGATAAAGATAAATATATAGGGTCTGCTGACCGGTGTCTCTGGGGCACTAGTTAAGCATACCATAAAAGGGAATTATTAGCAAAAAAGAAAACTGTTTTGACTTTATTATATATTAATTACACAATTTCAATGTATTATATAATTTACTTTTTTATATCCTTAACCAGTACTCTGGGGCACCGGTCGGTTAGCATTTCCCAAATATATATAATATCATATATAATACAATTTTTTAGCAAATAATATATATATATATATATATATATATAATATTTGTATTTTAGATAACACAAGTAATTTTTTATGCATATTGGGATCTGACTTACTTCATAATTGTTACATATGAGTTTTATTCTTTTTTCTCTAATCAATTAGGGCTATTCATATTTGTTAAATTCATAGTTTTAAAACTTGGACTGGTAATTGACTTGGTAAGGGCATTGAGTCGCTGAATCAATGGTCGAACTACTGGATCGCTGGTCGAACCGCGTGAAATAATCATATTAAATAGATTGACTTGAGTTTGCCACTCAGTCTTTATAATAAAAATCTCGTATTACATTGGATAATTATGTTCTCTGTAAATTTATTACACTAATAAAAAGTCAAAAAATTAACATAATTTCATAAGTTTATTTTTCAAATTTAATCTATTGGCTGTGATACAATTACCGATCAAATACAAAAAATAATTTCAAGTACAAAACTGATTTTCATAAATAAAAAAAATACGCACAATAATATTTACAAACAAATGTATTTTTTTGGTGTTAAAAATAATTGTATATAATTTTAAATATAAATTGCAATATGCCATTAAGTTAAAATTATGAAAAATATCATTGAAACATTGAAAATAAGAAGAAAAACAGTAACACAATTATGAAATATATCATTAAAAATAATTGTGAATTTTAATGTTTTATAACAAAAGAAATATGAATTATAGTGACATTTTGCAATTGAATTTAATATAACTAGCGAAAAGACGGGTATGACTCCGTGCCCGTCTTTCCGCTCTTTTATTGTGATAACTTTTAAAAATTACTTATTTATGAAATTTTAATTTTGATTAAAGGTAAAAATATAAATATTTTTTGTTTTCAAATTATAACAAATAAAACTAACCATGATTATCTATTTCAATGAAACCAACAATATAACAAAAAAAAAAATCTAAATTCTTATTTTTTTAATGACACCAATAACAATCTTTATTATAAAAAAAAGTTGTTGTTTAAGGGTATAGTTTGGATAATGAAAAAGTAAGTATAGATACAATCATCTAGTTTGTTACACTTTTTAAATGATAAAGGAAAAAAATGAGATATTTGTGTTTGTCACACTTTTATTTTAATATTTAAAATGTAACGCCCCATTTTTATTTAATTATATTTAGTTGATGTTTGAGTATTTTTATATGATTTTATATGACTATATTTGACATATATGATTTAGATATGATTTTATGTGAAATATATGACTTGATATGAATTGTGTGATATTTGGTGTGATGATAATTTATTATATGATTTATGGTGTTGTGTTTTATTCAAATAAATGTTGTTTGATTATTTTATTTATTTAATAAAAAGGTAGAAAATAGTATTATTTGGTTTAAAGGGAATTAAGTATAATTATGAGGAATAAGTGGGAGTTAAGGAAATAGGAGGGGGTTATAGTTTACAATAAAAAGAAAAGGAGAGTCAGAAAGAGTTTTACGTACAATTGAAAAAAAAAAAAAAGTGAGTTTTTGAGAGAAGAAGAGGAGAAAATCTAGAACCAAGAGAAGAGGCTAGAAGAAGAGAGAAGAACGCAGCTTAATTCAGGAATCATAATCTAAGGTAAGGGTGGGATTCCTTCAATAATATGTATATATAATTTTGATTGTTGATGAAATTGTGTTCTACGTTTAGGGTTTAGAAAGTTTATGATAATTGATATGATGTGATGAATTGTGTTGTTTAATGCATGTTTCTGTGTTGTTTTGATTGTTATGTTGTATATAGAACCTGTAAACATTGTTCTCTATCAAATTTGAGATTTGGGTAGATGAAATTTGGGTTTTTGAGTGAAAAATAGAGTTTTCCCGAGAGCTGCCTTTGACAGCATACCATGTTTCATGTTGTTGCGTCTTTTGCATCAGTTTCTGTTTCGAACTAGCTTTCGGTGTAAACACGAAAGTTGTAGGTATGAATGTTAGCTTTCTAATGCCGTTGGTCTGACGTCAAAATGATTTATAGAACTTGAGTTATGGTCAAATTAATGGACGTAGGTCACAGTGAATTTTTATGAATTTCAGCACAACTTTGTCCGAGTTTGAAATGAAAACTGGTATTGATTGGTACATAATTGGCCTTAGGTGTAAACATGAAAGTTGTAGATAATTGAGTTAGCTTTCTAATGGCACCGGTTTGACTCGAAAATGTTTTGTAAATCTCGAGTTATGATAAAAATAGTCCAAGTAGGTCTTCAGAAAATTTTAAGAAAACTTAGCTTAACTAATCCCAAGTTAGTCCAAAACTTATGGTTGATTTCCCAACTTCAAACTTAAGTATTAGGGATTTAGTCGGAGTGTTTTATGAGTATTTGGCTTATGTTTTACTGATCAACTAGCTTTATTTTTGAAGAATGTTTTGATTAGATATGAATTGATGAGCAAAGATAAATAATTGATGATGTGTTATTTAATGATGTAATTGATGTATCATTTGAAGATGTGTGATCTAAAGATGTGTTATTTGAATATGTATTGATTTAAAGATGTGTTATATAAAGATGTATCATTTAAAGATGTGTCATTTTAATAATAAGGTAATTTAATGAATGTATATGCCGTGTATAATGTTATGATAAATTGAATTGATCTGATAGTGTGATTGATGAATTATTTGACTAAGTGTAATTTATAAATAATGTAATGATTGATGATTTAGAGTTGGAATTATGTGACAGATTTATATATTGTGAAAGATGTTCATATGAAGTTGTAATGATTATACTGGGCGATTATTGTTGATGTTGACTTGCTGCATATTATTTAATGGTGTTGCCTTGCTGTCGTGATTAGGATGTTAATGTTGGTCTAAGTTGTTTAAATTGTAAGATGTCGATCCAAATTATTGGAGTCATATGAGATGTCTAAGTTGTTTAAGTTGTAGGACGTTGAGTCCATGCATACTCATTGAAGTTGAGGGCTTGATGCCCTGTAATGTATATTTATACATATTACGTTGAGGGCTTGATGCCCTGTAAGTTGAGGGCTTGATGCCCTGTGAGCCTATTTACGCTTATACGTTGAGGGCTTGATGCCCTGGTTGGTACCACATGCATGAGGTCTAAGTGTTGCATAGTCGTGTCGTGTCGTTTGTGAAGTGATGATGTAATTGTGAAGTGATGATGTAATTTGCAAAGTGATGATGTATTTGTGATGGTGTAATTGTGACTTGTTGATGTATTTATGACGTGTTGAAGTATTTGTGATGTTATGATGTACTTGTGAATGTTTGAGATGTTTTCGTTATATGTGATGATTTGTTGATGTTGTTGATATTGTTGTTGTTGATTGTTTATTGTTGTTGTATCTTGGCAAATGTCGTTGATGTTGATAACGTTGCTGTTGCAATATATATATATATATATATATATATATATATATATATATATATATATATATAGACACACACACATATATGAACTTGTTGATACTTGTGGTATAATTTGTTGTTGTTTCATCGATTTGATGAATTATATATTATTATTATTGAATGTGTTTCTCACCCCTTCTGCTGGAATTGCCGCCTCGTGGGCAAGTGCAGGTAACGAAGGCTAGTTAGATTATTGGCTCTTGTGTCCTAGGCTCTGATACGTAACGGGATGGGGATTCTGCTGTTTACATTCTTCATTTCCTTATGTATCAATTTTGAAACTATATTGTTGGAACATTTATTTATTATTAAGAGGATTATTGAAATGATTATTTATGTTGGGGCCTTTGTGCCAAGATTTTGTTGAAGTTGATTATATTTTAAAAAAGACTTTTCCGCTGCAAAATATTACGAGATTAATTTATGTTGTTGAATAAATAGGATATTTTCTATTTATGAATTTTTGAAAAGTAGTGTGACATGCCCGTATTTGTTGAACTCTGATTATATATTCTTTATTAAACGTTGTTTTGGGAAACGGGGTGTTACATAAAATATTTAAATTTATTCTTATCTATTTGATCTATTTGATACATGTGTTATTTGTATTAAAAATAAATGACATTTTTGGAATGAAAAATTCAACCCAAAAGAGCTGAAAGGGGGTAGTTTTTTTTATATATAGTATAAATTAAATTTATTCTTATCTATTTGTTACATATTTGTTACATATGTTACTTGTATTTAAAATTAAGGGTATTTTTGGAAAGAAAAATCCAACCCAAAAGTGTGCGGAAAAGGGTAGTTTCTTTTTTATATATAGTATAGATAAAATAAAACACACACTATCATAGTTTGTATAAGCAATTATAAACCAGCAAAGTCAAATAACTCTTAAAATTAATCGTAAATAATTTGAATCATAATCACTTATAAACCAGCAAAGTCAAATAATCCATAAAATTAATCGACTTTGATTAGTTCTAACATTAAAGAAAAAAAACTTACAGGTTAATTCTGAATTCTGATGGAAAGAGCTGAGAGAGGTTGAGAAAAACTAAACAACGCAGGAACAAACTATCAACTGTGAGAACTCTACTTATTAATATTTTTAATATGGTGCTAACAAATCTTTTTCTAAAAGATTTTGAATCCTAATATTTTGCTCACGTTTGTTACTAATATTTTTATCAGAAGATTTAAAGTCTAATTTTTAACATTATTTTTTGCTCATGTTTGTTACTAATTTTTTTTTTTGTTCACGTTTGTTGCTAATATTATATTAGAGGATTTAAAGTCTAATCTTTAACATTATTTTTTGCTCATGTTTGTTACTAATATTTTATTAGAGGATTTAAAGTCCAATCTTTAACATTATTTTTTGCTCACGTTTGTTACTAATCTTTTATTAGAGGATTTAAAGTCAAATCATTAACATTATTTTTTGTTCACGTTTGTTATTAATCTTTTTTTTAGAGGATTTATAGTCCAATCCTCATCGGCTATTATTTTTGTTTAAAAAAGAATTAAAAAAACTCATAGACTCGTGAGAAATAAAGCAGGAAAAAACATAAACTTTGGATTATTTATTTTTTTTGCATAAGTGATTATTGTTCACCTTTGATTTTCTCAAAATTCATTCATTCTTCTAACAAAAAAAAGTAAAAACAAAGCTTGATTTGTAATGTTGGCGGAAAGTAAATTGCTCGAAGGATAAAACAGAAAGATATTCAATTCATGAAATGGACCTTAAAGATATTCCATTCATTGGTGATTTAGAAGTATTAATCAAGTTCTTGAGCCTTGGAACTTTCTAATTTCTTAGAGGTGATGAGATGTGATCAGAGGGTACTACGATGAATTCTGAATCGATTTGAATTCACGAGAAGAGACATAAAGAATGCAAATATATTTTTTAAAACTTTTTGTGAGTTTGATTTGTGGTTAACGGTGGTAAAAGAGGGTTAATGGTGACGATTAGTGACATTGATTATTAATCCACGTGTTATTTTATAATTGGCTATTTGTATTTAAAATTAAGGGTATATTTGAAAAGAAAATTTCAACCTAAAAGTGTACTGAAAGGGGTCATTTCCTTTATATATAGTATACATAAATAAGAAGCAAATCAGTAACACAAATGAAAGCATGGTGTGGAATTTTTTTAATAAAATATATCACGCGCCCTTGTTTTTGTTCCAAAAATAAAATAAAAAAAACGAACAATTGTTGACCCGGTTGATTTTCAGCAATCTAGTCGCCGGTTTAATCCGGTTTTGGTCGAGTTTGACCGGTTCATAGCAGTTCAATTACATAACCGATCTAATAAATGGACCAAATTGTCGAACCTCCGGTTCAAGGTCAGACCGGTTCGACGGGCCGGTCCGGTCCGAGTTTTAAAACTATGTTTAAATCAATTAGATATAATTAAGGTATGCGGTCATATTCTAACATTTGTATGTACAATTTAGGAATTTCAACTATGCCACGCTTCAATTACCCGCGAGAGTGTAAGTCCGGCCTTAGTTATCTGATCGTGTATAGAACCCTAGAGGATTGACTACAATTTACCCCGTATTGCATGTATGACCTTTAAGGTGATTAAGAGACAACATAATATCTAGAGGTCATATTGCACGTATGACCTTTAAGGTGATTAAGAAACAACATGATATCTAGAGGGACGCTAGATTTCATCGAACTAACCACTTAGATGAGAAACATGTCTTTTAAAGGTATATAGGGAAAAATACGACCTCCCCTGAGTTTTGTTTGAATGTCACTAACACCCCTACTGTTAACTCTAACCTCCCCTACTGTTAACTCTGTTTGGTTGCCATTAATAAATATTGAATTCTTACTCTACGACATACTCATCGATCGATTTGGATATACGAGATGACTAGTAAACTCAATCACAAAATGTTTTTAAAACCTTTTCCCAACAAGCCAACACTCAACATCTCATATCTTTTACCCTATGGAGAATTATTTATTTTTATTCCCAGCATGATTAACTGTAATTTCATTATCTATGGGTTCTTCAATTTTGACAATTTCAGTATTTTTTTTTTTGTAGTATTTGATAAGGTGGCTCTCATCACCATTTGATTTTTATTTTTTTATTTTTTTGGCTTCCAATGGTGGATATCTTGCGTTATTTTTTATTTTTTTTGGCTTCCAATGGTGTATTGAGGGAGGTGTGTTTAACTAGTCAAATAACTAAGGGAGGTGATTGTTTTGTTTAAAAATAGAGGGTGTTTGTTTCTGTCGAAAAAAAAAGATAGAGAGTGTTTGTGACATTTCAAAAGACTTTAGGAAAGGTCAATGTATTTTTTCCTATATATTGTATCGATATAGTGAGAAATCTGTTTTTTATTGATTATCAAAGAGCGATTTCTCGTTATATGTTTTGTAAGGTTACATTATATCAGTAATTTTTGCCGATTCAAAAAAAAATTATATTAATATAGTGAGTTATTATATTATTACATAATATATTGAATTATTATTTAATTTAACATTTTCAAAAAAAATAAAAATATATATATATATATATATAAATAATTTTTTTTTTGTCTTTTTTTATAAGACTCTTTTATTATTTCCAGCTACATTAATTATTTTTTACTTACATACCCCTATTTATTAAATATTAAGACCCTTATATAAGAATTGATAAATTCCTCTCGCAAAAAAATTCATAAAAATTTAATTAATCCAAATTATTTTGGCGATTTGCAACGTTGCCTTTTCCTTTCCCCAATGATTTCATAGAGAGGCAGTGTTGTTTTGATACATTAATCTCTGTGAAATAAAATGGGGACAAAGTGCAACACAAATTCTACATCCCAATCTGAAAAAGACTATGCAAATAATAAAAGCAACAATAACACAAATGTTGTATTGAATGTGTATGATCTCACACCTCTTAATAATTACTTTTATTGGTTTGGATTTGGAATCTTTCACTCTGGCATTCAAGGTTCGTTTTCAATAACCATCATTCAATAATTTATTTGATCTTCATATTGTTTTAACATTTTTCATTTTAATGTGTAATGGTTTCATCTTCATATGGATTTAATATTTTTCACATGCTGCATGATTAAATACAAATTTTCTCTTTGAATTTATATAGAACACGTGAAGAAAGAGGGTAGTTGTGATTGCATTTTCTCTCTATAGATCTTACATGTTGGATATGTTTCATACGTGCAATTGTCTTTTATAAAATAAAAATATATAAATTTGAAATCTAGAAATAACTTTCTCCTTCTGGAATGGATGATACCATGATGAATTTTAAACATGATGCATTTATGGTAACCAAAATACCACAACAGCCAAAACATGTACACACATATGATATATACAAACCCAGAAACTGCCTCAACAAATATATATTGAAATTTATGTGAAGATAATAAGGGATGTTTATTGAATTGACATTTTTAAATACAATTTCGAAGAAAGTCGTGTGAAATTACCCAAGAGCGTTTATATGAGATGACGTGAGTCTTTTCTAGTTTAACTAAAGTCCTAGTTCGAATCTGGTATTGGGCATGGAGCAGCGTTAAAACTCATAGAGAGAGTTTGCTTCTTGTTTAGGTCCCACAAGGCTCAATAGATTAGTTGCGCGCGTGGAGGATACCTGATTTACGCCGAAAAAAAGTCGTGTGAAATTTAGAAGACCGTAAGATTTTAATGGCTTATAAGGTTTTAATACAAAATCCATTTCTTCTTATACGCTTGAAAACATGGTGTCATCTTTATATTTGGAAAGCTCCCGGTCTCTTTAGAGGAGGATATAAGTATATACATTGTGGTGCTTATTTCATTTAATATTTTATAAAAATGGTTAGGACAATATGATAAATGATCATATACTATTGCATCAATCTTAATTCATTGAAATATATTATAGTGTCTTTGATTTGAAAATTTTAAACAATCTGATAGGATCATGGAGGTTAGAATAGTGAATCTTCTAGTTTATTCTTGAAGAGAATCTTCAAGCATTCTACTAGTTTGTATGGTAGCATTGTTATTGTGTAGTTGATGTAGTTATCTTATCACGTGTTTGCATCAACTTATATATGCATTGTATGTCTTATGATTAGGGGAACCAAAAATGAATGAAAAAAGTTATTTTATTTTCTTTTAAAAAACCCAAAACCTTCCGTCAAAATATACCCTTTACGTACCCAAGAGAACTTGGATGGGATGATAAGGGATAGTCTGAGTTTGAATTCAGACATGGACATGCAGCAGTGTTAAATCTCTCAGGGAAGAGTTTTGTCACATATTGTAGTCATACCCGACATGCAGAGGATACTCGGTTCACGCCAACAACAAAAAAAAGTACCCTTTACATGCCTCATTTAATGCTGAGAATCCTGCTCAGCAGCCATCCATCTTGAAAAGTTTTATCCACCTAAGTAGGATTAAGAGTTCTTTTTTATAGCATATCCTTTTTTCTTTTATTTTTTGTATTCTTGTTTGGAAAGATTATTGATTTTTTTTTCAATTATTCTTATGATGTTACAACTGAAGAAATTATCTCTTTTGTTATGTTGTTTTGATTCTTTTACTGATATTAATCTGGGAAATTTCTGTGTTTGAATAGTACATAATAAGGAGTATGGATTTGGAGCTCATGACTTCCCATCAAGTGGAGTATTTGAAGTGGAGCCAAGGAAGTGCCCTGGATTTGTATACAGAACATCTGTCAATATGGGCCAAGTAAACATCCATCCTTCCGAGTTTCGGACATTTATTGAGAACATGGCTAGTGAATATCATGGAGATACCTATCACCTTATATCTAAGAACTGCAATCATTTCACCGATGATATCGCGGGTCGATTGACCGGAAAACGAGCCCCTGGTTGGGTGAATCGACTTGCTAGGTTAGGTATGTTAGAACATAAAAGGAAATTTGATAATACATCTTATCTTTCATGCTTCAATTGAATCTCCGCTACTCATTTATTTTTATAGTTTGTGGTCGAAGTCATTAAGAGGAAATCGAATGGTGAAGATTTTCACTGGACTCACTCTAGTGAAAATCCTACAGGGGAGGATCTCAACCCCTAATGTTTTTACACCATATTTCCCTTCTGAATCAACTTGTCTGTGCCTCAACATTTATTGTTTTTGAAGTTCAATTTCATGATTAGATTTATGTGAAATAGAAATATATCATATAATTAAAGCTTCACTAGCAATATTATAGTGTATCATTTCCAACAAATGACAAAAACATTGTTTTGTCAATTGCATTTACTATGTTTAGAGGATGTCTGCATTGTATTCTATCCATCTATTTAATTTATATTCTGGTAGAATGTTACCTTCTCTGAAAATCACTTTCTAGCATATTCCTAAGTGAAGCCTTTTGGTCAAAATCTCAGGTTCTTTATGCAGCTGTCTACTTCCTGATAGTATTCAAGTAACCACTGTTAAACAGCTACCTGAATACCATTCAGGTGTGTAGTGTACAATCTTTTTCCTGACTTTTTCGGCCTATATATAATGTTTATCCTTGTTTATTCTGATTTTTCCATCTCAAATTCTCAATATCATATGTTAAATTTGTTTAATGGATCCTATATATCTTGGTCAATGTTTGCAGAAGATGAAGTTACTGATTCTCTTTCAACGGCCACACCTTGTGAATCAATGGAATTAGATGATGAACAAGCGAAACGCCTTCTGTCATCTATTGATAGCACAGAAGATGTTTCTTTTGTTAAAGGGACTCAAGTAAAATGATTTCACATTTTTTTTTTTTTATAGCTTTCTGCTCTACTTGTTTCATTTGTCAACTGAAGGGTTCTTGTGTGCAAGGGTATGTGCACTGATTTTTGTGTATTAATTAACAGTTGTAAATGAGGTTAGTGTAATGGGTGTCATCCAGGATTTTGTTTATTTTTTGGAGGGATTGTTGGAGCTCATAAAACATGTATATGACATCTAAGTTTGCAAAATGTCTGAGATATTAAAGATTCTTTTTAGAGTGTATTTTTTGTTATTTTCTTTGATGGATTTATATGGAAAACTTCAAATTGAAATAATGATGTTTTGGTAAGTTTGCTATATTCCTGATCCAAAGTGAAATAATCTCGTGGAAGGCATAGGTTAGATATCGTCGGATTCAGACCAAAAATCGTCCACCCAAAGATAACCGATGAACAAAGATTATCACCCACATTCATTAGCTTCGACTACAATTAGGGTGGGTGGGTTGGTCTAGCTGTTCTGTGTACCTCAACGCAGTTTGCGGCAAATATTCTCATTCCTTCCTCTCCTGGCATCTCAGTCAACCACCTTTTCATGCTTTTGGTCACTTTCCCCGCCATTGATAAAATTCTCCATACCAACATTCAGTATTTCACATGGAATCATCATCAATTTATGGTCTTAGTGGTGCTTATGGAAATTACATCAGTAGCTTCCTAAATTACAACCGTTTTGAGGGATTTGAGCCTAAGCTTCAACATAGCTGGAAAATGTTTGAGTTTTAAGGTGAATATGCTGGGAAGAATTAAAAGACTTTTAGCAATGGATATATGTTTCAACATTTTACAGTAGTTCACATTGATGCCGGTGGAGCAGCATGCATCAAACACTGCTATTGTGTTACAAATATAAACCTGGTTATAATTGTGAACAACAAGTGGTGTGTTTCTTTGTTTGAGACATCCTTTGAAAGAAAAGAGGATTCTGTGACTGTGACAGTGCAAGATTTCTCCAACAGTCTCATCTCACCTTCAGCTTTCAACAACACCAGTGACGAAATTTTATACTCCTCTGAGAGTACCACAGACCTTAACCATTATTGTGTCAGTCTCGGGGACAAACGACAACATTAAGCTACAGAGTAGAAATGGTACTGGATCTCTCTACTGATGACACTGAATAGGTTCAGGCTTGTTTTTATCACAACTTTGAGAGCAAGGTTATCGTAGGTGGGTAGGGAAATCATGTGCATATCTGACTTAAGAGAGTTTCTTTTTCCATCCTCTACACCTAGTTTGAATTTTGAGATCCAAAATGATGTAGAATGTTCGAGGGTGTTCTTAACGTACTTTTACACTATTCGAATTTTATAATCCGAAAGGTTGTAGTTCGCGCAAAAAGCTAGTAAGATGGGAAAATAAATTTTCCAGACTTAATAGTCCAAGAGGCCAATGAAGTAGGGCACAAGATACAAACAAACACGCAACTCTAAGGTGATTGCTCTATAGGTCTGTCAGATTATTGCTCAACCTCTTAAATAAGCTGGTCGGGAGCTATGCTCCATTTCAAAAAACAATGATCAGGTCATAACCGATAGATTTTGTGCAATCATAAGTTAGGATTCGACAAATCCAATGGATTTTAAGCAAAATGAGGAGCCTATAAAGCAATTACCCAACTCTAATGGCAACTTTCAATTTTTTTCCTTTAACTCTTATTTTTTGAAATGCCTTTAAATTCCCTAGATTTTGAAACTTTCATTGCCGTTGGACCCTTTTCCCTTTAGTTTGTTTATATTATTATTCTCGTGACACAGGTTGGAATCATCTTCATTTAATAGACACTTTCATTTGAAGAGAGAAGAGTGATAGACACATAATATCATTTTAAAAATATTATTATATTCATTGTGTTTACCGCTCTTCAAATGAAAGTGTCAATTAAATGGAGATGATTTCAACCCTCACATACATGGCACAGGATGCACACACTTTTGGAACCAACTCTTCACCTAAACATTTAAGTATTGGTAAATGGATGGAGTAGAGAAGAATTTCAATAATAATGTTTATCTTTTAATCCCTCTCCTCTTCAGGAGACTGTTCCCTGCTCGGAAGGGACCATGATTTGGTCACCATCCTTTCATATCAACAACCACTTTAGCTATTTGTATTCGAAGATACTTTCTACGAACAAATTTATGGTTCTCAAAAATTGAAAATCGGCACTTAAACCACCCATATTGTAAATACAACACCAAATATCTTGAGTGTCAAATTTCCAAAACAAAGCATCATTATAAAGTGCAGATCAGATATAGATCATGTTTAACACTTCTATCTATTCTTCTCATCAGCAAAAAATTCAAGGAAAAACAGTGCAACCAGGAAAATGATTCAAATAGATACATCTGTATCATACAAAATAGAGTATGAAGCAAACATAACCATCGAAATGGAAATGTTGAATAATCACAAGCAGAGCACATATCATTGTAACCAACCAACAGAGATATCAAAAGGAGCCAAACATATGTTTTGGAGAACTAATCGGCATAGGTTTTCTTTTATACTTGATGATGTGGTATAAGGTTGGATGTGTGTATTACAATAACTGCATACTGCAGGGCCAAGATTGTAAATCAGATGTTGGAAGTTTACCATCCAATCACCATCTAACAATCATGATTTACAGACTGTAGTAACTGTAACATTTTGTGACAGCAGGCAATCTGGATCTGTCAAAATCACATGTTTATTTGGAAAGTAGAAATAGGACTATTAAATACTGTTCTTCTCCATTAAATACTTCTCAAATTTGTTTTCCTAAACCAATACCCCAATGTACTCGCCCACAAATATGCAACTAATATTAAATCATAATAATAGGAAAAAGGATGAAAGAATTCTTTTTTCACATTTTGGTTCCTTTCTTGCTAAAGCTAACTAGGCAGCATTGCCCTCAAGGCCCAATTTTGATGTTAGCCAAGCACAAACATCGTCCGTTTCTTCTGGAATTGTGTAGTGGCCAAGCCTATAATGTGTAAGAACCAAACCAAAAATTAATATGAAGCAAGGGGTAATGATTCTATAAAAACTAGAACAAAATTTTTATAATAATTTTTTGGCTATTACCCGTTATAAGCTTTGAAAGTTACATCTTGAAATCCATTAGAAGTCAAGCACTTCGATGATTTCTCACCAAACTTGTACGGAACCACATCATCACCTGAAATAATATATCTGTAAATGTTATTCCACCATTTACGTTAAATCACCTATGTTTCATGGGAGCAAAAATCAAGACTAATCCCTATCAATATAACAGTTGATAGAATGGAATTGAGGCTTATGCATTCATAAGTATGCAAAAAAAGTTCTACAAACAAGATAAACAAAAATATTATTTGAACATCAATTTCGGACAAAAATTGACATTTAAAATGGTTAACGCAATTCATAGACGTGGTTAATGAAGTATTAGATTTGATTAATACATATATCAGTTGTAGCAACTTATTAACTGTCTACTGAACTTTATTGGCCACAAGCTAAACTTATTAACCGTCTACTGAACTTTATTGGCCACAAGCTAAACGTGATTAATTTTGATTTTCAAGTGTTCAACTCCACATGTAGTTGGAACACTTGAAGTTTTGATTAATAATGTTCAGATTTGTGCTTAATTGAGCCTAGTTAATGGTTAATGAGTTATCCAATCTTGATATCTCATTAACCACATATGTGAACAGCATTAACCTTTGCAGTTAATGTTTATTTATTTATTTTGAAGAAGCCAAATTAGCCCCAGGCCAACACAACTCAGTTAATAGTTAACAAATTATCCAATTTTGAAATGGTGATTAATAATGTTCAAATTCGTGTTTAATTAAGTTCAGTTTAATTAAAATATATTTTTTTAATTTCATCGATTTTACCTTTTCCATGACACATCAAAATGGGAAAGGACTGAGCACGCCTCGTGGCTTCATCTACCCCTTGTAACTTGTTACTCAAGGTCCTAGACAACAATAGAAATATAAATATTTCATTGTACAAAAAGTGATTTTTTTCACAACATGATGTGTTGGAGTAGAATAAAGACATACTTTGAACATGGAAGCCAGCCACTTAAACCAACAGCTGCACTTATGTTGGCTGGATAAGCATTGCCATTCCCATACTTTCCGGCAGTAAAGCAGGACGCAGAGTAAAGGGCAGTAGCAGCTCCCATGCTAAACCCTCCAACACCAAGCTTAACTGCCACACAGATCAGAATTGAAATTAATATAACATCAAATAAATAAAATAACCTGCGATTGAAAAAAAACTATACATTATACAACCAATAGAAATATAAATAGCATGAAAATCATACAGAATAAAAAAAAATATTCATTGCCTTCCAACATCTGAAATTGAGGATTTACCTATGATGCGTAGGTACGGGTACGGTACCCGATACTGGTATGGGTACGAAATACGGAAAATTTTAAAAATTGAACGTACGGGTATGGGTACTACCGTTGTTGTAAAAACATATGTTTAGGAAAAAATCCTAAATTATAATAGTATAAAACTATTCATATTTTAACCACGTGTTTAACCACGCGTCTATCGTCATGCTTCAAAGATTTGTTTATCTTGTCCACTATTTTAATTATAAGCAAAAGGGAGAAAAGTCAAAAAATTTCTGCTGTTTTTTCACTGCCTGCACGTGTAGGGATCGGTACATATGGTAGGAGTACTATGCCCGTACACGGTACGGGTACAATACCCGGTACGGGTACAGTACCTGGTACGGGTACTTCACCATTTTAGGAGTGCCCATGCTTAAGAGGGATTCACACTTTCATCCGAAGCATAAGTATAGCAAAAATTTGAGAAATTTAGCATGCATAAGTATAGCAAAATTTTGAGAAATTTAGCATAAAAACAAAAGTTAATCCTTAGACTAATACAAAAAGAACATTCATACACATTTACATACATAACAAAAAGGTTAGACAGGTATCCGTGGTAAATACTAGAGATAAGTTATTTGGGCAATTTTCACTTTTATGCAGATTCAAAATTGCATTATACTGACCCAATGAGCATAGCTCAGTTAGTAGGGATATCACATTATATATGCAAGGGCCCGGGTTCGAACCCCAGATTCCCTGCTTATTAAGGTGAATTTATAGCCATTAGGCTACTTGACCAAAAAAAATAAAAAAAACTGCATTATACAAAAAGAACATTCATACACATTTACATACATAACAAAAAGGTTAGACAGGTATCCGTGGTAAATACCCGAGATAAGTTATTTGGGCAATTTTCACTTTTATGCAGATTCAAAATTGCATTATACTGACCCAGTGAGCATAGCTCAGTTAGTAGGGATATCACATTATATATGCAAGGGCCCGGGTTCGAACCCTAGATTCCCTGCTTATTAAGGTGAATTTATAGCCATTAGGCTACTTGACCAAAAAAAATAAAAAAAACTGCATTATACTGAGAAGAAATATCCATGTTGACCAACATTGAAACATCAACATGGGTCACACAAGGTAGAAGTTTACACTTGATTACACTTGGTATGTAAGTTGATCATGTGTCACGATAACCAACGTAATTTTCTGTGTTTGTTTACAATCATTAAAATATGTTTTACGATAACCGAGCATCAATATAAGAAAAATGCTAGGAGGACACTCTATCTAACACTCACTCTCCAATTGGGTGAAACTCATGTGGGTCTCACCACTTTATTTGGGACCCATTTCCAAAGTGTGGTACCCACATGGATTTCACCCAATAAGAGAGTGAGTGTTAGAGAGTGTTCATAGCACTCCACAAATACGAATTACGTCAGAAGCATTAATAGATAAAAATTCATGTAAGAAACCTACTGTCTGTGGGTTCTGTAGACAACAAATTGGCAACATGTGCAGCTGAAGCATCCAAACCTTCTAGATCATCAGGAGCTTCTTCAGAAAGCTCTGCCACATCAAACCCTAAAAGACATAAAGTCGCAGTTAAGAAATTTATCAAGACCAATTTAAGGTTATTTTAAGATTTAAACTCGAATCACCTCTTTCGTTGAATGCATTTTGATACTCCAAGCATTACTAAATATGGAAATTATTCAAAATTGTACTAATCAACATGACACAGTAATTGTGCATATTCTGTATCGCACCTCATACGCCTAATTTATTATATGAAAACATTTAACACTAAAAGTTGAAGGCAATAATCAGAGGATAGCCTACAAAACAATCACACGTACAAGCAGTAGATGGAAAGCCGCCAAATAAAGACATTGGTCGAGTTGGAGCAGTTGGACATATCCATTTAATCTGCATCACACAAATCAACGGTATAAGTTTTTTTATTAGTATAGAAACGATCTTATTGATTCTAAAGATAAATAAGTTGGCATTAATCATGTATGTCTTCCTCCAACAATCAAAGTCGTGTCCTTACATTTGGAAGAGGAATGGTCTCTAATAGCTGCGACCAACTGCAAAAAAAGAGAGTTAAATCAGGGTTCTGACTTCTGACTTATAACCATCCTAAACATCAAATTGGCATTCCTGTTATCCATTTGAATTTTTACGTATCTCTATTTATGGATTGTTGCATTTGATTAGAAACAGCAGGAGAAGCATCAAGTGGAACATTTCACTGTTTTCAAATATATGTCATGTGCAGCTCACATGATGTTTTGAATGTTATAATTAGGGAAAAGGCATAAAAAACATAAACTTCCTTTTAAGCAATAGCCACTATAGCCGATATGCAAAAAGAAACCGCTATTGCAGTGTTTAGCGGAGCATGATAGCGTATCAACTTTGGGAATCAAACTGGTTCTAGGGAACCGGTTGCATTGCAACTATCATGGAGCAATTTGCCTCATATCACCTTTTAAGGAAAAGGTGATGCTTTTGTGAGGGAGTATTGTTAGACCTCTTATTAGTATCGTCTTTATGAGATTAGGCTGCAGTTACTGTGTATTAGGAAGCAGTTATATACTAGGTTGCAGTTATGTACTGGCAACCCCACCATGTGAGCTTCATTTATCTCCATCAACATTGGCTCTACCTCAAACTTAGGGCAGGTAAGACTATTTGATATGAGTTAACGAGAAATAGTAATGGGTCCCTGTGAGCTTAGCTTAGTTGGTAGGGACGTTGCATAATATATGCAGGGGCCGGAGTTTGAACCCCGGACACCCCACTTATTTACCTTAAAAAGGTGAATTTCTAGCCATTAGGCTATTTGACCAAAAAAAAGAGAAAATAGTGATGGTACTATTGATTTAAAAGCTAAGTGCAATATAACAAAAGGAAGCCCCTGTAATCCCATAGCTAAGCTCCCCAAAGTAAAGATAACTGTGTCTGCTCAAACCTCTAAGGTCCTAACCAAAAATTGCAGAACTATTTCATTTTTACATGCCCTCTCTTTATAACTAAGTTGCTTTCTCCGAACTAACTGCCATATTATCAATTTCTCTCTAACTTCCCTAGTTAGCATAATTATTTGGGCTTAGTCCCAAAGTCAGTGTCCTATCACATGTCCGAAAGTTCATCACAAGTGGACAACAGGAAAATAAGATAGAGAAACATAACACCAGCAGCTTGAGGAAAAGGCCAGCTCCTCCTCGAAACCTGATTAACCTAATGTAAACCAGACAGAACTCATCTCATACCTCACCTAGCATGTATCATGCATCCTCTCCCACACTCTCACCTGGTCACTTGTCATTTTTCTTTATAATTCAACTCGCTCTTCAAACCAAATCCTCTCATGCAAACTTTTTTCTTCATTGATAAACGCAGGTCTCTATCTTACAGCCCATAATCCTTCTCTTGCCCTCTTTTCCCTATCCTAAGAAACACTTGTAAAATGGGAATACCAAAGCATATACTGAACGCTCATATGATAAAGAAACGAGAACACAAGATGTTCTATTGCATGGATAACTAACAAATGTATTATCGAAGACCCAACAAAACACAAATTCTTCTTGTAAAAAGGAAGGGTTTAACATAAGATAAATCAGACAGATATGTAAGCTTGTTTGGTTTCTGTCTTGAAATTGACTCTTCCACAAGGGGCTTTATCACAACAATACAGATAAAGGGCAACCCGGTGCACTAAAGCTCCCGCATACGCAGGGTCCGGGAAGGGGTCCCACCATTTGGTGTATTGTACGCGGTCTTACCCTGTTTTTACACAAGACGCTGTTTCCAGGACTTGAAACCATGACCTTTCAGTCACATGACAACAACTTTACCAGTTGCGCCAACGTTACCCCTCTATCACAACAATACAGATGAATCAAATTAATACATTTATAAGCAATGATTCAAAAGGGGCTTTATCACAACAAAACGAGTAACAGGTTCTTTCACTGGTACGTTATGAGGTGGAGAAAATGTAAAATAGTAAAAATTAAAGCCTAAAAATAATTTGTTCATTTCATAACTACCTATGTGAATAACCAATTATTATAAATTAAAGCCTGAAAACTAATAGAAGAATTTTCAGTCATAGAAATTTGGAAAAAACAAAATAGGTAATGTCATATCACCTGGAGCCATTATCACCGAGGCCGTGCAACCAAACTATAGTTGCTTGGTGTTTACCTTTAGGCCTGACTACATAGGTTCTCCCAAATTCATAAGCTGTTGCAGCAGATCTACCACCTGAAGAAAAAAAACAGTCATCCACCGTAAGAGATCCCAAATAATAACACGAGAACTGCGAAGTTACACCCGAAAATTACAGGCATAATCAAAATGATGATTGCTGAGAAAAACTTACCAACTGATGATGCAGCAAAGCTCATTTTAGCCTCTAAACAATACACCTATTGAGCAGTCTTCAAGCTGCAATTAACAAACATTGACAATTAGTATTAGTCAATATCTATTTTCAATAGTGGGTCAAACCATCACACGTCGGTGGTAAGAGCTTAACTTTATAACCTCAATTGGATATAATTCAAATCCTATGAAACATGGACACGGACACGACACTAATAATAATATGAGAAAATGACATAATTCAATATAATCATAGGTATCAGTGCCAGACACTTTCCGTCAATGGAAAGCACCTAATATGAGGAGTGTCTGTCCTTCATAGTTCAAATTTCATCTATAAAGTTCTAAAATAGTCATTGGTGTCACCAACATTAATAATAATTTTATAGAAAGAAAGAAAAAAAGAAAGTGTCCATACATTTAGGTATTAGCCTCATTGTAAACAGAACAAGTTGAAACTTGAGGCAATGAAAAGAATCAAGAAAAGAAAATAAAATATAACATGGTATAAATCTCAATAATGAATCCACAATTTAGAAATCAATAACCCCAATTCATAATTGAAAATGAAAAGGAAAGAGAAAAAATCATGAGATTGTAAGGATTGATGGTACGGAAAAGAGGATATAGGATTTCAGTTTCGAGTTTCTACCTTAATGGCCGGCAGTGTTGAGACTCCGAAGTTCCGCGATGTCTTCTTAACTCTCTTACTCGTTTTTCTTAAACATTGGTATAATTATATAGAAAATAATTATTTCATCCGTTTTAAAATACAACGTGGTATTTTAATAATGTGTATTATTTAGCTAATTTAATTTGATTATATTTTTTAACTAATTTTATAAATGCAAATATTATAATATAAAATGTTGTTTGATTTGTCTCAACGAGTATTTTCAAAATATTAAATTTTACTAATTTTTAATTATAGATAATTAAATATATTAATGATCAAAATTGTGTTTTGACATATATGAAGTAGTTGGCGGTAACATGTATCTTGGAACAGGAGAGAATATTGTAATATTTTCTTTTGAAAGACTAAAATAAAATATATTATGAAATCAAACAAGTGTACGCACAGGTTGTACCAAAGAGGACTTAACAAAAGTTATAATGTAACATTATAATGAAATACCGATAACAAGACAAAACGAAAGCAAGGAATATAGTTAAGCCTTCAATAATGGTAATCAAAATCAAATGTAACATATTCCGATTTCAACCACCAAAAGGACTGAACCTTAACTTTTTCACTTAAAGATTGCAAGTGTTCCTCTTATGTTGAAAGATGCTCATATTTCTCTCTTTCCCAATTACTCATACAACCAAAAGCCAAATAATATTAAAAGTCAAGCGAACATGTTTCGAATAACCATGTAACCCTTCAGAAATAACATGATAATCCAATAAATTACCCAGAGCCACCATTGGGAAATCTAACTAGTTTGATAACGATCAAATTTTGTCATAAAATCACATCTAACAAATAAATGGTCCATATTTTCATTCATACCACAACCTCTTGGACAATTTTGTTCATTGATGGAAAGAACTCGTCGCCTCACCAAATTGTCCTTAGTAGAAACACAGTTGAGAAGCAAGCGTCAAACAAAAAGATTTATTTTTAATTAAACTGTTTTTAACCACAAAGCATAATTGTTATCCGGATAGTTGTTGATTAAATACATTATATTCGCTAGTGTTACACCTCGATTTCATGTTTATTTAGTTTAATGAAATTTTAAGCACTTTCTAATATTTATTATTGGTGATGGAGCGCTTTACTTGAAGTAATATGCCATTGGTGTGAAATTGTGGAGTTTTACTAATAATTATTAGGATTATATTTGATTAAAATAATAGGAAGATGCATAATATAAGAGATATTAAGGTCGGCATGTGAAAAATATAATAATAAAATAATTGGTGGGGTAAATAGTGAATGTTGATTGTAACGCCCATTTTGATTATTTAATTATTTGATTTATTTGAGAAGTTGTTATATATTTATTAATATATTATGCGATGTTAAGTAAAGATTTAATATGATTTTATGTGACGTGGTGACTTATTTTATTGTTAAATAAAATAAGATTTGAAAATAAAATAAAATATTTAGTTGTGGGTTAGTTTTGGATTTTAGAGAATTATGTGGGAGAAAGAGTAAATAAGATAAGATTTGTTGGGAGTATATAAAGGGAAAATTAGGTCAAGAGAGTCAGTACGCGTTGTCAGAGTTTTGGAAAAGAGAGAAAACGGTCGCGTGAAAGGAGAAGAGAAAGAGGGCTGCGATTTCTGCTTTTGATCAGGTAAGGGTGAGCCTAGCATTTGATTATATTATTCTGTAACCCATCTAATCAAGATTAAACAATCATAGGGCTGTTTTGAGAGAATTGAAATTAGGTTAAAAAGTGAGAATAATGATGAAGTATGCCATAAAGCTGTAGAATTGATGTTTAGATTGAGCACAGAACGTAGATTAGCCATTATGATGATGATTCTGAGAGTTTAGATGTTTAAGATGATGAATTTGGGACTTTTTGGGTGATTTTTCGTAGAACCCGTAGCAGTCTGTTCATCGCTCGCCTGAGGCGAGCTATGCAACTCGCCGTGGCGAGTAGACCTAGTTTACTCGCGAGGCGAGCAACTCAGCTCGCCATAGCGAGCATTACCCTAGAGCTCGCGAGGCGAGCAATCCAACTCGCCATAGCGAGCAAGGCCTAAGTTACTCGCGAGGCGAGCTTTCCCACTCGCCATAGCGAGTTCTGTCAGAACCCAGAACTGTGTACTGTTTGCGAACTGTTTCGCATAGAACCTTGAGAGATGACCTTTGGGTAGTTTCTGGGACTTTTAATAATGTTTATTATAAACTGTAACGATGAATACATGATGACTGAGATGATTTTGATGCTTTTCATGCCGCTTATGTGTGTTATATGAACTATTAAAGTTGTAAATGTTTGACTTACTTAAGATGCTTGCTTTATGGATATTATTTGAATGATGTGATTACTGCCATGTTGCTGTTTACCTTTGTATAGTTGCTGCATGTGTCAGTCCTTGTTGTTTAAGATGTTTTGCGACGTTTAAGATGTTAACTTGTTTAAGTTAAGTGTTGAGTCTCATGCATACTCATTCTATGATGGGGGCTCATGCCCTGGAGTTTTTACTCACCAGCGACGAGGGCTTATGCCCTGGAGCTTTGCTCACCAGCGACGAAGGCTTATGCCTTGGAGTATATTTATGCTCATAGCGACGAGGGCTCATGCCCTGGATTGGTACCACATGCATATAAGACGTAGGGTTGCATAGTCAATTAATGATGTCGAGTCGAGTCGTTTAAGATGTTTACTAAGATGTTTATGATGATGATTATGATAATGCTAATTGATGTGTTGTTTATGATGATGTTCTAAATGCTAGATGTTTATCTGTGATGAGTTGAATTATGTTGGTTGTTTGAATTGTGATTATTTGATTACATGTTTAATATAATTATTTGTGAATCTCACCCCTTCTGCTGGAATTGCCGCCTCGTGGGCAAGTGTAGGTAACCAAGATTAGGTGCAGACGTGTGAGGATTTCTGCAGTCGAGTCTAGGTGCTCTGATACGTAACGGGATAGGGGATCTTCTTTATTTTCTCTGTTCCTTGCGTATTATGTTATGATATGATTATGTTCTTTTGAGGATTTTATTAAGACGTTGTTGAGGCCTGTGTGCCAAAGATTTTGAGATGTTTTCTTTATGATTATTCTGCTGCGACGATGATTAATAATTTATGAAGATTTAATGTTTATTTAATCATTAACATAAGATGTTTTAAGATATGTGATGCCCTGTTTATGTGCTTACTCTGATGCATGATATTCTTTTTAAAGAAATTTTTATGTTGGGAAAACGGGGTGTTACAATTGGTATCAGAGCAGGTCGGTCCGTCCGGCCAAGTAGAGAGTCGAGTGACGTTGTCTTAGAGTTAGAATAGTATTATTGTATTATTCTAACTTACGTTTGTTTTGCATAGGATTAAGATGGCTGGAAGAAATGACGCTGCAATTGCTGCTGCCTTGGAAGCTGTTGCTCAAGCTGTGGGACAGCAGCCTAATGCTAATGCTGGTGCTGGTGCAGAGGTCCGTATGCTGGAGACCTTATTGAGAAACCATCCTCCTACTTTCAAGGGGAGATATGATCCGGATGGAGCTCAGTCTTGGCTCAAAGAGATTGAGAGAGTATTCAGAGTTATGCAGTGCACGGAGGTGCAGAAGGTGCGTTTCGGTACGCACATGCTGGCTGAGGAGGCAGACGATTGGTGGATTAGTCTCCTACCTACCTTGGAGCAGGACGGTGCTGAGGTGACCTGGGCAGTTTTTAAGAGAGAGTTCCTCAACAGATATTTTCCTGAGGATGTGCGGGGCAAGAAAGAGATTGAGTTCCTGGAGCTAAAGCAAGGGAACATGTCTGTAACTGAGTATGCTGCAAAATTTGTGGAGCTGGCCAAGTTTTATCCACACTACTCTGCTGAGACCGCCGAATTTTCTAAGTGTATTAAGTTTGAGAACGGATTGAGAGCTGATATCAAGAGGGCTATAGGGTATCAGAAGATTAGAAACTTTTCTGAGTTAGTGAGCAGCTGCAGGATTTACGAGGAGGACACTAAGGCTCTTCGATTGATCTTGTTCTTGGAACGAAGCCTGTGTCTATGACGCCGTATCGTATGTCAGCTTCTGAATTGGCGGAGCTGAAGAAACAGTTAGAGGATTTGCTTGATAAGAAGTTCGTGAGACCAAGTGTTTCACCGTGGGGAGCTCCAGTGTTGTTAGTCAAGAAGAAAGATGGAAGTATGAGGTTGTGCATCGACTATCGTCAGTTGAATAAAGTAACCATAAAGAATAGGTATCCACTTCCGAGAATTGACGACTTGATGGATCAGTTGGTGGGTGCTTATGTATTTAGCAAGATAGATTTGAGATCGGGCTATCACTAGATTAAAGTGAAAGATGAGGATATGCAGAAGACGGCGTTCAGAACGCGATATGGACATTATGAGTATACGGTGATGCCTTTCGGTGTTACTAACGCACCTGGCGTATTTATGGAGTATATGAATAGAATCTTCCATGCTTACTTGGATCGTTTTGTTGTGGTGTTCATTGATGATATTCTGGTTTATTCTAAGACTGAAGAAGAGCATGCTGAGCATTTGAAGATCGTCTTGCAAGTGTTGAAAGAGAAGAAGCTTTTTGCTAAGTTGTCTAAGTGTGAGTTCTGGTTGAAGGAAGTAAGTTTTCTTGGTCATGTTATTTCTGGCGATGGCATTGCGGTTGATCTGTCTAAAGTTGAAGCGGTTTCGCAATGGGAGACTCCGAAGTCGGTTACTGAAATTAGAAGCTTTTTGGGTCTAGCTGGTTATTATCGAAGATTTATAGAAGGATTTTCTAAGTTGGCTCTTCCGTTAACGCAGTTGACGTGTAAAGGTAAATCTTTTGTGTGGGATGTGCATTGTGAGAACAGTTTTAATGAATTGAAGAAGCGCTTGACGACGGCTCCAGTTTTGATTTTGCCGAAGTCTGATGAACCTTTTGTGGTATATTGTGATGCGTCCAAGTTGGGTTTAGGTGGTGTACTTATGCAAGATGGTAAAGTGGTAGCTTATGCTTCAAGGCAATTGAGAATTCATGAGAAGAATTATCCGACGCATGACTTAGAGTTGGCGGCTGTGGTCTTTGTATTGAAAATATGGAGACATTACTTGTATGGTTCGAGGTTTGAGGTGTTTAGTGATCACAAGAGTTTGAAGTACTTATTTGACCAGAAGGAATTGAATATGAGGCAGCGAAGGTGGCTTGAATTGTTAAAGGATTACGATTTTGGTTTGAATTATCATCCGGGCAAAGCTAATGTGGTTGCGGATGCTTTGAGTAGGAAGACTTTGCATATGTCTGCCATGATGGTGAAGGAATTCGAGTTGTTGGAACAGTTTAGAGATTTGAGTTTGGTTTGTGAAAGAACGCCTCAGAGTGTAAAGCTAGGAATGTTGAAGATTGATAATGAGTTCTTGAAAAGTATCAGAGAGGCGCAGAAAGAAGATGTTAAGTTTGTGGACTTGTTGGTTGCTAGTAATCAGACGGAGGATAGTGACTTTAAAGTGGATGATCAAGGAGTGTTGAGATTCCGAGGTAGGATTTGCATTCCTGATAATGAGGAAATGAAGAAGATGATCCTTGAAGAGAGCCATAGAAGTAGCTTGAGTATTCATCCGGGAGCTACGAAGATGTATCATGATTTAAAGAAACTGTTTTGGTGGTCTGGTTTGAAGCGTGACGTGGCACAGTTCGTGTATTCTTGTTTGGTTTGTCAGAAATCGAAGGTTGAGCATCAGAAACCTGCGGGTATGATGGTGCCTTTAGATGTGCCAGAGTGGAAATGGGATAGTATATCCATGGATTTTGTGACGAGCTTGCCGAATACTCCTAAAGGGAATGACGCTATTTGGGTGATTGTTGATAGATTGACGAAGTCGGCTCATTTTCTACCGATTAATATTACTTTTCCTGTTGCTCAGTTGGCAGAGATTTATGTCAAGGAGATCGTGAGGTTGCATGGTGTTCCTTCGAGCATCGTATCAGATAGAGACCCGAGGTTTACTTCTAGGTTTTGGAAGAGTTTGCAAGAGGCGTTGGGTTCTCAGTTGAGGTTGAGTTCGGCTTATCATCCGCAAACAGATGGTCAGTCGGAAAGGACGATTCAGTCGTTGGAAGATTTGTTGAGAGTGTGTGTACTTGAGCAGGGAGGGACTTGGGATAGTCATCTTCCATTGATAGAGTTCACGTACAACAACAGTTACCATTCGAGTATTGGGATGGCACCCTTTGAGGCTTTGTATGGTCGCAGATGTAGAACTCCGTTGTGTTGGTTTGAGTCAGGCAAGAATGTGATGTTAGGACCGGAGATTGTTCAACAGACTACTGAGAAAGTAAGAATGATCCAAGAGAAGATGAAAGCGTCGCAGAGTCGACAAAAGAGTTACCATGATAAGCGAAGGAAGGACCTTGAGTTCCAAGAGGGAGATCATGTATTCCTGAGAGTGACTCCTATGACCGGTGTTGGTTGTGCATTGAAGTCAAAGAAGTTAACCCCGAAGTTTATTGGTCCATATCAGATATCAGAGAGGATTGGGGCGGTGGCCTATCGTATTGGATTGCCACCACATTTATCGAATTTGCACGATGTGTTCCATGTGTCGCAACTAAGGAAGTATGTTCCGGATCCGTCTCATGTGATCCAGAGTGATGATGTGCAAGTTAGGGACAACCTTACGGTTGAGACCTTACCAGTGAGGATTGATGATAGAAAGACGAAGACGTTGAGGGGCAAGGAGATACCTCTCGTTAGAGTCGTTTGGTCGGGAGCGACCGGCGAAAGCTTGACGTGGGAATTAGAGAGTAAGATGCTAGAGTCGTACCCTGAGTTGTTTGCTTGAGGTAATTTTCGAGGACGAAAATCTTTTAAGTTGGGGAGAGTTGTAACGCCCATTTTGATTATTTAATTATTTGATTTATTTGAGAAGTTGTTATATATTTATTAATATATTATGCGATGTTAAGTAAAGATTTAATATGATTTTATGTGACGTGGTGACTTATTTTATTGTTAAATAAAATAAGATTTGAAAATAAAATAAAATATTTAGTTGTGGGTTAGTTTTGGATTTTAGAGAATTATGTGGGAGAAAGAGTAAATAAGATAAGATTTGTTGGGAGTATATAAAGGGAAAATTAGGTCAAGAGAGTCAGTACGCGTTGTCAGAGTTTTGGAAAAGAGAGAAAACGGTCGCGTGAAAGGAGAAGAGAAAGAGGGCTGCGATTTCTGCTTTTGATCAGGTAAGGGTGAGCCTAGCATTTGATTATATTATTCTGTAACCCATCTAATCAAGATTAAACAATCATAGGGCTGTTTTGAGAGAATTGAAATTAGGTTAAAAAGTGAGAATAATGATGAAGTAGGCCATAAAGCTGTAGAATTGATGTTTAGATTGAGCACAGAACGTAGATTAGCCATTATGATGATGATTCTGAGAGTTTAGATGTTTAAGATGATGAATTTGGGACTTTTTGGGTGATTTTTCGTAGAACCCGTAGCAGTCTGTTCATCGCTCGCCTGAGGCGAGCTATGCAACTCGCCGTGGCGAGTAGACCTAGTTTACTCGCGAGGCGAGCAACTCAGCTCGCCATAGCGAGCATTACCCTAGAGCTCGCGAGGCGAGCAATCCAACTCGCCATAGCGAGCAAGGCCTAAGTTACTCGCGAGGCGAGCTTTCCCACTCGCCATAGCGAGTTCTGTCAGAACCCAGAACTGTGTACTGTTTGCGAACTGTTTCGCATAGAACCTTGAGAGATGACCTTTGGGTAGTTTCTGGGACTTTTAATAATGTTTATTATAAACTGTAACGATGAATACATGATGACTGAGATGATTTTGATGCTTTTCATGCCGCTTATGTGTGTTATATGAACTATTAAAGTTGTAAATGTTTGACTTACTTAAGATGCTTGCTTTATGGATATTATTTGAATGATGTGATTACTGCCATGTTGCTGTTTACCTTTGTATAGTTGCTGCATGTGTCAGTCCTTGTTGTTTAAGATGTTTTGCGACGTTTAAGATGTTAACTTGTTTAAGTTAAGTGTTGAGTCTCATGCATACTCATTCTATGATGGGGGCTCATGCCCTGGAGTTTTTACTCACCAGCGACGAGGGCTTATGCCCTGGAGCTTTGCTCACCAGCGACGAAGGCTTATGCCTTGGAGTATATTTATGCTCATAGCGACGAGGGCTCATGCCCTGGATTGGTACCACATGCATATAAGACGTAGGGTTGCATAGTCAATTAATGATGTCGAGTCGAGTCGTTTAAGATGTTTACTAAGATGTTTATGATGATGATTATGATAATGCTAATTGATGTGTTGTTTATGATGATGTTCTAAATGCTAGATGTTTATCTGTGATGAGTTGAATTATGTTGGTTGTTTGAATTGTGATTATTTGATTACATGTTTAATATAATTATTTGTGAATCTCACCCCTTCTGCTGGAATTGCCGCCTCGTGGGCAAGTGCAGGTAACCAAGATTAGGTGCAGACGTGTGAGGATTTCTGCAGTCGAGTCTAGGTGCTCTGATACGTAACGGGATAGGGGATCTTCTTTATTTTCTCTGTTCCTTGCGTATTATGTTATGATATGATTATGTTCTTTTGAGGATTTTATTAAGACGTTGTTGAGGCCTGTGTGCCAAAGATTTTGAGATGTTTTCTTTATGATTATTCCGCTGCGACGATGATTAATAATTTATGAAGATTTAATGTTTATTTAATCATTAACATAAGATGTTTTAAGATATGTGATGCCCTGTTTATGTGCTTACTCTGATGCATGATATTCTTTTTAAAGAAATTTTTATGTTGGGAAAACGGGGTGTTACATTGATAAATAAGGGGAGAAAAATAGTAACAATAAGAGATAACCCTAGTTCCTTAGTATAAAAAGAAAAATATGAAGACGAAGGAAAAAAAAAACACAATACGTGAAACGTAGGAGAAAATAGGAGATGAAGAGGGAAGATCACCATCTAAGGAATCATGTAAAAAGCTGCAATCTTCTGTGAATTAGAGGTGAGGGGATAAACTATTCATCTTTGGGGGTAATTTGTAAAGTGGAAAAGAATGTTCTTAAACCCTCTCCATTGTTGTGTAATTATTATAAAGATTTGTTGAGTAAATTTGATTAGAATTGGTGTTTTGATGATGAAATTGGTGTTTATGAATCATAGGTGAAAATTGAATTGGTGTGATTATTGTTCATAGTTTTAATGATGAATTAATCCAATGAAAAGTTGTAGTAAATGAGTAATCTGTGTAAAATTGGTATGATAAGTACTGGAATAACCTTAGGATGATATTTATAGGCGATTTAGGTGTGTTTGGGGTTAAAATTGGAGCTTTGGGGAGCTCCAATGGTGGAAATTGCAGGAAAAACTACACTTCATTACAGTCTGCAGAAAATGCACAGTCGTACTTATTGAAACACACAATCGTGCTCTTTTGTCAACATTTGAAAATTATATTTTTTCCTCAATATTAGGTCCCGAAAATGAAAACTAAAGTCATGTAGTGAAGTAAATATGGGGAGGTGTAATGATGATCTTAGGGTTATCCTATTATCTATTGGTGAGTTTAATTGTTGTTATTACGTAGAGGAATTGATGAGTAAGTTGTTGTTGTAATGTAGAGGAATTGTTGAGTATGATGTTGATGTTATATATTAGTGTTATGGTGTTGTCATTGATGAAATAAGATATGGCGTTGTTATTGATGAAATAAAATATTGTTATTGCTTTGTTATTGATGAAATAAAATACTGTGTTGTAGTGTTGTTATTGGTGAGATAAATATTTTGTTATGATGTTGTTGGTGACATAAAACATTGTATTATGGTGTTGTCATGGTGAGATAAAACATTGTGTTATGGTGTTGTTGCCGGTGAGATAAACATTTGTTCAAACTATGTACCATTGATGATGAATTACTGCATATGTTGTTGGAACAAAATGTATTTTACATAAACCCTTAAGTTTTGATGATAACAAGGTATTAAAAATTGTCAATTGGATATGCTAATATTTGTTCAAGTGTGCAGGACCAAAGACAATATTTTTGTGTCTCGTTTAAAGTATAGGTTCTGGGAGAACAAATGAGAGCAATGGAATCAACAAGAAAGAAACTTGAAGCGTCTGAAGAAAAGAGGTTCTGAAGACAAGTGCTCCTGAAGTGATGACGTCATCAGAAGCACCTTATCAAAAGTGCACCTCATCAGAAGCACGTTTCACCAGAAGCTCAGTTCATCAGAAGCTGATAGAAGTGGAGCTTCAAAAGGCTGTTTAAAGGATTTAATCACGCCATATCATTGCAGAAGACCAAAAGGATGAAGCAACGACTAATTCTAAAGGATTTAAAGTCATTGGAAGCTTATTCGTTGAAGAGAGTTGAGAAAGGACAATTGTACGAATTGTACAACCTCTGTTGTAACACCCCGTTTCCCGAAACAACGTTTAATAAAGAATATATAATCAGAGTTCAACAAATACGGGCATGTCACACTACTTTTCAAAATTTGTTAAATAGAAAATAAAACTATTTAACTTCAACAACTTTAATCTCATAAATAATTGCAGCGGAAAAATTCTTTCAACATAATAAATCTTCTTCAACAAAATCTTGGCACAAAGGCCTCAACAATAAAATGATATCCAACATAATTAAGGTTCAACAACATTATTTAAAAATTCGATACATAAAGGAATGAAAGAATCAAGACAACGTTTCCCATCCCGTTACGTATCAGACCCCTAGGACACTTGAGCCGACATCCTACAAGTCTCCATTACCTGCACTTGCCCACAAGGCGGCAATTCCAACAGAAGGGGTGAGATTCACAAACAACAATAATATATATATATAATTCATCAATTTGAATTAAAACAACAACAGCTCAACAAATGGCATCTGTAGCACATTTTTATATCACATGACACCAACAATTGTAACAACATTCTACATCAATTCATAATTGGAATACAACAACATCATTGACTACAACACCAACAACTCAACCAACAACCTCTACGACTCCGACGACTCACCAACAACGACTCTGACAATGCACTGACGACAACAACTAATGCAATATGCATGTGGTACCATTTGAATGACAAAGCATTCCAGGGCATGAGCCCTCAACGATTGGATGGTTAAAGCATCTCAGGGCATGAGCCCTCAACAGTTGAACGATAAAGCGTTCCAGGGCATAAGCCCTCAACATTTGAATGATTAACATTCCAGGGCATGAGCCCCCAACGATGCATGAGTATGAAAGACTCGTGGTGTATATCAGCATACAACCCAACAACAACAACAACAGCAACGACATCTGTGATGGAAGACTCATGGTGTATATCAGCATACAACAACAACAACAACAACAACGACAACAACAACTGTGCCTAATATATTTATGACACACTCCCCAACTTAGACAACACGACTCAACGGCATCAACAACGGAAATCAATGACATAACATATATAATCATATTTATTTATATATACATGCGTTCACATAGCTTCACTTTCATTTATAATATTCGCTTCATAAACAAGGTTAAATAAATCAAGAAAACATTTTTCAAAAGGAAATCAAATTTGATTAAACAAGTCATAAGTTAAATACTCATAAAACACTTCAATTTAACCTCTCATACTTAAGTTTGAAGTTTGGGAACTAACCATAGGTTTTGGACTAACTTGGAATAAGTTATGCTAAGTTTTCTTAAAGTTTTCTGAAGACCTACTTGGACTATTTTTTATCATAACTCGAGATTTACAAAATATTTTCGAGTCAAACCAGTGCCATTAGAAAACTAACTCAATTATCTACAACTTTCATGTTTACACCTAAGACCAATTATGTACCAATCAATACCAGTTTTCATTTCAAATTCGGACAAAGTTGTGCTGAAATTCATAAAAATTCATTGTGACCTACAATCAGTAATTTGACCATAACTCAAGTTCTATAAATCATTTTGACGTCAGACCAATGGCATTAGAAAGATAACATTCATACCTACAATTTTCGTGTTTACACCGAAAGCTAGTTCGAAACAGAAACTGATGCAAAAGACGCAACAACATGGAGCAAGGTATGCTGTCAAAGGTAGCTCTCGGGAAAACTCTATTTTTCACTCAAAAACCCAAATTTCATCTACCCAAATCCCAAATTTGATAGAGAACAATGTTTACAGGTTCTATATACAACATAACAATCAAAACAACACAGAAACATGCATTAAACAACACAATTCATCACATCATATCAATTATCATAAATTTTCTAAACCCTAAACCTAGAACACAATTTCATCAACAATCAAAATTATATATACATATTATTGAAGGAATCCCACCTTTACCTTAGATTATGATTCCTGAATTAAGCTGCGTTCTTCTCTCTTCTTCTAGCCTCTTCTCTTGGTTCTAGGTTTTCTCCTCTTCTTCTCTCAAAAACTCACTTTCTCTTTTTTTTTTTCAATTGTACGTAAAACTCTTTCTGACTCTCCTTTTCTTTTTATTGTAAACTATAACCCCCTTTTATTTCCTGAACTCCCACTTATTCCTCAAAATTATACTTAATTCCCTTTAAACCAAATAATACTATTTTCTACCTTTTTATTAAATAAATAAAATAATCAAACAACATTTATTTAAATAAAACACAACACCATAAATCATATAATAAATTATCATCACACCAAATATCACACAATTCATACCAAGTCATATATTTCACATAAAATCATATCTAAATCATATATGTCAAATATAGTCATATAAAATCATATAAAAATACTCAAACATCAACTAAAAATAATTAAATAAAAATGGGGCGTTACATCTGTCTCCACTAACTTTGTGTTGTCTCTGCAACAAGACAAGAATAATAGTTATGCTTGCACCAGTGTTCCTCCAGACTTGGAATGGATTTGAAATTGATCCTTCATAGGACAATAACCAAATCAGGCAAAAGATCATTGGTGATTTAATCATGTAACACCCCGAATTCTCAACATAAAAAAAATTCCATATATTATCAGAGTTAAACCCATATTCAGGATGTCACATTTCATAAAAATCACTAAACAACAATGAATAATATTTTATTCTTCATCAAAATATTCAATGTAACAGCGGAATTATAAACTCAAAATATTCTTTTAAGTAAATCTTGGCACAAGGCCACATCAACGTCTCAAAAGGTTCAACAACCATTTTAAAGTCATAAATGGTTCATAGAAAATATGTAAAAGAATAGAAACAACGACAAAGTCCCATCCCGTTACGTATCAGAGCATCCTAAGACACCACACACAACGGATTCCTCACATATACGCATCTAAGCTTGATTACCTGCACTTTCCCACAAGGCGGCAATTCCAACAGAAGGGGTGAGAAACACAATCAATAATATATATATATATATATATATATATATATATATATATATATATATATCATATAATTCAATAATTAATGACAAACCACATAAAATCATCACTTCAATCACATCGTAAATAGATAGTATTTAACATAAACACATCACAATTCATCACATTTATTCACTTTTTAACAACATCACAAAATCATCTTCACATCATCACTTAAACAACATCACAAAATCATCTTCACATCATCACTTAAACAACATCACAAACGACACGACTCGACAATGCAACTCTACACTTAGACATCATGCATGTGGTACCATTATTTTAAGCATTAATATGCTTCACCGCCACTTTGAGCAAAAACTCCATCGCCACTTTGAGCAAAAGCTCCATCGCCACTTTGAGCAAAAGCTCCATCGCCACTTTTATGCATATGCAATGGACTCACACTTATAACTTAAATAAGTTAAACAACTTAACACTGACTTCGACAACAATAATAATTGTGCCTAAACTCTTACTCCCTCCCAAACCTTGACGTTGACAAGGACTTCTCTCCACAATATTCTTAATTCGTCACCTAACTTCATAAATTCATATAAAATTATTCCCAAGGTTTTTTTGTGTCAAACCAACGCCATTGGAAAGACAATTCAACTATCTACAACTTTCGCGTTTACAACTAAGGCCAATTCTGTGCCGATCAATACCAATTTTTATTTCAAATTCGGGTACAGAAACTGAAATTTCACTGTGACCTATGTGTAGTAATTTGACGATAATTTAAGTTCTAAGAATGATTTTGAAGTCAAACCAAAGCCATTAAAAATCTAACATAATTATCTACAACTTTCATGTTTACACCAAAACCCAGTTCAAAACAGAAACATGTGAAAAAGGCACAAGAACATGAAACAGGAGATGCTGTCACTGTGCAGCTCTCGGGAAAAGTGACATTTTCCACCCAAAAATCCCATTTTTAATCCCTTAATCACCCCAATGTATTTGAAATCTTGTTTACAGATCATATATGCAGCAAAGGAGTCAAAACAACATACAATTATGCATGAACCAACACAAATCATCACATTTATCAAAAACCTAACCCTAGAACATATTCATCCATCAAAAATCAAATTAACATATATATTATTGAAAGGAATCCCACCCTTACCTTAATTCAGCAACGCAAGAAAATTCTGCAGCAAATTCGATCCCTTTCCTCTTCTTCCTAGCTTCCTCTTGGTCCTTCTCAAAACTCCCTCAAAACTCACATTTTCCCAATTGCACGTGAAAACGTTTTCTTCTTTTTTTCTTAACCTAATTCTCTATTTATATAACTCTTAAACAATTTATTTTATTTCCACTTAACCCTTAATCTTCCTAAAATTTCATAACAACCAAATCTTAAACTCTTATTTTTACTAAAAAGTAACTCCCCATATTCTTTTAACTCTCATTTAATTTCTATTAAACTCACTTAATTCCCTTTTAAACCAAATAATACCTTTTTCTTCCTATTTTGTTAAAATAATACAATAACTATATAATAATAATAATAATAATAATAATAATAATAATAATAATAATAATAATAATAATAATAATAATAATAATAATAATGCACCACATATCACGTAAATCAACATAAATCATGTAATTCATTTAAATAAAACACATCACACAAAGGTCATATGTAAATAATAGAAAACTACTCAAACATTTACTAAAAATAGTTGAATAAAAAAAAATGGGGTGTTACAGATCAAGTTTCAAACGACTCTTTTTGATGTGCTGGCAATCTACAACGTCTCTTTCACATCTCTATATAAAGGAATGAAGTCTTAGAGAATTAAAAAGACTCTAATAACAATTTACAAGAGCAAAACCTCTGCTAAAATTGTTTTACATCAAAATTCACTTAGAATTTCTTATCAACTTTCATATGTTAGAAATTATAGAGTCTTAAAGAGTCTGTATCTGATTTGATTAGAAGTCTCTTGCAGTTGTGCTTGAGCATAGGAAGTCTCTTGATTTAGTTCTTGAGCATAGGAAATCTCTTGCAGTTGTGCTTGAGTAGTTTGAAGTCTCTTGCTAGTTTTAGCAGTGAGCATTTGTAAT
Source organism: Medicago lupulina (assembly GCA_958299785.1). Taxonomy (NCBI): domain Eukaryota; kingdom Viridiplantae; phylum Streptophyta; class Magnoliopsida; order Fabales; family Fabaceae; genus Medicago; species Medicago lupulina. The sequence continues at coordinate 59,999,424 of OY283139.1, read as the reverse complement.
CAGATATTACATTTTTAGTGAACTCTCCTTGGAAGTGCAAGGGGGACAAGACTACTTACGGTTTGTGGAAGGAACCTGTATAATTGCTTTGTGTCTTTCTTCTCTCTCTCTCTCTCTCTCTCTCTCTCTCTCTCTCTCTCTCTGTTTTATCCGCTGCATTTAGATTCTGATTATCACTTCATAAGCTGAACTCTATCTGCTTCTGAACAGTGACTTCCGTAGGAGAAAACGAATAAAAAGCTAACACAATTCAACCCCTCTTCTTGTGTTTTTCTCACCTTCATATGTTGTATTGGTGAGTTGCCTCATGAATTATATAGATTGAGTTTAGGAATATTGGTGATGATTGGTGAGTGTATGGTTCAGTAACATAACTCTGACATATAAAATGTTAGTCAATATGGCTAATAAGGTGGCGTGCTAGAGGGGAGTGAATAACTGCTTTGAAAAACTTTTCGAAGTTTTAACAAAAATGATTTCAATCGAACTGACTATTTGGAAATACACTTGAGCAACCATAACAATTAGCAAAAAAGATAAAGCTATATGCTAATAAGATTTAATGTAGAATTGAGAGATTTACAATAAAAATCTTATTACAATCAAAAGTTAATAATTTTTGACCAATTTGCAAAACTTAAACAATTTCAAACCAAACCTCTATGAAAAAATAACAAGTTATCAAACAAATTCACAATGCATATGTCATTGATGAATTGAATAGAATTGAAACCTATTGATCCAAGCTAAGGACTAAAACCTAATTAAAGGAATTAGGTTAATTTTAATCAAAAACAACATGGATCAACACAAAATTAATCAATTTACATATGCGATAATAAAAAATAAAGAGGATAAGGAAGAGAGATAACACCAATATTTTTATAGTAGTTCGCTCTTTTCGTCCTCGCTAAAGCTATGTCTACTCTTCTTGATGAAGTATGTAACACCACGTTTTCCCAACATAAAATAAATATAAAGAATATCAGAGTTTTTCATCATAAACGGAACATCACATTCAACTTACAAAATTCCACAATATAAATAGAATAAAAGTATTATTTATTAAAACAATCTGTCTTTATAAAAATCCAATAATTATGCAGCAGAATAGTTTTTAACATCTTATAACAACTTTTGGCTCTTAAAGGCCACAACATCAATATCTTAAATAGTTCTCATGAAATTAGTTCAACATCATTAAAAAGGAAATACGTAACAAGGAAACATGCAAAAAAAAATCCCCATCTCGTTACGTATCAAAGCATCCTAGACGACACGACGGAGATTACTCACAACTGCACTATTCTTCGTTACCTGCAAGTTACTTATACGAAGAGCAACATTTCCAAGAAGAAGGGTGAGATTTCACATTCATTAATAGCAGGTAATAATTCATAAAAGGTAATCAACAATATGTACAACCAGCATTAATTAAACATCACATAAATCATCATTTAATAAAAGTAAAACAACAACAACAACATCATCAACAACAACAACAACATTATCAACAACAACAACAACATCATCAGCAACAACAACAACAACTTCTCAATAATCATCATTTATATTATGCAATGACGACTCTACAATGCAACGACAACAACAACTCATCTTAACAACACATCGACTCGACAATGCAATATGCATGTGGTACCATCAGGGCATAAGCCCCCATCGCTAAAGGTCAAATATGATTTGTCAGGCATTAAGCCCCCATCGCTAAGGTCAAAAAGGACCTGTCAGGCATTAAGCCCCCATCGCTAAGGTCATAAAAGGACATGTCAGGCATTAAGCCCCCATTTCTGACTATGCTATGCAACAACACGACTCAATGCAACGACACGACTCAAATGCAACGACACCATCTTAAAACAGCATCATCAACTTCATAATTCAATATTAAATCACGAACAAAACCATATAACATCATATTCATCAATCAAATATACTCACATAAAACCAAGTTAGATTCATTAAAACATAGGTTAAATACTCATAAACACCTTAATTAAACTCATAGTACACAAGCTTGAAGTTTAGAGACAATCCATAAGTTTTGGGTTAATTTTCATAAAATTTCACTAAGACCTCCCTAGAGTATTTTCATTATAACTCAAAAACTAAGAATCATTTTCAAGTCAAACCAAAGCCACTGGAAAGCTGACTCAATTATCTACAACTTCTATGTTTACCCCAGAAGCCAGTTCAAAACAGAAACGGGTGAAAAGGACACAAGAATGCAAAATAGAGGATGGTTTTCCCAAAACACACTTGGAGTGTTTTTATCATAACTCAATATTCACAAAACATTTTCAAGTCACTCTAAAGCCATTAGAAAGCTAACTCAATTATCTACAACTCTTATGTTTACACCAAAATCCAGTTCCAAACAGAAATGGGTGAAAAAGATGCAAGAACGCGAAACATACGATGTTGTAACTGTGTAGCTCGCGAGGCGAGTAGGTTTACTCGCTGTGGCGAGGTGCGACAAACAACTCTACGGAAATAGACCAGTTTTCACCCCAAAAACCCTAATTTCATCAACCCAAATCCCCAAATTGATAGGAAACTCTACCTATGATTATTCTACAGCTTAGACATCACTTTTCTATGTTAATTCATGAAATTCATACACTTTCTACCATCTTTATTGATTTTAACCTAATTTCCCAAATTCTTAAAAACTACAACAACGATTAATTTCTATGAATTACAACTTGATATTAATGAAGGTTAGTCTCACCCTTACCTTAGATTGGTTTCTGAAATCAACAACAACGTTCTTCTTTACTAGGGTTCTCTCTGAGTTCTCCTCTTTCTCCTCTTTTCTCCAAAAATTGAATGTGTTATGTTTTCTAAACTCTTACTGACTCTTAACCTAATTTATAATTACTCTTCTCACCAAAAACTACTCTCTTCCCTATTATCTTATTATTTCTAATAATATTATACTTCTCCCTCACTTAACAATAATCATAATAATACACCAAATAACAAATATATCTCCACACAAAATAACAAATATATTTCTATACTAGATAACATATATATTTCCACACAAAATAACATATATATTTCTATACTAGATAACATATATATTTCCACACAAAATAACATATATATTTCTACACAAAATAAAAAATATATTTTTACACCAAATAACACATATTAGCATATTTCATCAAAATATATATTATAAATCAAATAATAATACACTAAAAATACAATAAATTAATAAAATATTAAATATTAAAAGTAGGGCGTTACAAAGTACACCTTCACCAAGGTTATGCACTAATAATAACAATGTTGAATACAAATGTGATTACAAAGAGTTCCTTGAAACTAATCCTAGTTCTTCAACCCCTATGTAAACACTCCCCAAACTTCAATTTTTTTTTGAATTTGGTGTTACTTGAATCTTCAAACTCCTGATTACCCTTTACACCCCTTCGAACTATTCACTCAAGTCTTCGATGCTACGTCTGGTAAACGAATCCCCTTCGATTGCAAGGACAATTAGAAAGAACCCCCAAGCCTTTTGGAGATGGAATGAGATTATTCAATTCACTTTGGAACCTTGATTAATCCCAACCAATTTCATTGAGAGAACCAACTTACAATCCCTATAAGCACCCTAGCAAATCAATGTGACTCAATATACAAAGTGATTCTAAGAAAAAATGTTTAATCTTGAAGAATTTATGAAGAATGTTATGAAGAATGATGCGTATCAATCATGTTTTGAAACGATTCAAAAAGCCTAGGATGAAGATTGATAGGATTTAATTAATTTTGAATCGATTCAAACTAAGTCAAAAAGTTTAATGATACGATTCAGGCATTTATGATACGATTCAAAACTGAGTTGATTCAGAGTTTGTGTGAAACGATTCACACAAGTCAGAGGCAAAATGTGATACGATTCAAATTAAAGTGAATCAACTGAGACAGAGAAAAACACAGTTTTTGACAAATGGTGTGCAGTTTTCTCGAGACACAAGCAAGTAAACCCAACGAATCACTATGTGCAAGGACACTTGAAATGCTTGAGTGCTTTAACATATTCTAAGACTACCTATAAAAAAAGAGCAACATGATGAACAAATAGAACACATTTGATTGAAGTAACATCATAAGAAACTATCTTATTTATAGCTAGAGGCTTCAATCTCCCCTTTTTTCTGATGTCAAATGACATGTTGATTATGTTGATTGATTGATTTAGCTCCTCTGAAACTTATAGAGCAAGCATATAATATCCAAACATTTTATATCATATGATTTCATAGACACACAAGCGCATACTAGTAGGCACAAAATAATCATACATACTAACATTACTTAAAAGCAAGCAAGTAAGCAATATCCAAACATTATCCAACCACAAGTAACATAAACATCATAAACATAAACATAAACATAACCAACATTTTCTCCCACTTTGACAACCTAAAAAAGGGAGAATGCATGAAAGTTTATAGAACTATGCCACAACAGGCCAAAAGTGTTTAAAACAAGAGGGAGAAAATTTAAAAATGCATGCAAACGAAAAGAGAAAGAAAAAGATAAACTCTTAGGCAACTGGGTCCTCAAAAGATTCGTTTTTCAATTGGGTCCATAAACATCATTCAATCCCCATAATTTTTCCATTAATCAGATTCCTTTTTTAATTTTCAATTGGGTCCTTAAAAGAAAACAAAAGAATCAGAATCAAGGGATCCGTAAAATCAGTACAGAGCCAGCTTCACACACGAATTACATCGGAAAACCTGCACACAAAAACACAACAGAAAACCATACAGCTGTGTCCAGCATACACAAAAAACTCATAAAAAACCAGCACACTCAATCTGAACCAAACCATATGTTCGAAAATCAATTTCTACAAACAGGCCAGAATCATTAATAATCTCAAGAACCATAACCTCGACATCAAACCACGAGAGTCACAAACCAAAGACAATATGTACTAATACCCAAATTCGAATCCAGCAACACAAACATCACAAGCCATTGCACCAACCATAATGGTGAAACCGTTAACAACATATCAACACAATCACAAACCGTCACACACCCACACAAATGGTCCAAAATCCGAACCGGCACCATAAATCCACACCTAAAACCAGATCCACAAGCAAAAATCAACAAAAAGGTAGTTAGTTTAGTTTTGTTTTAGATCTAGAATTTTGAGTTGGTATTAGGTTTTTCTGGGTTTAGAATCGGACATAGGGGAAGAAAAGCTTTTGAAAAAAAAAAGAAAAAAAAAGGAGGTGACTCTAGCGGCGGCGCCACCAACTAGGGTGGTCGGCCACCGCGCCAGAGGCCACCTCCGGTGATCGGAAAATAGTTGGGGAGGGAGATGAGAAGTGAGAGAACATAGAAGAGGGTGAGAGTTGAGAGGAAGAGAGAGAAAGGCACTAACAAAATGAACTAAAATTTTGTTGAGCCTATATATATATATATATATATATATATATATATGTTGCGCCTTTTCAGTACATGAGGGTGCATGTCTTAGCATCCCACGCCTCCAGGGCTCTCTGAACTGAATCTAGTAACCTGTGATGCTCCTTTCTGTGATTAAATCAAGGCCACGTGATTTTAATCAGATGGCCTAGATTTGATCTACAGGCCCATACGCCCTTCAGCCTCTATAAGCTCAATCTGCTTCCATTTTAATTCCGGCACCCCCTTATTTTCTTGCTTACACCCCCTGCATTTCTTTTTATTTCTTTCATGCATTTTTTTATATTTTTTTTGTTTTTTCTTTTGCATCTTTTTATTTCTTTATTAGTTTAAATTTACATTATTCTACATTTTTTTCTATTTATTTATTTTCCGTCATTTATTTTTATTGCATATGATATAGAATGTATTTTGTAACACCCCGTTTTCCCAACAACGTAATATTAATATAAAATCAGAGTAAATCAACAACGGAGCATTACACTGCTTTTCAAAAATTTCATAAATAGATTAAAAATACTATTTATTCAACAACGTCATATTGCAGCGGAAAAATCTTTTAAGACATTACATCCACAACATATAAATCTGGCACAAAGGTCCCAATATAAGTAATATTTCAACATTTATTTCAACAAAACTCCAACAACATGCTTCAAAATTTGATACATAAAGGAATGAAAATACAACATCTAATCCCATCTCGTTACATATCAGAGCCCTAAGACACATGAGCCACCACTTCTACTATTCTGGATCACCTGCAAGTTACCCATACGAAGGGCAACATTTTCAAGCAGAAGGGGTGAGATTCACAAACAATAATAGTAATATATAATTCATTAATCGAATTAAAATCCACATCAATTATAAGAATTAGGCAACATTTAGTTCATGTTTATGCAACAACAACATCATCAACAACTACGACACCAACGACTCAACCAACAACAACGACTACGACAATGCACCGACGACAACAACAAATGCAATATGCATGTGGTACCATTTTACGCGTTTGAATGACAAGGCATTCCAGGGCATGAGCCCTCAACAGTTTTGGATGGTTAAAGCATCCCCAGGCATGAGCCCTCAACAATTGAACGACAAGGCGTTTTAGGGCATAAGCCCTCAACAGTTGAATGATGAACATTCCAGGGCATGAGCCCTCAATAATATATGAGTATGCAATGGACTCAACACTGTGTATATCTGCATACAACTCAACAACAACAACGACAACTACTAACATGCATAATCAACTATGACATACTCCCCAACTTAGTCAAATGTGACACAACAATTCTTAAACATCCAACCTCACGTATATATGTTTATATATTTATTCACATGATTCCACATTCAATCATAATGTTTACCACATATACAAGGTTAAACAAGTAGAAGAAAACACTTAAGAATGCTCGGATTGATCCCCTAGTGCATGAAGCAAAAATCAGAAAAAGGTTGTACAGGACCCAGTTCGCTTGTGTAACGCCCTAATTTCTAATTTGTTATTTTTAGTTGTTTTGCATAATTTATTTGAATTCATAAATAATTATGTGATATGTGGTGTGTTATTTGATTTATATTCATTTATATGAAAATTGGTGATTATTTGCATTGTTTCATGAAAATAGAAGAAATATTATTTATTTTAGAAAAAGGGGATTTATTTAGAGTTAATAGAGTTAAGGAGGGGTTAAGGAGAATTAATAGAAAGTTAGTGAGGGAGTAAAGAGAAAAGGGGAGTTATGTTTTGGTTGGTAAGAAAATAGGAAGAAGTCAGACAAAAGAAATATTTTGCACGTATCAGTAAAACAAAACATAAGCTTTTGGGAGAAAGAAGGGAGAACCAAGAACAAGGGAGATTGCTAGGAAGAGTTGAGTTCTGTAGCTTTTGTTCATCTAATCAGGTAAGGGTGGGTTTACTTTTCAATTGTTAATGTATCTATGTATGATTTCATGAAAATGGATTGAAAAATGGTGATTTTTGATTTAGGTTAAAGAATATGATAAATTGCTCATTGTTGTTAAATTATGTTGTTGATGATGTTGTTATGATTTGTCTCTGATGCTTTGTTGTATATTGAACCCATAAACCTTATAATGATTCATTTTGGGCGATTGGGGGGGGGGGGATCAAAATTGGGTTTTTGGATGAAAAAGAGGTTTGAGAATCGTAGGTTTTTCTGAATTCCAGATGATGCTTCGCTTAAGCGAGTTTGCCTTCGCTTAAGCGAGCTACCTTAGTAGTTACCCAGAACTGAGAACTGACCGTTCGCTCAAGCGTGAGCCAAGAGAACGCTAAGCGAGCTAGAACCAAACTTACGTGATTTGACTCGCTCAAGCGAGAAGCTGCTCGCTTAAGCGAGATTGGTCCTGTGCGACCATTTTGTGTAATTTTTCTAAGTGCTGCTAACCCAAACCTAAGCTTCCTAACTTGTTTATTGGATTTATTAAGAATTGTTTAGATGATAAAACTTATATATGAAGATGATTAAGATGGATTTATGTATGATTACATGAAATTAAGTAAGCTTTGCTAAGTTTGAAGTTATCCTTGATGTTGTTGAGTGGTGTTATCCAGTTGGGGAGGGTGTCTTAGTTGTTAGACACAGTCGTTGATGTCCAAAGTAGGTGTTGTTGTTGGTTGCATGCTGATATGCACCATTAGATGTTGTTGGGTTGTATGCAGATATACACCATAGAGTCATTCATACTCATATGCATTTGTTGGGGGCTTATTGCCCTGGAATGTTTATCATTCACCTGTTGGGGGCTTATTGCCCTGGAACGCTTTATCGTTCACCTGTTGGGGGCTTATTGCCCTGGGATGCTTTAACCATCCAAACTGTTGGGGGCTTATTGCCCTGGAATGCTTAGCATTCAACGCGCGTAGTATGGTACCACATGCATATTGCATTAGTAGTTGAGGTCTTTGCATAGTCGTTGTTGGTGAGATGTCGCCACAAGGGTTGTTGTTGTTGATGTTAATCAAAGATGAATCAAGATTATAACGTTGAGATGATATTTGTTGACAATTGTTGTTGATGGTTGTTATTATTGTTGTTGTTCTCAATTCACTTTGATGGTTCATATATCCATATATTACTTTTGATTTGTGAACTCACCCCTTTTGTTGGAATTGCTGCCTTGTGGGCAAGTGCAGGTGATGAAGACTAGTTAGATTGTTGGCTCTTGTGTACTAGGCTCTGATACGTAACAGGGATGGGGAATCGTTGTCTTTCTTGCATTCCTTTATGTATCATTTCTTTGAAGAAGATGTTGTTGAAGATGTAATTGTTGAATATGATTCAAATTAAAGATTTTTCGCTGCAGAATTTTAATATGATGAAATTTGTTGATGCTTTTAAATAGTTTTTATATTCTATTTAAATAATTTTGAAAAAGGTAGTGTAATGCTCCGTTGTTTGTTGGATAACTCTGATTATGATTATTATTAATATTATTATTACGTCATTTTGGGAAATGGGGTGCTACAATTGGTATCAGAGCAGGTCGGTCCGTCCGGCCAATTAGTAGAGTCGTGTCGAGCCTAGTAGTGTTGTTTGACAGTTTTAACTGTCTTTGTTGTTCTAATTTTTGTTGTTATGTAGAATTATCGAGATGGCTGGAAGGAATGATGCTGCTCTTGCTGCTGCCTTGCAAGCGATGGCTCAAGTTGTAGGACAACAACAAGGTGCTGGTGGTGGTGAAGGTGTGCGGATGCTGGAAACATTCTTGAGGAATCATCCACCAACCTTTAAGGGAAGGTACGACCCCGATGGAGCGCAGACTTGGCTGAAGGAGGTCGAAAGAATCTTCCGGGTGATGCAGTGTACTGATGTTCAGATGGTGCGGTTTGGCACGCATATGTTGGCTGAAGAGGCTGACAACTGGTGGGTAAGCACTCAACCCATTCTCCAGAATGAAGGAGTTGAGATCACATGGGCTGTGTTCAGAAGAGAGTTCTTAAGAAGGTATTTCCCAGAAGATGTCCGTGGTAGGAAAGAAATTGAGTTCCTTGAGCTGAAGCAAGAAGATATGTCTATCACCGAGTATGCTGCAAAGTTTGTAGAGCTTGCAAAGTTCTATCCACATTATGCTGCGGAGACTGCTGAGTTCTCCAAATGCATCAAGTTCGAGAATGGTTTGCGAGCTGATATCAAGCGGGCCATTGGCTATCAGAAGATTAGAGACTTTTCTGAGCTGGTAAGCAGATGTAGAATCTATGAAGAGGATACAAAGGCCCATTATAAGGTGATGAGTGACCGAAGAGGTAAGGGACAGCAGAGTCGCCCGAAGCCTTATAGTGCCCCAGCTGATAAGGGCAAGCAGAGAATGCATGATGAGAGGAGACCTGCACGCAGAGATGCTCCTACCGAGATTGTATGTTATAAGTGTGGTGTTAAAGGCCACAAGAGTAATGCCTGCAACCGAGATGAGAAGAAGTGCTTCAGATGCGGAAAGAAGGGTCATACTGTCACTGAATGCAAGCGTGGGGATATTGTTTGCTTCAACTGCAATGAAGAAGGTCACATTGGTTCTCAGTGTACTAAGCCTAAGAAGGCGTAGACCAGTGGTAGAGTTTTTGCTTTGACTGGTACCCAGACCGATAACGAAGATCGACTTATCAGAGGTACTTGTTTCTTTAATGGTACTCCTTTAATTGCTATTATAGATACTGGTGCTACGCATTGTTTCATTGCTATTGACTGTGCAAAAAGATTGGGTTTGATTATGTCTGATATGAATGGGGAGATGGTTGTTGAAACTCCAGCTAAGGGTTCAGTAACTACTTCCCTTATTTGTTTAAGTTGCCCGTTGTCTGTTTTTGGTAGAGATTTTGAAGTTGATCTCGTTTGTTTGCCGTTGGTGGGAATGGATGTAATATTGGGAATGAATTGGTTAGAATACAATCATGTCCTGATTAATTGTTTTAGCAAGACGGTGCGATTTTCTTCTGCTGAAGAAGAGAGTGGAGCAGAATTTTTATCCACTAAGGAGATGAAGCGGTTAGAACAAGACGGTGTTTTGATGTTTTCCTTGTTGGCATTCCTGTCATTAGAAAATCAAGCTGTGATCGATAGATTGCCTGTTGTGAAGGAGTTTCCTGAAGTTTTCCCTGATGAGATTCCAGATGTGCCACTAGAGAGGGAGGTTGAATTTTCGATTGACCTTGTCCCGGGTACGAAGCCTGTGTCGATGGCTCCTTACCGTATGTCAGCTTCTGAGCTAGCCGAGTTGAAGAAGCAGTTGGAGGACTTACTTGACAAGAAGTTTGTGAGACCGAGTGTTTCACCATGGGGAGCACCGGTGTTGTTGGTAAAGAAGAAGGATGGTAGCATGCGGTTGTGTATTGATTACCGTCAGTTGAACAAGGTGACGATAAAGAATAGGTATCCACTTCCGAGGATTGATGATTTGATGGATCAACTGGTGGGTGCCCGCGTGTTTAGTAAGATTGACTTGAGGTCAGGTTACCATCAGATTAAGGTGAAGGATGAAGATATGTAGAAGACGGCCTTTAGGACGCGGTATGGTCATTATGAATATAAGGTGATGCCTTTCGGTGTTACTAATGCGCCTGGTGTTTTTATGGAGTATATGAACAGAATTTTTCACGAGTATCTGGATCAATTTGTTGTTGTATTTATTGATGATATCTTGATTTATTCTAAGACTGAAGCAGAGCATGCAGAGCATTTGAAGATTGTATTGCAAGTGCTGAAGGAAAAGAAATTATATGCCAAGTTATCCAAATGCGAGTTCTGGTTGAATGAAGTATGTTTTCTTGGCCACATCATTTCTGGTAATGGTATTGTTGTAGATCCTTCGAAGGTTGATGTTGTGTCGCAGTGGGAGACACCGAAGTCAGTTACCGAGGTTAGAAGTTTTCTTGGTTTGGCTGGTTACTATCGTAGGTTCATTGAAGGATTCTCGTAGTTAGCACTTCCTTTGACGCAGTTGACTTGTAAAGGAAAAGCATTTGTGTGGGATACTCAATGTGAGAGTAGTTTCAATGAGTTGAAGCGAAGATTGACGACTGCTCCTATTTTGATTTTGCCGAAGCCAGAAGAACCTTTTGTTGTTTATTGTGATGCATCTAAGCTGGGCTTAGGTGGTGTTCTGATGCAAGATGGGAAGGTAGTAGCTTATGCTTCTAGGCAGTTGAGGATCCATGAGAAGAATTATCCTACGCATGATCTAGAGTTGGCAGCTGTGTATTTGTGTTGAAAATTTGGCGGCACTATTTGTACGGTTCCAGATTTGAGGTATTTAGTGATCATAAAAGTTTAAAGTATTTATTTGATCAGAAGGAGTTGAACATGAGGCAGAGGAGGTGGCTTGAGTTGCTTAAGGATTATGATTTTGGCTTGAATTACCATCCTGGTAAAGCCAATGTGGTTGCGGATGCGTTGAGCAGAAAGACGTTGCACATGTCGGCTATGATGGTGAAAGAGTTTGAGCTACTTGAACAGTTTAGAGACTTGAGTCTTGTTTGTGAAAGGTCGCCTCAGAGTGTGCGGTTGGGCATGTTGAAGATTAATAGTGATTTCTTGAATAGTATCAAGGAGGCACACAAGACTGATGTTAAGTTTGTGGATTTGATGACTGCTAGTGATCAAAATGCTGATGGTGACTTCAAGGTTGATAACCAAGGTGTGTTGAGGTTTAGAGGAAGGATTTGTATTCCTGATGATGAGGGTTTGAAGAAGTTGATTTTAGAAGAAAGTCACAAGAGTAGTTTGAGTATTCATCCGGGAGCTACTAAAATGTATCATGACTTGAGGAAATTATTTTGGTGGTCCGGATTGAAAAGAGATGTTGCTCAGTTTGTGTATGCATGTTTGACTTGCTAGAAGTCTAAGGTAGTACATCAGAAGCCTGCAGGGTTGTTGACTCCGTTAGATGTACCTGAGTGGAAGTGGGATAGCATTTCTATGGATTTTGTGACGAGTTTACCGAATACTCCAAGAGGGCATGATGCCATTTGGGTCGTGGTCGACAGGTTTACTAAGTCGGCGCACTTTATTCCGATCAATATCAGTTATCCGGTAGCTCAGTTGGCAGAGATTTACATTCGTGATATCGTGAAATTGCATGGTGTTCCATCTAGTATTGTGTCGGATAGAGATCCGAGGTTCACTTCGAGGTTTTAGAAGAGTTTACAGGATGCTTTGGGTTCGAAATTGAGGCTGAGTTCGGTTTATCATCCGGAGACAGATGGTCAGTCGGAGAGGACTATCCAATCCTTAGAAGATTTGTTGAGAGTGTGTGTACTCGAGCAAGGTGGAGCTTGGGACAGCCACTTACCGTTGATAGAGTTCACCTATAACAATAGTTACCATTCGAGTATTGGTATGGCACCGTTCGAAGCTTTGTATGGTCGAAGGTGTAGAACTCCTCTATGCTGGTTTGAGTCGGGTGAAAGTGTTGTGTTGGGACCTGAGTTGGTATAGCAGACCACAGAAAAGGTCAAGTTGATAAGAGAAAAGATGAAAGCATTGCAAGATCGTCAGAAGAGTTGCCATGACAAGCGTAGAAAGGCCCTTGAGTTTCAGGAGGGTGATCATGTGTTCTTGAGGGTTACTCCTTTGACAGGTGTAGGACGTGCATTGAAGTCTAAGAAGTTGACTCCAAAGTTCATTGGTCCTTATCAGATTTCCGAGAGGGTTGGAACCGTGGCATATCGGATTGGATTGCCACCACATCTTTCGAACTTGCATGACGTGTTTCATGTGTCGCAGCTGAGGAAGTATGTAGCAGATCCTTCGTATGTTATTCCTAGAGATGATGTGCAAGTTAGAGATAACCTTACCGTTGAGACTTTACCTTTGAGGATTGAGGATCGTAAGGTGAAGCAGTTGAGAGGCAAGGAGATACCTTTGGTGAAGGTTGTTTGGAGCGGTGTAACTGGTGAGAGCTTGACTTGGGAGTTGGAGAGTAAGATGCAAGAATCCTATCCTGAGTTGTTTGTTTGAGGTAATATTTCGAGGACGAAATTCTCTAAGTTGGGGAGAGTTGTAACGCCCTAATTTCTAATTTGTTATTTTTAGTTGTTTTGCATAATTTATTTGAATTCATAAATAATTATGTGATATGTGGTGTGTTATTTGATTTATATTCATTTATATGAAAATTGGTGATTATTTGCATTGTTTCATGAAAATAGAAGAAATATTATTTATTTTAGAAAAAGGGGATTTATTTAGAGTTAATAGAGTTAAGGAGGGGTTAAGGAGAATTAATAGAAAGTTAGTGAGGTAGTAAAGAGAAAAGGGGAGTTATGTTTTGGTTGGTAAGAAAATAGGAAGAAGTCAGACAAAAGAAATATTTTGCACGTATCAGTAACACAAAACATAAGCTTTTGGGAGAAAGAGGGGAGAACCAAGAACAAGGGAGATTGCTAGGAAGAGTTGAGTTCTGTAGCTTTTGTTCATCTAATCAGGTAAGGGTGGGTTTACTTTTCAATTGTTAATGTATCTATGTATGATTTCATGAAAATGGATTGAAAAATGGTGATTTTTGATTTAGGTTAAAGAATATGATAAATTGCTCATTGTTGTTAAATTATGTTGTTGATGATGTTGTTATGATTTGTCTCTGATGCTTTGTTGTATATTGAACCCATAAACCTTATAATGATTCATTTTGGGCGATTGGGGGGGATCAAAATTGGGTTTTTGGATGAAAAAGAGGTTTGAGAATCGTAGGTTTTTCTGAATTCCAGATGATGCTTCGCTTAAGCGAGTTTGCCTTCGCTTAAGCGAGCTACCTTAGTAGTTACCCAGAACTGAGAACTGACCGTTCGCTCAAGCGTGAGCCAAGAGAACGCTAAGCGAGCTAGAACCAAACTTACGTGATTTGACTCGCTCAAGCGAGAAGCTGCTCGCTTAAGCGAGATTGGTCCTGTGCGACCATTTTGTGTAATTTTTCTAAGTGCTGCTAACCCAAACCTAAGCTTCCTAACTTGTTTATTGGATTTATTAAGAATTGTTTAGATGATAAAACTTATATATGAAGATGATTAAGATGGATTTATGTATGATTACATGAAATTAAGTAAGCTTTGCTAAGTTTGAAGTTATCCTTGATGTTGTTGAGTGGTGTTATCCAATTGGGGAGGGTGTCTTAGTTGTTAGACACAGTCGTTGATGTCCAAAGTAGGTGTTGTTGTTGGTTGCATGCTGATATGCACCATTAGATGTTGTTGGGTTGTATGCAGATATACACCATAGAGTCATTCATACTCATATGCATTTGTTGGGGGCTTATTGCCCTGGAATGTTTATCATTCACCTGTTGGGGGCTTATTGCCCTGGAACGCTTTATCGTTCACCTGTTGGGGGCTTATTGCCCTGGGATGCTTTAACCATCCAAACTGTTGGGGGCTTATTGCCCTGGAATGCTTAGCATTCAACGCGCGTAGTATGGTACCACATGCATATTGCATTAGTAGTTGAGGTCTTTGCATAGTCGTTGTTGGTGAGATGTCGCCACAAGGGTTGTTGTTGTTGATGTTAATCAAAGATGAATCAAGATTATAACGTTGAGATGATATTTGTTGACAATTGTTGTTGTTGGTTGTTATTATTGTTGTTGTTCTCAATTCACTTTGATGGTTCATATATCTATATATTACTTTTGATTTGTGAACTCACCCCTTATGTTGGAATTGCTGCCTTGTGGGCAAGTGCAGGTGATGAAGACTAGTTAGATTGTTGGCTCTTGTGTCCTAGGCTCTGATACGTAACAGGGATGGGGAATCGTTGTCTTTCTTGCATTCCTTTATGTATCATTTCTTTGAAGAAGATGTTGTTGAAGAGGTAAGTGTTGAATATGATTCAAATTAAAGATTTTTCGCTGCAGAATTTTAATATAATGAAATTTGTTGATGCTTTTAAATAGTTTTTATATTCTATTTAAATAATTTTGAAAAAGGTAGTGTAATGCTCCGTTGTTTGTTGGATAACTCTGATTATGATTATTATTAATATTATTATTACGTCATTTTGGAAAACGGGGTGTTACAGCTTGAGCGAACAGGTGCTCGCTTGAGCGACCAAAATCACGTAGGTTCAGGTTTTGCACGCTTGTGGTTCGCTTGCGGTTCGCTTAAGCGACCTAAATGACGAAAGTTGGGAATTGCTCGCTTACGAGCTCGCTTGTGGTTCGCTTGAGCGTGCGGTCTTTTGCAAATTCTGGGCAGCTAGCTTGAATGCTCGCTTAAGCGACCATTCATCTGGGTAGTGAAAAGCTCTCGGATTTTCTAACCCTATCTCATCCAAAACCCAATCTTTAACCTTGATTACCCAAAACGTGTTCTAACAGATGTTTACAGGTTCAACATACAACAATGCGCAACAAAGAACACGAAACAACAACATCAAATAGCAATTTAACTCATTTTCATCAATTTTCAAAAGACAATCCTTAACCCTAACTCAAGAACAATACATTCAATCCAATTTCAGAAATTATATATTAAGATCATTGCTAGTTAGCCTCACCCTTACCTGAATTGGGATGATTCAAAGGTTCTACAGGAATCAGGTTCTCCTATTGGCTCTTCTTCCTTGTTCTTGGTTTTTCTCCCTTTCTCCCAAAACTCTTGTTTTTCTTTTACGTGAAAAAAATGTTTCTGACTTTCTTTCCTAACTCTCCCTATTATTTCCTTAACTCCTCCTAACTCCTAATTAACTCCCCTTAATTCCTTTAATTAACATGTAACCCCCAAAAACTCCAAATAAATATTAATTCTCACTTATATCTATTAAATAATAAAAATAACTATATAATAAAATAACAACACACCACATAATCACATAAATCATTTAAAATCATATAAAAGACTTAAAATTAACTAAAAATAATTAAATAATAACTAGGACGTTACAACTCTCTCCAGCTCCCAAGTCAAACTTTCACCAGTTACTCCACCCCAAATAACCTTCACTAGAGGTATCTCCTTGCCTCTCAACTTCTTCACCTTACGATCTTCGATTCTCAACGGTAAAGTCTCCACCGTAAGGTTGTCTCTAACTTGCACATCATCTCTTGGAATAACATGTGAAGGATCCGCTACATACTTCTGAAGTTGCGATACATGAAACACATCATGCAAATTCGAAAGATGCGGTGGCAAACCCACTCGATATGCCACTGTTCCAACCCTCTCAGATATCTGGTATGGACCCATAAACTTCGAAGTTAACTTCTTAGACTTCAACGCACGACCTACACCGGTCATAGGGGTGACTCTCAGGAACACATGGTCTCCCTCTTGGAACTCAAGGTCCTTTCTACGCTTGTCATGGTAACTCTTCTGTTAACTCTGCGACGCTTTCATCTTTTCCCTTATCAACTTGACCTTCTCCGTAGTCTAATGAACTAATTCTGGTCCTAACACTACAGTTTCTCCCGACTCAAACCAACATAAAGGAGTTCTGCACCTCCGACCATACAAAGCTTCGAACGGTGCCATACCAATACTCGAATGGTAACTATTGTTGTACGTGAACGCTATCAATGGTAGATGACTATCCCAAGCTCCACCTTGCTCAAGTACACACACTCTCAGCAAATCCTCTAATGACTGAATCGTTCTCGCCGACTGACCATCTGTTTGCGGATGATACGCCGAACTCAACCTCAACTTTGAACCCAAGGCCTCTTGCAAACCCTTCCAAAACCTTGAAGTGAACCTCAGATCTCTGTCCGACACAATGCTCGACGGAACTCCATGCAATTTCAGAATATCTCGAATATAAATCTCTGCCAACTAGGCTACAGGAAAGGTGATATTAATCAGAATGAAATGTGCAGACTTCGTCAATCTATCAACAACAACCCATATGGCATCATGCCCTCTCGAAGTATTCGGTAAACTAGTCACAAAATCCATGGAGATGCTGTCCCATTTCCATTCAGGCACATCTAATGGTGTCAACAACCCTGCAGGCTTCTGATGTTCAACCTTAGACTTCTGACAAGTCAAACAAGCATAAACAAACTGTGCAACATCACGTTTCAACCCGGACCACCAAAACAATTTCTTCAAGTCATGATACATCTTTGTAGCTCCCGGATGAATACTTAAGCTACTTCGGTGACTTTCTTCCAAAATCAACTTTTTTAACTCATCATTATCAGGAATACAAATCCTTCCTTTGAATCTCAATACGCCTTGGTCATCAACCTTAAAATCACCATCTGCTGTTTGATTACTAGTAACCATTAAATCGACAAGCTTGACATCAATCTTCTGCGCTTCCTTGATACTGTTCAAGAAGTCACTATTGATCTTCAACATACCCAACTGCACACTCTGAGGTGACAACTCACAAACTAGGCTCAAATCCATAAACTGTTCAAGCAACTTAAACTCCTTTACCATCATGGCGGACATGTGCAACGTCTTCCTGATAAAAGCATCTGCAACCACATTAGCTTTACCGGGGTGGTAATTCAGACTAAAATCATAATCTTTTAACAACTCAAGCCACCTTCTCTGCTTCATATTTAATTCCTTTTGATCAAATAAATATTTCAAACTCTTATGATCGCTAAACACCTCAAATTTAGAGCCGTACAAATAATGTCTCCAAATTTTCAACACAAAAACCACAGCCGCCAACTCTAAATCATGCATAGGATAATTCCGTTCATGAATTCTCAACTGTCTCGAAGCATAAGCTACGACTTTCCCATCTTGCATAAGCACACCACCTAAGCCCAACTTGGACGCATCACAGTAAACAACAAAAGGATCATCCGGCTTCGGTAAAATCAAAATTGGAGTTGTCGTCAACCGTTGCTTCAAATCATTGAAACTATTCTCACACTGAGTATCCCACACAAAAGCTTTACCTTTACAGGTCAACTGAGTCAATGGAAGTGCCAACTTCGAAAATCCTTCAATAAATCTGCGGTAATAACCAGCCAAACCCAGAAAACTTCTAATCTCTATGACTGACTTCCGAGTCTCCCATTGTGATACAACATCAACTTTCGATGGATCTACAGCAATACCACTACCAGAAATAATATGGCCAAGAAAACTTACTTCACTTAACCAAAACTCACGTTTGGACAACTTGGCATACAACTTCTTTTCCTTCAACACCTGTAACACAATCTTTAAATGCTCTGCATGCTCTTCTTCATTCTTTGAATAAATTAAGATATCATCAATAAACACAACCACAAATTTATCCAGATAAGCATGAAAAATTCTGTTCATATACTCCATAAACACACCAGGCGCATTAGTAACACCGAAAGGCATCACTTTATATTCATAGTGTCCATATCGTGTCCTAAAGGCCGTCTTCTGCATATCTTCATCCTTCACCTTAATCTGATGGTAACCTGACCTCATATCAATCTTACTAAACACACGTGCACCCACTAACTGATCCATCAAGTCATCAATTCTCAAAAGTGGAGACCTATTCTTTATCGTCACTTTATTCAACTGACGGTAATCTATACACAACCTCATTCTACCATCCTTCTTCTTGACCAACAATATCGGCGCTCCCCAAGGTGAAACACTCGGTCTTACAAACTTCTTATCAAGTAAATCCTCCAACTGTTTCTTCAATTATGCTAATTCAGAAGCTGACATACGGTAAGGAGCCATCGACACATGCTTCGTACCCGGAACAAGATCTATTGAAAATTCAACATCCCTCTCTGGTGGCACATCCAAAATCTCGTCAGGAAAAACTTATGGAAATTCATTTACAACCGGCAATCTATCAATCACCGCTTGATTCTCTACCGACAAATACACCATCAAGGAAAACATTAAGATCCCATCGCTTTCTAAATGCTTCAACTGCTTAGTAGACAAAAACTCTGTTCTGCTTTCTTCTTCGGTAGAGGAGAAATATACCGTCTTTCTAAAACAATTTATATGGAAATGGTTGTACTCCAACCAGTTCATACCAAGGATTACATCCATACCCGTCAACGGCAAACATACAAGATCAACATCGAAATCTCTACCAAACATAGACAACGGACAACTCAAACAAACAAGAGAAGTAGTTACTGAACCCTTAGCTGGAGTTTCAACAACCATTTCTCCTTTCATATCAGATATAATCAGACCCAACTTACGTGCACAATCAATAGCAACGAAACAATGTGTAGCACCAGTATCAATAATAGCAATTAAAGGAATACTATTAAAGAAACAAGTACCTCTGATAAGTCGGTCCTCATTACTAGTTTGCGTACCAGTCAAAGCAAACACCTTGCCACTAGCCTGAGTCTTCTTAGGCTGCTTATACTGCGAACTAAGATGACCTCCTCATCACAGTTGAAACAGACAATGTCAGCACGCTTGCACTCAGCTATCGTGTGACCTTTCTTCCCACATCGGAAGCACTTCTTCACATCACGATCACAAACGTTACTCTTGTGGCCCTTTTCACCACACTTGAAGCAAACAATCTCTGTAGGAGCATCTCTCCTCTTAGGCCTCCTCTCATCATTCAGCCTCTGTTTACCCTTATCATCTAGGGCACTATACGGTTTCAGACGACTTTGCTGTCCCTTACCTCTACGCTCACTCATCACCTTATAATGAGCTTTCGTATCCTCTTCATAAATTCTACAGCTGCTTACCAGTTCGGAGAAATTCCTTATCTTATGATAACCAATGGCCCACTTTATATCAGCACGCATACCATTCTCAAACTTGATACACTTCGAAAATTCAGCAGTATCAGGAGTGTAGTGTGGATAAAACTTAGCAAGCTCCACAAATTTCGCAGCATATTCAGTCACAGACATGTCTCCTTGCTTCAACTCTAGAAATTCAATCTCTTTCTTGCCTCGGACATCCTCTGGAAAATATCTGTCCAGAAACTCTCTCCTGAACACAGCCCAGGTCACCTCAGTACCATCCTGCTCTAAGATAGGTAAAAGACTCACCCACCAGTCATCCGCTTCTTCAGCCAACATGTGCGTGCCAAAACGCACCTTTTGCACCTCACTGCATTGCATGACTCTGAAGATCCTCTCAACCTTTTTGAGCCACTTTTGAGCTCCATCTGGATCATACCTTCCTTTGAATGTTGGGGGATGATTCCTCATAAAAGTTTCCAGCATCCTAACTCCATCATTACCAGCACCAACATTCGGCTGTTGTCCTACAGCTTGAGCAACAACTTCGAGTGCAGCAGCAATAACAACATCATTTCTTCCAGCCATCTCGAAATTCTACATCGCAAGCAACAATCAGAACAACAAAACAATGTAAGGTTATTACACGACACTACGTGGCTCGACACGACTCTACTACTTGGTGGGACAGACCAACCTGCTCTGATACCAATTGTAACACCCCGTTTTCCCAACAACGTAATATAAATATAAAATCAGAGTAAATCAACAACGGAGCATTACACTGCTTTTCAAAAATTTCATAAATAGATTAAAAATACTATTTATTCAACAACGTCAACAACATAATATTGCAGCGGAAAAATCTTTTAAAACATTACATCCACAACATATAAATCTGGCACAAAGGTCCCAACATAAGTAATATTTCAACATTTATTTCAACAAAACTCCAACAACATGCTTCAAAATTTGATACATAAAGGAATGAAAACACAACATCTAATCCCATCCCGTTACGTATCAGAGCCCTAAGACACATGAGCCACCACTTCTACTATTCTGGATCACCTGCAAGTTACCCATACGAAGGGCAACATTTTCAAGCAGAAGGGGTGAAATTCACAAACAATAATAGTAATATATAATTCATTAATCGAATTAAAATCCACATCAATTATAAGAATTAGGCAACATTTAGTTCATGTTTATGCAACAACAACATCATCAACAACTACGACACCAACGACTCAACCAACAACAATCATCAACAACTACGACACCAACGACTCAACCAACAACAACGACTACGACAATGCACCGACGACAACAACAAATGCAATATGCATGTGGTACCATTTTATGCGTTTGAATGACAAGGCATTCCAGGGCATGAGCCCTCAACAGTTTTGGATGGTTAAAGCATCCCCAGGCATGAGCCCTCAACAATTGAACGACAAGGCGTTCCAGGGCATAAGCCCTCAACAGTTGAATGATGAACATTCCAGGGCATGAGCCCTCAACAATATATGAGTATGCAATGGACTCAACACTGTGTATATCTTCATACAACTCAATAACAGCAACGACAACTACTAACATGCATAATCAACTATGACATACTCCCCAACTTAGTCAAATGTGACACAACAATTCTTAAACATCCAACCTCACGTATATATGTTTATATATTTATTCACATGATTCCACATTCAATCATAATGTTTACCACATAGACAAGGTTAAACAAGTAGAAGAAAACACTTAAGAATGCTCGGATTGGTCCCTTAGTGCATGAAGCAAAAATCAGAAAAAGGCTGTAGAGGACCCAGCTCGTTTGAGCGAACAGGTGCTCGCTTGAGCGACCAAAATCACATAGGTTCAGGTTTTGCACGCTTGTGGTTCGCTTGCGGTTCGCTTAAGCGACCTAAATGACGAAAGTTGGGAATTGCTCGCTTACGAGCTCGCTTGTGGTTCGCTTGAGCGTGCGGTCTTTTGCAAATTCTGGGCAGCTAGTTTGAATGCTCGCTTAAGCGACGGGTTGCTCGCTTAAGCAACCATTCATCTGGGTAGTGAAAAGCTCTCGGATTTTCTAACCCTATCTCATCTAAAACCCAATTTTTAACCCCTGATTACCCAAAACGTGTTCTAACAGATGTTTACAAGTTCAACATACAACAATGTGCAACAAAGAACACGAAACAACAACATCAAACAACAATTTATCTCATTTTCATCAATTTTCAAAAGACAATCCTTAACCCTAACTCAAGAACAATACATTCAATCCAATTTCAGAAATTATATATTCAGATCATTGCTAGTTAGCCTCACCCTTACCTGAATTGGGATGATTCAAAGGTTCTACAGGAATCAGATTCTCCTCTTGGCTTTTCTTCCTTGTTCTTGGTTTTTCTCCCTTTCTCCCAAAACTCTTGTTTTTCTTTTACGTGAGAAAAATGTTTTTGACTTTCTTTCCTAACTCTCCCTATTATTTCCTTAACTCCTCCTAACTCCTAATTAACTCCCCTTAATTCCTTTAATTAACATGTAACCCCCAAAAACTCCAAATAAATATTAATTCTCACCTATATCTATTAAATAATAAAAATAATTATATAATAAAATAACAACACACCACATAATCACATAAATCATTTAAAATCATATAAAAGACTTAAAATTAACTAAAAATAATTAAATAATAACTAGGGCGTTACATATTTAGGGTCAATGTAAACCATAAATGAGAAAAGTGTGTGTGCATGTGTCCTTTTATTTCTTTACTGCTTTATATATATCGAAAAAATGAAAAGAAAAAAAATAGGTTAGGGATTTTCTGGTGATCCTAAAATTCTAGCGTAACTTGTTTTAATATATTTTGTGCGATGATTTGAACTTTTGCGATGTTCCGGTTAAAGTTTCAACATCGTACGATAAACAGAAATAAAAACAAGAAAATAAACGACAAGAAAGTAAAGAACACAGTGAGTTTGTTGACCTAGTTCGGTGACAAACACACCTACTCTGGAGGTTACCAAGCCAGGAAGGAAATCCACTAGTGTAGTCCGTATTCTATAGCTCTCAGCAAACTCCTCGTTTACACTAAAGACCTAGGACCTACCCGTATAGACTTCAACCTAGGAACTCCTAGATCTGAGATCCCATCTCACTATCCTAATGGTCAGTTACAGCCCCTACAACTTTATCAAACCTAAACAAACTCAGAATGAAGTTACCTTCAATCACAAACAACTATCACCTTGTTTCACAAGTTCGGTGTAGTATAAATATGAGTATACAACTCGATCTAGGTCCTTAACATGTATCACAAACAATACAAGAAAGGCTCACAATATTCAGAACTAAACTTGCATCGACAGATACAAGAGTAGAACACAAAAAGACTCAAACCCTAAAAATCTAAACTTTTTAGTATGACGATTTGAATGATCAATTAGGTCTTAGAGTCTTGTATTTATACTGAAGGAGCTTGGGCTAAATACTTAATTGGGCTTCAGAACAAAGCAGATCGGTTCAGCTAATCTACAAAACAAAATCAGTAACAAATCTGGAAAATCCTAAAATGTCAGAACATCTTTAGGATCGACCAAATCAATAACAAATATTTCCTAAAAATATAATATCTACTTCAGGAATATTCTAGAGCTGATCTTGTAAATATATGCGCGTTACTTGGTCCACAAGGTAAGGAAATATTGTTTCCTTAAACAATAAAGCGTGCGCGTACAAGAAGACATGAACCCATGCACACTGAACTGTGCTAGGATGTTGGAACATTGTTACCAACATCTTACAGAGATGCCTAAACACATGTTGGAACTTTGGTTCCAACTTACAAAACAAGGATATTTGTTTTAGCAATAATGCAGCCAATACAAATACCCAACAATCTCCCCATTTGGCAAATTTTTGGCTAAAACAAATTAAGGCCAATACTTATGAAACAGAGGGATACAAAATACCATTTCTTCTAGAGCATGAACCCACACATAAGAAGAAAAAGCTAGCACACAAAATCTAAAGACATACCTTATATACACTTCCTCAAGTCATCACGAACACATATTCAAGAAGAAGAAGTAGCAGACAATATCACTAAAGAAAAACAGAAGTGTGCATAAAAGAATACCTCGCAAGATCTTCAATCATAGCTTCAGCTGTTAGAGCTATTACACTTGATCAGAGACATGCAACAGCGGATCAGATAAAAGCATAGTCTCACAAGAGCAAATAAAAAGTAAATCCCTAAGCTACAGAAGGGAAACATAAGTCCCCCATACATTGGATGTCACAGTATCCTTCACCACATGAGAGCAGAGGAAAAATAAATTCTTGTGCTACGGAAGGGAAAAACTAAATTCTAATAAACATTATGATGTTTCAACATCCTTTCACACATCAGACAGGAGTACCTGCCACACATAGAGGCAAGGAACAATAAGTTCCCAACCTACAGAGTATTGTCACCAACCACCTAAAGAAGTTAGGGAAAGATAAATTCCTATAATTACAAGTGACAGACTTGGATGTCAATAGAGCACTGTCACAAACAAACTATAGAAGCCTGGGAAAAATAAATTCTCATGCTTATAGGTGACAGACATAGATGTTTAGACATCTGACTTAATATCCTGTCAACCAGCTTGCACTAACATAAGCACACATAGAAGTATCACTCCCCCTGAATATCAAAACCTACGAGTGACTACTTACAGGAGTATTCCATTACTCCCCCTGAACACATGCATATATTAAAATAATACATAAACTCCAAATGCATAGAAAGAAGAAAACTTCAGGGCTGATTTACCCATTTCTGGGGAATACTCTCTAAACTAGCATGCAAGCTAGCAGACCTATCAAGGTTACACACAGACATGTCCTAATCATGATATATGACATTAGTAGAGAACATGTAAACCAGAAAACTATACTGAGATTTTGAGAACTCTCAGACCAAATATTGTTGCAGCATCAACAACAACATACAAGTGCAACAGCAACACCAGAAAGGTTCCAATAATTATAGAGAATAGTAGCAGGGAACAAGTACAAAGATAGACATAAGTGCCACCATCTACAGTTGCATCAGACATGTTCTAGGAACATGTACAATATAAAATTACTGAGAACAGAATCTCAGATCATCATTAACAGCATCAAGATGTTGTAACATAACAGAGAACATCTACACAAAATCTGAGATAGTTGCAAAATAAATGCAACAATTGTAATACATACATAGGCAAAACATAGGCATAACAGACAATTCTGCAAAATAAATACAGAATACACAAGCATACAGAGAGATAGATATATCATTTTCTCCCCCTTTTTAGCCACAAAATATGCCAATCAGAAAAACTTCATGCAGAGAATTAGGATGTATTAGAAGATAGCTAGAAGCACAAAATAAAGCAATAGAATACCCAAAAGATCGTAAAGTACTAAGTATTTAGGTATTACAGACCATAGAAATAGGCACACTAGGTGCACAAAATATTCAGGGCATAGCCCACACAAAATAAGTTTTGAGAATAGGAAAATTATTCAGCAGCATCAGAACTGCTATCAGAATTTTCAGCACCCTCTTCATCTCCATCCTCTTGGTCCTCATCAACAACATCAACTTCTTCCTCATCACTTTCTTCCTGTTCACCTGCAGTTGCAACATCCTCATTTTCCAGGGCATGGATCATAAGCTCAAATTGAGCTTTTCTTTCATCCAGCATCACACAGGTATCCTTGAGAGCAGCTACAATATCCTGTTTTGTCATCAGTCCTGTAGCAGGTATATTTCCAGATGTTCAAACAATGTCTGGAACATGATTGACACTAAACAACTTAGGGTGCAAGGTGAGAGGAGACTCCCCCTTTTCAGGAATGCCAGTAGCATTTACAAGACTAGGGTGTTGATCTAACATAAGACCACATAGCAAGGTGGAAAATGCTATGGGACACTTCACAACATCAATTTTAGCATGCTTGACAATTTGTTCAAAGACATACTTTCCAATGTTCATTTTAGTTTTAGTTCCAACAAGATGGATAAACTTTCCCCAACTAGGATAAACCGTAGCATAGCAAGGGGGAGAAACCGTAGATATTGGTTCGATGGCATTTCTTTCTTTAGAACCAGCAGTGTCAATCTTGAACTTCATATTGATGTGAAGTTGTTGGTGATGTTCAGTGATGGATGGAGGATGTTGATACTTGATTACAGAGTTGTGAATGATTGTGAGAAGTTCTGAAAGGAACAAGCCTTGATTAAGGTTTACAGTGATATGATTGCTCCCAGTCGGACGTTGGATGATGATTTGAAAATGGTTTCCTGAATCAGCGTGGACTAACTAAAACAAGAAAGCAAGTACGGTTCTTGTGCACCTAACCTTTAATAACAGTTCCTGTTTTTCATTTGTTGAAAAGTCTAATTTGCCCTTTGAATTTTCTAAGCGCTTAGTACTCAAGATTCTGACAAATGTATCACTTGTGAGTTTCTCACATGACTCAGAGGCACAACACTCACTGTTTGATTTATTAGGGTGTAGGAAATCAACTCTTTTAGGGATAACTATATGTTTCAACATTATGGGAAACATTTCAGTTGATCCATCAGTTAAGTTTTCACTTTGAGGTACCCATGTGTAGCAATTATTCTTGGTTTTGATGCCTCTCATTAACACTTCATCTTTCACATCAATCGCTATGCACTCAGATTTACTGAATCTCACAGTCATTCCTTGGTCACACAACTGGCTTATGCTGATCAGATTTAAGGTTAACCCTTTTACCAATAGGACATTGTTCAGATTTGGTAGGTCACCATCAATCAAGTTACCAGAGCGTAGGATCTTACCTTTTCCTCCATTACCAAACGTAACATGGCTGTCGAGATAAATTTTCTCACTATCAAGAGTTTTTTTTTAAACCAGTCATATGTTTAGAACATCCACTGTCAAAGGACCAATCTTCCCTTGACGATGTTCTTGAAGACGAATAAGCCATTAGTGTAACACCCCGTTTTTCCAACATATAAATAAGATATAATAAATCAGAGTTCATCGCAAAGAGGATGTCACATTTCGTTCTTCAAAATACCATTAAATATAAATAGAGTTAAATTCGCTATTTATTTAAACAACTTCCTTCGATAATTTAAAATAATGTCGCAGCGGAAAATATTCAACGTTTTAATAGAAAACTCGACACTAAGGCCTCAACATCAACAACATAATAAAGTTTCAAATTCAAAATGTGGTTCAACATCAACTTATAAAGGACTACGTAACAAGGAAAACAAAACATATAATTATCCCCATCCCGTTACGTATCAGAGCATGACTGCTAATACGACACGAGGAATCAACTCACATCAGCGGTTACTCCTGGTTATCTGCACGTTACCCACGTAGAGGCAACATTCAAAAAGAAGGGGTGAGATTTCACATTCAATAATAATAAGCAACAATTAATGTAAAGAATTAATCAATGCAAAACAACAACAATTTATAAATAAGAATACTTCACATAATCCAACAAAAATCATCATTTAACTTCATTCAATAATGCAACAGCCACGACTCAACAATGCAACAACAACGACTCAACAATGCAACAACAACGACTCAACAATGCAACAACAACTACTCAACAAATGCAACAACAAGGACTCAACAAATGTAGCAACAACAACTACTCAACAAATGCAACAACAACGACTCAACAAATGCAGCAACAACAACTACTCAACAAATGCAGCAACAACAACTACTCAACAAATGCAACAACAACGACTCAACAAATGCAGCAACAACAACTACTCAACAAATGCAACAACAACGACTCAACAAATGCAGCAACAACTGTAATGCCCGTTTTGAACTATTTTATTTATTTAATTATTTGATTGAGTTTAGAGTCTTTTTAAATAATTTATTTGATTTATTGTGATGTGTGTTATTTTTGTGTTATGTGTTGGTGTTTTAGTAGCATATTATATTATAATATATATGTTATTTGGTGTAAAAATATATGTGTTATTTGGTGTAGAAATATATATGTTATTTTGTGTAAAAATATATGTGTTATTTGGTGTAAAAATATATATGTTATTTGGTGTAGAAATATTGTGTTATTTGTTATAGAAATATGTTTGTTATGTAGAGATATATTTGTTATAGAAATATGTTTGTTATGTAGAGATATATTTGTTATAGAAATATATTTGTTATTTGGTTTGAAAATATATTTGTTATTTTGTGTGGATATATATATGTTATCTAGTATAGAAATATATTTATTATTTGGTGTATTATTATTATTAAGTGGGGGAGAGATATATTTAATTTAGAAATGAATAAGATAGAGGAGAAGAGATATATAAATAGGAGAAGCTACGAGTTAGAATAGTTGGAACGTAAAAAACAGTTTTTGTGAGAAAAGTAGCCACCAAAGAGAAGAGAGAAAGCAATTCCCGTTTTTCTGAAATCTGCCTCAGTAAAACAGCGATTTCTCACTCGTTAACCGTTGGATCGTGACGATTTTTGGACACAAGGTTCACAACACCTGGGTCTACCTTTTCACCGTTCGGATCGTCGAAACAAGGTCGGAGTTAAGAGAAAACTGTCGCGCACTGCAGCAGTATATTTGGGTGTTTTCACCACTTTTGTTCTCTTTCTTAAGCTTTGTTCATCTGAATTAAGGTAAGGGTGAGACTAACTCTCATTAACATTAAGTATATGATTTCTGAAATTGCAATTAGCATGATTAGGTGTAGTTTTGAGAGTTTTTTGAGAATTAGGGTTATGAGAGAATTTAATGATTATATTTGTTGATGAAGTTGTTTAAATTCGATTCATGTGCTGTTTTGTTTGGCTTTGATTATGATTTAAGTTTTGTTATGATTATGTGATAATGTGAAATTGATGTGTTATTTAACGATGTGAAAATAATGTGTTATTTGACGATGATGTTATTTAAAAGGTGTGTTATATAAAGATGTGATATTTGAAGATTGTTGCATTTGAGTCGTGTCGTTGCATTTGAGTCGTGCCGAGTTGTCTAAGATGTTGAGACGTTAGATTTGTTTAAGTCATAAGATGTGAGTCCATGCATATTCATTTAAAAGCGACGATGGAGCTTTTGCTCAAAGCGACGATGGAGCTTTTGCTCACTAGCGACGAGGGCTTATGCCCTAGAAGTATATTTATGCTCAATGCGACGAGGGCTTATGCCCTGGATTGGTACCACATGCATATAAGATGTCTAAGATGTTTAAGATGTTAGAGTTGCATAGTCGAGTTGCATAGTCGAGTTGCATTGTCAAGTCGAGTTGTTTAAGATGTTTTGTGATGATGTTCTTTGATGAAGTTTAAGATGTTTTGTGATGATGTTCTTGTGATGATGTTCTTTGATGAAGTTTAAGATGTTTTGTGATGATGTTCTTTGATGAAGTTTTTCTATATGATGAATTTTGATGATGGTTTCTATCTGATGAATTTGATGATGCTAAGACGTTTCTATACATGGTTATGATGAGTTGTTTGAGATTATATCTGTTGATGAATATGATAAACTATGATGAGTTGCTTTATGATTGTACTTGTTGAAGATTATGTGATTAATTGATGTTTTAAGTTGTTAGTTGTAAATTGATGAATTATATGCTTAAGCTTAATGTTTGTGAAATCTCACCCCTTCTGTTGGAATTGCCGCCTTGTGGGCAAGTGCAGATTTCCAGGACTAGCTATTGATGTGAGTGGACTCCTCACGTGTCTAGGTGCTCTGATACGTAACGGGATGGGGAACTTTGCTTATGTTTTCTATTCTTTACGTATTTAACTATGAGATTTTATGAACATGATATTAAAGAATTTGATGAGATTTTACGTAGAGGCCTTCGTGCCAAAGTTGTTTTTAAGATTTTTGAAATAGATTCCGCTGCGAAGTGATTTAAGATTTGATTGAAATATTTTGAAGGATAAATTATTATTTATTCCATTGTGATTTTTAAGAAATGTAGCATTCCGTTTAAGTTATTATTATTTTGAGAAATTTTTATGTTGGGAAAACGGGGTGTTACAACAACAACTACTCAACAACAAGTCAACAATGCAACAACGACGTAATTATGCATGTGGTACCAACAGAGCTACAACTCCCTTCCCTAAAGTCGTAATTCGACATGATAGGCTACAACCCCCTTCACTTAAGAAACAACAGAGCTACAACTCCCTTCGCTAAAGCCATAATTCGGCTTGACAGGCTACAACCCCCTTCGCTTGACAATGCTTATGCAATGACACAACTTAAATGCAACAACAACATCATAAAATCATATTAAAGCAACCATAAAAGATTTACACATCAACTCAAAACCACTAGAAAGATAAATCAGTTATCAACAATTTTCATGTTTATTTCAAAGTCCAACTCAAAACAGAAACGTGCGAAAAAGACACAAGAACACAAAACAGGCAGTCTGCTACTGAACAACTCGTGAGGCGAGCATAACTACTCGTTGTGGCGAGCTCACATATGGACCACTCGCTAGGCGAGGAAAAACTCTCGTTGTGGCGAGTTGGAAACTACTCGCCAGGCGACTAAGATTACTCGTTGGGCGAGCAATGACTTCTACTCGCTAGGCGAGTTTGAGCACTTGTTGTTGGAAGCGACGACAGACAGGTCTACGAACAGACCTCTGTTCTCAATCCAAAACCCCAATTTTGACAACTCAAACCCCAAAATTGATAGGAAACATTACTTACTGTTATTCTACAACCTCGACATCACTTTTTTACATTAGTTCATGGGATTGCATACACTTTCAACAATTTTGATTGAATTTAACCCAACTTTTATAACACCAATGAAATTCAACAAACAACAACATGATTAAACCCTTTTCAGAAATTATATGCTTATGATTAAAAAAGGTTAGTCCCACCCTTACCTCTAGGTTTTGCGAAATTGATGATTTCCTACGGTGAAATCTCTCTCTAGGTTAACACTCTTTTTGCTGAACCTGAAATCTCTACAAATGACCAACCTTCATCTTCAAACATAGCCCTTCAAACCTGTGCTCCTGCCAGAACCACAAATGTCCCTTCTCCACCCACCCTGTTTCTAGATTCTACAATATTAGTAGATGTGTGTGAGAACATATTTCAGGAGCTGAACAAGTTAGTTGGAGCAAGAAACAACTTGGTTCATGAAGAGAGCTATGAAAAGCAATGGAGAAGATTAAGAGAAAGAGTTGACTTTGTCTTGTCTGAACTTCAAAGATCATCTCTTGATGCTCAAGACTTTTCTTAGAACAACCTCAAGGATTGGTTGAAAGGGGTTGTAAACAACTTACAAGAAGTAGCTGTCAGTAGAACACATGTGAAGACTCCCTTATGCTTATCAGGCAAAGATGTTGCTGATGTTATTCCTTCCTGTGTTCATCCTAAGGAGCTGAATCTAGCTTGGTTGAACTAGATAAACTTCAAGTCAGCTTCTACAGATTTGGAATTACTGCAAAGGAACACAATACTGGAAAGAGAAAACAAGCAACTAAGGAAAGAGCTTCTGGATCAGAAACTGCTACTACTTGAGTACAAGACCTCTACTGAAGCTAAGCTGGAAGAAGCAAGGATTAGAGAAGAGAATCTGATCAGAAGCAATGAGGATTTCAAGAAAGAAATCAAGCAACAAGCAGAAGAGACAAACAAGTTGCTCATACAGATGATGGAAATGTTCCAGAATCAAGCCAAACCTTAGTTGCACACATTTTTTTTAGCTTGTTTAGGTTCTTTTGAGTTTCTGTGTTTGTGTACTTCTGATTTGATATTTTGCTTCTGAGCAGTTGATGTGCTTCTGAACTAATGTTTTGTGCTTCTGACCTTAATATTCTTTACATAATTTCTCACTATGTTTTTCTCATCTCTTTCTTATTGTCTTTATTTCATACTTTTTGTTGATGACAAAAGGGGGAGTAGATGTATAGTATTTATAGGCTCTGAGTCCCATTGATTTAATTATAAACAAGTTAAATTATTAGGACCTTCTTCTTATCTCTTAGTCTATTTAATGTGAGATTAATTATGAGCGTTATTTCGTTTTTAATGATGAATTTAATTAACATGGATAGAACTCAGGGGGAGCTTACAAACCTCACCTTAAAGTACTATTGGACTCGGGGGAGCTTACTAACCTCATACCCTTTAAAGTCAACTTGTTAATTAAATTAACAACAATTGAACATTTTAAATACTAATGTTTGTCATCATCAAAAAGGGGGAGATTGTTGGAACAAAATGTGTTTAACGTTACCTCTTGAGAGTTTTGATGATAACAAGGTATTAAAAATTGTCAATTGGATATGCTAATATTTGTTCAAGTGTGTAGGACCATAGACAAAATTTGAGTGTCTATTTAAAGTATAGGTTCTGGAAGAGCAAATGAGAGCAATGGAATCAAGAAAGTAAAGGTAGCTTGAAGCATCTGAAGAAAGTGCTCCTGAAGTGATGACATCATCAGAAGTAAGTTCATTAGAAGCAAGACCACCAGAAGCTGAAGATCATCAGAAGATGAAAGAATCAAAGCTTTAAAGGCTGTTCAAAGGTTTTAATCACGCCTAGTATTGCAGAAGACCATAAGAATAAAGCAACGGCTAATTTAAATGAATATGAAGACATTGGATGCTTGTTCTGTGAAGAGCGTTGACAAAGTACAATTGTACGAAGTGTAAAACCACTACCCCCACTACTCAGTTTATGTCTCTGCTACAGGACAAGAATAACAGCTATGCCTGCAACAATGTTCCTTCATACTTGGAATGGATTTGAAATTGATCCTTCATAGGACAATAACCAAATCAAGCAAAAGATCATTGGTGATTTGATCAAAGTTTCGAACGACTCTTTTTCTATGTGCTGGCAATTTACAAAGTCTCTTTCACACCTCTATATAAAGGAGTGAAGACTTAGAGAATGGCAAGACTCTAAAACAATTTGAAAGCGCCAAACCTCTG
The DNA here is from genome assembly GCA_958299785.1 of Medicago lupulina. Taxonomy (NCBI): domain Eukaryota; kingdom Viridiplantae; phylum Streptophyta; class Magnoliopsida; order Fabales; family Fabaceae; genus Medicago; species Medicago lupulina. The sequence goes on along the minus strand of OY283139.1, from coordinate 59,966,264 downwards.
CTGAAATTGTTCTGCATCAAAAGTTCATTTAAAATTTCTTATCAAAGTTCATATCTTAGAAATTCTAGAGTTTTAAGAGTTTGTATCTGATTTGTATTGTGAACACTGATGACATGCTGTCATTACGTAATTTTATGTATATATTATCATATTATGGAGTTCACAAGGCAACTTAAGCAACAAGAAAAGTAAGAAAAAGCAAGAAAACTGAAGAAAAAGGTTAAGTCACAAAACGTGTCACGTTGGCTGAAAAACGTGACACGTTTCTACAAGTCAGAAAGCATGTTTTTGGAATTAAGGAAAACGTGTCACGTTGGCCAAAACGTGACACGATTTGTGAAACCCTAATTTTTGTTTCTTGTTACATAAGGAAAAACGTGTCACGATCCACTTAAAACGTGACACGTTTGGGCGAAACTTTGTGCCTATTTAAGCTGAAGTCTATTCCGAAAACAAGGGTTACGAATCTTGGAGAGCAAAGTGCGATTTTGACATCAAGACGACTGCAAGGAGGACGATTTCTTCATCCTTTTACCAGTTTCATGTATGTTTTATTGATTCAATTGATTATGCTATTTGTAAACATTGTTATGAGTAGCTAAATCTCTTAGAGATTGGATCCGAGATGATTCTGTGTAAACCCTAATTGATCTTATGTTGCTGTGATGAAACTCTATTCCTCATCAATGATTATTTAAGTCTTTATTCAATTCAATTGTTCTTAATGCTTTTTATATCCTGATCAAATATAAATATGTTTTCGTGAGAATGAAAGACTACTGACCCTAGCTTTCAACTTAGACTTAATTGAATTGTTCTAATAAACATGGTTAGTTTAGGAATGGATAATCATTTATTAGTGATATTAGGTTAACGTGCTTAAACCTTCAAGAATTACTAGACCACCTAAGGAATTAGGGGCTGTAGTTTAAGAGGAGGGTCCTAACTCAAGGGATTGATTAGGGCTATTTTGTTAACTATCGTGGGACTTAAAGAACCATTAATAGGAATAGAGTACAGTAACCAATTAGGGGAAACATAGAGGATTCGAAGATCCGATCTCATCTCTCTTAATATTTTCAAAACAAACTTTATCTTTTTGTTATTTGTTTTTAAAAACAAACCAAATCTTCCGCCTAGTGGCAAACCAAATATAACCTTTATACATCCTATTGCATAACGAAATTAACTTATTGCGATTAAAAACAATCCTCGTGGGATCGATATTTTTACTACTTCGATAGTATTTGGTGAACTTGCCAAACGTCTATCAAGTTTTTGGCGCCGTTGCCGGGGATTGTTGATTGATTTCAATAAGGCAATTTAGTTATAATTTAGGATTTTTGCAATTTATTTTTTGTTATTTTAAATTTTGTTACTTTGTATTGTGCAGTGATACTCAGGTATTTTTCTGTTTATGTGAGGTAGACGGAGTAAGGACGATTTACAGTTCGATCCGGAAATAGAAAGGACTACAAGAGCCAATCGGAGAACTTTTCGGTTGTCGAAGTCAGTCCCACCAATCGAAAAAGGGCGGTCACCGAGTCCGCCACCGTCCGAATCCTTGAAGTCTATTTCTCCTGAACCAAGTATCATGGGAGACGCCGCACCGAGACCTTAGTTGGGAGACTACGGGCTAGCTACTCACCGTGGTCAACTGACACACACCTTCCGTCCTGCCAACCCTGCTGCTTTTGACATTAAGAGCACCGTTCTGAATGGGTTGAGAGACAAGCAATTTGATGGCACTAAAGCCATGAGTCCACATGAGCACCTGAGTAGGTTTGCAGAGACTTGTGAGTTCTGTGTACCTCCAGCTACTGTTATTGAAAGCCAGAAGAAGCTGCGGTTATTTCCTTTCACCTTGTCAGGAAGAGCTAGAGATTGGTTGCTGACCTTACCAGGTGGTACCATCCAAACATGGGAGGAGCTCGAGCTGAAGTTCCTTGAGAAATACTTTCCTATGTCTAAGTATTGGGAGAAGAAGATGGAGATTCAAAACTTCAAGCAAGGGGAGAATGAATCTTTATATGATGCATGGGAGAGATTCACGTTAATGTTAAAGAGGTGCCCAAATCATGAACTTTATGAAAAGCTTTATCTCCAACTCTTCACCGAAGGCTTGACACATAATATTAGAATGTTCTTAGATGCCTCAGCTGGAGGTAGTCTTAAAAACAAGACCGATCATGAGGTCGAAGCCTTAATTGAAAGCATGGCTCAAAACGAGTATCGTGATAATGCAGAGAAGAAGAAAAGGGGAATATATGGGGTAAGTGACTCCACTTCTATTCTAGCAAACCAGGCAGCCATGAACAAACAAATCGAAGCTCTAACTAAGGAGTTTCAAGGATTCACTTTGGCAAACAAACAACAAGTAGCGGCAGTAAAGTGTGACTTATGTGGAGAAGGACATGCAAATGGTGAGTGTGTACCGGAAGGATTTAGTGAGGAATTTGTGAACTATGTGAATTTTCAAAGGCAAAACCCTTACTACAATCCCGGTTTTAACAAGCATCCCAACTTGAGTTATTCTAACAACAACACTCTCAATCCTCTACTTCCAAATCCTCAACAACAACAACAACCAAGAAAGCCTTCAGCTCTTGAAGAAACAATGATGAATTTCATGAAGATGACTCAAGGTAACTTTGAAGAGATGAAGAAGAGCCAAGAAGCTGAGAGAAAGAACAATGAAGCCTCAAGGAAGTTGCTTGAGACTCAAATCAGGAAAATGGCCAAACAATTGGCTGAACAAAGCAAGGGAGGATTCTCAGGTAATACTAAAGATAACCCTAAAAATGAAACGTGCAATGTTATTGAACTTAGGAGCAAAAAGGTTCTCACACCTTTAGTTCTAAAAGGTAAGAAAACAGTTGATGTTGTGACGGAGGAGGTAAAAGTAGATGGTGAAGTTGAAAAAGAAATAGAGGGAGTAGTTGAAAAAGAGAGTGATCAAGGAGAAGTTGAAAAAGAAAAGAAGGAAAAATCAGAGGGAGAAAAAAGTGAGAGGTTAATAGATGAAGACTCTATCTTGAGGAAGTCTAGGAGCCAAATTTTGAAAGATGGTGATAAACCCCAATTTGTACCATCGTATGTAAAGCTTCCATACCCTCATCTAGCTAAGAAGAAAAAGAAGGAGGAAAGCCAATTCAAAAAGTTCATGGAACTTTTCTCACAACTTCAGGTGAATATTCCTTTTAGTGAAGCCCTTGATCAAATGCCCGTTTATGAAGGAGTTATTGACCGGAAGAAGAAAGCCAAAAGATGACGAGAACATAGCTCTTTCAGAAAACTGTAGTGCCATCCTCCAAAACAAACTTCCACCAAAGATGAAAGATCTAGGTGCCTTTACTATTCCTTGTTCCATTGGATCGGTGAAAGTTGGTAGAGCTTTATGTGACTTAGGGGAAAGTATCAACTTAATGCCTCTATCTATGATGAAGAAGCTTGGATGTGGAGAACCAAAACCAACAAGAATGACCCTCACTTTAGCTGATCGGTCCATCTCTTATCCTTTTGGTGTTTTAGAAGACGTGCTCGTAAAGGTAAATGAGTTAGTATTTCCCGCTGACTTTGTTATCATGGATATGGCTGAAGATGATGACACACCACTCATTCTAGGAAGACCTTTCCTTGCAACTGGTCGTGCCTTGATTGATGTTGAAATGGGGCAGCTTATGTTGAGATTTCATAATGAACAAGTTGTGTTTAACATCTTCGAAGCCATGAAGCATAGAGCTGAAAACCCAACGTGCTACCGTATTGATGTTGTCGAAGAGATTGTTGAAGATAATTCTCGTGAACCTCAACCAACACAACCCATGGAGAAAGCAATTGTGAATTCTATAGAGAGTTGTGATCTTGATGAAGATTTGGAGGTGAAGGAGTGTGTTACGCAATTAGAGGCAAGCAAACAAGAAGTGGAACCGGTAAAGATTGAAAAGTTACTTCTTGACGATAATAAGAGGGCGCCTACTTTAAGTGTTGAAGAGAAAAAGAGTCCTGAATTAAAAGAACTACCTTCTCACTTAAAGTATGTCTTCTTAAGCAAAGACGCCTCTAAACCAGCAATCATCAGCAGCACCTTGACACCTTTAGAAGAAGAAAAATTGATGAGGGTGTTACGGGAGAATGAAGGAGCATTGGGATGGAAAATTTCTGATTTGAAGGGTATTAGTCCAACTTATTGCATGCATAAAATTCATATGGAGGCTGAATACAAACCGGTTGTTCAACCTCAACGAAGACTAAACCCCACAATGAAAGAAGTTGTTAAGAAGGAGGTGCTGAAACTACTGGATGCAGGTATGATTTACCCTATCTCTGATAGCTCTTGGGTGAGTCCTGTTCATGTGGTGCCTAAGAAAGGTGGAATGACGGTGGTGGCTAATGAGAAAAATGAATTAATACCCACCCGTACCGTCACTGGTTGGAGGATGTGCATAGATTACCGGAGGTTAAATACCGCAACAAGGAAGGATCACTTCCCGTTACCATTCATGGATCAGATGATAGAGAGGTTGGTTGGCCAAGCCTTTTATTGCTTTTTGGATGGGTATTCGGGGTATAATCAAATTGCGGTGGCTCCGGAAGACCAAGAGAAGACTGTCTTCACTTGTCCGTTTGGTATCTTTGCGTATAGGAGAATGCCCTTTGGGCTGTGTAATGCGCCGGCGACCTTTCAAAGGTGTATGCTCTCCATCTTCTCTAACATGATAGAGAAGAACATCGAGGTATTTATGGACGACTTTTCTGTTTTTGGTAAGTCTTTTGATCATTGTTTAATCCACTTAGATGCCGTCCTTAAAAGATGCACCGAAACTAACCTCATTTTAAATTGGGAAAAATGCCATTTTATGGTAAACGAGGGTATAGTTTTGGGGCATAAGATAAGTTCTAAAGGCATAGAGGTGGATCAAGCAAAAATAGAGGTTATAGCAAAACTTCCCCCTCCTGTTAATGTTAAAGGGGTGAGGAGTTTCTTGGGGCATGTTGGTTTCTATCGGCGTTTTATAAAAGATTTTTCAAAAATATCAAAGCCCCTTTGTAACCTCTTAATCAAAGAAAATGAGTTCAATTTTGATGATGAATGTTTAAATGCTTTTTCTTTGATAAAGACCAAGTTGGTGACTGCACCAATAATCATTGCACCCGATTGGGATGAACCTTTTGAATTAATGTGTGATGCAAGTGATTATGCTGTTGGTGCAGTCCTAGGCCAACGCAAGAACAAATTTTTCCATGCAATTTACTATGCAAGCAGCTTTGGAAAAATTTCGTTCTTATCTAATCGGCTCCAAAGTCATTGTTTTTACAGATCATATAGCCCTAAAATATCTTCTGACAAAGGGGGAATCAAAACCTCGGCTTTTGAGGTGGATCCTCTTGCTACAAGAATTTGATATAATGACTCAATCTCCAAGCCGTGTACTCAAAATAAAAAAGGCATAATATCATTTTAGCCAGCAATAAGCTTGAAGTTTAACCTTTTTCAATAAAGAGGAAAGTTGTTCCGTCTTATTATAAAATAGCTCATATTACGATCCTTCCAAATAATAAAAAGAACTGAAATCCAAATCATGTTTGAAGTCAAACGAGACTTGTTGGAAAATCACCCAAGACCTCCAAACTGAGTAAAATGCTCAATTAATGAATCATGAAGAGCCGTAGAAAAACCTAGCCAACTTGATATCAAAATCCAAAGTTGACTGTAAAAACTCACAAGTAAAAAAAAATGGTCTTGATCATCCACCATGCCACAGGTAACCGTGCACAAAGAATCATAATAACCCAAAATGTTTCTCCTAAAAATATTAACCTCAAGTGGAATTTGCTTAAGCCACAAAACATGATTATAACGGTCATCAACACCAACTTCAGAAGTTGCCAAAAGTTTATAAACACTTTTGACTGTGTATCGATGGGAAAAATGAAGCTTCAAAATCCACTTGTCAGTCACACCAACCTGCAAAACAACAAGTGACGGCTGCTCCGCACACTCCCTCACCAATCCCTCTTCCTACGCAAACAATCTCCTACGCTACTCTCATGTCTTACCATTTGATTCTCAACCCAAAGAAAAGATCTCCGCAACTGTGGATAATTTATTAATAGCAAGATCAAACAACCTAGCATATCTAACATCAAAAAATACATAATCTAACCACGGGTCCTTCCAAAACAAAGTAGAAGCCTCGTCTCACATCCATCTAATAATATTATCCGACAACCACCTATCATCTAACAAACAACCCCCAATTCAAATGTGATGCAAGTGTTGTGAAATTCTGGCGCACTAGCAACAAAATGTTCTATGCAATGTTCCAACACCAAACACAGATTACGGATGTTGAGTGTAATGTTTACAACATCGTGCTAGCAGTAAACAAAAATAACAAGGAAAATAAAGAACAGAAAAATAAAAAGGCACAAAGAGTTTGTTAAACAAGTTTGGCACAACTCACCTACATCTGGGGGCTACCAAGCCAGGAAGGAAATCCACTAGTGTAGTCCTTATTCTAAGTTATCAGCAAACTTCTTGTTTACAACTCTAGACCTAGGACCTACCCGTATTGATTTCAACCTAGGAACTCCTAGATCTGAGATCCCATCTCACTCCCTACAAAATGATCACAGACTCCGTGATACTCAAATTACAGACTCAATCAAATGACGAAGTTTCCTTCAAACAAACAACTGCAACCTTGCTTAAAAGCTTTGGTGTAGCACAACGAGTTAAAACTCAACAAACAGTCCTTAGCATGTATCAAGATGATACAAGAAAGGCTCACAATAAAACAGTACTAAACTTGCATCGACATATACAAGAGTAGAACACAGAAAGGACTCAAAACCCTAAAACTAGACTTTTTGAAATGACGGCTTCAGTGAATGAATTAGGTCTTGTAGTCTTGTATATATACTGAAGCAATACAGGTCAAATAGTCTTGTTGGGCTTCCGAACAAATCAGATCAAACGGTGATCTGTTACACAAGAATCAGTAACAAATATGGTAACTTCTAAAAAGTAGGAACATCTTTAGGAACAAACCAAACACATCCAAAGTTTCCTAAATTGTTGACACAACTTTAGGAAATAATAAAACAGCTGATTCTGGACAAAAAGCACGCGTCTTGGCCAACAAGAAATAAGGCGTGATTTCCTTAAAAAGATAAAACTCACGAAAACCAAGCTACTCAAACAGAGCACACTGAACCGTGCCAAGATGTTGGAACATTGTATCCAACATCATACATGAATATTTGTTTTAGCAAAAGTGAAGCCAACACACAAATATCCAACAATCTCCCCTTTTGGCAAATTTTTGGCTAAAACAATCTGAGGCCAATAAAACAAGAAGAGAGATACCATCATACTTTCTTTCATTTTAACACAAGAACTTATCTTGAAAGAAAGTAACAAACTTCAGCATTACTTCAAAAGAATATCTTCAAAAATAATGCACAAGAAACATTGGAACAACTCCAAGAACATCATAGGCATACGCAACAGCGTAATAACGATAGAACCCAGCCTCACAGAAACACCAAGGGAGAAATAAACTCCCACAAAATAAAACAGAGAGAAATAAACTATCACAAACAACCAACTTCAGAGGTACCACTACATTTCTTCAAGTCAACAAAAACACATCTCGCTTATCATACCCAAGAAAAAATAAACACAGTATCACTCCCCCTTAAATAAACAACCATAGAATGACTACTAACAAACATATACTACTCCCCCTAAATACATGCATGCATAATAAGGAGAACTTCATAAATAGAAAAACTTCACATGCAAACAGATGTTTTCACCATCTGATACAACATCAGGAAAAAGCAAACAAACACATCTACTCCCCCTTTTTAGCCATAAATTCTGACAAACTAATTAGAAAACTCCACACACCTTGGTCATCACTTTCTGATCCATGCTTCTTATCACCAACAGACACAATATTACCATCCTCATGATCAGAAGCCTTCTTATTTTGGGATTTTTCATTATCAGAGGTTGACTCAGCCACACACTTTATTTGATCAGGTTGAACCAGGGATGTTGTAACATCCAATGCAACATCCGGTGCAATAGCAGTTTTAAAAGAAAACACAGAAACACTTTTATCAATAGTAGTATCAACATCAGCAACATTCAAACTAGACTGAACAAGGTTGCCAAACTTAGTCAAAACAGGTGGAACACTAATCGACAAAGAGGAAGTCACAAAAGTACTTACATTGGGAGTTTTGGGTTTCCATATTTTCCCTGCTTGAACACTCTTACCATTGACCTTTGGTTGAACATGAGGCCGAGGATATCCATACAATTTATAACAGAAAGCTCTTATGTGTCCTTTCTTTTGCAGTGGTGACAAATCCAAGGACGAGTTGTCTTTTTGCCATTTTGATGTCCTTGAGAATGCTTCAACATTATCTTGTTAGTAGAAGCCATATCTACTCCTGAAGGATCAATAACCTTGACATCTTTGTTGTGTTCTCCCTTTCTTATCATCCCATGATCTTCTAATGCATAAGCAAACTTCCTGTTACGTTGTTTTTGATTTAGACTTTTATAATCAAATCATATGCCATTCACCTTTCTTTTACCTTGACCTTATGTCATATCATCCAGAATTGTAGAATCATTTGTCATCATTTCAACTTGCTTCTTAATGTGTTCAAGTTGTGAGTTTAGAAGAGTTACCTCATCATTGAGTTCTAAGATCTTTGTTAGATGATTAATTCTTTTTGTAAGCAGTTTACTGCTGATCTTCTTTTGTTTCACTAACATTTTGCATATTTCTGCACTTCTGACATATAGATCCTTATAAGAAGTAGCTAGGTCATCATAGGCCAACTCTTCATCACATGACTCAGTGTCAGAAAAGACTCTACCAGTAAAAACAGTCACCTTTTTAGTAGACTCATATCTCCTTGGTCTGTTCACAAATCCTCCTTCCTTGTCCATTATGCCAGAAAGCATCTTCCCTGGAGCTCACCCTAAAACAGGCAGGGTGCCTGCTCTGATTCCAATTGAAATTCTGGCGCACTAGCAACAGAATGTTCTATGCGATGTTCCAACATCAGACACAGATTACGAATGTTGAGTGTAATGTTTAGAACATCGTGCTAGCAGTAAACAAAAATAATAAGGAAAATAAAGAACAGAAAAATAAAAAGGCACAGAGAGTTTGTTAACCCAGTTCGGCATAACTCACCTACATCTGGGGGCTACCAAGCCAGGAAGGAAATCCACTAGTGTATTCCTTATTCTAAGTTATCAGCAAACTCCTCGTTTACAACTCTAGACCTAGGACCTACCCGTATTGATTTCAACCTAGGAACTCCTAGATCTGAGATCCCATCTCACTCCCTACAAAATGATAACAGACTCTGTGATACTAAAATTACAAACTCAATCGAATGATGAAGTTACCTTCAAACAAACAACTACAACCTTTCTTAAAAGCTTTGGTGTAGCACAACAAGTTACAACTCAACAAACAGTCCTTAGCATGTATCAAGATGATACAAGAAAGGCTCACAATAAAATAGTACTAAACTTGCATCGACATATACAAGAGTAGAACACACAAAGGACTCAAAACCCTAAAACTAGACTTTTTGAAATGTCGGCTTCGGTGAATGAATTAGGTCTTGTAGTCTTGTATATATACTGAAGCAATACAGGTCAAATAGTCTTGTTGGGCTTCAGAAAATCAGATCAAGATCAAACGGTGATCTGTTACACAAGAATCAGTAACAAATATGGTAACTCCTAAAAAGTAGGAACATCTTTAGGAACAAACCAAACACATCCAAAGTTTCCTAAATTGTTGACACAACTTTAGGAAATAATAAAACAGCTGATTTTGGACAAAAAACACGCGTCTTGGCCAACAAGAAATAAGGCGTGATTTCCTTAAAAAGATAAAACTCACGAAAACCAAGCTACTCAAACAGGGCACACTGAACTGTGCGAAGATGTTGGAACATCGTATCCAACATCATACATGAATATTTGTTTTAGCAAAAGTGAAGCCAACACACAAATATCCAACATGTTGCCACCACACTAAACCCCCTATTCTACCAACACATAACTGCAAGTGTTGCCAACAAATATGTAATAATCTTAGATAAAAATTTAAATGTTACTCAGATCAGTTAAGTATTGTAACAGTTATGATTTAATTTAGAGTTATCTTGATGAACTGAAAATTAAATTTACCTCTTTAATGGTCAAACAAGACTTTTGGTAAAACACAGAGATAAAAAATGAAGGACATATTTGCAACTTTAAATAAAGTCAAAGGAATTCTGGTGTAGTTTTTAAAAAAATATATATATATATTGTCACCTCATTGGTTTATTGTTCCTATGACTAACCTGATCATCATTCAACATTTCTATACTGTTTTGACGTTTTTCGTTGCCTACCTTGAAAGGTTGTAAAAGAAATAAAAGATAATGAAAGGTTTAGTGTGATCTAAAGGACAAACACTATACATTGATCTTTTTTTTTTTTTTTGGTTGGTACAAATACATTGGTCTATTTAAAAATATTAATGATGACGTAAATTTTCTTAAGGCTTTCTTGCATCTTTATAAAAGCTGACAAAACTTATTATATTCTGAGAATGAAAAATGTTGTTCAATATATGAAAAATGACAAAGAATATGTCTAGATTACTTAAGCCTCTTTATGTTATGATCGTCTTTATCTCTTTATTTTTTGTTGTTAGAGATGTAAATGCTGGTAAGCCCTTTCACTCTTCGTTTTCAAATTTCCTTCTTTACCTTATTTATAATACTTCATCCTGCATCGTTAAAACTCCTATATTTTTGTTTTACATCATAGGTCTTGCTCATTTTTGTGATGAAAACAATCCATGTCCTGAACATTTGTGCATGCCTAATATGAAAGTGGTTTGTACTGGTGATGAGATATGCATATGCTTAGCACCGATATAGTTAAGTTCAAAATTAAGAATATGTTAATTCTAACTCTGTAATTTTTATAAACGCATCATAATGTTGTTACTCTTGTTACAACTTTCACATTCTAATATATATTATCTATCATTCAATATTATTTACATGCTGTAAAGGATACCTATTTGTCGCGTCATTTTTTGGAGATCATTGCTTTTCAATTAGCTTTGACTCATTATTTTATTCACGACTTGAACTTTTAATTTTTAAAGAAAATGAGAAAAAGTTCGAATAACCATTAAAAGAGATCAGTGTTCGGGGGTTAGTTATGTTTAGGGAAGGTGTTAGTACCCTAAATATCCATAGTATTCTATGGGACCTTTTGATTTTATTTATTTTCTTGTGCAATAACTTGCTTAATTAGAAGATGGAATTAAATAAAGAGTAGTGATTAATTAAAAGAAAAAGAAAGTTTTTTTATTTACATTTTTTATTGATTCGGAAGGACTATGTCTTTTGCCTACGTACCCATGAGGGATCAGAACCTCGTAGTTCAGGGTAGAAATTACCGTTTGATTTGTTTCGTGTTTTTTATTAAGTTTTGAAAAAAGTTTAAAATAAAAAGCCAAGTGGCAAATGAGAATTGGTTTGTATTTTTTAATTTAGAAGAAAATAGACTCAAAGTAGAATTTAAATTTGATTAAGAAAGAAAATAAGAAAAAGGAGTCACTTGATTTTGGATCAAGGTTTATTATGAAAATATTTTTGTGATTTTGGATTATGTGAATGTTTTTGTTCTTTTTTAATTAAGTAATTAAAAATTAAACTAACGTAGCAATAAAACAAAACGTATGCATTTTTGTAGTGACGTTGGATCACGACAAAATCCCTAACCTAATTTTTTGTACTTTATATATATATATATATAAAAGCAGAATAAATAAAAGGACACAGGCATGATTTTTTCATGGGTTTTTCTAACATGTGCAAATTTGCACATGTTAAAAAGTTTAAAGTGGTAAGTGTGCATTGAAACTTGTGTATTTTATATTAAATATATAATTTTTTAAAAAACAATTGTGGTTTTAAATAAAAAGTTGCTTCTTTTAGTATCTTTAACATGTGCAATATTGCACAGGGTAGACAAACCCTTTTTTCATTTATAGTTACATCGGCCCTAAATACATTCTAATTGCGAATAAATAAATGACAAAAGTTAAAATGCTAAATAGAAATAAAATAAAATGCAAAAAACTAAAAAGAAATAAAATGCAAGAAAATAAAAGAAATAAAATAAAGGGACAACCGAAGGGACAAAATTACCGAAGGGACCAAATTTCGAAGGGACTTTTTCGAAGGGACAGAAAAAAGAGGGAGAAGAAAATAATAGCTTGTCAACACAAGTTAAATGAGGGAGAAGAGAGAAAAGTTCTTTGACAACTCAAGAGAACTTTTTGTGTGTGTAATTGTGATAGATGAGGGCTCTATTTATAGGTTCTAAGTTTGATGAAAAATGGAAAATTGGTTTAATGCACTTTGATGAGGATTTGAATGAGATTGATGGTTTTGGAATGTGATTTGAATGATTTTTCAAATGGGAGAGTTGACATGTAAAAATGGCATGATTGATGGCACACTTGAGAGAAGAAAAAAATTTGGACCTTGGACATTTTATTTTTTGGACTTATTCTAAGTAATAAATAAAAAGAAAATAGAATAACCTAAATAAAAAATAAAAGTAAAATAAAAGATGGAAATAAAATAAAATAAAAACTAATAAATATAAAAAAATAAATATAAAAGACTAATAATAAAAATGCAGGTCCGAAGACGAGCCAAAAATGAGGTATTTTAAAATACCTTTCTGCCGAAATTTTCTTTGAAAAATCGAAGAATATTCCGGGTCAGAGGACATGTGAATGCAGGATGTTAGGTCAAAAATTGGGGTATGACAGATGCCCCTATTTAAGTTTCTTCGTCCAGAGACTTGAAGACGAAATCTTTGATTTGACGGACCGAAGAGACTTAAATATAAAAGTATACCAATTTTGGACCTAAGATGTTATGAAATGCTCATAATGCAAGTATGAATGCAGGACGACAAAGATGATTTGACTGGGACAGGAACAACAACAGGATACCCAAATTCGTTGAAGAAAGGGATCTGACTCCGCTAAGGGTTAATGTAGTTTCACTGGGGAAAATGGTTGTGTACTATTGTATTGGTTGTATGAAGACAAGATGAAAGAAGACATTGTCTACTATCTGTAAGATAGTTGTATGACGACAAATGAATGTATTACCTATTACCCATATGATAGACGTATGAAAGTAAGATGAAAAAGGAAATTGTCTACTATCTGTAAGATAGCTGTATGAAGACAAATGACGTGGATTACCTACTACCCGTATGAAGGTAATTTTGAAAAAGACATTGTCTACTACCTGTAAGATAGCTGTATGAAGACAGATGACTGAAATGTTTTCTACTATCTGTAAGATAGATGTATGAAGACACTGGGACGACACTTATGAGAAATTGTAGGATAATTGCAAAATTGTTCGTCTGTTAGAACTTGCCACTTGAAATATGCTAAAAGGAGAATGCAGGATGTTCATTTGTTAGAACTTGTTACTTGACAATGGTAAAGGTAAAATCAAGTTGTTCATTGTTTAGGACTGACCACTTGAAACATGAAAAAAGTAAACTTAAGTTGTCCCTTATGTAGGACTGACCTCTTGAAATATGACAAAAGGAAACTCAAGCTGTCTGTTATTTAGGACTGACCAATTGAAACACGATAAAAGATGAACTCAGGTTGTCCATTGTTTAGGACTGACCACTTGAAACATGACAAAAGGTAAACTCAAGTTGTCCATTGTTTAGGACTTGCCACTTCAAACAAAAGGTAGACTCAAGTTGTCCGTTGTTTATGACTTGCCAGTTGAAACATGATAAAAGGTAGACTCAAGCTGTCTGTTGTTTAGGACTTTCCACTTGAAACAAAAGGTAGACTCAAGTTGTCCGTTGTTTAGGACTTGCCACTTGAAAAAGATAAAAGGTAGACTCAAGCTATCCGTTGTTTAGGACTTGCCACTCTAAATAAAAGGTAGACTGAAGCTGTCCGTTGTTTAGGACTTGCCACTTGACACTAACGGATGACATCTCTTGACCAGACACACTGGGATGACCCTTTTGATGATAATAAGATTATTGTCAGTTGTTCGTTTGTAGAACTTGTCGCTTGGCATAATGATGAGTAACGACCGAACTGAAAGGATACGAACAAACAAGATTATGGGCGACTGATGCAATCATGTACGAATGATGTTGTGTATTTGATGTGTATATGATTGTATAAATGTATGAATGTATGTAACTTGTACGACTGTATAAACTAGATATGATAGGTGACTCGATGAAACGAGACAAGACGGGTAAGTTGGGAAGTGGACCGACATTGCAGTACCAACACTCAACAAGCTTCCTTGGAGATGGTATTATTGGGGACCAATTGAGCTGCTTACGGGGTAAAACCCGGCATAAAGTAACAACTGATGCCTCATGTAACGCCCACTTTCGTTTTATTATTTATTTAAATCGAGTTTAGGTGATTATATTATATTTATATAATATATATGTGTTTTGATATGTTTTGATGATTTTGGATGATTTTGTGATAAGTTATAATTTTAAGGATAAGATTAAGGGACTTATTTTATTGTTAAATAAAATAAGATTTGAAAAGAAAATAAAATATTTAGTTGTGGGTTAGTTTTGGATTTTAGAGAGTTATGTGGGAGAAAGAGTAAATAAGATAAGATTTGTTGGGAGTATAAATAGGGAAGCTAGGTTTAGAAAGTCAGTAACGTATCAGACTTTTGGGAGAAAAAGGGAGCAACGCGTGAAGAGAAGAGAAGGAGAGAGAGAGCTGCGATTTCTTCAATTCCAGGTAAGGGTGAGACTAATGATTTAATAATGTTAATTAGCATAGTTCTGATGATCAATTAACAGTAATAGGATTGAATTGGGAGAATGAGAAAACTAGGTCAAATCCCTAGAATTGATGAATTGAACGGTAGAATTTGTTTATTTGATGTAGGAATGGATTACAGAACCTAGAATAGGATTAATGTCGTTATTTCAGTCAAATTTGGGGTCTAATATGGTGAAAAATAGGATTTGGGGTGGTAAAGTTCGTAATCCCGTAGTTTGTTCTGACATCGTTTCGCCATGGCGGAATTTAGCTCGCCATGGCGACGAACCTGTGACCTGTAATTTCGCCAGGCGGAATTTAGCTCGCCATGGCGAAATGTGCTGTGACAGAATGTCATATTTCCTAAGCTAATGCGATTTGTTTCGCACAAGACTTTGAGAGGGGATCCCTAAGGGTTAGTGAGACCTAATGGTAATGCTGAGAGTAATCTGTATAGTGATTAAGATATATTCATGATAATTGAGAAAGGATTAAATTATTATACCTTATGCAAATATGATAAAGTTTATGTTGCTTTGAATTGTAATTGATATAATGATATCATTCTGCTCTTGATATTTGAATTATGCTGCTGATGTTATTAAACTGAAATCGTATGATATATATATATATATATATATATATATATATATATATATATATATATATATATATGATAAGTTATTGTTTAGCTCCAATTTCTTGGATGCATATTGATGAAGTGATTAAGATAAGTTGTTGATTGATTTGAGTCCATGCATTAGCATACATTGAGCTTAGTCCTCACCATGATAGGAGCTTTGTCCTCCGCACGTTTATTAGGAGCTTTGTCCTCCGCACGTTTTAAAGTATATTAATACTTATGATGAAGTTTGGTACCACATGCATATAAGGAGTCTAAGAGCATTGTTGCATTGTTGTGTCTAAATGATGCATTATTGATGAAGATTGATTATGTGATTACGTGCTAATTGTTATTTAATTATGCAAAAATGTTAAGAATGTTTTGATGTTAATTATTATTCTAAATTATGTTGATTAATATTATTTTGTTATGAAATCTCACCCCTTCTGCTGGAATTGCCGCCTTGTGGGCAAGTGCAGGTGATCGTGCTTAGTGTGCAGTTGCTTCGTGAGTGGCCTTGCCTCACTGTGTCGTCTAGGTCGCTCTGATACGTAACGGGATGGGGTTGTTTTATAAGCATGCTTCATTCTTTTACGTGAATCTTTATGATATTTTGCAAATAATGGAACTAACTCTTTTGAGATATTTTTATGGGGCCTGCGTGCCAAACGTTTATGATTTATAAGTATTTTTCCGCGGCAATATTTTGAAGTTATTTAGTTAATTTATTATTTAACTGTTTTTCGGATTATGTTATATGTGATATCCCGTTATTGTTGTGTACTCTGATAAATGTTTTTAAGAAATTTTTATGTTGGGAAAACGGGGTGTTACAATTGGTATCAGAGCAAGTCGGTCTGTCCGGCCAATTAGAGAGTCTTGTTGAGTCTTAGTAATATTTGTATTACTAATCTTATGTTGCTACTACTGCTTGTTGTAGAATATCAGAATGGCTGGGAGGAACGATACCGCGTTAGCTGCTGCTCTTCAAGCTGTTGCCCAAGCTGTGGGACAACAACCTAACGCAAATGCTGGCGTGAATGCTGAGACGAGGATGTTGGAGACTTTCATGAGGAATCATCCTCCAACTTTCAAAGGAAGGTATGACCCCGATGGAGCCCAGACGTGGCTTAAGGAGATAGAGAGGATCTTCAGAGTGATGCAGTGCACCGAAGTTCAGCAAGTGCGCTTTGGTACTCACCAGCTGTCCGAGGAAGCTGATGATTGGTGGGTTAGCGTGTTACCTAACCTCGAACAAGATGGAGCTGTTGTGACTTGGGCTGTTTTCAGGAGAGAGTTCCTGAGGAGATACTTTCCGGAAGATGTTCGCGGGAAGAAAGAAATCGAATTCCTTGAGCTGAAGCAAGGAAATATGTCAGTGACTGAGTATGCTGCCAAGTTCGTGGAGTTGGCAAAGTTCTACCCGCACTATGCTGCCGAGACTGCTGAGTTTTCGAAGTGTGTAAAGTTCGAGAACGGTTTGAGGGCTGATATAAAGAGGGCTATTGGGTACCAACAGATTAGAGTGTTTCCGGATTTGGTAAACAGCTGCAGGATATACGAGGAAGATACCAAGGCTCACTACAAGGTAGTGAATGATCGGAAAGCTAAGGGCCAGCAGAGTCGTCCTAAGCCTTACAGTGCCCCTGCTGATAAAGGGAAACAGAGGATGGTTGTTGATAGGCAGCCTGCAAAGAAGAGTACTCCTACAGAGATTGTGTGCTACAACTGTGGTGAGAAAGGCCACAAGAGCAATGTCTGTCCTGAAGAGGTCAAGAAGTGTGTCCGGTGTGGCAAGAAGGGTCACATTGTAGCTGATTGCAAGCGTAATGATATTGTATGCTTCAACTGTAACGAAGAGGGTCATATTGGTTCCTAGTGCAAACAGCCAAAGAGGGCGCCTACTACGGGTCGAGTTTTTGCCCTGACTGGTACTCAGACAGACAGTGATGATCGTTTGATCAGAGGTACTTGCTATATTAAAAATACTCCTTTAGTTGCTATTATTGATACTGGTGCTACACATTGCTTTATTGCCTTAGACTGTGTTTCTGCTTTGGGTCTGGTTATGTCTGATATGAATGGAGAGATGGTTGTCGAAACTCCAGCTAAGGGTTCGGTGACTACTTCTCTTGTATGTTTGAATTGTCCTTTGTCTATGTTTGGTCGCGATTTTGAGATGGATTTAGTTTGTCTACCTTTAAGCGGTATGGATGTAATTCTGGGTATGAATTGGTTAGAGTACAACCACGTTCTTATCAATTGTTTTCGCAAGACGGTGCATTTCTCGTCCGCTGAAGAGGAAAGTGGTGCTGAGTTCTTAACTACTAAGCAGCTGAAGCAACTAGAACGTGATGGTATGTTGATGTTTTTGCTGATGGCTTCTTTATCTTTAGAGAATCAAGCGGTGATCGATAAATTACAAGTGGTATGCGACTTTCCTGAAGTTTTTCCAGATGAAATTCCTGATGTGCCTCCAGAGAGGGAAGTCGAGTTTTCTATTGATCTTGTTCCTGGAACGAAGCCGGCGTCGATGGCACCTTACCGTATGTCTGCTTCTGAATTAGCTGAGTTGAAGAAGCAGTTGGAAGATTTGCTCGAAAAGAAATTTGTTAGACCAAGTGTTTCACCTTGGGGAGCGCCAGTGTTGCTAGTAAAGAAGAAAGACGGTAGTATGAGGCTATGTATTGATTATCGACAGTTGAACAAGGTAACTATCAAGAATAGGTATCCACTTCCGAGAATTGATGATTTGATGGATCAGTTAGTGGGTGCGCGTGTTTTCAGCAAGATTGATTTGAGGTCAGGTTATCACCAGATTAAAGTAAAGGATGAAGATATGCAGAAGACAGCTTTCAGAACGCGTTATGGCCATTATGAGTACAAGGTTATGCCTTTTGGAGTTACTAATGCCCCTAGAGTGTTTATGGAGTATATGAATCACATCTTCCATGCATTTTTGGATCGGTTTGTGGTCGTATTCATTGACGATATTTTGATTTATTCCAAGACTGAGGAAGAACATGCTGATCATTTGAAGATTGTCTTGCAAGTGTTGAAAGAGAAGAAACTTTATGCCAAATTGTCTAAGTGTGAGTTCTGGTTGAAAGAAGTAAGTTTCCTTGGTCATGTTATTTCTGGAGATGGTATTGTTGTGGATCCGTCTAAAATTGAAGCGGTATCGCAATGGGAGACTCCGAAGTCAGTTACCGAGATTAGAAGCTTTTTGGGTTTAGCTGGTTACTATAGAAGGTTTATTGAAGGATTCTCCAAGTTAGCTCTTCCGTTGACCCAGTTGACTTGTAAAGGTAAAGCTTTTGTATGGGATGTTCATTGTGAGAACAGTTTCAACGAGTTGAAGATGCGGTTGACGACTGCTCCAGTTTTGATTTTGCCGAAGTCTGATGAGCCTTTTGTGGTGTATTGTGATGCGTCTAAGTTGGGTTTAGGAGGTGTACTTATGCAAGAGGGTAAAGTGGTAGCGTATGCTTCAAGACAGTTGAGAATTCATGAGAAAAATTACCCGACGCATGATTTAGAATTAGCGGCTGTGGTCTTTGTATTGAAAATGTGGAGACATTATTTGTATGGTGCGAGGTTTGAAGTGTTTAGTGATCACAAGAGCTTAAAGTATCTGTTCGACCAGAAGGAACTGAATATGAGGCAGAGAAGATGGCTTGAATTGTTGAAGGATTTTGACTTTGGGTTGAATTATCATCCGGGTAAAGCTAATGTGGTAGCAGATGCCTTGAGTGGGAAGACCTTGCATATGTCTGCTTTGATGGTTAGAGAGTTTGAATTACTTGAACAGTTTAGAGACTTGAGTTTAGCCTGTGAAAGGACACCTCAGAGTGTAAAGCTGGGGATGCTGAAGATTGATAGTGACTTCTTGATGAGCATCAAAGAAGCGCAGAAAGAAGATGTCAAGTTTGTGGACTTATTAGTTGCTAGTAATCAGACTGAAGATAGTGATTTTCAAGTCGATGATCAAGGAGTGTTGAGATTCCGAGGTAGGATTTGTATTCCTGACAATGAAGAGATTAAGAAGATGATTCTTGAAGAGAGTCATAGAAGTAGCTTGAGTATTCATCCGGGAGCTCCGAAGATGTATCATGATTTAAAGAAGATTTTCTGGTGGTCTGGGTTGAAACGAGATGTGACACAGTTTGTGTATGCCTGTTTGGTTTGTCAGAAGTCAAAGATTGAGCATCAGAAACCGGCTGGTATGATGGTATCTTTAGATGTGCCAGAGTGGAAATGGGATAGTATATCCATGGATTTTGTGACGAGTTTGCCGAATACTCCTAGAGGGAACGACGCAATTTGGGTTATTGTTGATAGACTGACGAAGTCGGCTCATTTTCTACCGATCAATATTAGTTTTCCCGTTGCCCAGTTGGCAGAGATTTATATCAAGGAGATTGTGAGGTTGCATGGTGTTCCTTCGAGCATTGTATCAGATAGAGATCCAAGATTTACTTCTAGATTTTGGAAAAGTTTGCAAGAGGCTTTGGGTTCTAAGTTGAGATTGAGTTCGGCGTATCATCCGCAGACAGATGGTCAGTCAGAGAGGACAATTCAGTCGCTAGAGGATTTGTTGAGAGTTTGTGTTCTTGAGCAAGGAGGAATTTGGGATAGTCATCTTCCGTTAATCGAGTTCACATACAATAATAGTTATCATTCTAGTATTGGAATGGCACCTTTTGAGGCTTTGTATGGTCGGAGGTGCAGAACTCCGTTGTGTTGGTTTGAGTCAGGTGAAAGAGTGGTCTTAGGACCGGAGATTGTTCAGCAAACTACTGAGAAAGTTAAGATGATTCAAGAGAAGATGAAAGCGTCGCAGAGTCGACAGAAGAGTTACCATGACAAGCGAAGGAAAGATCTTGAGTTTCAGGAGGGAGACCACGTGTTTTTGAGGGTCACTCGTACGACTGGTGTTGGACGTGCCTTGAAGTCAAAGAAGTTGACTCCGAAATTTATTGGTCCGTATCAGATATCAGAAAGGGTTGGAACGGTGGCGTACCGAGTTGGGTTACCACCGCATCTTTCGAATTTGCATGATGTTTTCCAAGTGTCGCAACTTCGGAAGTATGTTCCAGATCCATCTCATGTGATCCAAAGTGATGATGTGCAAGTTAGAGACAACCTTACGGTGGAGACTATACCGGTAAGGATTGATGATCGGAAAGTGAAGACGTTGAGAGGCAAGGATATACCTCTCGTTAGAGTCGTTTGGTCGGGAGCGACTGGTGAAAGCTTGACGTGGGAGCTTGAGAGTCAGATGCTGGAGTCTTATCCAGAGTTGTTTGCTTGAGGTAATTTTCGAGGACGAAAATCTTTTAAGTGGGGGAGAGTTGTAACGCCCACTTTCGTTTTATTATTTATTTAAATCGAGTTTAGGTGATTATATTATATTTATATAATATATATGTGTTTTGATATGTTTTGATGATTTTGGATGATTTTGTGATAAGTTATAATTTTAAGGATAAGATTAAGGGACTTATTTTATTGTTAAATAAAATAAGATTTGAAAAGAAAATAAAATATTTAGTTGTGGGTTAGTTTTGGATTTTAGAGAGTTATGTGGGAGAAAGAGTAAATAAGATAAGATTTGTTGGGAGTATAAATAGGGAAGCTAGGTTTAGAAAGTCAGTAACGTATCAGACTTTTGGGAGAAAAAGGGAGCAACGCGTGAAGAGAAGAGAAGGAGAGAGAGCTGCGATTTCTTCAATTCCAGGTAAGGGTGAGACTAATGATTTAATAATGTTAATTAGCATAGTTCTGATGATCAATTAACAGTAATAGGATTGAATTGGGAGAATGAGAAAACTAGGTCAAATCCCTAGAATTGATGAATTGAACGGTAGAATTTGTTTATTTGATGTAGGAATGGATTACAGAACCTAGAATAGGATTAATGCCGTTATTTCAGTCGAATTTGGGGTCTAATATGGTGAAAAATAGGATTTGGGGTGGTAAAGTTCGTAATCCCGTAGTCTGTTCTGACATCGTTTCGCCATGGCGGAATTTAGCTCGCCATGGCGACGAACTTGTAACCTGTAATTTCGCCAGGCGGAATTTAGCTCGCCATGGCGACGAACCTGTGACCTGTAATTTCGCCAGGCGGAATTTAGCTCGCCATGGCGACGAACCTGTGACCTGTAATTTTGCCAGGCGGAATTTAGCTCGCCATGGCGAAATGTGCTGTGACAGAATGTCATATTTCCTAAGCTAATGCGATCTGTTTCGCACAAGACTTTGAGAGGGGATCCCTAAGGGTTAGTGAGACCTAATGGTAATGCTGAGAGTAATCTGTATAGTGATTAAGATATATTCATGATAATTGAGCAAGGATTAAAGTATTATACCTTATGCAAATATGATAAAGTTTATGTTGCTTTGAATTGTAATTGATATAATGATATCATTCTGCTCTTGATATTTGAATTATGCTGCTGATGTTATTAAACTGAAATCGTATGATATATATATATATATATATATATATATATGATGATAAGTTATTGTTTAGCTCCAATTTCTTGGATGCATATTGATGAAGTGATTAAGATAAGTTGTTGATTGATTTGAGTCCATGCATTAGCATACATTGAGCTTAGTCCTCACCATGATAGGAGCTTTGTCCTCCGCACGTTTATTAGGAGCTTTGTCCTCCGCACGTTTTAAAGTATATTAATACTTATGATGAAGTTTGGTACCACATGCATATAAGGAGTCTAAGAGCATTGTTGCATTGTTGTGTCTAAATGATGCATTATTGATGAAGATTGATTATGTGACTACGTGCTAATTGTTATTTAATTATGCAAAAATGTTAAGAATGTTTTGATGTTAATTATTATTCTAAATTATGTTGATTAATATTATTTTGTTATGAAATCTCACCCCTTCTGCTGGAATTGCCGCCTTGTGGGCAAGTGCAGGTGATCGTGCTTAGTGTGCAGTTGCTTCGTGAGTGGCCTTGCCTCATTGTGTCGTCTAGGTCGCTCTGATACGTAACGGGATGGGGTTGTTTTATAAGCATGCTTCATTCTTTTACGTGAATCTTTATGATATTTTGCAAATAATGGAACTAACTCTTTTGAGATATTTTTATGGGGCCTGCGTGCCAAACGTTTATGATTTATAAGTATTTTTCCGCTGCAATATTTGAAGTTATTTAGTTAATTTATTATTTAACTGTTTTTTGGATTATGTTATATGTGATATCCCGTTATTGTTGTGTACTCTGATAAATGTTTTTAAGAAATTTTTATGTTGGGAAAACGGGGTGTTACACCTCATGGGGATAAAGCCCATTGTTTTACCAAAAGTCTGAGAGAAGTTGCCATTTGTAAACCGGCATAGAGCGTTCTTCCACTCGTATGCCTCAGCAGTCATGCTTTTTTTTTTTTTGAAAATCCCTAACTTTTGCCTGGACCGCCCTTTCGGGTTTTCAGTCCACCAGGAGAATATTCCTTTTTTGTGCCCCTAATTTTTGCCTGGACCGCCCTTTTGGGTTTTCAGTCTATCGGGACGCTCTCTATTGCCTAAGCTGCCTTTTCAAGTTTTCAGCTTAGCGAGCTCTTTTTTGTACTTTTTTGTATTTATGGATTATGACTGCATCTTACTCAAAGAAAAGTAACTGTCCATAGTGCTTAGCAATGTTTCTCTTCCGCAGTGTAACTGTTCTTGAGGCGGATGCTTATGTACGCTTCACCTACTCACGAGTTCAAAGAGAGTGTGTTTGTTGTTCACACTTTTCAAAAGATGTAAAAAAGTTTTGTATTTTGAAATTTTTTGCTTTAAGTATTGCCATCAAAAATAGAAGAAATTATGCAAATAGAATAAATGAGAGCTCCAAATAAATGGGCACATGCTCAAATTTGATGAATTGAGTGGTGACCTGCCAATGGCACGGCTCCACAGACCATTGAATTTTTTTTAGAAAATGGTAAATATAACGGGGAGGTACATTGAACACAATAACTGGTATACTCCCTAACAAGTTTGAATTCCCCTGTTCCGAGTCTTTGATCTGCAGATGCTTTGAACCGGAAGTCCTTTGATAACTGATGTGCCCCAAGTGGGTTGTGTTTAACTGATGCAATTACTTTGTCACGATCCTTAATTTTTGCATAGATTGCCTTTTCAGGTTTTCAATCTATCAGGATAATCATCTTTGTTCATGTCTCTAATTTTTGCCTGGATCGCCCTTTCGGGTTTTTAGTCCACCGACACGCTCATTTTTGCCTAAGTCGCCTTTTCAGGTTTAAGACTTATCGAGCTTTTAGTTTTTGACAGAGTATTTCTTGACTGCACCGACATTCATAGGACATGTGTGGTTGTCACCATTCGTAGTCACAAGAGTCATTGCACACGAGCCTTCATAGTTATGCGTCAACTTGCCCCTGGAGTCTGGTTGGAAAGGTAGTACCTTTTTGGGTACAAAGTTTTTTCTTGAAATTCACTGAGACGAACCTTCTTGTTGGAAGTTTGTTTCAACCTCTTTTGACATAGTTGTACAAGGTCGTCATGCATTTAAATTCGATCAAGCTTGGATTCCAGCAGAACTCCTATTGACGGGACTTCGACCTCCGCAGGAGGCACGACCTCCATGTTGTATACTGAGGGATGGAGGGGGTTGCCCTGTTGAAATGTGTACTGAAGCACGATACCCATGCAAGGTAATGGTAACATCTCATGCCGGTCTTTGTAAGTGACTGACATCTCCTGGAAAATCTTCTTGATTTTTGTTTGTAGCTTCAACGACTAAGATGCCCCAACATATGAGAGATCTTGCCAGGAGTCTCTTCATTCTCGTCTTCTTCAGTTTCAGATATAAGGAAACTCAAAGTTGGAAGTGAGTACATGGTTAATGTGTTCAACGGGTTTATTGACATTTATTCTGCATTTATGTTTGATTTTTAGAAAGTGATCAATTGTATGATGACAATTGGAAATGATTAAAAAAGAATTTTTTTTAATTTTTTTTATTCTTTTTTTGGTTTTTTGTGTTACCATTTTTCAGAACAAGCACAAAATAAAAACAAAGTCGGGATCAAAACGGCCTTTTTATTAATGATGGAAAATACATGAAGCAAAAAGCCTTACACAAGTTCACATTCGTCTTGGGCGGGACGAAAGGATTTTTTTTGAAAAGCAGCAAACAACAAACCAACGCATTATTTGAACAGAAAAGTAGTAGAAGGGACATCAAAAGTGACCCAATCGCAGCTATCCACTAGGTAATATATGAAGGTGAGAAAAACACAAGAAGGGGGGGTTGAATTGTGTTAGCTTTTTATTCGTTTTCTCTTAAGCTGAAATGCCAGACCAGAAGCATTTATACAGGTTCTGAAGTGAAGAAAGACACAAAGCAATTATACAGGTTCCTTCCACAAACCGGAAGTAGTCATGTCCCCCTTGTACTTCCAAGGAGAGTTCACTAAAATGTAATATTTGATTACAAATGCTCACTACTAAACTTAGCAAGAGACTTCAAATGCTCAAGCACAACTGCAAGAGACTTCCAATGTTCAAGAACATAATCATGAGACTTCTATGCTAAAGCACACAAGCAAGAGACTTCTAATCAAACAAAATTACAAAGAAAAATGTTTGACACTGAACACTTGATATACAATCAGAGGTGCTCATAATACAAATCAGATACAAACTCTTTAAGACTCTAGAATTTCTAAGATATGAGCTTTGAACAGAAATTCAAAGTGAACTTTTGGATGCTGAACAATTTTGACAGAGTTTTGGTGCTTTCAAATTGTTGTTAAGTCTTATTGTTCTTCAAGTCTTCACTCCTTTATATAGAGGTGTGAAATGAACGTTGAGTTGCCAGCACATCCAAAAAGAGTCGTTTGAAGCTTTGATCAATCACCAATGATTCATTGCCTGATATGGTTATTGTCCTATGAAGGATCAATTTCAAATGCATTGCATGTATGAAGGAACATTGTTGCAGGCAGAGTTGTTATCCCTGTCTTGTAGCAGAGACAAACTCTGTATAGTGGAGGTAGTGGTTGTACACTTCGTACAATTGTACTTTGTCAACGCTTAACAAAGGAACAAGCATCCAATGCTTTTTGAATCCTTTTGAATTAGCTATTGTTCCTCTTTTCCACTTTATCGCAATATTTAGACGACTTTGAATCCATTGAACAACTTTTGAATCTTTAAGTTTGCATCTCCTGATTAACTTTAGCTTCTGGTGATCTTCAGCTTCTGATGAACTCGCTTCTGATGAACTTGCTTCTGATGATGCCATCACTTCAGGAGCGCTTTGTCTTCAGGAGCACTTTGACTTCATGGGCAGTTCTTCTTCAGATGCTTTTAAGCTTCTTTTTTGTTTATTTCTTTGCTCTCTTTTGTTCTTCCAGAACCTATTAATGATCTCAAAATTTTTGTCTATGGTCCTGTACACTTGAACAAATATTAGCATATCCAATTAACAATTTTTTAATACCTTGTTATCAATCAAAACTTATAAGGGTAATGTCCCCTTTTTAACACATTTTGTTCCAACAATCTCCCCCTTTTTGATGATGACAAACATTAGTATTTAAAAAAATGTTCAGTTGTTAATCTAATTAACAAGTTGACTATATAGGGTATGAGGTTTGTAAGCTCCCCCTGAGTGTAACGCCCGTTTTGATTATTTAATTATTTGATTTATTTGAGAAGTTGATATATATTTAATAATATATTATGCGATGGTGAATTAAGATTTAATATGATTTTATGCGACGTGGTGACTTAATTTATTGTTTAATAAAATAAGATTTGAAAATAAAGTAAAATATTTAGTTGTGGGTTAGTTTTGGATTTTAGAGAGTTATGTGGGAGAAAGAGTAAATAAGATAAGATTTGTTGGGAGTATATAAAGGGAAAATTAGGTCAAGAGAGTCAGTACGCGTTACTGAGTTTTGGAGAAAAAGAGGAAAAAGTCACGTGAAGGGAGAAGAGCATAGAGGGCTGCGTTTTTCTGCAATTCTAAGGTAAGGGTGAGCCTAGCAACTTAATTATGTTATTCTGTAATTCATCTAATCGGGAATTAGCAATCATAGGGCTGTTTTGAGAGAATTGGAATTAGGTTAAAAGTGGAGAAAAATCATGAATTAAGCCATGAAGTTGCAGAACAGATGTTTAGGATGAGTACAGAACGTAGATTAACCATAATGATGATGTTTCTGAGAGTTTAGATGTTTAGAGTGATGATTTTGGGACCTTTTGGTGAGATTTTTGCAGAACCCGTAAGCCACCTGTTCATCGCTCGCCTAGGCGAGCTATGCAACTCGCCGCGGCGAGTAGACCTAGATCGCTCGCGAGGCGAGCAACCCAGCTCGCCATAGCGAGCATTGCCCTAGAGCTCGCGAGGTTAGCACTCCAACTCGCCATAGCGAGAAGGACCTTAGTTACTCGCAAGGCGAGCATTCCCACTCGCCATAGCGAGTTCTGTCAGAACTCAGAACCTGTTCTGTTTGCGACCTGTAGTCGCATAAGACCTTGAGAGATGACCTTGGGGTAGCTTAAGAGGCTTTTAATGATGATTAACATAATCTGTAGTGATGGAACATGATGATTGAGATTACTTATGATGATTTATGAAGCTTATACGTGTTATATGAAGTGAATAATGTAACGCCCTAGTTTTATTTTAATTATCGTTGGTTGATTTTAAAATCTTTTATATGATTTTTTAATGATTTATGTGAATATGTGGGGTGTTACTATTTTATTATATAGTATTTATGTGATTATGTGAATATATGATTATTTTTATTGTTTAATAAAAATAAGTAAGATTATTATTTACTTGAAATTATGGGGTTTAATGAGAATTAATAGAAATTAAGGAGGGAGTTAAGTGAAATAAGTGGGAGGTTAAGGAAAAATAGAAAGAGAAAGGAGAGGTTTTAGTTTACAGAAAAACAAAAGTCTGTTTCATTTTTCACGTACAAAACTTTAGAAAAGAGAGTTTTTGGAGAGAAAGAAGAGAACCCTAGAAGAGGCTAAGAGAAGAGGGAATCAATTGCTGTAGAGTTTTTGCTTGCTGAATTAAGGTAAGGGTGGGATTCCTTCAATAATATGTATATATAATTTTGATTGTTGATGAAATTGTGTTCTAGGTTTAGGGTTTAGAAAGTTTATGATAATTGATATGATGTGATGAATTGTGTTGTTTAATGCATGTTTCTGTGTTGTTTTGATTGTTATGTTGTATGTAGAACCTGTAAACATTGTTCTCTATCAAATTTGGGATTTGGGTAGATGAAATTTGGGTTTTTTGAGTGAAAAATAGAGTTTTCCCGAGAGCTACCTTTGACAGCATACCCTGTTTCATGTTGTTGCGTCTTTTGCATCAGTTTCTGTTTCGAACTAGCTTTCGGTGTAAACACGAAAGTTGTAGGTATGAATGTTAGCTTTCTAATGCCGTTGGTCTGACGTCAAAATAATTTATAGAACTTGATTTATGGTCAAATTACTGAACGTAGGTCACAGTGAATTTTTATGAATTTCAGCACAACTTTGTCCAAATTTGAAATAAAAACTGGTATTGATTGGTACATAATTGGCTTTAGGTGTAAACATGAAAGTTGTAGATAATTAAGTTAGCTTTCTAATGGCACTGGTTTGACTCGAAGAGGATTTGTAGATTTTGAATTATGATGAAAATAGTCCAAGTAGGTCTTCAGAAATTTTTTAGAAAACTTAGCTTAACTAATCCCAAGTTGGTCCAAAACTTATGGTTGGTTTCCCAACTTCAAACTTAAGTATTAGGGATTTAGTCGGAGTGTTTTATGAGTATTTGGCTTATGTTTTATTGATCAAACTTGATTTGCTTGTTGAAGGATGTGTTGGACTTTGATATGAATGTAGTTGATTAATGTATATGTGCTTTCCGGAGATGTGTGATTTAAATATGTGTTATATCAAGATGTGTTGTTTGTAGATGTGTGACTTAAATATGTGCTATATAAAGATGTCATATTTAAATATGTGATATTTGACGATGATGCTATTTAAAGATGTGTATTTGTCGAGTCATCTAAAGATGTGCATTGTTGAGTCTTTACTCGTGTCGTTGCATTTGAGTCGTGTCGTTGCATAGCATAGTCAGCGATGGGGGCTTAATGCCTGACAGGTTCTTTTATGACCTTTAGCGATGGGGGCTCAATGCCTGACAGGTCCTATTTGACCTTTAGCGATGGGGGCTTATGCCCTGATGGTACCACATGCATGATGTCTAAGACGTAGAGTTGCATTTGTTGAGTCGTGTCTTATGAGATGTCGTGACGATGATTTGTGATGATGATGTGATGTTTGAGATGGTTGTTAAGACGATGATTTATGATGGTTTGTGATGCATTTGTGATGATGATTGTTCTTTGATGTTCTTGATGGTATCTTCGTGATGAAGTTCCTTGAAGCTCTTGATGATATTTCGTGATGATATTCTTGATTGACGTTTAACGTGTTTCGTGAAGGGTGTGCTTGATGATGTATAAGGTGATTTAGGACGATAATTATGATGTTAGATGATGCCTATTTTGCTATGACTATATGATGTTTTGTTGATTGATGATTCTGTTGTTGGTGTATTTATATACTCCCTCCGTCCCTTAATATAGCCCCCTATTGCTTTTTTCACATTTCTTAAGAAATGTTGTTGGTGTAGTTAATGTGTCTGTTTTATAGTACAATTTTACAAAATTAACCTCATTAAAGAGATAAAGTGAAAAATCAATTTATTGTACTTTTAGAATTAGTAGTAGTATTAAATAAGGGTATCTATGGAAAAAAATAATTAATGTGTGTTGTAATTTGAAAAGGGGGTTATATTTAGGGACAAAAAAAAAACAAAAGGGATGTTATATTAAGGGACGGAGGGAGTATATATGTATATATATATGTGTGAACCTGATGATGCTTGTCATTGAATTGTTGTTGTTTTCATTAACTTGATTGATTATATATTATTATTATTGAATGTGTATCTCACCCCTTCTGTTGGAATTGTCGCCTTGTGGACAAGTGCAGATTTCCAAGGCTAGTAGGATGTTGGCTCAAGTGTCATAGGGCTCTGATACGTAACGGGATGGGGAAAATGTTGTTTTGTTTCTTTCATTCCTTTATGTATCGAATTTTGAACATGTTGGATTTTAAGTTGAAGAATAATATTTTGTTGTTGAGGCCTTTGTGCCAAGAATTCTGTTGAAGTTGAATGATGATGATTTTAAAAGAAATATTTTCGCTGCAGATTTTTATAAGAATGAGATTTTGTTGGTATTTTAAATAGTTCTATTTTCTATTTAAATAATTTTGAAAAGTAGTGTGACATGCCCGTTATTGTTGAACTCTGATTGTTTTAATATTATTATGTTGTTTTGGGGAAACGGGGTGTTACAAATAAGTTATGAAAACTTGATGTACATGTGATGTTTTGTAATATTGATGTTATACCTTGTGATGTGCTTGCTGCCATGTTGCTGTTTACTTATGTATAGTTGCTGCATGTGTCAGTCTATGTTGATTAAGATGTCCCGCGACGTTTATGATGTTAACTTGTTTAAGTTAAAAAGTGTTGAGTCTCATGCATACTCATTCTATGATGAGGGCTTATGCCCTGGAGTTTTTACTCACCAGCGACGAGGGCTTATGCCCTGGAGCTTTGCTCACCAGCGACGAAGGCTTATGCCTTGGAGTATATTTATACTCATAGCGACGAGGGCTCATGCCCTGGATTGGTACCACATGCATATAAGACGTTAGGGTTGCATAGTCAAGTGATCTGTTGAGTCGAGTCGTCTAAGATGTTTATTAAGATGCATATGATGATGATTATGATGATGCTAAATGATATGTTGTTTATGTTGATGCTTTAAATGCTAGATGTTTATCTGTGATATGTTGAATTGTGTTGATTGTTTATTTGTGATTATTTAATTACATGTTTAATATAATTATTTGTGAATCTCACCCCTTCTGCTGGAATTGCCGCCTTGTGGGCAAGTGCAGATAACCAAGATTAGGTGCAGACGTGTGAGGATTTCTGCAGTCGAGTCTAGGTGCTCTGATACGTAACGGGATAGGGGATCTTCTTATATTTTCTCTGTTCCTTGCGTATTATGTTATTTTACATGCTTATGCTTATTTTCTAGACGTTGACGAGGCCTGTGTGCCAAAGACTTTTGAGATGATTTTCTTTATGATTTTCCGCTGCAATGTTGAGTAATATTTTACGAATATTTTATGAAGAGTTAATGTTTATTTATTCATTACTACGAGATGCTTTAAGAAATGTGATGCCCTGTTTATGTGTTTACTCTGATATATGATTATCTTTTTAAAGAAATTTTTACGCTGGGAAAACGGGGTGTTACACTGAGTCCAATAGTACTTTAAGTTGAAGTTTGTAAGCTCCCCCTGAGTTCTATTCTTGTTAATTAAATTCATTAAAAACGAATTAACTCTCAGAATTATCTCACAATAAAAAGTTATCATAGCAACTATGAGGTCAGAAGATGGTTCTATTAATTTAAATTTCTTGAAATTAAATTAATGAGGCTCAAAGCCTTTAAATACTATCTACTACTCCCCCTTTTGTCATTAACAAAAAATAAAAAAACAAAAAGAATAGTTGGAAAAAATAAAGAAAGTAAATATATGAATATAAAGGTTCAGAGCATACAATTAGTTCAGAATCAATCAGAGCACATAATATATCAGAATCACAAAATATTCAGAACCATGAATCAAGCAATACAACTACAGAAGCATTTATATCCAAGCAATGTATCAGAGCAATGTATAAGAGTGAATGACAAGGTAGAAGTTCAGAAGCATTTAACAAAGTTCAGAAGCAAGTAAAAATAAAGAAATTCAAAACAAGCTAAGGTGTGCAATCTAGGTTTAGACTTGTTTTTGTTTCATCATCTCCATTAACTGATTCATCATCTTATGAGTTTCCTCAGCTTTGTTGCTTCATTTCCATTTTGAAATCTTCATTGCTCTTCATAAGCCTTTCCTCTCTAATTCTTGCTTCTTCCAGTTGAGCTTCAGTCTGAGTCTTGTACACTAATAGCATCAGCTTCTGCTCCAAAAGCTCTTTCTTCAACTGATGATTCTCCTTCTCCAGAAGAGTATTCCTTTGAAGCAGAGCCAGTTCAGAAGAAGCTTCTTTGAAGTTAAGCTTGGTTAGCCAGTCTAGATTGAGCTCTTTGGGATGAATGCTTGATGGATTGACATTCCTTGCTTCCAAACACAAAGAGGTCTTCACCCATGTTCTGAGAATTTTCACTTCATCCAAATTTGAGACAACACCTTTCAGCCATTCTTGAAGTTTTGCTTGTGCAAGCTCTTGTGCATCAAGGCAGGATCTTTGAAGCTCTGAAAGGACGAAATCCACTCTGTCCTTTAGTCTAATCCACAGCTTCTCATAGCTGTTGTCATACCCCATTTTTTGACCAAGTACTTTCTTTTTACTCGTCTTTTGAACTCATTTCACCCAGTTATTTTCTCAAGTTTCTATATTTTATTTCGCAATATTTTACAGTTTATTTCCCACATTTTTACTGTTTATTTCCCAACATCAAACTTGTTTATATCTCAGCATTTATCTGTTCATTGTGCGAACTTTTTGCTCGTTTAGTCCTCTTTTTTTTTTTAATTAATTTACCCATTTAAATCTCATTTCTTTTACCAGTATTTTATTTGTTCGTTTTACAACGGTTCACTTTATTTTTCCCATTTTTACACGTCTAAAAAAAATCGAGAAGTTTCGTCATTTTCAGACGAAATTTCGGCAAAAAAGTATTTTAAAATACCTCATTTTTTGGTTCCGAAGAGACAGTTTTAAGTTTTATTATTTCTTTTTTATCTTATTTATTTTTAGTCTTTTTTAAATGTCTCATATTTTATTTTATTTATCATTTTTATTTATCTTTACTTTTTTATTCTTTATTTTCGTCTATATTAATTGTCCAAGTTTTTTGTCCTTTTGTCCACATGGCAGTCCGTGATTGGTCCAAGTCTGACTTGCTGTCATTTTTGTATTAGAGACCCATTGGGGAATTTTGGTTTTTGCCCGCATCAGAGAAACCCTCAGATGACAGTCTATAAATAGACTGTCATAAATTTGGCACTATTCACGAAACTGTAGCTGCAGCCGCACAAGTCCCATCAATAAACCCTAATTCCATTTTTCTTTTCAAAATCCAGAATCAAAATACCAAAAATGAACAAATTTCAAGAACAACAACATATCTCTATCGCAAGAACAACATACACATGAACCCAACACACAAACACCAGAAACCTTTCTCTTGCCATTTTTTCGAATCAAACAGTCTTAGCAGTGCATAAAATCAAAGCAATTGAAGGAAAATTGACACTATTCATTATTGTTGAATATTCTGGAATGATACAAAAATCAGTTACATATTCACAGTTATCCTTATATACAAGGGTCACTATCATTAACTATGGTTAGGTTCACTAACTAATCAGGGTTAACTAAATAAGTAACTAATATGGTAATAGTCCCCCTCAAGTTGGACTATGTAAATTACGTAGGCCTAACTTGGATACAAAAGATTGAAAAGAAGTAACATGGAGAGGCTTAGTAAACACATCTGCTAGCTGGGAAGAAGAGGGAACAGGGAGGAGATGTATGATGCCTTGTTGAATCTTCTCTCGAGTTACATGACAATCAATCTCAATATGCTTAGTTCTCTCATGAAATGTAGGGTTATGAGCAAGGTAAATGGCAGACACATTGTCACAATAAACAGCAGAAGGAGCATCTATGGAGATGTGAAGATCTTTCAAAAGAAAATGCAACCATTGTATCTCACATGAAAGACTAGCTAGGGCCCGATATTCCGCTTCGGATGAAGATCTCGAAACTGTGTTTTGCTTCTTAGATTTCCATGAAATTAAGGAAGTACCAAGAAAAACACAATATCCTGTAACAGACTTTCTAGAATCCAAACAACATGCCCAATCGGAATCAGCAAACCCGGACAGTTGAGTGGTACTAGATGCAGAGAAAAACAAACCCTGTGCAGGAGCAGTTTTAAGATATCGTAGGACACGAGTTGCAGCTTGAAAATGTGAAGTTAAAGGCTTAGAAACAAACTGACTTAACTGCTGAACTGAAAAAGATATCTCAGGTCGTGTAGTGGTAAGATAAAGTAACCTCCCAATCAAACGCCTATAAGCAGATACATCAGTATATGGAGGACTACCTTCAGAACTGAGCTTAACAGAAGGATTGCAAGGAGTATTGGCAGGTTGTGATGCAAGTAAGCCACTATCTTCGAGGAGTTCAAGTGTATACTTGTGTTGATTAAGAACAATTCCCTCTTTAGAACGAGCAACTTCAAGACCAAGGAAGAAACGCAAAGAACCAAGGTCCTTGATGCAAAATTTACTATCTAAAAGAGCTTTTACTGAAGCAATTTCTGTCATATTATTTCCGGCTAGTACTATGTCATCAACATATACTAAAAGAGCAGTAAATGAATTATGAGATGACTTGACAAAGAGAGAGTGATCAGCTTGTGATTGAGAGTAACCCAGGTCAGATATAAGAGTAGTGGTAAGCTTGTGATTCCATTGACGACTAGCTTGTTTGAGCCCATAAAGGGACTTATGAAGTCTACAAACTTTAGAACTATTGTCAGAATTTGGAAAGGAAAAACCAGGAGGAATTTTCATGTATACCTCCTCATGTAAATCACCGTGGAGAAACGCATTATTAACGTCTAATTGCTCAAGAAACCAACCCTTGGAAGCAGCAAGAGCAAGCAGAACTCTCACAGTAGTTAGTTTAGCAACTGGACTAAAAGTCTCAAAGTAATCAACTCCTTCCAATTGAGTGAAACCTTTGGCAACCAGCCTAGCTTTGTGCCTTTCAATGGTCCCGTCAGCATGATATTTGGTTTTAAAAACCCATTTACAGTCAATGGGAGTTTTCCCTTCCGGAAGATCAACAATGGACCAGGTTTTATTCATAGCCAAAGCATCAAGCTCAGCCTGCATAGCTTTCTTCCAACAGTCATGTTTAAAGGCTTGAAGAAAGGTTTTAGGTTCAGGTGTAGTTGTAACTGCTAAACAAAAATTATGATAGGAAGGAGAACATTTATTGTAAGATAAGACATTAGAAAGAGAATGTGGAACATGGGTGTCAATACCTGAAAGATGATTGGAGGAGCCAGAGAAACTGCAATGAAAATCATCCAAATAACTGGGCCTGTGACAAATTCTGGTGGAATGCCTAGTAGGTTGAATAGGTGTAGTAATAGGTGATGAAGAAGATGAAGAATCAGAAATAGGTGTAGTAATTAAAACAGGAGAAGTAGGAGAATGAGTAACAGGGCTATCAGAGGCAGAAATATGAGCAGGACTAGCAGGAACAGAATCGAAAACTTGAGAATTAGATGGTAGAGATACATTATCAAAAACAAGTGCAGAATTATCAGGATGAATAAAAGGAGAAGTAGAAGAAACAGATGTAGATGTATGGAAAGGAAAATAAGACTCAAAGAAGATGGCATTTCTAGATACAAAAATTTGATGTGAAAGAAGATCATAAAGAATAAATCCTTTCATGCCTTCTTTAAAACCTAGAAACACGGTTTTCCTAGCTCTATGATCAAACTTTGATCTATGAGCAACATTAGTAGAGGCATATGAGAGACAACCAAAGGTTTTGAGATGAATGAGAACAGGTGGTTGTTTATAAAGAATTTCATAAGGACACTTATTTTGAAGAAGAGGAGTAGGGACTCTATTGGTGATATGAACAGAATGTTGAATAGCAAAGTTCCACAACTTTTTAGGAAGATTAGCTTGGAAAGAGATGGATCTAGCAACATTTAGAATGTGTTGATGTTTTCTCTCAACAATGCCATTCTGTTGAGGAGTTTCGACACAAGATCTTTGATGAACAATACCTTTGTTCAAGAAGAAATCTTGCATAAGAAACTCAGCACCATTGTCACTGCGAAGACACTTAAGTTTAGTACTAAACTGAGTTTCAATAAAGGAAATAAACTGAGTTAAATGTTTACGGGTTTCCGATTTTGATTTCATTAGAATTACCCATGTAAATCGACTAAAATCATCAACTAGAGTAAGGAAAAATTTATGACCTAGTATAGAAGTGTGAGAAAATGGTCCCCAAATATCTGCATGTAATATTTCAAAAATGTGGGATGTTTTAGTAAGACTAGAACAATGAGGTAATTTTCTTTGTTTGGCAAATTGACAAATATCACAAGGAATTTTTACATTTTTGAAAGAAATGAAAGGAAATGTTGCAGCTATACATTGATGTCTATCATGAGAAATATGACCTAGTCTCATGTGCCACAAAACAGATTCATCTATAAAAGTATTATTGGTATTACAAGCAGAAATGAAATTGGAATGAAAAAGACTATGAGAACCAGAATTAGTAACTGCAGGCTCAGTTGGAGAGGATGAAATCCAGTACAGCCCATGTAGTAATCTAGCTATACCAATCGTCTTCTTGGTATTGACTTGCACAAATGAACAAGAATTAGTGTGAAAAAGAGCATAGCAGTGACTAGTTTTGAGTAATTGAGGAACGGATAGTAGGTTATGATGAAACTCGGGAACAAACAAGACATGATGAAGCAGCAAATCATTGGAAATAACAGCAGTTCCAGCTAAAGAGGCAGTAACAAAGGTATTATTTGGTAAGCTAATAGTAATGGGTTTTATGGCGACAATATCAATAAGTAAAGAAAAATTGTGGGTGATGTGATCTGTGGCTCCTGTATCAATGATCCAAGAGGTAGATTTCTTACCAAAGAGGGAATTAGAATTGGTGTTTAGAACAAGGGAATTATTGATGGCTGGATTAAAGGAGGGTTTCATGACTGTATTGGCAGAATGAGATGCAGATGCAGCTTGAATCTTTGACTGCTGAAGCAAACCTAAAATTCCATTATATTCTTCTGGTGTCAGAGAAAAGTTTCCACTGTTTTTAGTTGATGTGGATGAATCAGCTTCAGAACCAACACTAATAGATGCAGAATTAGCAGAATTATTGTTTCTAGCACCATTATTAGAATTGTAACCATGTGGATAACCATGAAGCATATAACAAAAATCGATAGTGTGATTAGAGCGTCCGCAGTGAGTACATAGACGTTGATGACCCTGACTACGACTGCCTCTACCAAATCTACCGCGACCTCTATTTCCAAAACCTCCTCGCTTAGAATCGTGATGAGAAGCCCTGCTAATGTTAGCTGCAACAGATGGCACAGTAGTAGAAGGTAAAACTTTAACCTCATCTTCTGTATCAACTTCAGAAGCAGAGTGTAATTGACGCTCTTGTTGAGCAACCAAATTGAAACCTTTAGCAATAGGAGGAAACGGATCCATCAACATAATTTGGGATCGAACATTAGAGTATTCTTCATTCAGACCCTTCAAAAACCTAATTGTATAATCTTGATCCCTAAAGAGCCGCATAGACTGAATAGCACCACAAGAACATGGAATTGAACATTGACACGATGGAAGAGGACGAAAATTCTCCAATTCATCCCACAAGGATTTTAATTCAGTATAGTAATCAGAAATTCCAAGAGTACCTTGTGTCAATCGACAAATATCTTCTTGAATATCAGAAATTCGAAACATATCACCTTGATCAAATCGATCATGCAAATCCTTCCAAGCATCATAAGCTTTGTCAAAGAAAACGATTGATTTAAGAACATTAGCAGAAACTGACCTTTGAATCCATGAGAGGACCATGCTATTGCATCGAACCCATTGATTGTAAACGGAATGTGTCTTGCTAGGAGCAGTGAAAGATCCATCAACGAAAGACATTTTGTTCTTGGATATGAGAGCGATTCGCATCGAACGGATCCAAGATTGAAAATTCTTGCTCCCTTGCAGCGGAGGCGCAACCAAGATTAACGCCGGTGTTTCACTCGGATGTAGAAAGAAGGGATTCGAAGCATTTGTGGCAAAATCAGTGTACAAATCAAGGCTCTGGTTCGCCATTGATGAGACGAAGAGAAGAAACTCGAACGAAAATCGAAGCGAAGACGAAGAGATATGAAACAAAGAGAATACGAAGAGATGCGAAACCAGAACTCATATGAGCTCTGATACCATCTTAGCAGTGCATAAAATCAGAGCAATTGAAGGAAAATTGACACTATTCATTATTGTTGAATATTCTGGAATGATACAAAAATCAGTTACATATTCACAGTTATCCTTATATACAAGGGTCACTATCATTAACTATGGTTAGGTTCACTAACTAATCAGGGTTAACTAAATAAGTAACTAATATGGTAATAAACAGCAAAAAGAATACAAGAACACATGAACAAAAGGATGAACAAATTTCCAGTAACATAACTAGACCATAAACCTCAAACAAATCGGCCCAAACTTTCCAAAGATTCACACGGGCCCGGATCCGAATCAAAAAGGAAAGGAAAGAACGGAATCGAAACTTGCAAGCAACGAACTCGTTGGGTCCGAATCAAGAACAAGGTGAACCCGACCTTAACCTCATGTTACTGAAACGGAAGAAAAGTCCAAAGGTAGAAACGATTACCGTCCTCTTTTTTTTAGATCTACATCTTTGTGTTGTGTTTTTGAAAATTTTGGGTTTAGATTCAAACAAAGGAGAAGGAATAGAACGTTTTGGTTAAAAAAAATTAAAAAGGCCAAGGTTTGGATTCCGGCACGGCGGCGCAACCGTCGGCCGCCGCCGGAATCTTCATACCTTCAACCGTGTTCTTCATTCCTTCTTTCCTTTTTCCAGATTTTTGTTTAGAGGGAGAGGGAGAGGATTTTGTGTTTAGAGAGAGAAAGGGAAGTTTAAAATGAAAAAACCAGTAGTGATATGTTTTTATAGTCAAAGGTGAACCGGTCCGGTTCGCCTGAACCGAACTGGTTCCCTTTGGTTCTCTCCCTTTCTTTCTCTACCCTCTGATCTCCATCATACGGCTGTGATTTTTTCCTGTTTTAATCTTGTATGCGTTGTCTATGGCATAACTGTGCAACTCCAGGACTAGGCCGTTGGATCTAAGATCCAACGCCTCAGGATGCTCCTATCTTGAGATTCAGTGTGTTGGACTCTTGTCTTTACTGTGTGCTTGCCTTTTAGAACCGTTAGATCAAACCGTTAGATCTTTGATCTAACGGTCCCTGTTTTTTTCGTTCTTTATTTCTTTTTTATTTTATTTTGTGTGGCTGTGATGAGCTTTTTTGTGATTAATTTTGGACTCTTTGATACATCAAATGGTCCAGATTTAATCCAGTTGAGCCTATTTTATTTTTATGTATTTCTCCACTTTTTTTTCATTATTTTCTACACCATTTTTGGCATTTTAATGTTTCTTTTATTTCTAAAATTTTATTTCTATCTTTATAAAATTTTCTAACTTCAAAATTTATTTTTTTTGCTTATTTTCATTACTTTCTTTTAATATTTGTTTATGTTATTATTAATTGTGGTTTGTTCTATGTTCATTTTATTTTATGCTTACTTGTTAATTTAATTTTGCTTAGTATTTTGCATGCATATTTATTTTTCGCCATTCATATTTATTTATTGTCATTGGTTTAGTGTGTATAATTAGGGAATTGATGTAATTTATTTTCGCGCATTTTTATTTCTTGCCTTTATATATCTATTGAGATCATAGAATGTATCTAGGAAGTTATGTAATAATGTAGTAACACATGCACCGACACATGCACCTACACTTTATTTTTTACCGCATTTACGCCATAATCGCGATCGAGGACTAAATGATTAGGGACAAACTAGGACTAAAAACTCGACTAATATAATTGCCTTAAAATTGAACAACTAGTAATTTTAGGTTTGAGATTTTACTATAGGATCCAATATCCCCGTTTTTTTTTGTTTTTTTACGCTTTCCGTTACGTTCTACGTATAGTTTATTTTTACCGTTAGCTAAAAATCAATTTTTTTTTTTCCAAAAAAATCAAATAATCAAAACTCCAAAAAATATTTTCTTAAGAAACCTTGGATTTTAACCCAAGTGATCTTTTTCCTTTATTTTCTTAATCAAACTTTTAATCAATTTTAACTTATATTTAGACTTACTTTCTTGTAAATAAAATCAACCAACTTCACACCATTTTATTCTTCTATACCTTGAGGTCTCGCAACTCTTCGAAAAAACCTTTTTTCTAAACTTTAAAATCAACCCAACTCACCAAATTAATTTTTGAGGTAAACTACATGATTTTGATCCCACTTTTGGGTATGTAGGCAAAAGACTTATGTCTTTCCAAATCAATAAAAACAACAAAAAAACATACTTCTTCTCCCTCCATTCTTTCACTTAGACTTTAGGCAATATTTTACAACATAAATAAGCAAGTAATTAGCACAAGATAATTTAGGCGAGAGGCTCCTTCGGAGTACCGAAGTCGTTTAGGGTGCTTAACACCTTCCCTATTCGAAACCAACCCCCGGACCTTGATCTCATAAGGGTTTTTACTCACTTTTTCCCTTCCCACGAATAAAAGTTGAGAGTTCAAAGATTGAAGGTTCAAAACCAATTAATGGATTGATACCCGAAAATCGCGAGCACAGAAATGGCGACTTCACTGGGACATTAATTTCCTAAGTGGGTTAAGCCCATCTTACCTTTCTTTACTTGTGCTTTACTTTGTTAATACATGCTTACTTTACTAGAAACTAGTGGATTGGGTTAATTAGAGTTTGAACCCATAAAACATTTTGAGAGTTAGGCCCATTAGTAGTGTGACTATATAACCCATGTCTTAAAAGAAAACTAGGGTTAGAGCAATTCATTTCATAACATTAGAAAGAGGTAGAGAGAGAAAAGCTAGAGAAAGAGGAGAAAATGGTTAGAAGAGAAAGAGGCTTTAAGAGCAAAAGGGGTTGAAGATTTTAGGAGCTAAAGTGATGCCAAGACAAGGATTCTTGAAGAGCATGTATGTGAATTGAATGATAATTGTGTTGTTGATGTTGAATTTGCATGCCTAAATGTATATATATGGGTATATTTTGTTTTTGTGTGAAATTGATGAAGAAAAAAGTTGTAGTTGTTGAATTGTGAATGGTTTCATGATTATTTGTTTTTGTTGTTGTTGTTGTTGTTGTTTTGGGATGTGTTGTTGATGAATTAATGTTTTGGGTATCCTTATTTATGGATTGGTGATGAGAATTGTTGTTGTTGTTGAAAGTTTGGTGAAACTTTGTGAAATTGTTGAATTATGATGAATTGATGTGTTAATTTTCAAGTTTTGTGAATCTTTGAGTGTATTTTCGTGTATATTACCTATAAACATCTTTGGGACGAGTTTTGGGCATTTGAAAGATCAACATTTGGGATTTTGGGTGAAAAGGGTTTGAAACCCGAAACTTTTTGACATAACTGATGAGCGTTCGCTTGAGCGAGCTCCAAGCGAA
The DNA here is from genome assembly GCA_958299785.1 of Medicago lupulina. Taxonomy (NCBI): domain Eukaryota; kingdom Viridiplantae; phylum Streptophyta; class Magnoliopsida; order Fabales; family Fabaceae; genus Medicago; species Medicago lupulina. The sequence goes on along the minus strand of OY283139.1, from coordinate 59,925,217 downwards.
CAAGCCAGTAGGTTCTGGACATAGGTCACTTGAGCGAGCCCCAAGCGAGCTTCAAGAGAGAGAGCCCAGAAGCTACTGGAAGCTGGTCGCTTAAGCGAGCAACCCTTCGCTTAAGCGAGCAGCACCCTGTTCAACAATTATTCGTTTTTCATTTCGTACACTTGGGGACCAATCTGGGCTTTCTAAAATGTTTCTTTTGACTTGTTTAATCACTGTTTATACATCTAATTCTACTGGAACATCATTTCAAGTCAAATTGGACATGATTTTATGAAATGAACTTAACTTTTGGAAAATGTCCAAGAACGCCTATTTTTCCGAAACTTGTTTTTCTCAAGTGAATGATGTAGAGTTAAGTATGTATGTTGTTTATGTGATTACTAAAACTGGTATTGATTTATTTCATTGAGAGTTAAATTGTTTTGCTTTGAAAATGGATTCTATTTGGAAATGTGGCATTATGAGATGAACTTTGTGATTTGTGAGATTTCATAGTAATTGGTCGGTGAAATGCTCATGTACGTACACCTACATTCATATGTGATTAGCGTGCATACATAGTTGAGGCAATTGAGTTGGTTTTCTTAGTTTTGGTTCAATAGCCTTAATTGTTTAAAGTTGAGAAATATATTATACGAACTTGGTTAAAATATGCATTGGACCCGATTACCTTGAAAATCCTTTATGAATAGTTTGTTATGAATAAATAAATATGTATGAATGATCGATGAGTGTTGAATATGATGTTTATCATAATATGGTGTATTTTCTCCTTTACTTGAATTGTGAGAATTATATGAAGTAATTGAACTACTATGGTGATGTTGTTGGTGTTTATATATGTTATGTGCATATATGTTGTTGGTGAATTTTCTTACATGCTATTGGTGTTGAATTTTTGGTGAAAGCATGTACTCTTATAGCCGTTGAAATTGTGGTGAATATATGCGTAGTTGATTGAGTCATTGTTTACACTGATTTTTGGTAAACAATCGCTGGTTTAAAAATATTTACTTGCAAGATCAACCAGTAAATCTTAGGACATATTTGCATTTATGATTTTGATATATTGATATTGTTTTTGTAGGATTTCGATAATGAAAAGAAAGGAAAATGATCAAATTCAATTCGATTGAATCCTATCGAAACTGATGTAAATTAAAAGGAATAAATTGCTTTAACGAAAATGAATAAATTGCAAAAGCATTCAAGAAAATGAACTTAAATTGCATTGATCAAATGTAAATTGGTACACAGATTCATACATTGCAGCTTGTGACTCGTTTCTCACTTCCATACGGATAATTTGAGTGTAAGTTTTGTGTATGAGTAAATTGTGACCGTTTTTCTTTTGGGAAAAGTACTATATACACTAATAGGAAATAACTACCTAAATTCGAAATAACCATAACTGCTATAAATCATTCGATTTGAATTTCGAATGTCTTTTGAAGAGGTTTCCGTTGCCCTGATGTTCCATCTAAGAGTTGTTCTCCTGGGAACTTTTCCAACCGTCGAAATAAAACCCTTACTTTCGAATATTCCCAACAAGTCTAACTTTGGTAAAAATATAATGAAATAAAAATCTTGATCAGTCAAACCTGTTTGACCCATTAATAATAATAGCCTCCAAAATTTTCGGATAACAAATTGTCCCTCAGACACGTCATTTTCGACTCATCCTAGGATAGGGAGAAGATGATGTTTCTGATTTCTAATCGAAACAAATAAATTCCTGACGTCACAGCCTTGAACATACTTCATGGAAACCTTTATGGTGCCCCCACCATGGCTAGTGGGCCACGTTTTTAGTCATTGGGAACTACCAACTTCTTATTTAAATAAAACTTAACCTTTTAACCATAGGATGTTGACATCTGTCCAGATCAAAGGTTATAAAGCAAAACATCTAGCTTTACCCTTTTATGTTTCCGGAAAAAGTTTTCACTTTTCATTGTTCAACCTTATTCTCCGTAACCGCTTCTTTCCATAAACCCTTACGCATTCTCAAAATTTCTTAAGATTTTTTATCGTTCCTTTTACTGTTTCCACCAGAAATTTTAAATCATGGCGCATGCTGAACAATCAACTCCAAAGACTTCAACTCAAGAAGAAACCATTAATTTCTCAAAGGAAATTCCAAGTGGTCATCTCCCACTCATCGTAGAACCAAACATAAAGGAAGCTGAAGACCAAATCTGGAAAACCCAGGTAATTATTCCTTGCCCTAACTCACCACATGCATTTTTAGGACCCTTTCCAGATGACACAGAAAAACTAGAAAACCTTAATGTGGTCTTTCCCTGTTTTGAAGAAAGGTCTCCTTTGATTTTCACCCAAGGTCCTTACGACCTAAGTTTCTTAAAATCTAAATTTAGAACGGAACCCAGGCACGAAAACAATGAGAGGTATCTGTGTTGGTTAGAAAAGGTGGAAAAACAAAAAGGTCAATTTTGGAAAGAAATGGGAATTTTTAACCTCATTCAGCTGTCGAAGCAGGGACCAAAATATCATAGTGAAATGATAATTGCAGCATTACATTTCTGGAATCCTTATACTTGCAGCCTCCATTTGAAATGTGGTATGCTTACACCTACCCTGCTGGACGTAGCAGGCCTCACTGGTCTTAAACCGATTGGCCAAACCTTCGATCCAGATGGTCATATTTCAGAACTTTCTTTCGAATTCGCCAGACCTGCATATGGTAATTTTATACTTGATCACCATATCACTTCAAGTCCTGAAGTATCTGATACCGAGCACATAGCTTTTCTCACATACTGGTTGTCTATGTATATATTTTGCTCGAGATCTTTGCAAATTCCCAAAAAATTCACAATTCTTGCTATACAATTGCATGAAGGAAGAGACATCTGTTTAGGCAAGCTCATCTTAGGATCCTTGTATGAGCATTTAAACTAGGCAGTTGCAAGTATAAAGGAATTCCAATCTGGTGGCAGTCTCATCATACCCGGCCCTATATGGTTGTTTCAATTGTGGCTTTTGGCTACATTTAAAATGAAATTGGCAATCACCCTTCTTGGCAGACTTTCGAAGGTACATGAAGAAAGATCTATCGAATGAATAGGTCTAGCCATGCTTCAATATGGCGATAGGAGTTTGCCAGATTTGTTTTCACTCGCCTACAATGCTCTTCTACCATTTAAGTAATTTTAAAGGCTTCCTTCATTTAGGCCTGCCCCATATCGAAATCATTTCTCCAATAGGCGTAGGTATGGACACTTTTCGATTGGTAGGATCAGTGTATAGGCATTTAGAGAAACGTACTACTTATCTGTTTACCTTTTCGTTGCAGCTCTTCCCCTACAGTCAGGAGATGAAGGACCTGACGAGGACGAAAGCATTCATAAACCATCGAAGTCCAAATCAGAGAAATCATCAAGAAAGAAAAAGATCCCAAGACCAGAGAAAAGGAAGGCTCCTCATTCCCTTGAGGCAACTCCTGATGACACTCAAGGAACTGCAACCATAAGTTCTTTCTTTTCGACCGTTGATTTATAAATCTGAGGAACCAGGCCGAACTTATGCCTTGATCGATCTGCAGCCTGAATATTTCCCTACTGCTACCGGAGTCACCACGACCACTGAGGCACCAAAAACCCAAGAAAACCGAAAGAAAAGGAAGTAGGAAATTCGAAATGTGACTGTCGAAACCAACACTGCTGACAAGTCTCCAGGTGAGTCAAGCTCTAAAAAGAAGAAACACATGAATTCGAACCCTAACAGTGCTCACTCCCATGTTGGAGACAATGGTTCGAAGGTAAAAACTTTCCTTATCAAAACTTGTCTTCATTTGAGATTTTCGACAACCACGGCTTGCGTAGCAATTAATGTTTTTCTTTATGTAGGGTATCGAACATAGTCAACTCGACAAATCCCAGAATGAACAACTTGTTTGTACGGACCATGTTAGCGCATCACCAATTGCTGAAGAAGACGAGGGCGTTGAGACCAGCAGTCCTTCGCCTCAATTCGAACCTATCTCTCACTGTCCGTTCTCAACCGTGCCTGATGAAGGTGTGGCTGGGGCAACTGTGGTCGAAGACAGCGATCTTGACGTAGTAGCGAACCAATACATCCTTGCTTCGAGAGAAGAAAACACAGATCTGGCCCTGCTCAACGTTCCAGGTGAAAAATCTTTGGCCGAAACTTCGCCATCGAAATTCGTTCAGTCTGTCAAAACAATTAGTCAAGAAGAACTCGACCAACTTGAGAAGGCCAATCCTTTAGACGCATTTGACGTCTTGGCACAAGATGTTCTTCTGTCTCGGAGTACTGGGAAATCTCCCCATGTCTCCACTGAAAATATGTAAGATATTTCGAAGGAAAATCTTCTTGCAAAACTTCGAAGTAAAGTTTTGGAGGTCAACTTATTCGAAGTTATCGAACATGATGATAGCATCATTGCTGAAGTGACAGACTTAATTCGCAGAGTGACTCCTCTCCTTCCCGGATCGAAGATTCCAGAGTTCTCTCGAGCCCTAGCACCTCTTATGGAGAGTGTTGGCGAGAGTTTTCAACAAAAGAGAATGGTCCTAGCCAAACTCGAAGAAGACACTCTTCGTTATGATCAATTTTTAGATGAAGTGGCTGCTTTCAAAGCCAAACTTGAAGTCTTCCGACAAGAAATCCCCCTCAACCAACGCAAGGTAGCGGAGTTTGATTCTGCTATTGCAAAATATCAGGCAGAAATTCTAAATTTGGAGACTCAAAAGAATGAACTCTTATCCCAAGATAATCTCATGAAGCAAGAGGCTCAGGTGGCTATCCAAAAAGCCAAAGAGTCCAAATTGTCTCCACAAAAGATAGCCTCTCTTGCAGAGGAAGACAAAGCTTTCGACGAAAAACTTAGTGATTGCAAGAATCAAATGACCAAACTTATTTCCACACTTGTAATCTAACAATTCTTCGTGTATTTGAACTTTTTCAACATTACTTCGTTCCTTATGTTATGTAACTTTTCCAATGGTTTAGCCACCATTTTTGACAATTTTAAAATTTTCTTTACACCATTGTACTTGTCAAATCATGTGAGACTTTGGATTGACACTTGGAACAAGTTTCAATAAAACGATATGATGAGAAACCCAAAAGTCTATTCTTTGTGAAAACACCTACAAACTAGACTAGTCTAGGAAACTGCAACTTTTCACATTGTAAAAAAAAACATACCAATTAAATAAATGTTTTTTACCACTTTCACCCTTTTCCAGACAAATCTGCCACCGTTGATTTTTCTCTACGTGTGTACATCTGGGCAGGGCAAGTAAACCGTACCAATGCCAACTCCTTATAACTTCCTTGCTTATAAATCTTTCAACTTCTCTAGCAAGTTTTCATTATCTCCATTCTCTACTCTTCTTCATTTTAAGACAAATTCAACACAAAAACCTCTCCTTTTTAAAAGAAAAGAAAGTTTTACCTAGAGATGGATCTTCTGTCTGATGATCTTTTGATCAACATTATAGCAAGAGTTGCTGCCCATAATATTTATGATCTTTTTAACTTCCAAAGAACTAACAAACGACATGCAGCGCTCTGCAAAGATCCCATTGTTTCCAGGGCTGTCTTTACTGATTGCATTCCGCTTCTTACTGATCTTGACCTAACGCCTAAGAAACTTGCTTTCATGAACCGTTTATGGGATCATGGGAACCCCATGTTCTGTATCCTTAGATGTTCTAAACACATGCTGCATGCTACTCCTAACTTTGGCACCATACGACGACTGTTGTCAAACGCTGAAGTTGCTGGCTCAAATAGCGCCAAGTACTTTCATCTTCTAATAATGGCTACTGCTCCGCCTCCTGTCCATGAGGCTGAACTTTTGAAAGATCTCTGGGATCTTGTGATGACCAGGCGTATCTCTCGATATCGTGTAGATATGTTGGGGGGTAGTACCTCTTTCAGATTCCGTTGCACCGGGTATGATAGGTACCTGCCCCTAGGCATGGTTCGTCGCAGATTCTGCAACAACTGGCACAACTGATCAGGAGATGGAATGAGGAGGGGAAATCGTTGTAGTTATCTTCCGGCTGATGATGATGAGTATGCTCTGAATAACTTCTGTCTTCGTTGCCGTCTTGATTCTGAAGTTCGATGGCTTGTCGAAGTTTGTGGCATTACCCATCATCGGTAGCACCTTTTAGCGTTTCAGGTTTATTTTGGTTTATGCTTTTGTATCCTAGGGGCTGGGTTTTTTTATCCACTTTTTGGGAATGTTGAATGTAACCTGCCCGGTAGTTGGCATCTTATCCATTGCAATGCCATATTTTGTTTCTTCTTTTCGAACTACTCTTGTGAAATTTTAATTTCTTGTAGCACCGGTCTATATTTTTTCAAATACTTCCCGTTTATGCGCAGAATTCTTTTATCGTCGTTCAATTCTTCAATCTCATACACATTGTTCGAAAAAACTCTCAATATCTGCCATGGTCCTTCCTAACTAGGAGACCATTTTCCCAAGAACCTATTTTTCTTATCCATTGGCAAAATGACTTTCCACACCAAATCCCCTTGAACGAATAGCTTTGATTTCACTTTCTTATTATAAGCCTTCGCGACTCTTTCTTTCTACTTCGCAAGGACTTCTAGCGTTGTCCATCTCTCTTCGTCCAAATCAACCAACTCATCTAACATCATATTCCAATAATGGTTTGTTGGGATTTCGAATTGCCTCTGAATTCTGGTCGATTAGAGCAAAATTTTGACTGGTAATACAACATCATGACCAAACGTCAATCTAAATGGTGTGGTATTAGTTGATTCTTTGGGAGATGTTCGACATGCCCACAAAGTTTCGCCAAGAAACTCGTGCCAATTCTTGGGTTTGCCCTTGGCTTTCCTTTTGATGATGGAAATAAAGCTCTTATTAGCCGCTTCAACTTGTCCGTTTGCTTGTGCATAATATGGTGTTGAAGTTAATAGTTTGAAACCCGTATTTTCAGCAAATTTTACCATTTTTTGACCAGTGAACACTGATCCTTGGTCTGTAGTTATGGTTTCTGGAATGCCAAACCTATATACAATGTATTTTTGAATGAAATTTATGACTTCATCCTAGGTCACTTCTTTTAGGGGAATTGCTTCTATCCATTTGGTGAAATAATCTATCCCTACCAGGATATAGTTGTGGCCTTTTGATGATTTGGGTTTAATTTGTCCGATCACATCTAAAGCCCAACCCCTAAATGGCCAAGGTTTAATTATCGAATGTAGTTCGCTCGCGGGCACACGCTGAATCCTAGCATGTTTTTGGCATTCCTGGCAACCCTTCGCGAAATCTATGCAATTTTTTAACATAGATGGCCAATATACGCCTTGTCGAAACAACAGCCATTTCATTTTATGACCTATTTGGTGTGTGCCACAAGCACCACTATGTGTGTTGGAGACCGCCATATATGCTTCTGTCTCTCCTAAGCACCTAAGCAAAATTCCTTCTGGAGTCTTTTTGAAAAAGTCGCCGCTTATCAAAACATAACTCAAAGCTCAATATTTTACCTTTCGACAGGTCGTACCATCAGGATTCTCCAAATAAGTCACCAAAATTTTGACAAAATTAGTATCTTGCAAGTGCCTTTGAGACGACGTTTCTCCCCCCCCCCCCCCCCCCCCCCCGAGTTTTGGTTTCAACAATTTCTTAGGGAGAGAGTCGTTCGAACTGCGCTTGTTCTTGACTTCGATTGGCTCCTATTGTTGATCTTTTGAAAGTTTGTATCCAGAAGCCATTTGGGCTAAGTCATTCGCCTCTTGATTTGCTACACGGGGAAGGTGTCGGATCTCGACATGAATAAAATGCTTTAGCTATGCATTAGCCAAGGCGAAGTACATGACTAAACTTTCATTGACACACTTGTATTCTTTTGTCAGCTGCTTTAGCACCAATTTCGAATCACCTCTTATTTCAATAGATCTTTCCTCTGATTCAAGTTCAATTTCCAAACCCGCGATCAAAGCCTCATACTCAGCCTCATTATTCGTACAAAGCTGGTTTATTCAAAATTTGTGTTTTGTTTTATCGTTTTTGGGCGAAACGACCACAATTCCGATCCCAGTGCCATTTTTATGGCTAGATCCATCGAAATACAACTGCCAAGGCTGACTTTCGACGCCCCCATGTGTAGGTACATCTACTGAGTGATCATCAATAAAATCGGCAATAATTTGGCCTTTCACAGATTTTAGAGACTGATAGGTCAATGAATATTCTGTAAGTACTAAGGCCCATTTACCAACTCTGCTATGCAGGACTGGCTTCGATAAAATATGTTTAATTATATCAAAATGAGAATAAATGTAAACATCAAAGGTCTTTATATAGTGCTTAAGTTTTGTACATGAGAAATACAAACAAAGGCATAGTTTTTCGCTAGGATGGTATCTCGTTTCGACATCACTTAATACCCTGCTAAGGTAATAAATGGCTCTTTCTACGCCATTTTCATCCTCTTGGGCTAACATGCTACCTATAGTTCCTTCGGATGCGGCTATGTATAACCGCATCTTTCTATTTTTTACAAGAGGTGAAAGCACCGGCGGATTAGTCAAATATGCCTTAATTTCGTCAAAAGCCTTCTGGTGTTCTGGTTCCCATTTGAATACGTCCTCTTTCTTCAAAAGAAGCAATGGTGAAAAAGCTTGAGCTCTGCCACTTAGGTTTGATATGAATCTCCTGAGAAAGTTGATCTTTCCTAACAAGGATTGCAACTCTTTCTTTGTTGAAGGAGGTTTGGTCTCCATTATCGCCTTGGTTTTGTTCTGGTTGATTTTGATTCCTTTCTTGTGAACCACAAAACCTAAAAAATCACCTGCACAAACACCAAACGCACATTTTAATGGATTCATTTTCAATCCATATTGCCTCATTCTCTCGAAAGAACGGCGTAGATGTTCTAAATGTCTATCTTCTGAAGATGATTTTACGACAATGTCATCGATGTAAACCTGCATGAAATCTTCTATAAAATCATGAAACATTGAGTTCATTGCTCGTTGGTATGTAGCACCGACATTTTTCAAACCAAACGACATTACTAACCACTCATAACATGCTAATGCCCCCGGGCATCAAAACGCAGTTTTCGAGATATCTTCCTCAGCAATGAAGATTTGATTATATCCCGAATAACCATCAAGCCTGCTCAGATATTCGAATCCTGCTGCTGAGTCTACCAACATTTTGGCCACTGGCATGGGATATTCATCTTTAGGAGTGGCGAGATTCAAATCTCTAAAATCAATGCAAACTCTAATAGTTCCATTTTTCTTTTTAACAAGAACTACATTTGCTAGCCAATCTACATACCTGGCGGTCCTGATGAAACCGCATTTCAGGAGCCTTTCGATTTCTTCTTTAATCTTCGGTAAGATCTGGGGTGCAAATCTTCTAGGAATCTCCTTTACCGGTTTTTTGCCTGGTCGAATTGGCAATTTTAATTCCACCATCTTCCTGCTCAAGCCAGTCATCTCGTCATAGTCCCACGCGAAGCCATCTTTGTACTCCTTTAAAAGTTCTACAATTCGATCTCTGAACTCTTTCGAGATTTTGGTGCTCACATAAGTTGGCCTCTTGATTGAGCCATCACCTATATCCACTTCTTCAAGAGGGTCCTAAGCCCTCATTTTAGTCGTCGACCCCATAGGATCTTCCTCGAATCCCAAAGGTTTGTCATCGTAGATGCAATCTAACTTTTGATCTTCAACGAAGTCATCATCCCTCTCCTCTATGAGAGTTCTGCTTTCGTATTTTTGCAGAATTTCGGCCTCTCTGGCCGTATTAGACTGATTCTCGGCCATATAGGCCGTAATTTTATCCCAAATATTGGGTTCTGACATGGATCACTTTTTAATATCCCACCTTTCTGGTGAGATTGGGCTTGAAGGCGACTTTTGATCGAAACCGCTAGCTACCTTCTTGTAGGCCGAGGATCTAGTCCTAAGCACATCTTCCTCTTTTAAAGGGGTCTCTTCATCGCCCACAATGATGTAATTCTGGTCAATGAGTTCTCTTTCCCAGACGAAACCGGACCTTGGAGTTAGTTTCATCGAATACATCTCGTCCTTGGAAACTGTATATTTGGGACCCAGAGACATCACTAGGGGAATAAATGCCAGTTTCTTGTCAAAGTTTTTCTTAGTGATGTTATTCACCTCAGCCAAGAAATAGCTTTGATCGGTCTCAATGTTCTCCACTAGCCCGTCTTTCCTCCATATAGCTATTCTTTGATGCAAAGTGGAAGGTACTGCCCCCACGCCATGTATCCACTCCCTTCCCAACAACACATTGAAATTTGCCTTGGAAGGGACTACTATGAATGTAGTAGTTCGACATATGCTGCCCACCACCAAATCTTCTTCGATAGCACCAAGGGAATTTACAGTCGTTCCTTCGTAATTCGTGAGAATCACATTGTGAGGTTTTAAATCGGAATCAAATAGTCCAATCTTTTTCAAAACGACTGGGGCAATAGGTTGATGGTAGCACCCCCGTCCACCAGCACTTTGTTAACGCCTATACCATTGATCTTAGCTTGGATAAACAATGGTTTGAGGTGAAGTTTCATCGAATTCAATGGCCTCTCGAAAAACGCGTGCTGGTCTTCGACACAACCATTATTCATGACATAATAGCATAATGGCCTATGGATGGCCATTTCTTCGGTGAAATCACTCTCCACATCACTAACCTCTGATGGGACGTCGTATTCGATTGGAAGCACTAACACGACGCATATGACATCGAAGCTCGGCTCAGATCCAGAAAAATTTGACGTCATCGCGTCATCTTCTACTAGACAACTTTTCTCTAACACGGGCAGGGGAGGAAATATTCTTTCAGTAGCTGGCCTTTTGACCATTTCGAAATCAGCTTCTTGCTTTCCTTCTCTTTTGCCAACGTTGGTGATTTCTTTTAAGGCATTTACCTTGTTTTAATTGCAAATAAGTCCTTTAAATAGATAAATAAAACTGTTAAAGTTCCAACAACTTATTATATATGCAACTGCAGCGGAATATTCATTTCAATTATAATTAACCATCAGATTATAACTTGGCACGAAGGCCTCAACCAACAATCATTTATTCAACCATGTTTAAACAATTCCGGCATAAAAGCCTCATCAAAATAATCCAACAAGGACGACATTATCAAGTCTCAAAATTCGTTACATAGCAATGAAAATAATAAAACAATCCCATCCCATACGTAATAGAGCCCTAGACATTGAGCCACCACCTACTACTCAGGATCGCCTGCAAGTTACCCATACGAAGGGCAACATTTTCAAGCAGATGGGATGAGATTCACAATCAAAATAATATATATAAATAATTCATCAATTGAAATGAAACAACAACAATTCACCTTAACAACATTAAACAAATCATATATATATGATTATAGCATTATCCTTGATTATCAACCATCCACTTATTTATAATTAATTTGCATCAACTTTATTTCATGATGACTACACACCGACACCAACTCAATATCAACGACACGTCAACAACAACGACAACTCACCCAATACAACAACTACGACGATGCAACAATGCCCATGCATGTGGTACCAATATACAGGGCAGAAGCCCTCGCCGGAAATTGAATGGTTAAGGCATTCATCAGGACCTAAGTCCTCACCGCTTTGAACAACAAAGTGCTCCAGGACATGAGTCCTCCCGATTTGAACGACAAGGCGTTCTAGGGCACAGCCCTCACCGCTTTTTATGCATTATGCAATGGACTCCACTTGTGTATATCTACATACAACATCAACACCTGTGCCTAAATAATTATCACACATTCCCCATCTGGACATCAGACTCAACACAACTCGACAACACGACGTACATATTTGTAAATAATTTAATATGCATTATTCCACATGATTTTCCATCTTTTATAATTTTTCACCTCATAAACAGTATCAAATAAATCCATCAAACAATTTAGGAAGCTCAGATTAACGTCCCTAAGCACGTAGCAAAATTCATAAAATGGTCGCACAGGACCAATTTCGCTTAAGCGAAACTTATCTCGCTTGAGCGAACTCAAATGTCGTAAGTCAGGATGTTCTTCGCTTGAGGCTCGCTTGGCGTTCGCTTGAGCGACGCTCAGTTGCTACAGGTTTTGTGCAGATTTTGGGTTTCTCGCTTAAGCGACGGGAACTTCGCTTGAGCGAACCAAATGTCGTAAGTCAGGTTTTTGCTCGCTTGCAGCTCGCTTGACGATCGCTTAAGCGAACTGACTTTTCAGAATTCTGGGCAACTACATGAATACTCGCTTAAGCGACGGGAAGCTTCGCTTAAGCGACGCATCATCTGTACAGTTCAAACCTACGATTTTCAAAACCCTTTTTCATCCAAAAACCCAATTTTGATCCCCCAATCACCCAAAATGATTTACAAAAACGTTTACCGGTCTTATATACATCATAGCACTCAAAACAACACAAAAACATAGAATCAACAACAAATTCAACAATATTTTCAACAATTCATCAAGTTCTCAAAACCTAAACAAAAACAGACAAATTCAATCCAATTTTCAGAATCATGTATATATATTAAAATTGAATGCTAGCCTCACCCTTACCTGATTAGATGAACAACTACATCAATTTAATCTCCCCTTTAGGCAAATCCCTCTTTGTTCTTGGTTCTTCCCCATTCTCCCTAAAAGCTTGTTTCTTCTTACTGTATGTGAAAATATTTTCTTTTTGGCTTTCTATTTCCTAACTCCCCCTTATTTCCTTAACTCCCTTCTTATTACACTTAACTCCCTCTAAATTCTATTAACTCATAATAACTCCCAACATTTAAATAAATACTATTTTCTTACTTATTTCTATTAAATAATAAAACAACCATATATTCACATATCAAATAAATACTATATAATAAAATAGTAACACTCCACATATCACAATAATTAACCAAAAATCATATAAAATACTCAAAATTAATTAAAATAAATAATTAAAACTAGAGTGTTACAACTCTCCCCAACTTAGATAATTTCGTCCTCGAAATATTACCTCAAACAAACAACTCTGGATAAGACTCCAACATCTTACTCTCCAGCTCCCAAGTTAAACTTTCACCAGTTACTCCACCCCAAACGACTTTCACCAAAGGTATCTCTTTGCCCCTCAACTGCTTCACCTTACGATCTTCAATCCTCAAAGGCAAAGTCTCAACTGTAAGGTTATCCCTAACTTGCACATCGTCTCTAGGAATAACATGCGAAGGATCCGCTACATACTTCCTTAGCTGCGACACATGGAACACATCATGCAGATTCGAAAGATGTGGTGGCAAACCAACTCTATATGCCACTGTTCCAACTCTCTCAGATATCTGGTACGAACCAATAAACTTCGGAGTCAACTTCTTAGCTTTCAACGCACGCCCAACACCCGTCATTGGAGTGACTCTCAAAAATACATGATCACCCTCTTGAAACTCAAGGGCCTTCCTACGTTTATCATGGTAACTCTTCTGTCGACTCTGCGACGCTCTCATATGTTCTCTGATCATCTTAACCTTCTCCATAGTCTGATGAACCAAGTCTGGTCCCAACACCACACTTTCTCCCGACTCAAACCAACACAAAGGAGTTCTGCACCTCCGACCATACAAAGTTTCGAACGGTGCCATACCAATACTCGAATGGTAACTATTGTTGTATGTGAACTCTATCAACGGCAGGTGACTATCCCAAGCTTCACCCTGTTCAAGCACGCACACTCTCAGTAAATCTTCCAAAGATTGGATCGTCCTCTCCGACTGACCATCTGTCTGCGGATGATAAGCTGAACTCAACCTCAACTTCGAACCCAAAGCATCTTGCAAACTCTTCCAGAATCTAGAAGTAAACCTCGTATCTCTATCCGACACAATACTTGACGGGACACCATGCAACTTCACAATGTCTCGAATATAAATCTCTGCCAACAGAGCTACAGGAAAAGTAATGTTTATCGGAATAAAGTGCGCCGACTTTGTCAACCTATCTACAACAACCCAAATGGCATCATGCCCTCTTAGAGTACTCGGAAAACTTGTTACAAAATCCATGGAAATGCTGTCCCACTTCCACTCAGGTACATCTAACGGTGTTAACAGCCCTGCAGGCTTCTGATGCTCAACCTTAGACTTCTAACAAGTCAAACATGCATACACAAACTGAGCAACATCTCGTTTCAATCCAGACCACCAAAACAATTTCTTCAAGTCATGATACATCTTAGTAGCTCCCAGATGAATACTTAAACTACTTCGGTGACTTTCCTCTAAAATTAACTTTTTCAAATCATCGTTATCAGGGATACAAATTCTTCCTCTGAATCTTAGCACACCCAGATCATCAACTTTAAAGTCACTATTCTCAGTTTCATTACCAACAACCATCAAATCAACAAGCTTGACATCCACTTGCTGTGCTTCTCGGATACTATTCAAGAAATCATTATTAATCTTTAGCATCCCCAACTGTACACTCTGAGGTGTCAACTCACAGACGAGACTCAAGTCTCTAAACTGTTCTAGCAATTCAAATTATTTCACCATCATAGCAGACATATGCAACGTCTTTCTGCTCAAAGCATCAGCAACTACATTAGTTTTACCCGGATGGTAATTCAAGCCAAAATCATAATCCTTAAACAGCTCTAACCATCTCCTTTGCCTCATGTTCAATTCTTTCTGAGCAAATAAATATTTTAAACTTTTATGATCACTAAATACTTCATATCTGGAACCATACAAATAGTGCCTCCAAATTTTCAAAACAAATAGCACCGCAGCCAACTCCAGATCGTGGGTAGGATAATTCTTTTCATGTATCCTCAACTGCCTAGAAGCATAAGCTACTACCTTGCCATCTTGCATCAAAACACCACCTAAGCCCAGCTTAGATGCATCACAATAAACAACAAAAGGTTCTTCCGGCTTCGGTAAAATCAAAATAGGAGCAGTCGTCAATCTTCGCTTCAGTTCATTAAAACTACTCTCACACTGAGCATCCCACACAAAGGACTTACCCTTACAGGTTAACTGAGTCAACGGAAGTGCTAACTTCGAAAATCCTTCTATGAACCTGCGGTAATAACCAGCTAAACCCAAGAAACTTCTGATTTCAGTTACTGACTCAGGAGTCTCCCATTGTGATACTGCCTCCACTTTCGCCGGATCAACTGCAATACCACTACCAGAAATAATATGGCCAAGAAAACTTACTTCACTTAGCCAGAATTCACACTTTGACAACTTGGCATACAGCTTCTTCTCTTTCAGCACTTGCAATACAATTTTCAAATGCTCTGCATGCTCTTCTTCATCCTTAGAATAAATTAGAATATCATCAATAAATACAACTACAAATTGATCCAGATAGGCATGAAAAATTCTGTTCATATACTCCATAAACACACCAGGTGCATTAGTAACACCGAAAGGCATCACCTTATATTCATAATGACCATATCGTGTCCTAAATGCAGTATTCTGCATATCTTCATCCTTCATCTTAATCTGATGGTACCCTGACCTCAAGTCAATTTTGCTAAACACACGGGCACCCACCAGCTGATCCATCAAATCATCAATCCTCGGAAGTGGATACCTATTCTTTATCGTAACTTTGTTCAACTGACGGTAGTCAATGCACAACCTCATACTACCATCCTTCTTCTTTACTAACAACACCGGTGCTCCCCGAGGTGAAACACTTGGTCTTACAAACTTCTTGTCGAGCAAGTCTTCCTACTGTTTCTTCAACTCAGCAAGTTCAGACGCCGACATATGATAAGGTGCCATCGACACCGGCTTTGTTCCTAGAACAAGGTCAATCGAAAATTCAACCTCCCTTTCTGGTGGCACATCAGGGATCTCATCCGGAAAAACTTCAGGAAACTCCTTCACCACTGGTAACTTGTCAATTACAGTTTGATTTTCTAACGACAAATATGCCATTAAAGAGAACATCAGAATTCCATCACGCTCCAACTGCTTCATCTGTTTAGTAGATAAAAATTATGCTCCGCTTTCTTCTTCGGCAGAAAGAAAATGTACTGTCTTATTAAAACAATTAATAAGAACATGGTTATATTCTAACCAGTTCATCCCAAAAAACACATCCATTCCGACCAACGGTAAACAAACAAGATCAACTTCAAAATCTCTACCGAACATAGACACAGGACAACTCAAGCAAACAGGAGAAGTAGTCACTGAACCCTTAGCTGGAGTTTCAACAACCATTTCTCCATTCATATCAGACATAACTAGACCCAACCTTTGCGCACAATCAAAAGCAATGAAACAATGCGTAGCACCAGTATCAATAATAGCAATTAAAAGAGTACTATTAAAGAAACAAGTACCTCTAATAAGTCGATCCTCGTTAACTGTTTGCGTACCAGTCAAGGCAAACACTTTACCACCAGTCCTCACCTTCTTCGGCTGCGTACACTGTGAACTGATATGACCTTCCTCATTGCAGTTATAGCAAACAACATCTCCACGCTTACAATCAGCTAATGTGTGTCCCTTCTGGCCACACCTGAAACACTTCTTCTCATCGCGACCACAGACATTGCTCTTATGGCCTTTCTCGCCACACTTGAAACAAACAATCTCAGTAGGAGCATCTCTCCTATTGGGCCTCCTCTCATCGTTCAACCTCTACTTACCCTTGTCAGCAGGAGCACTATACGGTTTCGGACGACTCTGTTGTCCCTTTCCTTTGCGCTCGATCATCACCTTGTAATGAGCTTTGGTATCTTCTTCATAGATTCTGCAGCTACTTACCAATTCAGAGAAATTTCTTATCTTTTAATAACCAATGGCTCTCTTGATGTCAGCTCTCAAGCCATTCTCAAACTTAATGCATTTAGAAAACTCAAAATTCTCCGCAGTATAATGAGGGTAGAACTTAGCAAGCTCCACAAATTTTGCAGCATATGCGGTTACAGACATATATCCTTGTTTCAATTCCAGGAATTCGATCTCCTTCTTTCCTCGGACATCTTCCAGGAAATACCTATCCAGAAACTCTTCCTTGAACACAGCCCAGGTCACCACAGCGCCATCCTGTTCAAGTACAGGCAGCAGACTTACCCACCAATCATCAGCCTCTTCTGCTAACATGTGCGTACCAAACCGCACCTTCTGAGCCTCACTGCATTCCATAACTCTAAAGATTCTTTCAATTTCCTTCAGCCAATTCTGAGCTCCGTCGGGGTCATACTTTCCCTTGAAGGTTGGTGGATGGTTCCTCAAAAAGGTCTCCAACATTCTCACACCATTGTCGCCAGCAGCACCGTTAGGTTGTTGTCCTACAGCTGGAGCAACAGCCTCAAGTGCAGCAGCGATAACAGCATCGTTACGACCAACCATTTCAAAGTTCTATATCAGAAACAACAGCTCAGAAACAACAACAAAACAACATTAGAGTTGACACTCTATCCTAGGTGGCTCAACACGACTCTACTACTTGGCCGGACAGACCAACCTGCTCTGATACCGATTATAACACCCCGTTCCCAAAAATACGTAATTTAAATAAAACAATCAGAGTTATACCACAACGGAGCATTACACTGCTTATATAAAAAATCTTTAAATAGATAAATAAAACTGTTAAAGTTCCAACAACTTATTATATATGCAACTGCAGCGGAATATTCATTTCAATTATAATTAACCATCAGATAATAACTTGGCACGAAGGCCTCAACCAACAATCATTTATTCAACCATGTTTAAACAATTCCGGCATAAAAGCCTCATCAAAATAATCCAACAAGGACGACATTATCAAGTCTCAAAATTCGTTACATAGCAATGAAAATAATAAAACAATCCCATCCCATACGTAACAGAGCCCTAGACATTGAGCCACCACCTACTACTCAGGATCGCCTGCAAGTTACCCATACGAAGGGCAACATTTTCAAGCAAATGGGATGAGATTCACAATCAAAATAATATATATAAATAATTCATCAATTGAAATGAAACAACAACAATTCACCTTAACAACATTAAACAAATCATATATATATGATTATAGCATTATCCTTGATTATCAACCATCCACTTATTTATAATTAATTTGCATCAACTTTATTTCATGATGACTACACACCGACACCAACTCAATATCAACGACACGTCAACAACAACGACAACTCACCCAATACAACAACTACGACGATGCAACAATGCCCATGCATGTGGTACCAATATACAGGGCAGAAGCCCTCGCCGGAAACTGAATGGTTAAGGCATTCATCAGGACCTAAGTCCTCACCGCTTTGAACAACAAAGTGCTCCAGGACATGAGTCCTCCCGATTTGAACGACAAGGCGTTCCAGGGCACAGCCCTCACCGCTTTTTATGCATTATGCAATGGACTCCACTTGTGTATATCTACATACAACATCAACACCTGTGCCTAAATAATTATCACACATTCCCCATCTGGACATCAGACTCAACACAACTCGACAACACGACGTACATATTTGTAAATAATTTAATATGCATTATTCCACATGATTTTCCATCTTTTATAATTTTTCACCTCATAAACAGTATCAAATAAATCCATCAAACAATTTAGGAAGCTCAGATTAACGTCCCTAAGCACGTAGCAAAATTCATAAAATGGTCGCACAGGACCAATTTCGCTTAAGCGAAACTTATCTCGCTTGAGCGAACTCAAATGTCGTAAGTCAGGATGTTCTTCGCTTGAGGCTCGCTTGGCGTTCGCTTGAGCGACGCTCAGTTGCTACAGGTTTTGTGCAGATTTTGGGTTTCTCGCTTAAGCGACGGGAACTTCGCTTGAGCGAACCAAATGTCGTAAGTCAGGTTTTTGCTCGCTTGCAGCTCGCTTGACGATCGCTTAAGCGAACTGACTTTTCAGAATTCTGGGCAACTACATGAATACTCGCTTAAGCGACGGGAAGCTTCGCTTAAGCGACGCATCATCTGTACAGTTCAAACCTACGATTTTCAAAACCCTTTTTCATCCAAAAACCCAATTTTGATCCCCCAATCACCCAAAATGATTTACAAAAACGTTTACCGGTCTTATATACATCATAGCACTCAAAACAACACAAAAACATAGAATCAACAACAAATTCAACAATATTTTCAACAATTCATCAAGTTCTCAAAACCTAAACAAAAACAGACAAATTCAATCCAATTTTCAGAATCATGTATATATATTAAAATTGAATGCTAGCCTCACCCTTACCTGATTAGATGAACAACTACATCAATTTAATCTCCCCTCTAGGCAAATCCCTCTTTGTTCTTGGTTCTTCCCCTTTCTCCCAAAAAACTTGTTTATTCTTACTGTACGTGAAAATATTTTCTTTTTGGCTTTCTATTTCCTAACTCCCCCCTATTTCCTTAACTCCCTTCTTATTACATTTAACTCCCTCTAAATTTTATTAACTCATAATAACTCCCAACATTTAAATAAATACTATTTTCTTACTTATTTCTATTAAATAATAAAACAACCATATATTCACATATCAAATAAATACTATATAATAAAATAGTAACACTCCACATATCTCAAGAATTAACCAAAAATCATATAAAATACTCAAAATTAATTAAAATAAATAATTAAAACTAGAGTGTTACAACCTTCGCCATTGTGTTTTTGTCATAGGGTGTTTTCCCTTGTAATTGTTATTGTAGGAATAACGCTTAGCATACGATGCCTCTTTCTGGTGCGGTGTTGAGGCCACTCGCTTCACCCATTTAGTTGGAGGGGTAGCATGACCTGTTTTCCTACCCCCAGAGAACACCCATGCATCTGTTGGGCTTTTCGGAGAAGGGGTAAATGCGCCCCTATGAGTTCTACTTGAACCCTGGTCTGATGGCTTCATTTTACACGAGACACCCCTCTTGTTGAAACCATACCTTGGGGTTTTCTCCCTCCGCCCGTTTCTACGCTCATTATGTGGTAGGAATCCTTCAACGGATTTCGCCGCCTCTTTATCGAAAACTGCACTACACCTTGGACAGAGCATGGCATGTTTGTTCGAGATCTTGCATCTATTTAGGAAATCAATCAGATCTTCCTTTGCCTTAGGATAAGCTACTTCCATCTTTTTTACCATTTGATCTTCGATGATTGGTGCATCTACAGATTGATGATCGTCAGTAATCATCTCATCCCTAACCTGAGGATCTTCGTTAGGTGCGAGTTTTTCAGCGGGGATTTGCCTACCAAAATCTTCGACAATATCCACCATGTTTATGCCAATGATTTCGGCAAATATGGAATCAGCTTTCTTCATAGGATCAGCGTCGAATTGCATTGGCTGTTTGGCCTTATCTCCGAACTTCAATCTGCCTTCATCGAGAGCTTTCTGCACAAAATCCCTGAAACGAGTACATCGTGATAAATTATGGCCTAGAAAACCGTGAAATTTACAGAATCCCCTCTTCTTCCTTTGTTCCAAATGAGGGAGTTTCACATTTGGTGGCACCAGGATTATGCCATCCGTGACCAAGAGATCAAAGATCTCGTCACATTTAGAAACGTCAAACGTATAAGTTTTAGGAGGGTATTTGTCATTCTTAGGCTCTTTAGGATTTTTCCCATTCGAAGGCCTTAATAATTTGCATGTATAAGGTGGTCCATCTTTTATTTATGTGAGATTAACCTCGCTATCTTCGATGGTATCTAACCCCCAATCAAACTCTGAGTCGCTATCTGTAACACTCTAAATTCTGTTTTATGATTTGTGGTGATTTTTAATTGATTTTGGTGTGCTTGGTGTGTTTTACTTGAAATTATAAATGATATATGAAATATTTGGTGTGATATTATTGGTTATATTTATGTGTAGTGTTTTATGAAATAGTAGAAAATAATAATATTTGATAAAAAGGGATTAATTAGAGTTAATAGAATTAAGGAGGGATTAAGAAGAAATTTAATAGAATTTAGTGGGGGGAGTAAAGAGAAAAAAAAAAGGTTATGTTTTGGTAAGGTGAGAAAGAGAAAACCAGTAAGGAAAGGAAAACATTTTGTACGTATCAGAGAAAAACAAACCAGGACATAGCTTTTGAGAGAAACCAAGGGGAAGAACTAGGAAGGGAGAAGCTGCCATTTTTGCTGTAGAATTTGCTTATTTGAGGTAAGGGTGGGCTAGCATTTCAATTGTTAATGTATATATGTATGATTTCATGAAATTGGATGAAAAATGGTTGTTTTTGGAATTAGGTTTAAGAACATGAAAAATGGATCATTGTTGATGAAATTGTGTTATTGATGATGTTTCTGTGATTTGATTCTGAGTTGTTTTGGTTGTTGTGTTGCAAATAAAACTTGTAAACATTGTTGTAATTCAATTTGGGGTTTGGGTGATTGAAAATTGGGTTTTTTGGGTGAAAACTGGTCTGTTTCCGTAGGTCTGTTCGCATTCCATCGTAGTACGATGCTGGGAAATCGTAGTACGATTTTTCCAGTAGCAAAAATGACTTTTTCAGCACATTCCATCGTAGTACGATGCCTTGAAATCGTAGTACGATTTTCAGTGAAACAGCATTCCCTGTTTCGCGTTCTTGTGTCTTTTTCACCCATTTCTGTTCCAAACTGGCTTTTTGTGTAAACATGAAAGTTGTAGATAATTGAGTTAGCTTTCTAATGGCTTTGGTTTTACTTGAAAATGATGTTTAGATTTTGAGTTATGATGGAAATAGTCCAGGTGGGTATTGAGAAAACTTTAAGAAAACTTAGCTTAACTAATTCCGAGTTAGTCCAAAACCTAGGGTTAGTTCCCAAACTACAAACTTAAGTATTAGAGGTTTAATTGAGGTGTTTTATGAGTATTTAGCTTATGTCTTATTGGTCAAACTTGGTTTGCTTTTGAAGGATGTTTTGGACTTTGATATGAAATGAATTATACTTTGCTAAGTTTGCAATTGTTCATGGTGTTGTGGTGTGGTTGAGTCTAGTTGGGGAGGCGTCCTGTGGTTGGTGTTGTCGTTGGTTGCATGGTGAAAATGCACCACTATTTTGTTGTATGGTTGTATGTAGATATACTCCTTGAGTCTCACAACTCATTTGCATTGGTGGGGGCTCATGCCCCGGAATGTTTATACATTCAACTGGTGAGGGCTCATGCCCTGGAATGCTAGTCATTCATCTGGTGAGGGCTTATGCCCTGGGATGCTTTAACCATCCAAATTGGTGGGGGCTTATGCCCCGGAATGCTTAGCATTCAACGCGCGTAGTTGGTACCACATTTGCATAATGCATTAGTCGTTAATGAAGTCTTGCATTAGAAGTTTAAGGTGTGAGTTGTTGTTGGTGAGGTGTCACCACAAGTGGTTGTTGTCGGTGTTGTTATTTAAGGTGAATCTAAACGTTGGTTGTTGAATTGTTTATGAAGATTGTTGATGATTATGGTGATGATGAATGTTCTTGTTGTTGCTGTTTTTCAATACAACTTTATGAATTATATATATATATATATTGCTTTTGTTTTGTGAACTCACCCCTTCTGCTGGAATTGCCGCCTTGTGGGCAAGTGCAGGTAGCGATGGATAGATAGGAGTCGGCTCGTTGTGTCTTAGGCTCTGATACGTAACGGGATGGGATTTATGTTTTATAATTTCATTCCTTTATGTATCATTTTTACTTGGAGAATTGTTTAATAATTATTTGAACCATGATGGTGAATATTTTACTTGGTGAGGCCTTCGTGCCAGATATGTTGATGTATCAGAAATTTTAAGATGATTTTGCAATGATTATTCCGCTGCAGTTTATTATATAAAGATATTATTACGGAGGATTATTTAAATAGTTTTATGTTTCTATTTAAATAAATTATTTTTGAAATGTGTATGTAATGCTCCGTTGTTTGTTGATTAACTCTGATAATTAGATATTATTATATCATTTTGGGAAACGGGGTGTTACAATTGGTATCAGAGCAGGTCGGTCCATCCGGCCAATTAGTAGAGTCGTGTCGAGCCTAGTAGTGTTGTGTGACAGCTTTAAACTGTCTTTTGTTGCCCTGTTTTGTTGTTTGTTGCGTAGAGAACTGGTTAGAGTATAACCATGTTCGTAGTAGTTGTTTTAGCAAGACGGTGAGATTTTCTTCTGCTGAAGAAGAGAGTGGAGCAGAATTTTTATCCACCAAAGAGATGAAGCGGTTAGAACAAGATGGTGTGTTGATGTTTTCTTTGTTGGCTTTCTTGTCGGTGGAGAACCAAGCTGTAATTGATGGGCTGCCTGTTGTGAAAGAATTTCCTGAAGTTTTCCCTGATGAGATTCCAGATGTGCCACCGGAGAGAGAAGTGGAATTTTCGATTGACCTGGTGCCGGGTACGAAGCCTGTGTCGATGGCTCCTTACCGTATGTCAGCTTCGGAGTTAGCTGAGTTAAAGAAACAATTAGAAGACTTGCTTGACAAGAAGTTTGTGAGACCGAGTGTTTCACCATGGGGAGCGCCAGTGTTGTTGGTTAAGAAGAAGGATGGTAGCATGCGGTTGTGCATTGATTACCGTCAGTTGAATAAGGTGACGATTAAGAATAGGTATCCACTACCGAGGATTGATGACTTGATGGATCAACTAGTGGGTGCCCGTGTGTTCAGCAAAATTGACTTGAGGTCGGGATATCATCAGATTAAGGTGAAGGATGAGGATATGCAAAAGACGGCGTTTAGGACGCGGTATGGTCATTATGAATATAAGGTGATGCCCTTCGGTGTGACGAATGCACCTGGTGTGTTTATGGAATACATGAACAGAATTTTTCATGAGTATCTGGATCAATTTGTTGTAGTTTTTATTGATGATATATTGATTTATTCTAAGACTGAAGCTGAGCATGCAGAGCATTTGAGGATTGTATTGCAAGTGCTGAAGGAGAAGAAATTGTATGCCAAGTTATCCAAGTGCGAGTTCTGGTTGAATGAAGTAAGTTTTCTTGGCCACATTATTTCTGGTAATGGTATTGCTGTAGATCCTTCGAAGGTTGATGCTGTGTCGCAGTGGGAGACACCAAAGTCAGTTACTGAGGTAAGAAGTTTTCTTGGGTTGGCTGGTTATTACCGCAGATTTATTGAAGGATTTTCGAAGTTGGCACTTCCTTTGACGCAGCTGACTTGTAAAGGTAAAGCGTTTGTGTGGGATGCTCAATGTGAGAGTAGTTTCAATGAGTTGAAGCAAAGATTGACGACTGCTCCTATTTTGATTTTGCCGAAGCCAGAAGAGCCTTTTGTTGTTTATTGTGATGCATCTAAGTTGGGTTTGGGTGGCGTGTTGATGCAAGATGGCAAGGTGGTCGCGTATGCTTCTAGACAGCTGAGAGTGCATGAGAAGAATTATCCCACGCATGATTTAGAGTTGGCAGCCGTGGTGTTTGTGTTGAAAATTTGGAGGCATTATTTGTACGGTTCCAGATTCGAGGTGTTTAGTGATCACAAGAGTTTAAAGTACCTGTTTGATCAGAAGGAGTTGAACATGAGGCAGAGGAGGTGGCTTGAGTTACTCAAGGATTACGATTTTGGCTTGAATTACCATCCTGGTAAAGCTAATGTTGTGGCTGATGCGTTGAGTAGAAAGACATTGCATATGTCGGCGTTGATGGTGAAAGAGTTCGAGTTGCTTGAACAATTTCGGGACTTGAGTCTTGTTTGTGAAAGGTCGCTTCAGAGTGTGAAGTTGGGCATGTTAAAGATTAATAGTGATTTCTTGAGTAGTATCAAAGAGGCACAGAAGCTAGATGTTAAGTTCGTTGATTTGATGACTGCTAGTGATCAGAATGTAGTTGGTGACTTCAAGGTTGATGAACAAGGTGTGTTGAGATTTAGAGGAAGGATTTGTATTCCGGATGATGAGGGTTTGAAGAAGTTAATCTTAGAAGAAAGTCATAAGAGTAGTTTGAGTATTCATCCTGGAGCTACAAAAATGTATCATGACTTGAAGAAATTATTTTGGTGGTCCGGTTTGAAGAGGGATGTTGCGCAATTTGTGTATGCGTGTTTGACTTGCCAGAAGTCCAAGGTTGAACATCAGAAGCCTGCAGGGCTGTTGACCCCGTTAGATGTGCCCGAGTGGAAGTGGGATAGCATTTCGATGGATTTTGTGACGAGTTTGCCGAATACTCCAAGAGGGCATGATGCCATTTGGGTTGTTGTTGATAGATTGACTAAGTCGGCGCACTTTATTCCAATTAATATTACTTATCCGGTAGCTCAGTTGGCGGAGATTTATATCCGTGACATTGTGAAGTTGCATGGTGTTCCATCTAGTATTGTGTCGGATAGAGATCCGAGGTTTACTTCAAGGTTTTGGAAGAGCTTGCAAGATGCATTGGGTTCGAAGTTGAGATTGAGTTCGGCTTATCATCCGCAGACAGATGGACAGTCGGAGAGAACTATCCAATCCTTGGAGGATTTGTTGAGGGTGTGTGTACTCGAGCAGGGTGGAGCTTGGGACAGCCACTTGCCGTTGATAGAGTTTACTTATAACAATAGTTACCATTCGAGTATTGGTATGGCACCGTTCGAAGCTTTGTATGGCCGAAGGTGTAGAACTCCTCTATGTTGGTTTGAGTCGGGTGAAAGTGTTGTGTTAGGACCTGAGTTAGTGCAGCAGACTACGGAAAAGGTCAAGATGATAAGAGAAAAGATGAAGGCATCTCAAGATCGTCAGAAAAGTTATCATGACAAAAGGAGAAAAGCCCTTGAGTTTCAAGAGGGTGAGCATGTGTTTTTGAGGGTTACTCCGATGACGGGTGTAGGACGTGCATTGAAGTCGAAAAAGTTGACTCCAAAGTTCATTGGTCCTTATCAGATTTCCGAGAGAGTTGGAACCGTGGCGTATCGGATTGGATTGCCACCCCATCTATCAAACCTGCATGATGTGTTTCATGTGTCGCAGTTGAGGAAGTATGTAGCTGATCCTTCGCATGTTATTCCTAGAGATGATGTGCAAGTTAGAGATAATCTTACTGTTGAGACTTTGCCTTTGAGGATTGATGATCGCAAGGTGAAACAGTTGAGAGGCAAGGAAATACCTCTGGTTAGAGTTGTTTGGGGCGGCGTAACCGGTGAGAGTTTGACTTGGGAGTTGGAGAGCAAGATGCAAGAGTCCTATCCTGAGTTGTTTGTTGCTTAAGGTAATATTTCGAGGACGAAATTTTCTAAGTTGGGGAGAGTTGTAACACTCTAAATTCTGTTTTATGATTTGTGGTGATTTTTAATTGATTTTGGTGTGCTTGGTGTGTTTTACTTGAAATTATAAATGATATATGAAATATTTGGTGTGATATTATTGGTTATATTTATGTGTAGTGTTTTATGAAATAGTAGAAAATAATAATATTTGATAAAAAGGGATTAATTAGAGTTAATAGAATTAAGGAGGGATTAAGAAGAAATTTAATAGAATTTAGTGGGGGGAGTAAAGAGAAAAAAAAAAGGTTATGTTTTGGTAAGGTGAGAAAGAGAAAACCAGTAAGGAAAGGAAAACATTTTGTACGTATCAGAGAAAAACAAACCAGGACATAGCTTTTGAGAGAAACCAAGGGGAAGAACTAGGAAGGGAGAAGCTGCCATTTTTGCTGTAGAATTTGCTTATTTGAGGTAAGGGTGGGCTAGCATTTCAATTGTTAATGTATATATGTATGATTTCATGAAATTGGATGAAAAATGGTTGTTTTTGGAATTAGGTTTAAGAACATGAAAAATGGATCATTGTTGATGAAATTGTGTTATTGATGATGTTTCTGTGATTTGATTCTGAGTTGTTTTGGTTGTTGTGTTGCAAATAAAACTTGTAAACATTGTTGTAATTCAATTTGGGGTTTGGGTGATTGAAAATTGGGTTTTTTGGGTGAAAACTGGTCTGTTTCCGTAGGTCTGTTCGCATTCCATCGTAGTACGATGCTGGGAAATCGTAGTACGATTTTTCCAGTAGCAAAAATGACTTTTTCAGCACATTCCATCGTAGTACGATGCCTTGAAATCGTAGTACGATTTTCAGTGAAACAGCATTCCCTATTTCGCGTTCTTGTGTCTTTTTCACCCATTTCTGTTCCGAACTGGCTTTTTGTGTAAACATGAAAGTTGTAGATAATTGAGTTAGCTTTCTAATGGCTTTGGTTTTACTTGAAAATGATGTTTAGATTTTGAGTTATGATGGAAATAGTCCAGGTGGGTATTGAGAAAACTTTAAGAAAACTTAGCTTAACTAATTCCGAGTTAGTCCAAAACCTAGGGTTAGTTCCCAAACTACAAACTTAAGTATTAGAGGTTTAATTGAGGTGTTTTATGAGTATTTAGCTTATGTCTTATTGGTCAAACTTGGTTTGCTTTTGAAGGATGTTTTGGACTTTGATATGAAATGAATTATACTTTGCTAAGTTTGCAATTGTTCATGGTGTTGTGGTGTGGTTGAGTCTAGTTGGGGAGGCGTCCTGTGGTTGGTGTTGTCGTTGGTTGCATGGTGAAAATGCACCACTATTTTGTTGTATGGTTGTATGTAGATATACTCCTTGAGTCTCATAACTCATTTGCATTGGTGGGGGCTCATGCCCCGGAATGTTTATACATTCAACTGGTGAGGGCTCATGCCCTGGAATGCTAGTCATTCATCTGGTGAGGGCTTATGCCCTGGGATGCTTTAACCATCCAAATTGGTGGGGGCTTATGCCCCGGAATGCTTAGCATTCAACGCGCGTAGTTGGTACCACATTTGCATAATGCATTAGTCGTTAATGAAGTCTTGCATTAGAAGTTTAAGGTGTGAGTTGTTGTTGGTGAGGTGTCACCACAAGTGGTTGTTGTCGGTGTTGTTATTTAAGGTGAATCTAAACGTTGGTTGTTGAATTGTTTATGAAGATTGTTGATGATTATGGTGATGATGAATGTTCTTGTTGTTGCTGTTTTTCAATACAACTTTATGAATTATATATATATATATATTGCTTTTGTTTTGTGAACTCACCCCTTCTGCTGGAATTGCCGCCTTGTGGGCAAGTGCAGGTAGCGATGGATAGATAGGAGTCGGCTCGTTGTGTCTTAGGCTCTGATACGTAACGGGATGGGATTTATGTTTTATAATTTCATTCCTTTATGTATCATTTTTACTTGGAGAATTGTTTAATAATTATTTGAACCATGATGGTGAATATTTTACTTGGTGAGGCCTTCGTGCCAGATATGTTGATGTATCAGAAATTTTAAGATGATTTTGCAATGATTATTCCGCTGCAGTTTATTATATAAAGATATTATTACGGAGGATTATTTAAATAGTTTTATGTTTCTATTTAAATAAATTATTTTTGAAATGTGTATGTAATGCTCCGTTGTTTGTTGATTAACTCTGATAATTAGATATTATTATATCATTTTGGGAAACGGGGTGTTACACTATCTCCTGCGTTTACGTAGGCAACCTTCTCCTTCTTAGGGAATCTATTGGTTCGGGCCTTTTCGGCTTTTAAGCGTTCGACTTGTCGAACTCTATCGGCTAACTGTGCCATATCTCTGAGATATTGGGTATCTAGTTTCTTTTAGATTGAATAATCTAGTCCGCTTGCGGCCATTTCCACCAATTCGTGTTCTGGCACTAACGTGAAACACTTTGCCTTGAGTAGGCAGAATTTGTTCAAATAGTCATCGATCGACTCATGTGTCTTTTGACGAACACTTGTCAACTCTTTTAGGCTGATTTTAGATTGTCCCATGTAAAATTGCTCATGGAAAGCCTTCTCCAACTGATTCCAATTAAAGATGGAATGGGGAGGCAAAGTAGTAAACCAAGTAAACGCGTTCTTCGTCAGAGAACTCAGGAAGTATTTCATTCTCAAATTCTCATTGTTCACCAGATCTCCGGCTTCCATGAGGTATTGAGCAATATGTTCGACAGTCGATTCGTTAGTCTCCCCAGCAAATTTAGTAAATTTGGGGATTTTCGTATTCCTCGGCAAGTCGGTTTCTAACACATATTCAGATAATGCCGATACAAAGTTTGGCCTATGCAGTCCCATATTCAATCCATTCTGAGCTAGCAAGGCTTCGACAATATTCGCTATGTTGTTTTGGCCCTCGTAATTGTTTCGACAGGCTTGCACGACCACTTGGTCCGCATCTTGGTGTCGATTTACCAATATTGGCACTATTGCTGGCTCTTCTGGAGCCGATGTTGGCACCCTTTGTGCTTGTGCTCGAATCTCAGGGGTTTGGTTCGTTTGACCGACTGCGAGACTTTCCGTTAGTCCAGCGCTGAGGTTTCGAGGCGTCGGCACACTTTACGCTGCAGGAGCGCCAAAGAAATCAGCCATTCGTTCCATCTGAACAGATAGTGCCTGGTAACTTCTATTCGAATCTTGAATTAATGGGTTGATTACTGCACCTATTTGTTGAGTTACCATGTTTACCATCTCGTGATTGGTTTCCTCCATCTGTTGCCTTAGTGCACTCAAAGAGGCGTTAGTCAAAGATTGTTGGGGCGAACCAAACGGTGTGAACGATTGTTGTGGCGATCCAAATGGAACGCTCACCCCCGGGTTGAATAGTTGGGGCATTGATACGTTTAGGGTTTCTGGAGATGCAGATGGGTTAGTATGTAATCCTTGCATCATCGAAGTCGGCATGCCGTATGGCATCCTTCGGCCTGACCCCAAATTCAAAACTCCTAAGGTTGGAATGGCATGGGTTGTATGTGCGGCCATCGAGGCCGTGGGGATGGCCTGAGAGGTTGATGTGGCCATGGCCATTGTTGGCATGGCTTGAGAAGTTTATGCAGCCCTTGTCATTCCAACGGGCTCCACTACGGTTTCTACGGTGCTACTTTGAGTAGATTGTGTAGTACCGGATTGTCCCGGTGGATTGGTTGCTGTTCCAGACCCACTAGCCACATTCGAAGACGTTGTGTTCGGATTGGGAGGGGGACGCGTCATCTCAGACAATTGTTTCTTGTTCCTCAATTGCATACACAACACAGACTGAATATATCAATAAGTTTAACAATCAAAACGCAAAAAGGTCCCACCGGGTGTGCCAATTTGTTTGCACTAATTTTTGGTAAACAATCGCTAGTTTAAAAATATTTACTTACAAGATCAACCAGTAAATCTTAGGACATATTTGCATTTATGATTTTGATATATTGATATTGTTTTTGTACGATTTTGATAATGAAAAGAAAGGAAAATGATCGAATTCAATTCGATTGAATCCTATCGAAACTGATGTAAATTAAAAGGAATAAATTACTTGAACGAAAATGAATAAATTGCAAAAGCATTCAAGAAAATGAACTTAAATTGCATTGATCAAATGTAAATTGGTACACAGATTCATACATTGCAATTTGTGACTCGTTTCTCGCTTCCATACGGATAATTTGAGTGTAAGTTTTGTGTATGAGTAAATTGTGACCGTTTTTCCTTTGGGAAAAGTACTATATACACTAATAGGAAATAACTACCTAAATTCGAAATAACCATAACTGCTATGAATCATTCGATTTGAATTTCGAATGTCTTTTGAAGAGGTTTCCGTTGCCCTGATGTTCCATCTAAGAGTTGTTATCCTGGGAACTTTTCCAACCGTCGAAATAAAACCCTTACTTTCGAATATTCCCAACAAGTCTAACTTCGGTAAAAATATAATGAAATAAAGATCTTGATCAGTCAAACCTGTTTGACCCATTAATAATAATAGCCTCCAAAATTTTCGGATAACAATCATATGTTCATGCATCACATGTTGAGTCGGATGTTTACATCCATATTGTCGTTGACCGGATACTTGTTTCCATATAGCCGTTGAAATTATAGCCGTTGACAATGATGTTCAGTTGGCATCAGGGGTGACGACTGTAACACCCCGTTTTCCCAACATAAAAATTTCTTTAAAAAGAATAGCATGCATCAGAGTAAGCACATAAACAGGGCATCACATATCTTAAAACATCTTATGTTAATGATTAAATAAACATTAAATCTTCATAAATTATTAATCATCGTCGCAGCGGAATAATCATAAAGAAAACATCTCAAAATCCTTGGCACACGGGCCTCAACAACGTCTTAATAAAATCCTCAAAAGAACATAATCATATCATAACATAATACGCAAGGAACAGAGAAAATATAAGCAAAGTTTCCCCATCCCGTTACGTATCAGAGCACCTAGACTCGACTTCAGAAATCCTCACACGTCTGCACCTAATCTTGGTTACCTGCACTTGCCCACGAGGCGGCAATTCCAGCAGAAGGGGTGAGATTCACAAATAATTATATTAAACATGTAATCAAATAATCACAATTCAAACAACCAACATAATTCAACTCATCACAGATAAACATCTAGCATTTAGAACATCATCATAAACAACGCATCATTTAGCATCATCATAATCATCATCATAAACATCTTAGTAAACATCTTAGACGACTCGACTCGACATCATTAATTGACTATGCAACCCTACGTCTTATATGCATGTGGTACCAATCCAGGGCATGAGCCCTCGTCGCTATGAGCATAAATATACTCCAAGGCATAAGCCTTCGTCGCTGGTGAGCAAAGCTCCAGGGCATAAGCCCTCGTCGCTGGTGAGTAAAAACTCCAGGGCATAAGCCCCCATCATAGAATGAGTATGCATGAGACTCAACACTTTTAACTTAAACAAGTTAACATCTTAAACGTCGCAAAACATCTTAAACAACAAGGACTGACACATGCAGCAACTATACAAAGGTAAACAGCAACATGGCAGTAATCACATCATTCAAATAATATCCATAACGCAAGCATCTTAAGTAAGTCAAACATTTACAACTTTAATAGTTCATATAACACACATAAGCGGCATGAAAAGCATCAAAATCATCTCAGTCATCATGTATTCATCGTTACAGTTTATAATAAACATTATTAAAAGTCCCAGAAACTACCCAAAGTTCATCTCTCAAGGTTCTATGCGAAACAGTTCGCAAATAATACACAGTTCTGGGTTCTGACAGAACTCGCTATGGCGAGTGGGAAAGCTCTCCTCGCGAGTAACTTAGGCCTTGCTCGCTATGGAGAGTTGGATTGCTCGCCTCGCGAGCTCTAGGGTAATGCTCGCTATGGCGAGCTGAGTTGCTCGCCTCGCGAGTAAACTAGGTCTACTCGCCACGGCGAGTTGCATGGCTCGCCTCAGGCGAGCGATGAACAGACTGCTACGGGTTCTACGAAAAATCACCCAAAAAGTCTCAAATTCGTCATCTTAAACATCTAAACTCTCAGAATCATCATCATAATGGTTAATCTACGTTCTGTGTTCAATCTAAACATCAATTCTACAGCTTTATGGCCTACTTCATCATTATTCTCACTTTTTAACCTAATTTCAATTCTCTCAAAACATCCCTATGATTGTTTAATCTTGATTAGATGGATTACAGGATAATATAATCAAATGCTAGGCTCACCCTTACCTGGTTATAAGCAGAAAATCGCAGCTCTAAAACTCTTCTCTTTCACACAGCCGTTTGCACCTTTTTTCCAAATTCTGATACGCGTACGTGTTTTCTAACCTAGGTTTCCCTTTATATACTCCCAGCAAATCTTATTAAATCTCTAGAATCCAAAACTAATCCTCAACTAAATATTTTATTTTATTTTCAAATCTTATTTTATTTAACAATAAAATAAGTCACCACGTCACATAAAATCATATTAAATCTTTACTTAACATCGCATAATATATTAATAAATATATAACAACTTCTCAAATAAATCAAATAATTAAATAATCAAAATGGGCGTTACAACTCTCCCCAACTTAAAAGATTTTCGTCCTCGAAAATTACCTCAAGCAAACAACTCAGGGTACGACTCTAGCATCTTACTCTCTAATTCCCACGTCAAGCTTTCGCCGGTCGCTCCCGACCAAACGACTCTAACGAGAGGTATCTCCTTGCCCCTCAGCGTCTTCGTCTTTCTATCATCAATCCTCACTGGTAAGGTCTCAACCGTAAGGTTGTCCCTAACTTGCACATCATCACTTTGGATCACATGAGACGGATCCGGAACATACTTCCTTAGTTGCGACACATGGAACACATCGTGCAAATTCGATAAATGTGGTGGCAATCCAATACGATAGGCCACCGCCCCAATCCTCTCTGATATCTGATATGGACCAATAAACTTCGGGGTTAACTTCTTTGACTTCAATGCACGACCAACACCGGTCATAGGAGTCACTCTCAGGAATACATGATCTCCCTCTTGGAACTCAAGGTCCTTCCTTCGCTTATCATGGTAACTCTTTTGTCGACTCAGCGACGCTTTCATCTTCTCTTGGATCATTCTTACTTTCTCAGTAGTCTGTTGAACAATCTCCGGTCCTAACATCACATTCTCGCCTGACTCAAACCAACATAACGGAGTTCTACATCTCCGACCATACAAAGCCTCAAAGGGTGCCATCCCAATACTCGAATGGTAACTTTTGTTGTAGGTGAACTCTATCAACGGAAGATGACTATCCCAAGTTCCCCCTTGCTCAAGTACACACACTCTCAACAAATCTTCCAACGACTGAATCGTCCTTTCCGACTGACCATCTGTTTGCGGATGATAAGCCGAACTCAACCTCAACTGAGAACCCAACGCCTCTTGCAAACTCTTCCAAAACCTAGAAGTAAACCTCGGGTCTCTATCTGATACGATGCTCGAAGGTACACCATGCAACCTCACGATCTCCTTGACATAAATCTCTGCCAACTGAGCAACAGGAAAAGTAATATTAATCGGTAGAAAATGAGCCGACTTCGTCAATCTATCAACAATCACCCAAATAGCGTCATTCCCTTTAGGAGTATTCGGCAAGCTCGTCACAAAATCCATGGATATACTATCCCATTTCCACTCTGGCACATCTAAAGGCACCATCATACCCGCAGGTTTCTGATGCTCAACCTTCGATTTCTGACAAACCAAACAAGAATACACGAACTGTGCCACGTCACGCTTCAAACCAGACCACCAAAACAGCTTCTTTAAATCATGATACATCTTCGTAGCTCCCGGATGAATACTCAAGCTACTTCTATGACTCTCTTCAAGGATCATCTTCTTCATTTCCTCATTATCAGGAATGCAAATTCGACCTCGGAACCTTAACACTCCTTGATCATCCACTTTAAAATCACTATCCTCCGTCTGATTACTAGCAACCAACAAGTCCACAAACTTAACATCTTCTTTCTGCGCCTCTTTGATACTTTTCAAGAACTCATTATCAATCTTCAACATTCCTAGCTTTACACTCTGAGGCGTTCTTTCACAAACCAAACTCAAATCTCTGAACTGTTCCAACAACTCGAATTCCTTCACCATCATGGCAGACATATGCAAAGTCTTCCTACTCAAGGCATCTGCAACTACATTAGCTTTACCCGGATGGTAATTCAAACCAAAATCATAATCTTTCAACAATTCAAGCCACCTTCGTTGTCTCATATTCAATTCTTTTTGGTCAAACAAGTACTTCAAACTCTTGTGATCACTAAACACCTCAAACCTCGAACCATACAAGTAATGTCTCCATATTTTCAATACAAAGACCACAGCTGCCAACTCTAAGTCATGCGTCGGATAATTCTTCTCATGAATCCTCAATTGCCTTGATGCATAAGCTACCACTTTACCATCTTGCATAAGAACACCACCTAAACCCAACTTGGACGCATCACAATACACCACAAAAGGTTCATCGGGCTTCGGCAAAATCAAAACTGGAGCCGTCGTCAAGCGCCTCTTCAACTCATTAAAACTGTTCTCACAATGAACATCCCACACAAAAGATTTACCTTTACACGTCAACTGCGTTAACGGAAGAGCCAACTTAGAAAATCCTTCTATAAATCTTCGATAGTAACCAGCTAGACCCAGAAAGCTTTTAATCTCAGTAACCGACTTAGGAGTCTCCCATTGCGATACCGCTTCAACTTTAGACGGATCAACCGCAATGCCATCGCCAGAAATAACATGACCAAGAAAACTTACTTCCTTCAACCAGAACTCACACTTAGACAACTTAGCAAAAAGCTTCTTCTCTTTCAACACTTGCAAGACGATCTTCAAATGCTCAGCATGCTCTTCTTCAGTCTTAGAATAAACCAGAATATCATCAATGAACACCACAACAAAACGATCCAAGTAAGCATGGAAGATTCTATTCATATACTCCATAAATACGCCAGGTGCGTTAGTAACACCGAAAGGCATCACTGTATACTCATAATGTCCATAACGCGTCCTAAATGCCGTCTTCTGCATATCCTCATCTTTCACTTTAATCTGATGGTAACCCGATCTCAAATCTATCTTGCTGAATACACAAGCACCCACCAACTGATCCATCAAGTCGTCAATTCTCGGGAGTGGATACCTATTCTTTATCGTTACTTTATTCAACTGACGATAGTCGATGCACAACCTCATACTTCCATCTTTCTTCTTGACTAACAACACTGGAGCTCCCCACGGTGAAACACTTGGCCTCACGAACTTCTTATCAAGCAACTCCTCTAACTGTTTCTTCAGCTCAGCCAACTCAGAAGCTGACATACGATACGGCGTCATAGACACAGGCTTCGTTCCAGGAACGAGATCAATCGTAAATTCAACTTCTCTTTCTGGAGGTACATCTGGAATCTCATCTGGGAAAACTTCAGGAAAATCACATACCACTTGTAGCTTATCAATCACCGCCTGATTCTCAATAGATAAAGACGCCATCAAGGAAAACATCATAATTCCGTCGCGTTCCAACTGCTTCAACTGTTTAGTAGATAGGAACTCTGCGCCACTCTCTTCCTCGGGAGAAGAAAAATGCACCGTCTTGCTAAAACAATTAATCAGAACATGATTGTACTCTAACCAATTCATCCCCAAAATCACATCCATCCCAACCAAAGGCAGACACACTAAATCAATCTCAAAATCACGACCAAACATAGACACAGGACATCTTAAACACACACGGGAAGTAGTCACCGAACCCTTAGCTGGAGTTTCGACAACCATCTCCCCATTCAAATCAGATACAACAAGATTCAACTTAGCAGCACAATCAAGAGCAACAAAACAATGTGTGGCACCAGTATCAATAATAGCAACTAAAGGTATATTATCAAAATAACAAGTACCTCTGATCAAGCGATCCTCGCTCTCCGTCTGCGTACCCGACAAGGCAAAAACTCTCCCAGAAGTCTGAGTCTTCTTAGGTTGTGTGCACTGGGACCCAATGTGACCTTCCTCATTGCAATTAAAACATACAATATCACCACGTTTACAATCAGCAGTAGTGTGACCCTTCTTGCCACAACGAAAACATCTCTTCACCTCTCCAGGACAAGCATTACTCTTATGGCCCTTCACGCCACAAGTATAGCAAACTATCTCAGCAGGAGCATCTTTCTTAACAGGTCTCCTCTCATCATTAACTCGCTGTTTGCCCTTATCCGCGGGTGCACTGTAAGGCTTAGGACGACTTTGCTGCCCCTTTCCTTTCCTCTCATTAACCACCTTGTAATGAGCCTTCGTGTCCTCCTCGTAAATCCTGCAGCTGCTCACTAACTCAGAAAAGTTTCTAATCTTCTGATACCCTATAGCCCTCTTGATATCAGCTCTCAATCCGTTCTCAAACTTAATACATTTAGAAAATTCGGCGGTCTCAGCAGAGTAGTGTGGATAAAACTTGGCCAGCTCCACAAATTTTGCAGCATACTCAGTTACAGACATGTTCCCTTGCTTTAGCTCCAGGAACTCAATCTCTTTCTTGCCCCGCACATCCTCAGGAAAATATCTGTTGAGGAATTCTCTCTTAAATACTGCCCAGGTCACCTCAGCACCGTCCTGCTCCAGGGTGGGTAGAAGACTAATCCACCAATCGTCTGCCTCCTCAGCCAGCATGTGCGTACCGAAACGCACCTTCTGCACCTACGTGCACTGCATAACTCTGAATACTCTCTCAATCTCTTTGAGCCAAGACTGGGCTCCATCCGGATAATATCTCCCCTTGAAAGTAGGAGGATGGTTTCTCAAGAAGGTCTCCAGCATACGGACCTCTGCACCGGCACCAGCATTAGCATTAGGTTGCTGTCCCACAGCTTGAGCAACAGCTTCCAAGGCAGCAGCAATTGCAGCGTCATTTCTTCCAGCCATCTTAATCCTATGCAAAACAAACGTAAGTTAGAATAATACAATAATACTATTCTAACTCTAAGACAACGTCACTCGACTCTCTACTTGGCCGGACGGACCGACCTGCTCTGATACCAATTGTAACACCCCGTTTTTCCAACATAAAAATTTCTTTAAAAAGAATAGCATGCATCAGAGTAAGCACATAAACAGGGCATCACATATCTTAAAACATCTTATGTTAATGATTAAATAAACATTAAATCTTCATAAATTATTAATCATCGTCGCAGCGGAATAATCATAAAGAAAACATCTCAAAATCCTTGGCACACGGGCCTCAACAACGTCTTAATAAAATCCTCAAAAGAACATAATCATATCATAACATAATACGCAAGGAACAGAGAAAATATAAGCAAAGTTTCCCCATCCCGTTGCGTATCAGAGCACCTAGACTCGACTGCAGAAATCCTCACACGTCTGCACCTAATCTTGGTTACCTGCACTTGCCCACGAGGCGGCAATTCCAGCAGAAGGGGTGAGATTCACAAATAATTATATTAAACATGTAATCAAATAATCACAATTCAAACAACCAACATAATTCAACTCATCACAGATAAACATCTAGCATTTAGAACATCATCATAAACAACGCATCATTTAGCATCATCATAATCATCATCATAAACATCTTAGTAAACATCTTAGACGACTCGACTCGACATCATTAATTGACTATGCAACCCTACGTCTTATATGCATGTGGTACCAATCCAGGGCATGAGCCCTCGTCGCTATGAGCATAAATATACTCCAAGGCATAAGCCTTCGTCGCTGGTGAGCAAAGCTCCAGGGCATAAGCCCTCGTCGCTGGTGAGTAAAAACTCCAGGGCATAAGCCCCCATCATAGAATGAGTATGCATGAGACTCAACACTTTTAACTTAAACAAGTTAACATCTTAAACGTCGCAAAACATCTTAAACAACAAGGACTGACACATGCAGCAACTATACAAAGGTAAACAGCAACATGGCAGTAATCACATCATTCAAATAATATCCATAACGCAAGCATCTTAAGTAAGTCAAACATTTACAACTTTAATAGTTCATATAACACACATAAGCGGCATGAAAAGCATCAAAATCATCTCAGTCATCATGTATTCATCGTTACAGTTTATAATAAACATTATTAAAAGTCCCAGAAACTACCCAAAGGTCATCTCTCAAGGTTCTATGCGAAACAGTTCGCAAATAGTACACAGTTCTGGGTTCTGACAGAACTCGCTATGGCGAGTGGGAAAGCTCGCCTCGCGAGTAACTTAGGCCTTGCTCGCTATGGCGAGTTGGATTGCTCGCCTCGCGAGCTCTAGGGTAATGCTCGCTATGGCGATCTGAGTTGCTCGCCTCGCGAGTAAACTAGGTCTACTCGCCACGGCGAGTTGCATGGCTCGCCTCAGGCGAGCGATGAACAGACTGCTACGGGTTCTACGAAAAATCACCCAAAAAGTCCCAAATTCATCATCTTAAACATCTAAACTCTCAGAATCATCATCATAATGGTTAATCTACGTTCTGTGTTCAATCTAAACATCAATTCTACAGCTTTATGGCCTACTTCATCATTATTCTCACTTTTTAACCTAATTTCAATTCTCTCAAAACATCCCTATGATTGTTTAATCTTGATTAGATGGATTACAGGATAATATAATCAAATGTTAGGCTCACCCTTACCTGGTTATAAGCAGAAAATCGCAGCTCTAAAACTCTTCTCCTTCACACAGCCGTTTGCACCTTTTTTCCAAATTCTGATACGCGTACGTGTTTTCTAACCTAGGTTTCCCTTTATATACTCCCAGCAAATCTTATCTTATTTACTCTTTCTCCCACATAACTCTCTAGAATCCAAAACTAATCCTCAACTAAATATTTTATTTTATTTTCAAATCTTATTTTATTTAACAATAAAATAAGTCACCACGTCACATAAAATCATATTAAATCTTTACTTAACATCGCATAATATATTAATAAATATATAACAACTTCTCAAATAAATCAAATAATTAAATAATCAAAATGGGCGTTACAACGACCTCGAAGGTGATTTGGTACCACACGTGTCTAGAGTCGGTCTAGGCACATTGCATGTTTAGGATGAGTCATAATTGTTTATGTGCTCGATGTGAATTACGTGTTGGTGTTGTTGTGTGCTTGGTGATTAGTTGCAATTGATGAATCTTATACTTGTGCAAATATTGTTGATGATAATTTATGACGATGCTCATTTATGAACGATGAAATATTATGTTTGTTTAATCATGTTTATCTTTTCGATTATGATTGATGTGACGCTAACCCCTAATGGTCTGTGGTGGACCGCCTAACTATTTGTATGAATGGGTAGACGACGTGCTAGTTAATTTGCATTGTTTGTTCCTGAAATTAAATAACAATGAATTTAAGTACTAAAGTTCTAAAAAGTCATTAAAATCAACTGAAATCTTAATAAAATAAACACTTTTTTTTTTTAGAAAATAAAATAAACACTTAAAACCACTAAATTATTGACTTATCATATATATATATATATATATATATATATATATATATATATGAGATTTGCTATAATAGACCCACCCTTTTTCATGAATGCCTATTTTAGCAAGATGCACATTTTTCTTTAGACATAAATATCCATGTTTTTGCTTTTTGAGAAAGAGAAAATAAAGGGGCAAAGGTGTAATTCAGTTTAATCATTAATGTTTTTTTTTTTATACTGAAATCATTATTGTATTTTATTTCCTTTTGTTCTTCTTCTCTCTCTTTCATTGTCTCTCTTTCACGTTCCCTTTTTCCATTCTTCTTCTAATTTTCAAGGACTGACATTCATAATTTTAGCAGACCTTGATTCAATTTTAAAACCCAATTAAATCTGTACCGAAAATTTCAAAACTTTAACAGGCCTTGATAAATTGAATCAAACTCTTAGTAAAAAAAACAAGAGAAAATCAAGTTTAAATCCCACTCAATTGTCTTTTGGCCTTATGAAATGATTAAGTGAGAAGAAATAATAGTGTAGAGAGGAAGTGATGTTGGATGACTCTAATTCTTAGGCTGAAGTGTTGTTGTACCCATTGGAGAGATCGCAAACTCAAGCCAAATGGGTCCATAAAAACGTGATTGATGGTGTTGTTTTCATCCAACAAAATCGTTTTCTTTTTATATTTAAACACACTTGATTTGATTTGAAGAAAATAAGATGGAAGAAGAATGGAAACAAAAGAGAGAGAACCGTGTAAGAGAGAAGAAGGAACAAACAACAGTTAATAGAGAGAAAGACATGACCCGTTCATAATTAATAGATTGGTAAATTACACCTTTGCCTCTTTCTTTTCTCTTTTTCAAAAAACAAAAACATGGATATTTTATGTCTAAAAGAAAAAGTACATATTGCTAAAATAGACCATCATACAAAAGAGTGAGTATATTGTAGCAAGTCTATATATATATATATATATATATATATATATATATATATATATATATATATATATATATATATATATACACGTATATGTGTAATATTACATTTTGGGTTATATATATTATCTATTGAAATTGATCTCGTCAGATTAGTCATTAATTGGTCGGATATCAAATTTTCCAATAAAAAAAATATAATATTCATTAAAAATTCATTTATTTCAGCAATAATAAAACAAAAATGATTTATTAACCACTGCCTTTAAAAATGATTTGTTTTTGGTCAAATAACTTCCTTGCTAACCCCGACCCCTGCATATAATAATGTATCCATATCAAATGAGCTATGCTCACATATGCTCGCGGAGAAAAAAAAATTATCATATCTTAGTCATATAATTCGTGGAACTCCCGGGGGAACTTTGAACTGGTTTGCGGTTCTTTTTCGAACCGGTTTGCAAAATTTCGTGAAGAAATCTCTCTAATTGAGATACCCAGCGAACCAACCTCATATATATTAGAACAAATGAGAAATAAATATTTAAACTAATTTCATTTGGCTTGGGTAGAATTATTTTAGAAGTTAATTTTAGTGGTTGAAAAATCCTCAAACGACGGAACTTGTCATTGTTTATTTGCACATAATATATTCTTTTGCTTTTGTGTGATTGAAGTTAATTGGTTGACAAAAGATTTGGTCAAACCGATCCAGCTCATATAGATAGGTTTTTTTTTTCTTTTTTTGAAGGAAGCTTGTAGATATAGTTTAAGCACAGCGAAGCTAATACTGACATATAATTAATATTCATATTTCTATACTTAACCAGCAATGTTTGATTAAGAGACCCAACTAATATATAACTTAACAAAAATAAATATTTGTTCTCTAAAAAAATCTTCACCTACATTTATTTTATACTAACATCTTGATCATCTGAAAACACAATAATGACTAATTTCTTAAACTGAATTGGACTGCATATTGCACTCGATCCCATCATAACTGAATTGCATAGACAACAAACTTTTGCTAAAACTTTTTAAGATACAGAATTCAAGCTCGACGCCACTAATTGTCTGGACTAAATTTTTACTTGCACATTGTAAAGAAACAAACAAAACAATAACAAGAGAAAAGGGATGAATTACTATGAAGCATGGACACAGACATGGACACCGGACATGATACAGACACTACACCGACACAATTAATCATTTGAAAAAGTTATATAATCAAGTGTAATTACAAGTGTCGGTATCTGACACAACACGTGTTGGACACCAGGACACGTCTAATCCAAATAGTGTCCGTATGATCATGAAGCAAAATCAAATAAATAACATGGTTCCATAAGCCTAGTATAGCAACTAATTACTATCTTCCAGAGAAAACAGTAGTAGCAAAAGAGTAGGTAGAATTACATTCCACATTGCTTTGTGTTCCTTGACTAGACATAGTGTCCAACCTTGGCATGATGTTACTATCTGTAACATTATCATCATCAACACTGAGAAAATCAACAAGAATCATCCTTGTACCCGGTGGTTCATCCACTCTCACACGCCCTTCAAGCATATCAACCACTCTAGCCATAC
This sequence comes from Medicago lupulina, assembly GCA_958299785.1. NCBI lineage: Eukaryota > Viridiplantae > Streptophyta > Magnoliopsida > Fabales > Fabaceae > Medicago > Medicago lupulina. The sequence goes on along the minus strand of OY283139.1, from coordinate 59,882,882 downwards.
TAGGCCTCAACCTTGGCTTCTCTTGCACACACCATAAAGCAACATAAACCAATTTAATCACCTCCCTCTCATCAACACCACCACATTCTATTAACCTATGATCAACAATTTCCATGATTTTCCCTTGTTTCACTTTCTCATTTACAATCTTTGGAAAATATTGCCATTTCCTTTTTGACTTGTCCTTTTCATCTTCAACCAAAGACACATTTTTTCTTCCTCCAACAATCTCTAATAAAACCATCCCATAACTATATACATCAGTTTTATCTGAAATACCCTTTTCTAAAAGCCATTCGGGTGCCATATAACCTCTTGTTCCTCTTATTGTAGACACCGCTTGACTTTCGTCTTTACCAGTTAGCTTTGCAAGACCAAAATCCGAAACAAGTGCTCTAAAAGTCTCATCCAAGAGTATATTTTCTGGCTTTATATCAAGATGTAAGATCCTTGATCTGCAATCGTGGTGAAGATATGCAAGTCCTTTAGCAACGTCAATTGCAACTTTATACCTCAAGTTCCACGACAAGCATCCACCAGGACGTGGACGCCTTTGTGAATCCCTTTTCGGGAAAATCCAACAATCTAATGACCCATTTGCTATATAATCATAAACAAGGTACCTAGGAGCCGAAGAAGAATTACAATACCCAAAAAGTCTCACAAGATTCACATGATGAACATTACCTATAGCTGCAACTTCTGATTTAAATTCTCTTGCTCCTCTTTCTTCTGCATCAATTCTTTTCACAGCAACCGAAGTTCCATCATTGAGAATGCCTTTGAAAACCGAAGCCGAAGAACCTCTTCCAATAAGTGATTGAAATCCATCTGTTGCTTCCTCAAGCTCATTGTATCTGAACTTTGTTGGAACCCCTGCAACTTTTCTTAAGAAACTGTACTCTATTCGAATCTCTTGACCTTCTGATTTCAACTGTGATTCCAATATTCTCCTTCTGCGTTTGTAGATTAAGCTGAGAAAAACAAAACCAAATACTGCAAGGATCACAGCAACGCCAGCGCCGCAGATGAGGAAGAAAGCCTTTGACAGCTTTAACAAGATACGTGCAATGATTATGATGATGATCAGTGTTATCACTGATATAGAAGCAATTATATTTACTCTCCTATCTTCCATATCAGAACTTCACATTTTCTGTTTTATGGTAGAGATGGAATGGAAGATAAAAGTTGAATTATTAGATTTCTCACCTTTGTAATATTCTTGTGAGAACATGAAGAGTTGAATAGTTCAGCAGTTTTGCTTACAATTACAGATAAAGGATGTGCAACTTTCATTTGAATATATATATTTAACTAAAACAAAGCGTGGAACATTTCCACTTTCAAAACCTCTAAAATTTTAAAATATTTGGTAGATTATAAACAAATTCATTGTTTTATTTACTCGGTGCAGTAATTAATCCATTAATTCAAGATATGAACAAAAGTTACCAAGCGTTGTCCGTTCAAATGGAGCGAATGGCCGACTTCTTTGGCGCTCCCGCAGCGCGAAATACGCCCATGTCTCGAAATCTAAATGCTGGGTTAGTAGAAAACCCTGCAGTTAGTCAAATTAACCCAGTGCCTGAAAATCAAGCACAACCATAAAGGATACAACAACCGGCCCAAGAGGAGCGAGGAGGGGTACCAATAGTGGTAAATAGGCACCAAGATGCGGACCAAGTGGTCATGCAAGCCCGTCGAAACAATTACGAGGGCCAAAATAATATAGCCAATGTGGTTGAAGCTTTGCTAGCCCAAAATGGTTTCAATATGAGACTACATAGGCCAAATTTTGTATCGGCATTATCTGAATATGTGTTAGAGACCGATTTGCCGAGAAATACGAAAATCCCCAAGTTCACTAAATTCGCTGGGGAAACTAATGAATCAACAGTCGAACACATTGCTCGATATCTTATGGAGGCCGGAGATATGGCAAATAATGAAAATTTGAGAATGAAGTATTTTCCAAGTTCTCTGACAAATAATGCTTTTACTTGGTTTACAACATTGCCTCCCCATTCCATTTTTAGTTGGAATCAATTGGAAAAAGCTTTCCATGAACAATTCTACATGGGCCAATCTAAAATTAGTTTGAAAGAACTAGCCAGCGTTCGACATAAAACACATGAGTCAATTGATGATTATCTGAATAGATTCCGTCTTCTTAAGGCTAGATGTTTCACATCAGTGCCAGAACACGAATTGGTTGAAATGGCCACTGGTGGCCTAGACTATTCTGTTCGAAAGAAATTAGATACTCAATATCTTAGAGATATGGCACAGTTGGCAGACAGAGTTCGACAAGTCGAAAGGCTTAAGGCTGAAAAAGCCCGAACAAACAGGTTCCCTAAAAGGAAGAAAGTTGCCTATGTAGGCGCAGGAGACAGTAACACAAAATTCAATTGGGGATCAGATACTTTCGAAGAGAATGAAATTAATCTTGCAGAACTAAAAGATAGGCCGCCTTATGCCTGCAAACTATTAAGGCCATCGAATGGAAAAAATCCCGAAGAACCTAAAAACGACAAATATCCTCCCAAAACATATATTTTTGATGTTTCTAAGTGTGAAGAGATCTTTGATCTTTTAGTCACAGATGGCATAATTTTGGTGCCAAAAAACATGAAACTGTCTCCTTTGGAACAACGGAAAAAGAGAGGATTTTGTAAATTCCATGGGTTTTTAGGCCATAACTTATCTCGTTGTACTCGTTTCAGGGAGTCTGTGCAGAAGGCTCTCGATGAGGGAGGGCTGAAGTTTGGGGAAAAAACCAAACAACCAATGCAAGTTGATGCTGACCCTACGAAGAAAGCTGACTCCATGTATGCCGAAGTGATTGGCATAAACATGGTAGATATCACAAAAGAATTTGACAACGAACTCCCTATCGAAGAGCAGGCATTCAAAGAAAATCCACAAGCTGATGAGGAGATGGTTACTGAGGACCATCAATCCGAGAATGCAATGGTCACTGAGGACTAGTTTGTTAAAAAATGGTAGTGGCATATCCTAAGGCTGAAGAAGATCTAATTGATTTTCTAAACAGGTGCAAGATCTCCAACACCAATGCCATGCTTTGTCCTAGGTGCAATGCAGTGTTCAACAAAGAGGCTGCAAAGTCTGTCGAAGGGTTCCAACCATAGACAAAGCGCAAAGGAGGATGGGTTGACAACCGTCCAAAATTCGGTTTCAACAAAAGAGGTGTTCCATACAAAATGAAATCCTCAGAACAGACTCCAGGCAGAAATCACAGGAAGACTTTTAACCCTCCTTCAAAGACTCCTACAGAAACTTGGGTCTTCTCTAGGGGTAAGAAATATGGTTAAAGAGTGGCCACAACACCCCATCAGAAAGAGGTATCGAATTCCAACCGATATGCCTACAACAACAATTACAAGGGTAAACACCCTATGACAAAGACACAATGGCGTAGGTATCAACGCCAGAAAAAGGCAAGCGCCTTGAAAAACATCACCAATGTTGACAAAGGCGAAGGAAAGCAGGAGACTGTTTTCAAAATGGTCAAAAGACCAGCCACTGAAAGGATATTTCCTCCTTTGCCCACTTTGAAGAAGGATCTTCCAAGAGAAGATGAAGAATTGACTTCAAATTTTTCTGAATCTGACCCGAGCTTCGATCTAGTATGCGTCGTATCGATGCTACCAGTCGAATATGACGTTCCGTCAGAAGTCAATGAAGTGGAGAGCGATTTCACTGACGAAATGGCCATTCACAGGCCATTGTGCTACTATGTCATGAATAATGGTTGTGTTGAAGATCAACATGCGGTGTTCGAGCATCCTGATGTCTCGATGACGCTTCACCTCAAAACCCTGTTTATCCAAGCAAAGATCAATGGTGTGGGAGTGAATAAAGTACTGGTGGATGGTGGCGCTACTGTCAATTTGCTACCCCAATCTTTCTTAGGGAAGATTGGACTCTTTGATTCTGATTTGAAACCCCCCAACGTGATTCTCACTAATTATGAAGGAACGAATGGGAATTTCCTTAGTGCTGTCAAGGTAGATCTGATAGTGGGAAGTGTAAGCAAAACAACCATGTTCATGGTGGTTCCATCCAAGGCAAACTTCAATGTGCTATTGGGTAGAGAATGAATCCATGGCGTGGGGCAGTGCCTTCCACTTTACATCAAAGAATTGCTATATGGAGAGAAGATGGCCTGGTAGAGAACATCGAGGCTAACCAAAGTTATTTTTGGCTGAAGTGTATAACATTACCAAGAAGAATTTCGAGAAACAGCTTGCAAATATTCATCCGGTTATGTCTCTTGGTCCCAAATATACATTCGCAGAGGATAAAATGTATTATATGAAACTTTAACCAGGATCTGTTTTTGTTTGGGAAAGAGAATTTGTTGATCATGACTACATAATTGTGGATCATGAAGAAATTCCTTTAAAGGAGGAAAATGTGCTCAGGACAAGAGCTTCAGCATACAATGTAACACCCCGTTTTCCCAACATATAAATAATATATAATAAATCAGAGTTCATCACAAACAGGATGTCACATTTCGTTTTTCTTAAATATAAATAGAGTTAAATTCACTATTTATTTAAGCAACAACTTTCAATAATTCAAAATAATGTTGCAGCGGAAAATATTCAACGTTTTAATAAAAACTTGGCACTAAGGCCTCAACTTCAACAACGTAATAAAATTCAAATCCAAAATGGTTCAACAACAGCTTAAAAGGAAATACGTAACAAGGAAAACAAAACATATAATATCTCCATCCCGTTACGTATCAGAGCATGACTCTTATGACGACACGAGGAATCAACTCACATCAGTGGTTACTCCAAAACTGCCCTTATGCCTCATTAATCTAATTTAATTATATTCATTCACTAATAATGTCATAATAAACTACTAATATTTACTAACACATAACAGAAAAACCCACACACTGCAATTATTCAAATAAAATACACAAAAAAGACACTAAACTCGATAAAAAAATAAATAATAAAAATAGGGCGTTACAACTCTACCCCACTTAGAATATTTTCGTCCTAAAAAATGTACCTCATTCTCTGTTCCCTACACAATGAACAATAATAAGAAAACACGACGACAGTATTCAACCGTCACACGAAGCTAACGACTCAACTACTTGGTCGGACGGACCGACCTGCTCTGATACAAATTGTAACACCCCGTTTTCCCAAAATATAAATAATATATAATAAATCAGAGTTCATCACAAACAGGATGTCACATTTCGTTTTTCAAAAATATAAATAGAGTTAAATTCACTATTTATTTAAGCAACTGCTTGCAATAATTCAAAATAATGTTGAAGCGGAAAATATTCAACGTTTTAATAAAAACTTGGCACTAAGGCCTCAACTTCAACAACGTAACAAAATTCAAATCCAAAATGGTTCAACAACAGCTTAAAAGGAAATACGTAACAAGGAAAACAAAACATATAATATCTCCATCCCGTTACGTATCAGAGAATGACTCTTATGACGACACGAGGAATCAACTCACATCAGTGGTTACTCCAAAACTGCCCTTATGCCTCATTAATCTAATTTAATTATATTCATTCACTAATAATGTCATAATAAACTACTAATATTTACTAACACATAACAGAAAAACCCACACACCGCAATTATTCAAATAAAATACACAAAAAAGACACTAAACTCGATAAAAAAATAAATAATAAAAATAGGGCGTTACAACTCTCCCCCACTTAGAATATTTTCGTCCTAAAAAATGTACCTCATTCTCTGTTCCCTACACAATGAACAATAATAAGAAAACACGACGACAGTATTCAACCGTCAGACGAAGCTAACGACTCAACTACTTGGCCGGACGGACCGACCTGCTCTGATACAAATTGTAACACCCCGTTTTCCCAAAATATAAATAATATATAATAAATCAAAGTTCATCACAAACAGGATGTCACATTTCGTTTTTCAAAAATATAAATAGAGTTAAATTCACTATTTATTTAAGCAACTGCTTGCAATAATTCAAAATAATGTTGAAGCGGAAAATATTCAACGTTTTAATAAAAACTTGGCACTAAGGCCTCAACTTCAACAACGTAATAAAATTCAAATCCAAAATGGTTCAACAACAGCTTAAAAGGAAATACGTAACAAGGAAAACAAAACATATAATATCTCCATCCCGTTACGTATCAGAGCATGACTCTTATGACGACACGAGGAATCAACTCACATCAGTGGTTACTCCAAAACTGCCCTTATGCCTCATTAATCTAATTTAATTATATTCATTCACTAATAATGTCATAATAAACTACTAATATTTACTAACACATAACAGAAAAACCCACACACCGCAATTATTCAAATAAAATACACAAAAAAGACACTAAACTCGATAAAAAAATAAATAATAAAAATAGGGCGTTACAACTCTCCCCCACTTAGAATATTTTCGTCCTAAAAAATGTACCTCATTCTCTGTTCCCTACACAATGAACAATAATAAGAAAACACGACGACAGTATTCAACCGTCACACGAAGCTAACGACTCAACTACTTGGCCGGACGGACCGACCTGCTCTGATACAAATTGTAACACCCCGTTTTCCCAAAATATAAATAATATATAATAAATCAGAGTTCATCACAAACAGGATGTCACATTTCGTTTTTCAAAAATATAAATAGAGTTAAATTCACTATTTATTTAAGCAACTGCTTGCAATAATTCAAAATAATGTTGAAGCGGAAAATATTCAACGTTTTAATAAAAACTTGGCACTAAGGCCTCAACTTCAACAACGTAATAAAATTCAAATCCAAAATGGTTCAACAACAGCTTAAAAGGAAATACGTAACAAGGAAAACAAAACATATAATATCTCCATCCCGTTACGTATCAGAGCATGACTCTTATGACGACACGAGGAATCAACTCACATCAGTGGTTACTCCAAAACTGCCCTTATGCCTCATTAATCTAATTTAATTATATTCATTCACTAATAATGTCATAATAAACTACTAATATTTACTAACACATAACAGAAAAACCCACACACCGCAATTATTCAAATAAAATACACAAAAAAGACACTAAACTCGATAAAAAAATAAATAATAAAAATAGGGCGTTACAACTCTCCCCCACTTAGAATATTTTCGTCCTAAAAAATGTACCTCATTCTCTGTTCCCTACACAATGAACAATAATAAGAAAACACGACGACAGTATTCAACCGTCACACGAAGCTAACGACTCAACTACTTGGCCGGACGGACCGACCTGCTCTGATACAAATTGTAACACCCCGTTTTCCCAAAATATAAATAATATATAATAAATCAGAGTTCATCACAAACAGGATGTCACATTTCGTTTTTCAAAAATATAAATAGAGTTAAATTCACTATTTATTTAAGCAACTGCTTGCAATAATTCAAAATAATGTTGAAGCGGAAAATATTCAACGTTTTAATAAAAACTTGGCACTAAGGCCTCAACTTCAACAACGTAACAAAATTCAAATCCAAAATGGTTCAACAACAGCTTAAAAGGAAATACGTAACAAGGAAAACAAAACATATAATATCTCCATCCCGTTACGTATCAGAGAATGACTCTTATGACGACACGAGGAATCAACTCACATCAGTGGTTACTCCAAAACTGCCCTTATGCCTCATTAATCTAATTTAATTATATTCATTCACTAATAATGTCATAATAAACTACTAATATTTACTAACACATAACAGAAAAACCCACACACCGCAATTATTCAAATAAAATACACAAAAAAGACACTAAACTCGATAAAAAAATAAATAATAAAAATAGGGCGTTACAACTCTCCCCCACTTAGAATATTTTCGTCCTAAAAAATGTACCTCATTCTCTATTCCCTACACAATGAACAATAATAAGAAAACACGACGACAGTATTCAACCGTCACACGAAGCTAACGACTCAACTACTTGGCCGGACGGACCGACCTGCTCTGATACAAATTGTAACACCCCGTTTTCCCAAAATATAAATAATATATAATAAATCAGAGTTCATCACAAACAGGATGTCACATTTCGTTTTTCAAAAATATAAATAGAGTTAAATTCACTATTTATTTAAGCAACTGCTTGCAATAATTCAAAATAATGTTGAAGCGGAAAATATTCAACGTTTTAATAAAAACTTGGCACTAAGGCCTCAACTTCAACAACGTAATAAAATTCAAATCCAAAATGGTTCAACAACAGCTTAAAAGGAAATACGTAACAAGGAAAACAAAACATATAATATCTCCATCCCGTTACGTATCAGAGCATGACTCTTATGACGACACGAGGAATCAACTCACATCAGTGGTTACTCCAAAACTGCCCTTATGCCTCATTAATCTAATTTAATTATATTCATTCACTAATAATGTCATAATAAACTACTAATATTTACTAACACATAACAGAAAAACCCACACACCGCAATTATTCAAATAAAATACACAAAAAAGACACTAAACTCGATAAAAAAATAAATAATAAAAATAGGGCGTTACAACTCTCCCCCACTTAGAATATTTTCGTCCTAAAAAATGTACCTCATTCTCTGTTCCCTACACAATGAACAATAATAAGAAAACACGACGACAGTATTCAACCGTCACACGAAGCTAACGACTCAACTACTTGGCCGGACGGACCGACCTGCTCTGATACAAATTGTAACACCCCGTTTTCCCAAAATATAAATAATATATAATAAATCAGAGTTCATCACAAACAGGATGTCACATTTCGTTTTTCAAAAATATAAATAGAGTTAAATTCACTATTTATTTAAGCAACTGCTTGCAATAATTCAAAATAATGTTGAAGCGGAAAATATTCAACGTTTTAATAAAAACTTGGCACTAAGGCCTCAACTTCAACAACGTAATAAAATTCAAATCCAAAATGGTTCAACAACAGCTTAAAAGGAAATACGTAACAAGGAAAACAAAACATATAATATCTCCATCCCGTTACGTATCAGAGCATGACTCTTATGACGACACGAGGAATCAACTCACATCAGTGGTTACTCCAAAACTGCCCTTATGCCTCATTAATCTAATTTAATTATATTCATTCACTAATAATGTCATAATAAACTACTAATATTTACTAACACATAACAGAAAAACCCACACACTGCAATTATTCAAATAAAATACACAAAAAAGACACTAAACTCGATAAAAAAATAAATAATAAAAATAGGGCGTTACAACTCTACCCCACTTAGAATATTTTCGTCCTAAAAAATGTACCTCATTCTCTGTTCCCTACACAATGAACAATAATAAGAAAACACGACGACAGTATTCAACCGTCACACGAAGCTAACGACTCAACTACTTGGTCGGACGGACCGACCTGCTCTGATACAAATTGTAACACCCCGTTTTCCCAAAATATAAATAATATATAATAAATCAGAGTTCATCACAAACAGGATGTCACATTTCGTTTTTCAAAAATATAAATAGAGTTAAATTCACTATTTATTTAAGCAACTGCTTGCAATAATTCAAAATAATGTTGAAGCGGAAAATATTCAACGTTTTAATAAAAACTTGGCACTAAGGCCTCAACTTCAACAACGTAATAAAATTCAAATCCAAAATGGTTCAACAACAGCTTAAAAGGAAATACGTAACAAGGAAAACAAAACATATAATATCTCCATCCCGTTACGTATCAGAGCATGACTCTTATGACGACACGAGGAATCAACTCACATCAGTGGTTACTCCAAAACTGCCCTTATGCCTCATTAATCTAATTTAATTATATTCATTCACTAATAATGTCATAATAAACTACTAATATTTACTAACACATAACAGAAAAACCCACACACTGCAATTATTCAAATAAAATACACAAAAAAGACACTAAACTCGATAAAAAAATAAATAATAAAAATAGGGCGTTACAACTCTACCCCACTTAGAATATTTTCGTCCTAAAAAATGTACCTCATTCTCTGTTCCCTACACAATGAACAATAATAAGAAAACACGACGACAGTATTCAACCGTCACACGAAGCTAACGACTCAACTACTTGGTCGGACGGACCGACCTGCTCTGATACAAATTGTAACACCCCGTTTTCCCAAAATATAAATAATATATAATAAATCAGAGTTCATCACAAACAGGATGTCACATTTCGTTTTTCAAAAATATAAATAGAGTTAAATTCACTATTTATTTAAGCAACTGCTTGCAATAATTCAAAATAATGTTGAAGCGGAAAATATTCAACGTTTTAATAAAAACTTGGCACTAAGGCCTCAACTTCAACAACGTAACAAAATTCAAATCCAAAATGGTTCAACAACAGCTTAAAAGGAAATACGTAACAAGGAAAACAAAACATATAATATCTCCATCCCGTTACGTATCAGAGAATGACTCTTATGACGACACGAGGAATCAACTCACATCAGTGGTTACTCCAAAACTGCCCTTATGCCTCATTAATCTAATTTAATTATATTCATTCACTAATAATGTCATAATAAACTACTAATATTTACTAACACATAACAGAAAAACCCACACACCGCAATTATTCAAATAAAATACACAAAAAAGACACTAAACTCGATAAAAAAATAAATAATAAAAATAGGGCGTTACAACTCTCCCCCACTTAGAATATTTTCGTCCTAAAAAATGTACCTCATTCTCTGTTCCCTACACAATGAACAATAATAAGAAAACACGACGACAGTATTCAACCGTCACACGAAGCTAACGACTCAACTACTTGGCCGGACGGACCGACCTGCTCTGATACAAATTGTAACACCCCGTTTTCCCAAAATATAAATAATATATAATAAATCAGAGTTCATCACAAACAGGATGTCACATTTCGTTTTTCAAAAATATAAATAGAGTTAAATTCACTATTTATTTAAGCAACTGCTTGCAATAATTCAAAATAATGTTGAAGCGGAAAATATTCAACGTTTTAATAAAAACTTGGCACTAAGGCCTCAACTTCAACAACGTAATAAAATTCAAATCCAAAATGGTTCAACAACAGCTTAAAAGGAAATCTGTAACAAGGAAAACAAAACATAATATCCCCATCCCGTTACGTATAAGAGCATGACTCCTATGACGACACGAGGAATCAACTCATATCAACGGTTACTCCAAAACTGCCCTTATGCCTCATTAATCTAATTTAATTATATTCATTCACTAATAATGTCATAATAAACTACTAATATTTACTAACACATAACACAAAAACCCACACACCGCAATTATTCAAATAAAATACACAACAAAGACACTAAACTCGATAAAATAAATAAATAATAAAAATAGGGCGTTACATACAAGAAGGTGACTAACGACCTCACACCAGGATCTCCTGGGTATGCAATCTCACCAACTAGGTGGGATATCAAAAGGTGATCCATGACTGAGCCCAATGTTTGGGATAAAATTACGGCCTATGTGGCCGAGAATAGATTTAATACGGCCAAAGAGGCTGAAGTTCTGCAGAAAGAGGTGATCGAAACTCTGGTGGAAGATACTATTGATGACCTCGTCGATGATCAAAAGTTAGATTGCATATACGATGATGAACCTTTGGGATTTGAAGAAGATCCTATGGGGTCTACTACCAAAATGAGGGCACATGATCCCCTCGAAGAAGTGGATCTAGGAGATGGTGTTGGAACAAAGGGTGTTTCACAATTATACCACTTAAGTTTTGATGATAACAAGGTATTAAAAATTATCAATTGGATATGCTAAAAGTTTATTCAAGTGTGTAGGACCATTATCAAAGAATTTATTTACAAGAGGTTCTGACTGAATAAATTAAAGAGCAAAAGAATTCTAGATCAAAGCTTGAAGAGCATCTGAATAAAAGTGCGTCTGAAGAAAGCGCTCTTGAAAAAGTCAGAAGCATAGTGTGTCTGAAGAAAAGAGCTCCTGAAGATGACATCATCAGAAGCCAGTTTTTAGAGGCAGACTCATCAGAAGCAAATAGTCTCCAGAGGAAGATTCATCAGAAGCAAAGATTCTTCAGACACTGGAAAGTATTGACAAAGTACAATGTACGAAAAGTACAACCACTTTGCCTACGCCTGTCCCTGCAACCACCAACTCTGCACAGTGTCTTCTATACACGACAAGAATAACAACAACTAAAGCAGAGACTTTTCCATATTTGCTGGAATGGATTTGAATTTGATTTCATTGAACAAGCCTCAAATCAAGCAAAGGATCATTGGTGTCAAATCAGCTTCGGTCAAGAAAAAGTGATGAGCTGGCAGTTCCCAACGTCTCTCAAACCCTCTATAAATAGAGCTGAAGACTTGAAGAACGGTAACACAAGAATTACAATGTATACACGCGAACAAAACTATTCTCTCATACTCCAAGTCGCAAACATTGCTCATCAACAACTTAGATAATTCTTACAAAAGTTATATCTTAGAATTTCTAAGTTTCTAGAGAAAAACAGAGTCTGTTCTGTTTCGTTTTGTTTTGTGAATACCTCTGATTGTATATCAAGTATTCAAAACTCTTTTCAATTCTCTGTAATTGTTTTGAAGTCTCTTGCTTGTGTGCTTGAGCATTTGAAGTCTCTTGCTTGCGTGCTTGAGCATTTGAAGTCTCTTTCTTGTGTGATTGAGCAAAGGAAGTCTCATACTTGTGTGTTTGAGCAACTTGTAATTTGATATTACATTTTAGTGGAACTCTCCTTGGAAGTGCAAGGGGGACAGGACTACTTCCGGATTGTGGAAGGAACCTGTATAAATTGCTTGTGTCTTCTTTCTTTTTTGCATTTGTTCTATTCCGCTGCTAGGACTCTGAACTCTGATCAGACTCTGAACTATATCAGACTCTGTATCCTGAGAACATTGTTGTTTTTCGTAAGAAAGAAACGTTTTTGAAAACACAATTCAACCCCCCCCCCCCCCCCCCCCTTCTTGTGTTTTTCCCACCTTTAGTTGGTATCAGATCTTCGACTCTGTAGTTAGCACTTAACCGTGTTACAGTAAACGATCGGTGAAAAACATGTCTGGGGATGAAGCTTCTGCATCTGGTTCTGGTTTCAGTTCTGGAGCTGCTATGCACTATGATTACAGCAACATCAACAAAAGTGAAAGATCTTCTAATCACAACAAACCTCCTATGTTTAATGGTGATCCTGAAATGTTCTCTTGGTGGAAAACCAAGATGTATAGTCACATCATGGGAATGGATGAAGAGTTGTGGGATGTTCTTGAAGATGGCGTTGGTGATCTGAGGTTAGATGAAGAAGGTGCTGCTCTTGATAGGAAAGCTCACACTCCTGAGCAGAAAAAGCTTTATAAGAAACATCATACGATCAGAGGCATTCTTGTGGCTGCCATGCCTCATAAAGAGTACTTAAAGATGAGTGACAAATCAACAGCAAAGGCTATGTTCACCTCATTGTGCTCACTTTATGAGGGTAACAAGAAAGTCAGAGAGGCCAAGGCTACTATGCTTGTTCATCAGTATGAGTTGTTCAGAATGAAGTAGGATGAAAACATTGAGACCATGTACTCAAGGTTTCAGACTCTTGTTTCTGGACTTCAGATTCTGAAGAAAAGCTACGTAACGTCTGATCATGTGAACAAGATTCTGAGAAGTTTACCTGCAAAATGGAGACCGAAAGTGACAGCCATTGAGGAAGCTAAAGATTTAAACACCTTGAGTGTTGAAGATCTCATAAGGTCCTTGAAATGTCATGAAATAGGTCTTAACGAGCATGAACCTGTCAAGAAGCCCAAGTCCATCGCATTAAAGTCCAGAGGCAAGTCAGGTAAGGCTCTGAAGGCTTTGGAGTCTGAAGAAGAATCTACATCTGAAGATTCTGATGAAGACTCTGAGATTGTTCAAGAGATGGCTATGCTCACCAACAGATTACAATACCTCGCTAAGAAGAACAAGAAGTTTATGAACATAGGTAGTAGTCACAAAAGCTCTAGAAAGGAAGATCAGAAAGGTTGCTTCAACTGCAAGAAGGTTGGACACTTCATTGCTGAATGTCCAGACTTGCAGAAAGAGAAATCCAAGGAAAAATCTAAGAAAGCATTTTTCAAGTCTAACAAATTCAAGAAGCAATTCAAGAAGAGCTTGATGGCAACTTGGGAAGATCTGGATAATGAGTCTGAGTCTGACAAAGATGATGCTGAAGATGAAGCTAAAATAGCTCTGGCTTTGGTAGCTACTGCTAATAATGAAGAAGAATCATCTGATGCTGAGTCAAGTACAGATTCTGAAACTGAAACTAAGATATACTCTAAACTCACTAGATCTGAACTAATTGATTCTCTCAAAGAACTTCTTTGTCATTATGAAAACCAATCCACTGAGTTGAGGAGAGTTAAGCAACGATACATTAAGCTGCTAAAACTCCATGAATCAACTAAGACGGAAATGGATGCTTTAAAACAAGAGAATAATGATTTGAAAACAATGACTAAGAAGGGTGATAATAAAACCTTGTCTGAGCAGGATGCTGCTCTTCAAGAGTTTATTAACACAGGAATTGATAGAACCAAAGTTGCATCTATGATTTATAGCATAAATCAGAACAACAAAAAGGGAATTGGTTTCACAGGAGGAAACTGTAGTGAAGTAATTCTGAAACCTTGTTCTGATAACATCAAAGAAGGTCTGAAAACTCATTTTGTGTCTGAGTCTGAAAAAGCTTCTCATTTAGAATCTAAGTCTTTAAATTCAGAGGAGTTAACTAAGTCAAAACCTAAGAATCATAAGACAAAGGTCACGAATGACTCTAAATCAAAAGCTCCAACGTTACAGATTCTGAAAAGATCAGAACCTATCAAACAGGTTCTGAAGAAAATAGAGTCTGAAACTCAAAAGCCTAGAATTCAGAGGAAGGAGGCTATTTTTACTAAGTCTCATTCTAAGACTAAAGGTTCTGAACCCAAAGTCTGGAAGAAGACTGATAAAGAAAAATTCAGACAGAGAACACAAAAGAGATTCAGAACTTCTAGGACTAACCCAAGAGGACCCATGAAAGTATGGGTACCTAAGACACAAATTGTTGATGCTGCAGATATGTCTAAAAGGAAATACAAAGCAGAAGTCCTGGTATCTGGACAGTGGCTGCTCGCGACATATGACGGGAGAAAAGTCTATGTTCCTAACCCTGACCATGAAAGAGGGAGGAACTGTGGGATTTGGAGGAAACCAAACTGGCAAAATCATTGGTACTGGAACAATTGGTAATTCCTCAGTCTCAATCAATAATGTGTGGTTTGTAGATGGACTAAGGCATAACCTACTTAGCATAAGTCAATTTTGTGATAATGATTATGACGTCTTGTTTAATAAGAACAACTGCACAGTAATCAACACTGATGACCAATCTGTAGTGTTTAAGGGAAAGAGAAAGAACAATGTTTATAAGATCAATTTTTCAGAACTGACTGATCAGAAGGTATTTTGCCTCCTGCCAATGAGTGATAAGAAATGGGGTTGGCACAGAAGGTTGGGACATGCTAACTGGAGATTAATCTCCAAGCTTAGCAAGTTACAACTTCTCAAAGGCCTACCAGACATTGATTATCATTCAGATGCACTATGTGGTGCATGTCAGAAGGGAAAAATTGTTAAAACTTCTTTCAAATCTAAAGACATTGTTTCTACCTCCAGACCCTTAGAACTACTCCATATTGATTTATTTGGACCAGTCAGTACTGCATCCATATATGGAAGTAAATATGGATTGGTAATCGTTGATGATTACAGTAGATGGAGTTGGGTTAAGTTTCTCAAATCTAAAGATGATTCATATGATGTGTTTACAAAATTCTGTATTCTAGTCCAATCTGAAAAAGAACTTAAAATTCTAAAAGTCATAAGTGATCATGGGGGAGAATTTGAAAACGAGCCATTTGAAATATTTTGTGAAAAATTTGGAATTGTCCATGAATTCTCTTCTCCTAGAACTCCATAGCAAAATGGAGTTGTAGAGAGAAAGAATAGGACTCTTCAAGAAATGGCAAGAACCATGTTTCACAAAAACAATCTGGCAAAACATTTTTGGGCAGAATCAGTGAACACAGCTTGTTATGTTCAGAACCGGATCTATATCAGACCCATACTGAACAAAACATCATATGAACTCTTTAAAGGCAGGAAACCAAACATTTCTTACTTTCATCAGTTTGGATGTACATGTTACATTCTGAACAATAAAGTCTATCTGAAGAAATTTGATGCAAAAGCTCAAAAGGGAATCTTTCTAGGTTACTCTGAGAGATCTAAGGCATACAGACTGTATAACTTGGAAACACTCTGTGTCGAAGAGTCTATACATGTCAAGTTTGATGACAAAGAGCCTGGAAGTCAAATTCCAGAGCAGATTGAAAACAATGCAGGTTCAGAAGAGTCTGATGATTATTCAGAACCTGATCAGACTTCAGAGACAAATGACATTTCACAAGCTGTGACAACTCCTGATGTCCAAATTGTTGAAGCTTCTAAAGAAAATCAAGATGATTCACAGCAAGTTATCCAATCCAAAAATTCATTCAAATACAAGTCTTCTCATCCTGAGGATCAGATCATTGGTAGCAAAGAAAGCCCCAGAAGAACTAGATCTCATTTCAGACTTGAAGAGTCTGCCTTGGGTCTGCTATCCATGATAGAACCTACAACAGTTGGTGAAGCACTAGCTGATGATGGATGGATCTTAGCAATGCAAGATGAGCTTAATCAATTTAAAAGGAATGACGTATGGGATCTTGTATCTAAGCCTGAACACAAGAACATTATTGGAACTAAAAGGGTGTTTAGGAACAAGCTGGATGAACAGGGAGAAGTAATCAGAAACAAAGCCAGACTTGTTGCTCAAGGATACAGTCAACAAGAGGGCATTGATTACACTGAAACTTTTGCTCCAGTTGCAAGATTGGAAGCAATCAGGTTACTTCTTTCCTACGCAGTAAATCACAACATAACTTTGTATCAAATGGACGTTAAAAGTGCATTTCTCAATGGAGTCATATCTGAAGAAGTGTTTGTGAAACAACCACCTGGTTTTGAGGACTTAAAACATCCTGACCACGTTTATAAGCTAAAGAAATCTCTGTACGGTCTGAAACAAGCTCCCAGAGCTTGGTATGACAGACTGAGTAATTTCTTGCTTAAAAACGATTTTAAAAGAGGACAGGTTGACACAACACTCTTCAAGAAGACACTTGAGAAAGACATTCTGATTGTACAAATTTATGTTGATGATATTATTTTCGGTTCAACTAATAGATCTCTTTGCAAGGAATTTTCTAAGATGATGCAGGAGGAATTTGAAATGAGCAAGATGGGAGAACTGAAGTTCTTTCTAGGAATTCAGATCAATCAATGCAAAGAAGGAGTGTATGTTCATCACTCCAAGTATACCAAAGAGCTTCTGAAAAAGTTTAAACTTGAAGACTGCAAGGAAATGAACACTCCAATGCACCCTACCTGCACTCTGAACAAAGAAGATCAAGGAGTCAAAGTTGATCAAAAGCTGTATCGAGGCATGATTGGTTCTCTGTTGTATCTCACTGCATCTAGACCTGATATTTTGTTCAGTGTCTACTTGTGTGCAAGATTTCAATCAGATCCTAGAGAATCACATTTAACTGCGGTTAAAAGAATCTTTAGATATCTGAGAGGAACAACTAATCTTGGACTTCTCTATAAGAAATCCTCAGATTATAAGCTAGTTGGATTCTGTGATGCTGACTATGCTGGTGACAGGATTGAAAGAAAATCAACCAGTGGAAACTGTCAGTTTCTTGGTGAGAATCTGATATCCTGGGCCAGTAAGAGACAAGCAACTATTGCTTTGTCAACAGCAGAAGCAAAATACATCTCAGCTGCTAGTTGTTGCACACAACTGCTTTGGATGAAACATCAGTTAGAAGACTACCAAATAACTGAAAACTGTATTCCAATTTATTGTGATAACACAGCTGCTATTTGTTTGTCTAAAAATCCTATTCTTCATTCAAGAGCCAAACACATTGAAATCAAACATCATTTTATCAGAGACTATGTTCAAAAGGGAGTATTAGATATTCAATTCATTGATACTGATCATCAATGGGCTGATATCTTTACAAAACCCTTAACTGTTAAAAGATTCAATTTTATAAAGAAAAATTTGAACATGCATTTTGTCTCTGAGTAATGCTTGACTCTGAATGAAAAATCAGACTCTGAAAATTATCAGATGCTGAAGAAGTTTCAGACTCTCCTTGGAGAATCTGAAAAGACTCAGCCTCTGAGAAAATTCTCAGACTCTAGAAAGGAATCTTTTTGACTCTGATAGTACTGGGAAGCGGAAAGGTTAAAGTTATTTTTTGTAGGCTTCTGACACGTCTATCTGCATTGGGAAACAACACTTTATAAGGGCAATGATGGTTTTTCTCTCATCAAATATTTTCGCGCCCCTCAAGTCATTAATACGCATGTTTGGCTGTTACTTCTGAAATGTGAAGAGTTGTTTTTCAAATCACTATAAATACAGATCACACACTACTCACTCACTTTTCCTACACTTTCAAATCTTTAAGCAGTTACGATTTAAAAAAAAAATCAGATTTTTCCATTCTCTCATATTAGAAACCCTTCGCTCTCAAACTTCACCATGGCAACTTCATCAAGATCAGTTCAAGAATACGGTACTTCGAATCAACAAGCTTCTCAACAGCAACCAGAAAGGGCTGCGTATCTACTAAGTGGATCTACCATGAGACTTCAAGAACATCAACTAATGATTCAAGTAGAAAATCCTGTTGATTTCGTGTCTCTGATGTTTCACGGATGCGACATCAAAGACTTCTATGCTTCTCAAGGGTGGTTACCGTACTTCAAGATGTTGAATGGTCCTACTTACAAAGCTTTAGTAAGGCATTTCTGGGTTAGAGCAAGCATCTATGATAAGAAGGCCGCTATAGAAGAAGAGAAGAACTTGATTCTATTGTATCCAGAGCTTGCTGAAAAAACAAGGGAAGAAATGCTCTTGGAACCCTTTACTGGTACTGAGATTAGATCAAGTGTAATGGGTGTCCCCATTAAGATCAATGAACAAATTATTGCTTTTGTTCTGGGCATAAAAGCTGAAGGAATCTACTCTGGGATTGAGATTCCAAACCCTTATACCAGCACTTGGAGAGACACTGTGAACATTACCATGTTCAACACAAAGAAAGGAGGAAAGTACAGTAATCTGGATATGCAGAAGAAGATACTCCTGAAGATTCAGTATGAAAATATTCTACCTAAGGAAGGTGGTGGTGATCAACCCTCCCTAGCGCACAAAGTTTTATTTCATCACATCTACAATGATATAAAGCTCAACTTGCCAAGGTACATTTTCAAGCACATGGTCAAAGAGCTTTCGAAAAGCCAAAACGAGGACAGAGTCTGGGTTCCTTATGGAAGGCTTCTGTCAGAAATCTTTCATCAAGGAGGAATCATTGAAGCTCTCAGTCAAACAAGGTTTTATACAGATCAGATGCTGGATACTGTAGTTGGTAAGGTGATCAATGGTCAGACCTTGAAGAACATGAATTTGATAAAAAGATTCACCCCTCTCAAATCAGACTTGAGTGAATCTACTGTAGTGTCTGATCTATTGGCCAACTTCCCACCTATTTGCAAGAAGGATACTTTAGCTGTACAGATGGCACTTCTAAGTTACCATTTTGCTAACACTGGAGAAAGAATCAGTTTGGATGAAGTTCTTGAGGATATGCCAGGAGGAAAACTGCCCGTTGAGAAAGGCCGAAGAGCCAAGAGAAAATTACTCACTCAAGAGGAGTACTTAGAAGGTGAAAATCCTTCCAAAAAGGCTATGAAAGAGACACAGGGAACATCAGAAGCTGTTGCTTCAGAGTCTGTTCCTGTTATGGCTGTTTCAGAAGCTGCTCCTTCAGAGGCTGCCAAAGTTACAACAGAGGTAGTCAAGATTCCAGTTTCCCCAACCCCTCACTCATCTTCCTCAATCAATTCTGACTCTGACATTCCTCTAAATCAGAAGTTCAAAACCAAAATTACCCCATCAAAATCCAAAACCACTACAAAAGCCAAATGCTTACATAGACCCAAACCTGTCAAACCAACACAATCACAAAAACCAAATAGTCCAATAGTTGTTGATTCAACAGCTACTGCTGAAGAGCAAGTAGTTACTAAAGAACCAACAGCTGCTGAACAACCACCAACAAACAACCAACAACAAACCACCTCCACACTACTCAAACAAACCTCTGACCAACAAGTTTTGTCAAATCTTGAAAAACACTATTCAGGTGAACTTCCTGAATACCAACAAAATGCTACTGAAAACCCCCCAACACAGACCCAAGAAAAGACCATTCCAGAATCTGTCATGGAGACAGTGGCTGAAGAGTCTATCCAAGTGATAGAGTCAGAACTCACTGTGTCTGTTTCACATTCTGAACCAACACAAAAATCAAACCCTAGTGCTTCTGACCAACCCTCTTCATCATCATAACCTGTACAAATCATTGATGAACCCTCCTCTGACATATTGGATCCTGACTATCTTGATAATCAACTGGCAGAAATCAATGAGGAAATGCAGACTCTGCTGAACCTCAGGAAGACTCCGTTTCTACCTCTGGCTTATCAGGACAGATGGTCTTCAGTCAAGAACAGATTACTTAGTTTGGTAAACAATGTTTCTTCTAAATGCTGCCGTATTCAAGCCCATGATATGAAGCGTCGCATGAGGGAACACTTGTCATCAACTAAGCATCTTCAAAGCAAGACCTTGTATCTGACCAATTCTCCATTTTATGCTGAGTCAGACTACATCACAAGGGAATCAAAGGTGTTTCAGATGCTGAAGCAGAAGGTACTCAAGCATCAAGAAGAATCCAAGGAAGCTAAGGCAAGGGAAGATCAACTTCTTCAGAGGCAGTTGGCTCTGGAAGAAACTGTTAGGAAGCAGTCGGAAGACATTCAACGTCTGATGACTATGATTCAACAGCAACAACCTCAACCCAACCCTTAGTTGCACACCTAGTTTTTCTTTGTTTTGTGCTTTGTCTTTGTGCTTCTATTTTTTGCCTCTGATGTATCTGTGTTTATATTGCATTTATATTTTCTTTTTCAGTTGCATCTAATATCATTTTCTTGTTTCTACTTCTTCTTTTCATTTATACTTGATTCTTTTTGATTGTTGACAAAAGGGGGAGTAATAGAGAGTATTTAACAAGAATCTGAGCCCAAGTAAAATAAAATTCTATCAAATTTTATCTTGAGAATCTTATCTTTATCTCATCTGAGTTATTTTTTTTCGAAATTATCAGTATTGGTTATAAAATGAATTTAATTAACCTAGATAGGACTTAGGGGGAGCTTACAAACCTCACCTTAAGGAATATCAGACTCAGGGGGAGTCAGAGCTTACAAACCTCAGAACCCCTTAAGTCAACTTGTTAATTAAGTTAACAACAATTGATCTTTTTAAATACTTATGTTTGTCATCATCAAAAAGGGGGAGATTGTTGGAACAAAGGGTGTTTCACAATTATACCACTTAAGTTTTGATGATAACAAGGTATTAAAAATTATCAATTGGATATGCTAAAAGTTTATTCAAGTGTGCAGGACCATTATCAAAGAATTTATTTACAAGAGGTTCTGACTGAATAAATTAAAGAGCAAAAGAATTCTAGATCAAAGCTTGAAGAGCATCTGAATAAAAGTGCGTCTGAAGAAAGCGCTCCTGAAAAAGTCAGAAGCATAGTGTGTCTGAAGAAAAGAGCTCCTGAAGATGACGTCATCAGAAGCCAGTTTTTCAGAGGCAGACTCATCAGAAGCAAATAGTCTCTAGAGGCAGATTCATCAGAAGCAAAGATTCTTCAGACACTGGAAAGCATTGACAAAGTACAATGTACGAAAAGTACAACCACTTTGCCTACGCCTGTAACACCCCGTTTTCCCAACATAAAAATTTCTTAAAACATTTATCAGAGTACACAAACATAACAACGGGATATCACATGCAACGTAATCCAAAACAGCTAAATTATAAATTAACTAAATAACTTCAAAATATTGCAGCGGAAAAATACTTATAAATCATAAACGTTTGGCACGCAGGCCCCATAAAAATTATCTCAAAAGAGTTAGTTCCATTATTTGCAAAATATCATAAGATTCACGTAAAAGAATGAAGCATGCTTATAAAACAACCCCATCCCGTTACGTATCAGAGCGACCTAGACGACACAGTGAGGCAAGACCACTCATAAGGCAACTGCACACTAAGCACGATCACCTGCACTTGCCCACAAGGCGGCAATTCCAGCAGAAGGGGTGAGATTTCATAACAAAATAATATTAATCAACATAATTTAGAATAATAATTAACATCAAAACATTCTTAAACAACTTTACATAATTAAATAACAAGTATCACGTAGTCACATAATCAATCTTCATCAATAATGCACCATCTTAGACACAACAATGCAACAATGCTCTTAGACTCCTTATATGCATGTGGTACCAAACTTCATCATAAGTATTAATATACTTTTAAACGTGCGGAGGACAAAGCTCCTAATAAACGTGCGGAGGACAAAGCTCCTATCATGGTGAGGACTAAGCTCAATGTATGCTAATGCATGGCTCAAATCAAATCAACAACTTATCTTAATCACTTCATCAATATGCATCCAAGAAATTGGAGCTAAACAATAACTTATCATCATATATACATATATATATATATATATATATATATCATACGATTTCAGTTTAATAACAACAGCAGCATAATTCAATCATCGAGAACAGAATGATATCATTATATCAATTACAATTCAAATCAACATAAACTTTATCATATTTGCATAAGGTATAATACTTTAATTCTTACTCAATATCATGAATATATCTTATTCAACTATGCGGATTACTCTCAACATTACCATTAGGTCTCACTAACCCTTAGGGATCCCCTCTCAAAGTCTTGTGCGAAACAGATCGCAATAGCATAGGGAATGTGACATTCTGTCACAGCACATGTCGCCGTGGCGGGCTCAGATGCTGGCCTGGCGAGAGATTACAGGTCTCTGTCGCCCTGGCGGAGTAAATCCTGCCTGGCGGGGAAATTACAGGTCTCTGTCGCCCTGGCGGAGGAAATCCTGCCTGGCGGGGAAATTACAGGTCTGTCGCCATGGCGAGCAAAATCTTGCCTGGCGGGCGATGAACAGTTTGTCGCCATGGCGGGATATGTCCTGCCCGGCGGAACGGTGTCAGAACAGGTTACGAGTTTACGAACTTTTTCACCCCAAATCCTATTTTTCACCATATTAGACCCCAAATTCGACTGAAATAACAACATTAATCCTATTATAGGTTTTGTAATCCATTCCTACATCAAATAAACAAATTCTACCGTTCAATTCATCAATTCTAGGGATTTGACCTAGTTTTCTCATTCTCCCAACTCAATCCTAATTCTTGTTAATTGATCATCAGAACTATGCTAATTAACATTATCAAGTCATTAGTCTCACCCTTACCTGGAATTGAAGAAATCGCAGCTCTCTCCTTCTCTTCTCCCTTCACGTGCGTTTCTTTTTCTCCCAAAAGTCTGATACGTTACTGACTTTCTAAACCTAGCTTCCTTATTTATACTCCCAACAAATCTTATCTTATTTACTCTTTCTCCCACATAACTCTCTAAAATCCAAAACTAACCCACAACTAAATATTTTATTTTATTTTCAAATCTTATTTTATTTAACAATAAAATAAGTCCCTTAATCTTATCCTTAAAATTATACTTATCACAAAATCATCCAAAATCATCAAAACATATCAAAACACATATATATTATATAAATATAATATAATCACCTAAACTTGATTTAAATAAATAATTAAACGAAAGTGGGCGTTACAACGCCTGTCCCTGCAACCACCAACTCTGCATAGTGTCTTCTATACACGACAAGAATAACAACAACTAAAGCAGAGAGTTTTCCATATTTGCTGGAATGGATTTGAATTTGATTTCATTGAACAAGCCTCAAATCAAGCAAAGGATCATTGGTGTCAAATCAGCTTCGGTCAAGAAAAAGTGATGAGCTGGCAGTTCCCAACGTCACTCAAACCCTCTATAAATAGAGCTGAAGACTTGAAGAACGGTAACACAAGAATTACAACGTATACACGCGAACAAAACTATTCTCTCATACTCCAAGTCGCAAACATTGCTCATCAACAACTTAGATAATTCTTACAAAAGTTATATCTTAGAATTTCTAAGATTCTAGAGAAAAACAGAGTCTGTTCTGTTTCGTTTTGTTTTGTGAATACCTCTGATTGTATATCAAGTATTCAAAACTCTTTTCAATTCTCTGTAATTGTTTTGAAGTCTCTTGCTTGTGTGCTTGAGCATTTGAAGTCTCTTGCTTGCGTGCTTGAGCATTTGAAGTCTCTTTCTTGTGTGATTGAGCAAAGGAAGTCTCATACTTGTGTGTTTGAGAAACTTGTAATTTGATATTACATTTTAGTGGAACTCTCCTTGGAAGTACAAGGGGGACATGACTACTTCCGGATTGTGGAAGGAACCTGTATAAATTGCTTGTGTCTTCTTTCTTTCTTGCATTTGTTCTATTCCGCTGCTAAGACTCTGAACTCTGATCAAACTCTGAACTATATCAGACTCTGTATTCTGAGAACATTGTTGTTTTTCGTAAGAAAGAAACGTTTTTGAAAACACAATTCAACCCACCCCCCCCCCCCCCCCCCTTCTTGTGTTTTTCCCACCTTCAGGTGGCACTGTCAAAAGGCCCACTCATGTTAGTACCAAAATTCCTAAGGAGTTCAAAGATTGAATTGTGCAGCTTTTGAAGGAATACAAAGATTGCTTCGCTTGGGATTACAACGAAATGCCTGGTTTAAGCCAGAAAGTGGTGGAGTTGAAATTGTCGATTCGACCAGATAAGAAGCCCGTGAAGCAGATTCCTATAAGATTTGCGCCACAAAACTTGCCAAAGATTAAAGAAGAGATCGAAAGGCTCTTAAAATGCGGTTTCATAAGAACTGCAAGGTATGTAGATTGGTTAGCAAATGTAGTTCCTGTTAAAAAGAAAAATGTAACTATAAGAGTTTGCATTGACTTCAGAGATTTAAATCTCGCCACCCCCAAAGATGAGTATCCTATGCCAGTGGCAAAAATGCTAGTGGACTCAGCGGCAGGATTCGAATATTTGAGCATGCTTGATGGTTATTCGGGCTATAATCAAATCTTTATTGCTGAGGAGGATGTCTACAAAACTGCATTTTGATGCCCCGGGGCATTAGGTTGCTATGAATGGCTGGTGATGCCATTTGGATTAAAAAATGATGGTGCTACATGTAACGCCCTATTTATTTATTCGACTATTTTGATGAGTTTAGAGTCTAATTATATGTTTTAATTAATTATGTGATATGTGATATGTGATATTTTACTAAGTGGCTTTAATTATTTATTTAGTAGATTATGGCTAAAAATAGAATAAGATTTGATAATAAAATAGAATATTTAGAGTTGTGGGGCTGAAATAGAATTATGAGAGTTGGCTTAGGTTATAAAAATAGAAATCCTAAAGTCAGAATAGTTTTCACGTGAAACAGTTTTTGGGAGAAAACTGAGAAGACAAGAGGAAAACTTGAGGTCTGCGATTTTCATCATTCAAGGTAAGGGTGGGACTAGCTTTCTCTAATAATGGGTTTATAATTCTAAAATTGAAATTAACATGTTGTAGGTAGAGAATTAGGTTAAATTTAATAAAAATGGTAGAAACTATATGAATTTCATGTAATTGATGTAGAAAAGTGATGTTTAAGTCATAAAATACATGTAGGCAGTGATTCCTATAAGTTTTGGGGTTTGGGTGATTGAAAATTGGGTTTTTGGGGTGAAAACAGTCTGTTCTCGTAATGCTGTCAGTCATCGCTCGCCACGGTGAGTGAGTGGTCGCCATGGCGAAGTAGCCCAGTTCATAGCTCGCCATGGCGGAGAATATTTCGCCTGGTGAAGTTGCCCTGTAGGAAAATCATGATTTTGTAATCTAATGTTTTGGGTCAAGTTTTATATGGTTTTGAGTGCCTTTACATGTTTAGAAATGTTTAGACAAGTTTTGGGATCAAATTTGGGCTTAAGGAAATTAAAAATGGGATTTTTGACTGAAAAATGTCAAATTCCCGAGAGCCATCAGTTTTAGTTCGCCACGGCGAGGACCTTGGTCGCCATGGTGAAGGGTCTGTAAGTTGAGCTCGCCATGGCGGAGAATATTTCGCCGGACGAAATGCACAGAAACAACATTCTCTATTTCGCGTTCTTGTATCTTTTTCGCAAGTTTTTGTTTTGAGTTGAGCTTTGTTATAAACATGTGAATTGTTGATATATGACTTATCTTTCCAGTAGCTTTGGTTTGGCATGCAAATCTCCTATGATTGATTTTATATGAATTTTGTGATGAAGTTGTCTAAGATGTCAAAGTCCTAAGATGTCTAAGTTGTAAGATGTTGTCCAAGATGATGAAGTTTTAAGATGTGTCTAAGTTATTGAGTTGCATTGGTCGATGAGTCCATGCATAGTCGTTAAAGATGAGGGCTGATGGCCCTGAGAGCTTTGCTTTAAAAGATGAGGGCTGATGGCCTTCGGAGCTTTCTCCACCATGATGAGGGCTTATGCCCTGAGAGTTATTACTCTAACACGCTGGGAGCTTTACTCCATATGATGAGGGCTTATGCCCTGAGAATTATTACTCTAACACGTTGAGGGCTTATGCCCTAATTGGTACCACATGCATATTGAGGTCGTTGTCGTTGCATTTGTCAAATGTTGTGTCGTCGTTGATGCATTGTCGTCGTCGTCGAGTAGTCAATGAATTAATAAGAGATTAATGAAGAATTATGTGAAGTATTAACATTGTTAATTGCTGTTGTTTATGTTGTTAAATTCTTTCAATGAATTATATGCTTATTATTATTGAATGTGAATCTCACCCCTTCTGCTTGAAAATTGTTGCCTTTGTATGGGTAACTTGCAGGTGACCCAGAATAGTTGCAATTGTGAGTGGACTTCTCTCACGTGTGTCTTAGGTGCTCTGATACGTAAAGGGATGGGAAATTTTGTCGTTGCTTTCTATTCCTTACGTATTATTTATGAAATTTTATGAACCTGTTGTTTGAATAAATTTTATGAGATTTTACGTTGAGGCCTTTTGTGCCAAAGTTGTTTAAAAGATTGAACGAATTCCGTTGCGATGTAATTTTGAGATTTTGATATGACATGTTTAAAATAAATAGTAACTCTATCCTATTTATGATTTTATGAAAAGAAATGTGACATTCCGTATACGTTGAAATACTTTGATTTTAAGTATGATTTATGTTGTTTGGGAATACGAGGTGTTACAATACATACCAAAGAGCAATGAATTCGATGTTTCATGACTTCATAGAGGATTTCATGTAGGTTTACATCGACGATATTGTACTAAAATCATCTTCAGACGATAAACACTTAGATCACTTACGCCAATTAGTCGAAAGGATGAGGCAGTATGGATTAAAAATGAATCCATTGAAATGTGCATTTGGTGTTTGTGCAGGTGATTTTTTAGGTTTGTTGTCCACAAGAAGGGAATCAAAATTAATCAAAAAAAACCAAGGCAATAATGGAGACTAAAGCCCCTTCGACAAAGAAAGAGTTGCAGTCTTTGTTAGGAAAAATCAACTTTCTCAAGAGGTTCATATCGAACCTAAATGGCAAAACACAAGCTTTCTCGCCATTGCTTCTTCTGAAGAAAGAGGATGTGTTCAAATGGGAGACAAAAGGCTTTTGAAGAAATCAAGTCATATTTGAGTAACCCTTCTATACTTTCACCCCTTCTGAAAGGTAGAAGAATGAAGTTGTACACAACAACATTTAAGTGTACTATAGGAAGCATGTTAGCACAAGAGGATGAAAATGGCGTTGAAAGGGCCATTTATTATCTTAGTAGGATATTAAATGATGCTAAAACGAGATATCATCCTAGTGAAAAGTTATGTCTTTGTTTGTATTTCTCATGTACAAAACTTAAGCATTACATAAAGCCTTTTGATGTTTATGTTTATTCTCACTTTGATATAATTAAACACATGCTATCAAAACCAATTTTACACAGCAGAGTTGGTAAATGGGCCTTAGCCCTTACAGAATATTCATTGACGTATCAATCTTTGAAATCTGTTAAAGGCCAAATTATCGCTGATTTCATTGCTGATCACTCAATAGATGAACCATTGCCAAGGGGCATCGAGAGTCAACCTTGGAAGTTGTATTTTGATGGATGCAGCCATAAAAATGGCACCGGGATTGGAATTGTGGTTATTTCACCTAAGAATGATAAAGCCAAATATAAGTTTCGAATTAGTCAGTTTTGTTCGAATAATGAGGTTGAGTATGAAGCCTTGATTCCGGGTTTAGAGATTGAACTCGAACTGGGGGCAAGATGCATCGAGATAAAAGGTGATTCAGAGTTAGTTTTGAAACAATTAACAACGGAATAAACATGTGTTAAAGAAAGTTTGATCATGTATTACACTACGACCAACGCACTACTCAAACGTTTCACTCATGTTGAGATTCGACACCTTCCCCGCATAGAGAATCAAGAAGCGAACGATCTAGCCCAAATGGCTTCTGGATACAAAATTTCGAAGGACCAAATGCAAGAGCTGATTGAGATAAAAAAACAAGCGTAGTTCGGTAGACGCTCTCTCTAAGAAATTGTTAATGACAAAACTTGGGGGGATAAAAATATCTCAAGGACATTCACAAGGTATGGATTTGGTTGAAATTTTGGTCATTAACAATTTAACTGACAATGATTGGCGAAAACCCATAGTCAATTACTTAGAGAATCCAGATGGTACAACTTGTCGAAAAATAAAGTATCGAGCCTTAAGCTATGTGATAGTAGGCAACGAGCTATTCAAAAAGATTCCAGAAGGAATTTTGCTTAAATGTCTGGGAGAGACAAAGGCGTATTTGGCTGTCTCCAACACACATAGTGGTGCTTGTGGAACGCACCAAGCAGACCATAAGATGAAATGGCTTTTGTTTCGACAAGGTATATATTGGCCAACTATGCTAAAAGACTGCATAGAATTTGCCAAAGGTTTCCAGGGGTGCCAAAAACATGCTGGAATCCAACGTGTGCCAGCAAGCGAATTACATTCGATAGTCAAACCTTGGCCATTTAGGGGTTGGGCTTTAGACGTAATTGGAGAAGTTAAACCTAAGTCATCGAAAGGCCATAAATATATCCTGGTTGGAATAGATTATTTCACCAAATGGATAGAAGTGATTCCTTTAAAGGAGGTTACCCAAGATGAGGTTATAAATTTTATCCAGAAATATATTATTTATAGATTTGGCATTCCAGAAACCATTACTACGGATCAAGGATATGTGTTCACTGGTCAAAAAATGGTAAAATTTGTTGAGAACACAGGTTTTAAATTATTAACTTCGACACCATATTATGCCCAAGCAAATGGTCAGGTTGAAGCAGCGAATAAGAATCTTATTTCCATTATTAAAACGAAAACAAAAGGAAAACCCAGGAATTGGCATGAAGTTCTTGGCGAAGCTTTATGCGCATGTCGAACATCTCCTAAAGAATCGAAAAACACCACACCATTTAGATTAACATTTGGTCATGATGTTGTATTACTAGTCGAAATCTTACTTCAATCGACCAGAATCCAAAGACAATTCGAGATTCCAACAAATCATTATTGGAATATGATTTTAGATGAATTGGTTGATTTACATGAAGAAAGGCTAACGACGTTAGAAGTCCTTACAAAACATAAAGAAAGGGTGGCGAAAGCTTATAACAAGAAAGTGAAGTCAAAGTTGTTCGCTCAAGGGGACTTGGTGTGGAAAGTCATTCTGCCAATGGACAAGAAAAAATAAGTCTTGGGAAAATGGTCTACCAGTTGGGAAGGACCAAGGAAAATATTAAGAGTCTTTTCGAACAATGCGTATGAAATCGAAGATTTGAACGACGATCAAAGAATCTTACGCATAAACGGAAAATATTTGAAGAAATATAAACCGATGCTACAAGAAATTAAAATTATACAAAAGTAGTTCAAAAGAAAAAACGAAACGTGGCATTAATTAGAGAAAAAAGCCAACTAATGTGCAGGTTACATTAAAAGTCCCAAAATGGATCAAACAAACCAGCCATTACAAAAAAAAAATGAAGACCAAAAGAAGCTTAAACGCTAAAGAGATGTAAATCTGAAGTTAAAGTCTGAAGTTGAAATCTGAAAACAACCTAAAACTCTACCCCTGGTGGTTGATGCCACAAACTTCGATAAGCCATTAAACTTCAGAATCAAGACGGCAGCGGATATAGAAGTTGGTTAAGGCATACACACCATCATCATCGGGAAGAAAGCCACGATAGTTCCCAGACCTCCTATCTCCTAGGCAGGAAAGCCAGTTGTTGCAGAATCGACGGCGAACCATGCCTGTTGGCATGAATCTTTTATACCAAGTGCAGCGAAATCTGAAAGAAGTGGCGCCCCCCAAAATATCCACTCGATAGCGTGAAATGCACCTAGTCATCAAAAGGGCCCAGAGATCTTTCAAAAGTTCTTCCTCGTCTATAGGAGGCGAAGCAGTAGCCCTTATCAGAAGGTGAAAGTACTTAGCACTATTCGAGGGGGCAGCCTCAGCATTCGTTAAAAAACGCCTTATTGTATCAAAGTTTTGATTAACATGCAACATCTGCTGAGAACACCGGAGAATACAGAACATGGGGTTGCCATGATCCCATAAACGGTTCATGAAATCAAGTTTTTTATGAGTTGGCTCCAGATCAGTAAGCAGAGCAATGCAATCATTGCAAACAAATTTGGAAATGATAGGATCTCTACAAAGCGCTGCATGCCTTTTGTTGGTTCATTGAAAATAGAAAATGTCATACATGCTATGAGCAGCAACTCTTACAGCGATGTTGATGATTACATCATCACTCAGAGAATCCATTGTTGAAAAAGGAAAAAATGTTTTGTTGTTAAAATATTTCTTTTGATAAAAAAGATGGCAGAACTTGCAAGAGAGAGTGAAGTATTTATAGTGGATGAAGAAGTTGAGAAAGGTTGCAATTTTACAGTTTTCACCATGCAGAGATGTATACACGTGGCAATTTGTGTCTGCAGATGTACCTTGGAATAAGAGGGAAGTTGTAAAATTTCATTTATGTTTTAATTTTTCTTCAAATGTTATCATTAACTTGGAAGTTTTACGGTTTCCTATGCAGTTTAACTTGTGTAGTTAAACAAAAGGTACTTTTTAGTTTCTCATCATTGCTTTTTCATGAAACTTGTTCCAAGTATTAATTTTGTAATTTAAAATAAATTGATAAATAGAAATATTTAAAGAAAATCTAAAATATCATCAAAAGCGATTTTTAAACCGTTATAAATTACAAAATTAAAAGAGCAAAATACTTAAAGTTAAAACTCATGAAGAGTTTGGTTAAATTACAAATTCAGAAGTAAGCTTGTCAAGTTGATTTTTAAAATCACTAAGTTTGGCTTGGCCAGCTTTCTTCTGTTGAAATCCTTGGCCAATACTCTCCAAGAGAGGTTCCAACACTTGAGAAAATTCTTGAAATTTTGAGCCGGAAAGAAGATTACCCAGTTTGCAGAGCAACTCTTTTACCTCGATAATGATGTTCTCGTGTTGCTCTATAGCCTCAAACAAGTTGGCTCCCAAGACTTTACTTCGAAACTCATCTAGGAGGTTTTCCCTCGAAGTTTTTGACGGATCATCAACGGAAACATTGGAAGATTTTCCAGTGCTCTTGGAAAAAATAACATCTTGTGATAAAAAGTCAAAAGCATCGAGAGGGTTAACCTTCTCAAGTTGATCGAGGTCTTCTTGGCTGATGATCGAGTTGGTTGGCTGGACGTTCGTTGTTGGCGTAATCTCTGTCGATGATTTTTCGCCATGAGTAGTTGATTGGACCAAACCAACATTGTCTTCTCTTGAAGCAAGGATGTACTGGTTTGCGCGAACACCGAGGTCTAGATCAGTGTCGCCAACCGATATTTCTTTGTCCACATCTTCACCAGGTGTTGCGTTGAAGCTGGTTAGGAGAAGTTACTTCGAAATGAGGCGGAGGAGTGCTAGTCTCGACACCCTCGTCTTCTTCAGCAATTGGTGATGTCGTTGCTTGGTCAGTGGATAGAAGTTGTGCATGTTGAGATTTGTTAGCCTGACTATGCTCTATACCCTGCATAGAAAGAACATGTTAAAGAAAATCTTGAAGCCAAGGGAATTAAACTTGGTTTAAATGGATCAGATAATTACCTTTGAGCCATTGTCACCAACGTAAGAATGGGCACTATTAGGATTCGAATCTTTGTAATTATGCTTCTTCCTCTTGGAGCTTGATTTTCCCGGAGATTCATTAGCAGTAGTTGCTTCGACGACTATTTCCTTCGATTTTCTTTGGCTTTTGGTACCTCAGAATCAGTAGTGACTTCGATAGCTTCAGGAAGGATTTCAGGCTGTAAATCGAATTTAACATTAAGAGTCTATCCCACTCTGAGATATTCAAATATTGATCGAAGAAAAGGGACTTACGAATTTTTCAGTTGCAGGGTTTCCTGTTTCCTTGGGGGATGTCTCGGAGGAGTGTTGAACTTTCTTTTTCTTCGACTTAGAGGATTTCTTTCTCTTGGATGATTTCTCTGATTTGGACTTCGAGGGTCCTTAAGTGCTTTCATCCTCATCTTGTCCTTCATCCCCTGACTTTAGAGGAAGAGCTGCAAACAAACGGGTAAACAGATAAGTAGTACTTTTTTTCCAAATATTGGTTTGTTGATTCTACCAATTGAAAATTTCATACCTATGCCTATTGGAGAAATGATTTCGATATAGGGCAGATCTAAATGAAGGAAGCCCCTAAAGTTATATCGATAGTATTTGGTCTAAGTCACCTTGTCCTTTTCCTTGGTTATTAGTTTTTGCCTCATGCCTAATAGTGAATCACAAGGTAGCCATTTTAGGTATGGTGGCCTAAAAGCGAGAGCTAACTTGCTGGTTGGCAGAGCTGGAAGTTTCATTTTGAAATGTAATGCAAAAAGGTATTTATTGGGGGTAAAAGGTGGAAATGTCATTGTTGGGATTTTATCATAGATTTTATCTCGTAAAGTTTGAGAAGCATAATGAATTGTTCTTTTTAGATTCAAATGATCATATGTTGTTTGAAAGAATTTTTGGAAAGTTTGAATTTCTTGAATATGCGTACCTTTTCTCTTCTTTGATTTTTTCTGCACAATATGAAAAGCAAGTATTAGTTGAGGAAGCAAAGTGTCAGGATCTACTCGATTGGATTGGCGCCTATAATAGTTTCGTCACCATCGATAAAATGCTTCAATACATGCAAAGGATGAGACAAAAAAGGTAGGCTTGAATACGAGATTTTGTTCCTGAGCTCGACGTAAAGCTGATCTCCACACATATTCTATCAAGGGTTGTCTCAAATCATCCACACACTTGTACAAAGAACTATGTTTTGGTTGAATTAAACCAAATTGTCTGGCAACATGGTTTGGTTGATAACCATATATTCCATAAGGGCTACCAGATGTTATCTTGCTTGATAAAAATGTAGGGGGTTAAATAAGCTTCCCATACATCATTTATCTCTGCCTCATCTTCGATTAAGTTGGTTGGAAAATCTTTTCTAAACCAAGTTGGCCCTCGAGTCCTAGTTGTGAATGGGGCCATAGAAGGGGTGAACACATGACAGCTTAGAAGAGCGTTGTAGGCAATAGAGAATAAGTCTTGCGAACTCCTATTACCATATTGAAGCATGGCCAAACCTATCCCTTCGATGGATCGCACTTCATGTGCCTTCGAAAGGCCAGGAGGAAGGTTGATTGCCGGTTTTATTTTAAAAGTGGCCAAGAGCCACAATTGAAACAACCAAATAGGGCCAGGTATGATCAGACTACCACCAGGTTGGAACTCTTTTATGCTTGTCACTGCTTGATTCAGATGCTCATATAAAGATCCTAAGATAAGTTTGCCTAGGCAAATGTCTCTTCCTTCGTGTAATTGTATGGCAAGAGTTGTAATTTTTTTGGAATTTGTATGGATCTCGAGCAAAAAATATACATGGATAACCAATAGGTAAGGAAGGCAATATGCTTTATATCAGACACTTCAGCACTTGAGGTAACATGGTGGTCTAGTATGAAATTTCCATATGCAGGTCTAGCAAAGTCAAAAGAAAGCTCTGAGACATTGTTGTCTGGATCGAAAATTTGGCCAACAGGCTTTAGACCGGTAAGACCAGCAACATCTAACAAAGTGGGTGTGAGCATGCCACATTTCAAATGGAGGCTATTGGTCGAAGGGTTCCAGAAATGTAATGCGACAATTATGATTTCACTATGATATTTTGGCCCTTGCCTGGACAGCTGAATGAGATCGAAAATTCCCATCTCTTTCCAAAATTGGCCCTTTTTTTTCCCCATTTGTCTAACCAACAGAGATACTTCTCATTGTTCTCAATTCTGGGCTCTGTCCTAAATTTGGATTTCAAGAAACTTAGGTCATAAGGACCTTTGGTAAAAATCAGAGGTGATTGTTGTTCAAAACTAGGAAAAACGGCACTAAGTCTTTCTAAATCTTCTTTGTCATCTGGAAGGGGTCCTAAAAATGCATGCAGTGAATTAGGTCATGAGATAATTACCTGGGATTTCTAGATTTTATCTTCAGCCTCCTTAACATCTGGTTCTGCTATGAACTGAGGATTACCACTTGGAAGTTCCTTGGAGAAATTGATGGGTTCATCGTCCTTTGTAGTTTTGGAAGATGATTCTTCTACATGCGTCATCATTGAAGCTTGTTGGTGTAAACGGCGAAGGAAATAATGAACTATTCTGGGAAAAAGTTTTGAAATTTGTAAGGTTTTTTTATGAGGGTATCTGCGAAGAAGAAGAAGGAATAGTGAAATTTTTGTTTGAAGGTAGAAAGTGTAACAGCCCGATTTTTTGCAAATTTTATTTTTTATGTGTTTAATATGTGTTTATATATGCTTGTGTGTGATTATTTATCTTTTGGTGTAATTTCTTGGGTTTTCGTGTTAGAAGGGTATTTTGGTCTTTTGGTGAGCAAGGGTAATTTAGTAATTTCATAGTATAGATTATTTTTAGTGTTTCAAGTGGGAACCATTTATTTTATTAAGTTGTCAGTGGATTTTGGTAATTAAATTAAGAGCCGGTGTTTACTCGTTATTTTTACCGTAGGACAATAGAAACTTGTAGAATGGATTAATTAGAGTTTTGAACTCATAAAACATTTTGTGAGTTAGGCCCATTAGTGGTGTGACTATACAACCCATGTCTTAAGACTAGGGTTAGAGCATTCATTTTCACAACAATAGAAAGAGGTAGTGACAGAAAAGCTAGAGAAAGAGGATAAAAGGGTTAGAAGAGAAAGAGCTTGAAGAGCAACAAGGGATTGAGGATTCTAGGAGCTAAAGTGAGGCTAAATCTAGGAATCTTGGAGATTGAGGTAAGGGGGATAGTAAT
The DNA here is from genome assembly GCA_958299785.1 of Medicago lupulina. NCBI lineage: Eukaryota > Viridiplantae > Streptophyta > Magnoliopsida > Fabales > Fabaceae > Medicago > Medicago lupulina. Next base: position 59,847,137 of record OY283139.1, on the reverse strand, counting down.
CAAGCATAATCTTTTCATTTTAATCTCTTTTCTACCCATGTTCAAATTGAATAAGTGATTATTTTGAGCCTAGTTGTAGAAATTCGTGCTTAATTTTGATGTCGTGTTTAAGTATGTGAAATTGAATGATAATTGTGTTGTTAATGTTGAACTTGTATGCTTGGAATGTTTATATATGAGTATGTTTGGTGCTTGTACAAAATTGATGGAGAATGATGTTGTGGTTGTTAAATTGTGAATGATTTCATGATTTAATGTTGTTGTTGTTGTTGTTGTTATGGAATGTGTTGTTGATGAATTGATGTATTGGGTGTTCATAATTGTGGGTTTGTGATGAAATTTGAGTTGTTGTTGAAAGTTTTATGAAAAATGGGTTGGAAATGAATAAGTTGATTTGGTTGAGTTGAATTAAGTTGAAAATGATGATTTGGAGTGGTATAAGTGTTTATTACAAGTGTTATGATTATGGGTAATGTTTTGATTTAATTTGGGAGTCTTGTGTTTGAGTCTAGTGATGTAAGAGTGATTTTTAAGTGAAAACGCATTATTAAGCTAACTTTTGAACTGCTGTGAAGCCCGAAATCGACCAGCGAACTGCCAAAATCAGCCACCGATTTCTGAGCTGATTTTCCAGTTTTGGTTCAACAAAAATCGGTCACCGAATTGCCAAAATCGGCCACCGATTTTTTGTCAAACAAATATGGGAAAACATTCATATTTTCACCCGTTTCTGTTTTGATTTTGCTTTTGGTGTAAACATGAGATTTTTAGATAATTGAGTTAGCTATCCAATGACTTTGGATTGACTTGAAAATGTTTTCTGGATTTTAAGTTATGATGAAAACAGTCCAAGTGGGTCTTGGAGAAACTTTAAGGAAAATTTAACATAACTATTTCCAAATCAACCCAAAACTTATGGTTTGTTTCCAAACTTCAAAATTAGTTATTAGGGGTTCATTTGAGGTGTTTTATGAGTACTTAACCTATGTCTTGTTGAATCAAACTTGATTTTCTTTTGAAAAATGTTTTGGTTTTGCAAAATGATAAAGTGAGACGAACTTTGTGATTTGTAGGATTTCGTAGTAATTGGATGGTGAAACACACATGTATAAACAACTACACTCATATGTGATTAATGTGTATACATAGTTGAAGCAATTGAGTTGTTTTTCTTAGTTTTGGTTCAATAGTCTTAGTTATTTTCAAAGTTGTGAAATATGAGATGAACTTAGTTGAATATAATATTTGAGTTTGATTACCTTGAAAATCTTTTATGAATAGTTTGTTATGAATAAATTGAGATGTATGAATGATTGATGGGTGTTGAATATGATGTTCTTCTTATTGTGGTGTATTTTCTCCTTTACTTGAATTGTGAGAATTATATGAAGTTGTTGAATTACTATGGTGATGTTGTTGGTGTTTATATATGTTATGCGCATATATGTTGTTGGTGAATTTTCTTACATGCTATTGGTGTTGAATTGTTGGTGTAAGCATGTATTAAAATATGTTGGTGTGGATTGTTGAAGTTGTATGAAAATATGCAATGTTTTTGTTGAGTCATAGGTCCACACACTTTTGATGTCGGATTTCATATCCATGTTGGTGATGAATATTATGTATTCAATTATTCGGGGTGATTATTCGTGATGATTATGATGTTCAGTTGATGTAACAGCCCAATTTTTTGCTAGTTTTATTTTTAATTGTTTAATATGTGTTTATATGTGCTTGTGCATGATTATTTATCCTTGGGTGTATTTTCTTGGGTTTTCGTGTTAGAAGGGTATTTTAGTAATTTGGTGAGCAAGGTGATTTAGTAATTTCTTAGTGAAGGTTATTTTTAATGTTAGTGTGAGGTATTATTTTTTTTTACTAAGTTACTAGTGTAGAAATTAGTTGGACCGTTAAGTTTCAATAACTTTAACCGTAGGCGAGTAATTAATTGTGGGATAGTGAATAAGTGAGTTGAGCCCATTAAGACATAACGGGTTAAGCCCATTAGAGGTGAGCCTATTTAAACCTTAGTCTTTGAGGAAATTAGGTCACCTAGTATCACTTGTTCATTTCACATAATATTTTGAGAGAGGTAGAGAGAGAAAGAGCAAGAGGAAGAGAAGAGGGTTTGTAGAGAGAGAAGCTTGAAGAACAAAAAAGGTTGAAGATTCTAGGAGCTTAATTGAAGCCTTGGCTAGGATTAGTGCTTGTTAAGGTAAGGGGGATAGATTTCAACCATAATCTCTTAGTTGTAGCTTCTACCCTAATTTTATGCATAAGTGATTATTTGAGATAAGTGAATAATGTGAATTTGCTTGTTGAATTTCGTGCTCTAGTTGTAGAGGTATGTTTGGGTATGTTAATTTGTTTATAATTGAATTGTTGATGATGAAATTTCCTTATTCCCAAAACTTCCCTTACTGCCTCAATATTCTATTTTAATTATTATACCTTCACTAACAATATTTTAATAAACTACTAATATTACTAACACACAACACAAAAACTCACACACCGCAATTATTCAACTAAAATATACCAAAAGGCACTAAACTCGACAAAATAATTAAATAATAAAAATAGGGCGTTACAACTCTCCCCCACTTAGAATATTTTCGTTCTTGAAAATGTACCTCATGCAAACAACTCTGGATATGACTCCAGCATCTTGCTCTCCAACTCCCACGTCAAACTTTCACCAGCTGCTCCTCCCCAAATGAATTTCACAAGAGGTATCTCCTTGCCTCTCAGCTTCTTCACTTCACGACCTTCAATCCTCACTAGTAAGGTCTCGATCGTAAGGTTGTCTCTTACTTGCACATCATCTCTTGGAATCACATGAGATGGATCCAGAACATACTTCCGAAGTTGTGACACATGAAACACATCGTGTAAGTTCGAAAGATGCGGTGGCAAACCCACTCTATACGCAACCGTTCCAACCCTCTCTGAAATCTGATACGGGCCAATGAACCTCGGAGTCAATTTCTTTGATTTTAGTGTAACGCCCTAGTTTTTATTTGATTATTTTAGGTTGATTCTAAGTATTTTATATGCTTTAAAATGATTTATGTGATTTATGTGGTGTGTTGTATTTTAATTATATGATTATTTTTATTATTTAATAGAAATAAGTAAGAAAATAGAATTTATGGAGTTTTTGGGGGTTACATTTTAATTAATAAGAATTAAAGGGAGTTAAGTGAAATGAAGGGAGTTAAGGAAATAGGGAGAGTTGGGAAAAAAAAAGTAAGTCAGAGCTTTGTTTCACGTATCAGTAAGAAAAGTAGAGAAAAGAAGAGTTTTTGGGAGAGAAGGGAGAGAAGCCAAGAACAAGGGTGGAGAGCCAATTTTTGTAGAATTTGATTCATCTATAATTCAGGTAAGGGTGAGGCTAACCTTCAACTAATAATATATGGTTAATTTCTGAAAATTGGATTAAAAGGTTGTGTTTTTTAGTTAGGGTTAGAAGTTATGATATTTTGCAAAAATGTTGATTATTTTGTTGTGGGTTGCATGTTTCTGTGTTGTTTCGAGTACTATGTTGCATATAGAACCTGTAAACATTGTAGAAATTCATTTTGGGTGATTGGGGGGATCAAAATTGGGATTTTTGGATGAATAGGGTTTGAGAGTTCGTGAGTTTTGAACTGCCAGATGAAGCTTCGCTTAAGCGAACTTCCCGTCGCTTAAGCGAGCGTCCATGTAGCTGCCCAGAATTTCAATGTGACCGTTCACTCAAGCGTGAGCCAAGCGAACGCTCAGCGTACTTTTCCCAACCTTCGGCATTTGAGTTCGCTCAAGCGAACAGAGCTTCGGTCAAGCGAACTGGGTCCTGTGCGAACATTTTCTGAATTTTGCTTCGTGCATTAGGACTTTAATCTAAGCCTCCTAAAATGTTTTACTAGTTTATTTAACCTTGTTTATGAAGATAAATGTTGTGATTGAATGTAGAATCATATGAATGAATGTATTTACTTATATAAATGTTATGTTGAACGTGGAATAATTGTCGTGTCACTTTAGACAAAGTTGGGGACGCCCACTTAGTTTATTTTAATTATTTAATTATTTGAATTACTTGAGGAGTCTAAATATATTTTTATATATTTTAGGAGATGTGGAGAATAAGATTTATATGATCCTTATGTGATTTTTGTTAATTTTATGTGACGTGGTGACTTATTTTATTGTTTAATAAAATAAGATTTGAAAATAAAATAAATATAGAGATGTGGGTTAGTTTTGAGATTTTAGAGAGTTTTGTGGGAGAAAGAGTAAATAAGATAAGATTTGTTGGGAGTATATAAAGGGAAATTAGGTCAGAAGTCAGTACGCGTTATCAGAATTTTGGAAAAAGGGAGAAACGGCTAAGAGAAGAGGAGGAACCTAGGAGCTGCGATTTCTGCAATCTTAAGGTAAGGGTGAGCCTAGCATTACAATTCTATTAAGCCTATAATCCATGCATTATAATTAACAAATGTAGGATTATTTTGTGAGGAATTGGAATTAGGTTAAAAGTGAAGAATTGGTGAATTGTTGAAGTAAAAGCGTAGTTTTGATGTAGAAACTGAGTCCAGAACCTAGAATAATCATAGGATTAATGTTTGTAATCGTTTTGAGGTTTAACATAGTGGAATTGGTGGCTTTTTGTGAGTTTTTCGCAGAACCCGTAGTCTGTCTGTTCATCGCTCGCCTAGGCGAGCCAAGCAACTCGCCACGGCGAAGTAGACCTTCATCGCTCGCGAGGCGAGCAACCCAGCTCGCCATAGCGAGCAACCCTTGTCCACTCGCGAGGCGAGCAATCCCACTCGCCATAGCGAGTTGGCCTGAGAGAATCTTGGTTTTAGAATGTTGTTTTAGGACGTGTTTTAGATGGTTTTGAGTGCCTTGAAGTATATAAGAATGATTAGGTAAGTTTTTAGGATCAAATTGGACCTAGGGAACTTATAACCGACGTTTTTGGTTGAAAAATGTGAAAAAGGCCGAGAGCACCCAGTATTGCTCGCTTCCAGTTCGCCCCCAACTCGCTAAAGGCGAATGACCCCAGTTGAGCTCGCGAGGGCGAGCAGATCAACTCGCCACGGCGAGTAGTGCGTTTTCAGAATGCCATAACCTTGCAGTGAGGGATCTGTTTTGCGTAGAACTTAGAGGGTTGAACTTTGAGTGATAATGGAAGATATCTATGGCATAATTGATGATCTGTAAAGGTGCTAAGTGAGGATTTTGATGTTGCTTGAATTATGATTCATATGTGCATTTCTTGAGATGTGTGTGAAATTCATGTGATGTTTGAATATAATGTTTGCAATGATATCCTTATATCCTGTGATTTACTTGCTGTCATGTGCTGTTTAAATTTATTAAGAACTACATGTGTCGGTCTAAGATGTTGTGATGTTGCGATGTTTTAAGATGCTAGACTTGTTTAAGTCATAAGATGTGAGTCCATGCATATTCATTGAAAAGCGACGATGGAGCTTATGCTCAAAGCGACGATGGAGCTTATGCTCAAAGCGACGATGGAGCTTTTGCTCAAAGCGACGATGGAGTATATTAATACTCAAAATTTGGTAACACATGCATGATGTCTAAGATGTTAGAGTTGCATAGTCGAGTTGCATTTGTCAAGTCGAGTCGTTTAAGACGTTTATGATAATGCTCTGTGATGATGTTTGAGATGCTAAATGATGTTGATGTGACGTGCTTTATGTGATGATTGTGTTAATGATAATTATTGAATTATATGTTTAATATTATTGTGTTGTGAATCTCACCCCTTCTGTTGGAATTGCCGCCTTGTGGGCAAGTGCAGGTAACCAGGACTAGGTGCTACCGTGTGAGGTGTTCCTCGTTGTGTCTAGGTGCTTTGATACGTAACGGGATGGAGAACCATTGACTTTTGTTTTCTCTGTTCCTTGCATATTATTTTCTTATAATATTCATGATTATGATTATATTGAGACTTATCTGAGACGTTTGAAGAGGCCTGCGTGCCAAGTTTTTATAAGAATTCCGCTGCTATGTTTTAGACGTTTTTAATAAAGGATAAATTGTTATTTATTCATATATGAGATTAATGCGAAATGTGATACTCCGTTATGTGTTTAACTCTGATGCATGCTTTTATTTAAAGAAACTTTTAAGCCGGGAAAACGGGGTGTTACAATTGGTATCAGAGTAGGTCGGTCCGTCCAGCCAAGTAGAGAGTCGAGTGACGTTGTCTTAGAGTTAGAATACTATATTTGTATTATTCTAACTTATGTTTGCTTTGTAGAGGACTAAGATGGCTGGGAGGAATGACGCTGCAATTGCTGCTGCTTTGGAAGTTGTTGCCCAAGCTGTAGGACAGCAGCCGAATGCGAATGCTGGTGCAAATGCTGAGGTCCGCATGTTGGAGACCTTCTTGAGGAACCATCCTCCTACCTTCAAGGGGAGATATGATCCAGATGGGGCCCAGACATGGCTCAAGGAGATTGAGAGGGTATTCAGAGTTATGCAATGCACGAAGGTGCAGAAGGTGCGTTTTGGTACGCACATGCTTGCTGAGGAGGCTGATGATTGGTGGGTTAGTCTCCTACCTATTCTGGAGCAAGATGGTGCTGAGGTTACTTGGGCTATATTCAAGAGGGAATTCCTTGATAGATACTTTCCGGAAGATGTTCGTGGAAAGAAGGAGATAGAGTTCCTGGAGCTTAAGCAAGGGAACATGTCGGTGACTGAGTATGCTGCGAAGTTTGTGGAGTTGGCTAAGTTCTACCCACACTATACTCCTGAGACTGCTGAATTTTCTAAGTGTATTAAATTCGAGAATGGGTTACGTGCTGATATCAAGAGGGCAATCGGTTACCAGAAAATCAGAAATTTTTCCGAGCTGGTGAGTAGTTGCAGGATCTATGAGGAGGATACTAAGGCTCATTACAAGATTGTTAATGAGAGGAAAGGCAAAGGTCAGCAGAGTCGTCCTAAGCCTTACAGTGCCCCTGCTGATAAGGGCAAACAAAGAGTTAATGATGAGAGGAGACCTGTTAAGAAAGATGCTCCTGCTGAGATTGTCTGCTATACTTGTGGTGCGAAGGGCCACAAGAGTAATGCTTGTCCTCGGGAGGTGAAACGGTGTTTTCGTTGCGGCAAGAAGGGTCATACAACTGCTGAGTGCAAACACGGTGATATTGTGTGCTTTAATTGCAATGAGGAGGGTCACATTGGTTCACAATGCAAGAAGCCTAAGAAGGCTCAGTCTACTGGGAGAGTTTTCGCGTTGACTGGTACTCAGACGGAGAACGAGGATCGTTTGATCAGAGGTACTTGTTATTTTGATAATATACCTTTAGTTGCTATTATTGATACTGGTGCTACGCATTGTTTTATTGCTCTTGATTGTGCTGCTAAGTTGAACCTTGTTGTGTCTGATATGAGCGGGGAGATGGTTGTCGAAACTCCAGCTAAGGGTTCGGTGACTACTTCCCTTGTGTGTTTGAGATGTCCTGTGTCTATGTTTGGTCGTGATTTTGAGATTGATTTGGTGTGTCTACCGTTGATCAGAATGGATGTAATTTTGGGGATGAATTGGTTAGAATACAATCATGTCCTTATTAATTGTTTTAGCAAGACGGTGCATTTTTCGTCTCCCAAAGAAGAGAGTGGAGCAGAATTTTTATCTACTAAACAGCTGAAGCAGTTCGAACGCGATGGAATTATGATGTTTTCTTTGATGGCGTCCCTATCTATCGAGAACCAGGCGGTGATTGATAAGCTACAAGTGGTATGTGATTTCCCTGAAGTTTTCCCAGATGAAATTCCTGACGTGCCTCCGAAGAGAGAAGTTGAATTTGCGATTGATCTTGTTCCTGGAACTAAGCCGGTGTCGATGACACCTTATCGTATGTCAGCTTCTGAGTTGGCTGAGTTGAAGAAACAGTTGGAGGACTTGCTTGATAAGAAGTTTGTAAGACCGAGTGTTTCACCTTGGGGAGCGCCAATGTTATTAGTCAAGAAGAAAGATGGTAGTATGAGGTTGTGCATCGACTATCGACAGTTGAATAAAGTGACGATAAAGAATAGGTATCCACTTCCGAGGATTGATGACTTGATGGATCAGTTAGTGGGTGCTTGTGTGTTTAGCAAGATAGATTTGAGATCGGGGTATCACCAGATTAAAGTGAAAGATGAAGATATGCAGAAGACGGCGTTTAGGACGCGTTATGGACATTATGAGTATACGGTGATGCCTTTCGGTGTTACCAATGCACCTGGTGTATTTATGAAGTATATGAATAGGATCTTCCATGCTTATTTGGATCGTTTTGTTGTGGTATTCATTGATGATATTTTGGTATACTCTAAGACTGAAGAAGAACATGCTGAGCATGTGAAGATTGTTTTACAAGTGTTGAAGGAGAAGAAGCTCTTTGCTAAGTTATCAAAGTGTGAATTCTGGTTGAAAGAGGTGAGTTTTCTTGGTCATGTTATTTCTGGTGGTGGTATTGCAGTTGACCCGTCTAAGGTTGAAGCGGTATCACAATGGGAGACTCCTAAGTCGGTTACAGAAATTAGAAGCTTTTTGGGATTAGCAGGTTATTATCGAAGATTTATAGAAGGATTTTCTAAGTTGGCTCTTCCGTTAACGCAGTTGACGTGTAAGGGTAAGTCTTTTGTGTGGGATGTCCATTGTGAGAATAGTTTTAACGAATTGAAGAAGCGTCTGACGACGGCTCCGGTGTTGATTTTGCCGAAGCCTGATGAACCTTTTGTGGTGTATTGTGATGCGTCCAAGTTGGGTTTAGGTGGTGTGCTTATGCAAGATGGTAAAGTGGTGGCTTATGCTTCAAGACAGTTGAGAGTTCATGAGAAGAATTACCAAACGCATGATTTAGAATTGGCGGCTGTGGTTTTTGTATTGAAGATATGGAGACATTACTTGTATGGTTCGAGATTTGAAGTGTTTAGTGATCACAAGAGCTTGAAGTATTTATTTGACTAGAAGGAATTGAATATGAGACAGCGTAGGTGGCTTGAATTGTTGAAAGATTATGACTTTGGGTTGAACTATCATCCGGGCAAAGCTAATGTAGTTGCAGATGCCTTAAGTAGGAAGACTTTGCATATGTCTGCTATGATGGTGAAAGAATTCGAGTTGTTGGAACAGTTTAGAGACTTGAGCTTAGTTTGTGAAAGGACACCTCAGAGTGTAAAGCTGGGAATGCTGAAGATTGATAGTGATTTCTTGAAGAGTATTAAGGAGGCGCAGAAAGAAGATGTTAAGTTCGTGGACTTATTGGTTGCTAGTAATCAAGCTGAAGATAGTGACTTTAAAGTTGATGACCAAGGAGTGTTAAGATTCCGAGGTAGAATTTGCATTCCTGACAATGAGGAAATGAAGAAGATGATTCTAGAGGAGAGTCACAGAAGTAGCTTGAGTATTCATCCGGGAGCTACCAAGATGTATCATGATTTGAAGAAGTTGTTTTGGTGGTCTGGATTGAAACGCGACGTGGCGCGGTTTGTTTGTTCTTGTTTATTTGTCAGAAGTCGAAGGTTGAACATCAAAAACCTGCTGGATTGATGGTATCTTTAGATGTGCCAGAGTGGAAATGGGATAGTATATCTATGGATTTTGTGACGAGTTTGTCGAATACTCCTCGAGGGAATGACTCAATTTGGGTGATTGTTGATAGATTGACGAAGTCGGCTCATTTTATTCCGATTAATATCACTTTTCCTGTAGCTCAGCTGGCAGAGATATATATTCGAGACATAGTGAAGTTGCATGGTGTTCCTTCGAGCATCGTATCCGATAGAGATCCGAGATTTACTTCTAGATTTTGGAAGAGTTTGCAAGAGGCTTTAGGTTCTCAGTTGAGGTTAAGTTTGGCTTATCATCCGCAGACAGATGGTCAGTCGGAGAGGACGATTCAGTCGTTGGAAGATTTGTTGAGAGTTTGTGTACTTGAGCAAGGAGGGGCTTGGGATAGTCATCTTCCGTTGATAGAGTTCACATACAACAACAGTTACATTCGAGTATTGGAATGGCACCTTTTGAGGCTTTGTATGGTCGGAGATGCAGAACTCCGTTGTGTTGGTTTGAGTCAGGCGAGAATGTGGTTTTAGGACCAGAGATTGTTCAACAGACTACCGAGAAGGTAAGAATGATCCAAGAGAAGATGAAAGCGTCGCAGAGTCGACAAAAGAGTTATCATGACAAGCGAAGGAAAGACCTTGAGTTCCAAGAGGGAGATCATGTGTTCCTCAGAGTGACTCCTATGACCGGTGTTGGTCGTGCGTTGAAGTCGAAGAAGTTGACTCCGAGGTTTATTGGTCCGTATCAGATATCGGAGAGAGTTGGAACGGTGGCATACCGAGTGGGTTTACCACCGCATCTTTCGAATTTGCACGATGTGTTTCATGTGTCGCAACTTCGGAAGTATGTTCCGGACCCATCCCATGTGATCCAGAGAGATGATGTGCAAGTCAGAGATAACCTCACGGTTGAGACGTTACCGGTAAGAATTGATGATCGGAAAGTGAAGACGTTGAGAGGCAAGGAGATACCTCTCGTTAGAGTCGTTTGGGACGGAGTGACTGGTGAAAGCTTGACGTGGGAGCTTGAGAGTAAGATGCTGGAATCTTATCCAGAGTTGTTTGCTTGAGGTAAATTTTCGAGGACGAAAATCTTTTAAGTTGAGGAGAGTTGTAACGCCCACTTAGTTTATTTTAATTATTTAATTATTTGAATTACTTGAGGAGTCTAAATATATTTTTATATATTTTAGGAGATGTGGAGAATAAGATTTATATGATCCTTATGTGATTTTTGTTAATTTTATGTGACGTGGTGACTTATTTTATTGTTTAATAAAATAAGATTTGAAAATAAAATAAATATAGAGATGTGGGTTAGTTTTGAGATTTTAGAGAGTTTTGTGGGAGAAAGAGTAAATAAGATAAGATTTGTTGGGAGTATATAAAGGGAAATTAGGTCAGAAGTCAGTACGCGTTATCAGAATTTTGGAAAAAGGGAGAAACGGCTAAGAGAAGAGGAGGAACCTAGGAGCTGCGATTTCTGCAATCTTAAGGTAAGGGTGAGCCTAGCATTACAATTCTATTAAGCCTATAATCCATGCATTATAATTAACAAGTGTAGGATTGTTTTGTGAGGAATTGGAATTAGGTTAAAAGTGAAGAATTGGTGAATTGTTGAAGTAAAAGCGTAGTTTTGATGTAGAAACTGAGTCCAGAACCTAGAATAATCATAGGATTAATGTTTGTAATCGTTTTGAGGTTTAACATAGTGGAATTGGTGGCTTTTTGTGAGTTTTTCGCAGAACCCGTAGTCTGTCTGTTCATCGCTCGCCTAGGCGAGCTAAGCAACTCGCCACGGCGAAGTAGACCTTCATCGCTCGCGAGGCGAGCAACCCAGCTCGCCATAGCGAGCAACCCTTGTCCACTCGCGAGACGAGCAATCCCACTCGCCATAGCAAGTTGGCCTGAGAGAATCTTGGTTTTAGAATGTTGTTTTAGAACGTGTTTTAGATGGTTTTGAGTGCCTTGAAGTATATAAGAATGATTAGGTAAGTTTTTAGGATCAAATTGGACCTAGGGAACTTATAACCGACGTTTTTGGTTGAAAAATGTGAAAAAGGCCGAGAGCACCCAGTATTGCTCGCTTCCAGTTCGCCCCCAACTCGCTAAAGGCGAATGACCCCAGTTGAGCTCGCGAGGGCGAGCAGATCAACTCGCCACGGCGAGTAGTGCGTTTTGAGAATGCCATAACCTTGCAGTGAGGGATCTGTTTTACGTAGAACTTAAAGGGTTGAGCTTTGAGTGATAATGGAAGATATCTATGGCATAATTGATGATCTGTAAAGGTGCTAAGTGAGGATTTTGATGTTGCTTGAATTATGATTCATATGTGCATTTCTTGAGATGTGTGTGAAATTCATGTGATGTTTGAATATAATGTTTGCAATGATATCCTTATATCCTGTGATTTACTTGGTGTCATGTGCTGTTTAAATTTATTAAGAACTGCATGTGTCGGTCTAAGATGTTGTGATGTTGCGATGTTTTAAGATGCTAGACTTGTTTAAGTCATAAGATGTGAGTCCATGCATATTCATTGAAAAGCGAAGATGGAGCTTATGCTCAAAGCGACGATGGAGCTTTTGCTCAAAGCGACGATGAAGTATATTAATACTCAAAATTTGGTACCACATGCATGATGTCTAAGATGTTAGAGTTGCATAGTCGAGTTGCATTTGTCAAGTCGAGTCATTTAAGACGTTTATGATAATGATCTGTGATGATGTTTGAGATGCTAAATGATGTTGATGTGACGTGGTTTATGTGATGATTGTGTTAATGATAATTATTGAATTATATGTTTAATATTATTGTGTTGTGAATCTCACCCCTTCTATTGGAATTGCCGCCTTGTGGGCAAGTGCAGGTAACCAAGACTAGGTGCTACCGTGTGAGGTGTTCCTCGTTGTGTCTAGGTGCTCTGATACGTAACGGGATGGGGAACCATTGACTTTTGTTTTCTCTGTTCCTTGCGTATTATTTTCTTATAATATTCATGATTATGATTATATTGAGACTTATCTGAGACGTTTGAAGAGGCCTGCGTGCCAAGTTTTTATAAGAATTCCGCTGCTATGTTTTAGACGTTTTTAATAAAGGATAAATTGTTATTTATTCATATATGAGATTAATGCGAAATGTGATACTCCGTTATGTGTTTAACTCTGATGCATGCTTTTATTTAAAGAAATTTTTAAGCCGAGAAAACGGGGTGTTACAGTGTCATAAATAAATTAGGCACAGTTGTAGTTGTTGTTGTTGTTGTCGTTGTCGTTGCTGTTGTTGTTGGGTTGTATGTTGATGTACACCGTGAGTCTTTCATACTCATTCATTGTTGAGGGCTCATGCCCTAGAATGTTAATCATTTACCTGTTGAGGGCTTATGCCCTGGAATGCTAGTCATTCACTTGTTGAGGGCTCATGCCCTGGGATGCTTTAACCATCCAAATTTTTGAGGGCTCATGCCCTGGAATGCCTTGTCATTCAAACGCGTTAAAATGGTACCACATGCATATTGCATTAGTTGTTGTCGTCGGTGCATTGTCGGAGTCGTTGTTGGTGAGTCGTCGGAGTTGTAGTGGTTGTTGGTTGGGTTGATGGTGTTGTAGTCGATGATGTTGTTGTAATTTAAATATGAATTGATGTAGATTGTTGTTGCAATTGTTGATGCCATGGAATATAAATATGTGCTAATGATGTTATTTGTTGAGTTGTTGTTGTTTTAATTCAAATTGATGAATTATATATATATATATATATATATATATATATTATTGTTGTTTGTGAATCTCACCCCTTCTGCTTGAAAATGTTGCTCTTCGTATGGGTAACTTGCAGGTATCGAAGATTAGTTGGATGTCTGGCTCAAAGTGTCTTAGGGCTCTGATATGTAACGGGATGGGGGAAAACGTTGTCTTGTTCTTTCATTCCTTTATGTATCGAATTTTGAAATAATGTTGTTGAAACCTATTTATGTTGGATTATATTTTACCGTTGAGGCATTTGTGCCAAGATTTTGTTGAAGAAGAATATTATGTTGAAAAGAATTTTCCGCTGCAATTATTACGAGACTGAATGTTGTTGAAATTAAATAGTTTTATTTTCTATTTAATAATTTTTGAAAAGCAGTGTAATACTCCGTTGTTGATTTACTCTGATTAAATTATATTAATATTACGTTGTGGGAGAACGGGGTGTTACATTTAGCGCCCGTCCAACACCGGTCACGGGAGTGACTCTCAAAAACACATGGTCTCCTTCTTGAAACTCAAGGTCCTTCCTACGCTTATCATGGTAACTCTTTTGTCTACTCTGCGACGCTTTCATCTTCTCTCTAATAAACTTGACCTTCTCAGTAGTCTGTTGGACAATCTCTGGTCCTAGCACCACACTCTCACCGGACTCATACCAACATGACGGAGTTCTGCATCTCCGTCCATACAACGCTTCGAACGGTGCCATTCCAATGCTAGAATGGTAACTATTATTGTAAGTGAACTCGATCAATGGAAGATGACTATCCCAAATTCCCCCTTGCTCAAGTACACAAATTCTCAACAAGTCCTCCAATGACTGAATTGTCCTCTCTGACTATCCATCTGTCTGCGGATGATACGCCGAACTCAACCTCAACTGAGAACTCAACGCCTCCTGTAAAATCTTCCAAAATCTAGAAGTAAATCTTGGATCTCTATCTGATACAATACTCGATGGAACACCATGTAGCTTCACAATCTCACGGATATAAATCTCCGCCAACTGGGATACAGGAAAACTGATGTTAATCGGAATGAAATGAGCCGACTTCGTCACTTTATCCACAATTACCCAAATCGCATCATGTCCCCTTAGAGTATTCGGAAAACTCGTCACAAAATCCATGGATATACTATCCCACTTCCACTCTGGAACATCTAAGGGTGTCAACAACCCAGCAGGTTTCTGATGTTCAACTTTCGACTTCTGACAAATTAGACATGCATACACAAATTGCGCCACATCTCGCTTCAACCCAGACCACCAAAACAATTTCTTCAAATCATGATACATTTTTGTAGCTCCCGGATGAATACTCAAGTTACTTCTGTGGCTTTCTTCCAGAATCATCTTTTTCATTTTTGCATCATCAGGAATGTAAATCTTATTCTAAAACCGCAATACTCCTTGATCATCAACTTTAAAGTCATTATCATCCGTCTGATTATTTCCAACCATTAAGTCTACCAACTTCACATCTGCCTTTTGGGCTTCCTTGATACTATTAAAAAATTCACTGTCGATCTTCAACATTCCCAATTTCACACTCTGTGACGACATTTCACAAACCAAACTCAAGTCTCTAAACTATTCAAGCAATTCCAACTCTTTAACCATCATAGCAGACATATATGTAACGTTTTCCTACTTAAAGCATCTGCAACAACATTAGCCTTGCCCGAATGGTAGTTCAACCCTAAATCATAATCCTTTAGCAATTCAAGCCACCTTCGCTGCCTCAGATTTAATTCTTTCTGGTCAAATAAATACTTCAGACTTTTATGATCACTGAACACTTCAAATCTAGAACCATACAGATAATGCTTCCAAATCTTAAGTACAAAAACCACTGAAGCTAACTCAAGATCATCGGTAGGGTAATTACGTTCATGAATCCTCAACTGCCTCGATGCATAAGCCACCACTTTATTATCCTACATAAGCACACCACCTAAACCCAATTTAGACGCATCACAGTAAACAACAAATGGTTCATCGGACTTTGGTAGTATTAAAATCGGAGCTGTCGTCAAACGTTGCTTTAGTTCATTGAAACTACTTTCACACTGAACATCCCAAACAAAAGCTCTACCTTTACAAGTCAACTGAGTTAACGGAAGTGCTAATTTGGAAAACCCTTCAATAAACCTTTGGTAATAACGTGCCAAACCGAAAAAACTTCTAACTTCGGTAACCGACTTCGGAGTATCCCATTGCGATACTGCCTCAACCTTCGATGGATCTACAACAATACCACTACCAGAAATAATGTCACCAAGAAAACTCACTTCCTCCAGCCAGAATTCACATTTTGATAACTTGGCATATAGCTTCTTCTCTTTCAGCACTTGCAAAACAATCCTCAAATGCTCGCCATGTTCGTCCTCGGACTTGGAGTATATCAGAATATCATCTATAAACACAACAACGAAACGATCTAGATAAGTATGAAAAATACGATTCATATATTCCATAAACACTCCAGGCGCATTAGTAACACCGAAAGGCATCACGGTATAGTAGTAATGTCCATAACGTGTCCTAAAGGCCGTCTTCTGCATATCCTCATCTTTCACCTTGATCTGATGATAGCCCGATCTTAAATCAATTTTACTGAACACACGTGCACCCACTAACTGATCCATCAAATCTTTGATCCTCGGAAGTGGATACCTATTCTTGATTGTTACTTTATTCAACTGCCGGAAATCTATACATAACCTCATGCTACCATCTTTCTTCTTAACCAACAATGTTGGCGCTCCTCAAGGAGACACACTCGGTCTTACAAACTTCTTATCAAGCAAATCTTCTAACTGCTTTTTCAGCTCTGCTAATTCGAAAGCTGACATACGGTAAGGTTCCATAGAAACAGGCTTCGTTCCCAGAACAAGATCAATGGAAAATTCTACTTCCCTCTATGGCGGCACATCAGGTATTTCATCAGGGAAAACTTCTGGAAACTCGCATACCACTTGCAAGTTATCAATCACTGCTTGATTCTCAATAGACAAGAACGCCATCAAAGAAAACATTTGGATCCCATCATGCAACAACTGCTTAACCTGCTTGGTAGTCAATAACTCAGTTTCTCCTTCTTCTTCGGCAGATGAAAAATGCACTGTCTTACTAAAACAGTTAATATGAACATAGTTAAACTCCAACCAGTTCATGCCTAGTATCACATCCATCCCACTCAACGGTAAACAGACTAAGTCCACCGTAAAATCTCTACCAAATATCGACAAAGGACACTTCAAACACACTAGAGAAGTAGTCATCGAACCCTTAGCCGGAGTTTCGACAACCATCTCCCCATTCATAAACGACATAACAAGACCCAATTTCGAAGCACAATCAACAACAATAAAACAATGGGTGGCACCAGTATCTATAATAGAAATTAAGGGAATAGTATCAATGAAACATGTACCCTTGATCAGACGATCCTCATTTGCTGTCTGAGTACCAACTAAAGCAAACACCTTCCCACCTGCCGAAACCTTCTTAGGCTGCTTACACTGAGGACTGGTATGTCCTTCTTCACCACAGTTAAAGCAAATGATATCATCATGCTTGCAATCCACAATTGCATGTCCCTTCTTGTCACAACAGAAACACCGCTTCACATCACGATTATAAGTGTTACTCTTATGACTTTTCTCTCCACACCGGAAACAAACCATTTCAGCATGAGTGTCCTTCTTTCTAGGCCTACTCTCGTTATTCACCCTCTTCTTACCCTTATCAGCCGGAGCGTTGTAAGGCTTACCACGACTTTGTTGTTTCTTGCCCTTCCGCTCATTAATAATCTTGTAATGAGCTTTGGTGTCTTCCTTATAGATTCTGCAGCTACTCACCAAATCAGAAAACTGTCGAATCTTCTGGTACCCATTGCCCGCTTGATCTCATCACTTAAAATATTTTCGAACTTGATACACTTGGAAAATTCAGCAGTCTCAGCATTATAGTGCGGATAAAACTTGGCCAACTCAACAAACTAAGCAGCATACTCCGTCACCGACATATCACCTTGCTTCAGCTCCAGGAACTCAATTTCCTTCTTCCTGCGAACATCTTCCGGAAAGTACCTACTCAGAAATTCCCTCCTAAAGAGAGCCCATGTAACTCTTTCTGCTCCATTCTCCAGAAGCGGACGAGTACTTACCCACCAATCATCAGCCTCCTCAGCCAACATATGCGTACCAAAACGTACCATCTGAGCTTCATTGCATTGCATGACTCGAAAAAGTCTCTTAACTTCCTTGAGCCATGTCTGAGCTCCATCAGGATCATTTCTGCCTTTGAAAGTAGGTGGATGGTTTCTCAGAAAAGTCTCCAGCATACGAACCCCATCATTATCACCAGCATTAGGTTGTTGTCCCACAGCTTGAGTCATAGCTTCCAACGCAACAGCAATGGCAGCATCATTCCTTCTGGCCATTCTATGTTCATTACAAAACGAACAATCATAAGAAAACACGACAATAGTACTCAACCGTCAGACGACACAAACGACTCAACTACTTGGTCGGACGGACCGACCTGCTTTGATACCAATTGTAACACCCCGTTTTCCCATCATATAAATAATATATAATAAATCAGAGTTCATCACAAACATAATGTCACATTTCGTTTTTCAAAAATATAAATAGAGTTAAATTCACTATTTATTTAAACAACTGCTTTCAATAATTCAAATAATATCGCAGCGGAAAATATTCAACATTTTAATCAAAACTCGGCACTAAGGCCTCAACATCAGCAACATAATAAGTTTCAAATCCAAAAGTGGTTCAACAACAACAACATGAAGGAAATACGTAACAAGGAAAACATAATATATAAATATAGAGGCAACATTCAACTCAAATCCAAAAGTTAGAGTATGACTCCTATGACGACTCGAGGAATCAACTCAAATCAACGGTTACTCCTGGTTATCTGCACGTTACCCAAGTAGAGGCAACATTCAAACAGAAGGGATGAGATTTCACATTCAGTAATAATAAGCAACAATTCATATAAAGAATTAATCAACTAAAACAACAACTTTTCATCATTAATAATACTTCACATATTTCCAACAACAATCATCATTTAACTTCATGCAAATAATGCAGCAACAACATCAACAATGCAACAACAACGACTCGACAATGCAACAACGACTACTCAACAAAATGCAATGTAATTATGCATGTGGTACCAACAGAGCATCAAGATCCCTTCGCTAAAGTCATAATTGAACTTGTCAGGCTACAACCCCCTTCGCTAAAGTCATTCGACTTGTCAGGCTACAACCCCCTTCGCTAAATTCATTCGACTTGTCAGGCTACAGGCTCCTTCGCTTGACAATGCTTATGCAATGACACAACTTAAATGCAACGACATCAACATAATAAATTCATATTAAATCAACCACAACAGATTTGCACATCAACTCAAGGCCACTGAAAAGATAATTCAGATATCAACAATTTTCATGTTTATGACAAAATCCAATTCAAAACAGAAATGAGTGAAAAAGACACAAGAACACGAAACGAGCAATCTGCCACTGAACAGTTCGCTACAACTACTCACTGTAGCGAGACACGGCGTCTACTCGCTAGGCGGGGAAAACATTCGCTATGGCAAGTTGGGATCTACTCGCCGGGCGACCAAGAACACTCGTTGGCCGAGCGATGACAACTACTCGCTAGGCGAGGTTGAGCACTCGCCGTGGCGAGTGACGACAGACAGGTCTCCGAACAGACCTCTGTCTCACTCTAAAACCCTAATTTCGACAACCCCAAAATTGATAGGAAACATTACCTACTGTTATTCTACAATCTAGACATCACTTCCTTACATTAATTCATGGAATTACCTACACTTTCAACAAATTTTATTGATTTTAGACCTAATTCCTATAATCTCAAAACTTAACAACAACTACATGATTAGACCCTTTACAGAATCATATGCTTAAGATTATAGAAAGTTAGTCCCACCCTTACCTTAGGTTTGTTGAAATCGCAAATCCACAAGCTTCTCTTCTCTGACTTCTCACTTTTCTCTTTTTCTCCCATAAACTGGTTTTTCACGTATACTGACTTTCTATTTCCTTCCTCTTATATTCTTAACCTAATAACTTTTCCTTATTCCCAAAACTTCCCTTACTGCCTCAATATTCTATTTTAATTTTTATACCTTCACTAACAATATTTTAATAAACTACTAATATTACTAACACACAACACAAAAACCCACACACCGCAATTATTCAACTAAAATATACCAAAAAGCACTAAACTCGACAAAATAATTAAATAATAAAAATAGAGTGTTACACTAACCCCTAGTGGTCTGTGGTGGACCGCCTATCTATTTGTATGAATGGGTAGACGGCATGCAGGATTAGTTGATTTGCTTGGTGAATTGCTTGATGATAACGGGAGCTTCCTCTGTTTTACTTTCAGTTGATAGAGTCTTAGATAGGCTCTGATCTAGGATTTGTTTCTTTTACGTTGTTGAGATTTTACCCATGTGTTGGGATTTGGATATTATATTTTCTATGGATGTATTTATGAGTTGATGACATGGTTACTTGAGGTGTATGCTATATTTCCGCTGTGATGTATTATTGTTGAAATTTTTATGCATGTCAATGGTGAATTATTGAAGACGTGGCGTCTATTTCTTGAATATTTGTTATATTCGCGTGATTTATCGCTTTAATAGAAGTAGGGCGTTACAGTTGGCATCAGGGGTGACGATCTCGGAGGTGACTTGGTACCACACGTGTCTAGTGTCGGTCTAGGTACATTGCATGTTAGGATGAGTCATAATTGCTTATGTGCTTGGTGTGAATTACGTGTTTGTCGTTGTTGTGTGCTTGGTGATTATTTGTGATCGATGAACCATATACTTGTTGAAAATTGTTGGTGACGGTTTGGTGAATATTTGAAGTTGCACATGTGTTAGTGTTTATGAACCATGAAATATCATGATGATTGATTACTCTTGTTTATACCTTTTGATTATGATTGATGTGAAGCTAACCCCTAGTGGTCTGTGGTGGACCGCCTACCTATTTGTATGAATGGGTAGACGGCATGCAGGATTAGTTGATTTGCTTGCTTGGTGAGTTGCTTGAGGATAGCGGGAGCTTCCTCCGTTTTCTTTCAGTTGATAGAGTCTTAGATAGGCTCTGATATAAAATTTGTCTTTTACGTTGTTGAGACTTTGCCCATGTATCGGGATTTATATATTATCTTTATTTGGATGTATTTATGAGATGATGACATGGCTATTTGAGGTATATGCTATATTTCTGCTGTGATGTTTTATTGTTGGAATTTTTATGCATGTCAGTTGTGGATTATTTGAAGACGTGACGTCTATTTCTTGAATATTTATTATATTCGCGTGATTTATCGCTTTAATAGAAGTAGGTGTTACAAGTTGGTATCAGAGCCATGTCGGTCTTGTCCGAACCAAAACCTGGTGAATTACCTGTTGTATTTGAATGGTATATTGAGTTACCTTCGATACTTGCTATGTTGTTTTGTTGTTGTTCTTACCTGTTGGTTGTTTTCCCATTGTATGTGACATGTACGGAAGTACTGTCGGTACCTATTTTGGTGTTCCGTTCGTTTAGGCGGGTCTGAGCTAGTGGAAGAGTAGCCGCATACTCTAGGTGTTGTAGAGGTATCTTTTGGATGGAGAAGCTCAGTTGGTTGTGGTTGTGGTTTCAACGAAGTACAAAGAGCTTTCAAGGTTTTGTCCCTACATTAATGCGGAGGATGATATAATTTCGAAGTGTGTGAAGTTTGAGAATGGCTTGAGGCCGGAGATCTATCAGTACATCTATTTCCATGAGATTAGAGACTTTGACACTTTGGTGCATAAGTGTCGCATTTTGATGATACCGGGAAGGCTAGGATGAATTATTACAAAGCTAGGAATGACAAGAAAGGAAAGGGGCATGGATTTGGGAAGCCGTACAACAAGGATAAAGGGAAGAAGAAAGATGTTGGTGGAGGTTCTAAGCCAAATGTAGCAGAAGTCAAGTGCTACAAGTGTGGTGTCTTGGGTCATTATTCTAGTGATTGTAAGAAAGGGGAGAGTTGCCACAAGTGTGGTCAGAAAGGTCGTAAGCCTTATGAGTGCAAGAGGGAGATTACTTGTTACAATTGTGGTGAAGCGGGTCATTTGAGTTCTAAGTGTACCAAACCAAAGAAGGCAGCGGGTAAGGTGTTTGCTTTGAATGCGAAAGAGGTGGAGTAGCCGGATAGTCTCATCAGAGATATGTGTTTTATCAATAGTATTCCTTTGATTGCAATTATTGATACTGGTGTTACACATTCTTTTATCGCGAGTAGTTGTGTTGAGCGTTTGAGCTTGGTTGTAACTCTGTTGTTGCATGGAATGGTCATCAATACCCCGGCCAATGGCTCGGTGACTACTTCCTTGGTGTGTGCTAAGTGTCCCGTTAGTTTTGGTTGTGTTGACTTTGAGTTGGATTTGGTTTGCTTACCGTTGAAGCATATGGACGTGATTTTCGGAATGGATTGGATGTTGACTTTTGGTGTTAACATCAATTGTTTAACCAAGAGTGTAACATTCTCTAAACCGGTGGATGAAGTAGGTGGGAAGTTCTTGACCGCGGAGCAAGTGAAGAAGTCTTTAAGTGGCGAAGCTAGTCTGTTTATGATGTTTGCTTCGTTGAAGGAAAGTAGTGACAAAGGTGTTGGCAATTTGCCGGTAGTGCAAGAGTTTCCAAAAGTGTTTCCAGACGACATTACCGACTTACCGCCGGAGAGGGAAGTTGAGTTTGCAATTGATTTGGTGCCAGGAACGAGTCCTATTTCGATTGCGCCGTATTGGATGTCTGCATCAGAGTTGGGAAAATTGAAGAAGCAGTTGGAAGAGTTGCTTGAGAAGCAATACATTAGGCTGAGTGTTTCTCTGTGGGGTGCTCTAATGTTGTTGGTGAAGAAGAAGGATGGTAGTATGAGGTTGTGTGTGAATTATCGGCAGTTGAACAAGGTGACTATCATGAATCGGTATCCGCTCCCGAGGATCGATGATTTGATGGATCAATTGGTTGGTGCAGAGGTGTTTAGTAAGACTGACTTGAGATCAAGATATCATCAAATAAGAGTGAAGTCGGAAGATATATCTAAAACTGCATTTAGGACGAGGTATGGTCACTATGAGTATTCTGTGATGCCATTTGGTGTGACTAATGCCCCATTTGTTTTCATGGAGTATATGAATAGGATTTTCCATCCTTATTTGGATCAGTTTGTGGTGGTGTTTATAGATGATATTTTGGTGTATTCGAAGTTGGAGGAGGAGCATGTTAAGCATTTGAGGGTTGTGTTGCAAGTCTTGAAGGAGAAGCAGTTGTTTGCTAAGTTGTTGAAGTGTGAGTTTTAATCGGGAAGTGAGTTTTGTCGACCATGTGATTTCAAAAGGTGGCATTGCGATGGATCTGTCAAAGGTTGATGCGGTGATGCAGTGGGAATCGCTGAAGTTTCTTTTTTGAGACTAGAAGTTTTCTTGGATTGGTAAGTTACTATCGGAGGTTCATTGAGGGGTTCTCTAATTTGGCGTTGCCATTGACGCAGTACACTCGGAAAGGACAAGCTTATGTTTGGGGTGCTAAGTGTGAGAAGAGTTTTCTAGAGTTGAAGAAGAGGTTGACTTTAGCGCCTGTGTTGATTTTGCCGAATCTAATGGAATCGTTTGTGGTGTATTGTGATGCTTCGAAGATGGGTCTTGGTGGTGTGTTAATGTAGAATCGTCAGGTTGTGGCTTATGCATCGAGGCAGTTGAAAGTGCATGAGAAGAATTATCCGACTCATGATTTGGAATTGGCGGCAGTTGTGTTTATGTTGTAGATTTTGAGGCATTATTTGTACGGTTCTAAGTTTGAGGTGTTTAGTGATCACAAGAGTTTGAAGTATTTGTTTGATCAGAAAGAGTTGAATATGAGGCAGAGACGATGGTTGAAATTTCTTAAGGATTACGATTTTCAGTTAAGTTATCATCCAGGAAAGGCGAATGTGGTGGCAGATGCCTTGAGTAGGAAGTCTTTGCCTATGTCGGCTTTCATGGTTAAAGAATTGGAGTTGATCGAATAGTTTCGAGATTTGAGTTTGGTTTGTGAGTTGACGCCTGAAAATGTGAAGCTGGGAATGTTGAAGCTGACGAGTAACATTTTGGAAGAGATTAAGAAAGGTCAGAAAGAGGATTTGGAACTTGTAGATCGCGTGTTGTTGGTTAATCAAGGTAAAAGTGTAGACTTTAGATTGGATGAGAACAGTGTTTTGATGTTTTGTGATCAAGTGTGTGTGTCGCATGTGCCTGAACTTAAGAAGCGTCTTTTGGACGAAGGTCATCGGAGTAGTTTGAGTATTCATCCAGGAGTGACGAAGATGTATCAAGATCTAAAGAGGTTGTTTTGGTGGCCTGGAATGAAGAAGGATATAGCAGAGTTTGTGTATGCTTGTTTGGTTTGTCATAAGTCGAAGATTGAACATCAAAAACCGTCGGGTTTGATGCAATCGTTGTTTGTGCCAGAGTGGAAGTGGGATAGTATCTCTATGGACTTTGTTGGAGCTTTGCCGAAGACTGTGAAGGGTTTTGATTTGATTTGGGTGATTGTTGATCGGTTAACGAAGTCAGCGCATTTTATTCCTATCTAAACCGGTATGTCTGTAGCGAGGTTAGCTGAGATCTACATTGAGAGGTTGTCAGGTTGCATGGTATTCCTTCTAGCATTGTGTCGGATCAGGATCCGAGGTTTACTTCTAAGTTTTGGGAGAGTTTGCAAGCTGCTTTGGGAACTAAGTTGAGATTGATTTCTGCTTATCATGCTCAGACTGATGGTCAGACGGAGAGGACGATTCAGAGTTTGGAAGACTTGTTAAGAGCTTGTGTTTTGGAACAGGGTTTCAGTTGGGTCGAATGTTTACCATTGATTTAGTTTACTTACAACAACAGTTTTCATTCTAGTATCGGAATAGCACCGTTTGAAGCTTTGTATGGACGGAGGTGTAGGATGTCGTTGTGTTGGTATGACTCAGGTGAAAGTGCTTTGTTAGGACTGGATGTTGTACAAGAGACGACCAAGAAGGTCAAGATGATTCAAAGAAGATGAAAGCGTCTCAGAGTAGGCAAAAGAGTTATCATTATAAGAGGAGGAAGGATATTGAGTTTCAAGTTGGTGATCATGTGTTCTTAAGAGTGAACCCTGTGACTAGTGTCGGACGTGCTTTGAAGTGTCGGAAGTTGACACCGCGTTTTGTTGGACTGTTTGAGATTGTTGAGAAGGTTGGGGTTGTAGCATATCGGATTGCATTACCGCTGTCATTGTTGAATCTTCATGATGTGTTTCATGTGTCCCAGTTGCGGAAGTATGTGTATGACGAGTCTCATGTGATTCAAGTGGACGAGTTGGAAGTAAGAGATCATTTGACAATAGAGACGTGGCCAGTCAGTGTTGAAGATCGTGAGGTGAAGCGTTTGAGAGGCAACGAGATTGTTTTGGTGAAAGTGATTTAGGTTGGACCAACTGGCGAGAGTGCTACTTGGGAATCGGAGAGTAGGATGAAGGATTCGTATCCGGACTTGTTTCCTTCAGATAATTTTCGAGGACAAAAATTCTTTTAAGGGGGGAGAGTTGTAACAGCCCGATTTTTCGCTAATTTTATTTTTAATGTGTTTAATATGTGTTTATATATGCTTGTGTGTGATTATTTATCTTTGGGTGTAATTTCTTGGGTTTTCATGTTAGAAAGGTATTTTGGTCTTTTGGTGAGCAAGGGTAATTTAGTAATTTCATAGTATAGATTATTTTTAGTGTTTCAAGTCGGAACCATTTATTTTATTAAGTTGTTAGTGGATTGTGGTAATTAATTAGAGAATAGAAACTTGTTAGTGGATTTTTGGTGAGCAATGGTCTTTTGGTGAGCCGGTGTTTACTCGTTATTTTTACCGTAAGAGAATAGAAACTTGTAGAATGGATTAATTAGAGCTTTGAACCCATAAAGCATTTTGTGAGTTAGCCCATTAGTGGTGTGACTATATAACCCATGTCTTATGAGAAAACTAGGGTTAGAGCATTCATTTTCACAACATTAGAAAGAGGTAGAGAGAAAAGCTAGAGAAAGAGGAGAAAAGGGTTAGAAGAGAAAGAGCTTGAAGAGCAAGAAGGGATTGAGGATTATAGGAGCTAAAGTGAGGCTAAAGCTAGGAATCTTGGAGATTGAGGTAAGGGGGATAGTATTCAAGCATAATCTTTTCATTTTAATATCTTTTCTACCCATGTTCAAAAGTGCTTAATTGAATAAGTGATTATTTTGAGCCTAGTTGTAGAAATTCGTGCTTAATTTTGATGTCGTGTTTAAGTATGTGAAATTGAATGATAATTGTGTTGTAGATGTTGAACTTGTATGCTTCGAATGTGTATATATGAGTATGTTTGGTGTTTGTACAAAATTGATGGAGAATGATGTTGTGGTTGTTAAATTGTGAATGATTTCATGATTTAATGTTGTTGTTGTTGTTGTTATGGAATGTGTTGTTGATGAATTGATGCATTGGGTGTTCATAATTGTGGATTTGTGATGAAATTTGAGTTGTTGTTGAAAGTTTTATGAAAAATGGGTTGGAAATGAATAAGTTGATTTCGGTGAGTTGAATTAAATTGAAAATGATGATTTGAAGTGGTATAAGTGTTTATTACAAGTGTTATGATTATGGGTAATTGATGACAGTCAATTATTTGATATTTTTAGTGTCATTTTCATCACGTTTTGGAGTTCACAAGGCAACTTGAGCAGCAAGAAAAGCAAGAAAACTGAAGGAAACATTAAAGAGAAAAACGTGTCACGATTGGTCTAAAACGTGACACGATTTGATAAGGCAGAATGCATTGCTTCGACATTGAGGCAAACGTGTCACGATGGCTAAAACGTGACACGATTTGGTGAAACCTTAATTCAGTTTCTTGTTACATAAGGTAAACACATGTCATGATTTACTTAAAACGTGACACGATTTTAGGCGAAATTCTGTGCTAATTTAAGCTGAAGACTATTCAGAAAACGGGGGTTACGAATCTTGGAGAGCAAAGTGCGATTTTGACATCCAGAGACGGCTAGGAGGGCGATTTCTTCATCCTTTCACCAGTTTCATGTATGTTTTAATGATTCAATTGATTATGCTATTTGTAAACTCAATTATGAGTAGCTAAATCTCTTAGAGATTAGGTCTGAGATGATTCTATGTAACCCTAATTGATCCATGTTGCTGTGATGAAACTTTATTTATTGTGAATGACAATCTAGTTTTTATTCAATTCAATTGTTCTTAATGCTTTTTATATCCTAATCAAATATAAACATGATTTAGTGATAATGAATGACTACTGACCCTAGCTTTCAACTTAGACCCATTGAATTGTTCTAATAAACATGGTTAGTCTAGGAATGGATACTCGTTTGTTAGTGATATTAGGTTAATGTGTTTAATCCTTCGAAGATTATTAGACCACCTAAGGAATTAGGGGTTGTAGTTTAAGAAGAGGGTCCTAACTCAAGGGATTGATTAGGACTAATTTGTTAACTATCGTGGGACTAGAGAATCATTCATAAGAATAGAGTGCAGTATACCAATTAGGGGAACATTAGAGGATTCGAAGGACCTGATCTCATCTCTCTATATTTTCTAATCAAATCTTTATTTTCTAACCGAATATATATTTTCTAACAGAATCTATATTTTCTAATTGAATCTATATTTTCTAAACGAATTTATATTTTCTAACTGAATCTATATTTTCTGTTATTTAATTTTATTCAATCATATCAAATATATTTTTACTAAATAATTTATACATCCTAAATATTAACTTTATTGCCAAATTGAGATTAATGCAGTCCTCGTGGATACGAACTTATTTTATTACTTCGATGCATTTTTAGTACACTTGCTAAAAGTCTATCAAGTTTTTGGCGCCGCTGCCGGGGACTGTTGAGTCATTTCAACTTGGCAATTTTGTTTTTATTTAGGGCTTCTGTCATTAATATTTTTGTATATATTTATAAAAAGAAAAAAAAATATTTATGCTCTTCGTTATCTTCTCATTGTACGGTGCTACTAAAAAGTTTATCCAAGTTTTGCAGCTATGATAGACAGGTTGTACCTCCATGACACAAAAGAGATTTGCACGCTGAAATATGAAAAATATATACTATCTTTGGAGATAAAATGTGTGGACAGTAAAATCTCGAGATTAAATGAGAGATGTGGTCGTGATGAGGCGAATCAACCAGGTAGTAATTTTGAAGGGAAGAACGAGGTGATCAACATAGATTACAATACTCAACTTCAAAATATTTTAGATGATTTCTTGGTGTCAAATCAAATTTCATTTGAGAAGTTTGATCTTCAGTGTGGTGATCTTATTGAGAAAGCACATGAGTCTCAGAGGAAATTGGTTCAGATGGAGATTGAGTGTCACAAGGTTGTGGTGGAAGAAAAACCCAAAGTTAGGAGTGTTGATATTTTCCCGAAGTCTGAACCAACGGGGGTTAAGGAAATCACTCGTGTGCAGATGGATGCACGTCCTTCTCTAAAGTGGGAGAGTTTAAATTCCAAAGGTTTAACTGTGAGCGCATGGGAGCATCTACTTCTTTGCTACGAATTCATGGAATTCCTACCAAACAAGAGGAAAAAGAAGGATGATATATTCTTTATATCATATTTGCCACCTTGATAGTGGTTGAAGCGTCAAGCTCAATGACGTAAAAGAACGTGCTTGGTGGGAGGCAACCCATCCTTTTTATTATGTCTTTATTTTCAGTATTTTATTTCTATTGTTGAGTCAAACAATTTGTCTTTAATTTTCATTTCGGTTTAACTCAGTTGTATCCCCCTATTATGTGATTGAATCTGAACTTGTTTATTATTGATGAATTTGCTTGTTTGTTGACTTTTTCCAGTTTAGTAACAAATATTTGTTCAAGTGGTATTCCAAAGGTTCATAAGGAGGAGTGAATTGTATATCAAAGGCGAAGTGTACGGCAGTGCAAGATAGGTAGTCACAACTCCCAGAAATCTAACATTGTAAGGTTCATGGCCAAATTTTATTTTTTCAATTTACTTATATAGAGTGTTCCATGCATCTACATTTCTAGAACTAGCATTGTTTCTCTACTGTTGATTGTCTTTGTCATATACACACTGAGGCAAAAGTGCTTGGTCCTGTGAGCCTTTTGAAGCCTACCTTGATTTTTATTGATATTTATCCTTTTCTTAGCCAAATTGAGCCTGTAGGTTTAAAGCTTTTTGTTCGGTGACAAACTACATTACAAACTTAGGGACTTTTAGGATTTATCCCAAATTGTATTTCTGAGTTAGGCATTGTAGGATGTTGCTAAATAATAAGTATTGGGTTGCTATTGGAATTTGCAACCAACTAAGTTTGGGGATGGGGGTACTAGAGAACAAACAACATTATCATGAAAAATACACACAAGGATCACTAACAAAGAATATTATCATGGTGTATCAAAGAAAGAAAGAAAAGAATGAAAAAGGGACAAAAAATGAAAACTCCGAGTAACTTTAAACTCGATTGTCCCAATAAGTCACAAATGTTCTCTAGTACATTTACATTGTTTTTCCATAGGTGAAAGATGGATTGAATTTGTGCTTTAATTTTCGTAGGAGTGCCTAACTCAAATTTTGTGTAGCCTGCTTATCCAAATATTATCCCACCTTCACCTAAGCCCCGTTATAACCCTGAAAGACCTCAAAGTGTGTAATGACATTGATTTTGATTGACGTTTAGAAACTTTTCAAGCGTATGGTAATATGTAGTCTTGCATGTGATTAAGTGTGAACCCTTATCATATTGTTGCGTGGAGTTGTGAATTGGTGGTTGCATTCAAGTCAAACTAGCTCACTTTTAGCTAGTAAGGAGATGAACTTTTGGATACTACTGCTTGATCAGGTAATTGTTATTTTATTTTCGATTGTCAATACTGCAAGTAGATTCCTTGAGGACAAGGAATGGTTCAAGTTTGGGGCTGTGATGACAGTCAATTATTCGATATTTTTAGTGTCATTTTCATCACGTTTTGGAGTTCACAAGGCAACTTGAGCAGCAAGAAAAGCAAGAAAACTGAAGGAAACATTAAAGAGAAAAACGTGTCACGATTGGTCTAAAACGTGACACGATTTGATAAGGCAGAATGCATTGCTTCGACATTGAGGCAAACGTGTCACGATGGCTAAAACGTGACACGATTTGGTGAAACCTTAATTCAGTTTCTTGTTACATAAGGTAAAAACGTGTCACGATTTACTTAAAACGTGACACGATTTTGGGCGAAATTCTGTGCTATTTAAGCGGAAGACTATTCAGAAAACGGGGGTTACGAATCTTGGAGAGCAAAGTGCGATTTTGACATCCAGAGACGGCTAGGAGGGCGATTTCTTCATCCTTTCACCAGTTTCATGTATGTTTTAATGATTCAATTGATTATGCTATTTGTAAACTCAATTATGAGTAGCTAAATCTCTTAGAGATTAGGCCTGAGATTATTCTATGTAACCCTATTTGATCCATGTTGCTGTGATGAAACTCTATTTATTGTGAATGACAATCTAGTTTTTATTCAATTCAATTGTTCTTAATGCTTTTTATATCCTGATCAAATATAAACATGATTTAGTGAGAATGAATGACTACTGACCCTAGCTTTCAACTTAGACCCATTAAATTGTTCTAATAAACATGGTTAGTCTAGGAATGGATACTCATTTGTTAGTGATATTAGGTTAACGTGTTTAATCCTTCGAAGATTATTAGACCACCTAAGGAATTAGGGGTTGTAGTTTAAGAAGAGGGTCCTAACTCAAGGGATTGATTAGGACTAATTTGTTAACTATCGTGGGACTAGAGAATCATTCATAAGAATAGAGTGCAGTATACCAATTAGGGGAACATTAGAGGATTCGAAGGACCTGATCTCATCTCTCTATATTTTCTAATCAAATCTTTATTTTCTAACCGAATATATATTTTCTAACAGAATCTATATTTTCTAATTGAATCTATATTTTCTAAACGAATTTATATTTTCTAACTGAATTTATTTTTTCTGTTATTTAATTGTATTCAATCATATCAAATATATTTTTATTAAATAATTTATACATCCTAAATATTAACTTTATTGCCAAATTGAGATTAACGCAGTCCTCGTGGATACGAACTTATTTTATTACTTCGATGCATTTTTAGTACACTTGCTAAAAGTCTATCAGTAATGTTTTGATTTAATTTGAGAGTCTTGTGTTTGAGTCTAGTGATTTAAGAGTGATTTTTAAGTGAAAAACGCATTATTAGGCTGATATTTGAACTGCTGTGAAGCCCGAAATCGGCCACCGAACTGCCAAAATCGGCCACCGACTTCTGAGCTGATTTTCCAGTCTTGGTTCGACAAAAATCAGCCACCGAATTGCCGAAATCGGCCACCGATTTTCTATTAGGCAAATCTGGGAAAACATTCACATTTTCTCCCGTTTTTGTTTTGATTTTGCTTTTGGTGTAAACATGAGAGTTTTAGATAATTGAGTTAGCTATCCAATGGATTTAGATTGACTTGAAAATGTTTTGTGGATTTTGAGTTATGATGAAAACACTCCAAGTGGGTCTTGGAGAAACTTTAAGGAAAACTTAACATAACTATTTCCAAGTCAACCCAAAACTTATGGTTTGTTTCCAAACTTCAAAACTTAGGTATTAGGGGTTCATTTGAGGTGTTTTATGTGTATTTAACCTATGTCTTGTTGAATCAAACTTGATTTTCTTTAGAAAAATATTTTGGTTTTGCAAAATGATAAAGTGAGACAAACTTTGTGATTTTTAGGATTTCGAGTAATTGGCCGGTGAAACGCACATGTATGCACAACTACACTCATATGTGATTAATGTGTATACATAGTTGAGGCAGTTGAGTTGTTTTTCTTAGTTTTGGTTCAATAGTCTTAGTTGATAGATTAGTTTATTTGCTTGCTTGGTGAGTTGCTTGAGGATAGCGGGAGCTTCCGCCGTTTTCTTTCAGTTGATAGAGTCTTAGATAGGCTCTGATCTAGGATTTGTCTTTTACGTTGTTGAGACTTTGCCCTTGTGTCGGGATTTATATATTATCTTTATTTGGATGTATTTATGAGATGATGACATGGCTATTTGAGGTGTATGCTATATTTCCGCTATGATGTTTTATTGTTGGAATTTTTATGCATGTCAGTTGTGGATTATTTGAAGACATGACGTCTATTTCTTGAATATTTATTATATTCGTGTGATTTATCGCTTTAATAGAAGTAGGGTGTTATAGAAAATTGAAAGGTATAGGTAAGTACCTTTTGTTTTATAACACTTTGATCTGGACAGGTGTCAACATCCTACGTTGACAGTTTATTCTTTTTTAATAAAATTGGTAGTTCCCGATGACTGAGAACGTGGCCCGCTAGCCATGGTGGGGACACCATAAAGGTTTCTTTGAGCTGCTTCTCTAGATCATGACGTCACAAATTTTATTTCGATTAAGACTAGGGGTCAGAAACATCTTCTTCTCCCTATGAAAAGATGAATCAAAAATGACGTTTCTGGGGGGGCAATTTGTTAGCCAATATTTTAAAGGCTATCATTAAATGCAGTCAAATAGGTCGACCTTGTAATCGAAGGAATCGTTCTCTAATTCTTATCGAAGTTGGACTTGCTGGAGGTACTTGAAAGCGCGTGTCTCGGTTCGACAGATGGAAACTCTCGAAAGGCTTTTTTTTGGATAAGGTTAAAACAACGGATATTTCTAAGACACATTTGAAATTCAAATCGAATGGATAAGTGTTGTTAGTTTACTGCAGTTATAGTTTTAAATTCAAAATTAGGTAGTTATTTCTATCTGTATAAATAGTAGTTTTTCCTTAGGAAAAAGGGGTCACAATTCAATCATACAAAAAACTTACACTCAAATTATCCGCATGGAAGAGAGAAACGAGTCACAAGTTGCAATGTATGAACATGTGTACCAATTTGCATTCAATCAATGCAATTTAAGTTTGTTTTCTTAAATGTCTTTACAATTTACTTGTTTCTTTTGAGCAATTCATTTACTTTTATTCACATCGATTTCGATATAGTTCAACTGGGTTGAATTCGATTGCTTTTTACTTTCTTTTATCAAGTTCTTCAAGAACAACATTATAACTTCTAGAAATAACAAACATAATATGTCCCTAAGATTTACTGGTTGATCTTGCAAGTAAACATTTTTAAACCAGCGGTTGTTTACCAAAAATCAGTGTAAACAAGTGAAAACAGAGGAAATGTGAAAGGCAAGAATTCCAGGTGAAAATCTAGGTCGAGGGGTGGTGGTAATAAAACACAACACAAATGTTTTATTTGTCACAATCCAGGTCACTTCAAGAAGGATTGTCCAGAGAGAAAGGGCAATGGAAGTGGTAATCCATCTGTTCAGATTGCAAGTGAAGAGGAAAGTTATGAGAGTGCTGAGGCACTAACTTTGACTAGTTGGGAACCTTAAAAGGGCTGGGTCTTGGACTCTGGGTGCTCTTATCACATTTTTTCGAGAAAGGGGTACTTTGAAACATTGGAGCTGAAAGAAGGTGGAGTTGTTCGCCTTGGTAATAATAAGGCTTGCAAAATTCAAGGTATGGGTACTATCCGTCTCAAAATGTTTGATGACCGTGATTTCTTTTTGAAGGATGTAAGGTATATTCCTGAACTTAAGAGAAATTTAATATCTATAAGCATGTTTGATGGTCTAGGATATTGTACTCGAATTGAACGTGGTATGATGAGGATTTCTCATGGTGCATTAGTTATAGCTAAAGGGTCTAAAATACATGGTTTATATATTTTAGAAGGTCCCACTGTTATAGCTCATGCATCGGTTGCTAGTGTAGACACTTTAGACATAACTAAACTATGGCATTTGAGGTTAGGTCATGTCAGTAAGAGGGGTTTGGTTGAGCTAGCTAAACAAGGATTGCTAGGGAATGAAAAATTGAACAAACTAGATTTATGTGATAATTGCACATTAGGCAAACAACACAAGGTGAAGTTTGGGGTGGGTGTGCATAAATCTAGTAGGCCTTTTGAGTATGTTCATTCGGATCTTTGGGGTCCAGCATCAGTTAAAACTCATGTGGAGGTTCATATTTCATGTCTATTATTGATGATTATTCTAGAAGGGTATGGGTTTACATTCTGAAAAATAAAAATGACGCTTTTGAAAAATTTAAAGAACGGTATACACTTGTTGAAAATCATATTGGAACTAAACTGAAAGTGTTAAGAACTGACAATGGCCTGGAGTTTGTTTCAGAGTAGTTTAATGGTCTTGCTGAAAGAATGGACAGGACCTTGTTGGAACGTGTGAGGTGTATGTTGTTGGGAGCTGGATTTTCCAAGAGTTTCTGGGGAGAAGTTGTTAGTACTGCAGCATATTTGATTAACAGATGTCCATCAACAGGGATAGATATCAAGACACCTATGGAGGTTTGGAGTGGGAGACTGGCAAACTACTCTAATTTGAAAGTTTTTGGAGCTTTATCATTTGCTCATGTCAGACAGGACAAACTTGATGCTAGAGCTATGAAGTGTATTTTCATTAGTTATCCTGAAGGTGTGAAAGGTTACAAATTGTGGACGATGGAACCTGGAGGATCAAAATTTATTATAAGCAGGGATGTTACTTTTGATGAGACCCGCATGGGGATGAAGTGCAAAGACCTGGAAGCAAGCTCAGAAACGGGCGTACAGAAAATTCAGTTTGAGGTGAAGCCTACCACTGATGAAAGGGAAGGGGAGGATCAGACTCCAGTACCTGATGAGAGTGAAGGCCAAGAAATAATTGATCCTGACTATCAGCTAGCAAGAGATAGGCAAAGGAGCTAAATTTATCCACCTGTTAGATACGGTTATGTTGAACTTACTTGTTATGCTTTGAATGCAGCTGAAGAATTGCAAGACTCGGAACTAAAGAACTTCAGGGAAGCATTAGAAAGCAATGAAAGCAAGTATTGGTTGAAGGCAATGAATGAGGAAATACTTTCATTGGAAAAGAACCAGACTTGGAAACTTGTTTCATTACCTAAGAATCATAGGGTAGTGGGAAGCAAATGAGTGTTTATAATTCGTCTGGAGAGACGTTAAACACTCAACATCAGCCTGGAGAGGCGGTGATAAGAATACTCATGATCAATCTGGCGAGGCGGAGGTAACAATACTCATGATCAACCTTTGAGGTGGAGTTGCAAGGTGAAAGCATAGTGTGTGTATGCATTTGAAAGTTGAGGTAGAAAAAACTCAACTTGAGGTGGAGTTGAACAAACTTGGAATGGTACTACTATGGAAGATCTTTGGTGCTATGCTCTAGTTGTGAGCAAGGGAATTCTTCATGAAGACGGAAGGCATTCCGGAGGTTGAAGAATGTATAGCATGGCTTGTGGGATTACCCTAAAAGACCAAGGGTGATCGGATGCAAGTGAATCTTTAGGAGGACAGATTTGATCACTCTAGAGGGCTGAAGAGGTATGGTGTAGACTTGATTAACTTCATTGAAGAGTAGATGAAGGATTGGAGAGAACAGCAAGGTGATTGATGTAACGCCCACTTAGTTTATTTTAATTATTTAATTATTTGAATTACTTGAGGAGTCTAAATATATTTTTATATATTTTAGGAGATGTGGAGAATAAGATTTATATGATCCTTATGTGATTTTTGTTAATTTTATGTGACGTGGTGACTTATTTTATTGTTTAATAAAATAAGATTTGAAAATAAAATAAATATAGAGATGTGGGTTAGTTTTGAGATTTTAGAGAGTTTTGTGGGAGAAAGAGTAAATAAGATAAGATTTGTTGGGAGTATATAAAGGGAAATTAGGTCAGAAGTCAGTACGCGTTATCAGAATTTTGGAAAAAGGGAGAAACGGCTAAGAGAAGAGGAGGAACCTAGGAGCTGCGATTTCTGCAATCTTAAGGTAAGGGTGAGCCTAGCATTACAATTCTATTACGCCTATAATCCATGCATTATAATTAACAAGTGTAGGATTGTTTTGTGAGGAATTGGAATTAGGTTAAAAGTGAAGAATTGGTGAATTGTTGAAGTAAAAGCGTAGTTTTGATGTAGAAACTGAGTCGAGAACCTAGAATAATCATAGGATTAATGTTTGTAATCGTTTTGAGGTTTAACATAGTGGAATTGGTGGCTTTTTGTGAGTTTTTCGCAAAACCCGTAGTGTGTCTGTTCATCGCTCGCCTATGCGAGCTAAGCAACTCGCCACGGCGAAGTAGACCTTCATCGCTCGCGAGGCGAGCAACCCAGCTCGCCATAGCGAGCAACCCTTGTGCACTCGCGAGACGAGCAATCCCACTCGCCATAGCAAGTTGGCCTGAGAGAATCTTGGTTTTAGAATGTTGTTTTAGGACGTGTTTTAGATGGTTTTGAGTGCCTTGAAGTATATAAGAATGATTAGGTAAGTTTTTAGGATCAAATTGGACCTAGGGAACTTATAACCGACGTTTTTGGTTGAAAAATGTGAAAAAGGCCGAGAGCACCCAGTATTGCTCGCTTCCAGTTCGCCCCCAACTCGCTAAAGGCAAATGACCCCAGTTGAGCTCGCGAGGGCGAGCAGATCAACTCGCCACGGCGAGTAGTGCGTTTTCAGAATGCCATAACCTTGCAGTGAGGGATCTGTTTTGCGTAGAACTTAAAGGGTTGAGCTTTGAGTGATAATGGAAGATATCTATGGCATAATTGATGATCTGTAAAGGTGCTAAGTGAGGATTTTGATGTTGCTTGAATTATGATTCATATGTGCATTTCTTGAGATGTGTGTGAAATTCATGTGATGTTTGAACATAATGTTTGCAATGATATCCTTATATCCTGTGATTTACTTGTTGTCATGTGCTGTTTAAATTTATTAAGAACTGCATGTGTCGGTCTAAGATGTTGTGATGTTGCGATGTTTTAAGATGCTAGACTTGTTTAAGTCATAAGATGTGAGTCCATGCATATTCATTGAAAAGCGACGATGGAGCTTATGCTCAAAGCGACGATGGAGCTTATGCTCAAAGCGACGATGGAGCTTTTGCTCAAAGCGACGATGGAGTATATTAATACTCAAAATTTGGTACCACATGCATGATGTCTAAGATGTTAGAGTTGCATAGTCGAGTTGCATTTGTCAAGTCGAGTCGTTTAAGACGTTTATGATAATGCTCTGTGATGATGTTTGAGATGCTAAATGATGTTGATGTGACGTGCCTTATGTGATGATTGTGTTAATGATAATTATTGAATTATATGTTTAATATTATTGTGTTGTGAATCTCACCCCTTCTGTTGGAATTGCCGCCTTGTGGGCAAGTGCAGGTAACCAAGACTAGGTGCTACCGTGTGAGGTGTTCCTCGTTGTGTCTAGGTGCTCTGATACGTAACGGGATGGGGAACCATTGACTTTTGTTTTCTCTGTTTCTTGCGTATTATTTTCTTATAATATTCATGATTATGATTATATTGAGACTTATCTGAGACGTTTGAAGAGGCCTGCGTGCCAAGTTTTTATAAGAATTCCGCTGCTATGTTTTAGACGTTTTTAATAAAGGATAAATTGTTATTTATTCATATATGAGATTAATGCGAAATGTGATACTCTGTTATGTGTTTAACTCTAATGCATGCTTTTATTTAAAGAAATTTTTAAGCCGGGAAAACGGGGTGTTACAATTGATGGTTAAATTGGCATCATCACTAATTTAGAGTCAAGGTGGAAAAATGTTGAAAGTGACTCAAAATTGAAGTTTTAGAATCTGTCACATCGTAGTACGATGTGGAAAATCGTAGTACGATTTTGGACCATTTTTTTTGGACTTTCGATTTTGGAAAAATCGTAGTACGATCTGGAAAATTATAGTACGATTTTACGCTAATGCAGAAAAACAGAATCGTATTTTATGGGCCTGATTTGGTTCCAGTTTTTGAGGGATACTTTCCACTATAAATATAAACTTTGTATCAGATGAATATTGTGTAGAAACAAAACACTGTGTAGAAAATAGGGTTTAGAAGCCAACATACAAACTAGGGTTTTATAGAGATTTTTCCTTGGCAACAAACACTAGGGTTGGGATTGTTTTGATTCACCTTGAACAAAACACTATTAGGATTGAGTCTTTTGGTCATGGGAAGAGGCTGAGACTTGGGTAGAATTAGGTTTGAAGACTTATTCTTGTAACTCAATATCTCTTTGTAAAGAAACTTATATCATTATAGTGGAACGGAGAGTTGCTCTCTCCCCTAGACTAGGTCATTATTAGACCGAACTGGGTAAACAAATTCTTGTGTTCTCCTTCTTCTTCTTTCATCTCTTGTTGTTTACATATTGTTTGAATTATTTTGTCAACCACTTAATATTGATTGCTTGGTATTAATTTGCTCCACGCATCAAAAGTATTATTGGTGTGTTTTATCAACGAATTCACAACAAACTCTATACGGTCCTGATCTAAACTTGTCGTCATTCACTATCGCAGAGCTAAACCAATCTACATTGGTGCAAAGGACAGTTCAAAACATTGCTGGAAATAATGAAACATACGGTGTTGGTTGGAGTGCTCCTTTTGGTGTCTCAGTAAAAGTAACTCCGACTCACTTTTCTATTGCAAACGGCGATAAGCAAGTCTTGTCTGTGATCTTCAATGCAACTGCTAATAATTTTGTTGCTAGCTTTGCTAGCTTTGGGAAGATTGGTTCGGGCTTTACTATCTCTTGCAGGATGATTCTTGAATGCTTGATTTACTATCCCTAACATGTGTGGCATTTTTGTGAGACTAAAATATGATTGTTTCATTTCAAAATCAATTATTTGGGATATAAAGTTTGGAATTGGAAGAAGTAAAGATAAAATACTCTAATGTTGATAAACAATTTGTTGATTGTTAAGGAAAAGACAAAGAAACATGAGTCCCAGGAAGGAATTCATAAACAGATTTAACAAATAAATTTTAAAACCTTAATGTAATTACACTACAAGCAATGGTATAAAGATTGAAAACTACATCATTGCTAAGAAATGGCTAGTTTGTTTGTTGTGATTTATCGCAGGGTGTTGGTGCGTGAATTGGTTCATTTATTCGTCGTCTTGAGAGGTGAAGGCTCACACAACATCTTTTGCGGGTTTAACTCGATAGTGCATGTAGTGTGTGTGTGTGTGTGTGTGTGTGTGTGTGTGTTTGCTTCAATTTTGTTGTATTTGAAGTGTATGTATATCATTTTCAGTTGATCATGTGGTTTGACTCGGTAAGGTTTATTTTGTATGTCTTTTTTTTAATAATATACATGAGCACTTGACAAAAATTAAAATTTATTCTTTGATATTATTATGCTCTTAATTTACAAAAAAAAAAAAGTTAAGTCACTATTTTAACATTTATATAGTGATGGGATAAGTAGCTATCTTAGCTGAACTGATAGATTAAAAAAGATAAGAAATTAAAGGTTTATGAGTTTCAACAAGGGAGAAAATAGTATTTGTATTGAGTATTTAGGAGGAAAAAAGAAGGGAGGATTTGATTTTCTTTTTTAAACTACGAACACTATTAAAATTCAACTCTCATTCGATTGCCTAATCTTCTATGCTAAGCAATCACACAAGATCTAATCTTCAAGACCTCTTAAAATTGGACAACCATATGGTGTTCGAATCTCAAACTTCCATGCAATCCTTTAAACTTCTACTCTAAAAATTCGTCTTTGCTATGTCCGAAACTTTGATCCTATTGAACCTTGAGTTGTTGAAAAACAACCCCCAAAACCCTTTAGAGGTGAAAAGTTTCTTCTTTTCTTTAGGTTCTTGATCCACCACCAAGACCCTTGAGAGAAACAAATCTTACGAATCCTATAGCACTGATGGGACAAAACCGCAAGTGCACGGTCTTATCGGAGTAGTAATAAAGAGAGTATCGTTCCGACAGGGAGTTGGTCAATTCAATCAACTTAGAGTTATGATTAGAAGAGAAAATAGTAATTTACGGTTTTGAATGTTTGAAGAGAAAATAATATAAGAAGAGAGCCTTGGGATTATTGGTTCGTCATAATAACAAACCCTCCACAAACCGAAGCTTTAACCTTGAAACCTTATGATAGACCTAGTTTCGTATGACCGGTTTCCCTTTAGCCCCTTACTTTTCCTCTCAGTCCAGTAAGAGTTTACTCCTAGCAATTAATCCTATTTCGCTGAATTAATTACTAGGAGATGCATTAAGGTTGTGAAACTACTTCGTCCCAAGATTGCAAAGACTATTTCACTGCCTTTGCAATCTCTGTCTAATATTCACTTGTTCCAACATCTCATCGCAGCTTTCACTTGTAGATTTGACGTTTGGGATAATGGATTAATAATTATCATAACCTCATCTTTCGCTTGTTGGTAGTTGATAATGATTAATCCATGTTTAACCGGTGAATTTAGATTAGAAACTAGATTACTTAAGAGTTTAAAGAAAAGGCTTGGTTTGCTTTGGATTACGTCATTAAACTATCCAACAATCCCAAGACAAGGGAAGTCTACTCACTCATGATCATAGTAGACAAGGGGAAGAAGAGAGAAGACATAAAGTAAATAAAATAAAGAGAAATTATTATTAGAAAACAACTGTCACTGTTGTATTCCAAGAATAAGATAAATATTTGTGATGGAAGGCTCCTCTATTTATAGCTTACAATTGACTTAAAGCCCAAGCAACTATAATACTAGAGTGCTCCACAAGAAACTGTGGGCCTAAACTAAAAATAGAGTAGCTTGCACAGGAAGCAAAAGCAGCTAAAGAGATCCTGAGAGGTGGCACGGCCGTGCCACATTTGGCACGGGCCGTGCCAAGCTTCTGACTTGGGGGAGACTTATTTTTGGCTCTGAATCTTCGTATTCTTGCTCCGAATCAGCTCCGAATCCCTTTCTTCTGCTCCAAGGCTCTTTCCATCCAATATTCGTCCTTGAAATATAATAGATCGCATTCTAAAGTAAAATAGTTCTATAAAATAAACTTAAATCTAAATATAACGAGACAGAATATTATATAAAATAAACTTAGATCTAAATAAAACTGAATATTATATATAAAATAAACCTAGATCTAAATTAAACAAGACTGAATATTATATAAATTAAACTACTCACTAATTCATCTAAATGACTTAAAAAGGAAATAGTAATAAACTTAAATTCAAACAAATAAGATTAAATACTATATTAAATAAACTACTTTATTGACTCATCAAACTCCCCCACACTTGGATCTTTGCTTGTCCTCAAGCAAAAGGCATAGACATTTGTAGCATAAAACAAGATTATATTCATGACAATTCAAATGAAACTTATGTCTCCTCAAAAAGGCTTTTATTTCCAATGTACACTAATCACAAACTCAAGCAATCCTTGTATTCTTTATTCAACCCAACGATCAAGTCCTAAGTGAGTGTGTGTGTGTGTGTGTAGTTCATCCCTATTTTTGCTCCTATATAAACAGATATTATGAGGAAACAGGTTCTAACTTAAAGACTAAGCTAACCGAGAAAAATTCTTTCTTCATTTCGTATAAGATAGATGGGAGTAATTGTGGTCATTTTGACCTTTTGCCATTTGAACAAATTTGGAATTTAAGCGCAATAATTTAAGGGAACAACATCTTCACGTAGGAAGTCGGAGAGCCTACCCCCTTCCCCAATCTAGATTCAATGGTGCCCCTTAAAACATCATCTTCACGTAGGAAGTCGGAGGGCCTACCCCCTTCCCTAATCTAGATTCGATGATGCTTTTATTAGTCTGAAGATAACATCACCTTCACGTAGGAAGTCGGAGGGCCTACCTCCTTCCCCAATCTAGATTCAGTGATGCAACCTTTAGATTTATTTTGGCTTTTTAAACTCCCCCACACTAGCTTATACTACTTTTACTCTTAAAAAATGTTAGGGTTAGCTTACCTTTAAAACTAGAACGTGTTCCTTAAAATACTTATTCATACAATTGCTCAAGGGGTGTAACATGTGCATTTACTCATTGGAGAATTTATTCACAATAGAACAAGGTGTGGGTTTATCAAGAAAACTTTAAAACACAAGAGTTCACTTTCATGTACAAGAAACTACCAATTTAGAGAAGACAACAAAAATTTTATGTCATATTTTTACACTAAAAACAAGCTACTTAATCATGCATTTCACAATTAAACAAAACAAAAGAACAAAGTTCAAGGGAGTTTGGGAACACTACGACTCGAGACACTTTATTAGCCCCCCCCCCCCCCCCCCCCACACACACACACACACACACTTGGGAGAAGCATTGTCCTCAATGATTCAAGAAAAACAAAGAAAGAAAAGGAAGAGGAAAGCTCACAATTTGGTTCGCTGGAGCAAAAAAAATGAAGAATTTTGCTCATTTTGACTGGCACGGCCGTGCCATATAGGGCACGGGCCGTGCTAACTCGCTGAGAGTTTCGATCCTTATTTGATCAATGTGGCACGGCCGTGCCATACTTAGCACGGGCCGTGCCAGCTTTCTAGACGTCCGAGGCTCAAATTTTCATGTTTTCTCGAATTTTAAGCTGACAATCACCTACAAAACAACAAAAAGAAAAACGAACAAAACAAAAGCAATTAAAGGAGTGGGTTGCCTCCCACGAAGCGCTCTTTTAAGGTCACTAGCTTGACGGAAGGATGAGCTAGCCTTTCAAGGAGGATCTTTAAGAGTGAAGGTGCGTTGACATTCAAAGGCATTTCATTTCTTTTAGTGATATTACCAGTGCGTTGACATTTTTCACATTTTGAAACAAAGAGATGCACATCTTTAAAAAGTGATGGCCACTAGAAACTGGATTGAAGAATTTTGAAAGAAGTCTTTTGAGTACTGGCGTGGCCACCATAAGAAGAGGAGTGACAATGGTTTAGAATACTACTTACCTCGTTTTCAGGAATGCATCTTCTAAAGACTCCATCCGAACCCCTTTTGAAGAGGTAAGGCTCATCCCAAAAATAGTGTTTGAGATCATGGAAGAACTTCTTCTTTTGTTGGTAGCTTAACTCAGGTGGTAGTACTCCTGCTGCAAGAAATAACAAAATCTGCATACAAAGGTGCATTAGTTTACGCTAACAAGAAGAGTTAATCATCTGGGAAAGAATCATCCAGGGGTAACTCATCCTCATTGGTTTCCCTAAGGCATGACAAGTGATCAGCTACAACATTCTCGATACCTTTTTTGTCTTTTATTTCAAGGTCAAATTCTTGGAGGAGTAGAATCCATCGGATTAGTCTCGGTTTAGCATCTTTTTTAGTTAACAAGTATTTTATTGCTGAGTGATCTGTGTAGACGATAATTTTGGATCCAACCAAGTATTGCCGAAATTTGTCAATAGCATAGACTACTGCTAATAATTCTTTTTCAGTTGTAGCATAATTTACCTGTGCTCCATCTAAGGTCTTACTTGCATAGTATATAGCATGCATCTTTTTGTCCTTTCTTTGGCCTAATACCGGCCCAACCGCATAGTCACTTGCATCGCACATTATTTCAAAAGGCAAGTTCCAATCCGGTGGTTGTATGATTGGGGTCGTCACTAAGGCTTCCTTCAACCTGCAAAAAGATTTTAAGCACATATCATCGAAGACAAAATCTGCATCCTTAAGGAGCAGGCTTGTTAGTGGTTTAGTAATTGATGAGAAATCTTTAATGAAGCGGCGGTAAAAGCCTGCATGACAAAAGAAACTTCTTACTTCTTTCACCGAGGTGGGAGGTAGCATTTTCTCAATAGTTTCAATTTTTGCTTTGTCTACCTCGATACCTCATTCAGAGACTAGATGTCCTAGAACAATTCCTTCTCTTACCATAAATTGGCATTTCTCCCAATTCAACACCAAGTGTACCTGTTCACATCTTTCTAAAACCTTTTCAAGGTTAGCTAAACAATTATCAAAACTGGATCCATGCACAGAAAAATCATCCATAAAGACTTCCATTATATTTTCAACAAAATCAGAAAAAATAGACA
The DNA here is from genome assembly GCA_958299785.1 of Medicago lupulina. Lineage (NCBI taxonomy): Eukaryota > Viridiplantae > Streptophyta > Magnoliopsida > Fabales > Fabaceae > Medicago > Medicago lupulina. The sequence goes on along the minus strand of OY283139.1, from coordinate 59,803,645 downwards.
TCATACATCTTTGAAAAGTGGCTGGAGCATTGCAAAGACCAAAAGGCATTCTCCTATAAGAAAAGCTGCCATAGGGGCATGTAAAAGTTGTTTTCTCTTGGTCATTAGGGTGGATGGGTATTTGGAAGAATCCAGAGTAACCATCTAGGTAACAAAAATGTGAATGTTTAGCCAATCTTTCTAACATCTGGTCTATGAATGGAAGCGGGAAATGATCTTTACGGGTTGCCAAAAATAAGTCTCCCCCAAGTCAGAAGCTTGGCACGGCCCGTGCTAAATGTGGCACGGCCGTGCCACCTCTCAAGATCCACTTTTGCTTCTTGTGCAAGCTACTCTATTTAGGTTTAGGCCCACAGTTTCTTGTGGAGCACTCTAGTATTATAGTTGCTTAGGTTTTAAGTCAATTGTAAGCTATAAATAGAGGAGCCTTCCATCACAAATATTTATCTTATTCTTGGAATACAATAGTGACAGTTGTTTCCTAATAATAATTTCTCTTTATTTTATTTACTTTATGTCTTCTCTCTTCTTCCCCTTGTCTGCTATGATCATGAGTGAGTAGACTTCTCTTGTCTTGGGATTGTTGGATAGTCTAATGACGTAATCCAAAGCAAACCAAGCCTTTTCTTTAAACTCTTAAGTAATCTAGTTTCTAATCTAAATTCACCGGTTAAACATGGATTAATCATTATCAACTACCAACAAGCGAAAGCTGATGTTATGATAATTATTAATCCATTATCCCAAACGTCAAATCTACAAGCGAAAGCTGCGATGAGATGTTGGAACAAGTGAATATTAGACAAAGATTGCAAAGGCAGTGAAATAGTCTTTGCAATCTTGGGATGAAGTAGTTTCACAGCCTTAATGCATCTCCTAGTAATCAATTCAGCAAAATAAGATTAATTGCTAGGAGCAAACTCTTACTGGACTGAGAGGAAAAGTAAGGGGCTAAAGAGAAATCGGTCATACGAAACTAGGTCTATCATAAGGTTCTAAGTTAAAGCTTCGGTTTGTGAAGGGCTGGTTATTTAGATGGACCAATTATCCCAAGACACTTTTTATTATTGCTATTTATTTTTATTATTTTCTATCCAAACTTTATTATTTCTATTATCTTCTAATCATTATTAAAAGTTAATTAAATTCATAACTCCCTGTCGGAACGATATCTTTTATTACTACATCGGTAGAACCGTGCACTTGCGGTTTTCTCATCAAGTTTTTGGCGCTGTCGTCGGGGAGTTATTGCAATTTGATTAATTTTTTTATATAGTGATTAGAAGAAAAAAAAATTTCTATACATATATATAAAAAAATATAATATTTCTTCTTCTTTTTCTTTTATTCTTTCTTTTTTTTATTTTCTCTGAATTCAAAAAAAATAAAATAAAAAAATACTTATATTTATATATAAAATAAAAAAAAAATATATATATATATATATATAATATTTCTTTTTTTTATTCTTTCTATTTTTTATTTTTATATATATTCAAAATATATATATATATATATATATAGGGGATGTATCAAATAAGGAGTGATTTTAAAATGAGAAGTAAGAAGGTTAAATAGCAGCTGTTAGATTAAAATACACAGTTTAGATTAAAAGTTGGTTTTAGTGGAAATCATGGGGTGGTTATTCATTGATCGAGGAGCTTTAAAACCAACTTTTAATCTAAACTGTGTATTTTAATCTAACGGCTGCTATTCATTGATCGAGGAGCTTTAAATAGCTGCAGATGGAGCTTTACTGAATAAAACTTACACAATAGCATATTCATTGATCGAGGACATGGCACAAAATCAATATCAATGGACAAGCGAGAAAGACATCACTGCTTCTTCACCCTCTAAACAAGAGGCAGGTATGTATGAAATTTCTCCCCTTGATCATCTAGCTGCTAAGGTTGACACACTTACACAAAAAATTGATAAAATAAAGACTAGTGTTGTCACACCTACCCCTGTATCACCTCCTTGTGAAATTTGTGGTGTATTTGGCCATATTGGCGTTAAATGCCAACTAGGTAGTGTTGTTTATAACCAAGGGATGAGGCCTAATCAAAACTTTTATAACCAAACTCCTCAAAATTCCTTTGGGAAAACAACACCACCCGGTTATGCAAACAACAAAAGAGTCCTTCAAAAATCCAGCTTGGAACTTTTTTTAGAAAATTGTATAATGGAGCAATCCAAGTGTTATGAAGAACTTAAAAGTGGACTCCATTGCTACTCACAATAAAATTCTAGAGACTCAAATCTCTCAAGTGGCCCAACAAATGGTTGCTTCCCCTCAAACCACCGAAGTCTTTTCATGTCAAACTGAAACCAACCCGAAAGACCATATTACTCTTAGGGATGGTAAACAATTAGAAGACTCTGTTGTGAAAGTTAAGAACAATGAGGGAGAGATATGGAGTGATGAACCTCAAAGTGAGAAAGCCATAGGAGAGAATGAAAAGCCATTTGTTTCACCACCTCATGAGTCTAAAAATCCGTCCACACAAGGGTTTGATAAACCTAAGTTAGATGAGCAATTTAAAAATTTAACTGATATACTTCCAAACAAATTGCCACCTAAACTCCAAGATCCAGAAATTTTTTCCATACCTTGTGTCATAGGATTTTAACCCTTTGAGAAAATCATGTGTGATTTGGGAGAGAATGTCTGTTTGATTCCTTTATCCCTTAGTGAAAGATTGGGTATAGGATAGAGAAACCTCTTGATTTGTCAAGCTAATGACTTTAAACGAGCGCTTCGTGGGAGGCAACCCACGCATTTAACTGCTTTTATTTTGTTTGTTTTTTGTTGTTTTAAGATGTTTTGTAGGTAATTTTCCAAGCATGATTCAAGAAAACGAAAAAAAGTTGACCCTAGGATGACCAGAGCCTTGGCACGGCCCGTGCCTGAAGTGGCACGGCCCGTGCCTGAAGTGGCACGGCCGTGCCTGACTATGTTGAGCCAAACCCTCCATTTCCAGAAGGTTGGCACGACCCGTGCCAATGTTGGCACGGCCGTGCCATGTTCCCAGACCCTCTTTTATCAATTTTTTTTACTTTCTCCTTCTTCCTCCTCAAACACACACTTCCCTCATCCTTCAACTTCTCTATCTAAACCTCCATAACATCAACCTTCAAATCTCCATATCTATCTCCATTCATTATTCCAAACATAAACAACCAATCAAAACCAACATTCATCCTACACCATTAAACCCTAACCCAAAAAAAACCACAAATTCTTTACCAATCTTCATCATTCAAACTCATAAACCTCACCTAAACCCCAACCCCATCACTACACCAACTTTTCCCACACAAAACCTTGCCAAACCCTAACCTTCACCCAAACCCACACCAAGTCAACAAAGGTCAAATGGTATCGAAGAGGAAAGGTAAGGAGATTGAAAGCTCCGGAAGTAGTGCAAGCAAGAAGCAATCACCAGCTCGCAATCATGGGATCCAATTCAAGGATCAAGAGCAAAGGAATATGTATAATTCTCTACTCTCCAAAACTATCTCTACTTGCAGGTACATTCAAAGGGCTATGGCTTGTACAATCTGGGGTAGGAAAGAAGTGGGAATGATGAGGATTGATAAGCTTTTTCATGTTGTAGGCTATGCTTTATAACCACCCTGTTAACATTTGCTATTATTTGCTTGATTATCTTGTTTCACTTTCTAAGAAGAAACCGGATATTAAAGGTGACATAGTGGTAGGTGGAATCATCACATTCATTACTAGGAAGTTTGGAGTAGGTAAAGAGAGTGAAGTGACTATAATTGAAGAAAATATTTATCTAAATTTAGATACACTCACCTTTTTGTTCTTTATTAAACCTCATGGTTATACCCACAATTTCCAATTTGAGTGGAAAGTCAATAATGCTAATTGTTTGATTATTCTACCTAATCTAAATATAACTAATCCGGAGGTGGTGGAGAATTTGCTTTATGTTGGCACTAACCCACAGGTACATAATGATGGTGATGATGGTGGTGTTGAAGAGGAGGTAGGTGCAAACTTGTGGACATGGATGCAAACCAAAGTTCAACGAATAAGCACCGAGCAAAAAGACAAGGTGTTGAAACGGTCGGGCTAAGGAAAAATGTCCAAAGGGGAAATTGAATAAATGAAGACAATAATCAAATGCTCCGGAACATGATACAACACCTTCACCTCCAACGTCTACCTTATGGACCTCAATAAATTGTGAGCTTTCCTCTTCCTTTCTTCTTTTCTTCTTCTTATTCTTCTTTTTCTCTCTTTTCTTTTCTATTTTTGAATCATTGAGGACAATGCTTCTCCCAAGTGTGTGTGTGTGTGTGTGTGGGGGGGGGGGGGGGGGGGGGGGGGAAGTAGCTTGTTTTTATTGAAAATATGACATAAAATTTTTTGTTGTCTTCTCTAAATTGGTAGTTTCTTGTACATGAAAGTGAACTCTTGTTTTTTTAAAGTTTTCTTGATAAACCCACACCTTGTTCTATTGTGAATAAATTCTCCAATGAGTAAATGCACATGTTACACCCCTTGAGCAATTGTACGAATATGTATTTTAAGGAACACGTTCTAGTTTTAAAGGTAAGTTAACCCTAAAAAATTTTAAGAGTAAAAGTAGTATAAGCTAGTGTGGGGGAGTTTAAAAAGCCAAAATAAAACTAAAGGTTGCATCACTGAATCTAGATTGGGGAAAGAGGTAGGCCCTCCGACTTCCTACGTGAAGGTGATGTTATCTTGAGAAAAATAAAAAGCATCATCGAATCTAGATTGGGGAAGGGGGTAGGCCCTCCGACTTCCTACGTGAAGATGATGTTTTAAGGGGCACCATTGAATCTAGATTGGGGAAGGGGGTAGGCCCTCCGACTTCCTATGTGAAGATGTTGTTCCCTTAAATTAATGCGCTTAAATTCCAAATTTGTTCAAATGGCAAAAGGTCAAAATGACCACAATTACTCCCATCTATCTTATACGAAATGAAGAACGAATTTTTCTCGGTTAGCTTAGTCTTTAAGTTAGAACCTGTTTCCTCATAATATATGTTGGGTTGAATAAAGAATACAAGGATTGCTTGAGTTTGTGATTAGTGTACATTGGAAATAAAAGCCTTTTTGAGGAGACATAAGTTTCATTTGAATTGTCATGAATATAATCTTGTTTTATGCTACAAATGTCTATGCCTTTTGCTTGAGGACAAGCAAAGATCTAAGTGTGGGGGAGTTTGATGAGTCAATAAAGTAGTTTATTTAATATAGTATTTAATCTTATTTGTTTGAATTTAAGTTTATTATTATTTCCTTTTTAAGTCATTTAGATGAATTAGTGATTAGTTTACTTTATATAATATTCAGTCTTGTTTTATTTATATCTAGGTTTATTTTATATAATATTCAGTTTTATTTACATCTAAGTTTATTTTATATTATTGTTATTTCCTTTCTTAGAACTATTTTACTTTAGAATGCAATCTATTATATTTCAGGGACGAATATTGGATGGAAAGAGCCTTGGAGCATAAGAAAGGGATTCAGAGCAAGAATACGAAGATTCGGAGCCAAAAGTAAGTCTCCCCCAAGTCAGAAGCTTGGCACGGCCCGTGCTAAATGTGGCACGGCCGTGCCACCTCTCAGGATCCACTTTTGCTGCTTTTGCTTCTTGTGCAAGCTACTCTGTTTAGGTTTAGGCCCACAGTTTCTTGTGGAGCACTCTAGTATTATAGTTGCTTAGGTTTTAAGTCAATTGTAAGCTATAAATAGAGGAGCCTTCCATCACAAATATTTATCTTATTCTTGGAATACAATAGTGACAGTTGTTTTCTAATAATAATTTCTCTTTATTTTATTTACTTTATGTCTTCTCTCTTCTTCCCCTTGTCTGCTATGATCATGAGTGAGTAGACTTCTCTTGTCTTGGGATTGTTGGATAGTCTAATGACGTAATCCAAAGCAAACCAAGCCTTTTCTTTAAACTCTTAAGTAATATAGTTTCTAATCTAAATTCACCAGTTAAACATGGATTAATCATTATCAACTACCAACAAGCGAAAGCTGATGTTATGATAATTATTAATCCATTATCCCAAACGTCAAATCTACAAGCGAAAGCTGCGATGAGATGTTGGAACAAGTGAATATTAGACAGAGATTGCAAAGGCAGTGAAATAGTCTTTGCAATCTTGGGACGAAGTAGTTTCACAACCTTAATGCATCTCCTAGTAATCAATTCAGAAAAATAGGATTAATTGCTAGGAGTAAACTCTTACTAGACTGAGAGGAAAAGTAAGGGGCTAAAGGGAAACGGGTCATACGAAACTAGGTCTATCATAAGGTTCTAAGGTTAAAGCTTCGGTTTGTGGAAGACTGGTTATTTAGATGGACCAATTATCCCAAGACACTTTTTATTATTGCTATTTATTTTTATTATTTTCTATCCAAACTTTATTATTTCTATTATCTTCTAATCATTATTAAAAGTTAATTAAATTCATAACTCCCTGTCGGAACGATATCTTTTATTACTACATCGGTAGAACCGTGCACTTGCGGTTTTTCTCATCAAAGTAGTATCCTATGCATGCATAATGAGGGATTTAATCCTTTAATATCATCAATGGTGTACCCTATAGCCGTGGTGACTTATTTTATTGTTAAATAAAATAAGATTTGAAAATAAAATAAAATATTTAGTTGTGGGTTAGTTTTGGATTTTAGAGAGTTTTGTGGGGGAAAGAGTAAATAAGATAAGATTTGTTGGGAGTATATAAAGGGAAAATTAGGTCAAGAAGTGAGTAATACGCGTTACTGAGTTTTGGAAAAAGGGAGAAACGGCCAAGTGGAGAGAAGAAGCTTAGAGGTCTGCGATTTCTGCAATTCTAAGGTAAGGGTGAGCCTAACAATTTAATTATGTTATTCTGTAATTCATCTAATCAGGATTAACAAACCTAGGGCTGTTTTGAGAGAATTGAAATTAGGTTAAAAGTAGAGAAAAATCATGAATTAAGCCATAAAGCTGTAGAACAGATGTTTAGATTGAGTACAGAACGTAGATTATTCATAATGATGATGTTTCTGAGAGTTTAGACGTTTAAGATGATGAATTTGGGACCCTTTGAGTGAATTTTCGCAGAATCCGTAAGCAACCTGTTCATCGCTCGCCTAGGCGAGCCATGCATCTCGCCGCGGCGAGTAGACCTAGATCGCTCGCGAGGCGAGCAACCCAGCTCGCCATAGCGAGCAGTACCCTAGAGCTCGCGAGGCGAGCGACCCAACTCGCCATAGCGAGCAAGACCTCTAGTTACTCGCGAGGCGAGCATTCCCACTCGCCATAGCGAGTTCTGTCAGAACTCAGAACCTGTTCTGTTGCGATCTGTTTTCGCATGTAACCTTGAGAGATGACCTTGGGGTAGCTTAAGAGGCTTTTAATGATGTTGAATATAATCTGTAATGATGATACATGATGATTGAGATTGTTTATGATGATTTTATGAAGCTTATGTGTGATATATGAATTAATTAAGTTATGAATGTTTGATTTACTTGCGATGCTTGCATTATGGATGCTATATGTATGATGTACTTGCTGCCATGTTGCTATTTACTTATGTATAGTTGCTGCATGTGTCAGTCTATGATGATTAAGATGTTCTACGACGTTTATGATGTTAACTTGTTTAAGTTAAAATGTGTTGAGTCTCATGCATACTCATTCTGTGATGAGGGCTGATGCCCTGGAGTTTTTACTCACCAGCGACGAGGGCTTATGCCCTGGAGCTTTGCTCACCAGCGACGAAGGCTTATGCCTTGGAGTATATTTATGCTTATAGCGACGAGGGCTCATGCCCTGGATTGGTACCACATGCATATAAGATGTTAGGGTTGCATAGTCAAGTGATGTTGTCGAGTCGAGTCTTCTAAGATGTCCATGATGATGATTGTGATGATGCTAGATGACATGTTTTTACATGATGATGTTTTAAATGCTAATTGTCTTCCTGTGATATGTTGAATGATGCTTTGACTGTTGATTGTGATTATTGAATTACATGTTTAATATAATTATTTGTGAATCTCACCCCTTCTGCTGGAATTGCCGCCTTGTGGGCAAGTGCAGGTAACCAAGATTAGGTGCAGGCGTGTGAGGCTTTCTGCAGTTGAGTCTAGGTGCTCTGATACGTAACGGGATGGGGAATCTTTCTTTTATTTTCTCTGTTCCTTGCGTATTATGCGATTTGATATGTTTATGTTTATCCTGAAGATTTTAATAAGACGTTGTTGAGGCCTGTGTGCCAAGGACTTTTGAGATGATTTTCTTTATGACTTTCCGCTGCGATATTGAGTAACATTTTACGAATATTTTTATGAAGAGTTAATGATTATTTATTCATTACTATGAGATGTTTCAAGAAATGTGATGCCCTGTTTATGTGCTTACTCTGATGCATGACTATCTTTTTAAAGAAATTTTTATGCTGGGAAAACGGGGTGTTACACTTGAAGGGGAGAAAAACACAAGAAGGGGGGGTTGAATTGTGTTTTTAAAATAATCGTTTTCTCTTTTTAAAAACTCAGAACCAGAATGATCATAAGCTAGTTAGACAGCTTCTGAAGATACAGTTCATGAGCGTATGCAGCGGAATGAAAAACAGAGAGAAAAGAGAAGAAGCAGGACACAAAAGATTTATACAGGTTCCTTCCACAATTCGGAAGTAGTCCTGTCCCCCTTGCACTTCCAAGGAGAGTTCACTAAATGTAATATCTGATTACAGATGCTCAAGCACACAAGCAAGAGACTTCAAATGCTCAAGAACACAATCAAGAGACTTTTAATGCTCAAGCACACAAGCAAGAGACTTCTATCAAACAAAATTACACAGAAAAATGTTTGAGATTGAACACTTGATATACAATCAGTGGTGTTCACAATACAAATCAGATACAGACTCTTTAGACTTAAGAATTTCAAAGATATGAACTTGAAAACTGAAATTCTAAGTGAACTTTGAATGCTTAGACAATTTGACAGAGTTTTGGCGCTTTTGAAATATATTAGAGTCTTGTTGTTCTTCAAGTCTTCACTCCTTTATATAGAGGTGTGAAGTGAACGTTGTAAGTGCCAACACATTCAAAAAGAGTCGTTACTGAAGCTTGATCTTTCACCAGTGATTCTTTGCCTGATTTAGTTGTTGTCCTATAAAGAATCAATTTCAAATCCATTCCAGTTGAGAGGGAACAAGGATGCAGGCTTGGTTGTACATAAGAGCTGTTATTCTTGTCTGTTTGCTGAGACAAATAACAGAGTAGTGGAGAAGGTGGTTGTACAGTTCGTACAAAGTACGATGTCAACGCTTCTTGTCTATTTGCAACAAAATGACTTCAAATCCTTTTGAAATGACCGTTGCTTAAATCCACTAATCTTCTGCCAATGCTCCATAATTTTCGCTCCAAAATACAACACTTGAATCTTGAAATTTGGTGAAATACTGTTGCTTCGAAGAATCAGCTTCTGAGGACCTTCAGCTTCTGATAACGTCATACTCTTCAGGAGCTCTTGTCTTCAGGAGTGCTAGTCTTCAGGAGCTCTTGTCTTCAGGAGTGCTAGTCTTCAGGAGCGCTAGTCTTCAGGAGCGCTAGTCTTCAGGAGTGCCACTCTTAAGGAGCGCTTGACTTCAGGAGTGCCACTCTTCAGGAGCGCTTTAAGTTTTAAATAGATACTTCCTTTGCTCTTTATTTGTTCGTTCAGAACCTTGATGAGATATATCACTTTGTTTACAGTCCTGTACACTTGAACAAATATTAGCAATACCAATTGTCAATTTTTAATACTTTGTTATCATCAAAACTCTTTAGGGTTTATTGTTAAACACATTTTGTTCCAACAATCTCCCCCTTTTTGATGATGACAAACCATAGTATTTAAAAATTTGATCAATTGTTGTTAATCTAATTAACAAGTTGACTTATAGGGTATGAGGTTTGTAAGCTCCCCCTGAGTCTAATAGTACTTTAAGGTGAGGTTTGTAAGCTCCCCCTGAGTTCTATCTTTGTTAATTAAATTCATTTAACGCTTAGTAAAATAATCAAAGAGAATAGAAGTGATAGAGAGAGATAATGGTTCAGTTAAGTTATTTTGAAATAAAGTTACTCACCCTAACAAAAAGTATTGAGAGAATTAAATTTCAAAAAAAACTTAATGGGGCTCAGGACCTTTAAATACTATCACACTTACTCCCCCTTTTGTCATTAACAAAAAGAAATCAACAAAAGAAAGAGAAAAACATAGTAAAAGGATTCAGAGCATAATCAATATCACAAGTGAAATGCGTTAAAAAAAATAAATCAGAGGCAATTAATAAGATCAGGAGCAAAGAAATATATAGAAGTGTTTGAATTCAGAAGCATACACAGTTAATAAAAGAACAAACTAAAAAAACACAACAAACAACAAAGGGTGTGCAACTATGGGTTGGTTTGTTTGAGAGTGTTTTCAAGAATCTTCTTCAGGAGGTCATTGTTTTCCTCTTGCTTCTGCTTCATCTCAGCTAGGCTTCTGGCCATATTTTCTTCTCTGATCCTGGCTTCTTCCAGCTTAGCATCAGTTTCAGCTTTATGTTCTAAAAACAGTAGCCTTTGCTCAAAGAGATCTTTTTCCAGCTTCTTATTCTTTTCCTTTAAGATCTTGTTCTCTTGAGCTAAAGCTAGATCAGGAGCTGATGCCTTTAGATTGACCTTTGTAAGGAAGGATAAGTCCAGGTCCTTGGGATGAATGTACTGAGGCAGAAAATCAGTTGGTTCTCTTCCTCTGATACTTAAAGACGATCTAGCCCAAGTTCCAGTTATCTTAACCTCTTCAAGATCTTCATTGATGCCGTTCAGCCAGTCCTGAAGCTTCTGCTTAGCTTGCTCTTGAGCTTCTACACATGTTGAGGACAGTGCTTGCATGACATACTCAACTCTCTCCTTGAGCCTACTCCATTGTTTCTCATAGCTTTCTCTATGACTCAAGTCACTCCTAGATGAAATGAGCTTGATCATTTTGTCAGCTATGTCCTCACACACTCCCTTTAATACATTAGAATCTAAGAATTTTGTGGGTGGTGAAGGTTGTTTTCTAGGCTTGGGAGGAGCACAGGGTTGAATTTGTAGGTTATTTAAGGTTGATGATTGAGTATTGCTTTCACATTGTGATTGTGCCTGATCAGAGGCAGACTGGTCAACCTCCATAGGAGAAGATTGAGTAGTTTGACTGCTGAGATTATTTATAACAGAGTCATCTTCTGGCTTGTCAGGTAAAATCATGTTGACAGGTTTAATGGTTGGTGGTTGAAGTGGATGATTAGGGGGTAGTTTGCTGCATTGTAACTCTAGCAAACTACTGACCCTAGCTTGGATAGATGGTTCAGATGGTTTGAAAGGAGAAATAGGTTTGGAAGAATTTTTGTGGAGTTTGGAGGATGGTGATAGGCCTCTTCTGAGGATGCTAATAGGAATATCATCCATATCAGAAGATGAGGATGATGAGGTTTTGGATTGAGAAGGTGATGAGGGAGAGGAGTCAGATTCTATATGTATTAAGGGTTGTGAGGAGGATGTACCTGATATAAAATCTGATCCAGGAGTAGCTAGAATACTTGCAGCTTCAGTAGCAACTTCAGCTTGCAGTTCTATTGAGCTCATCAGAGCTTGCTCAGCAACCTTAGCAGCATCTTCCTTGAGCAAGACCTCAGTAGGTACTTCTATTTCCTTAGCCAGCTCCAAGGCCTTCTGAACAGCTTCAGATTCAGCCTTCTTCTTCTTTCTTTCCTCCCTGGTAACCAGTTCGGTAGCCTCTTCTTCTTCTTGTGCCTCTGCAGCTGCACAATCTTCAGCAGTGTACACAGATTCCTTCAGTTTCCTTAGCCTCTGAGTCCTTTTCTTCTTTTGAGGAATCTGTTTCACTTTCGTTGTTGTTGTAGATGCTGAAACCATTTGCTTGCCACTTCTGGTCTTCTGATCTTCTGAGGAATAACAGCTCCTGGGTTCAGATCCTGAACCTCTTCCTGAATTGATGATTCTTCAGGAGCACCAGATATAGACTTTTCAGTTTCCTTCTTCGCCTTCTTAGAAGGATTTTCACCCTCCAGATACTCTTCTTTAGTGAGAACCTTCCTCTTTGCTTTTCTTCCTTTAGCAACAGGAAGTTCTTGACCATACATTTCCTCTGGAACTTCATCCAGACTAATCAGCTTTCCATGGGTCTCATAGTGATCAGCAATGAGAGCCATTTGAACAGCCAGGGTGTCTTTCTTGCAGATGGGAGGGAAGTCTTCCATCAGATTCGATACCACCCTTGATTCACAGATGTCTGTCTTCAGCTTGGTCACTTCAGGAATCAATTTCATATGCTTCAAGGTGCTTGCATTCAACACCTTTCCGGTCTCAGTTTCCAACTGTTCATCAGTGAAGTAGTTTACTTCATTCAGAGCTTTAATAATGCCTCCTTGATGGAAGATTTCTGAGATCAGTCTTCCATAGGGAACCCAGACTCTGCACTTATTCTGGCTTTCCCTGAGCTCTTTAATCATGTGCCTGAAGATGTACTTGGGCAGATTTATCTTTTCTCCAGTGATGAGATGATGAAGAAATACCTTGTGAGCCAAAGATGGTTGATCTCCACCACCTCCTTTAGGTAGCATGTTCTCATTGAGAATCTTCAGTAGCATCTTGTTGATCATGTTCAAGTCACAGTATTTACCAGCTGTTGTAGAATTGAAGAGAGTTTTATTCACCAAATCACTCCAGGAGCTTGACTGAGAGTTTGGTATATCTACACCGGAGTACTTTCCAGATGCTTCTGCTCCAATGACAAAAGCAATTATAGCTTCAGAAATGTAGACTGGGATACCCATCAGGCTTGACCTGATCTGAACTTCTTTGAATGGTTCCAGACCCATTTCTTCTCTGGTTTTCCCTTCAAGAGAGGGATCAATCAAAACTTTTTCTTCTTCCTCCAGTTTTGATGCAGCTTTATCATAGACTGATGCTCTTACCCAGAAGTGTCTTACTAACGTCTTGTAGGTAGGACCGTTGAGCATATTGAAATAGTTCATCAGCCCTTGAACTTCATAAAACCTCTTGATGTCACAGCCATGATAAGCAAGAGATTCAAAATCCACCGGATTCTCTGTTTGAATCTTAAGTTGCCATTCTTTTAGGCTCATGGTGACTCCTTTGATCTCGTAAGCAGCCCTTTCTTGCTGACCTTCAGCTTGCTGAACTGCGAGTTGAGCGTTGGATTCTTGAGCAGAACTTGATGAAGCCATTGATGTTTGAAGAAGTTTGAGATTTAGGGTTCTTAGGGTTTTGAGAGAGAGAACTTTTCTTAGCAGATACGAAAACAAAAACAGAAAGTGTAGGATGTGAAGTGAGTAGTGTGTGTTTTTGATTAAGTGCTTTTTAGCGAAAAACGTTTGAATAACAGGGGACAAACAAACATAGCATTAATGACAGTTGGGGGCGCGAGATAGTACTACGAAAAGTAAAATTAACATCATTGCCCTTTGAGTTATACGCCAATACATTTATGCCACGCTGTCAGATTTCAGACGAGCTGTATAAGTTAGTGGGACAGATGTCGCCAGGAGCAACTCCAGAACTTCCACTAACTTCTGCTATTCAGGAGCACAAAGATTCTCTTCTGAAGGTTGAGATTCTGATGACTCATCAGGAGCACATTTTCTTCAGGACCTCACTCAGGAGCTTCTGAAGGACAATGGCTTCTGAAGTGACTTCAGAACCTGAACTTCTTATTCAGGAGCAAGCAATTTTAATCAGACACGTAGTGCATGTTCAAATTTTTCTTAATAAAATCAAATCTTTCAACAGTTAGAGGCTTAGTAAATATATCGGCCCATTGATTTTCAGTATCAATGAATTGTATATCTAAAATTCCTTTTTGAACATAATCTCTGATAAAATGGTGTTTGATCTCAATATGCTTGGCTCTTGAATGCAGAATTGGATTCTTTGACAAGCAAATAGCAGCAGTATTATCACAAAAGATAGGAATACTGTTAGCATGTATCTGATAATCTTCCAGCTGATGTTTCATCCAGAGTAGTTGTGTGCAACAACTTGCAGCTGAAATGTATTCTGCTTCTGCTGTAGACATAGCAATAGTTGCTTGTCTCTTGCTAGCCCAGGATATCAGATTATCACCCAGAAATTGACAATTGCCACTGGTTGACTTTCTTTCAATCCTGTCACCAGCATAATCAGCATCACAGAATCCAATAAGCTTATAATCTGGTGATTTTCTATAAAGGAGTCCCAGATTAGTTGTTCCTTTCAGATACCTGAAGATTCTCTTAACTGCAGTTAAATGAGATTCTCTAGGATCTGACTGAAACCTTGCACATAAGCATACACTGAATAAAATATCCGGCCTAGATGCAGTGAGGTATAACAGAGAACCAATCATACCTCTGTATAGCTTCTGATCCACTTTTGATCCTTCATCTTCTTTGCTTAAGGTGCATGTAGGATGCATTGGAGTGTTCATCAGTTTGCAATCTTCAAGCTTGAACTTCTTCAGAAGCTCCTTCGTATATTTTGTCTGATGAACATATACTCCATTTTTGCTTTGATTAATTTGAATGCCCAGGAAGAACTTCAGCTCTCCCATCATGCTCATTTCAAATTCATCCTGCATTAACTTAGAAAACTCCTTGCAAAGAGATGAATTAGTAGAACCAAATATTATATCATCAACATATATCTGCACAATAAGAATGTCTTCCTCAAGAGTCCTTCTGAAGAGTGTTGTGTCAACCTGACCTCGTTTAAAATCGTTTTAAATCAAGAAATTACTTAGTCTGTCATACCAAGCTCTGGGAGCTTGTTTCAAGCCATATAGTGATTTCTTAAGTTTGTAAACATGGTCAGGATGCTTCAGATCCTCAAAGCCAGGAGGTTGTTTGACATACACTTCTTCTTCTATGACACCATTAAGAAATGCACTCTTGACATCCATTTGATATAATACTATTCCATGATTAATTGCATAAGATAAAAGTAACCTGATTGCTTCCAATCTTGCAACTGGAGCAAATGTTTCGGTGTAATCAATGCCTTCTTGTTGACTGTACCCCTGAGCAACAAGTCTGGCTTTGTTTCTGGTTACTTCACCTTTTTCATTCAGCTTGTTTCTGAATACCCATTTTGTTCCAATAATGTTCTTCTGAGGAGGTTTGGGTACCAGATCCCACACATCATTCCGTTGGAATTGATTCAGCTCTTCTTGCATAGCTATGATCCATCCATCATCTGAAAGTGCTTCTTCAACAGTTGTTGGTTCAATCATTGAAATTAGTCCAATCATAGATTCTTCTTGTCTGAAGTGTGATCTTGTTCTTCTGGGACTTTCTTTACTTCCAATGATTTGATCTTGAGGATGAGAAGACTTGTATTTGAAAGTATAGTTGGATGAATCTGCTTGCTGTGAGCCATTTTGTGCTTCATCAGAAGCAACTTCATCAGGAGCAACTTCATCAGGAGCGACTTCATCAGGAGCAACTGATGTGGGTGCTGCTTCTGAACTATCTTCAGATTCAACTGACTGACCAGGTTCTGGAATGTCTTCAGGAACCTGTATCTCTGCAAAACTTTCACCTTGCTTTGAAGTTTTATCTTCAAGCTCTTTGTCATCAAATTTAACGTACATAGATTCTTCAACACAGAGTGTCTCTGAATTATACACTCTGTATGCCTTTGACCTTTCAGAGTAACCTAAAAAGATTCCTCTTTGGGCCTTGGCATCAAATTTCTTTAGGTAGAGCTTGTTATTCAGAATGTAACATGTACATCCAAATTGATGAAAGTAAGAGATATTGGGTTTTCTTCCTTTAAACAATTCATATGCTGTTTTCTCCAAGATAGGTCTAATATAGATCCTATTCTGGACATAACACGCTGTATTCATAGCTTCTGCCCAAAAATGTTTTGCCAAATTGTTTTCATGAATCATGGTTCTGGCCATTTCTTGTAACGTTCTATTCTTTCTTTCTACAACTCCATTCTGTTGTGGAGTTCTAGGAGAAGAGAATTCATGGAGGATTCCATATTTTTCACAAAAAGCTTCAAATGGCTCATTTTCAAATTCACCACCATGATCACTTCTGATTTTCAAAATTTTGGCTTCTTTTTCAGATTGAATAAGGGTGCAGAAGTTACTGAATACATCGTATGCATGATCTTTGCTTTTCAGAAATTTCACCCAAGTCCATCTGCTATAATCATCAACAATAACTAATCCATACTTGCTTTCATATAAGGATGCAGTGCTAACTGGTCCAAATAGATCAATATGAAGCAGTTCTAAGGGTCTTGAGGTGGAAACATTGTCTTTTGCTTTGAAAGATGATTTAACAATTTTTCCTTTCTGGCATGCACCGCAGAGTGCATCTGAATGATAATCAATGTCAGGAAGGCCTTTGACAAGCTGTAACTTGCTAAGCTTAGAGATTAATCTCCAGTTAGCATGTCCCAGCCTTTTATGCCACATCCATTTCTTATCATTCATTGATAGAAGGCAAATTACCTTCTGATCAGCCAGTTGAGAGAAATTGATTTTGTAGACATTTTCCACTCTCTTTCCCTTGAACACAATGGACTTGTCATTCTTGTTGATTACTGTACAGTTGGCTTTTTCAAATAAAACATCATAACCATTGTCACAGAATTGACTGATGCTCAATAGGTTATGTTCAAGCCCATCTACCAACCATACATTATTAATAGAGGTAGAGGAGTTACCAATAGTCCCCGTACCAATAATCTTCCCAGACTGGTTGCCTCCAAACTTTACATTTCCTCCTTCTTTCATTGTGAGGGATAGGAACATTGACTTCTCTCCTGTCATATGCCTTGAGCAACCGCTGTCCAGGTACCATGATTTTTGTTTTGTTCTTGCTTTTAGACAAATCTGCAGTATTGACAATTTCAGATTTAGGTACCCATTGTTTTATGGGTCCTTTGGGGTTAGAGCTGGAGAATTTACTCACCATTTCCTGATCCTTTAGATCCTTCTTGGGTAGCTTCTGATTAATCATTACCTTAAGTTTTTCAACTTTTGGTTTTGATACCTCAGGAGCGCCAACTGCCTTGCCCTTCTGAACCTTAGACTTTAGGACATCAGATTCTGATTTTATCAGACTCTGAGGAACAGGTTCTGATCTCTTCAGAATCTTAATCTTTGTGGTCTTAGATTCAGAATTTATCATATCCTTAGGCTTGAAATTCTTTGGCTTTGATGTAATCTTAGCCTTAGAACTGGAAGCTTCAGGTTCTGATTGAGCAACAGTTCCCATTTTTGCACCTTCAGGAACAAAGAAGGTTTTCAATCCTTCCTTTATGCATTCACAATATGCTTTGAGATTGGTTTCACTAGACTTAGCTTCTGAAAATCCAATCCCTTTACCATTGTTTTTGTAAATGCTATAAATCATAGAAGCAATTCTGCTTCTGTCAATACCAGACATAATGAAATCTTCAAGAGCAATCTCATGGTTACTTAAAGATTTTCCATCACATTTTTCTTGCAGCTTCTGACACAAGAACTTAAGTTTGTCTTCATATGTCTTGCGTATGAAGTCAAAACCTCTGAGTCCTTCTTCAGACGCTTTTAGATCCAATAGAGTTGATTCTTGTTGCTTCATTAAAGCAACATATTTTTCTTTCAAACCTTTCAATTCATTGGTTCTCAATTCAAAATGAGTGAGGAGTTCTTTAAGTGACTCTATCAGTTCTTCTCTAGGGATTTTGGAATATACCTCATTTTCATCTTCTGAATCTGATTCAGTTTCAGCTTCTGAAGTTGCTGTAGCTACTAACCCAACAGCTATCTTTGCACCTTCATCAGACTCTTCTTTGTCAGATTCAGATTCACTATCCAAGTTATCCCATGTAGCCATCAAACTCTGCTTTAACTGTTTCTTGAACTTGCTTGACTTGAATGTTGGTTTCTTTGACTTTTCTTTTGCTTTTTCCTTCTGAAGATCAGGGCAATCAGCAATGAAATGACCAGGCTTCTTGCAGTTGAAGCATCCCTTTTGATCTTCCTTCTTTGAGCTTCTGAAACTACCTCTCCTGGACACAAACTTCTTGTTCTTTTTGGCTAGATACTGAAGTCTGTTTGAGAGCATAGCCATCATCTCAGTAACCTCTTCATCAGAATCTCCAGTTGGTGAATCTTCTTCATCAGACTCAGCCACTTTAAGAGCTTTGGATGACTTGCCTTTTGATGGAAGAGCTATTGATTTACTCTTTTTAGTAGACTCATGTTCATTTAGACTTAACTCATGAACTTTGAGAGAACTAACAAGATCTTCAACACTTAAAGTGTTTAAATCTTTAGCTTCCTCAATGGCAGTCACCTTTGGTCTCCATCTGGCAGGAAGGCTTCTGAGAATCTTACTCACGTGATCAGAAGCAACATAGCTTTTCTTCAGTATTTGGAGTCCAGAGACTAGGGTTTGAAATCTTGAGTACATCTCCTCAATACTTTCATCGTCCTTCATCTTGAACAGTTCATACTGATGAACAAGCATCAGTGCTTTGGCTTCTCTAACTTTCTTGCTTCCTTCATAGTTAGCACATAAAGATGCAAACATAGCTTTAGCAGTTGACTTATCACTCATCTTCATGTACTCTGCTCGTGGTATAGCAGAAACTAGAGAGCCTCTGATCTTGTGATGTTTCTTGTACATCTTCTTCTGAGCAGGAGTATGTATTTTTCTATCAACAGCAGCTCCTTCTTCATCAAGAATTAAGTCACCAACACCATCTTCCAGAATATCCCAAAGTTCTTCATCTAAGCCCATGATATAACTGTAGAAATTGGTTTTCCACCAAGAAAACTCTTCAGGATCTCCATTAAACTTTGGAACCTTCCCTGAGTCAGTTTTCTTTTCACTATAATCATATGCAACAGCATGATGATTACCACTAGAGCCAGCAGAACCAGAAACAGATGAATCAGCAGACATGTTTTTCTCAAATCTTGGACTGTTACACTGTTAGGTGTTTGACAACAGAACCAAGGCTCTAGATACCAATTGAAGGGGAGAAAAACACAAGAAGGGGGGGTTGAATTGTGTTTTTAAAATAATCGTTTTCTCTTTTTAAAAACTCAGAACCAGAATGATCATAAGCTAGTTAGACAGCTTCTGAAGATACAGTTCATGAGCGTATGCAGCGGAATGAAAAACAGAGAGAAAAGAGAAGAAGCAGGACACAAAAGATTTATACAGGTTCCTTCCACAATTCGGAAGTAGTCCTGTCCCCCTTGCACTTCCAAGGAGAGTTCACTAAATGTAATATCTGATTACAGATGCTCAAGCACACAAGCAAGAGACTTCAAATGCTCAAGAACACAATCAAGAGACTTCTAATGCTCAAGCACACAAGCAAGAGACTTCTATCAAACAAAATTACACAGAAAAATGTTTGAGATTGAACACTTGATATACAATCAGTGGTGTTCACAATACAAATCAGATACAGACTCTTTAGACTTAAGAATTTCAAAGATATGAACTTGAAAACTGAAATTCTAAGTGAACTTTGAATGCTTAGACAATTTGACAGAGTTTTGGCGCTTTTGAAATATATTAGAGTCTTGTTGTTCTTCAAGTCTTCACTCCTTTATATAGAGGTGTGAAGTGAACGTTGTAAGTGCCAACACATTCAAAAAGAGTCGTTACTGAAGCTTGATCTTTCACTAGTGATTCTTTGCCTGATTTAGTTGTTGTCCTATAAAGAATCAATTTCAAATCCATTCCAGTTGAGAGGGAACAAGGATGCAGGCTTGGTTGTACATAAGAGCTGTTATTCTTGTCTGTTTGCTGAGACAAATAACAGAGTAGTGGAGAAGGTGGTTGTACAGTTCGTACAAAGTACGATGTCAACGCTTCTTGTCTATTTGCAACAAAATGACTTCAAATCCTTTTGAAATGACCGTTGCTTAAATCCACTAATCTTCTGCCAATGCTCCATAATTTTCGCTCCAAAATACAACACTTGAATCTTGAAATTTGGTGAAATACTGTTGCTTCGAAGAATCAGCTTCTGAGGACCTTCAGCTTCTGATAACGTCATACTCTTCAGGAGCTCTTGTCTTCAGGAGTGCTAGTCTTCAGGAGCTCTTGTCTTCAGGAGTGCTAGTCTTCAGGAGCGCTAGTCTTCAGGAGCGCTAGTCTTCAGGAGTGCCACTCTTCAGGAGCGCTTGACTTCAGGAGTGCCACTCTTCAGGAGCGCTTTAAGTTTTAAATAGATACTTCCTTTGCTCTTTATTTGTTCGTTCAGAACCTTGATGAGATATATCACTTTGTTTACAGTCCTGTACACTTGAACAAATATTAGCAATACCAATTGTCAATTTTTAATACTTTGTTATCATCAAAACTCTTTAGGGTTTATTGTTAAACACATTTTGTTCCAACAACACTTGGGATATTTCTTGAGGATATTAAGGAATTTTTTGTTTCATCCTCATTAAGGCTTGCATTAACAATAACAGGATAGGTGGAGTTAGGGCCTAAGAATTCATACCTTAAATTTGATGGAAGTGTTTTAAGCTCCACTCTTGGTGCTTCTTTTGGAAGAGCGTTTGGTTCTCTTTCCACCAACCTTTCTGTACCCAAGTCCTCCATGGGGAGGTTTGCATCCAAAAGATCTTCATAGGCTTGGGCATCCTCCCCTAGTTTTGTACCTGCATTATTTATCAAACACAACTCTAGACCATCGTATGTAGATGGTGATAAATAGCATTCTTTCACACAACGGTCAATCATATCTATCATGCAACATGAGTCCTTAAAAGAGGGACCCTTCATAAAGTTAGCAAGTTCAAATTCAACAGTGTCCTTACCAACATTAAAAGCTAGCCTACCATTTTTAACATCAATTATGGCGCCTTCCTAAAAGAATTGGTACTTGGCTATCTTCCTCTATTTCCATCACAACAAAATCAGCGGGTATATATATTTCTCCTACTTTGACCGGGACATCTTCTACAATCCCAGCTGGGTACTTAACGGACCGGTCTGCTAATTGAATGGTCATTCTAGTTGACTTAAGTTCCCCTATACCCATTCTCTCGAAGAGGGATAAAGGCATTAAACTTACACTGGCCCCTAAGTCACACATAGCTTTCCTTACTATTTCGGAACCTATGACACAAGGTATGGAGAAACTTCTTGGGTCCTTAAGCTTGGGTGGCAATTTATTTTGAATGATGGCACTACATTCTTCCGTAAGGTTAACTGTCTCATCCTCCTCAATCTTTCTTTTTTTAGAAAGTATTTCTTTTAAAAATTTAGCATAAGTAGGCATCTGAGTTAGCACCTCAGTGAAAGGTACATCAATGTAGAGTTTATTCATCATTTCAATAAATTTTTTAAATTGCCCATCTAGCTTGGACTTAGCAAACCTTTGTGGGAAAGGAATTTTGGGTTTATAGGGGGTAGGTGTGGCTTGTTTTTCGCCTTCTACCCTAGTTTCCTCACTTTGTGGTTCATTTCCTTCTTTCTCATCCTTGCTTGTTTTAGCTTTCACTATAGGGTCCTCTAGTTTTCTACCATTCCTAAGTGTAATAGCATTCATTTTGTTTATCTTAGGTTGGTAAGTCTTTTGGGTCAATTGGGAGATTTGTGTTTCTAAGACTTTGTTGTGAGAGATAATGGAATCCACTTTGGAAGTAAGTTTGGCAAGAGAATCGTTTAAAAGTCTAGTTTGATTTTTAAGCTCTTGAAGTTCGTTGGTTTGATTTGAAAAATAAGTTTCAACCAAAATTTCCAAACTAGACTTTTGAGTGATTCTTTGGGCATTAGTATGACTAGGTGGTGTTGCTTGCCCTAAGGGATGTTGAGGATTGTTATGCGAGTTTTGTTTTTGCATCATCCCTTGGTTGTTTTGAACAAAGTGTATTTGTTCAACACTCTCAACAGTACTACCTAGTTGACTTTTAATACTAGTGTGGTTAATTATGCCACCAGTTCCACAAGGAGAAGGAATAGAGGTTGGTAAAGTAGTGCTATCATTTAATTTGTCAAATTTGAGAGAGAGAGCATCTACTTTATCAGATAAATGATAAAAAGGAGGGATTTCATTCTTACTTGCCTCTTGTTTAGAGGGTAAGGTGGTGGAGGAAGTCTCTTCATTGGTCCATCGACAGTGATTCTAGGCTATATCTTCAATCAAGGCATAAGCTGTTTTGTAATCCTTGTTCATTAGGGCCCCACCTGCAGCTGCATCAATAATTATTTTTGTAACATATAATAGGCCATTATAAAAGGTGTGAATTACTAGCCATTTCTCTAAACCATGGTGGGGACAAAGTCCGAGCATTTCTTTGAAACGCTCCCACGCATCATAAAGAGATTCTCCTTGATTTTGAGTAAATTGATAGAGTCTTGCCCATAGTTGAGCGGTTCTAGAGGGAGGAAAGAATCGGGCAAGAAATGCTTGTCTTAATTGATTCCATGAGGTGATGGAACCAACCTCAAGAGATTGGAACCAAGTGAGAGCTCTATCTTTTAATGAAAAGGGAAAGAGGTGTAACCTTACGGTATCTTGGTTTTTGTAGGTTACACTTAGCCTATAGAATAGGGATACATGTAGGTTTGGGTCCTCATTGGGGGATCCAGAAAATTGGTTTTTTTGTACTAAGTTGAGAAATGCGGGTTTGATTTCAAATCTTTCATCTTCAACCGTTGGGTACACGATAATATTTCGTGGCTCTTCCGTAGAAGGGTTTGCATACTCTTTGAGAATACGTTCCTCAGCCATTAGTATTATCTTATGTTTCCCAAGGAGTTAAAGGAAGTGAAAGAAGAGAAAAAGAAAAGAGATAAAATTAACGAAGAAAAGTAAAAAGACAAGAAAGTAAAAATAATGAAGGAAATTCTAATCACAAGAAAAAGTCAATTAAATTAGTTAACTCCCCGGCAACGGCGCCAAAAACTTGATGGGACAAAACCGCAAGTGCACGGTCTTATCGTAGTAGTAATAAAGAGAGTATCGTTCCGACAGGGAGTTGGTCAATTCAATCAACTTAGAGTTATGATTAGAAGAGAAAATAGTAATTTAGGGTTTTGAATGTTTGAAGAGAAAATAATATAAGAAGAGAGCCTTGGGATTATTGGTTCATCATAATAACAAACCCTCCACAAACCGAAGCTTTAACCTTAAAACCTTATGATAGACCTAGTTTCGTATGACCGGTTTCCCTTTAGCCCCTTACTTTTCCTCTCAGTCCAGTAAGAGTTTACTCCTAGCAATTAATCCTATTTCGCTGAATTAATTACTAGGAGATGCATTAAGGCTGTGAAACTACTTCGTCCCAAGATTGCAAAGACTATTTCACTGCCTTTGCAATCTCTGTCTAATATTCACTTGTTCCAACATCTCATCGCAGCTTTCGCTTGTAGATTTGACATTTGGGATAATGGATTAATAATTATCATAACCTCAGCTTTCGCTTGTTGGTAGTTGATAATGATTAATCCATGTTTAACCGGTGAATTTAGATTAGAAACTAGATTACTTAAGAGTTTAAAGAAAAGGCTTGGTTTGCTTTGGATTACGTCATTAGACTATCCAACAATCCTAAGACAAGGGAAGTCTACTCACTCATGATCATAGTAGACAAGGGGAAGAAGAGAGAAGACATAAAGTAAATAAAATAAAGAGAAATTATTATTAGAAAACAACTGTCACTATTGTATTCCAAGAATAAGATAAATATTTGTGATGGAAGGCTCCTCTATTTATAGCTTACAATTGACTTAAAGCCCAAGCAACTATAATACTAGAGTGCTCCACAAGAAACTGTGGGCCTAAACTAAAAACAGAGTAGCTTGCACAGGAAGCAAAAGCAGCTAAAGAGATCTTGAGAGGTGGCACGGCCATGCCACATTTGGCACGAGCCGTGCCAAGATTCTGACTTGGGGGAGACTTATTTTTGGCTCTGAATCTTCGTATTCTTGCTCCAAATCAGCTCTGAGTCCCTTTCTTCTGCTCCTAGGCTCTTTCCATCCAATATTCGTCCCTGAAATATAATAGATCGCATTCTAAAGTAAAATAGTTCTATAAAATAAACTTAAATCTAAATATAACGAGACAGAATATTATATAAAATAAACTTAGATCTAAATAAAACTGAATATTATATATAAAATAAACCTAGATCTAAATAAAACAAGACTGAATATTATATAAAGTAAACTAATCACTAATTCATCTAAATGACTTAAAAAGGAAATAATAATAAACTTAAATTCAAACAAATAAGATTAAATTCTATATTAAATAAACTACTTTATTGACTCATCAAACTCCCCCACACTTGGATCTTTGCTTGTCCTCAAGCAAAAGGCATAGACGTTTGTAGCATAAAACAAGATTATATTCATGACAATTCAAATGAAACTTATGTCTCCTCAAAAAGGCTTTTATTTTCAAAGGGTGCTATAGAAACAAAGCTTCGGACATAGCAAAGACGAATTTTCAGAGTAGAAGTTCAAAGGATTGCATGGATGCTTGAGATTCGAACACGGTGTGGCTGTCCAATTTCAAGAGGTCTTGAAGATTGGATCTTCTGTGATTGCTTAGCATAGAAGATTAGGGAATCGAATGAATTTTGTGATCATACACTTCTAAACATTTTCATCATAGTGGAAGATCGTGATAAAGGCGTTTTCTATCAAAAGAGAGGATGTACTCATAACAAGGACGAAAAGGGGGAACCTCTATAAATCTCGGTGTTCTTCTATCTCTTATCTTCTTAATTTCAGCATTACATTTTTGTGTATATGAACTCATTGCGTGAAGTAATTATTAATTGATTGTGAGTATACCTTTTATCAAAACCTAATCTCAATTTCCCTGATTGAGATTTTGCAGATTCGATTTCCTCACAATCAAAGTTGAAAATTAACTTCAAACAATTACCTCATATACCTTGTGTTCATTTGTAGTTAATGTGATTTTTTTTGTTAAGTAGCCTAGTGGCTAGAGCTCACACAATTAAATTTTGGAGAAGTGGAGTGCCCGAGGTTCGAACCCCAGCCCCTGCATATAATATGCAATATCCCTACCAACTGAGCTAAGCTCACGAGGATGTAGTTAATGTGATTTATTGTTAATAAGTTTGGTTTGAGATAGTTTACTTTTGTGATTTGAATTTGTGTGTTGATTGTTGAATTGTCAATAAGATTCAAAAGTGATCTTCTGATTCATAACTGAATCTTTATTTCTTTACATTGTTTTATGCTTATCATTATATCAAAGCATAATCCAACATTCATCATCATTTTCTAACTCACGCTTGCGTAAACTCTTCTGCAACCAAAAAACGCGATTCACCCCACCTCTAGCGCACTATTAGCATTGTCATATAGATTTACATGGACCACTACATTAATGTTTTTATTTACAGGGACCACTGTTAGGTGCTTTCAACAGAACCAAGACTCTAGATATCAATTGAAGATGAGAAAAACACAAGAAGAGGGGTTGAATTGTCCTAAAACTAAATTCACTGTTCAGAACCTGATAAAGTTCAGCTTCTGAAGTAGTGATCAGAGTCTAAATGCAGCGGATAAGTAGAGAGAGAGAGAGAGAGAGAGAGAGAGAGAAGAAAGACAAAACAATTATACATGTTCCTTCCATAAACCGGAAGTAGTCATGTTCCCCTTGCACTTCCAAGAAGAGTTCACTGAAATCAATATCTGATTACAACTACTCACTGCTAAAACTAGCAAGAGACTTCAAACAACTCAAGCACAACTGCAAGAGATTTCCTATTGCTCAGGCACAACTCCAAGAGACTTCTTATGCTCAAAGCACAACTGCAAGAGACTTCTATCAAACATAATTACAAAGAAAAATGTTTGAAGTTGAACACTTGATATACAATCAGTGGTGTTCACAATACAAATCAGATAAGATTCTTAAGACTCTATAATTTCTAAGATATGAAAGTTTTTTAAGAAATTCTAAGTGAATTTTGATGTGAAATGTAACACCATGTTGTCCCAACAATTAAATATTTAATAAATAAACAGGTAAATCAGAGTTCAACAACAAACAGGCATGTCACACTACTTTTCAAAAATTCTTAAATAGAATGAAATATTATTTATCAAATCAACTGTGATAAATTATCCATACATTGCAGCGGAATATTCATAAAATCATTTAACATTCAAATGTCATCAATGATGCTAGCACAAAGGCTTCTACATAATTAGTCATTAACAATTTATTCAACAACAAGCAAAGCTCCATCAACATGTTTCAAAATTCAATACATAAGGAATGAAAACACAACAACAAATTCCCATCCCGTTACGTATCAGAGCCCTAAGACACTTGAGCCACCACTTCTACTATTCTGGATCACCTGCAAGTTACCCATACGAAGGGCAACATTTTCAAACAGAAGGGGTGAGATTCACAAACAACAATAATAGAAATATAATTCATCAATTGAATCTAACACCCTATTATCATCAACACTTCAATATATTTACGTATTTCATGGTCAATAACATTACCAACATATTCAATTTCAACCAACAATACAACGACTACTTAACCGACAACAACGACTCATGCAATGACATGACAACACCGATATGACTCAACGACAAAATGTGACAATGCACATGCATGTGGTACCATTAACGCGTTTGAATGACAAGGCATTCCAGGGCATAAGCCCTCACCAATTTGAATGGTTAAAGCATTCACAGGGCATGAGCCCTCACCAAATTGAATGAACTAGCATTCATAGGGCATAAGCCCTCACCAATTGAACGACAAGGCGTTCCAGGGCATAAGCCCTCACCAATTTATGATTATGCAATGAACTCCACTTGTGTATATCAACATACAACTCAACTACAACACAACGACTGTAACGCCCCATTTTTATTTAATTATTTTTAGTTGATGTTTGAGTATTTTTATATGATTTTATATGACTATATTTGACATATATGATTTAGATATGATTTTATGTGAAATATATGACTTGGTATGAACTTGTTGATACTTGTGGTATAATTTGTTGTTGTTTCATCGATTTGATGAATTATATATTATTATTATTGAATGTGTTTCTCACCCCTTCTGCTGGAATTGCCGCCTCGTGGGCAAGTGCAGGTAACGAAGGCTAGTTAGATTATTGGCTCTTGTGTCCTAGGCTCTGATACGTAACGGGATGGGGATTCTGCTGTTTATATTCTTCATTTCCTTATGTATCAATTTTGGAACTATATTGTTGGAACATTTATTTATTATTAAGAGGATTATTGAAATGATTATTTATGTTGGGGCCTTTGTGCCAAGATTTTGTTGAAGTTGATTATATTTTAAAAAAGACTTTTCCGCTGCAAAATATTACGAGATTAATTTATGTTGTTGAATAAATAGTATATTTTCTATTTATGAATTTTTGAAAAGTAGTGTAACATTCCGTTTTGCGATGAAAACTCTGATTTTACGTATATTTAATTATGTTGGGAAATCGGGGTGTTACAGTTGGTATCAGAGCAGGTCGGTCCGTCCGGCCAAGTAGTAGAGTCGTGTCGAGCCTAGTAGTGTTGTGTGACAGCTTTATACTGTCTTTTGTTGTCCTAATTGTTGTTTGTTGTGTAGAGAACTAAGGTGCTGGAGTCTTATCCAGAATTGTTTGCATGAGGTTCATTTTCGAGGACGAAAATTCTTTAAGTTGGGGAGAGTTGTAACGCCCCATTTTTATTTAATTATTTTTAGTTGATGTTTGAGTATTTTTATATGATTTTATATGACTATATTTGACATATATGATTTAGATATGATTTTATGTGAAATATATGACTTGGTATGAACTTGTTGATACTTGTGGTATAATTTGTTGTTGTTTCATCGATTTGATGAATTATATATTATTATTATTGAATGTGTTTCTCACCCCTTCTGCTGGAATTGCCGCCTCGTGGGCAAGTGCAGGTAACGAAGGCTAGTTAGATTATTGGCTCTTGTGTCCTAGGCTCTGATACGTAACGGGATGGGGATTCTGCTGTTTATATTCTTCATTTCCTTATGTATCAATTTTGGAACTATATTGTTGGAACATTTATTTATTATTAAGAGGATTATTGAAATGATTATTTATGTTGGGGCCTTTGTGCCAAGATTTTGTTGAAGTTGATTATATTTTAAAAAAGACTTTTCCGCTGCAAAATATTACGAGATTAATTTATGTTGTTGAATAAATAGTATATTTTCTATTTATGAATTTTTGAAAAGTAGTGTAACATTCCGTTTTGCGATGAAAACTCTGATTTTACGTATATTTAATTATGTTGGGAAATCGGGGTGTTACAACGACAACTACTACTCAACAATGCATATATGTAAATATGACTTACACACCCAACAACTCAACCGATAATACTTCAACCTTTGAAAAGAATTCAATAACATGTATAATTATATATATATATATATATATATATATATATATATATATATATATACACACACACACACAAATACACCATTAATCATAAACATTATCCTCACCAGAATTTAATCAACAATATTCAATTGCATAGAAAACACTTCAGGTTCAGGGCAACTCGCCTCGGCGAGTACATTAACTCGCCATGGCGAACTCAAAGAAATGGGTTACTCGCTTAGGCGAGCTAGGGGCGAGCTAAAGGCGAGTAAAACTGGGTGCTCTCGGCCTTTTTGACATTTTTCTCACTAAAACTTCATTTTTAAGCTCCCTATTCATCTTTTTAATCTGAAAATTGTCTCAGTCCTCTCTAAAAACATCTAGGCACTTAAAACTATCCAACTTACGTCTTATAACAACACTTCAAAAATCATGATTTCTAATGCACTACTCGCTACGACGAGTGGTTTTGCTCGCGAGGCGAGCTATGAATATTGCTCACTCCCTGTGGCGAGTCATGCTACTTGCCGCGGCGAGCGATGAATGCCTGTACGGGCAGAATGCAGGTTTTTCCCAAAAATCCCAATTTTCTCAATTTCAATCCCCAAAACGATTTACAGAAGGGTAATAATTTACTGTCTACAACCCGAATGCATTCTAATGATATTATAATGCTCTTTACACCTATTCCATCCAAAAATCATACTCCAAAACCTAACCCCCAATCCCCAATTTCAACTAACACCATGTTAAACCAAAATCAGAATTATATAACCATTATTATTGAGCGATAGTCTCACCCTTACCTTAATTCGATTGACAAAGCTCTCCAAAAATCAGAATCTTCTCTCTTGGTTCTTCCCTTGCTTTTTCTCCCAAAAACTGATAGTACGTGAAAACTGTTTCTGACTTCTCTAACTCCTTATTTAACTCCCCTTAATTCTAATTAACTCCCACTTAATTCTTTTAATTAAAATGTAACCCCCAAAACTCCAAATAATTCTATTTCTCACATTATTCTAATAAATACTAAAAATAAATCATTTAATAAAAATACACCACACCACACCATCAACAAATATTATTTAAAATCATAAAAAGGACTCTAAATAAATCAAAAATAATTAAATAACGACTAGGGCGTTACATGAAACAATTTCAACATATGTTTGGCTCTTGTAAATTGTTGTAGAGTCTTACAATCCTTCAGGTCTTCACTCCTTTATATAGAGGTGTGAAAGGAACGTTGTAGGTTGTCAGCACATCAAAAGATTTGTTTGAAGCTTGATCAAATCACCAATGATTTGTTGCTTGATTTGGTTATTGTCCTATGAGGGAACAATTTCAAATCCTTTCTTTGGAAAGAGAGATACCAGTGTAGTCACAACTATTGAATAGTACTGCTGCAGACAAAGGTAGTGGAGTAGTGGAGGTAGTGGTTGTACAATTTGTAATATTGTCCTTTTTCTGCTTTCTTCAGAAATTAAGCATCCAATGCCTTCAAATTCCTCTGAGATAGTCGTTACTCCAACCTTCTATTCCTTTTGCAATAATGGATGTGATAATAACAACATATAGCAACTTTGTAGCTTTCAGTCTTTCGGCTTCTGATGATCTTCAACTTCTGATGATCTTCAGAACCTCTGATGACGTCAGCTTCTGGTAGACAACTTCTGATGAGAGTGCTTCTGATGACGTCAACTTCTGATGATCTTCAGAACCTCATTTTTTCAGATGCTTCCTTGCAACACAAGTTTCCTCTTTGTAGATTCCATTGCCTTCCTTTGTTCTTCCAGAACCTATACTTGATTTAAAGACATTCAAATTTTTGTCTATGGTCCTGCACATTTGAACAAATATAAGCATATCCAATTGACATGTTTTAATACCTTGTTATCATCAAAAATCAAAAGTGGTATTGTTAAACACACTTTGTTCCAACAAAATATTTATGCAACAAAAAAAACATAAATATTTTGTTTAAAAATTCCTTTTTTTATTTAAAGAGATTAATATAATATTTTAAATATGATTGCAAAAATCATTTTAGAGATATTAAAATGAAAAGTTAAAATTCTAACTCTTGTTAATGAGTACCCAAGTACTCTTTAAGAATTCTAAAAGAAAAATTTATTTTATAAAAAATTTAAATATTTCGATTTTCAATGCATTGATTACACATAATTTTTATAAAAAATTGTCAGTTTAAGGTTTTAAAAAGGGTCAAATACCACTTTTGATCATTTTAGTTTGACATAATTCTCAAATTATTCATTTAAGTTTCAAAAGTTTCAAATTGATCTTTTTAGTTTGATATAATTCTCAAGTAAGTTTCAAATAGGTCATTTTAGTAGATAAACTATTTCAGCGCTACCCCTGATGTCAATTAATAATAATTAACTGATGTTGATGTAGCCTTTAAGTTGTTGACTTGAATCAAAATGCAGCCTTTTAAAAGCTCTAAGGTGTCAAACCGTTACGTTTAACGGTCATAAATGATCATTCTAGCACTATAAATATCGTTTAATAGTGCTAGAAATGCATTTGTTGTTGTAAATAGTTGCCTTTCTAGCACTATAAATGATCACTTGTTGTGACTAATAAACGTAGCATTTTGACACCCTGGAGCTTTTAAAAGGTAACATTTTGATCAAAATCAACAAGCTAACGACTACATCAGCATCAATTAAACGAAAATTGTCAACAGGGTAACGGTGACAAATAAAAAAACTTATTTAAACTTTTAAAACTTAAAGGACTAACTTGAAAATTCTATAAACTAAAACTTTCAAAACTTAAAAACTAACTTGAAAAATCTAACATACTAAAATAAAAAATGATATTTGACCTTACTCAGTAACATTTCTCTAAAATAATTTTAGAGAGATTAAAAATGAAAAGTAAAAATATTTAAGAATAAAAAATAGTGATGGAAAAAACACAGTTAGATTAGATCATGTTTAAAGAGCAATAAATAACGGTACAGAGCCTAAACCCAAACACAAACCCTACCGCCAAACCAATCCTGACCTAAAATAAACTTCATTACTCCACGGCCGAGCTATGGGCACTTCTTCCGAAAACGCCGCCGCTGGTGGCCGAGGCACCGCCGTCCCCAAAGAAGTCGACTACGCGAATTACTTTTGCACCTATTCCTTTCTCTATCACCAAAAAGAAATGCTCTCAGATCGTGTTCGTATGGATGCTTACTTCAACGCTGTTTTTGAAAACAAACACCACTTTAAAGACAAGGTTAGTTAGTATCCTTAACTGAACTGGGTTTGGGTTTTAATATTGTGATGAAATTTGTGAAATAATAATGATATGAAAATTGTGTAGGTTGTTTTGGATGTTGGTGCTGGAAGTGGGATTCTTGCTATATGGTCAGCTCAAGCAGGTGCAAAGAAGGTTTATGCTGTTGAAGCTACTAAGATGTCGGAACATGCTCGTGCGCTTGTTAAATCCAATAATCTTGACCACGTTGTTGAGGTTATCGAGGGTTCTGTTGAGGATGTTACATTGCCTGAGAAAGGTTTGTTAGTTTGTGTATTAGTTCAAGCTTTTATGTTGTATGGTTTTGTGAATTAAATCGCGTCTGATTGTGCCATAACTAAGACATCCGAAACCTTGAGAGTAAATCACCAGATTTGTCTCCAACTTTGTAGGACACTATTAAATAAGTCCTGGAAATTATGAATATTTTAAAAAGGTCCTTGATTCTGTCAAATTTTACTCATTTTAGTTTATCTGATAGTCGGTGAGGGACTAGATTGTTAATAAGTGGTTAAATATAGGGTCCAAATTGATAATTTGCTGTTAACATATAACAAC
Organism: Medicago lupulina; assembly: GCA_958299785.1. Classification (NCBI taxonomy): domain Eukaryota; kingdom Viridiplantae; phylum Streptophyta; class Magnoliopsida; order Fabales; family Fabaceae; genus Medicago; species Medicago lupulina. The sequence goes on along the minus strand of OY283139.1, from coordinate 59,771,331 downwards.
TTAATTGATACTCCCTCTGGTCACTATTATAAGAAAATATTATCTTTTCAGATTCATTGAATAACTTATGTATCTAAAAAAAGAATATTTTCTTATAATAGGACCATCTTGACTATTTAATTGAGTCAGGGATGTTTTGAGATATTCATAATCTGATTACCTATTTGAGAGTTTAGGGTTTAGGACTAGTTTGGTGATTTACGCAAACCTTGATGTTTGCGGCAACAATTATGGTTACGTACTGTTTGTAAAAAATCTTATATGAATTGTTAAATGTTGGTTGGTGTGCCTTTATGTATCCTTTGATTTCCTTAAAGTGTTTGTGTCTGTATGACTTGCAGTTGATGTTATCATCTCTGAATGGATGGGTTATTTTCTTTTGCGAGAATCTATGTTTGATTCTGTCATATGGGCTCGTGACCGCTGGCTCAAACCAACAGGAGTGATGTAAGTATTGTTCTACCATGCTTCTTGATATGCACCTACTCCTCACTCATTTGAAAAACTAGATATTACTTGAATCTTTTTTTGAGATCTACTGATGTATTTTTAGTCACTTGTCTAAATATTTGACTTTATTTCTATACTATATATGAAAAATGTGGCTAGTAGTTAGTTAAGAAAGTTGAACTTAGTTATAGCTTGTTGTTTGTTTGTCTTTTAAACTAAAAGCTGCACATAAAGCAGAGGATGTTCTTTAGTTTTCAACAGAATAAGGTTAATCAGTATTGTTAAGTAGTGGTTATAGCATTGACAAATCACTATTATTCTGCGATACAATATTCATTGCAAAATATAGAGCCACTGTAACACTGTTGTATAACGGAATTTGAACAAACCACTTTTTTCTGCTATCCGTATTTCTGCAATTAACAACACTGAGGTGAATTAAAAAAATAAGCAGTCATTAACAAGAACGTGAACCATAAGCTAATAATTATTTTCTGACTTGAGAATTGAATTGAAAAAAATTAATGGAAGAACACTTTATTTGAGAAAACAAGAAACAAGAGGATAGAAAACTCTCCTCCAAGGGTTTGCCCTTCACTATAATAGAGCCACTGCTCTATTCCCCTAATGTTAACAAATCTGAATCCTTTCCTTCATAACACAACCTCTCTATTTTTACATGATAATCCTAACTACCCCAATTTGCACGTTACCATGCTATTTTTACATTGACTTAACATGGCATGTTTTGCTTTACCATGCTATTTCCAGCACATTACCAACAGAGATACTGACATTTATCAATGATTTGGTAAACTATGTAGGTATCTGCTTCATGAAAATGAGGTGGTTCTGATGTAAAGATTCATTTTGTTAATGAGCAAATCTTTGGTGGCTTTCGGTGTTACATTTGCAATTGATTTAAAAATATTTATTTTGTAGGTATCCTAGTCATGCTCGCATGTGGATGGCACCCATTAGGACTGGGATAGTAGAACAAAAGTTGGGCGATTACCAGTCAGCTATGGGCGATTGGCACAACTTTGTCGATGAAACAAAAGCCTTCTATGGTGTTGATATGAGCACTTTGGCAAAGCCTTTTGCTGAGGAGCAGAGGAAATACTATCTACAGGCAAGTTATATACTTTGTACATCTTAAGTGTACTTTATAGTTTCAGTTACATAGAGTTTTTGCTATGGTTGAGAGTATGTCTGCCCTACATTATTTGCTGGATTGTACAGACACAAAATTGACATGTTCTATAGAGTTGAACAATCCTAATCCCCACATGGAATTCATTTTGGTTTGATTGTCGTACGATCCATGCTGCAGTGTAAAACAGTGTAATTGTGCATTCTCAAGAACAAGAACATCAACACGTGTTGGTGGGTCAGGAAGTACTTCATTCACCCACTCATAAACCAAGTTTAGAAACCGTCTTTTAGCCTTTTCATTGTGCAATAGTGATTCCCCTTGATCCAAAAGCCCTTGCTTCCATGCAATCATGAACTTTGCTGTGTCTATGCAATAATGCAACTGTGTAAGTGGCTTCGGAGTTGTATCAAGAGCACTGTCAAATAGAGGCGTTATAGCACTAATGCATAAGGGATTTGATGAATCTGCAATGAAAACTGAAAATCTATCCGTGATCCACTGTAAGGGATATAGCAGCCGCTATTGTATTTTTGGTCAGAGGCTGTAGCAGAAATACCAGAAAATAGATAATTTAAGGGTTTTCCTTTTTATTTAATAATGATAAAACTAAAGAGTTAGCTTGTATGCTGCACATGACTCCTTTTTAGAATAGTAAAACTGAAGAGTCACACTTCTCTCTTCATGTGTAGTGAAACTGCAACCTTTCAATATGCAAGTGGATTTTTCTCTACCTCAATTTTATTTCAACTAGTCCTCCTCCATCCCAGCTCCCTTTCATCATGTCCTCCTCCGTCTCCAGTGAGTCTCCGACATATCTCCTTTAGTTTTATTATTTGTAATACCCTTAAAACTCTCTTTTTTTCCACTGTTGCCGCTACATCTGCTTGCTGAAACTGGAATAGCAGCCACAATTTTGCCAATAGCGAAGCGTGGATAGCATTGGGGTTTCATAGCAGATTCATCATAATTCGCTGTGCTATAGTGTTGCTATTTGACAACACTGTTCTATAGGTCATATATATATATATATATAGGGAGCATATCAAGTGAGAATGAGTATCTTATGTGAGAATGATAAGAATAATTAATAGCCCTTGGATTAAAATCAATGGTCTAAATTAAAATAACTCACATGCTCTTTGTCTTATCTAATTATCGTCATTAAACCATTTCACTTCATCTTCTTCAATCCAACATCTACAGTGTCTGTCTCCCGTGCCGTTCTCGTTTTCTACCAACGGTGAATCGGCAATCGTACCTCTTTCGCCCTCTTTCACCCTCGCTCTCTTGTCGTCTCTCTCCATTATCGTCTCTCACTCTCTCACACGGCGGCGGCGGCGATGGGAACAGCTACATGGGAACCATCAACAGGAGGAGATGAAGACAAGAAGTTGTTTCCTGTCCTTTCTTTTGTTTTTTCTTAATAATAATGGATTTTTTTGAAATTCCAATGAGGTAAACGGCGGCGGCGACCAGCTACATGGGTGATTGTGGTGGTTGAGAGAAAGATGAAAAGGTGAATGTAGACTGAAATTCTGATGGCGTAAACGGCGGTGGCGACCAGCCACATGGGTGATTGTGGCGGTTGGGAAAAAGATGAAAAGGTGAACAAGAACAAGGGTACACAAAATCTGGAACTTGAAAAAACCATAGACGAAGATAGAGAGAAGAGATAGAAAGAGGAGGCTCACAATATCATTTAAATTGAGCTTTTTAATCTAGACCATTGATTTTAATCCAAGGGCTATTAATTATTCTTATCATTCTCACATAAGATACTCATTCTCACTTGATATGCTCCCTATATATATATATATATATATATATATATATATATATATATATATAAAATAACATTGATATTTCTTTAGCCTTAAACAAAAACATTTCCTATTAGGTGGTGTCTGTTATATGGATCAAACAACCTCAAAAATGTTTTAGCAGGATAGTGGGTAGTATGATGACCGTGACAGTGAAGACAATAATTTAAGTTAATTAATACTATACATATATAAATGCTAAAAAACAAAATGTTGAAGTTCATATAAAAATGAAATTAAAGAAATATTCATTAATAAACAGCAGTCGTACTCTTAAGCTAAATACACAATTCGGTGACAACAAAAGTCTAGGAATAAAAGTTGAAGCTTGCAAGCGATTGAATGATGCCATGGTTGCAAATAGTGTATCGTTAAAAAAACAATTACAACAGAACACAGAGATAGAGCGCAACAATGATTAGGTAGAAGAACACCACGAAGATTAGAACAGCATGCGTAAGAACCAAAAATCTGAGCAACATGGCAGGGGATAACTGAACGCCACAGCTCTTTCTTCTACTCAAAAGACTACCAAAAACCGAAAAAAGCAGATGAGAACATGTGGAAAATAAACAGAGTATGCGCTAAACAGAGAAATGGTTGTGCGCTAGCTCAGCTGAAAAATACTGGGGTTTGCGGTGCAATGCAAGTAAGCAGTAGGTGTAGGTGATTTGTTATAGCAGTTGGTGTTGCACGAGTAGAGCACAGCCAACTAAAATTGGGGGACTAAGAAAGGATTTTACCTTCATTTAGTGTTGTATTTGCGAAAAATAGCGATCTGTTCAAACTTTGCCATAGTTGCAACTCTGATGGACACATCACCGATTGCGGACAATAGCACCTATATCAAATGTGCTATGCTATAGTGCTGCTATCTGACAACATTGTTTCCATATCAACATCGAGTTTGCAATGACCGTGAATTGCCTCTACTTTTGGTAACAAATGTAAAAATGCAGTGAAGCTGTTTACATCAATGTGCTGGCTATGATGCAACATGACACCGCAACAGCAATTCTGCTGTGTTATTGGTGACTATGATCTCACTTTAATGGTGTGATTTATAGTGTTATCTACAGGTCAACCTTCATTAATGATACTTCAATGAGTTTTTAGTTTACCCATGTCCAAGTCTCATCAGAGGAGACTGTGTTATCTTCCCCATGTCTACAATTAGATTTATCCAACTTTCTCTTGATGATTTCATTACTAATCATAATGAGTTTTCTGCTGCATATGTGACCAATTTATACATATTTTAATTTCTGTAGACATCGTTGTGGAGCAATCTTCATCCACATCAAATCATAGGAACTGCTGGTACAGTAAAAGAAATTGACTGTTTGACTGCCACAGTGGCAGACATAGAGGAAGTTAGATCAAACTTTTCTCTGTCAATAACCACGGAGAACACAAAACTGTGTGGATTTGGAGGGTGGTTTGATGTACATTTCCGGGTAAGATGCTCTGACCTTGTATGGGCATTATAGATGTGGAATTTCTTCAATCTTATTGTTTCCTGTTTATGCTTACCAGGGACGAAGTGAGGATCCAGCTGAACACGAGATTGAGTTAACCACCGCTCCTAGTGTAGATTACTGTACACACTGGGGTCAGCAGGTTTGTAAAGCATCAATTAGTTGACTTGTTTTATAATTATTTGTCAAATACAGTTTCTTTATTTTGTGAGCAGTTTGAATATTAATGAAGGAGCTGATGGTACCTTCAATGAGTTCCATAAAGTAGCTGTTCTTTTCTGTCATTAGAATATAACCTTGAACCTTTATAGATGAGAGACAGGGTTAACGACATTCATACTTTCTGTGATAATTTGGCCCTTTTTCAATTCTGACAATGTATCTGTTCAGTCACCTATAGCCTGTGACCTTCATTCAAGTTCAACTGTATGATAATGTTAGTGTATTGTTTTAATCATTGGACAGGTTTTCCTCTTGAATCCTCCTACACATGTGAGTGAAGGTGATGACCTAACTGTTAATTTTCTAATGAGTCGCTCGAAGGGAAACCATCGTTTAATGGAGGTTGAGCTTGGCTGTGAGATTCAAAAGCATTCGGGCAAGCTTGTTGCACCTTTCAAAAATAAGTACTATATTGAATGATAGTTTAGATTCCTTTGTTCGTGGAGCTTCAAGCAGTATCCCACGGTATGCTCTAAACTCTATCATGCTTCTAGAATGATAATATCAAATAGTTTCAATGAATGGCTTTCTTGATCCCATCCTTCCGTTTAAATGTTCTTTAACATGCTCCTATTCTATAAAAAAAGACTTTTTTAATACTGAGGGAAATATGTAAGATACAGTAGATAACTGAGGACCTCAACTATAAAACCTAACAATTAAACACTTCAACATTGCTTGTCCTTAACTGTTTTTCAAGTCGCTATGCTCATTTAGTCTTTGATTTTCTTTTTATCAGGAAGGACTATTGCATGATTTGCAATCTTATCGAACTGTACGGTTATTAAGGGTTGTATTAGTTCAATTTTGTTTACAGAAGAAAGCAGTTGGCGTTGCTTTTAATACTTGGTCCTTCCGATCATTTGGTTGTGTGTGACATGTGACTCGTAGGGGATATTGTTCAGCATTATTCAGTGATGGTTGGATAAACCTCGTAGTGGTACTTTTTCCCAACTTTCAAGCAAAGCTTGTGGCTTTCTTTTGTTATATATATTTATGACATTGTTTACTGAAGTTTGTATTTATTGATTATTTAATTGTGGGATGTCTGATTGTTATTATTTTTTTGTCCTTCCATTGTTCAACAGTTATATCTTTTGGCAACCCTTAGACATTATTGTAGGATTAGAGTAGAAGTGTTGACCCTACCCTACTATCCTCTTTAACGGTGCAGGTTTTATTTTGAGAAGGAAGTAATTTTCAGTGACCTTTTTTTCTTCTTTCTTCTTCTTCTTGTAGCCATCACCTGTAATTGATAATATCGTCTCTATCCGGTACCCTTAGACAAACAATGGTACTGGACAACAAAGGCAACCTGCCTCTTTGCCGTCGAATTACCATTGTTGCCTAGCACCAGTTGTCACTACTCTTAGGTCTTTGCGTTAGACCTAACTTACTAAATTGACATGTACAGCTTGTTTGGAAGGGAAGAAATGGCTCATGGCTCATTTCTTCAGTTTGGCAGTGCAGAGAAATAAAGAAGAGAGACTAATTTGTTGTAGGACCCACACAATTTAGCTTCTCTCTAATAATGCGAAGAAAGATGAGAGAATGCCTCAAAATTTATGCCTTTTCCGTCTTTGTCCCTGTATTATCTTTATTGCTGCGTATTTTATTTACGGAACTGGCTGCATTTCTTACACGCATAGCATGATAGCATAATGCTTTGCAATTTTTTTCGTGTTGCAATCTGCTACTTTTATACCTTTTTTTTATGATTGCTCTTTGGTAAACTAATTAATAATAATTTGTTTGAATGAGTTTAAATGTTTCTAATTTTATAAATTAAAATTAATAAGTCTATCCTGTCAAAAAATATTAATAAATTTATCATGTTCAACTAATGTAAATATTTTTTTTTCAGAATAATTAAAGCTCGATATAGAATATTGTATTTTTTATATTCTAAGGAGATAATTTAATTAAATAAAAGTAAATTAGCTTTGATATACAATGAATTGAATAATATTTTTATGCAAGGGTGTTTTTATCCTTTCAAAAAATAAATACACTTCTCTCTCTTCTATTTCTCTTCTATCAAACAACACATCAAATCAACTCTATTTCTCGTCTCTTTCTCTCTTCACACACTCTCTCTTACTTATTTCTCTCTTCTCGAATTCTCTTCCAAACCAAACACACCCGTAAGGTGAGAGATGGATGCTACTTGTAAACTCTTATGTCTTTGGGTTGTACATCTGGAATGTAACATACCTGCTAGTTTCTAAATGTTTGGTTTTTAACAAGATAAACAAAATATAATATAACACTATTTTTCCTTCATTTATTTCATAAGGTCACCAGAACATATTTTAAGTCCTGATGCATCTTTGTAGTTCCATGATGAAAATTCAATTTACATTTTTGCTCTTTTTCCAAAATAAACTTCCAATGTTCGAAGTCCTTAAATACATAACCAGTCTATTGAAATTGGTTATCCTATTCTGATCTATCATTTCTTGTACCTTTTAGGACATTGATCTGTCTCCTGTTTCTCTCTAATCTAATCCAATTGACCATTTTGATGCAATGTGGCTTATGCACATATCTGTGTGGCTCTATGAATTCAAATTTCTTTATTATGACCTTTTCTAAAAGAGTGACTTGACAGCGAGGTCTTTCAATTGTCTATGTTGACAACGTGTGTCACGATTTCTAAATGTTACCTACCTTAACTTTTGCTATTTACTTCGTTCACAATTTTTTTTCTCTATAGAAAAGGATTTATATAAGAACTTTAACAATCTTTTTTTTTTTAAAAAAAAGAAAAAGGATGAACTTAACAATCTTGCATGGAGCATGTCTAAGTAAGGGCGCCGTTTAACGTGCGAGACGTCAATAGGTCTCGTATTGTACGAGATGCATTTTTACTATTTTTTTTTTTTAACGTTGGTGCTTTAACGTGCAACTGTAGGTAAATCTACTGTTTGTGTAATTTAATTTTAAGAATTATATTCTCAAATTGAAGGCAAAGGGCATTTAAGGTACTTCAAATTCACTACCTTTCCTCTCTTTTATTGGCCTTTATTATCCTGAAACAAGAGAATACCCATTCCTTCTAGTTTAATACGCACCTTAATTAACATTCTTTATTTTAAAAAGTTAATCCCTCCATTTTTATTTTATTGTATTTAATTGATTATTAATCATTTAGCACCAATCTTGATAAATTATTATGATAGAATAACATATGGAAAGCAATACAATAATTGAACACATAATTTCTGATAAAAAATATTAACGTTTATAACTAAATTTTAATTTAAAAAAAAATTATACAAACATTTTAGTCCTTGGAAAATTCTCATATAATGGTAGTTAGTTTTTGGAAGATTCTCGGATAACGGAAGTTAGTCTTTGAAAGATTCTTGGATAACGGAAGTTAGTCTTTAAAAGATTTTCACAAGATAAAAGTTAGTCTTTGAAAGTTTCTCATAGAACAGAAGTTAGTCTTTCGAAATTTCTCATTTTACAGAAGTTAGTCTTTGAAAGATTCTCATAGAATGGAAGTTAGTCTTTCAAAGTTTCTCATAGAACATAAGTTAGTTCGAAGTTTCTCATAAACATAAGTTAATCTTTAGAAGTTTATCGTAGAACAGAAGTTAGTCAAGTTAGTATTTAAAAGATTCTCATAGAACGGAAGTTAGTCTTTAGAAGTTTTTCATAGAACAAAAGTTAGTCTTTGAAAAATTCTCATAGAACGGAAGTTAGTCTTTCGAAGTTTCTCAGAGAACAAAAGTTAGTCTTTGGAAGTTTCTCATAGAACAAAAGTTAGTCTTTGAAAGATTCTCATAGAACGGAAATTAGTCTTTCGAAGTTTCTCATAGAATAGACAGTTAGTCTTTCCGAGATTCTCCTATAGCTGAAGTAAGTATTACTAAGATTCTCATAGAGTGGACAGTCGGTCTTTCAGAGATTCATGTATAACTGAAGTAAGTAGTACTAAGATTCTCATAGAATGGACAATCAGTCTTTCAAAGATTCTCTTATAACTTAAGTAAGTATTACTAAGATTCTCATAGAATGGACACTCGGTCTTTTGAGAGATTCAGGTATAACTGAAGTAAGTATTACTAAGATTCTCATAGAATGGACAGTCGATCTTTCAGATATTCTCGTACAACTGAAGTAAGTATTGCTAAGATTCTCATAGAATGGATAGTCAGTCTTTCAAAGATTTTCATAAAACTAAAGTACACTTATTTGTTGACTAAAACTTATCTAAATGACAAACAGTATCAATCAGAATAATCTTGACTGCTGGATATAGCCTAATTGAACATAGAATGAACTAGGAACTTGAATTTCGGTGAATGGATAGTTTTCCATATTGACTTATAACAAAGATTTCGATCGCCGAAATTTGAGCTCGTACATTGACCTTTGTCCACTTAAGACTTATTCAACGGTCGAATTAATTATATAGAAGAGAAATTCTTGGTTGAGCACAACTCCAAATCAAAATAAATTGGACTCACACAAAAATGATAAAATGTAAAAGAGAAATAATATAATCACATTACTTAATATTGTTTCTCTTTTAAATTTTATCAATCGTGTGTTTGTGTCAATATAAATTTTATTTAGGCGTGTGTCTATGTAAGATTTGCTATATATAGAAACCCATAATAAAATGAATTGAATTATTGATTATTTTATCACAATGATATTTAGACATAAATAATATTGTTGAGTGATTGTGATAATATTGTTTTAAAAGTTAGAATTCGTTATTTGATTAAGAGATTGGAGTTGTTACTCTTGGTTGATTATCTATAACCCCAAGTGAAATTACCATATCTCGTCTCTATTTATTTTTATGTACTATAGTCAGAGTAGTTCAAACAAACAAACATTTAAACCCAAACACTTAAGATGATAAATGTCGTTGAATGGTTAATGTTACATGCTAATGAGAAAAAAATGATTTCCAAGGTGTAATTCTACTTGTGCTAAAATTATGTGAGTAGTTGTTTAGCAAAAATTCCTTAATTTTACAGTCCTAAAAATATGTGAGTAGTTAAAATTTGAATTGGCATATGATACTAAAAGATAAAGAAATAACAAATAATTTAAGCAATTTAAAAAATTAGGTTTTAAAGATAAAATATAACAAAAATCTTTAAAAGAAAGAATAAGATATAATATATGTAGTTTGTTGAGACAATTATGTTACATTAAAAATAATAAATAAAATATACTAAAATTTGAAATATAATAATAAATAATAAATTTATTGAAATAAACTATGATAAAGTAAAATAAAACAACATTAAAAAAACGGAAATAAAACAAAAGGAACCTAGAGTTATATATAGTTAAAGTTTGAATTGGAATATGATGCAACTTTAACTATATATACAAAATTTGCATCAAATTCCAATTCAAATTTAACTTTTCTCATGTATATGTTGGTGATGAATCTGGGTGGTGTTGGTGTTGATGACAGGGTGGTGAAGGTGTATGATAATGTTGTGTTCTCTCATTAATCTAATGAATAAAATTAACTTTCCCATGGTGGGAAAGGATTGACCTTTCCCAGATTCATATGTACACAAAATTATAGCTGAAAACTATAGAAAAAAACATGTCAGAAATGTAACGCCCTCTTTAATTATTTAATTATTTTATTAGATGATATAGTATATGTTTATATATTATATGATTATGATGATTTTGTGACGTGTTTGTGACGTGTGACGTATTATTATTTTATTGTTTAATAAAATAATATTAGTGATGTTTATATGAATATTTAATTAGTAAATAAATAGATGTGGTGGAAAAAGATAGAATTTTAAGAGATGGGGTTACATTTATAATTAAGAAGAGTTGTGTGGGTTAAGAAGGAATTAGTTAAGTTGTGAGGGAGTATATAAGAGAAATAGGTTAAGAAAGGGAATATTTTGAGAACGCGTATCAGACTTTTTGAGAAGAAGAAGAACGGTTGAACAAGGAGAAAGCTAGGTTCCAATTTCTGCATAATTTCCAGGTAAGGGTGAGCCTAACCTCAATAGTATTAATGTTTAATCATCTGTTCTTGATTAGCTTAGAGATTGGGAAGAATTGAGAGAAGTTTTGAGAATTAGGGTTATGGTGATTTTGATGAATTTGATGTGAGAATGTGTTGCATTGCTGTATAAGTGTGTTACAGAACCTAGATTATCCCCTAGGATGTTATTGCTGATGAATTAGAAGCTTAATTGGAGAGAATTGGCAGGTTTTGGTGTGGATTGGACTGAACCCGTAGTGGTTCTGAGATCGCTCGCCTGTGGCGAGTGATCACTCGCCGTGGCGAGTAACCCTTGGTTGCTCGCGAGGCGAGCAGTATAGCTCGCCGTGGCGAGCTTGACCCTTAAATTTAGGATTTTTGCCAAACTTTAGATGGTTTTGAGTGCCCTCATATTTATAGAGATGACCTGTGAAGTTGGTTTGGTCAAATTGGATTTAGGGAGCTTAAAAATGAAGATTTTGTTGAAAAATGTCAAAAAGGCCGAAGCACCCAGTATTTCTCGCCTCCAGCTCGCCCCCAACTCGCCTTTGGCGAGTGAGCTGCTGGGAGTACTCGCCTGTGGCGAGCAGATGTACTCGCCGTGGCGAGTTAGATGGTTCAGGATTGTGTTGTTGTTTTTGTAAGCTGTTTTGCATAGGACGTTTAGAGGAACCCTTGGGGTAGAGTCCGTGCCGTTATATACCCTTAGACGAGCTATGTAGAGATGAATGATGATGGTTCTATTATACCTTGATAAATGATGTGTTGTTGAATATAAGTGTTGTATGAGTATGATGCTAATTGAATAAGATGATGCTATGTGTTGCAATGTGTATGCATAATTGAGATGATGTTCTGCCATGTAATTATTATTAACTGCATGTGCCATTCTTGAAAATGTAATGATGTTGAGACGGTGTATTAAGATGTTAAATGACGAGTCCATGCATTTGCATAATTATGAGACGGTGGAGCTTTATGCTCAAAGCGACGGTGGAGCATTTGCTCAAAGCGACGGTGAAGCATATTAATGCTATAATTATATGGTACCACATGCATGATGTCGAGACGTTAGGTGTTGCATTTAGTCGAGTCAATTGTGACATATATGAGATGATGCTTGAGACGTTGATGTGTGATGTAATGTTGTTCATGATGATGTTGATGATGTTGATATGATGATGCTTATGATGATGCCATGAAGTATTATAATGTACATGTGATGAGTTGGATATATGATTTGTTAATCCTAACTTATGATTATATATTAATATTATTGTTATGAATCTCACCCCTTCTGCTGGAATTGCCGCCTTGTGGGCAAGTGCAGGTACCCAGTCTTAGTTGCGATGATGCGAGGATTGTGTGAAGTTAGGGTTGCTCTGATATGTAACGGGATGGGGCCTCAGTGGAGTCTATTCCTTTATGTATCGTGTTTGAATAAACGATGTTGACTTTATGATGTAGAAACTTTAATATTTTGAGACGGTTTGCTGGCTTTTAAGCCAAGACATTTATGAGATGAAACCTTATTGAATTCCGCTGCTTAAATGAATACTTTTGTGATTTGATAAATTATTATCTAAGCTGTTTTTAAAGATGAAATGTGACACTCCTTTATGACGAATACTCTGATGTATGATTTATTTAATGAAATTTTTAAGACGGGAAATTGGGGTGTTACAATTGGTATCAGAGCAGGTCGGTCCGTCCGGCCAAGTAGAGAGTCGAGTGACGTTGTCTTAGAGTAGAATAGGATTATTGTATTATTCTGACTCATGTTTGTTTCCAGAGAACTAGATGGCTGGTAGAAATGATGCTGCTCTTGCTGCTGCTTTGGAAGCAATGGCTCAAGTCGTGGGTAATCAGAACAATGCTGGTGGGAACGACGGAACTAGAATGTTGGAGACGTTTTTGAGGAATCACCCGCCTACCTTCAAGGGGCGTTATGATCCTGATGGAGCTCAGTTGTGGCTCAAGGAAGTTGAGAGAATCTTCAGGGTCATGCAATGTGACGATGTTCAGAAGGTGCGGTTTGGTACGCACATGCTAGCGGAGGAGGCCGACGATTGGTGGGTTAGTCTCCTACCTATTTTGGAACAAGATGGAGCTGTAGTGACATGGGCTGTTTTCACGAGGGAGTTCCTTAATAGATACTTTCCAGAAGATGTTCGTGGAAAGAAAGAGATAGAGTTCCTAGAGCTTAAGCAAGGGAACATGTCGGTGACCGAGTATGCGGCCAAGTTTGTGGAGTTGGCTAAGTTCTATCCGCATTATGCACCCGAGACGGCTGAGTTTTCAAAATGCATCAAGTTTGAGAACGGGTTGCGCGCTGATATCAAGAGAGCTATCGGTTACCAGAAGATTCGTGACTTTTCTGAGTTGGTGAGTAGTTGTCGGATATATGAAGAGGATACTAAAGCTCACTACAAGGTAGTGAATGATCGGAAAGCTAAGGGCCAGCAGAGTCGCCCTAAACCTTATGATGCCCCTAGAGATAAAGGGAAGCAAAGAGTGAATGATGAGAGGAGGCCTCAGAAGAAGGCTGCTCCTGCTGAGGTTACTTGTTACACTTGTGGCGAGAAAGGCCATAAGAGCAATGCATGTACTGTTGAGGTGAAGAGGTGTTACCGTTGTGGTCAGAAGGGGCATATCACTAGTGATTGCAAGTTTGATGATGTTGTGTGTTTCAACTGCAATGAGCAAGGACACATTGGTTCGCAGTGTAAGCAACCCAAGAAGACTAAGACCACTGGGAGAGTGTTTGCATTGACCGGCACTCAGACTGAGAATGATGATCGCTTGATCAGAGGTACTTGCTATATTAATAATACTCCTTTAGTTGCTATTATTGATACTGGTGCTACGCACAGTTTTGTTGCTTTTGATTGTGTTTCTACCCTGGGTCTTGATGTTTCTGATATGAATGGAGAAATGGTTGTCGAGACTCCAGCTAAGGGTTCGGTGACTACTTCTCTCGTTTGTTTGAATTGTCCTTTATCTATGTTTGGCCGTGACTTTGTGATGGATTTAGTGTGCCTACCTTTAAGTGGTATGGATGTGATTCTGGGTATGAACTGGCTAGAATACAACCGAGTTCTTATCAACTGTTTTAGAAAGACGGTGCATTTTTCTTCTGTCGAAGAAGAGTGGGGCGCAGAGTTTCTATCTACGAAGCAGCTGAAGCAACTAGAACGTGACGGGATGTTGATGTTTTCGCTGATGGCTTCGTTATCTTTGGAGAACCAAGCTGTTATTGATGGGTTGCCTGTTGTGAAGGAATTTCCTGAAGTTTTCCCTGATGAGATTCCAGGTGTGCCACCAGAGAGGGAGGTTGAATTTTCGATAGACCTTGTGCCTGGTACGAAGCCGGTGTCGATGGCACCTTATCGTATGTCTGCTTCTGAGTTAGCAGAGTTGAAGAAGCAGTTGGAAGACTTGCTTGAGAAGAAGTTTGTGAGACCTAGTGTTTCACCATGGGGAGCTCCGGTGTTATTGGTAAAGAAGAAGGATGGTAGCATGCGGTTGTGCATTGATTACCGTCAGTTGAACAAAGTGACGATCAAGAATAGGTATCCACTTCCGAGGATTGACGACTTGATGGACCAGTTAGTGGGTGCAAAGGTATTTAGCAAGATTGACTTGAGGTCAGGTTACCATCAGATTAAGGTGAAGGATGAAGATATGCAGAAGACGGCCTTCAGGACGCGTTATGGTCACTATGAATATAAGGTGATGCCTTTTGGTGTTACTAATGCGCCTGGTGTGTTTATGGAATATATGAACAGAATTTTTCATGAGTACTTGGATCAATTTGTGGTGGTTTTTATTGATGATATTCTAATATATTCTAAGACTGAAGCTGAGCATGCAGAGCATTTGAAGACTGTATTGCAAGTGCTGAAAGAGAAGAAGCTGTATGCTAAACTGTCTAAGTGTGAGTTCTGGCTAGATGAAGTAAGTTTTCTTGGCCATGTTATTTCTGGTGAAGGTATTGCGGTTGACCCGTCTAAAGTTGAAGCGGTATCGCAATGGGAGACGCCTAAGTCGGTTACGGAAATTAGAAGCTTTTTGGGACTAGCTGGTTATTACAGGAGGTTTATAGAAGGATTTTCTAAGTTGGCTCTTCCGTTAACGCAGTTGACGTGTAAGGGTAAGTCGTTTGTATGGGATGTGCACTGTGAGAATAGTTTCAATGAATTGAAGAAGCGCCTGACGACGGCTCCAGTTTTGATTTTGCCGAAGTCTGATGAACCTTTTGTGGTATATTGTGATGCGTCCAAGTTGGGTTTGGGAGGTGTGCTTATGCAAGAAGGTAAGGTGGTAGCATATGCTTCGAGACAATTGAGGATTCATGAGAAGAACTATCCGACGCACGACTTGGAGTTGGCAGCTGTGGTCTTTGTATTGAAAATATGGAGACATTATTTGTATGGTTCGAGGTTTGAAGTATTCAGTGATCATAAGAGTTTGAGATATTTATTTGATCAGAAAGAGTTGAATATGAGACAGAGAAGGTGGCTTGAGTTATTGAAGGATTATGATTTTGGTTTGAATTACCATCCTGGTAAAGCAAATGTGGTTGCAGATGCCTTGAGTAGGAAAACTATGCATATATCCGTGTTGATGGTGAAAGAATTTGAATTGTTGGAACAGTTTAGAGACTTGAGTTTGGTGTGTGAAAGAACACCTCAGAGCATAAAACTGGGAATGTTGAGAATTGATAATGATTTCCTGAAGCATATCAAAGAAGCACAAAAAGAAGATGTCAAGTTTGTAGACTTGTTGATTGCTAATGATGATACTGTGGATGGTGACTTTAAGGTCGATGATCAAGGAGTGTTGAGATTCCGAGGGAGGATTTGCATTCCTGACAATGATGAGATTAAGAAAATGATTCTTGAAGAGGGTCATAGAAGTAGCTTGAGTATTCACCCGGGAGCTACAAAGATGTATCATGACTTAAAGAGGCTGTTTTGGTGGTCTGGTTTGAAACGCGATGTGGCACAATTTGTGTATTCTTGCTTGGTTTGCCAAAAGTCGAAGATTGAGCATCAGAAGCCGACTGGTATGATGGTACCTTTAGATGTGCCAGAATGGAAATGGGATAGTATATCCATGGATTTTGTGACGAGTTTGCCCAATACTCCTAGAGGGAACGATGCTATTTGGGTAATTGTTGATAGATTGACGAAGTCTGCTCATTTTCTACCAATCAACATTACTTTTCCTGTGGCCCAGTTGGCGGAGATTTATGTTAGAGAGATAGTTAAGTTGCATGGTGTTCCTTCGAGCATCGTATCTGATAGAGACCCAAGATTTACTTCTAGATTTTGGAAGAGTTTGCAAGAGGCGTTAGGATCTCAGTTGAGGTTGAGTTCGGCTTATCATCCGCAAACAGATGGTCAGTCGGAGAGGACGATTCAGTCGTTGGAGGATTTGTTGAGGGTTTGTGTACTTGAACAGGGAGGAGCTTGGGATAGTCATCTTCCATTGATAGAGTTCACATACAACAACAGTTACCATTCAAGTATTGGAATGGCGCCGTTTGAGGCTTTGTATGGTCGGAGATGCAGGACTCCGTTGTGTTGGTTTGAGTCGGGTGAAAGGGTGGTCTTAGGACCGGAGATCGTTCAACAGACTACCGAGAAGGTGAGAATGATCCAAGAAAAGATGAAAGCGTCGCAGAGTCGACAAAAGAGTTACCATGATAATCGTAGAAAGGACCTTGAGTTCCAAGAGGGGGATCATGTGTTCCTGAGAGTGACTCCTTTGACGGGTGTTGGACGTGCTTTGAAATCGAAGAAGTTGACTCCGAGGTTTATAGGACCGTATCAGATTTCAGAGAGGATTGGACCGGTGGCGTATCGTGTTGGATTACCACCGCACTTGTCGAATTTGCATGATGTTTTTCATGTATCTCAGCTGAGGAAGTATGTTCCGGATCCGTCTCATGTGATCCAAAGTGACGATGTGCAAGTTAGGGACAACCTTACGGTTGAGACCTTACCCGTGAGGATTGATGATCGAAAGACGAAGACGTTGAGAGGCAAGGAGATACCTCTTGTGAGAGTTGTTTGGGACGGAGTGACGGGTGAAAGCTTGACTTGGGAGCTAGAAAGTAAGATGCGGGAATCCTATCCAGAGTTGTTTGAACGAGGTAAATTTTCGAGGACGAAAATCCTTTAAGAGGGGGAGAGTTGTAACGCCCTCTTTAATTATTTAATTATTTTATTAGATGATATAGTATATGTTTATATATTATATGATTATGATGATTTTGTGACGTGTTTGTGACGTGTGACGTATTATTATTTTATTGTTTAATAAAATAATATTAGTGATGTTTATATGAATATTTAATTAGTAAATAAATAGATGTGGTGGAAAAAGATAGAATTTTAAGAGATGGGGTTACATTTATAATTAAGAAGAGTTGTGTGGGTTAAGAAGGAATTAGTTAAGTTGTGAGGGAGTATATAAGAGAAGTAGGTTAAGAAAGGGAATATTTTGAGAACGCGTATCAGACTTTTTGAGAAGAAGAAGAACGGTTGAACAAGGAGAAAGCTAGGTTCCAATTTCTGCATAATTTCCAGGTAAGGGTGAGCCTAACCTCAATAGTATTAATGTTTAATCATCTGTTCTTGATTAGCTTAGAGATTGGGAAGAATTGAGAGAAGTTTTGAGAATTAGGGTTATGGTGATTTTGATGAATTTGATGTGAGAATGTGTTGCATTGCTGTATAAGTGTGTTACAGAACCTAGATTATCCCCTAGGATGTTATTGCTGATGAATTAGAAGCTTAATTGGAGAGAATTGGCAGGTTTTGGTGTGGATTGGACTGAACCCGTAGTGGTTCTGAGATCGCTCACCTGTGGCGAGTGATCACTCGCCGTGGCGAGTAACCCTTGGTTGCTCGCGAGGCGAGCAGTATAGCTCGCCGTGGCGAGCTTGACCCTTAAATTTAGGATTTTTGCCAAACTTTAGATGGTTTTGAGTGCCCTCATATTTATAGAGATGACCTGTGAAGTTGGTTTGGTCAAATTGGATTTAGGGAGCTTAAAAATGAAGATTTTGTTGAAAAATGTCAAAAAGGCCGAAGCACCCAGTATTTCTCGCCTCCAGCTCGCCCCCAACTCGCCTTTGTAGAGTGAGCTGCTGGGAGTACTCGCCTGTGGCGAGCAGATGTACTCGCCGTGGCGAGTTAGATGGTTCAGGATTGTGTTGTTGTTTTTGTAAGCTGTTTTGCATAGGACGTTTAGAGGAACCCTTGGGGTAGAGTCCGTGCCGTTATATACCCTTAGACGAGCTATGTAGAGATGAATGATGATGGTTCTATTATACCTTGATAAATGATGTGTTGTTGAATATAAGTGTTGTATGAGTATGATGCTAATTGAATAAGATGATGCTATGTGTTGCAATGTGTATGCATAATTGAGATGATGTTCTGCCATGTAATTATTATTAACTGCATGTGCCATTCTTGAAAATGTAATGATGTTGAGACGGTGTATTAAGATGTTAAATGACGAGTCCATGCATTTGCATAATTATGAGACGGTGGAGCTTTATGCTCAAAGCGACGGTGGAGCATTTGCTCAAAGCGACGGTGAAGCATATTAATGCTATAATTATATGGTACCACATGCATGATGTCGAGACGTTAGGTGTTGCATTTAGTCGAGTCAATTGTGACATATATGAGATGATGCTTGAGACGTTGATGTGTGATGTAATGTTGTTCATGATGATGTTGATGATGTTGATATGATGATGCTTATGATGATGCCATGAAGTATTATAATGTACATGTGATGAGTTGGATATATGATTTGTTAATCCTAACTTATGATTATATATTAATATTATTGTTATGAATCTCACCCCTTCTGCTGGAATTGCCGCCTTGTGGGCAAGTGCAGGTACCCAGTCTTAGTTGCGATGATGCGAGGATTGTGTGAAGTTAGGGTTGCTCTGATATGTAACGGGATGGGGCCTCAGTGGAGTCTATTCCTTTATGTATCGTGTTTGAATAAACGATGTTGACTTTATGATGTAGAAACTTTAATATTTTGAGACGGTTTGCTGGCTTTTAAGCCAAGACATTTATGAGATGAAACCTTATTGAATTCCGCTGCTTAAATGAATACTTTTGTGATTTGATAAATTATTATCTAAGCTGTTTTTAAAGATGAAATGTGACACTCCTTTATGACAAATACTCTGATGTATGATTTATTTAATGAAATTTTTAAGACGGGAAATTGGGGTGTTACAAGAAACACACAAAATTGTAGCAGAAAACTATAGCAGAAAACATGACAGAAAAACACATAATCGGATCCAACTTCATTCAAATTTCAAAAGATATATTACATGTTACAGTGCAAGTTCTAAAAGGATCCACATCATTACAGATAACTCCTAATATAAGATCACTCCTAATACTTAAACTTACTCTTAATTTTATAGCTGATTCATACTTAAGCTTACTCCTAATATAAGATAACACCTAAAACTTAAGCTTACTCCTAATATAAGATAAGTCCTGATACTTAAGAGAGTCTGAAACAGTTACATCGTCATAAATGACATAGGGTTATTGTTGGAACAAAATGTGTTTAACACTACCTCTTGAGAGTTTTGATTATAACAAGGTATTAAAAATTGTCAATTGGATATGCTAATATTTGTTCAAGTGTACAGGACCATAGACAAAAATTTGAGATCATTATTAGGTTCTGGAAGAACAAAAGAGAGCAAAGGAATCAACAAAAAGGAAGCTTAAAGCGTCTGAAGAGAACTGTTTCTGAAGTTAAAGTGCTCCTGAAGTCAAGTGCTCCTGAAGTGATGACGTCATCAGAAGCAAGTTCATCAGAAGCTGAAGATCACCAGAAGCTGAAGTTCATCAGAAGATGAGAGACTTAAAGCTTCAAAGGTTGTTCAATGGATTTAATCTCGTCTAAGCATTGCTGAAGACCAGAAGAGTGAAGCAACGACTAATTCAAATGGATTTGAAGGCATTGGATGCTTGTTCTTTGAAGAGCGTTGACAAAGTACAATTGTACGAAGTGTACAACCACTACCTCCAATACTCAATTTTTGTCTCTGCTACATGACAAGAATAACAGCTCTGCCTGCAACGATGTTCCTACATGCTTGGAATGGATTTGAAATTGATCATTCATAGGACAACAACCATATCAGGAAAAAGATCATTGGTGATTGATCAAAGCTTCAAACGACTCTTATTTTGATGCGCTGACAATTCACAACGTCTCTTTCATACCTCTATATAAATGAGTGAAAACTTGGAGAATTGTAAGAGACTCAACAACAATTCAAAAGCGCCAAACCTCTGCTGAAATTGTTCTACATCAAAAGTTCACTTAGAACTTCTTATCGAAGTTCATATCTTAGAAATAGAGTCTTAATAGTCTTTATCTGATTTGTATTGTGAACACCACTGATTGTATATCAAGTGTTCAACTTCAAACATTTTTCTTTGTAATTCTGTTTGATAAGAAGTCTCTTGAAGTTGTGCTTGAGCATAGAAGTCTCTTGATTGTGTTCAGGAGCATAGGAAGTCTCTTGTAGTTGTGCTTGAGCATTTGAAGTCTCTTGCTAGTTTTAGCAGTGAGCATTTGTAATCAGATATTACATTTTTTAGTGAACTCTCCTTGGAAGGGCAAGGGGGACAAGACTACTTCCGGTTTGTGGAAGGAACCAGTATGATTTCTTTGTGTCGCTCTTCTCTCTCTCTCTCTCTCTCTCTCTCTCTCTGTTTTTATCCGCTACATTTATTATCTGAACATCACTTCAGAAACTGTATTCTAACTGCTTCTAACCAGTGACTTCAGTAGGAGAAAAAGAAGAAAAAGCCAACACAATTCAACCCCCCTTCTTGTGTTTTTTTCAACTTCAATTGGTATCTAGAGCCTTGGTTATGTTGAGAACACTTAATAGTGTAACAGTCCAAGATCCGAGAAAAACATGTCTGGTGAATCATCTGTTTCTGGTGGTAATCATAATGTTGTACCTTATGATTACAGTGATAAGAAAGCTGACTTAGGAAAAGTTTCAAAGTTCAATGGAGATCCTGAAGAGTTCTCTTGGTGGAAAACCAACTTTTACAGTTACATCATGGGCTTAGATGAAGAGTTATGGGATATTCTGGAAGATGGAGTTGGTGACTTGGATTTTGATGAAGAATGAGTTGCTGCTGACATAAAGAAACATACTCCTGCTCAAAAGAAGATGTACAAGAAACATCACAAGATCAGAGGTTCACTTGTTCTTGCTATACCTCGTGCAGAGTATATGAGGATGAGTGATAAATCTACTGCAAAGGCTATGTTTGCTTCTTTATGTTCAAACTATGAAGGTAGCAAGAAGGTTAGAGAAGCTAAAACACTTATGCCTGTTCATAAGTATGAGTTGTTCAAGATGAAGGATGATGAAAGTATTGAGGAGATGTACTTAAGATTTCAAACCCTAGTCTCTGGACTACAAATACTGAAGAAAAGCTATGTTGCTTCTGATCATGTGAGCAAGATACTAAGAAGCCTGCCTGCAAGATGGAGACCAAAGGTTACTACTATTGAGGAAGCTAAAGATTTAAACACTCTGAGTGTTGAAGATCTTGTCAGCTCTCTCAAAGTTCATGAGATAAGTCTTAATGAACATGAGCCTGCTAAGAAGAGTAAATTTATTGCTCTACAATCTAAAGAGAGGTCATCAAAAGCTCTTAAAGTCATAGAATCTGAAGAAGAATCACCTGATGAAGATTTTGATGAAGATCCTGCTGAGATGATGGCTATGCTTTCAAACAGGCTGCAGTATCTAGCCAAGAAGAACAAGAAGTTCTCGAGCAGAAAAAGTGGTTACAAAGGCTCCAGGAAAGAAGATCAGAAGGGTTGCTTCAACTGCAAGAAGCCTGGATATTTCATTGCTGATTGGCCTGATCTTCAGAAGGAGAAATCAAAGGACAAATCTAAGAAGTCAACTTTCAAATCAAACAAGATCAAGAAGCAGATCAAGCAGAGTTTCATGGCAACATGGGAAGATTTAGACAGTGAATCTGAATCTGATAAGGATAATGCTGATGAAGATGCAAAGGTAGCTGTTGGGTTAGTGGCTACAGTAACTTCAGAAGCTGAACCAGAATCAGATTCAGAAGAAGAAAATGAGGTATGTTCTAAAATTCCTAGAGAATAACTTATTGAGTCTCTTAAAGAACTCCTTACACATTTTAAGCTGAGAACCAATGAGTTGAGAGATTTAAAAGAAAAATACGTTGATTTAATGAAACAACAAGAATCAACTCTATTGGATCTGAAAGCTTCTAAAGAAGGACTTAGAGGCTTTGACTTAATTTACAAAACTTATGAAGAGAAGCTCAAGTTCTTATGTCAGAAGCTACAAGAAAAGTGTAATGGAAAACCTTTAAGCAACCATGAAATTGTTCTTGAAGATTTTATTACGTCTAGTATTGACAGAAGTAGAGTTGCTTCTATGATTTATAACATTTACAAAAACAATGGCAAAGGGATTGGATTTTCAGAAGGAAAACCTAATGAAACTAATCTCAAAGCATGTTGTGAATGTATCAAGGAAGGATTGAAAACCTTCTTTGTACCTGAAGGTGTTAAAGTTGAAACTGTGGTTCAGTCAGAACCTGAAGCTTCTAGCTCTAAGGCTAAGATTACTTCAAAGCCAAATAACTCTAAGTCTAAGGCTATGACAAATTCTAACTCTAAGATCTCAAAGATCAAGATTATGAAAAGATCAGAACCTGTTCCTCAGAGTCTGTTGAAGCCATAATCTGGTATCTTGAAGTCTAAGTCTCAGAAGAACAAAATAGTTATGGCTTCAGGTGAATCAAAAATAAAAGGTGTTAAACCTAAAGTACTGATCAATCAGAAGCTCTCAAAACCACACCTCAAGGTACAAGAAATGAAGCATAAAACTTCCAGCACTAACCTCAAAGGACCCATAAAACAATGGGTACCTAAATATGAAATTGTCAATACTACAGAAATGACTAAAAGCAAAGGAAAAGCAAAAATCATGGTATCTGGACAGCGATTGCTCAAGACATATGACAGGAGAGAAGTCAATGTTCCTCACCCTCACAATGAAAGAAGGAGGAAATGTGAAGTTTGGAGGCAACCAGTTTGGCAAGATCATTGGTACATGAACTATTGGTAACTCCTATATCTTTATTAATAATGTGTGGTTGGTAGATGGTCTTGAACATAACCTTTTGAGTATTAGTCAGATTTGTGACAATGGTTATGATGTGATGTTTGAAAAGACCAACTGCACAATAATACACAAAGATAACAAGTCCATAGTGTTCAAAGGAAAGAGAGTAGAGAATGTCTATAAAATCAATTTCTCTGAACTGGTTGATCAGAAGGTAATCTGTCTTCTATCAATGAATGATAAGCAGTGGGTATAGCACAGAAGGTTGGGCCATGCTAACTAGAGATTAATCTCTAAGCTTAGCAAGCTACAACTTGTCAAAGGCCTACCTAATATTGACTATCATGCAGATGCACTTTGTGGTGCATGCCAGAAAGGGAAGATTGTGAAATCATCTTTTAAAGCTAAAGACATTGTCTCAACCACCAGACCTTTAGAACTGCTTCATATTGATTTATTTGGACCCGTTAATACGACATCGTTACATGGAAGCAAATATGGATTAGTCATTGTTGATGATAACAACAGATGGACTTGGGTAAAATTCCTAAGAAGCAAAGACAATGCATATGATGTACTCAGTAACTTCTGCACTCAAATACAATCTGAAAAAGAAATGAAAATTTTGAAAGTCAGAAGTGATCATGGTGGAGAGTTTGAAAATGAGCCATTTGAAACTTTTTGTGAAAAACATGGAATTGTCCATGAATTCTCTTCTCCTAGACCTCCACAACAAAATGGGGTTGTAGAGAGAAAGAATAGAACATTACAAGAAATGGCAAAAACCATGATTCATGAAAATAATTTGGCTAAACATTTCTGGGCAGAAGCAGTGAATACAACATGTTATGTTCAAAATAGGATCTATATGGGACGTATATTAGAGAAAACTGCATATGAACTCTTTAAGGGAAGAAGACCCAATATATCTTACTTTCATCAATTTAGATGTACCTGTTACATTCTAAATAACAAGCTCTACCTAAAGAAATTTGATGCCAAGGCCCAAAGAGGAATCTTCTTAGGTTACTCTGAAAGGTCAAAGGCATACAAAGTGTATAATTCAGAGACACTCTGTGTTGAAGAATCTATGCACGTTAAATTTGACGACAAAGAGCCTGGAAGTGAAACTTCAGAGCAAGATGAAAGTTATGCAGATATACAGGCTACTGAAGATACTTCAGAACCTGATCGGACTGAAGAATTTGAAGACAGTCCAGAAGTTGAACCAGCTTCAGAAGCTCAAGATGAAGTAGCTTCTGATGAAGCTCAAGATGGCTCTCAGCAAGCAAATCAATCCAAGAATACATTTAAGTACAAGTCTTCACATCCTGAGGATCAAATCATTGGAAACAAAGACAGTCCTAGAAGAACAAGATCATATTTCGGACAAGAAGAGTCTATGATAGGATTGTTATCAGTGATTGAACCTGCTACAGTTGATGAAGAACTTTCAGATGATGGATGGATATTAGCTATGCAAGAAGAGCTCAATCAGTTTCAAAGAAATGATGTGTGGGATCTGGTACCCAAACCTCCTCAGAAGAACATTATTGGAACAAAATGGGTATTCAGAAACAAGCTGAATGAACAAGGTGAAGTAACCAGAAACAAAGCTAGACTTGTTGCACAATGTTACAGTTAACAAGAAGGCATTGATTACACTGAAACATTTGCTACAGTTGCAAGATTGGAAGCAATCAAGTTACTTCTATCCTATGCAGTTAATCATGACATAATATTATATCAAATGGATGTTAAGAGTGAATTTCTAAATGGAGTCATAGAAGAAGAAGTGTTTGTCAAACAACCTCCTGATTTTGAGGATCTTAAGCATCCTGATCATATTTATAAACTTAAGAAATCACTGTATGGTTTGAAACAAGCTCCTAGAGCTTGGTATGATAGATTGAGTAATTTCCTAATTAAAAATGATTTTAAGAGAGGTCAAGTTGACACAACACTCTTCAAAAGGACTATTGAGAAAGATATTCTTGTTGTGCAGATATATGTTGATGATATAATATTTGTTTCTACCAATGCATCTCTTTGCAAGGAATTCTCTAAGTTAATGCAGGATGAATTTGAAATGAGGATGATGGGAGAATTGAAGTTCTTCCTTGGTATTCAAATTAACCAAAGTAAAGATGGAGTATATGTTCATCAAACCAAATACACAAAGGAGCTTCTGAAGAAGTTCAAGCTAGAAGATTGTAAATTGATGAAAACTCTAATGCATCCAACCTGCACCTTAAGCAAAGAAGATACAAGATCAAAGGTAGATCAGAAACTGTACAGAGGTATGATTGGTTCTTTGTTATACCTCACTGCATCTAAGCCAGATATTTTATTCAGTGTTTGCTTGTGTGCAAGATTCCAGTCAGATCCTAGAGAATCTCATTTAACAGCTGTTAAGAGAATCTTCAGGTATCTAAAAGGAACAACTAATCTTGGACTCCTTTACAAGAAATCCTTAGATTATAAGTTGGTTGGATTCTGTAATGTTGACTATGCTGGTGATAGGATTGAAAGGAAATCAACCAGTGGTAACTACCAGTTCATGGGAGAGAATCTGATATCCTGGGCTAGCAAAAGATAAGCAACTATTGCCATGTCTACATCAGAAGCATAATACATTTCAGCTGCAAGTTGTTGTACACAACTACTCTAGATGAAACATCAGTTGGAAGATTATCAGATTAATGCTAACAGTATTCCCATTTTCTATGATAATACTGCTGCTATTTGTTTGTCAAAGAATACAATTATACAGTCAAGAGCCAAGCATATTGAAATCAAACACCATTTGATTAGAGACTATGTTCAAAAAGGAATCTTGGATATACAATTCATTGATACTGAACATCAGTGGGCTGATATATTCACTAAACCTTTAATTGTGGAAAGATTTGATTTTATAAAGAAAAATTTGAACATGCACTTTGTGTCTGATTAAAATTGCTTGCTCCTGAACTAGAAGTTAGGTCCTGAAGTTAGTTCAGTAGCTATGGTCCATCAGAAGCTCTTAACTGAGATTATGAGGAAAATATGCTTCTGAAGATAACATCATTTTAACTTTAGAAGCTGGATTTTGTTCTTCTGAATAGTAGAGCTAGTGGAAACGATGGAGTTACTTTTTGGTAACACCTGTCCCACTAACTTGACAGTGCATCTGAAGTTATCTGACGTGGCTTATTTGTATTAGTGTATGACTTAAGAAGGGCTATGATGATGTTATGCTTTGAATGTACTTTCTCGCGCCCCCAATTGTCATTAATGCTGTGTTTGTTTGTCCCCTCTAAATCACAATCGTTTGCTTTTACTCAAATCACTTAGACAAAACACACACTACTCACTTCACAACCTACACTTTCTATTCTACACCTATTGCTTGTGAAGGAAAAGCTCTTTCTCCTCAATCAAAATCTAGAACCCTAAAAACTTCATCATCATCAATGGCATCCTCAAGCTCCATTCTAGAATCAGCTATGCAAGATACTGCACAAGGAACTTCTACTCAACAAGAAACTCCAGCTTATGATATAAAGGGAAGAACTGTCCCTAGAAGAGTGGGATTTAAACGTTCAGGTTGAGAGACCGGTGGATTTTATCTCTTTAGCACACCATGGCTGTGACATCAAAAGTTATTATGAAGCTCAAGGTCTCATGGATTACTTCAATATGCTGAATGGTCCAACCTACGAAAATCTAGTTAGACACTTCTGGGTTAGAGCTCATGTCTATGACAAGAAAGCTGCTAAATTGGAAGAAACAGAGAAGATATTGATTGATCCTACTCTGGAAGGGAAATCAAGAGAAGAAATGGATCTGGAACCATTTGTTGATACAAAAATCAGGTCAAGCATTATAGGTATTCCAGTCTTCATCTCCCAAGATGTGATTGCGTATGTCATCAGAAGGGCTTCTGAAGGCAGTTTTAAGGATGGTTTGGACAGCAAGAAGAAGAGTCCATGGAATAAAATTGTTCATCAAACCATGTTCAATTGCAAGAAGAAGGGTGCATACAACAACCTTTCTATGGAAAAGAAGATGCTACTGAAGATACAAAATGAAAACCTTCTACCCAAAGGAGGAGGTTCTGACCAACCTTCATTGGAACACAAGGTGTTCTTGCATTTCTTCATCAAGAAGGAGATAGCAAACATGCCCAAGTATATCTTCAAGCATATGATCAAGACACTGAGAGAGAGAGTCAACTAAACAATAGAGTCTGGGTTCCCTATGGGAGACTTATCTTAGAGATTCTACATTAAGGAGGGATTCTAAAGGCCCTGGATGAAACTAAAGTCTTCACTGATAAACAACTCGGTACAGTTACTGGGAAGATTATCAATGGAAGCACTTTGGGGAACATGACCTTGATTAAGAAGGAAGACATCAAGAAACTGGATACAGATATGAAGGAATCCAGAGCCATGTCCAATCTCATGGAAAGCTTTCCTCCAATCTGCAAGCAAGATCCACTTGATGTGCAACTGTACTACATCTATGACCATTTGCAAAGCACTGGAGAGAATATCCAACTGGAGGATATTCCAAATCAGATGTATGGAGGTGCTCTGCCTGTGGCAAAGAGAAGGGAGACAAAGAGGAAAGCACTTACAAAGGATGAGTATCTTGATGATGCCTCTGAACAACCTGCAAAGAAAGCCAAGAAGGGCAAGAAAGACAAAGTATCTGAAGCAACTGGTTCTGGTCCATCAACAATTCAAGAGGAAGTTCAGGACCTGGAACCTGTCAAGCTTCTGAACAAGACGACCAGAAGTGGGAAGGAAGTTGTACCTTCACCACCTCAACCTTCTCAACCCTCCATTCCTAAAAGGAAAAGGAAACTTGTTGTCAGGAAATTGAAGATTGCTTCTGAAGAAGAACAAGATGAAGATGCTGTTGTGAAGAAGGCATTACAACTGGCAAAGGAAATCGAAATACCTGGTGAGGTTCTGGCCAAAGAATCTACAGTTGAAGCTGCTCAACTGGGATTGGAACTCACTGAAAACCTGCAGCAGATGGCAGTGGCTGTTGATATGGTGAACGCTATTGAGGTTGTACAAGAGGAAGCTGGATGTTCAGAAGCTCCTGAAGCTAATTCTAATTCTCACATTGCTAAAATAGTTACAATTGAATCTAGCTCATCCTCTGAATCTAGGTCTAGTCCAACCTCCCTCTCATCATCTTTATCAACCTCATCTGATACAGATGATATACCTCTAAACAGAGTCTACACCAACCTAAACAAAGCTTTTATCTCCATCACCATCAACCAAAACTCATAAAAAGCCAATAAGTGATACCTTTGTGCCAATGTATCCCTCTGTTGAAGAGAGGTTAATTGACTTGCAACAAAGGAGAATTGATGTTTGCAAAAATCGACCTGCTGATCATCCCCTACAACCACCTGTAATTGAGCCTATTCAATTTGTTCATGCTGATGCAAAGGGTGCTGATGATCACAAAGGGACATATATTGCTAACATTGATGTATCATCATCTCAACCTATCTCCCAAACCCAAACAGCTGAAAATCTGAACCATCAATCATACAGAACCTTGTAGATCATTATTCAGGTGAACTACTTGAGTATGAGTCCAACCAAGAAAAAGCCTCTGACATAACTTATGATGAAGTTATGACAGAAAGCCCCCAACAACATGAACCTAACCAAGAAATGACATCTTCAACCAACCTTGATTTTGTTCTCATCTCTGAACCTGTTCCTGAACTAGTTGTTTCTGAATAACTTGTTCCTAAACTAAGTGTCCCTGAACAAGTCATACTTAACCAACAACCAACACTCCTACTGAACCTGAATCTTGAATCAATGACCAACCCTCATCCTCTAACCTGGCCATTCAACCTGTTGCTCCTGCCAAGACAAATGTCCCTTCTCAACCCACCTTGTTTCTAGATTCAATAATTCTAGCAGATGTGTGTGAGAACATCTTTCAGGAGCTGAACAATCTGGTTCAAGCTAGGAATAACCTCATTCATGAAGATAACTGTTATCGCGATTTTCGGGTGTCAAATAATTAATTAGATTTGAACCTTTCAATCATTGATATCTCTATTTTTTTTGGGGAAAGGTAAAATCGAGAGAAAACCTTAGAAATTCTGAGCTAGGGGCTGATTTCACTATGGGAAGGTGTTAGGCACCCGCAATGACTATAGTATCCTATAGGAACCGTTTTGCTAGTCTTATCTATACACTTTTCTTTTATCGCTATTTGTAAAAAAGGGATTGATTTTAAGAATGAGAAAAAGAAGATTTTGAGTGTTGTTTTTATTGGACTTGGAGAGATTTTGAGTCTCTTGCCTACATACCCTTTTAAGGGATCAAAATTCCATGTAGTTCTCTTCCAAAATATTTTTGTGGGTTGGTTCAATTTTAATTTTGAAAATAGTTTTGAAGAAAGGATGAGAGGCCTCGAAGGCATAAGATTTGAGAAAAGGTGAGGTGGTTCCAATTTATTTACAAAATGGTTAAAGTTGAAGATTAAGATTCATTTTAATTTTGCTTAAGAAAATAAAGGGAAAATGATGAAGTTTTGACTTCACATTATTGCAAAAATTTTTTGAGTGATGTGTTAGTTTTTTGAGAAAGAAAGGATGAGTTTTTTTCTAAGTATCACGCTTCCTAAACATACATCTAGCGGTAAACATACAACGTGTGTGCGTGTCGGTGCTTGTGTCGGTGTACATCATCATAGTGTCCATTGTCCTTTACATTGGGTCCTAATTTACATTCTATGGTCTTGCAAGAATTTAAAGAAAGTAAACTAAACCTAAAATATTACATGAATTAGTAGGAATTTGCATAAAATGGATAAAAGAAGGAACAAGGTGAACATGATGCAATGCTTGCAATATGAATAAGACATGAAATGAAATGGTTAGTGGCGAATAGAGAAATGATAATATGAATAACAATGTATAGGAGATGAAATGATCATAACAAAAAAAGCATTAAACAAATCGCAAAAGGAACAGATGCCAAAAATAATGCAAATAACGCCAAACCTAACCCAAAAATTCAAGCTAAATCCTATGACCTATAATCCTCACCAAACAACATTTTTCAAAGGAAATATTTCAAGAATTATGAGGAGATTACAAGCCATGCATTCATGTTTAGCACATACACATTTCATGCATATTTCACACTTTAAAAGATTCATATTACTTGTCAAACAAGAAATTGAAATCATAATTCACAAAAACAGTAGGGATGACCACAAATCAACAGCAAAAGCATCACAAAATCGTGCTCCAAGCATTAAGATCACATGGTATTGAATTAGCACGGAAATTATGCAAGAAACTTTCATAGAAACAACAATATACCCACTAAGGAAAAAAAATTGGCACACCTATTCTTCATCAACTTTAACATGTAAAATTAACACCAAACAGCTAAACAAGTATCAAGAAACTCATGACAATTTTTAGGAATTTTTTCAAGAAATTTAGCATGCATAGGGGTTCAATCAGCAAGAAAAAAAGTGTATTCAGCAAAAACTTCAAGAAAAACACAGGAAACTAAAGCCCACAGGTGCCAAAAGCCCAAAACCCACGCTCTGGTGGATCCGGATCAGTCTTGACGCCTCAGGGACGTTAGATTGATCCGGATACCCTAGAATCAGGATCTAACGGCCTACGGTTCAGGAGAAGTGGACCGGGTTAGGACCGACCCGATCCACACGCGTATATAAAAGGCATGGGATCCGGTTTCCTTTCATTTTCCTCAAATGTTTCTCTTTCTTCCTCCTTCTTCTCTTCTTCTCTCCGCCGTTCCCCATCAAACCCTAACCCTAGTTCTAACAAAATCTACCCAGAAACACATCAAACACGCATCAAATCACTCGTACTACTGGTTTAAACGTGGATCTATCGCAAGAACAAAGATTAAACGGCTGGATCAATGTGAATTCGTGGATTTGTCCCTGTAGATTTCGAACCGTTTGATTTTTACGTTTTTTGGTTGTAATCTTTATGAAACTCTTGCTTCGATTCACCTTCGTTTGTGAATCTCGCAACGTTTCTTTGATTTTTTTGGAAGAAAATTCGGTTAGGGTTAGGGTTTGGAAGCGAACGGTTCAAATTCTCCACGGATTCACATTGATTCTAAACTTATGATGATCTTCAAAGAGGTAAGATGAAATTTCAGTGTTACCTGTGTTTTGATTTGGAGATTGAACCGTTTCTCTTGATCCTTGGCTTCGCGTTTCCACTGGTGAGCCGGTTTCGCTTCCCTCTCTCTTCTCCGATCCGGATCCTATGAGAATTCTTCTTCTTTTTCTCTTTCTTCTTCTTCTCTGTTCTAAAGCTGTGATCACGCCTGCAGCGCGCTACCTCCGGTGGCGTGCTCGCGTTGAATTGCAGCTTCAGCAATTCGATGATGAAGATCCTCGCGAATCTCTGAGAATTTGCTTGAAACTTGTGTGAATTTCGTGTGGATTTTGCTTCTACTTAGCTCTGTGAGTCGAATTCCATGATGAATTCAAAGTTTCTTCGCGAAATTGTTCTGAATTGGTGCTGGATTGAAGCTAGGGTTCATGAGGATTCTTGAGTTTTTGTGAGTTTTGTAATTTTGATCTGTAACTGCCAAGAGAGAGAAAATGGATTCTGTTTGTTGTTGATGTGGCGCGTGATCTATGAAAGTTCTAACACCTAGAGCCTTATATAGGCTGACATGTGGACTGTGGACCAATTGGAATGTGCCACGTGGACTGTATGGCTTGCGTGGCTTAAAGGACCAATCTGCAAAAAAGTAAAAATAGGGACTGTTCTGCAAATAACAAAAACTGACCTTTTTAAAAGAAAAAGAATGAAAAGAAAAACAGAAAAGAAAAATGGGACTAAAATGCAATTTTTGAAAGTATTGGGACTAAAATGCAATAATAATAAAATAAAACTGGTAAAAAGGGTAATGCGAAAACAACGTAAAGCGAAACAGTTAAAATTGACAAAACGGGCTAAAACGAACAAACTACCAAAATGAGGTATTCTAAAATACCTCTCTGCCCAAAATTTGAACAATGTGAAAAGACTAAAATACCCTTGGGGACCAAAACGACTCAGACTGACTCAGACTGACTCAGATGCAGACTAAAATGATTTTTTAACAGAATTCGACACATAATTTGTACACACCAGTTGAAAAAGACTCAAAAACAGATGCAGGGACTGAAAATGGGTTCCATTGTAGGAAATGACCAAAATACCCTTTTGTATGATTTCATGCAAAAATTGGAATAAAATGCTGGAAAATATGCAATGGTCCTAGAGACCCTTTCAAATGGCTTGTAATGCAAGAAAAACACTTTGAACGGCTTTGAATGAAATACACTTGGAGATAACACAGTAAAATGCGCGTTTGTGGCACGATAAAAGTTTGCAAAATAAACACCGTGAATTTGAAATGATTAGAAACAAAAAGAAGTTTGAACAAGTGTTTTTAGGTCCAAAATGAGGGTATAACAATAACTATGAGAAGTTGTGGTTAAGGTTGAAAGATATAGTAGAATATGTCTTGACAGAGCTACAAAGAACTTGCCTTGATGCTCAAGACATTGCTCAGACCAGGCTTCAAGACTGGCTGAAGGGAGTTGTCAGTAATCTGCATGAAGTAAAAGTTCTTAAAACTTGGGTAAAGACTCCTCTATGTCTAAGAGAAAGGAATCTACTGACTTCATTCCATCAAGTATACACCCACGAGAGCTTGATTTGAATTAGTTAAACAAGATAAATCTCAAGGAAGCCTCTACTGAACTGGCACTTATGAAAAAGAACACTCATCTGGAGAAGGAAAACAAACAGCTCAAGAAAGAGCTTCTGGAGCAGAAACTACTACTGTTGGAATAGAAGATTGCTACTGAAGCTAAACGGGAAGAAGCCAGAATCAGAGAAGAGAATCTCATTAGGAGCAATGATGAATTCAAGAAGGAAATGAAAGAACAAGAAGAATAAACGATTAGGATGATGAAACAGATGATGGAGATGTTTCAAAAACAAGCCCAACCTTAGTTGCACACCATTTAGCTTGTTTTATTTCCATTATTTGTACATCTTCATATGTCTGCTTCTGAATTATTGTTTGATCAATACTTATGTGCTTCTGAACAATTCATGTGCTTCTGAATATAATGCTTCTGAATTGTGTCTGCTCTTGTGTTTTCTTCTCTACTTTATGTTTACTTATTGAATTTTTCTCACTTCGTTTTTCTCATATCTTCTTTTTATCTTTAAGTTCATACTTTTTGTTGATGACAAAAGGGGGAGTAGATGTATAGTATTTAAAGGCTCTGAGCCCCATTAATTTAACTTCAATCAATTTAAATTAATAGGACCTTGTTCTCATCTCTTAGTCTTTTTAATGTGAGATTATTCTGAGAGTTATTGCGTTTTTATATGATGAATTTAATTAGCAAGAATAGAACTCAGGGGGAGCTTACAAACCTCACCTTATAGTACTATTGGACTCAGGGGGAGCTTACAAACCTCATACCCTAATAGTCAACTTGTTAATTAGATTAACAACAATTGGACATTTTAAATACTAATGTTTGTCATCATAAAAAAGAGGGAGATTGTTGGAACAAAATGTGTTTAACACTACCTCTTGAGAGTTTTGATGATAACAAGGTATTAAAAATTGTCAATTAGATATGCTAATATTTGTTCAAGTGTACAGGACCATAGACAAAAATTTGAGATCATCATTACGTTGTGGAAGAACAAAAGAGAGCAAAGGAATCAACAAAAAGGAAGTTTAAAGCGTCTAAAGAGAACTGCTCTTGAAGTTAAAGTGCTCCTGAAGTCAAGTGCTCCTGAAGTGATGACGTCATCAGAAGCAAGTTCATTAGAAGCATCTCATCAGAAGCTGAAGATCACCAAAAGTTGAAGTTCATCAGAAAATGAGAGACTTAAAGCTTCAAAGGTTGTTCAATGAATTTAGTCTCGTCTAAGCATTGCAGAAGACCAGATGAGTGAAGCAACGATGATGGGATAAAACCGCAAGTGCACGGTTTTACCGAAGTAGTAATAAAAGAGTATCGTTCCGACAAGGAGTTGTTTAATTCAATTAACTTTAGTTGATGATTAGAAAATAATTAAATTCCAAAGTTGGGGTTTTCAAACGGTTGAAAGAGAATATAATAATAAAAGGAGCCTTGGGATTATTGGTTCATCATAACGACAAATCCTTCACAAACCGAAACCTTAAACCTAGAACCTTATGTTAGACTTAATTTCTAAAGACCGGTTTCCCTTTAGCCCCTCACTTTTCCTTTCAGTCCAGTGAGAGTTTTCTTCTAGCAATCAAATCTATTTCGCTGTGTTGGAACAAAATGTGTTTAACAATAAACCCTAAAGAGTTTTGATGATAACAAAGTATTAAAAATTGACAATTGGTATTGCTAATATTTGTTCAAGTGTACAGGACTGTAAACAAAGTAATATATCTCATCAAGGTTCTGAACGAACAAATAAAGAGCAAAGGAAGTATCCTTTTAAAACTTAAAGCGCTCCTGAAGAAGTGGCACTCCTGAAGTCAAGCGCTCCTGAAGAGTGGCACTCCTGAAGACTAGCGCTCCTGAAGACTAGCGCTCCTGAAGACAAGAGCTCCTGAAGAGTATGACGTCATCAGAAGCTGAAGGTCCTCAGAAGCTGATTCTTTGAAGCAACAGTATTTCACCAAATTTCAAGATTCAAGTGTTGTATTTTGGAGCGAAAATTATGGAGCATTGGCAGAAGATTAGTGGATTTAAGCAACGGTCATTTCAAAAGGATTTGAAGTCATTTTGTTGCAAATAGACAAGAAGCGTTGACATTGTACTTTGTACGAACTGTACAACCACCTTCTCCACTACTCTGTTATTTGTCTCAACAAACAGACAAGAATAACAGCTCTTATGTACAACCAAGCCTGCATCCTTGTTTCCTCTCAATTGGAATGGATTTGAAATTGATTCTTTATAGGACAATAACTAAATCAGGCAAAGAATCACTGGTGAAAGATCAAGCTTCAGCAACGACTCTTTTTGAATGTGTTGGCACTTACAACGTTCACTTCACACCTCTATATAAAGGAGTGAAGACTTGAAGAACAACAAGACTCTATAATATTTCAATAGCGCCAAAACTCTGTCAAATTGTCTAAGCATTCAAAGTTCACTTAGAATTTCAGTTTTCAAGTTCATATCTTTGAAATTCTTAAGTCTAAAGAGTCTGTATCTGATTTGTATTGTGAACGCCACTGATTGTATATCAAGTGTTCAATCTCAAACATTTTTCTGTGTAATTTTGTTTGATAGAAGTCTCTTGCTTGTGTGCTTGAGCATTAGAAGTCTCTTGATTGTGTTCTTGAGCATTTGAAGTCTCTTGCTTGTGTGCTTGAGCATCTGTAATCAGATATTACATTTAGTGAACTCTCCTTGGAAGTGCAAGGGGGACAGGACTACTTCCGAATTGTGGAAGGAACCTGTATAAATCTTTTGTGTCCTGCTTCTTCTCTTTTCTCTCTGTTTTTCATTCCGCTGCATACGCTCCTGAACAGTATCTTCAGAAGCTGTCTAACTAACTTTTGATCATTCTGGTTCTGAGTTTTGAAAAGAGAAAAAGATTTTTTTTTAAAACACAATTCAACCCCCCCCTTCTTGTGTTTTTCTCCCCTTCACGCTGATTTGATTACTAGAAGGAGCTTTTAAGGATTGAAACTACTAATGTTTTGAAGGATTGCAAAGACTATTTCGCTGCCTTTGCAACCCTTGTCTAAATTCACTTGTTCGAATATCAAGACTCCACTCTCGTTTTATGAATTGATATTTGAGATAATGGATTAACAATTATCAAACCCTCCGCTCTCGCTTCTACAGTTTGATAATGGTTAATTCATGTTAAAACGGTGAATTTAGATTAGAAAGTAGGGTTACATAAGATTTAGGGTTAAAGCTTGGTTTGATTAGGATTATGTCATTAAGACTTATCCAACAATCCCAAGACAAGAAGAAGTCTACTCACTCATGTTCATCGTAGACATAGAGAAGAAAGAGAAGAACATAAATAAAATAACAAGAAAGTAAAGGAAGAACTTTTATAAAGAAAGACAATTGTCACTTATTGAATTCCAAGAATAAAAGATGAATATTTGTGATGGCTAGCTACTCTATTTATAGTTTACATTCGACTTAAAATCTAAGCAATTACATCACTAGAATGTTCCACGAGAAACTGCGGGCCTTTCGGTAAAAACTAAAATAGAGTAGCTTAAAATCTAAACAAAAGCAGCAAAAGGAGATCCTAGGAGGTGGCACGGCCGTGCCAATGTTAGCACGGGCCGTGCCAAGCTTCTAACTTTGGGGAGACATATTTTTATCTCCCAATCTTCGTATTTTTGCTCTGAATTAGCTCCAAACCCCTTTCTTTTGCTCCAAGACTCAATCCATCAAATATTTATTCCTGAAATATAATAATATGCAACTGAAGTAAAACAACTCTAAAAGGAAATAATATTAAAATAAAATAAACTTAAATCTAATTAAAACGAAACAAAATATTATATTAAACTAACTAATTATTGACTCATCAAACGGCTAATTGAAATGGATTTGAAGACATTGGATGCTTGTTCTTTGAAGAGCGTTGACAAAGTACAATTGTACAAAGTGTACAACCACTACCTCCACTACTCAGTTTTTGTCTCTGCTACAAGACAAGAATAACAGCTCTGCCTGCAACGATGTTCCTACAGACTTGAAAGGGATTTGAAATTGATCCTTCATAGGACAACAACCATGTCAAGCAAAAGATCATTGGTGATTGATCAAAGCTTCAAATGACTCTTATTTTGATGTGTTGGCAAATCACAACGTCTCTTATTTAAAAGCACCAAACCTCTGCTGAAATTGTTCTGCATCAAAAGTTCACTTAGAATTTCTTATCAAAGTTCATATCTTAGAAATTCTAGAGTCTTAAGAGTCTGTATCTGATTTGTATTGTGAACACAACTGATTGTATATCAAGTGTTCAACTTCAAACATTTTTTTTTGTAATTCTGTTTGATAAGAAGTCTCTTGTAGTTGTGCTTGAGCATAGAAGTCTCTTGATTGTGTTCAGGAGCATAGGAAGTCTCTTGCAGTTGTGCTTGAGCATTTGAAGTCTCTTGCTAGTTTTAGCAGTGAGAATTTGTAATCAGATATTACATTTTATAGTGAACTCTCCTTTGAAGTGCAAGGGGGACATGACTACTTCCGGTTTATGGAAGGAACCTTTATAATTGCTTTGTGTCGCTCTTCTCTCTCTCTCTCTCTCTCTCTCTCTCTCTCTCTCTGTTTTTATCCGCTGCATTTAGTATCTGAACATCACTTCAGAAGTTGTACTCTAACTGCTTCTGACTAGTGACTTCAGTAGGAGAAAAATAAGAAAAATCCAACATAATTCAACCCCCCTTTCTTGTGTTTTTCTCACCTTCAGTTATTTGCTGCAAACTTAAGCCAATTCAACATTCTATCCTTAAAACCTTGAACGGAAAAAAACATCTCCCTAGATGGCTTGAACATCATTAGTTGACAACATTTTGTGAACAAGTCTAGATCACTTGTAATTTCATCCATGCTATGGAGCTCAGCCATCACTTCACCAATAGATGCATTAGTTAAAACATCATTTATCTCGCCTTACATGTCTCAGAAATCTCTTTCACAGCTTCAACTATTGCCAATGCGGGAGTTGTCTTTTTCTTGGTTTTCTTATCAACACCATCAGCTCTTTTTCTCTTTTGTCCACTAATTTGGCTAGCAGCTCCTTGTGAAATATTTAAATTAATATTTGCAAATTCTCCTGTTGCTCCTACTATCACCTGATCCTTCTCCCACATCCAAGTCAATATTATTTACGCATTGACCAACATCAGTAGCACAATCCTCGTTAGGCAATATGCCACTTGAAAAGGCCTAAGCATGCTCCCCATTAGCCACCACGTCCTTAAAAAGTGTGGTTAGTTGATGAGCAAATGGAAATCCTTTCTCTAAATTTTTCATATATAGGATTTTCCTGCATTTCATAATCGTCATCATGTACTTAACATGCTAAATATAAATCTAAGTATTACTAATCAACATATTTGTGATTTTACATACTAATTGTTTGTTCTCCCACCACTCATCTGGTGCATCAAAGGTATTCCTCTCATTATCCCCCCGTTCCCGTAACTTTTCCAAATAGGTTAAACCATACTCTCCATTCCTTTTTCAAGGCATCATACCTATTCTTTAATTGAATCTTGTCATAATCTCTCCCGGCTGATTCATGAAATTGGCAAACAATGTTTTTCCACCCTTTCTTAGTAAAGCTAGTGCCAATGCGTTCACCCTTGACAACTTAATCCAAACATGTTTGGATGAATATTTAATTCACTTTAAGATCCGACCAATCCGCATAAACTTTCCTTTGTGTAGCCATAATGCTATGTACACAAAGTATGATAGGAAAACTAAAAGATAAAATGAGCCAACACCACCTCTATAGATGCATAACAAGTATTCTTTCTTCTGATTGTATATATTTTACTTCATGGCATAAATATATAAATTTTACATAACAAGTGTTCATTCTACTAATTTTACATAACACCAAGCAAGGGTCTAAAACTAGTGTTTAAAATTACATTTAAACACTTTAGCATAAGTATTTAAATTACTAACTGCATAATTTGCATATCCACATGATCAAACACTTTAACATAACTTTCATATCCATAAAAATAAAAAAATAAAAAACACTTTAAACTCTAAGAGACATTTTATCAAACACATATGTCATACCCTCATTTTGGACCTAAAAATACTCACTCAATTTTCCCTGCTATTTTCTAATGCTTTCAAATCCACTGTGTTTTCTACCGTGCTTCAACTGCATACATTACTGTTTCAGTCTTTTAAATTTTTGCATAAAATCATACAAAAGGGTATTTTGGTCATTTCCTACAAAGGAACCCATTTTCAGTCCCTACAATTTGTCCCTAAGTCTTTTCTGTTTGTTTGCATGAATCATATATCAAATTCTGTTTAAAAATCATCTAGTTTTGCATCTGAGTCAATCTGAGTCGTTTTTGCCCCAGGGGCATTTTAGTCTTTTCACATCAAATAAATTTTGGGCAGAGAGGTATTTTAAAATACCTCATTTTTGGTAGTTTGTTCGTTTTAGTCCATTTCGTCGTTTTTAAATGTTTCGCTTTACGTTGCATTTCAAATTACGTTTTCTAACCAATTTTATTATTTTTACATTTTAGTCCTAATATTTTCAAAAATTGCAATTTAGTCCAAATTTTATACTTTATTACAAAAACAGTTCAACCTCTTTTTTAATTCTCAAAAATAACAGTCCAATTTTTCTTCCTTTTTATTTTGCAGTTTAGTCCCAAATTCTTTAAAATTTGCATTTTAGTCCTCTTTCAGATTCAGTCCAAGGCCACGCCAGATTCAGTCCAGTCCACGTGTCACAAGGTCATTGGCTTGCAGGCACACATGGCAGCTTATAAATAGGGTACAGTGTCAGAATCAGAGACACATCATCACAAACAGATCACACTTTCTCTCTCATTTCAGTTACAGATCAAATTCACAAATCCAGAAAAAGTTCAAGAACATTCCAGAACCCTAACCGTTTCAGAAGCAAGCTTGAACCAAAATCAATGGAGTTTTCGTGTGAACTCTCAGAGATTCAATCGAATCTTCATCATTGAGCTATAAAGTCTGCAATTCAAGGTGCGAATTCCTCACCGGAAGCGAGAAACTCCAGCACCGATCACAGAGGGAGATTGAGAAGAAGAAAGAAAGAAGAATTCAAAGGTTCTGAACCGGTTAAGAAGAAAAAGAAGGATCACGGTTTATTTCCAGATTTCAGCCTCAAAATCAACAACGGAATCAACATCGAAGGAGCCTGAAGGTTCAAGATTGAAACTCCGAACAAAACCAGGTGAGAAACCATAAAAACTTACCTCATTCATGTGCATAAACATCAGCAAGACTGAATCAATATGGATCCATACGAATTCAAAGGTCCGGTCCAAAAAGGGAATGAAACCCTAACGTTTTCAAAACCGTAAAGGATTTTAGAGTTTACAACGTGAATAAACCGTTGTAAACCTATGAATCCGTAAGAAATTTCATCAAAAACACAGATTTGAACCAAAAAGGAGCCAAAGGACCGATTGAAATTCGTGAAAGAAAATCCAGGATCTGCATTGATTCAGTGAACGCATGCGATTTCCAACGGTAGATTCGTGTTTAGGACGACCTAAGGGAACGATTGAGCCATGTTTCTTTAATTTCTGGACTGTATGAACAAAGTTAGGGTTTTCAAACGGCGAAGAGAGAAGAGAGAACGGTGAGGTAGAGAGAGAATGGAAGAAGGAAAATGAAAGGAACCGGGTTTAGCACCCTTTTATGCGAGTTCCTAGACCGGGTCGCTCCATACCCGGTCCAATCCCCTTTGTTTGTGTCCGTTTGATCAAGATCCTGATGGATCTGGATCAATCCAACGCTCCTGGAGCGTTAGCTTGATCCGGATCCATCAGATCCGTGGATTTTGGGCTTTTTACCCGCAGACCTTAGTTTTTACCCGTT
Source organism: Medicago lupulina (assembly GCA_958299785.1). Classification (NCBI taxonomy): domain Eukaryota; kingdom Viridiplantae; phylum Streptophyta; class Magnoliopsida; order Fabales; family Fabaceae; genus Medicago; species Medicago lupulina. The sequence goes on along the minus strand of OY283139.1, from coordinate 59,730,362 downwards.
CTCTTGATTCTGTTACTGTGTGTACCCCAGTCTTTGCTATTTGCGCCTCTACGCATGTTAATTTTCTTGCAAAAATTTCTACAAAAATTATCATATGTTTCTTGATATATTTTCATTGCTTTGTGGTGTTTTCACACTTTAAAGTGGATAAAAAGCATGTGCGCTAATTTTTATTGGATTTACATGTTTTGATGCTTTTTTGCGAATTTTCTTGCACTATTTTGGATCCAATTTTTGCTCTGTGGTGTTGATGTTTGATATGTGATTTTTGTGATGTGTTCATCTCTGAATTCATGCTATTTCTACATTCTTGCATGCCTAATTGTTAATTCTTTGGTTTTCAAACTCAATGGATCCTTTCTTGTTTTACAAATTAACTCCTAGTCCTCTAGTTCAAGTGCTCAATAATTTTACAAGTTGCTTACAATCCACAATGCTACAATTTTGTTTGTTAATTTCCCTTTGCAAGGTTAATAGCTTCTCTTTGGTCAAGTTTAGTTGCTAATTTTGAGATGTAATTTGTTGTTAAAGTGTGTTGACTTTAGGGTTTAAGTGTGACTCATAATGTCTCTTTGATTCTTGAAATGTTTTCTTTGAAAAGGGGGTGCTGTTTTGGGTAAAGGTTATAGGTCATGGGACTTAGTTTAGATTTTAGGTTTTAGTTTGGTGTCATTTGCATTATTTTTGGTGTTTGTTCTTTTGCAATTTGCTTAATGTTTTTAGTTATGTTCACTTCATCTTTTTTCAATTGGTTTAGTGCTTTGTTAGTAAATTTCATCTACTATGCATTGCTACTCATGCTATCATTTCTCATTTCATTACTAACCATTTTGTTCTATGTCTCATGCACACTGCAAGCATTGCCTCACTCTCATTTGTTTTTCTTCCTTTAGTTACCCTTATGCAATTTTCTATTTGATTCATGTAATATTTTAGGTTTAGTTTTTTTCTTTAATTCCATGCAAGACTATAGAATGTAAAATAGGACCCGATGTAAAAGACTATGGACTATGATGATGTACACCGACACATGCACCGACACATGCACACACGTTGTATGACTTTCCGCTAGATGTATGCGTAGGAAGCGTAAAACCTAGGAAAACTTATAACTTCTTCATCAAAAATCAACACATAACTCAAACTATTTTGCAATAAAATGAGGTCAAAACCTCACTCTTTTTTCTTTCATTTTCTTAAGACAAAATCAAAACTAGTGCTAATTTCCAACTTTAACTATTTTTTTTGTAAATAAATTGGACTAACCTCACTTGCTTTCAATTCTAATGCCTACACGGCCTCTTATCCCTTTCTTCAAAACCATTTTTCAAACTAAAAATTGAACCAACCCACAAAAAACATTTTGTAAGAGAACTACATGGAATTTTGATCCCTTAAAAGGGTATGTAGGCAAGAGACTCAAAATCTCTCCAAGTCCAATAAAATAAAATCCAATCTTCTCCCTCTCATTCTTAAAACCAATCTCTTTTACAAGTAGCGATAAAAGCAACGCATAAACGTAAAGCATAGTAAAACGGTTCCTATAGGATACTATAGTCATTACGGGTGCCTAACACCTTCCCGTAGTGAAATCAACCCCGAACTTAGAATTTCTAAGGTTTTCTCGATTTTACCTTCCCCAAAAAAATAGAGACATCAATGATTGAAAGGTTCAAATCCAATTAATGATTTGACACCCGAAAATCGCGATGACAGAAATGGCGACTTCACTGGGGACTAGTTTTAGGGCTACGCCTAGTTTTACATGCTTTATGTTTATGATTTGCTTTATTGCTACATGTAAAATTTTCTTATGTACGTGTGGGGTGAGAATATCAAAAGCCCTATACCCGGGCTGAGTGAACTTAAGATTAGGAAGAGATATAATCGACAATCCATTCCGGGGGTGGCCTCGTGCATTGGATTACGCGATCAATCTCACATAGCTGAGGCATTTTGGAGGTAATGTTGTCGGCGTGTGTTGTCATGCTTAGGCACTTTACTTCCAATTGACCGATGAAGGCTATGAACTGTAGTTACCAAACCCATCCTTGGCCTTTCTTAGGACGTAGTGCGGTGGCTAAACCGAGCGTTGTCTCGAAATTTAGTCGTCACGCGATACTACACCCAAACTAAACCTTCTTACGGATAATCATGGACAAGCGTTGCTTTGTACTACCATGATATACGCAAGAGAGGTTGCGGTTTGGGAACTTTGTAGAACCTTGGTTACTACTATCAAAGCCTTAGTTTCACCGGACACCGTGTCCACTTGTTACCTTAGCCCACCGTGCTTTCCTTGTTAAAACCATGCATACATGCATTCATGCATAAATTTTCTACATGCATTTATCAAAAGGTATAGACAAACTAAAATTCTTTGCAAATATAACCAGGCATGAAGAGGACTAAGTCTTACAAGTTCAAAGAAGTTGATTTGTCTAGCCTAAGGGAGTTGGCACTTAAAGTTAAGAATCCGACTGGGTTTCGTCTCCGATACGGTGGTTTGCTTGGTATTCTCCGGACTAATGTAGAGGAGAAGCTGGTGCACACTCTGGTGCAATTCTATGACCCAGTTTTCCGTTGCTTCACTTTCCCGGATTTTCAGTTGGTTCCTACACTCAAGGCTTATTCTAGTTTATTGGGTTTACCTATAGCTGAGAGGGTACCTTTCACGGGCCCAGGACCTTCTCTTACTCCTCTGGTTATTGCTAAGGATCTTTACCTCAAGACTTCCGAGGTGTCTAAGAATCTCGCTACCAAGTCTCACATTCAGGGTTTCACTTCAAAATACTTACTTGAGCAGGCTAATCTCGAATCTACTTGTCAGGACACCCTTGAGGCTATTCTTGCACTACTCATCTATGGGCTCGTTCTCTTTCCGAATCTCGACAACTTTGTGGACATGAATGCTATTGAGATCTTCCATTCCGGGAATCCGGTTCCTACGTTGTTAGCTGACACATACCATGCCATCCATGATCGGACTCTCAAGGGTCGTGGGTTTATTCTTTGCTGCATACCTCTTCTTTATAGGTGGTTTATTTCTCACCTCCCGAGTTCTTTCCATGCCAACACGGAGAATTGGTCTTATTCGCAGCGGATTATGGCTCTTACTCCCGATATGGTGGTTTGGATCACTCCAGCAGCTCGCGTCAAGGAGATTATCAATAGTTGTGGGGATTTCCTCAATGTACCTCTTCTCGGTACCCGGGGAGGAATCAACTACAACCCCGAGTTAGCCATGAGACAGTTTGGTTTTCCTGTGAGAGCGAAGCCCATCAACCTTGCTACGTCTCAGGAGTTCTTCTATTATTCCAATGCTCCCACCGGGCAAAGGAAAGCTTTTACAGATGCTTGGTCTAAGGTTCGAAGGAAGGATGTGAAGCATTTGGGTTTGAGATCCGGTATTGCTCATGAAGCCTATACTCAATGGGTGACAGACCGAGCCGAAGAGATTGGCATGCCCTACCCTGCTATGAGGCATGTATCTGCATCTACTCCGTCTAGACCATTACCGTTGCTTCCCGTGACTCAAGAGATGTATCAGGAGCATCTGGCTATGGAGAGTGAAGAGAAGCGAGCATGGAAAGCCCGTTACAGTGAGGCCGAGAACTTGATCATGACTTTGGATGGCAGAGACGAGCAGAAGGATCATGAGAACCGAATGTTGAAGAAAGAGCTAGCCAGAGTTAGGAAAGAGCTTGAGGAAAAGGATGATCTATTGAGGAGAGACTCCAGGAGAGTCAGAGGTCGTCGAGATTTCTTCGCCAGTTATTGTGGCTCAGCTTCAGACTCGGATTCCGAATACTACCCAGTCACTCCTTAGTTCTGGATGATAGGATTGCTATTTGTTATGTTGTTTGCTCAGCTTGTGTTTCAGAAGCCTACTCCTTTGGCTCAGTGTATCAAAACAATTTGCTTTGAATAATTTGTTAGTCCAAAAATGTTTGCAAAGAATTCTAATTTGTCTAAAAAAAACCCTTTGGTAATAAAAGAGTCATTTTTGCATCCGCATCTGCATATCATGCATCATATGCATCATTCATCGGTCACAAAAAAAAAACTTCCAAGTGCTCATTGCCTCCTGGTTCTTCTGCCGCAGAGTAAAAAGTGGCTCGTGCTCGAAGGACTGATCAACCTACCAGAGTACATTAGACCAGACAGTACAGAAGGAGAAATCAAGTAGCTATGGAAGAAGAGAATGCACAGCTCCGCACTGAACTAGCTTCTGTGAGAGAAGAGTTAGCCAAAGCTCTCGACGCCATGACTGCTCTGATAGCCGCTCAAGAACAACCGGTCGTGTCCACTCAAGCAGCTACCGAAGAGATTCCCGCCGCATCTCTTGTTATGCCGAGGGGATACCCCTATGGACTCCCACCTTATTACTCTCCCAATACTGCAGCCGGTGTTTCAGGGACCGCGGCTTCAGGTGCCGCTAATGTTGGTCAGATACCCCCACCAGTTTCCACATCTCTTCATACTACCTTGCCTCAATCGACCGTCTTCACAGATCTGATTGTGCACTCTACGCCTCAGGGCGCCAATGCTAATGATTACCGTGGAAAAACTCCTGTATTGGGAACTATGGAAGAAAAAATGGAAGAACTTGCCAGAGAACTCCGTCGCGAGATCAAGGCCAACCGTGGGAGCAGTGACCTCGTCAGAACCCACGACCTTTGTTTGGTGCCGAGGGTGGATGTTCCCAAGAAATTCAAGGTCCCGGAATTTGACCGCTACAACGGGCTGACTTGCCCCCAGAACCATATTATCAAATACGTCCGGAAGATGGCTAACCATGCAGACAATGATTCACTTATGATCCATTGCTTCCAGGACAGTCTAATGGAAGATGCCGCGGAGTGGTATACCGGTTTGAGCAAGGATGATATCCGCACTTTTGATGATCTGGCTACTGCTTTCAAGAGCCACTATGGGTTCAATACCAGGCTCAAGCCGAATAGAGAATTCCTCCGGTCTCTTTCTCAGAAAAAGGACGAAAGCTTTCGCGAATACGCACAGAGGTGGAGAGGGGCAGCTGCCCGTATCACTCCCGCGTTGGACGAGGAAGAAATGACTCAAACATTCTTGAAGACCCTGAAGAAAGATTATGTTGAGAGAATGATTATTGCTGCCCCAAGCAACTTCTCTGAGATGGTCACTATGGGAACCCGCTTGGAGGAAGCCGTCCGAGAGGGAATTATCGTGTTTGAGAAAGGTGAATCCTCGAATGCACCGAAGAAATACGGCAATGGTCACCACAAGAAAAAGGAATCAGAAGTTGGAATGGTGTCCGCCGGAACTAATCAATCTGCCACTGCCGCTCCCGTCAATGCTACACAACTGCCTCAACCGTATCAGTACCTACAGTATGCCCAGCACCCGTTCTATCCACCGTTCTACCATCAATACCCTCCTCTACCGGGCCAGCCTCAGGTCCCTGTTAATGCCATCGCCCAACAAATGCAACAACGACCACTGGCTCAGCAACAACCGCAACAACAAGGCCCTCAATCTAGACCATCTTTCCCGCCGATACCAATGGCGTATGCTGAACTACTCCCGACTCTTTTACATAAGGGGTATTGCACCACTAGGCCTGGCAAGCCTCCGCCAAACCCATTGCCTCCCAGATTCCGCTCCGATCTCAGATGTGATTTCCACCAAGGCGCCCTAGGTCATGACGTAGAAGGTTGCTACGCTCTGAAATACATTGTAAAGAAGTTGATCGACCAGGGAAAGCTGTCCTTTGAAAACAATGTCCCGCACGTACTTGACAATCCACTCCCCAACCATGCCGCTGTAAATATGATCGAAGTCTGTGAAGAAATCCCTCATCTCAGTGTCCGTAATATTGCTACACCCCTAGTGCCACTACATATCAAGCTGTGCCAAGCTTCTCTGTTCAGCCACGACCACGCTGCTTGCTGTGAATGTCTTCAGAACCCTATGGGTTGCAGCATAGTTCAAACTGATATCCAAAGATTGATGAATGACAACTACTTGACTACTAGTGATGTTTGCATGATAGTGCCGATCTTCCACGATACTCCAGTCAAGAGCACACCTGTCAGGAAGGACGTTGAACCATTGGTCATACGGTTGCCTGGTCCAGTGCCATATACTTCTGCGAAAGCCATCCCATACAAGTACAGTGCGACTATGTTGGAAAACGGGAAGGAAGTACCTTTGGTGTCCTCAAGCACAGTGGGCAATATCGCTGAAGTGACGGCTTTGAGGAGTGGCAAGGTCCGACCCCTTTTGTTTCAGAAGAAAGACGATGTGCAAGTTACAATTCCTGCTGATAAGACTGCTCCAATAACAAACCCTCCTGTTGTTGAAAGTACCAGCCGTCCAGGCCTTTCCATTGACGATTCCAATCTGGATGAGATTTTGAGGATAATCAAGAAAAGCGATTATAAGATCGTTGATCAGCTGCTACAGACTCCCTCGAAGATATCCATCTTGGCCCTACTCCTCAGCTCGGAGGCTCACAGGAATGTGTTATTGAAGGTGTTGGAACAAGCCTATGTTGACCACGAGGTCACAGAGGACCAATTTGGTGGAATAGTAGCTAACATCACTGCTTGCAGTAACCTTTGGTTTGGTGAAGATGAACTCCCAGAGGCAGGAAAGCACCACAACTTGGCCCTGCATATTTCCATGAACTGCAAAACGGATCTGCTGTCCAGTGTGTTGGTAGACACTGGGTCGTCGTTGAATGTGATGCCTAAATCGACTTTGGATCAGTTGAGTTGCCGAGGAGTTCCCTTGAGGAGGAGTACCTTCCTAGTCAAGGCTTTCGATGGTTCCCGTAAAACTGTGCTCGGAGAGATAGATCTCCCCATGACTATTGGTCCTGAAACATTCATGATTACTTTCCAGGTTATGGACATAGATGCCTCTTACAGTTGCCTTCTCGGGAGACCGTGGATACACGAGGCTGGGGCAGTCACTTCTACTCTCCATCAGAAACTAAAGTTCGTAAGGAATGGTAAACTTGTGACAGTGCATGGAGAAGAAGCTTATCTGGTCAGTCAGTTATCATCCTTCTCTTGTATCGAAGCTAAGTCGGCCGAAGGAACTGCATTCCAGGGTTTGACTATCGAAGGTGCGGAGCCCAAAAGAGCTAGTGCTGCCATGGCTTCGTTGAAAGATGCGCAGAAAGCTGTTCAGGAGGGTCAGGCCGCTGGTTGGGGCCAATTGATACAGCTACAGGACAACAAACACAAAGAGGGTCTCGGTTTCTCTCCGACGTCAGGCATGTCAACTGGAACGTTCCGTAGTGCGGGATTTACCAATGCGATTCTTGACGGTGCTGCTGAAAGAGGGGTTAGACCCACATTTGTGATACCAGGAGGCATTGCAAAGAACTGGGACGTTATCAATCTCCCTGTGTTTGTGCATGATTCTAAGTAATATGTCTTGCTGTTTAGGCTTTGTTTTCAAAATAACAATTCTTCCGCCTTGCCCGAGGCGGAAGTGACTCTTTTGTAAAGGGCATGTTTGTTCCGACATCACCATTATCAATAAAAAACGTCGTTTCTTTCACGACTCTTTTTCTTTCTTTAGTGTTTTTCCCTTGGAAATAATGGTAATGCCAGAAAAAACCAAAACATCTGTATTTTCTTATTAATTTTAAAGATCTGCATGAAAACTATTTTCTAAAAAAATCATCCAATCATGTCACGCAGATCGAACCAAAATAAACCTGTTGAACACAGTGACCCTATGTTTCTCCAAACTGTTGAATCCCCGGTATTCGAAGCCGAAGACGAGGATAATGATGATATACCAGATGAGATTGCCCGATTGCTTGAGCAAGAAGAGAAAACCATTCGGCCTCATCAAGAGGAGATCGAGCTAATCAACTTGGGTACTGAGGATAACAAAAGAGAGATCAAAGTTGGTGCTGCATTGGAGGAAGAGGTCAAGAAAAGGATCTTCCAGCTTCTCCGGGAGTACTCGGACATTTTTGCATGGTCGTATGAAGACATGCCAGGTTTGGATCCTCAGATTGTGGAGCATCGGATACCGACAAAGCCAGACTGTCCTCCTGTCAGGAAAAAGTTGAGACGGACTCGGCCGGACATGGCTCTGAAGATCAAAGCGGAAGTGCAGAAACAGATCGATGCGGGTTTTCTCATGACGGTTGAATATCCCGAGTGGGTTGCTAACATCGTGCCAGTGCCAAAGAAAGATGGTAAGGTTCGGATGTGTGTTGACTACAGAGATCTGAACAGAGCAAGCTTGAAGGACAATTTCCCACTGCCTCACATCGATGTGCTTGTTGACAATACTGCCCAGTGCAAGGTGCTCTCCTTCATGGACGGTTTTTCTGGCTATAATCAAATCAAAATGTCACCCAAAGACAGGGAGAAGACGTCATTCATCACTCCATGGGGAACTTTCTGCTGCAAAGCAATGCCGTTCGGTCTAATAAATGCTGGTGCTACCTACCAAAGGGGGATGACCACTTTGTTCCATGACATGATTCACAAGGAGGTTGAAGTGTATGTAGATGACATGATTGTCAAGTCGAGCGATGAAGAACAACACGTCAAATACTTGGCTAAGATGTTTGAAAGGTTGAGAAAGTACAAGCTTCGGCTGAACCCAAACAAATGTACGTTCGGTGTTAGATCAGGGAAGTTGCTAGGCTTCATTGTCAGCCAGAAGGGCATTGAAGTAGATCCTGATAAAGTCCGGGCTATCCGCGAGATGCCGGCCCCGCAAACCGAGAAGTAGGTCAGAGGTTTCCTCGGGCGCTTGAACTACATTTCCAGATTTATATCTCACATGACTGCGACCTGCGGGCCGATTTTCAAGTTACTCAGGAAGAATCAGCCTGTGGTATGGAATGATGAATGCCAAGAAGCTTTCGACAACATCAAGGGTTATTTGCTAGAACCTCCTGTCCTCGTTCCGCCGGTGGAAGGAAGGCCATTGATCATGTATCTGTCAGTGTTGGATGAATCCATGGGGTGTGTGCTCGGTCAGCAGGATGAAACTGGCAAGAAAGAGCATGCAATCTATTATTTGAGCAAGAAATTCACCGATTGTGAAACTCGGTACACGATGCTCGAAAAGACCTGTTGTGCCTTGGCTTGGGCTGCCAAACGCCTGCGCCACTACTTGATAAATCACACAACTTGGTTGATATCCCGGATGGATCCAATCAAGTATATCTTCGAGAAGCCGGCAGTCACTGGAAAAATCGCACGTTGGCAAATGTTACTGTCAGAATATGATATTGTGTTTAAAGCTCAGAAAGCCATTAGAGGGAGTATCCTGGCTGACCATCTCGCTTGCCAACCACTTGATGATTATCAACCTTTGAAGTTCGATTTCCCTGACGAAGAGGTCATGTTTTTAAAATCAAGAGACTGCGAAGAACCACTGATCGGTGAAGGTCCAGACCCTGATAGCAAGTGGGGATTGGTCTTTGATGGTGCTGTTAATGCTTATGGCCGAGGAATTGGCGCAGTAATTGTGGCTCCACAGGGGCATCACATCCCTTTCACAGCCCGGATTGTGTTCGAGTGCACCAACAACGTGGCCGAGTACGAGGCGTGCATCTTGGGAATCGAAGAAGCCATCGATATGAGAATCAAGCATCTCGACATCTATGGAGACTCTGCATTAGTCATCAACCAGATAAAGGGAGAATGGGAGACCCATCATGCTAATTTGATCCCTTACCGTGATTATGCGAGACGTCTGTTGACGTATTTTACAAGGGTTGAGTTGCACCATATCCCCCGAGAGGAGAACCAGATGGCTGATGCTCTTGCTACCTTATCTTCCATGCTTCAAGTGAACCATTGGAATCATGTACCGATGATCAAAGTACAACGCTTAGATCGGCCCGCTCATGTGTTTGCTGTCAGTGATGCAATTGTACAAACGGGTTCAGACGGAGCCGCCAGCAAACCCTGGTATTATGATATCAAACAATTTTTGCAAAGCCGTAAGTATCCGCCAGGTGCTTCCAACAAAGACAAGAAGACGTTGCGCAGGTTGGCTAGCAAGTTCCTGCTGGAAGGTGATGTCCTGTACAAAAGGAATTTCGATATGGTGTTGTTAAGATGTGTTGATAAATGTGAGGCAGAACAGCTAATGCACGATGTGCACGATGGCACCTTTGGGACCCACGCATCGGGGCATGTTATGTCTAGAAAGCTGTTGAGAGCTGGTTACTACTGGATTACCATGGAGCGCGATTGCTATCAATACGCCAGAAAGTGCCACAAATGTCAAGTATATGCTGATAAGATCCATGTGCCTCCGCACACTCTCAATGTTATGTCTTCTCCGTGGCCTTTCTCTATGTGGGGCATCGATATGATTGGAAGAATTGAACCGAAAGCTTCAAACGGTCATCGTTTTATCCTGGTAGCAATCGATTATTTCACCAAATGGGTCGAAGTTGCATCTTATGCCAACGTGACTAAGCAAGTGGTAGTCAAATTCATCAAGAACAATATCATCTGTCGGTATGGTGTCCCTAGCAAGATCATCACTGACAATGGTACCAACCTGAACAATGACATGGTGCAAGCCTTATGCGAGAAATTCAAGATTGAACACCACAATTCTTCTCCTTACAGACCTCAGATGAATGGTGCAGTTGAGGCCGCTAATAAGAACATTAAGAAGATTGTGCAGAAGATGGTAACAACATAAAAAGACTGGCATGAGATGTTGCCCTATGCTTTACACGGCTACCGCACTACAGTCCGTAGTTCAACCGGGGCAACGCCGTTTTCTCTTGTATACGGCACGGAAGCAGTCCTCCCGTTGGAAGTGGAGATTCCATCTCTCCGTGTGATTATGGAAGCAAAGTTGTCTGAGGCTGAATGGTGCCAGAGTCGGTACGACCAGTTGAATTTGATTGAGGAAAGACGCCTAGATGCTTTGGCTCACGGTCAGATGTATCAAACAAGGATGAAAAATGCTTTTGACAAGAAAGTCCGTCCTCGGGTATTCAAAGAGGGTGAACTCGTGTTGAAAAGAAGAATGAGTCAGCAACCCGACCCAAGGGGCAAGTGGACGCCTAACTATGAGGGACCTTATGTTGTCAAGAAGGCTTTCTCTGGCGGTGCTTTGATTCTCACACACATGGATGGTGTAGAACTTCCGAATCCTGTGAATGCCGATATAGTCAAGAAATACTTTGTCTAGATATGAAAAGAACAGCGTGGTAGGTCGAAAACCCGAAAGGGCGGCCTAGGCAAAAATGCGCTTCCCGGTGGATCGAAAACCCGAAAGGGCGGTCCAGGCAAAATAAGGGACAAGAAACAAAAATGTAAGAGCTCGCTGAGATTACATGTAACTCAGGCAAAATGAGCGTCTCGATGGATCGAAAACCCGAAAGGGCGATTCATGCAAAAATGAGATTGAAATAAAAGACAATTGACTATATCTGGCAAATCACCATTCCCCTTGGGATCTTTGCAATTGATGTTTAACTGTTCTCATCCGAGGTTCCGACGCCTGCGGATTCAAGAGTTTCAGATACCATAGCAGTTACTGTGTTCAATGTACCACCAACCAATAAAATTACCATTTTCCAAGCTTTGTAAATCTGTGGGGTCGCGCTTTTGGCCGACTACCACCCTTATACATCGATTTGAGCCTATGCTTTTGTTTGGCACTCATTTTCCGTTCTATTTTCAAAGCTTTATACAAAAAGATTCTTTTTCTATGTTAATAATGATGCATGTCTGGAATAAACATTCTGAAAACTGAAAACCTTTTTGAGTATTTTGGAAGCAAACCTGAACAGCTAGATACATTCGAATGAACATGCATGAACAAATCTATATTGATATCAGTTCCAATTCAAGTTACTAGCAAGCCTTCCTCCCAGTGACGGTCTGTGGTCAATGGCAAGAATGAAAAAACAGAATGAAAAGCATGAAAAATAAATATGCTCGCTAAGTCGAAAACCCGAAAGGGCGGCTTAGGCAAAAATGAGCACCCCGATGGATTGACAACCTTCGAAGGCAGTTCAGGCAAAAATAGGGGCAACCAAAAAAAACTATTCCCCGGTGGGTCGAAAACCCGAAAGGGCGATCCAGGCAAAAATGGGATGATGAAAATAAAAATGAAAAAGAAATGAAAAAACAAGTATGCAAAAGCATTGACCACGGATGCGATGTCCAAAGCACTTACGTGACTGTTCCAGCAAGCGGCAATACCATTCAGACTATTTTTCTCTACAATTTTACAACTTCCTGCATTCAAGCGATGGTCTCGATGTATCTTCAAACGACTGCATCCCCAGAAGAGGAGCTTTTGCAAATACATGTCCGAGCGCGAGCCATTACGTGCCCAATATTCCAGTATTCCGTCTGTCTCTGCGAAATTCTGTCTACAAATTGCCAATCATCATGCATGCCCAAGCATTCATACATGCATAATCATGCATCCTACATGTTCATGCATTTGATAAAATTGTCATGCTATTCATACGCATCTGCATTCTCAATTCCTATGTTAATCTCAATCAAAATCAATCATGTCAACTTCAAATTTCTTCTGCTAACAACAAATGACTACCGTCATGTCAATTTCAAAGTTCAACAGTCTTGTCAACATTCCTGTCAAATTCAAGCTCCTGCAGTTATGCCAATCAAATTCAAGTCTTTTTCAAATACAATTTGTTTCTGTTATCGGTCAAGTAGCAAGTTCGCACCCTAGAACAGCTTGTACCTATCCTTTTGGTATCCGCCGAGCGGCAAGTTCGCATCCAAGAACAGCTCGTGCTTCTTTTGTTCCCTGTCAGCCAAGTAACTAGTTCAAATACAAGAACGGCTTGTGATTTCTATTTTGTCTTCTTTTAGCCAAGTAACCAGTTCGTGTCCAAGAACAGCTTGTGCTTTCTATATTTGCTTTCAGCCAAGTGACCAGCTCAAATGCAAGAGCAGCTTGCGCCCTTTGTTGTCGACATTCCCGGTCAAGTGGCCAGTTCGCATCCAAGAACAGCTTGTACCTGTCAAATTTGCTTTCGAGTCTCCTCAGTGAGTCTTGTTATCTGCTATTCCGTTAATGTCAATCAGTCCCGCAATGGATACGACATATTCCTTTTTGCTATTCTGTTAATGTCAATCAGTCCCGCAATGGATACGACATATTCCTTTTTGCTATTCTGTTAATGTCAATCAGTCCCGCAATGGATACGACATACTCTGTTGTTTGCTATTCTGTCAATGTCTACCAATCCCGCAATGGATACGACATATTCTGTTAAATTCAATTCTCAGTTTGTCTTGCATTCATAACACAAATGTTGCATGGCATACATAACATTTGCAAATGTATTTTTACGCCCAAAATCAGTGCTAATGTCGATATTTAAGTATCTTCGTCGCGTCAGGCCAAAGACTCTGTCTCTTGACTCTCCAAACGAAGAAACTTAAATAGGGGCAGCTGTCATACCCTCATTTTGGACCTAAAAATACTCACTCAATTTTCCCTGCTATTTTCTAATGCTTTCAAATCCACTGTGTTTTCTACCGTGCTTCAACTGCATACATTACTGTTTCAGTCTTTTAAATTTTTGCATAAAATCATACAAAAGGGTATTTTGGTCATTTCCTACAAAGGAACCCATTTTCAGTCCCTACAATTTGTCCCTAAGTCTTTTCTGTTTGTTAGCATGAATCATATATCAAATTTTGTTTAAAAATCATCTAGTTTTGCATCTGAGTCAATCTGAGTCGTTTTTGCCCCAGGGGCATTTTAGTCTTTTCAATCAAATAAATTTTGGGCAGAGAGGTATTTTAAAATACCTCATTTTTGGTAGTTTGTTCGTTTTAGTCCATTTCGTCGTTTTTAAATGTTTCGCTTTACGTTGCATTTCAAATTACGTTTTCTAACCAATTTTATTATTTTTACATTTTAGTCCTAATATTTTCAAAAATTGCAATTTAGTCCAAATTTTATACTTTATTACAAAAACAGTTCAACCTCTTTTTTAATTCTCAAAAATAACAGTCCAATTTTTCTTCCTTTTTATTTTGCAGTTTAGTCCCAAATTCTTTAAAATTTGCATTTTAGTCCTCTTTCAGATTCAGTCCAAGGCCACGCCAGATTCAGTCCAGTCCACGTGTCACAAGGTCATTGGCTTGCAGGCACACATGGCAGCTTATAAATAGGGTACAGTGTTAGAATCAGAGACACATCATCACAAACAGATCACACTTTCTCTCTCATTTCAGTTACAGATCAAATTCACAAATCCAGAAAAAGTTCAAGAACATTCCAGAACCCTAACCGTTTCAGAAGCAAGCTTGAACCAAAATCAATGGAGTTTTCGTGTGAACTCTCAGAGATTCAATCGAATCTTCATCATTGAGCTATAAAGTCTGCAATTCAAGGTGCGAATTCCTCACCGGAAGCGAGAAACTCCAGCACCGATCACAGAGGGAGATTGAGAAGAAGAAAGAAAGAAGAATTCAAAGGTTCTGAACCGGTTAAGAAGAAAAAGAAGGATCACGGTTTATTTCCAGATTTCAGCCTCAAAATCAACAACGGAATCAACATCGAAGGAGCCTGAAGGTTCAAGATTGAAACTCCGAACAAAACCAGGTGAGAAACCATAAAAACTTACCTCATTCATGTGCATAAACATCAGCAAGACTGAATCAATATGGATCCATACGAATTCAAAGGTCCGGTCCAAAAAGGGAATGAAACCCTAACGTTTTCAAAACCGTAAAGGATTTTAGAGTTTACAACGTGAATAAACCGTTGTAAACCTATGAATCCGTAAGAAATTTCATCAAAAACACAGATTTGAACCAAAAAGGAGCCAAAGGACCGATTGAAATTCGTGAAAGAAAATCCAGGATCTGCATTGATTCAGTGAACGCATGCGATTTCCAACGGTAGATTCGTGTTTAGGACGACCTAAGGGAACGATTGAGCCATGTTTCTTTAATTTCTGGACTGTATGAACAAAGTTAGGGTTTTCAAACGGCGAAGAGAGAAGAGAGAACGGTGAGGTAGAGAGAGAATGGAAGAAGGAAAATGAAAGGAACCGGGTTTAGCACCCTTTTATGCGAGTTCCTAGACCGGGTCGCTCCATACCCGGTCCAATCCCCTTTGTTTGTGTCCGTTTGATCAAGATCCTGATGGATCTGGATCAATCCAACGCTCCTGGAGCGTTAGCTTGATCCGGATCCATCAGATCCGTGGATTTTGGGCTTTTTACCCGCAGACCTTAGTTTTTACCCGTTCTCTTGATTCTGTTACTGTGTGTACCCCAGTCTTTGCTATTTGCGCCTCTACGCATGTTAATTTTCTTGCAAAAATTTCTACAAAAATTATCATATGTTTCTTGATATATTTTCATTGCTTTGTGGTGTTTTCACACTTTAAAGTGGATAAAAAGCATGTGCGCTAATTTTTATTGGATTTACATGTTTTGATGCTTTTTTGCGAATTTTCTTGCACTATTTTGGATCCAATTTTTGCTCTGTGGTGTTGATGTTTGATATGTGATTTTTGTGATGTGTTCATCTCTGAATTCATGCTATTTCTACATTCTTGCATGCCTAATTGTTAATTCTTTGGTTTTCAAACTCAATGGATCCTTTCTTGTTTTACAAATTAACTCCTAGTCCTCTAGTTCAAGTGCTCAATAATTTTACAAGTTGCTTACAATCCACAATGCTACAATTTTGTTTGTTAATTTCCCTTTGCAAGGTTAATAGCTTCTCTTTGGTCAAGTTTAGTTGCTAATTTTGAGATGTAATTTGTTGTTAAAGTGTGTTGACTTTAGGGTTTAAGTGTGACTCATAATGTCTCTTTGATTCTTGAAATGTTTTCTTTGAAAAGGGGGTGCTGTTTTGGGTAAAGGTTATAGGTCATGGGACTTAGTTTAGATTTTAGGTTTTAGTTTGGTGTCATTTGCATTATTTTTGGTGTTTGTTCTTTTGCAATTTGCTTAATGTTTTTAGTTATGTTCACTTCATCTTTTTTCAATTGGTTTAGTGCTTTGTTAGTAAATTTCATCTACTATGCATTGCTACTCATGCTATCATTTCTCATTTCATTACTAACCATTTTGTTCTATGTCTCATGCACACTGCAAGCATTGCCTCACTCTCATTTGTTTTTCTTCCTTTAGTTACCCTTATGCAATTTTCTATTTGATTCATGTAATATTTTAGGTTTAGTTTTTTTCTTTAATTCCATGCAAGACTATAGAATGTAAAATAGGACCCGATGTAAAAGACTATGGACTATGATGATGTACACCGACACATGCACCGACACATGCACACACGTTGTATGACTTTCCGCTAGATGTATGCGTAGGAAGCGTAAAACCTAGGAAAACTTATAACTTCTTCATCAAAAATCAACACATAACTCAAACTATTTTGCAATAAAATGAGGTCAAAACCTCACTCTTTTTTCTTTCATTTTCTTAAGACAAAATCAAAACTAGTGCTAATTTCCAACTTTAACTATTTTTTTTGTAAATAAATTGGACTAACCTCACTTGCTTTCAATTCTAATGCCTACACGGCCTCTTATCCCTTTCTTCAAAACCATTTTTCAAACTAAAAATTGAACCAACCCACAAAAAACATTTTGTAAGAGAACTACATGGAATTTTGATCCCTTAAAAGGGTATGTAGGCAAGAGACTCAAAATCTCTCCAAGTCCAATAAAATAAAATCCAATCTTCTCCCTCTCATTCTTAAAACCAATCTCTTTTACAAGTAGCGATAAAAGCAACGCATAAACGTAAAGCATAGTAAAACGGTTCCTATAGGATACTATAGTCATTACGGGTGCCTAACACCTTCCCGTAGTGAAATCAACCCCGAACTTAGAATTTCTAAGGTTTTCTCGATTTTACCTTCCCCAAAAAAATAGAGACATCAATGATTGAAAGGTTCAAATCCAATTAATGATTTGACACCCGAAAATCGCGATGACAACATATAATACAATATTTTTCCTTTATAGAAATTCATAAGAGATGCTAATTTATGCAACCAAACAAATTTCATAAGCATTGCAACAAACAACAAATGTTAAATTTGATATAACAAGTAAACAAATCAAAGTTAAAATCACTAAAAAATGTCAAATTACCTTGTTGTTGTTGTTATCTTTTGAGCATAATTTTTCCTTTTTGTTGTTCTCTTGAGCACAATATTTCCTTGTAGGAGATGATGTTGTTATATAACCCAATGGTAATAAATTTTCAGATTAAATTTTGGAAGGGTGGTCGAGTTTTAGCTAGAGAAATTAACTTGACAGTGAATGAATGAAGTTAACATTTCACGTATAAAAAATCAGATATGGTTGGAGAAAGGGTGAGAGAAATTGATGATAATTAAGAGGACAGTTATGAAATTGATATCAGTTTAATGGTAGAATTGATTCTAGGAAAGCCAAAAGTTAGAAATTGTAGCATTAAGGAGAATTGCTTTTGGAGGATAGAAGCAATTCTCGAAAGCCAAACCAAACATCTTTGAAAACTTAATTTTCACTTTTGGGGTTTGTAGAAACGCTTCTTGATGCTGAAAAGCCAAAACAAACATTGCCTTATATACATTTGTATTGCATTTGTAATGTTATCTACATTGAGAAACTATAAATGATAGACACACTAACCTCTCCTCATTTTATATAAAGGGCAAATTATATTTACCTCTCAAAGACCATCTCTAATGGGGGAGTCTTCGCTTCATAAGATATGGTACCTCATAGGCACCTCCATTGGGGAGAAAAATAAAACGGTACTTCTCTTTTTTTTTTTTATAGGTCCCACAATATTTTATATTAAAATATTAAAATGTAATAATATAAAGTTATTGATGAAAGATTAAAAATTATTGGTGAGACCCATTTAGTAAATTTTTTAAAGATGTTAGGTTGGAGTGATTAAATGCTTATTAGATACTATTATTAAATAAGTGATATATACAAGTGAGACACACTTAGGTACCCAAAAAATTTCTTAAACAACGCAAGTCCCCCATCTAATTTTCTAAACACACTAACTTCCCCTCATTTTATCTCATTTTCTCCAATTTCATTTCAATAGCCTTGCAAATACACAATTTAATTTTAGTAATTTTGGTTTGGTATATTATGTATGTTTTCTCTTTTGAGAAACAATAACAACAATTGCTTTTACCACCATATAAAATCAAACACTAACAATTACATAAGAGACTAAAAGATAATATAGAAATGAGACGGGTTTTCTTGGAAGGATATTGTGGTTGACCATTGAAAAGAAAATAATCTTTGATATATCAATTTTATTATATTAAAGTTTAAAAATTAAACCATTTGACAGAGGAACAATGAATGATCTTTAAGTTAAAAGAAATCACCAAAGTGTAAATTGGAAAGAAAAAATGGTCGAAAATTAAGTGAGTTCATACTTGTATGAGAAAGTCAACAACTCGTATGATAAAAACATTGAAATAATGTATGAAAAATATATTGAAATAGTTTTATTTTTAAAAGACTTTGAAATAGTTGTTATTAAATATTATAAAATAGTAGAGTAAAAATATGTGAAATATTAAAAATGATTTTTTTTAAGAAGGCAAAATGGAACTTATATTAAACGACAAAAGATGCTCCTCTCAACATAAGGTGTGCCAAAGAAGAGCAACAAAGTTCAAATACAACATTTCACCAAAAAGAAGAAGCAAAATAAAAACCTCTAACCAACATCCAACCAATCTAAAGGACGTTGCCACCATCCAAATAATCAAATAGAAACATTTACAACATTTCTCTTCAGCCACCATATCGATAAATACTTGACCTTATCCAACAAGTGAGCCATAGATTTTGTCTTATTATTAAATATTCTATCATTTCTTTCTTGCCAAATCACCCAAATTGTGCTAGCCACAATACGCGCATAAAAGATTGCAGCTTTTTCGAACTGAGACGCCCCAACATCTCGGTGAAACCTTATTAACCATCCTAACTCGCTTATATTAATAATATGTCTCCGTTGTAAATTACGGAGGAATTTAAACTTAAAAACATAAACATCAAGTACACATCAATAAAACTATTCTTTTATTATTGACCTAGTTATATCATAGATACAAAGGTGTCTGCGGATCAATCATCCGTGTGGTACTCGTGAAACCAATTATCCAGAATATATCATAAATCAAAAGACTCAAAAGATAAGACCTCAAAAGACACACTGGCTTTACAAACAAGACCATACTCGTGATGCAATAATGGCGTCTACATCGCCTGCTACATAAAGAGTATAATGAAACATTCCATCTTCAGCTTTGAACTCCTGATGACTTAATAATTAGTGTTTTTTATATAATATTTGAGTCTATTTTATTTAGATTTGATTTCGTTTTATTTAATATTATTTCCTTTTAGAACTACTTAACTTCAACTGCAAGTTATTTAATTTCAGGAACAAATATTTCTTGGAGCAAAAGAAAGGATAATTGGAGCTGATTCGTGCCCAAAATATGAAGATCTCATAAAAAAATATCTGATGCAAGGATTCAAGTCAAAAATATGAATATCTCATAAAAAAATATCTTGTGCAAAGAGTTTGAAGATCTTGTACAATAATATGACAAGAGGCGCGTGCCCCCTTTGGTCCTTTTGCTGCTTTTGCTTCTCCGACAAGCTGCCTATTTTAGTATTTCTGACCTAGAGCCCATGGTTTCTTGTGCAACACTTTAGTGATTTATTCTTGGGACTCAAGTCAATGTTAGACTATAAATAGAGCAGCCATCTAGTTAAAATTGACAAAACGGGCTAAAACGAACAAACTACCAAAATGAGGTATTCTAAAATACCTCTCTGCCCAAAATTTGAACAATGTGAAAAGACTAAAATACCCTTGGGGACCAAAACGACTCAGACTGACTCAGACTGACTCAGATGCAGACTAAAATGATTTTTTAACAGAATTCGACACACAATTTGTACACACCAGTTGAAAAAGACTCAAAAACAGATGCAGGGACTGAAAATGGGTTCCATTGCAGGAAATGACCAAAATACCCTTTTGTATGATTTCATGCAAAAATTGGAATAAAATGCTGGAAAATATGCAATGGTCCTAGAGACCCTTTCAAATGGCTTGTAATGCAAGAAAAACACTTTGAACGGCTTTGAATGAAATACACTTGGAGATAACACAGTAAAATGCGCGTTTGTGGCACGATAAAAGTTTGCAAAATAAACACCGTGAATTTGAAATGATTAGAAACAAAAAGAAGTTTGAACAAGTGTTTTTAGGTCCAAAATGAGGGTATAACAGCTGCCCCTATTTAAGTTTCTTTGTCTGGAGAGTCAAGAGACGGAGTCTTTGGCTTGACGTGACGAAGATACTTAAATACCGACATTTGCACTGATTTTGGGCGTAAAAATACGTTCGTAAATGTCATGTATGCCATGTGACACTTGATTATGAATGCAAGATAGACTGAGAATTGGATTTAACAAAATATGTCGTATCCATTGCGGGACTGGTAGACATTTAACAGAATAGCAAACGGAGTATGTCGTATCCATTGCGGGATTGGTAGACATTAACAGAATAGCAAAACAGAGTATGTCGTATCCATTGCGGGATTGGTAGACATTAACAAGATGGTGAATAACAAGACTCACTGGGGAGACTAAGTAGCAAATTGACAGGTGCAAGTTGTTCTTGGATGCGAACTGGCCACTTGACCGGGAATATTAACAAAGGTGCAAGCTGCTTTCGTATTTGAGCTGGTCACTTGGCTGAAAGAAAACAAAATAGAAAGCACAAGCCGTTCTTGTATTTGAACTAGTTACTTGGCTGACAGGAAACAAAATAGAAAGCACGAGCTGTTCTTGGATCTGAACTAGCCGCCCGGCGGATACCAAAAGGATAGGTACAAGCTGCTTTTGGGTACGAACTTGCTACTTGACTGATAACAAAAACAAATTGACAGGTACAAGCTGTTCTTGGATGTGAACTTGCTGCTTGACCGAAAACAAGGACAAATTGACAGGCACAAGCTGTTCTTGGGTACGAACCAGCCACTTGGCCGTTAACAGAAACAAATTGTATTTGAAAATGGACTGAATTTGATTGACATAACTGCAGGAGCTTGAATTTGACAGGAATGTTAGAATCTGTGGTTGACAAGACTGTTGAACTTTGAAATTGACATAACAGTAGACATTTGTCATTAGCAGAAGAAATTTGAAATTGACATGATTGATTTTGATTGAGATTAATATAAGGATTGAAAATGCAATGCGTATGGGTAGTATATCCACTTTATCGAATGCATGAGCATATAGGATGCATGATTATGCATGTATGAATGCTCTGAGATGCACGGTGGCTGACAACTGGTACACGTGATTTTGTGAACAGTAGACCAAACATCGGAATATTGGGCGCGTAGTGGCTCGCGCTCTAAAACATGCCCGTAAAGGGTCCTCTTCCGGGGATGCAGCCGTCGGGAGATGCATCATGACCGTTGCTGAGGGCAGGAAGCTGTAAAATTGTAGAGAAAGACAGTCTGAACGGTATTGCTGCTTGTTGGAACAGTCACATAAATACTTTGGACATCGCATCTGTGGTCAATGCTTTTGCATGTTTGTTTTTTATTTCTCTTTCATTTTTATTTTCATCATCCCATTTTTGCCTGGATCGCCCTTTCGGGTTTTCGACCCACCGGGGAATAGATTTTTCAAATGCCCATGTTTTTGCCTAAATTGCCTTTGAAGGTTGTCAATCCATCGGGGTGCTCATTTTTGCCTAAGCCGCCCTTTCGGGTTTTCGACTTAGCGAGCATATTCATTTTTTCATGCTTCTCATTCTGTTTTTTCATTCTTGCCATTGACCACGGACCGTATTGAGGAGAGAGCCTGCTGGTAACACGTATAAGAACTGATATCAATGTAAATTTGCTCATGCATGGTTCATTTGAATGTACCCAGCTACTTAGGCCTGTTTTCAAAATACTCAAAAATTTTCAATTTTCAGAATGTTCATTCCAGACATGCATCATTATTAACATAGAAAAAATCTTTTGTATAAAGCTTTGAAGGTAGAGTAGAAAAAGAATTAGAGTGCCAAACAAAAGCATAGGCTCAAATTGACGTGTAAGGGTGGTAGTCGGCCAAAAGCGCGACCCCACAGATTTACAAATCTTGAAAAATGGTAATTTTATTGGTTGGTGGTACATTGAACACAGTAACTACTATGGTATCTAAAAACTCTTGAATCCGCAGGTGTCGGAACCTCGGATGAGAATAGCCAATTATCAGTCGCAAAGATCCCAAGGGGAATGGTGATTTGCCAGATATAGTCAATTGTCTTTTATTTCAATCTCATTTTTGCATGAACCGCCCTTTCGGGTTTTCGGCTCATCGAGACGCTCATTTTTGCCTGAGTTACACGTAATGTCAGCGAGCTTTTACATTTTTGTTTCTTGTCCCTTATTTTGCCTGGATCGCCCTTTCGGGTTTTCGATCCACCGGGAAGCGCATTTTTGCCTAGGCCGCCCTTTCGGGTTTTCGACCTACCACGCTGTTCTTTTCATATCTAGACAAAGTATTTCTTGACTATATCGGCATTCACAGGATTCGGAAGTTCTACACCATCTATGTGTGTGAGAATCAAAGCACCGCCAGAGAAAGCCTTATTGACAACATAAGGTCCCTCATAGTTAGGCGTCCATTTGCCCCTTGGGTCGGGTTGCTGACTCATTCTTCTCTTCAATACAAGTTAACCCTCTTTGAATTCCCGAGGACGAACTTTCTTGTCAAAAGCATTTTTCATCCTTGTTTGATACATCTGACCGTGAGCCAAAGCATCCAGGCGTCTTTCCTCAATCAAATTCAACTGGTCGTACCGACTCTGGCACCATTCAGCCTCAGACAACTTTGCTTCCATAATCACACGGAGAGACGGAATCTCCACTTCCAATGGGAGGACTGCTTCCATGCCGTATACAAGAGAAAAAGGCGTTGCCCCGGTTGAACTACGGACTGTAGTGCGGTAGCCGTGTAAAGCATAGGGCAACATCTCATGCCAGTCTTTGTATGTTGTTACCATCTTCTGCACAATCTTCTTGATGTTCTTATTGGCAGCCTCAACTGCACCATTCATCTGAGGTCTGTAAGGAGAAGAATTGTGGTGTTCAATCTTGAATTTCTCACATAAGGCCTGCACCATGTCATTGTTCAGGTTGGTACTGTTGTCAGTGATAATCTTGCTAGGAACACCATATCGACAGATGATATTGTTCTTGATGAATTTGACTACTACTTGCTTAGTCACGTTGGCATAAGATGCAGCTTCGACCCATTTGGTGAAATAATCGATTGCTACCAGGATAAAACGATGACCATTCGAAGCTTTCGGTTCAATTCTTCCGATCATATCAATGCCCCACATAGAGAAAGGCCATGGAGAAGACATAACATTGAGAGCGTGCGGAGGCACATGGATCTTATCAGCATATATTTGACATTTGTGGCACTTCCTGGCATACTGATAGCAATCGCGCTCCATGGTCATCCCCCTTTGATAAGTAGCACCAGCATTTATTAGACCGAACGGCATTGCTTTGCAACAGAAAGTTCCCCACGGAGTGATGAACGACGTCTTCTCCCTGTCTTTGGGTGACATTTTGATTTGGTTATAGCCAGAAAAACCGTCCATGAAGGAGAACACCTTGCACTGGGCAGTATTATCAACAAGCACATCGATGTGAGGTAGTGGGAAATTGTCCTTCAAGCTTGCTCTATTCAAATCTCTGTAATCAACACACATCCGGACCTTACCATCTTTCTTCGGCACTGGCACAATGTTAGCAACCCACTCGGGATACTCAACTGTCATGAGAAAACCTGCGTCAATCTGCTTTTGTACCTCACCCTTAATCTTCAGGGCCATGTCCGGCCGAGTCCGTCTCAACTTTTGTCTGACAGGGGGACAGTCTGGTTTTGTCGGTATCCGGTGTTCCACGATCTGGGGATCCAAACCCGGCATATCTTCATACGACCATGCAAAAATATCTGAATACTCCCGGAGAAGTTGGAAGATGTAACACCCCGTTCCCAAAAATACGTAATTTAAATAAAATAATCAGAGTTAAACCACAATCGGAGCATTACACTGCTTATAAAAATTCTTTAATAGAAAATAAAACTATTAAACTTCAACAACCAACTTATAGAAATTTGCAGCGGAATATTCTTTTCAATCATAATTAGTCCTCAAGTAAAATCTTGGCACAAAGGCCTCATCAAAATGTTTTCAACAAAAGCTACATCATCATGTCTCAAAATTCAATACATAGGAGTGAAAGTATTATAGAAGTCCCATCCCATACGTAACAAGTCCTAGACGTTGAGCCACCACCTACTACTCAGGATCACCTGCAAGTTACCCATACGAAGGGCAACATTTTCAAGCAGAAGGGGTGAGATTCACGAACAACAATAATATATATATATATATAATTCATCAAATGCATAGAAACAACAGCAAATTCACATCATCAACATCAATAAGAAATATACATATAAATATATCATCATACTTGATTATCAACACTACTTCAATTATATTCAATTCGAAACCAACTTCATCCTTGATGACGACACACCGACAACGACTTAACACCAACGACACATCAACAACATCGACAACTCACCCAACCCAAACAACTACGACAATGCAACACTGAACATGCTTGTGGTACCAAAATACAGGGCAGAGCCCTCACCGCTTTGAACAACAAAGTGTTCCAGAGCATAAGCTCTCACCGCTTTGAATGACATTGCATTCCAGGACCGAGGTCCTCACCGCTTTTGAACAACAAAGTGTTCCAGGACATGAGTCCTCCCGCTTTGAACGACAAGGCGTTCCAGAGCATAAGCTCTCACCGCTTTGAATGACAATGCATCAGACTCCAACTGTGTATATCAACATACAACACGACAACACCGACAACAACCACCAGCCAACAATGCATACATCTACGTATGACTTACACCACGACAATTCAACATCAACAACTGTGCCTAATTTATTTATGACACACTCCCCAACTTGGACGACACAATAACAACTCAACAAATGCATAAACGAGTTATGACTTACATTTCAACAATACATCAATTATTCACAACATAAAAGGATCCTCAACAATCTTCATTACAGAATGCATCCAAGGATATAAAACCTCTCCATTACTACCCAAAGGTCTCCTCTCAAAGTCCCATGCGAAACAGATCGCAAAACGGAACAAACAGTCCAAACGACTAACTAACTCGCCACAACGAGTACCTGCTCGCCATAGGCGAGTACTCACATTAGCTCACTCGCCAAAGGCGAGTTGGGGGCGAGCTGGAGGCGAGAAATACTGGGTGCTTCGGCCTTTTGACATTTTTCTCACCAAAACTTCATTTTTAAGCTCTCTAAATCCAATTTGGCTAAACCAACTTCACAGGTCATCTCTATAAATATAAGGGCACTCAAAACCATCTAAAGTTTGGCAAAAATCTTAAATTTAAGGGACAAGCTCGCCACGGCGAGCTATATTGCTCGCCTCGCGAGCAACCAAGGGTTACTCGCCACGGCGAGTGATCACTCGCCACAGGCGAGCGATCTCAGAACCCACACGGGTTCAGACCTAAATCACACCAAATCATCCCAAACTTCCAAATCAAACCCCTAAATCATCTGCAATGTCATCCTAGGGAATAATCTAGGTTCTGTAACAAGTTCTACAGTCTCACACATCAAACCCTTATCAATTCATCACAAATTCATCTTAACCCTAGTTCAAGAACACAACTTTCAATTCAATTTCAGAAATTATACATATATTAATAGTTGAAGGTTAGCCTCACCCTTACCTGATCAGATGAATTAAACAAAGCTACAGCAATCCTAGCAATCTCCCTTTGGTTCTTGGCTCTTCTCTCTTCTTTCCCAAAAGCTATTCTTTTCTTTTACTGATACGTACTATTGTTTTTTGTCTGACTCTTTCTATCCTTACCAACCAAAACCCTTTTTTCCTTCTTTCTCTTAACTCCCTCTTAACTCTCCCAATTAAAATTGTAACCCCCTCCTTAATTCTAATAATATCAATTAAATCCCTCTTTATCTAAAATAAATATAATTTCTCCCATTTATTAAATAGCACAAATAATTATATAATAAATGGCAACCACCAATAAATCACATAATTCAACATTTCATATAAAATACATAAAACATATTAAAATCAACCAAAAATATTAAAATCACAATTAATTATTTAAATACACACACCACTCCAAAAGGTCATATAATTCATTTCAATCATATATATAAATAAAAATACTCAAACATTAACTAAAAATAATTAAATAGAAATGGGGCGTTACAACTCTCCCCAACTTATAGAATTTTCGTCCTCGAAAATGTACCTCTGATCGGACGATCCCCACTCACGTCTGAGTACCGGCCAAAGCAAATACTTTACCACCTGTCCTAACCTTTTTCGGTTTCGTACACTGTGAACTGATATGACCCTCCTCATTGCAGTTATAGCAAACAACATCCCCACGCTTACAATCAACTAATGTGTGTCCCTTCTGACCACACCTGAAGCACTTCTTCTCCTCACGGTCACAGACATTACTCTTGTGGCCTTTCTCGCCACACTTGAAACAAATAATCTCAGTAGGAGCGTCTCTCCTATTGGGCCTCCTCTCGTCATTCACTTCCTTCTTACCCTTATCGGTCGGAGCGCTATAAGGCTTCCCACGGTCCTGTTGCTCACCTTTTCTTTCCCTCATAATCTTATAATGAGCCTTGGTATCCTCCTCATAAATCCTACAGCTACTCACCAATTCAGAAAAGTTACGGATCTTCTGGTAACCAATGGCCCGCTTAATCTCAGCACGCAGACCATTCTCAAACTTGATGCACTTGGAGAACTCAGCTGTCTCAGCAGTATAGTGCGGATAAAACTTTGCCAATTCAACAAACTTAGCAGCATATTCAGTTACCGACATATCACCTTGCTTCAGTTCTAGGAACTCAATCTCCTTCTTCCCACGAACATCTTCCGGGAAGTACCTATTCAAGAATTCCCTCCTGAACACAGCCCAGGTCACCACAGCACCATCCTGTTCAAGTACAGGCAGCAGACTTACCCACCAATCATCAGCTTCTTCAGCTAACATGTGCGTACCAAACCGCACCTTCTGAACCTCACTGCATTGCATAACTCTGAAAATCCTTTCAATTTCTTTGAGCCAATTCTGAGCTCCGTCAGGGTCATACCTTCCTTGGAAAGTTGGTGGATGGTTCCTCAAAAAGGTCTCTAACATCCTCACACCATTGTCTCCAGCAGCACCGTTAGGTTGTTGTCCTATAGCTTGAGCAACAGCCTCAAGTGCAGCAGCGATAGCAGCATCATTACGACCAGCCATGTCAAAGTTCTCTATATCAGAAACAACAACTCAGAAACAACAACAAAAACAACATTAGAGTTGACACTCTATCCTAGGTGGCTCAACACGACTCTACTACTTGGCCGGACGGACCAACCTGCTCTGATACCAATTGTAACACCCCGTTCCCAAAAATACGTAATTTAAATAAAATAATCAGAGTTAAACCACAATCGGAGCATTACACTGCTTATAAAAATTCTTTAATAGAAAATAAAACTATTAAACTTCAACAACCAACTTATAGAAATTTGCAGCGGAATATTCTTTTCAATCATAATTAGTCCTCAAGTAAAATCTTGGCACAAAGGCCTCATCAAAATGTTTTCAACAAAAGCTACATCATCATGTCTCAAAATTCAATACATAGGAGTGAAAGTATTATAGAAGTCCCATCCCATACGTAACAAGTCCTAGACGTTGAGCCACCACCTACTACTCAGGATCACCTGCAAGTTACCCATACGAAGGGCAACATTTTCAAGCAGAAGGGGTGAGATTCACGAACAACAATAATATATATATATATAATTCATCAAATGCATAGAAACAACAGCAAATTCACATCATCAACATCAATAAGAAATATACATATAAATATATCATCATACTTGATTATCAACACTACTTCAATTATATTCAATTCGAAACCAACTTCATCCTTGATGACGACACACCGACAACGACTTAACACCAACGACACATCAACAACATCGACAACTCACCCAACCCAAACAACTACGACAATGCAACACTGAACATGCTTGTGGTACCAAAATACAGGGCAGAGCCCTCACCGCTTTGAACAACAAAGTGTTCCAGAGCATAAGCTCTCACCGCTTTGAATGACATTGCATTCCAGGACCGAGGTCCTCACCGCTTTTGAACAACAAAGTGTTCCAGGACATGAGTCCTCCCGCTTTGAACGACAAGGCGTTCCAGAGCATAAGCTCTCACCGCTTTGAATGACAATGCATCAGACTCCAACTGTGTATATCAACATACAACACGACAACACCGACAACAACCACCAGCCAACAATGCATACATCTACGTATGACTTACACCACGACAATTCAACATCAACAACTGTGCCTAATTTATTTATGACACACTCCCCAACTTGGACGACACAATAACAACTCAACAAATGCATAAACGAGTTATGACTTACATTTCAACAATACATCAATTATTCACAACATAAAAGGATCCTCAACAATCTTCATTACAGAATGCATCCAAGGATATAAAACCTCTCCATTACTACCCAAAGGTCTCCTCTCAAAGTCCCATGCGAAACAGATCGCAAAACGGAACAAACAGTCCAAACGACTAACTAACTCGCCACAGCGAGTACCTGCTCGCCATAGGCGAGTACTCACATTAGCTCACTCGCCAAAGGCGAGTTGGGGGCGAGCTGGAGGCGAGAAATACTGGGTGCTTCGGCCTTTTGACATTTTTCTCACCAAAACTTCATTTTTAAGCTCTCTAAATCCAATTTGGCTAAACCAACTTCACAGGTCATCTCTATAAATATAAGGGCACTCAAAACCATCTAAAGTTTGGCAAAAATCTTAAATTTAAGGGACAAGCTCGCCACGGCGAGCTATATTGCTCGCCTCGCGAGCAACCAAGGGTTACTCGCCACGGCGAGTGATCACTCGCCACAGGCGAGCGATCTCAGAACCCACACGGGTTCAGACCTAAATCACACCAAATCATCCCAAACTTCCAAATCAAACCCCTAAATCATCTGCAATGTCATCCTAGGGAATAATCTAGGTTCTGTAACAAGTTCTACAGTCTCACACATCAAACCCTTATCAATTCATCACAAATTCATCTTAACCCTAGTTCAAGAACACAACTTTCAATTCAATTTCAGAAATTATACATATATTAATAGTTGAAGGTTAGCCTCACCCTTACCTGATCAGATGAATTAAACAAAGCTACAGCAATCCTAGCAATCTCCCTTTGGTTCTTGGCTCTTCTCTCTTCTTTCCCAAAAGCTATTCTTTTCTTTTACTGATACGTACTATTGTTTTTTGTCTGACTCTTTCTATCCTTACCAACCAAAACCCTTTTTTTCCTTCTTTCTCTTAACTCCCTCTTAACTCTCCCAATTAAAATTGTAACCCCCTCCTTAATTCTAATAATATCAATTAAATCCTTCTTTATATAAAATAAATATAATTTCTCCCATTTATTAAATAGCACAAATAATTATATAATAAATGGCAACCACCAATAAATCACATAATTCAACATTTCATATAAAATACATAAAACATATTAAAATCAACCAAAAATATTAAAATCACAATTAATTATTTAAATACACACACCACTCCAAAAGGTCATATAATTCATTTCAATCATATATATAAATAAAAATACTCAAACATTAACTAAAAATAATTAAATAGAAATGGGGCGTTACAACTCTCCCCAACTTATAGAATTTTCGTCCTCGAAAATGTACCTCTGATCGGACGATCCCCACTCACGTCTGAGTACCGGCCAAAGCAAATACTTTACCACCTGTCCTAACCTTTTTCGGTTTCGTACACTGTGAACTGATATGACCCTCCTCATTGCAGTTATAGCAAACAACATCCCCACGCTTACAATCAACTAATGTGTGTCCCTTCTGACCACACCTGAAGCACTTCTTCTCCTCACGGTCACAGACATTACTCTTGTGGCCTTTCTCGCCACACTTGAAACAAATAATCTCAGTAGGAGCGTCTCTCCTATTGGGCCTCCTCTCGTCATTCACTTCCTTCTTACCCTTATCGGTCGGAGCGCTATAAGGCTTCCCACGGTCCTGTTGCTCACCTTTTCTTTCCCTCATAATCTTATAATGAGCCTTGGTATCCTCCTCATAAATCCTACAGCTACTCACCAATTCAGAAAAGTTACGGATCTTCTGGTAACCAATGGCCCGCTTAATCTCAGCACGCAGACCATTCTCAAACTTGATGCACTTGGAGAACTCAGCTGTCTCAGCAGTATAGTGCGGATAAAACTTTGCCAATTCAACAAACTTAGCAGCATATTCAGTTACCGACATATCACCTTGCTTCAGTTCTAGGAACTCAATCTCCTTCTTCCCACGAACATCTTCCGGGAAGTACCTATTCAAGAATTCCCTCCTGAACACAGCCCAGGTCACCACAGCACCATCCTGTTCAAGTACAGGCAGCAGACTTACCCACCAATCATCAGCTTCTTCAGCTAACATGTGCGTACCAAACCGCACCTTCTGAACCTCACTGCATTGCATAACTCTGAAAATCCTTTCAATTTCTTTGAGCCAATTCTGAGCTCCGTCAGGGTCATACCTTCCTTGGAAAGTTGGTGGATGGTTCCTCAAAAAGGTCTCTAACATCCTCACACCATTGTCTCCAGCAGCACCGTTAGGTTGTTGTCCTATAGCTTGAGCAACAGCCTCAAGTGCAGCAGCGATAGCAGCATCATTACGACCAGCCATGTCAAAGTTCTCTATATCAGAAACAACAACTCAGAAACAACAACAAAAACAACATTAGAGTTGACACTCTATCCTAGGTGGCTCAACACGACTCTACTACTTGGCCGGACGGACCAACCTGCTCTGATACCAATTGTAACACCCCGTTCCCAAAAATACGTAATTTAAATAAAATAATCAGAGTTAAACCACAATCGGAGCATTACACTGCTTATAAAAATTCTTTAATAGAAAATAAAACTATTAAACTTCAACAACCAACTTATAGAAATATGCAGCGGAATATTCTTTTCAATCATAATTAGTCCTCAAGTAAAATCTTGGCACAAAGGCCTCATCAAAATGTTTTCAACAAAAGCTACATCATCATGTCTCAAAATTCAATACATAGGAGTGAAAGTATTATAGAAGTCCCATCCCATACGTAACAAGTCCTAGACGTTGAGCCACCACCTACTACTCAGGATCACCTGCAAGTTACCCATACGAAGGGCAACATTTTCAAGCAGAAGGGGTGAGATTCACGAACAACAATAATATATATATATATAATTCATCAAATGCATAGAAACAACAGCAAATTCACATCATCAACATCAATAAGAAATATACATATAAATATATCATCATACTTGATTATCAACACTACTTCAATTATATTCAATTCGAAACCAACTTCATCCTTGATGACGACACACCGACAACGACTTAACACCAACGACACATCAACAACATCGACAACTCACCCAACCCAAACAACTACGACAATGCAACACTGAACATGCTTGTGGTACCAAAATACAGGGCAGAGCCCTCACCGCTTTGAACAACAAAGTGTTCCAGAGCATAAGCTCTCACCGCTTTGAATGACATTGCATTCCAGGACCGAGGTCCTCACCGCTTTTGAACAACAAAGTGTTCCAGGACATGAGTCCTCCCGCTTTGAACGACAAGGCGTTCCAGAGCATAAGCTCTCACCGCTTTGAATGACAATGCATCAGACTCCAACTGTGTATATCAACATACAACACGACAACACCGACAACAACCACCAGCCAACAATGCATACATCTACGTATGACTTACACCACGACAATTCAACATCAACAACTGTGCCTAATTTATTTATGACACACTCCCCAACTTGGACGACACAATAACAACTCAACAAATGCATAAACGAGTTATGACTTACATTTCAACAATACATCAATTATTCACAACATAAAAGGATCCTCAACAATCTTCATTACAGAATGCATCCAAGGATATAAAACCTCTCCATTACTACCCAAAGGTCTCCTCTCAAAGTCCCATGCGAAACAGATCGCAAAACGGAACAAACAGTCCAAACGACTAACTAACTCGCCACAGCGAGTACCTGCTCGCCATAGGCGAGTACTCACATTAGCTCACTCGCCAAAGGCGAGTTGGGGGCGAGCTGGAGGCGAGAAATACTGGGTGCTTCGGCCTTTTGACATTTTTCTCACCAAAACTTCATTTTTAAGCTCTCTAAATCCAATTTGGCTAAACCAACTTCACAGGTCATCTCTATAAATATAAGGGCACTCAAAACCATCTAAAGTTTGGCAAAAATCTTAAATTTAAGGGACAAGCTCGCCACGGCGAGCTATATTGCTCGCCTCGCGAGCAACCAAGGGTTACTCGCCACGGCGAGTGATCACTCGCCACAGGCGAGCGATCTCAGAACCCACACGGGTTCAGACCTAAATCACACCAAATCATCCCAAACTTCCAAATCAAACCCCTAAATCATCTGCAATGTCATCCTAGGGAATAATCTAGGTTCTGTAACAAGTTCTACAGTCTCACACATCAAACCCTTATCAATTCATCACAAATTCATCTTAACCCTAGTTCAAGAACACAACTTTCAATTCAATTTCAGAAATTATACATATATTAATAGTTGAAGGTTAGCCTCACCCTTACCTGATCAGATGAATTAAACAAAGCTACAGCAATCCTAGCAATCTCCCTTTGGTTCTTGGCTCTTCTCTCTTCTTTCCCAAAAGCTATTCTTTTCTTTTACTGATACGTACTATTGTTTTTTGTCTGACTCTTTCTATCCTTACCAACCAAAACCCTTTTTTTCCTTCTTTCTCTTAACTCCCTCTTAACTCTCCCAATTAAAATTGTAACCCCCTCCTTAATTCTAATAATATCAATTAAATCCCTCTTTATATAAAATAAATATAATTTCTCCCATTTATTAAATAGCACAAATAATTATATAATAAATGGCAACCACCAATAAATCACATAATTCAACATTTCATATAAAATACATAAAACATATTAAAATCAACCAAAAATATTAAAATCACAATTAATTATTTAAATACACACACCACTCCAAAAGGTCATATAATTCATTTCAATCATATATATAAATAAAAATACTCAAACATTAACTAAAAATAATTAAATAGAAATGGGGCGTTACAACTCTCCCCAACTTATAGAATTTTCGTCCTCGAAAATGTACCTCTGATCGGACGATCCCCACTCACGTCTGAGTACCGGCCAAAGCAAATACTTTACCACCTGTCCTAACCTTTTTCGGTTTCGTACACTGTGAACTGATATGACCCTCCTCATTGCAGTTATAGCAAACAACATCCCCACGCTTACAATCAACTAATGTGTGTCCCTTCTGACCACACCTGAAGCACTTCTTCTCCTCACGGTCACAGACATTACTCTTGTGGCCTTTCTCGCCACACTTGAAACAAATAATCTCAGTAGGAGCGTCTCTCCTATTGGGCCTCCTCTCGTCATTCACTTCCTTCTTACCCTTATCGGTCGGAGCGCTATAAGGCTTCCCACGGTCCTGTTGCTCACCTTTTCTTTCCCTCATAATCTTATAATGAGCCTTGGTATCCTCCTCATAAATCCTACAGCTACTCACCAATTCAGAAAAGTTACGGATCTTCTGGTAACCAATGGCCCGCTTAATCTCAGCACGCAGACCATTCTCAAACTTGATGCACTTGGAGAACTCAGCTGTCTCAGCAGTATAGTGCGGATAAAACTTTGCCAATTCAACAAACTTAGCAGCATATTCAGTTACCGACATATCACCTTGCTTCAGTTCTAGGAACTCAATCTCCTTCTTCCCACGAACATCTTCCGGGAAGTACCTATTCAAGAATTCCCTCCTGAACACAGCCCAGGTCACCACAGCACCATCCTGTTCAAGTACAGGCAGCAGACTTACCCACCAATCAT
Organism: Medicago lupulina; assembly: GCA_958299785.1. Lineage (NCBI taxonomy): Eukaryota > Viridiplantae > Streptophyta > Magnoliopsida > Fabales > Fabaceae > Medicago > Medicago lupulina. Next base: position 59,696,125 of record OY283139.1, on the reverse strand, counting down.
CAGCTTCTTCAGCTAACATGTGCGTACCAAACCGCACCTTCTGAACCTCACTGCATTGCATAACTCTGAAAATCCTTTCAATTTCTTTGAGCCAATTCTGAGCTCCGTCAGGGTCATACCTTCCTTGGAAAGTTGGTGGATGGTTCCTCAAAAAGGTCTCTAACATCCTCACACCATTGTCTCCAGCAGCACCGTTAGGTTGTTGTCCTATAGCTTGAGCAACAGCCTCAAGTGCAGCAGCGATAGCAGCATCATTACGACCAGCCATGTCAAAGTTCTCTATATCAGAAACAACAACTCAGAAACAACAACAAAAACAACATTAGAGTTGACACTCTATCCTAGGTGGCTCAACACGACTCTACTACTTGGCCGGACGGACCAACCTGCTCTGATACCAATTGTAACACCCCGTTCCCAAAAATACGTAATTTAAATAAAATAATCAGAGTTAAACCACAATCGGAGCATTACACTGCTTATAAAAATTCTTTAATAGAAAATAAAACTATTAAACTTCAACAACCAACTTATAGAAATTTGCAGCGGAATATTCTTTTCAATCATAATTAGTCCTCAAGTAAAATCTTGGCACAAAGGCCTCATCAAAATGTTTTCAACAAAAGCTACATCATCATGTCTCAAAATTCAATACATAGGAGTGAAAGTATTATAGAAGTCCCATCCCATACGTAACAAGTCCTAGACGTTGAGCCACCACCTACTACTCAGGATCACCTGCAAGTTACCCATACGAAGGGCAACATTTTCAAGCAGAAGGGGTGAGATTCACGAACAACAATAATATATATATATATAATTCATCAAATGCATAGAAACAACAGCAAATTCACATCATCAACATCAATAAGAAATATACATATAAATATATCATCATACTTGATTATCAACACTACTTCAATTATATTCAATTCGAAACCAACTTCATCCTTGATGACGACACACCGACAACGACTTAACACCAACGACACATCAACAACATCGACAACTCACCCAACCCAAACAACTACGACAATGCAACACTGAACATGCTTGTGGTACCAAAATACAGGGCAGAGCCCTCACCGCTTTGAACAACAAAGTGTTCCAGAGCATAAGCTCTCACCGCTTTGAATGACATTGCATTCCAGGACCGAGGTCCTCACCGCTTTTGAACAACAAAGTGTTCCAGGACATGAGTCCTCCCGCTTTGAACGACAAGGCGTTCCAGAGCATAAGCTCTCACCGCTTTGAATGACAATGCATCAGACTCCAACTGTGTATATCAACATACAACACGACAACACCGACAACAACCACCAGCCAACAATGCATACATCTACGTATGACTTACACCACGACAATTCAACATCAACAACTGTGCCTAATTTATTTATGACACACTCCCCAACTTGGACGACACAATAACAACTCAACAAATGCATAAACGAGTTATGACTTACATTTCAACAATACATCAATTATTCACAACATAAAAGGATCCTCAACAATCTTCATTACAGAATGCATCCAAGGATATAAAACCTCTCCATTACTACCCAAAGGTCTCCTCTCAAAGTCCCATGCGAAACAGATCGCAAAACGGAACAAACAGTCCAAACGACTAACTAACTCGCCACAGCGAGTACCTGCTCGCCATAGGCGAGTACTCACATTAGCTCACTCGCCAAAGGCGAGTTGGGGGCGAGCTGGAGGCGAGAAATACTGGGTGCTTCGGCCTTTTGACATTTTTCTCACCAAAACTTCATTTTTAAGCTCTCTAAATCCAATTTGGCTAAACCAACTTCACAGGTCATCTCTATAAATATAAGGGCACTCAAAACCATCTAAAGTTTGGCAAAAATCTTAAATTTAAGGGACAAGCTCGCCACGGCGAGCTATATTGCTCGCCTCGCGAGCAACCAAGGGTTACTCGCCACGGCGAGTGATCACTCGCCACAGGCGAGCGATCTCAGAACCCACACGGGTTCAGACCTAAATCACACCAAATCATCCCAAACTTCCAAATCAAACCCCTAAATCATCTGCAATGTCATCCTAGGGAATAATCTAGGTTCTGTAACAAGTTCTACAGTCTCACACATCAAACCCTTATCAATTCATCACAAATTCATCTTAACCCTAGTTCAAGAACACAACTTTCAATTCAATTTCAGAAATTATACATATATTAATAGTTGAAGGTTAGCCTCACCCTTACCTGATCAGATGAATTAAACAAAGCTACAGCAATCCTAGCAATCTCCCTTTGGTTCTTGGCTCTTCTCTCTTCTTTCCCAAAAGCTATTCTTTTCTTTTACTGATACGTACTATTGTTTTTTGTCTGACTCTTTCTATCCTTACCAACCAAAACCCTTTTTTTCCTTCTTTCTCTTAACTCCCTCTTAACTCTCCCAATTAAAATTGTAACCCCCTCCTTAATTCTAATAATATCAATTAAATCCCTCTTTATATAAAATAAATATAATTTCTCCCATTTATTAAATAGCACAAATAATTATATAATAAATGGCAACCACCAATAAATCACATAATTCAACATTTCATATAAAATACATAAAACATATTAAAATCAACCAAAAATATTAAAATCACAATTAATTATTTAAATACACACACCACTCCAAAAGGTCATATAATTCATTTCAATCATATATATAAATAAAAATACTCAAACATTAACTAAAAATAATTAAATAGAAATGGGGCGTTACAGAAGATCCTTTTCTTGACCCCTTCCTCCAATGCAGCACCGACTTTGATCTCTCGTTTATTGTCCTCGGTACCCAAGTTGATCAACTCAATCTCTTCCTGATGAGGCCGAATGGTTTTCTCTTCTTGTTCAAGTAATCGGGCAATCTCGTCCGGTATGTCGTCACTATCTTCATCTTCGGCCTCAAACACCGGGGATTCAACAGTCTGGAGAAACATAGGGTCACTGTGTTCAACGGGTTCATTTTGGTTCGATCTGCGTGACATGATTGGATGATTTTTAGAAAATAATTTTCATGCAGATCTTTGAAATTAATAAGAAAATACAGATGTTTTGGTTTTTTTGGCATTACCATTATTTCCAAGGGAAAAAACATTAAAGAAAGAAAAAGAGTCGTGAAAGAAACGACGTTTTTTATTGATAATGGTGATGTCGGAACAAACATGCCCTTTACAAAAGTGTCACTTCCGCCTCAGGCAGGGCGGAAGGATTGTTATTTTGAAAACAAAAGCCTAGACAGCAAGACATATTACTTAGAATCATGCACAAACACAGGGAGATTGATAACGTTCCAGTTCTTTGCCGTGCCTCCTGGTATTACAAATGTGGTCCTAGACCCTCTTTCATCACCACCATCAAGAATTGCATTGGCAAATCCAGCACTATGGAACGTTCCAGTTGACACGCCTGACGTTGGAGAGAAACCGAGACCCTTTTTGCGTTTGTTGTCCAGTAGCTGTATCAATTGGCCCCAACCGGCGGCCTGACCCTCCTGAACGGCCTTTTGCGCATCTTTCAACGAAGCCATAGCAGCACTAGACCTCTTGGGCTCTGCACCTTCGATCACCAAACCCTGGAATGCAGTTCCTTCGGCGGATTTAGCTTCGATGCAAGAGAAGGATGATAACTGACTGACCAGATAAGCTTCTTCCCCATGCACTGTCACAAGTTTACCATTCCTTACGAACTTCAGCTTTTGATGGAGGGTAGAAGTGACTGCACCGGCCTCATGTATCCACGGTCTCCTGAGAAGGCAATTGTAAGAGGCATCTATGTCCATAACCTGGAAGGTAATCATGAATGTTTCAGGGCCAATAGTCATGGGGAGATCTACCTCTCCAAGCACAGTTTTACGGGAACCATCGAAAGCCTTGACTAGGAAAGTACTCCTTCTCAAAGGAACTCCTTGACAACTTAACTGATCCAAAGTCGACTTAGGCATCACATTCAACGACGACCCAGTATCTACCAACACGTTGGACAGCATATCTGCTTTGCAGTTCATGGAAATGTGCAGGGCCAAGTTGTGGTGCTTCCCTGCCTCTGGAAGTTCATCTTCACCAAACCAAAGGTTACTGCAAGCAATGATATTAGCCACTATCCCACCAAATTGATCCTCTGTGACTTCGTGGTTGACATATGCTTGCTCCAATACTTTCAACAATACGTTCCTGTGAGCCTCCGAACTAAGGAGTAGGGACAAGATGGATATCTTCGAAGGGGTTTGTGACAGCTGGTCAACGATCTTATAATCGCTTTTCTTGATTATCTTCAAAATCTCATCCAGATTGGAATCTTCAATGGACTGGCCTGGACGGCTGGTGTTTTCAACGACAGGAGGGATTGGTAATGGAGTAGTCTTATCAGCAGGAATCGCAACTTGCACATCATCTTTCTTCTGAAACAAGAGGGGCCGAACCCTGCCGCTCCTCAAAGCCGTCACTTCGGCGATACTGCCTACTGTGCTCGGGGACACCAAAGGTACTTCTTTCCCGTTTTCCAACATAGTCGCGCTGTACTTGTACGGGATGGCTTTCGCAGAAGTATATGGCACTGGCCCTGGTAGCCGTATCACTAGAGGCTTAACATCTTCCCTGGCAGACACATGCTTGACAGGAGTATCGTGGAAAATCGGCACTATCATACAAACATCACTGGTAGCCAGGTAGTTGTCATTCATCAGGCTTTGGATATCAGTCTGAACTATGCTGCAACCCATAGGGTTCTGAAGACATTCACAGCAAGCAACGTGGTCGTGGCTAAACAAGGAAGCTTGGCACAGCTTGATATGCAGTGGTACTAGGGGAATAGCAACATTACGGACATTGAGACGAGGGATTTCTTCACACACTTCAATCATATTCACGGCGGCATGGTTGGGGAGCGGATTGTCGAGCACATGTGGGACATTGTTTTCAAAAGATAGCTTTCCCTGGTCGATCAACTTCTTCACAATATATGTCAGAGCGTAGCAACCTTCTACATCACGACCTACGGCGCCTTGGTGGAAATCACATCTGAGATCGGAGCGGAATCTGGGAGGCAATGGGTTTGGCGGAGGCTTGCCAGGTCTAGTGATGCAATACCCCTTGTGTAACAGAGTTGGGAGTAATTCAGCGTACGCCATCGGTATCGGCGGGAAAGATGGTCTAGTTTGAGGGCCTTGTTGTTGTTGTTGCGGTTGTTGTTGAGCCAGTGGTTGTTGCTGCATTTGTTGGGCGATGGCATTAACAGGGACCTGAGGCTGGCCCGGTAGTGGAGGGTATTGATGGTAGAACGGCGGATAGAACGGATGCTGGGCATACTGTAGGTACTTGTACTGTTGAGGCAGTTGTGTAGCATTGACAGGAGCGGCAGTGGCAGATTGATTGGTTCCGGCAGACACCATTCCAACTTCTGGTTCCTTTTTCTTATGGTGACCATTGCCGTATTTCCTTGGCGCACTCGTGGAAGTTTCGCCTTTCTCAAACACTATAATCCCCTCTCGGACAGCTTCCTCCAAGCGGGTCCCCATAGTGACCATCTCAGAGAAGTTGCTTGGGGCAGCAATAATCATTCTTTCAACATAATCTTTCTTCAGGGTCTTCAAGAATGTTTGAGTCATTTCTTCCTCGTCCAAAACAGGGGTGATACGGGCAGCTGCCCATCTCCACCTCTGTGCATATTCGCGAAAGCTTTCGTCCTTTTTCTGGGAAAGAGACCGGAGGAATTCCCTATTCGGCTTGAGCCTAGTGTTGAATCCATAGTGGCTCTTAAAAGCAGCAGCCAGATCATCAAAAGTACGAATATCATCCTTGCTCAAACCGGTATACCACTCCGCGGCATCTTCCATTAGGCTGTCCTGGAAGCAATGGATCATAAGTGAATCATTGTCCGCATGGTTAGCCATCTTCCGGACGTACTTGATGATATGGTTCTGGGGGCAGGTCAGCCCATTGTAGCGGTCAAATTCCTGGACTTTGAACTTCTTGGGGACATCCACCCTCGGCACTAAACAAAGATCGTGGGTTCTGACGAGGTCACTGCTCCCGCGGTTGGCCTTGATCTCGCGACGGAGTTTTCTGGCAAGCTCCTCCATTCTTTCCTCCATAGTTCCCAATACAGGAGTCTTTCCACGGTGATCATTAGCATTGGCGCCCTGAGGCGTAGAGTGCACAATCGGGTCTGTGTAGACGGTCGACTGAGGCAAGGTAGTATGAAGAGATGTGGGATCTGGTGGGGGCATTTGACCACCATTAGCAGCACTTGAAGTCGCGGCTCCTGAAGCACCGGCTGCAGTATTGGGAGAGTAATAAGATGGGAGCCCATAGGGGTATCCCCTCGGCATAGTGAGAGATGCGGCGGGAATCGTTTCGGTAGTCGCCTGGGTGGACGCGACCGGTTGTTCTTGAGCGGCTATCAGAGCAGTCATGGCGTCGAGAGCTTTAGCTAACTCTTCTCTCATAGAGGCTAATTCAGTACGGAGCTGCGCGTTCTCCTCTTCCATAGCTAACCGATTTCTTCTTCTGTACTGCCTTGTGTGATGTACTCGGGTAGGCTGATCAATCTTTGGAGCACGAGCCACCTTTCAAGCTGCGGCAGAAGAACCAGGAGGCAATGAGCACTTGGAAGTTTTTTGTGACTGATGAATGATGCATATGATGCATGATATGTGCAAATGCAGATGCAAAAATGACTCTTTTTATTACCAAAGGGTTTTCTTAGACAAATTAGAATTCTTTGCAAACATTATTGGGCTAACAAATTATTCAAAGCAAGTTGTTTTGATAAATTGAGCCAAGGGAGCAGGCTTCTGAAACATAAGCTGAACAAACAACATAATCAATAGTCAATCCTATCATCCAGAACTAAGGAATGACCGGGTAGTATTCGGAATCCGAGTCCGAAGCTGAACCGCAATAACTGGTGAAGAAATCTCGACGACCTCTGACTCTCCTGGAGTCTCTCCTCAACAGATCATCCTTCTCCTCAAGCTCCTTCCTAACTCTGGCTAGTTCCTTCTTCAGCATCCGGTTCTCATGATCCTTCTGCTCGTCTCTGCCATCCAAAGTCATGATCAAGTTCTCAGCCTCGCTGTAACGGGCTTTCCATGCTCGCTTCTCCTCACTCTCCATAGCTAGATGCTCCTGATACATCTCCTGAGTCGCGGGAAGCAACGGTAATGGTCTAGACGGAGTAGATGCGGATACATGCCTCATAGCGGGGTTAGGCATGCCAATCTCTTCAGCTCAATCTATCACCCACTGTGTATAGGCTTCATGAGCAATACCGGATCTCACACCCAAGTGTTTCACATCCTTCCTACGAACCTTAGACCAAGCATCTATGAAAGCTTTCCTTTGCCCGGTGGGAGCATTGGAATAGTAGAAGAACTCCTGAGATGTAGCAAGGTTAATGGGCTTTGCTCTCATAGGAAAACCAAACTGTCTCATGGCTAACTCGGGGTTGTAGTTGATTCCTCCCCAGGTACCGAGAAGAGGTACATTGAGGAAATCCCCACAACCAGTGATAATCTCCTTGACTCGAGCTGCTGGAGTGATCCAAACTACCTCATCGGGAGTAAGAGCCATAATCCGCTGCGAATAAGGCCAATTCTCCATGTTGGCATGGAAAGAACTCGGGAGGTGAGAAATAAACCACCTATATAGAAGAGGTATGCAGCAAAGGATATATCCACGGCCCTTGAGAGTCCGATCATGGATGGCGTGGTATGTGTCAGCTAACAAAGTAGGAACCGGGTTCTTGGAATGGAAGATCTCAATAGCATTCATGTCTATGAAGTTGTCGAGATTCGGAAAAAGAACGAGCCCGTAGATGAGTAGTGCAAGAATAGCCTCAAGGGTGTCCTGACAAGTAGATTCGAGAATAGCCTGCTCAAGTAAGTACTTTGAAGTGAAACCTTGGATATGAGACTTGGTGATGAGATTCTTAGACACATCGGAAGTCTTGAGATAAAGATCCTTAGCAATCAATAAAGGAGTAAGAGAAGATCCTGGGCCCGTGAAGGGTACCCTCTCGGCTATAGGTAAACCCAATAAGCAAGAATAAGCCTCGAGTGTAGGAACCAACTGAAAATCCGGGAAAGTGAAGCAACGGAAAACCGGGTCATAGAATTGCACCAGAGTGTGCACCAGCTTCTCTTCTACATTAGTTCGGAGAATACCAAGCAAACCACCGTGTCGGAGACGAAACCCCGTCGGATTCTCAACCTTAAGTGCCAACTCCCTTAGGCTAGCCAAATCGACTTCCTTGAATTTGTAAGACTTAGTCCTCTTCATGCCTGGTTATATTTGCAAAGAATTTTAGTTTGTCTATACCCTTTGATAAATGCATGTAAAAATTTTATGCATGAATGCATGTATGCATGGTTTTATTTAACAAAGAAAGCACGGTGGGCTAAAGTAACAAGTGGACACGGTGTCCGGTGCAACTAAGGCTTTGATAGTAGTAACCAAAGGTTCTATAAAGTTCCCAAACCACAACCTCTCTTCCGTATATCATAGTAGTACAAAGCAACGCTTGTCCATGATTATCCGTAAGAAGGTCTAGTTTGGGTGTAGTATCGCGTGACGACTAAATTTCGAGGCAACACTCGGTTTAGCCACCGCACTACGTCCTAAGAAAGGCCAAGGATGGGTTTGGTAACTACAGTTCATAGCATCACCAGTCAATTGGAAGTAAAGTGCCTAAGCATGACAACACACGCCGACAACATCACCTCCAAAATGCCTCAGCTATGTGAGATTGATCGCGTAATCCAATGCACGAGGCAACCCCTGGGATGGATTGTCGATTATATCTCTTCCTAATCTTAAGTTCACTTAGCCCGGGTATAGGGCTTTTGATATTCTCACCCCACACGTACATAAGAAAATTTTACATGTAACAATAAAGCAAAGCATAAACATAAAGCATGTAAAACTAGGCGTAGCCCTAAAAAGTCCCCAGTGAAGTCGCCATTTCTGTTATCGCGATTTTCGGGTGTCAAATCATTAATTAGATTTGAACCTTTCAATCATTGATATCTCTATTTTGTTTGGGGAAAGGTAAAATCGAGAGAAAACCTTAGAAATTCTGAGCTCGGGGCTGATTTCACTACGGGAAGGTGTTAGGCACCCGCAATGACTATAGTATCCTATAGGAACCGTTTTGCTAGTCTTATGTATACGCTTTGCTTTTATCGCTATTTGTAAAAAAGGGATTGATTTTAAGAATGAGAAAAAGAAGATTTTGAGTGTTGTTTTTATTGGACTTGGAGAGATTTTGAGTCTCTTGCCTACATACCCTTTTAAGGGATCAAAATTCCATGTAGTTCTCTTCCAAAATATTTTTGTGGGTTGGTTCAATTTTAATTTTGAAAATAGTTTTGAAGAAAGGATGAGAGGCCTCGAAGGCATAAGATTTGAGAAAAGGTGAGGTGGTTCCAATTTATTTACAAAATGGTTAAAGTTGAAGATTAAGATTCATTTTAATTTTGCTTAAGAAAATAAAGGGAAAATGATGAAGTTTTGACTTCACATTATTGCAAAAAAATTTTGAGTGATGTGTTAGTTTTTTGAGAAAGAAAGGATGAGTTTTTTTCTAAGTATCACGCTTCCTAAACATACATCTAGCGGTAAACATACAACGTGTGTGCGTGTCGGTGCTTGTGTCGGTGTACATCATCATAGTGTCCATTGTCCTTTACATTGGGTCCTAATTTACATTCTATGGTCTTGCAAGAATTTAAAGAAAGTAAACTAAACCTAAAATATTACATGAATTAGTAGGAATTTGCATAAAATGGATAAAAGAAGGAACAAGGTGAACATGATGCAATGCTTGCAATATGAATAAGACATGAAATGAAATGGTTAGTGGCGAATAGAGAAATGATGATATGAATAGCAATGTATAGGAGATGAAATGATCATAACAAAAAAAGCATTAAACAAATCGCAAAAGGAACAGATGCCAAAAATAATGCAAATAACGCCAAACCTAACCCAAAAATTCAAGCTAAATCCCATGACCTATAATCCTCACCAAACAGCATTTTTCAAAGGAAATATTTCAAGAATTATGAGGAGATTACAAGCCATGCATTCATGTTTAGCACATATACATTTCATGCATATTTCACACTTTAAAAGATTCATATTACTTGTCAAACAAGAAATTGAAATCATAATTCACAAAAACAGTAGGGATGACCACAAATCAACAGCAAAAGCATCACAAAATCGTGCTCCAAGCATTAAGATCACATGGTATTGAATTAGCAAGGAAATTATGCAAGAAACTTTCATAGAAACAACAATATACCCACTAAGGAAAAAAAATTGGCACACCTATTCTTCATCAACTTTAACATGTAAAATTAACACCAAACAGCTAAGCAAGTATCAAGAAACTCATGACAATTTTTAGGATTTTTTTCAAGAAATTTAGCATGCATAGGGGTTCAATCAGCAAGAAAAAAAGTGTATTCAGCAAAAACTTCAAGAAAAACACAGGAAACTAAAGCCCACAGGTGCCAAAAGCCCAAAACCCACGCTCTGGTGGATCCGGATCAGTCTTGACGCCTCAGGGACGTTAGATTGATCCGGATACCCTAGAATCAGGATCTAACGGCCTACGGTTCAGGAGAAGTGGACCGGGTCAGGACCGACCCGATCCACACGCGTATATAAAAGGCATGGGATCCGGTTTCCTTTCATTTTCCTCAAATGTTTCTCTTTCTTCCTCCTTCTTCTCTTCTTCTCTCCGCCGTTCCCCATCAAACCCTAACCCTAGTTCTAACAAAATCTACCCAGAAACACATCAAACATGCATCAAATCACTCGTACTACTGGTTTAAACGTGGATCTATCGCAAGAACAAAGATTAAACGGCTGGATCAATGTGAATTCGTGGATTTGTCCCTGTAGATTTCGAACCGTTTGATTTTTATGTTTTTTGGTTGTAATCTTTATGAAACTCTTGCTTCGATTCACCTTCGTTTGTGAATCTCGCAACGTTTCTTTGATTTTTTTGGAAGAAAATTCGGTTAGGGTTAGGGTTTGGAAGCGAACGGTTCAAATTCTCCACGGATTCACATTGATTCTAAACTTATGATGATCTTCAAAGAGGTAAGATGAAATTTCAGTGTTACCTGTGTTTTGATTTGGAGATTGAACCGTTTCTCTTGATCCTTGGCTTCGCGTTTCCACTGGTGAGCCGGTTTCGCTTCCCTCTCTCTTCTCCGATCCGGATCCTATGAGAATTCTTCTTCTTTTTCTCTTTCTTCTTCTTCTCTGTTCTAAAGCTGTGATCACGCCTGCAGCGCGCTACCTCCGGTGGCGTGCTCGCGTTGAATTGCAGCTTCAGCAATTCGATGATGAAGATCCTCGCGAATCTCTGAGAATTTGCTTGAAACTTGTGTGAATTTCGTGTGGATTTTGCTTCTGCTTAGCTCTGTGAGTCGAATTCCATGATGAATTCAAAGTTTCTTCACGAAATTGTTCTGAATTGGTGCTGGATTGAAGCTAGGGTTCATGAGGATTCTTGAGTTTTTGTGAGTTTTGTAATTTTGATCTGTAACTGCCAAGAGAGAGAAAATGGATTCTGTTTGTTGTTGATGTGGCGCGTGATCTATGAAAGTTCTAACACTTAGAGCCTTATATAGGCTGACATGTGGATTGTGGACCAATTGGAATGTGCCACGTGGACTGTATGGCTTGCGTGGCTTAAAGGACCAATCTGCAAAAAAGTAAAAATAGGGACTGTTCTGCAAATAACAAAAACTGACCTTTTTAAAAGAAAAAGAATGAAAAGAAAAACAGAAAAGAAAAATGGGACTAAAATGCAATTTTTGAAAGTATTGGGACTAAAATGCAATAATAATAAAATAAAACTAGTAAAAAGGGTAATGCGAAAACAACGTAAAGCGAAACAGTTAAAATTGACAAAACGGGCTAAAACGAACAAACTACCAAAATGAGGTATTCTAAAATACCTCTCTGCCCAAAATTTGAACAATGTGAAAAGACTAAAATACCCTTGGGGACCAAAACGACTCAGACTGACTCAGACTGACTCAGATGCAGACTAAAATGATTTTTTAACAGAATTCGACACATAATTTGTACACACCAGTTGAAAAAGACTCAAAAACAGATGCAGGGACTGAAAATGGGTTCCATTGTAGGAAATGACCAAAATACCCTTTTGTATGATTTCATGCAAAAATTGGAATAAAATGCTGGAAAATATGCAATGGTCCTAGAGACCCTTTCAAATGGCTTGTAATGCAAGAAAAACACTTTGAACGGCTTTGAATGAAATACACTTGGAGATAACACAGTAAAATAAGCGTTTGTGGCACGATAAAAGTTTGCAAAATAAACACCGTGAATTTGAAATGATTAGAAACAAAAAGAAGTTTGAACAAGTGTTTTTAGGTCCAAAATGAGGGTATAACAATAACTATGAGAAGTTGTGGTTAAGGTTGAAAGATATAGTAGAATATGTCTTGACAGAGCTACAAAGAACTTGCCTTGATGCTCAAGACATTGCTCAGACCAGGCTTCAAGACTGGCTGAAGGGAGTTGTCAGTAATCTGCATGAAGTAAAAGTTCTTAAAACTTGGGTGAAGACTCCTCTATGTCTAAGAGAAAGGAATCTACTGACTTCATTCCATCAAGTATACACCCACGAGAGCTTGATTTGAATTAGTTAAACAAGATAAATCTCAAGGAAGCCTCTACTGAACTAGCACTTATGAAAAAGAACACTCATCTGGAGAAGGAAAACAAACAGCTCAAGAAAGAGCTTCTGGAGCAGAAACTACTACTGTTGGAATAGAAGATTGCTACTGAAGCTAAACGGGAAGAAGCCAGAATCAGAGAAGAGAATCTCATTAGGAGCAATGATGAATTCTAGAAGGAAATGAAAGAACAAGAAGAATAAACGATTAGGATGATGAAACAGATGATGGAGATGTTTCAAAAACAAGCCCAACCTTAGTTGCACACCATTTAGCTTGTTTTATTTCCATTATTTGTACATCTTCATATGTCTGCTTCTGAATTATTGTTTGATCAATACTTATGTGCTTCTGAACAATTCATGTGCTTCTGAATATAATGCTTCTGAATTGTGTCTGCTCATGTGTTTTCTTCTCTACTTTATGTTTACTTATTGAATTTTTCTCACTTCGTTTTTCTCATATCTTCTTTTTGTCTTTAAGTTCATACTTTTTGTTGATGACAAAAGGGGGAGTAGATGTATAGTATTAAAAGGCTCTGAGCCCCATTAATTTAACTTCAATCAATTTAAATTAATAGGACCTTGTTCTCATCTCTTAGTCTTTTTAATGTGAGATTATTCTGAGAGTTATTGCGTTTTTATATGATGAATTTAATTAGCAAGAATAGAACTCAGGGGGAGCTTACAAACCTCACCTTATAGTACTATTGGACTCAGGGGGAGCTTACAAACCTCATACCCTAATAGTCAATTTGTTAATTAGATTAACAACAATTGGACATTTTAAATACTAATGTTTGTCATCATAAAAAAGGGGGAGATTGTTGGAACAAAATGTGTTTAACACTACCTCTTGAGAGTTTTGATGATAACAAGGTATTAAAAATTGTCAATTAGATATGCTAATATTTGTTCAAGTGTACAGGACCATAGACAAAAATTTGAGATCATAATTACGTTGTGGAAGAACAAAAGAGAGCAAAGGAATCAACAAAAAGGAAGTTTAAAGCGTCTAAAGAGAACTGCTCTTGAAGTTAAAGTGCTCCTAAAGTCAAGTGCTCCTGAAGTGATGACGTCATCAGAAGCAAGTTCATTAGAAGCATCTCATCAAAAGCTGAAGATCACCAAAAGTTGAAGTTCATCAGAAAATGAGAGACTTAAAGCTTCAAAGGTTGTTCAATGAATTTAGTCTCGTCTAAGCATTGCAGAAGACCAGATGAGTGAAGCAACGATGATGGGATAAAACCGCAAGTGCACGGTTTTACCGAAGTAGTAATAAAAGAGTATCGTTCCGACAAGGAGTTGTTTAATTCAATTAACTTTAGTTGATGATTAGAAAATAATTAAATTCCAAAGTTGGGGTTTTCAAACGGTTGAAAGAGAATATAATAATAAAAGGAGCCTTGGGATTATTGGTTCATCATAACGACAAATCCTTCACAAACCGAAACCTTAAACCTAGAACCTTATGTTAGACTTAATTTCTAAAGACCGGTTTCCCTTTAGCCCCTCACTTTTCCTTTCAGTCCAGTGAGAGTTTTCTTCTAGCAATCAAATCTATTTCGCTGTGTTGGAACAAAATGTGTTTAACAATAAACCCTAAAGAGTTTTGATGATAACAAAGTATTAAAAATTGACAATTGGTATTGCTAATATTTGTTCAAGTGTACAGGACTGTAAACAAAGTAATATATCTCATCAAGGTTCTGAACGAACAAATAAAGAGCAAAGGAAGTATCCTTTTAAAACTTAAAGCGCTCCTGAAGAAGTGGCACTCCTGAAGTCAAGCGCTCCTGAAGAGTGGCACTCCTGAAGACTAGCGCTCCTGAAGACTAGCGCTCCTGAAGACAAGAGCTCCTGAAGAGTATGACGTCATCAGAAGCTGAAGGTCCTCAGAAGCTGATTCTTTGAAGCAACAGTATTTCACCAAATTTCAAGATTCAAGTGTTGTATTTTGGAGCGAAAATTATGGAGCATTGGCAGAAGATTAGTGGATTTAAGCAACGGTCATTTCAAAAGGATTTGAAGTCATTTTGTTGCAAATAGACAAGAAGCGTTGACATTGTACTTTGTACGAACTGTACAACCACCTTCTCCACTACTCTGTTATTTGTCTCAGCAAACAGACAAGAATAACAGCTCTTATGTACAACCAAGCCTGCATCCTTGTTTCCTCTCAATTGGAATGGATTTGAAATTGATTCTTTATAGGACAATAACTAAATCAGGCAAAGAATCACTGGTGAAAGATCAAGCTTCAGCAACGACTCTTTTTGAATGTGTTGGCACTTACAACGTTCACTTCACACCTCTATATAAAGGAGTGAAGACTTGAAGAACAACAAGACTCTATAATATTTCAATAGCGCCAAAACTCTGTCAAATTGTCTAAGCATTCAAAGTTCACTTAGAATTTCAGTTTTCAAGTTCATATCTTTGAAATTCTTAAGTCTAAAGAGTCTGTATCTGATTTGTATTGTGAACGCCACTGATTGTATATCAAGTGTTCAATCTCAAACATTTTTCTGTGTAATTTTGTTTGATAGAAGTCTCTTGCTTGTGTGCTTGAGCATTAGAAGTCTCTTGATTGTGTTCTTGAGCATTTGAAGTCTCTTGCTTGTGTGCTTGAGCATCTGTAATCAGATATTACATTTAGTGAACTCTCCTTGGAAGTGCAAGGGGGACAGGACTACTTCCGAATTGTGGAAGGAACCTGTATAAATCTTTTGTGTCCTGCTTCTTCTCTTTTCTCTCTGTTTTTCATTCCGCTGCATACGCTCCTGAACAGTATCTTCAGAAGCTGTCTAACTAACTTTTGATCATTCTGGTTCTGAGTTTTGAAAAGAGAAAAAGATTTTTTTTTAAAACACAATTCAACCCCCCCTTCTTGTGTTTTTCTCCCCTTCAATTGGTATCTAGAGCCTTGGTTCTGTTGTCAAACACCTAACAGTGTAACAGTCCAAGATCTGAGAAAAACATGTCTGCTGATTCATCTGTTTCTGGTTCTGCTGGCTCTAGTGGTAATCATCATGCTGTTGCATATGATTATAGTGAAAAGAAAACTGACTCAGGGAAGGTTCCAAAGTTTAATGGAGATCCTGAAGAGTTTTCTTGGTGGAAAACCAATTTCTACAGTTATATCATGGGCTTAGATGAAGAACTTTGGGATATTCTGGAAGATGGTGTTGGTGACTTAATTCTTGATGAAGAAGGAGCTGCTGTTGATAGAAAAATACATACTCCTGCTCAGAAGAAGATGTACAAGAAACATCACAAGATTAGAGGCTCTCTAGTTTCTGCTATACCACGAGCAGAGTACATGAAGATGAGTGATAAGTCAACTGCTAAAGCTATGTTTGCATCTTTATGTGCTAACTATGAAGGAAGCAAGAAAGTTAGAGAAGCCAAAGCACTGATGCTTGTTCATCAGTATGAACTGTTCAAGATGAAGGACGATGAAAGTATTGAGGAGATGTACTCAAGATTTCAAACCCTAGTCTCTGGACTCCAAATACTGAAGAAAAGCTATGTTGCTTCTGATCACGTGAGTAAGATTCTCAGAAGCCTTCCTGCCAGATGGAGACCAAAGGTGACTGCCATTGAGGAAGCTAAAGATTTAAACACTTTAAGTGTTGAAGATCTTGTTAGTTCTCTCAAAGTTCATGAGTTAAGTCTAAATGAACATGAGTCTACTAAAAAGAGTAAATCAATAGCTCTTCCATCAAAAGGCAAGTCATCCAAAGCTCTTAAAGTGGCTGAGTCTGATGAAGAAGATTCACCAACTGGAGATTCTGATGAAGAGGTTACTGAGATGATGGCTATGCTCTCAAACAGACTTCAGTATCTAGCCAAAAAGAACAAGAAGTTTGTGTCCAGAAGAGGTAGCTTCAGAAGCTCAAAGAAGGAAGATCAAAAGGGATGCTTCAACTGCAAGAAGCCTGGTCATTTCATTGCTGATTGCCCTGATCTTCAGAAGGAAAAAGCAAAGGAAAAGTCAAAGAAACCAACATTCAAGTCAAGCAAGTTCAAGAAACAGTTAAAGCAGAGTTTGATGGCTACATGGGATAACTTGGATAGTGAATCTGAATCTGACAAAGAAGAGTCTGATGAAGGTGCAAAGATAGCTGTTGGGTTAGTAGCTACAGCAACTTCAGAAGCTGAAACTGAATCAGATTCAGAAGATGAAAACGAGGTATATTCCAAAATCCCTAGAGAAGAACTGATAGAGTCACTTAAAGAACTCCTCACTCATTTTGAATTGAGAACCAATGAGTTGAAAGGTTTGAAAGAAAAATATGTTGCTTTGATGAAGCAACAAGAATCAACTCTATTGGATCTAAAAGCTTCTGAAGAAGGACTCAGAGGTTTTGACTTCATATGCAAGACATATGAAGACAAACTTAAGTTCTTGTGTCAGAAGCTGCAAGAAAAAAGTGATGGAAAATCTTTAAGTAACCATGAGATTGCTCTTGAAGATTTCATTATGTCTGGTATTGACAGAAGCAGAATTGCTTCTATGATTTATAGCATTTACAAAAACAATGGTAAAGGGATTGGATTTTCAGAAGCTAAATCTAGTGAAACCAATCTCAAAGCATATTGTGAATGCATAAAGGAAGGATTGAAAACCTTCTTTGTTCCTGAAGGTGCAAAAATGGGAACTGTTGCTCAATCAGAACCTGAAGCTTCCAGTTCTAAGGCTAAGATTACATCAAAGCCAAAGAATTTCAAGCCTAAGGATATGATAAATTCTGAATCTAAGACCACAAAGATTAAGATTCTGAAGAGATCAGAACCTGTTCCTCAGAGTCTGATAAAATCAGAATCTGATGTCCTAAAGTCTAAGGTTCAGAAGGGCAAGGCAGTTGGCGCTCCTGAGGTATCAAAACCAAAAGTTGAAAAACCTAAGGTAATGATTAATCAGAAGCTACCCAAGAAGGATCTAAAGGATCAGGAAATGGTGAGTAAATTCTCCAGCTCTAACCCCAAAGGACCCATAAAACAATGGGTACCTAAATCTGAAATTGTCAATACTGCAGATTTGTCTAAAAGCAAGAACAAAACAAAAATCATGGTACCTGGACAGCGGTTGCTCAAGGCACATGACAGGAGAGAAGTCAATGTTCCTATCCCTCACAATGAAAGAAGGAGGAAATGTAAAGTTTGGAGGCAACCAGTCTGGGAAGATTATTGGTACCGGGACTATTGGTAACTCCTCTACCTCTATTAATAATGTATGGTTGGTAGATGGGCTTGAACATAACCTATTGAGCATTAGTCAATTCTGTGACAATGGTTATGATGTTTTATTTGAAAAAGCCAACTGTACAGTAATCAACAAGAATGACAAGTCCATTGTGTTCAAGGGAAAGAGAGTGGAAAATGTCTACAAAATCAATTTCTCTCAACTGGCTGATCAGAAGGTAATTTGCCTTCTATCAATGAATGATAAGAAATGGATGTGGCATAAAAGGCTGGGACATGCTAACTGGAGATTAATCTCTAAGCTTAGCAAGTTACAGCTTGTCAAAGGCCTTCCTGACATTGATTATCATTCAGATGCACTCTGCGGTGCATGCCAGAAAGGAAAAATTGTTAAAACATCTTTCAAAGCAAAAGACAATGTTTCCACATCAAGACCCTTAGAACTGCTTCATATTGACCTATTTGGACCAGTTAGCACTGCATCCTTATATGGAAGCAAGTATGGATTAGTTATTGTTGATGATTATAGCAGATGGACTTGGGTGAAATTTCTGAAAAGCAAAGATCATGCATACGATGTATTCAGTAACTTCTGCACCCTTATTCAATCTGAAAAAGAAGCCAAAATTTTGAAAATCAGAAGTGATCATGGTGGTGAATTTGAAAATGAGCCATTTGAAGCTTTTTGTGAAAAATATGGAATCCTCCATGAATTCTCTTCTCCTAGAACTCCACAACAGAATGGAGTTGTAGAAAGAAAGAATAGAACGTTACAAGAAATGGCCAGAACCATGATTCATGAAAACAATTTGGCAAAACATTTTTGGGCAGAAGCTGTGAATACAGCGTGTTATGTCCAGAATAGGATCTATATTAGACCTATCTTGGAGAAAACAGCATATGAATTGTTTAAAGGAAGAAAACCCAATATCTCTTACTTTCATCAATTTGGATGTACATGTTACATTCTGAATAACAAGCTCTACCTAAAGAAATTTGATGCCAAGGCTCAAAGAGGAATCTTTTTAGGTTACTCTGAAAGGTCAAAGGCATACAGAGTGTATAATTCAGAGACACTCTGTGTTGAAGAATCTATGCACGTTAAATTTGATGACAAAGAGCTTGAAGATAAAACTTCAAAGCAAGGTGAAAGTTTTGCAGAGATACAGGTTCCTGAGGACATTCCAGAACCTAGTCAGTCAGTTGAATCTGAAGACAGTTCAGAAGCAGCACCCACATCAGTTGCTCCTGATGAAGTCGCTCCTGATGAAGTTGCTCCTGATGAAGTAGCTCCTGATGAAGTTGCTTCTGATGAAGCACAAAATGGCTCACAGCAAGCAGATTCATCCAACTATACTTTCAAATACAAGTCTTCTCATCCTCAAGATCAAATCATTGGAAGTAAAGAAAGTCCCAGAAGAACAAGATCACACTTCAGACAAGAAGAATCTATGATTGGACTAATTTCAATGATTGAACCAACAACTGTTGAAGAAGCACTTTCAGATGATGGATGGATCATAGCTATGCAAGAAGAGCTGAATCAATTCCAACGGAATGATGTGTGGGATCTGGTACCCAAACCTCCTCAGAAGAACATTATTGGAACAAAATGGGTATTCAGAAACAAGCTGAATGAAAAAGGTGAAGTAACCAGAAACAAAGCCAGACTTGTTGCTCAGGGGTACAGTCAACAAGAAGGCATTGATTACACCGAAACATTTGCTCCAGTTGCAAGATTGGAAGCAATCAGGTTACTTTTATCTTATGCAATTAATCATGGAATAGTATTATATCAAATGGATGTCAAGAGTGCATTTCTTAATGGTGTCATAGAAGAAGAAGTGTATCTCAAACAACCTCCTGGCTTTGAGGATCTGAAGCATCCTGACCATGTTTACAAACTTAAGAAATCACTATATGGCTTGAAACAAGCTCCCAGAGCTTGGTATGACAGACTAAGTAATTTCTTGATTAAAAACGATTTTAAACGAGGTCAGGTTGACACAACACTCTTCAGAAGGACTCTTGAGGAAGACATTCTTATTGTGCAGATATATGTTGATGATATAATATTTGGTTCTACTAATTCATCTCTTTGCAAGGAGTTTTCTAAGTTAATGCAGGATGAATTTGAAATGAGCATGATGGGAGAGCTGAAGTTCTTCCTGGGCATTCAAATTAATCAAAGCAAAAATGGAGTATATGTTCATCAGACAAAATATACGAAGGAGCTTCTGAAGAAGTTCAAGCTTGAAGATTGCAAACTGATGAACACTCCAATGCATCCTACATGCACCTTAAGCAAAGAAGATGAAGGATCAAAAGTGGATCAGAAGCTATACAGAGGTATGATTGGTTCTCTGTTATACCTCACTGCATCTAGGCCAGATATTTTATTCAGTGTATGCTTATGTGCAAGGTTTCAGTCAGATCCTAGAGAATCTCATTTAACTGTAGTTAAGAGAATCTTCAGGTATCTGAAAGGAACAACTAATCTGGGACTCCTTTATAGAAAATCACCAGATTATAAGCTAATTGGATTCTGTGATGCTGATTATGCTGGTGACAGGATTGAAAGAAAGTCAACCAGTGGCAATTGTCAATTTCTGGGTGATAATCTGATATCCTGGGCTAGCAAGAGACAAGCAACTATTGCTATGTCTACAGCAGAAGCAGAGTACATTTCAGCTGCAAGTTGTTGCACACAACTACTCTGGATGAAACATCAGCTGGAAGATTATCAGATACATGCTAACAGTATTCCTATCTTTTGTGATAATACTGCTGCTATTTGCTTGTCAAAGAATCCAATTCTGCATTCAAGAGCCAAGCATATTGAGATCAAACACCATTTTATCAGAGATTATGTTCAAAAAGGAATTTTAGATATACAATTCATTGATACTGAAAATCAATGGGCTGATATATTTACTAAGCCTCTAACTGTTGAAAGATTTGATTTTATTAAGAAAAATTTGAACATGCACTACGTGTCTGATTAAAATTGCTTGCTCCTGAATAAGAAGTTCAGGTTCTGAAGTCACTTCAGAAGCCATTGTCCTTCAGAAGCTCCTGAGTGAGGTCCTGAAGAAAATGTGCTCCTGATGAGTCATCAGAATCTCAACCTTCAGAAGAGAATCTTTGTGCTCCTGAATAGCAGAAGTTAGTGGAAGTTCTAGAGTTGCTCCTGGCGACATCTGTCCCACTAACTTATACAGCTCGTCTGAAATCTGACAGCGTGGCATAAATGTTTTGGCGTATAACTCAAAGGGCAATGATGTTAATTTTACTTTTCGTAGTACTATCTCGCGCCCCCAACTGTCATTAATGCTATGTTTGTTTGTCCCCTGTTATTCAAACGTTTTTCGCTAAAAAGCACTTAATCAAAAACACACACTACTCACTTCACATCCTACACTTTCTGTTTTTGTTTTCGTATCTGCTAAGAAAAGTTCTCTCTCTCAAAACCCTAAGAACCCAAATCTCAAACTTCTTCAAACATCAATGGCTTCATCAAGTTCTGTTCAAGAATCCAACGCTCAACTCGCAGTTCAGCAAGCTGAAGGTCAGCAAGAAAGGGCTGCTTACGAGATCAAAGGAGTCACCATGAGCCTAAAAGAATGGCAACTTAAGATTCAAACAGAGAATCCGGTGGATTTTGAATCTCTTGCATATCATGGCTGTGACATCAAGAGGTTTTATGAAGTTCAAGGGCTGATGAACTATTTCAGTATGCTCAACGGTCCTACCTACAAGACATTAGTAAGACACTTCTGGGTAAGGGCATCAGTCTATGATAAAGCTGCATCAAAACTGGAGGAAGAAGAAAAAGTTTTGATTGATCCCTCTCTTGAAGGGAAAACAAGAGAAGAAATGGGTTTGGAACCATTCAGAGAAATTCAGATCAGGTCAAGCATGATGGGTATTCCAGTCTACATTTCTGAAGCTATAATTGCTTTTGTCATTGGAGCAGAAGCAACTGGAAAGTACTCCGGTGTAGATATACCAAACTCTCAGTCAAGCTCCTGGAGTGATTTGGTGAATAAAACTCTCTTCAATTCTACAACAGCCGGTAAATACTGTGACTTGAACATGATCAACAAGATGCTCCTGAAGATTCTCAATGAGAACATGCTACCTAAAGGAGGTGGTGGAGATCAACCCTCTTTGGCTCACAAAGTTTTTCTCCATCACATTATCAAGGGTGAGAAAGTGAATCTACCCAAGTACATCTTCAGGCATATGATTAAAGAGCTCAGGGAAAGCCAGAACAAGTGCAGAGTCTGGGTTCCCTATGGAAGACTGATCTCAGAAATCTTCCATCAAGGAGGCATCATTAAAGCTTTGAATGAAGTAAACTACTTCACTGATGAACAGCTGGAAACTGAGACCGGAAAGGTGTTGAATGCAAGCACCTTGAAGAATATGAAACTGATTCCTGAAGTAACCAAGCTGAAGACAGACATCTGTGAATCAAGGGTGGTTTCAAATCTCATGGAGGACTTCCCTCCTATCTGCAAGAAAGACACCCTGGCTGTTCAAATGGCTCTCATTGCTGATCACTATGAGACCCATGGAAAGCTGATTAGTCTGGATGAAGTTCCAGAGGAAATGTATGGTCAAGAACTTCCTGTTGCTAAAGGAAGAAAAGCAAAGAGGAAGGTTCTCACTAAAGAAGAGTATCTGGAGGGTGAAAATCCTTCCAAGAAGGCGAAGAAGGAAAAGGCTCCTAAAAAGTCTATATCTGGTGCTCCTGGAGGATCATCAATTCAGGAAGAGGTTCAGGATCTGAACCCAGGAGCTATTATTCCTCAGAAGACCAGAAGTGGCAAGCAAATGGTTTCAGCATCTACAACAACAACGAAAGTGAAACAGACTCCTCAAAAGAAGAAAAGGACTCAGAAACTAAGGAAACTGAAGGAATCTGTGTACACTGCTGAAGAAAGTGCAGCTGTAGAGGCTACCGAACTGGTTACCAGGGAGGTAAGAAAGAAGAAGAAGGCTGAATCTGAAGCTGTTCAGAAGGCCTTGGAGCTGGCTAAGGAAATAGAAGTACCTACTGAGGTCTTGCTCAAGGAAGATGCTGCTAAGGTTGCTGAGCAAGCTCTGATGAGCTCAATAGAACTGCAAGCTGAAGTTGCTACTGAAGCTGCAAGTATTCTAGCTACTCCTGGATCAGATTTTATATCAGGTACATCCTCCTCACAACCCTTAATACATATAGAATCTGACTCCTCTCCCTCATCACCTTCTCAATCCAAAACCTCATCATCCTCATCTTCTGATATTCCTATTAGCATCCTCAGAAGAAGCCTATCACCATCCTCCAAACTCCACAAAAATTCTTCCAAATCTATTTCTCCTTTCAAACCATCTGAACCATCTATCCAAGCTAGGGTCAGTAGTTTGCTAGAGTTACAATGCAGCAAACTACCCCCTAATCATCCACTTCAACCACAAACCATTAATCCTGTCAACATGATTTTACCTGATAAGCCAGAAGATGACTCTGTTATAAATAATCTCAGCAGTCATCTATCCGGTGAACTTCCAAACTTTAACCTAACACCACAAAAAGACTCTGAAGTAACAACTTCACAAGTTGCTTCAGAAAGTCCCCATCAACAAGCACCTGAACCACTTGTGTCCCCATCTGTCTCTGAACAGTATGTTCCTGAACAATCTGTTCCTGAACAAGCTGTTCCTGAACCAACCATTTCTGACCATACTCCTGAAATTCTTTACACTGAAAATGCTATGGAGATTGATGATTCTGTCATTGATCCTGATACACAAACTACTCAATCTTCTCCTATGGAGGTTGACCAGTCTGCTTCTGATCAGGCACAATCACAATCTGAAAGCAATACTCAATCATCAACCTTAAATAACCTACAAATTCAACCCTGTGCTCCTCCCAAGCCTAGAAAACAACCTTCACCACCCACCAGATTCTTAGATTCTAATGTATTAAAGGGAGTGTGTGAGGACATAGCTGACAAAATGATCAAGCTCATTTCATCTAGGAGTGACTTGAGTCACAGAGAAAGCTATGAGAAACAATGGAGTAGGCTCAAGGAGAGAGTTGAGTATGTCATGCAAGCACTGTCCTCAACTTGTGTAGAAGCTCAAGAGCAAGCTAAGCAGAAGCTTCAAGAGTGGCTGAACGGCATCAATGAAGATCTTGAAGAGGTTAAGATAACTGGAACTTGGGCTAGATCGTCTTTAAGTATCAGAGGAAGAGAACCAACTGATTTTCTGCCTCAGTACATTCATCCCAAGGACCTGGACTTATCCTTCCTTACAAAGGTCAATCTAAAGGCATCAGCTCCTGATCTAGCTTTAGCTCAAGAGAACAAGATCTTAAAGGAAAAGAATAAGAAGCTGGAAAAAGATCTCTTTGAGCAAAGGCTACTGTTTTTAGAACATAAAGCTGAAACTGATGCTAAGCTGGAAGAAGCCAGGATCAGAGAAGAAAATATGGCCAGAAGCCTAGCTGAGATGAAGCAGAAGCAAGAGGAAAACAATGACCTCCTGAAGAAGATTCTTGAAAACACTCTCAAACAAACCAACCCATAGTTGCACACCCTTTGTTGTTTGTTGTGTTTTTTTTAGTTTGTTCTTTTATTAACTGTGTATGCTTCTGAATTCAAACACTTCTACATATTACTTTGCTCCTGATCTTATTAATTGTTTCTGATTTATTTTTATTTTTTTAACGCATTTCACTTGTGATATTGATTATGCTCTGAATCCTGTTACTATGTTTTTCTCTTTCTTTTGTTAATTTCTTTTTGTTAATGACAAAAGGGGGAGTAAGTGTGATAGTATTTAAAGGTCCTGAGCCCCATTAAGTTTTTTTAAATTAACTTAACTGAACCATTATCTCTCTCTATCACTTCTATTCTCTTTGATTATTTTACTAAGCGTTAAATGAATTTAATTAACAAGGATAGAACTCAGGGGGAGCTTACAAACCTCACCTTAAAGTACTATTAGACTCAGGGGGAGCTTACAAACCTCATACCCTGTAAGTCAACTTGTTAATTAGATTAACAACAATTGATCAAATTTTTAAATACTATGGTTTGTCATCATCAAAAAGGGGGAGATTGTTGGAACAAAATGTGTTTAACAATAAACCCTAAAGAGTTTTGATGATAACAAAGTATTAAAAATTGACAATTGGTATTGCTAATATTTGTTCAAGTGTACAGGACTGTAAACAAAGTAATATATCTCATCAAGGTTCTGAACGAACAAATAAAGAGCAAAGGAAGTATCCTTTTAAAACTTAAAGCGCTCCTGAAGAAGTGGCACTCCTGAAGTCAAGCGCTCCTGAAGAGTGGCACTCCTGAAGACTAGCGCTCCTGAAGACTAGCGCTCCTGAAGACAAGAGCTCCTGAAGAGTATGACGTCATCAGAAGCTGAAGGTCCTCAGAAGCTGATTCTTTGAAGCAACAGTATTTCACCAAATTTCAAGATTCAAGTGTTGTATTTTGGAGCGAAAATTATGGAGCATTGGCAGAAGATTAGTGGATTTAAGCAACGGTCATTTCAAAAGGATTTGAAGTCATTTTGTTGCAAATAGACAAGAAGCGTTGACATTGTACTTTGTACGAACTGTACAACCACCTTCTCCACTACTCTGTTATTTGTCTCAGCAAACAGACAAGAATAACAGCTCTTATGTACAACCAAGCCTGCATCCTTGTTTCCTCTCAATTGGAATGGATTTGAAATTGATTCTTTATAGGACAATAACTAAATCAGGCAAAGAATCACTGGTGAAAGATCAAGCTTCAGCAACGACTCTTTTTGAATGTGTTGGCACTTACAACGTTCACTTCACACCTCTATATAAAGGAGTGAAGACTTGAAGAACAACAAGACTCTATAATATTTCAATAGTGCCAAAACTCTGTCAAATTGTCTAAGCATTCAAAGTTCACTTAGAATTTCAGTTTTCAAGTTCATATCTTTGAAATTCTTAAGTCTAAAGAGTCTGTATCTGATTTGTATTGTGAACGCCACTGATTGTATATCAAGTGTTCAATCTCAAACATTTTTCTGTGTAATTTTGTTTGATAGAAGTCTCTTGCTTGTGTGCTTGAGCATTAGAAGTCTCTTGATTGTGTTCTTGAGCATTTGAAGTCTCTTGCTTGTGTGCTTGAGCATCTGTAATCAGATATTACATTTAGTGAACTCTCCTTGGAAGTGCAAGGGGGACAGGACTACTTCCGAATTGTGGAAGGAACCTGTATAAATCTTTTGTGTCCTGCTTCTTCTCTTTTCTCTCTGTTTTTCATTCCGCTGCATACGCTCCTGAACAGTATCTTCAGAAGCTGTCTAACTAACTTTTGATCATTCTGGTTCTGAGTTTTGAAAAGAGAAAAAGATTTTTTTTTAAAACACAATTCAACCCCCCCCCCCCTTCTTGTGTTTTTCTCCCCTTCACGCTGATTTGATTACTAGAAGGAGCTTTTAAGGATTGAAACTACTAATGTTTTGAAGGATTGCAAAGACTATTTCGCTGCCTTTGCAACCCTTGTCTAAATTCACTTGTTCGAATATCAAGACTCCACTCTCGTTTTATGAATTGATATTTGAGATAATGGATTAACAATTATCAAACCCTCCGCTCTCGCTTCTACAGTTTGATAATGGTTAATTCATGTTAAAACGGTGAATTTAGATTAGAAAGTAGGGTTACATAAGATTTAGGGTTAAAGCTTGGTTTGATTAGGATTATGTCATTAAGACTTATCCAACAATCCCAAGACAAGAAGAAGTCTACTCACTCATGTTCATCGTAGACATAGAGAAGAAAGAGAAGAACATAAATAAAATAACAAGAAAGTAAAGGAAGAACTTTTATAAAGAAAGACAATTGTCACTTATTGAATTCCAAGAATAAAAGATGAATATTTGTGATGGCTAGCTACTCTATTTATAGTTTACATTCGACTTAAAATCTAAGCAATTACATCACTAGAATGTTCCACGAGAAACTGCGGGCCTTTCGGTAAAAACTAAAATAGAGTAGCTTAAAATCTAAACAAAAGCAGCAAAAGGAGATCCTAGGAGGTGGCACGGCCGTGCCAATGTTAGCACGGGCCGTGCCAAGCTTCTAACTTTGGGGAGACATATTTTTATCTCCCAATCTTCGTATTTTTGCTCTGAATTAGCTCCAAACCCCTTTCTTTTGCTCCAAGACTCAATCCATCAAATATTTATTCCTGAAATATAATAATATGCAACTGAAGTAAAACAACTCTAAAAGGAAATAATATTAAAATAAAATAAACTTAAATCTAATTAAAACGAAACAAAATATTATATTAAACTAACTAATTATTGACTCATCAAACGGCTAATTGAAATGGATTTGAAGACATTGGATGCTTGTTCTTTGAAGAGCGTTGACAAAGTACAATTGTACAAAGTGTACAACCACTACCTCCACTACTCAGTTTTTGTCTCTGCTACAAGACAAGAATAACAGCTCTGCCTGCAACGATGTTCCTACAGACTTGAAAGGGATTTGAAATTGATCCTTCATAGGACAACAACCATGTCAAGCAAAAGATCATTGGTGATTGATCAAAGCTTCAAATGACTCTTATTTTGATGTGTTGGCAAATCACAACGTCTCTTATTTAAAAGCACCAAACCTCTGCTGAAATTGATCTGCATCAAAAGTTCACTTAGAATTTCTTATCAAAGTTCATATCTTAGAAATTCTAGAGTCTTAAGAGTCTGTATCTGATTTGTATTGTGAACACAACTGATTGTATATCAAGTGTTCAACTTCAAACATTTTTTTTTGTAATTCTGTTTGATAAGAAGTCTCTTGTAGTTGTGCTTGAGCATAGAAGTCTCTTGATTGTGTTCAGGAGCATAGGAAGTCTCTTGCAGTTGTGCTTGAGCATTTGAAGTCTCTTGCTAGTTTTAGCAGTGAGAATTTGTAATCAGATATTACATTTTATAGTGAACTCTCCTTTGAAGTGCAAGGGGGACATGACTACTTCCGGTTTATGGAAGGAACCTTTATAATTGCTTTGTGTCGCTCTTCTCTCTCTCTCTCTCTCTCTCTCTCTCTCTCTGTTTTTATCCGCTGCATTTAGTATCTGAACATCACTTCAGAAGTTGTACTCTAACTGCTTCTGACTAGTGACTTCAGTAGGAGAAAAATAAGAAAAATCCAACATAATTCAACCCCCCTTTCTTGTGTTTTTTTCACCTTCAGTTATTTGCTGCAAACTTAAGCCAATTCAACATTCTATCCTTAAAACCTTGAAAGGAAACAAACATCTCCCTAGATGGCTTGAACATCATTAGTTGACAACATTTTGTGAACAAGTCTAGATCACTTGTAATTTCATCCATGCTATGGAGCTCAGCCATCACTTCACCAATAGATGCATTAGTTAAAACATCATTTATCTCGCCTTACATGTCTCAGAAATCTCTTTCACAGCTTCAACTATTGCCAATGCGGGAGTTGTCTTTTTCTTGGTTTTCTTATCAACACCATCAGCTCTTTTTCTCTTTTGTCCACTAATTTGGCTAGCAGCTCCTTGTGAAATATTTAAATTAATATTTGCAAATTCTCCTGTTGCTCCTACTATCACCTGATCCTTCTCCCACATCCAAGTCAATATTATTTACGCATTGACCAACAACAGTAGCACAATCCTCGTTAGGCAATATGCCACTTGAAAAGGCCTAAGCATGCTCCCCATTAGCCACCACGTCCTTAAAAAGTGTGGTTAGTTGATGAGCAAATGGAAATCCTTTCTCTCTAAATTTTTCATATATAGGATTTTCCTGCATTTCATAATCGTCATCATGTAATTAACATGCTAAATATAAATCTAAGTATTACTAATCAACATATTTGTGATTTTACATACTAATTGTTTGTTCTCCCACCACTCATCTGGTGCATCAAAGGTATTCCTCTCATTATCCCCCCGTTCCCGTAACTTTTCCAAATAGGTTAAACCATACTCTCCATTCCTTTTTCAAGGCATCATACCTATTCTTTAATTGAATCTTGTCATAATCTCTCCCGGTTGATTCATGAAATTGGCAAACAATGTTTTTCCACCCTTTCTTAGTAAAGCTAGTGCCAATGCGTTCACCCTTGACAACTTAATCCAAACATGTTTGGATGAATATTTAATTCACTTTAAGATCCGACCAATCCGCATAAACTTTCCTTTGTGTAGCCATAATGCTATGTACACAAAGTATGATAGGAAAACTAAAAGATAAAATGAGCCAACACCACCTCTATAGATGCATAACAAGTATTCTTTCTTCTGATTGTATATATTTTACTTCATGGCATAAATATATAAATTTTACATAACAAGTGTTCATTCTACTAATTTTACATAACACCAAGCAAGGGTCTAAAACTAGTGTTTAAAATTACATTTAAACACTTTAGCATAAGTATTTAAATTACTAACTGCATAATTTGCATATCCACGTGATCAAACACTTTAACATAACTTTCATATCCATAAAAATAAAAAAAAACACTTTAAACTCTAAGAGACATTTTATCAAACACATATAATACAATATTTTTCCTTTATAGAAATTCATAAGAGATGCTAATTTATGCAACCAAACAAATTTCATAAGCATTGCAACAAACAACAAATGTTAAATTTGATATAACAAGTAAACAAATCAAAGTTAAAATCACTAAAAAATGTCAAATTACCGTTATCTTTTGAGCATAATTTTTCCTTTTTGTTGTTCTCTTGAGCACAATATTTCCTTGTAGGAGATGATGTTGTTATATAACCCAATGGTAATAAATTTTCAGATTAAATTTTGGAAGGGTGGTCGAGTTTTAGCTAGAGAAATTAACTTGACAGTGAATGAATGAAGTTAACATTTCAGGTATAAAAAATCAGATATGGTTGGAGAAAGGGTGAGAGAAATTGATGATAATTAAGAGGACAGTTATGAAATTGATATCAGTTTAATGGTAGAATTGATTCTAGGAAAGCCAAAAGTTAGAAATTGTAGCATTAAGGAGAATTGCTTTTGGAGGATAGAAGCAATTCTCGAAAGCCAAACCAAACATCTTTGAAAACTTAATTTTCACTTTTGGGGTTTGTAGAAACGCTTCTTGATGCTGAAAAGTCAAAACAAACATTGCCTTATATACATTTGTATTGCATTTGTAATGTTATCTACATTGAGAAACTATAAATGATAGACACACTAACCTCTCCTCATTTTATATAAAGGGCAAATTATATTTACCTCTCAAAGACCATCTCTAATGGGGGAGTCTTCGCTTCATAAGATATGGTACCTCATAGGCACCTCCATTGGGGAGAAAAATAAAACGGTACTTCTCTTTTTTTTTTTATAGGTCCCACAATATTTTATATTAAAATATTAAAATGTAATAATATAACGTTATTGATGAAAGATTAAAAATTATTGGTGAGACCCATTTAGTAAATTTTTTAAAGATGTTAGGTTGGAGTGATTAAATGCTTATTAGATACTAATATTAAATAAGTGATATATACAAGTGAGACACACTTAGGTACCCAAAAAATTTCTTAAACAACGCAAGTCCCCCATCTAATTTTCTAAACACACTAACTTCCCCTCATTTTATCTCATTTTCTCCAATTTCATTTCAATAGCCTTGCAAATACACAATTTAATTTTAGTAATTTTGGTTTGGTATATTATGTATATGTTTTCTCTTTTGAGAAACAATAACAACAATTGCTTTTACCACCATATAAAATCAAACACTAACAATTACATAAGAGACTAAAAGATAATATAGAAATGAGACGGGTTTTCTTGGAAGGATATTGTGGTTGACCATTGAAAAGAAAATAATCTTTGATATATCAATTTTATTATATTAAAGTTTAAAAATTAAACCATTTGACAGAGGAACAATGAATGATCTTTAAGTTAAAAGAAATCACCAAAGTGTAAATTGGAAAGAAAAAATGGTCGAAAATTAAGTGAGTTCATACTTGTATGAGAAAGTCAACAACTCGTATGATAAAAACATTGAAATAATGTATGAAAAATATATTGAAATAGTTTTATTTTTAAAAGACTTTGAAATAGTTGTTATTAAATATTATAAAATAGTAGAGTAAAAATATGTGAAATATTAAAAATGATTTTTTTTAAGAAGGCAAAATGGAACTTATATTAAACGACAAAAGATGCTCCTCTCAACATAAGGTGTGCCAAAGAAGAGCAACAAAGTTCAAATACAACATTTCACCAAAAAGAAGAAGCAAAATAAAAACCTCTAACCAACATCCAACCAATCTAAAGGACGTTGCCACCATCCAAATAATCAAATAGAAACATTTACAACATTTCTCTTCAGCCACCATATCGATAAATACTTGACCTTATCCAACAAGTGAGCCATAGATTTTGTCTTATTATTAAATATTCTATCATTTCTTTCTTGCCAAATCACCCAAATTGTGCTAGCCACAATACGCGCATAAAAGATTGCAGCTTTTTCGAACTGAGACGCCCCAACATCTCGGTGAAACCTTATTAACCATCCTAACTCGCTTATATTAATAATATGTCTCCGTTGTAAATTACGGAGGAATTTAAACTTAAAAACATAAACATCAAGTACACATCAATAAAACTATTCTTTTATTATTGACCTAGTTATATCATAGATACAAAGGTGTCTGCGGATCAATCATCCGTGTGGTACTCGTGAAACCAATTATCCAGAATATATCATAAATCAAAAGACTCAAAAGATAAGACCTCAAAAGACACACTGGCTTTACAAACAAGACCATACTCGTGATGCAATAATGGCGTCTACATCGCCTGCTACATAAAGAGTATAATGAAACATTCCATCTTCAGCTTTGAACTCCTGATGAGTTAATAATTAGTGTTTTTTATATAATATTTGAGTCTATTTTATTTAGATTTGATTTCGTTTTATTTAATATTATTTCCTTTTAGAACTACTTAACTTCAACTGCAAGTTATTTAATTTCAGGAACAAATATTTCTTGGAGCAAAAGAAAGGATAATTGGAGCTGATTCGTGCCAAAAATATGAAGATCTCATAAAAAAATATCTGATGCAAGGATTCAAGTCAAAAATATGAATATCTCATAAAAAAATATCTTGTGCAAAGAGTTTGAAGATCTTGTACAATAATATGACAAGAGGCGCGTGCCCCCTTTGGTCCTTTTGCTGCTTTTGCTTCTCCGACAAGCTGCCTATTTTAGTATTTCTGACCTAGAGCCCATGGTTTCTTGTGCAACACTTTAGTGATTTATTCTTGGGACTCAAGTCAATGTTAGACTATAAATAGAGCAGCCATCTAGTTTGTAAAACCATCTTTTGTTCTCTGAAATAATAAGTGACAATTATTTCTTTAAATAAAAGTTCACCTTTATTTTATTTTATGTTCTTCTTCTTCTTCTTCTCTTCTATGTCTACAATGAACGTGAGTGAATAGACTCTTCTTGTCTTACGATTGTTGGATAATTCTTAATGATGTAATCCTAATCAAACCAAACCATAAACCCCGATTTTATATAAATCTACTTTCTAATCTAATTTCACCGTTTTTATAATGAATTAACAAATACCAAACTCATAAAGCGAATGTGGAGGGTTAGTATTTGTTAATTCATCATCACGTATATCAAAGCGAAGCATCGAAAGAAGAAGTTTTGATATTGAAACAAGTGAAATTAGACAAGGATTGCGAAACATCATAATAGTCTAGCAAACCTTGAGACACATAAAGTTTTGTTCTTCAAGGCTTCTAATAGCAATCAACAATGAGAATAGGCGAGGTTGCTAGAGGAACACACTCAATGACTTCGAGAGAAGCTTTGATACGCTTAAGAGAAACTTGTCTTTAGAAAGTGGGTCCAATATAAAGTTACTGATTTAGGGTTTGTTTGTGAAGGACTTGTCATTAAGATGGACCAATAGGCAAGGTTTGTTTACCGTGCACTTGTGGTTTGTTTACCGTGCACTTGCGGTTTTACTCATCAAGTTTTTGGCGCCGTTGCCGGGGAGTTATTGCAATTTGATTAACTTTTTAATAGTGGTTAGACTGAAAAAAAATATTTTTTTTTATCTTTTCTATTTCTTTCTTTTTACCGTTAACTTTGTTGGAACAAAATGTGTTTAACACTACCTCTTTAGAGTTTGATGATAACACGGTATTAAAAATTGTCAATTCGATATGCTAATATTTGTTCAAGTGTACAGGACCATAGACAAAAAATTTGAGATCATTATTAGGTTGTGGAAGAACAAAAGAGAGCAAATGAATCAACAAAAAGGAAGTTTAAAGCGTCTGAAGAGAACTGCTCCTGAAGTCAAAAGTGCTCCTGAAGTGATGATGTCATCAGAAGCTGAAGATCACCAGAAGTTGTAGTTCATCAGAAGATGCAAGACTTAAAGCTCCAAAGGCTGTTCAATAGATTTAACTCGTCTAAGCATTGTAGAAGACCAGAAGAGTGAAGCAATGGCTAATTCAAATGAATTTGAAGGCATTGGATGCTTGTTCTTTGAAGAGCGTTAACAAAGTACAATTGTACGAAGTGTACAACCACTATCTCCACTACTCAATTTTTGTCTCTGCTACAAGACAAGAATAACAACTGCGCCTGCAACAATGTTCCTACAGACTTGGAATGGATTTGAAATTGATCCTTCATAGGACAATAACCATATAAGGCAAAAGATCATTGGTGATTGATCAAGGCGTCAAACGACTCTTATTTTGATGTGTTGGCAATTCACAACGTCTCTTTTGCACCTCTATATAAAGGAGTGAAGACTTTGAGAATTGTATGAGACTCACAATAATTTAAAAGCGCCAAACCTCTGCTGAAATTGTTCTGCATCAAAAAGTTCACTTAGAATTTGTTATCAAAGTTCATATCTTAGAAATTCTAGAGTCTTAAGAATCTGTATCTGATTTTTATTGTGAACACCACTGATTGTATATCAAGTGTTCAACGTCAAACATTTTCCTTTGCAATTATGTTTGATTAGAAGTCTCTTGCAGTTGTGCTTGAGCATAGAAGTCTCTTGATTGTGTTCAGGAGCATAGGAAGTCTCTTGCAGTTATGCTTGAGCATTTGAAGTCTCTTGCTAGTTTTAGCAGTCAACATTTGTAATCAGATATTACATTTTAGTGAACTCTCCTTGGAAGTGCAAGGGGGACATAACTACAGAAGAGCCACATGCTATTATTGTGTACCCGACGGTTGAGGGAAATAATTTTGAAATAAATTCTGCGCTTATTTACTTAGTGCAGCAAAATCAATTTTTCGGATCACCCACTGAGGATCCAAATCTTCATGTTCAAATTTTTTATGACTCAGTGAAACCTTGAAGGCAAACCAAGAGGCAGTAAGGCTGCACCTCTTTCCTTTTACCTTAGGGGATAGAGCTAGTGCTTGGTTTCATTTATTGGAAGTTGGTTCTATTACTTCATGGGACCAAATGAGGCAAGCATTCCTTGCCCGATTCTTTCCCCATAGTAAAACTGTTCAATTAAGGAATCAAATCATACAATTCACTCAAGAAGATGGGGAATATCTTTACGATGCATGGGAGCGTTTCAAAGAAATGCTTAGGCTTTGCCCCCATCATGGTCTAGAGAAGTGGCTTATTATCCATACTTTTTATAGTGGTCTTTTGTTTACCACAAAAATGAATGTTAATGCAGCTACAAGTGGAGCTTTGATGAATAAAACTTACACATTAGCATATACTTTGATCGAGTACATGGCCCAAAACCACTATCAGTGGATAAGTGAGAGAGCCGTCACTGTTGTTGCTCCTCCACCCTCTAAAAAAGAGGCAGGTATGTATGGAATTTCTTCCCTTAATCATCAAGCAGCTAACGTTGACGCACTCACACAAAAATTTGATAAAATGAATACTAGTGTTGTCACACCTGCTCCTGTTTCACCACCATGTGAAATTTGTGGAATGTTTGGCCATACCAGCGTTGAATGCCAACTAGGTAGTGCTGTTGAAAGTCCTCAATATAATCAAGGAATGAGGCCAAACCAATTTTTTTATAAAACTCCTCAAAATCCATATGGACAACAAACAACACCACCCGATTGTGCAAACAACCTTTTACTAGAAAAATGTGTTATGGATAAATCCAAGCAATTTGAAGAACTTAAAAATCAAACTGGATTTTTGAATGACTCTCTTGTCAAGCTTTAATATAAAGTGGACTCTATTGCTACTCATAACAAGATGCTTGAAACTCAAATCTCTCAAGTAGCCCAACAAGTGGCTACTTCCTCTCAAACCTCCAGAGTCTTTTCAAGTCAAACTGAAATCAACCCCAAAGGCCGTATAAATGCTATTACACTTAGGGATGGTAAGAAATTAGAAAACTCCGTTGTGAAATCCAAGATAATTAAGGGTGAGATAGAGAGTGAAAAGCCGCAAGGTGAGAAAGCCATAGGAGAGAGTGAGAAGCCTATTGTCCCAACACATTATAAGCCAAAAATTACTTTTCCACAAAGGCTTGTTAAATCTAACCTAGATGCGCAGTTTAAAAAGTTTGTAGATATGCTAAAAAAGATATACATCAATGTTCCTTTTACTGAAGCTTTGTCTTAGATGCCCCTATATGCAAAAAATTTGAAAGATATTTTATCAAAGAAAAGAAAAATAGAGGATAATGAGACAATAACTCTAAGAAGAGAATGTAGTGTTGCCATACAAAAGAAACTTCCTCCAAAGCTCAAAGATCCCGGTAGCTTTTCCATCCCTTTTGTGGTTGGGAAGGAAACCATTGATAAAGCCATGTGTGATCTAGGGTCTAGTGTTAGCTTGTTGCCCTTGTCCCTCTTGAAGAGGATTGGTATAAGTGATTTGAAACCCACTAAGATGACCTTGCAGTTGGCCGATCATTCCATTATCTATCCGGTCGGAATTCTTAAGAATATCCCCATTAGGGTGGGAAAGATTTATATCCCAGTGGATTTTGTGGTAGTAGACATCAAAGAGAATTCCGAAATTCCAATCCTTCTAGGAAGGCTATTCCTCGCTACTGCGGGTGCTGTTATTAATGTTAAGTATGGTAAGATAACTTTTCATGTAGGTGATGAGAAGGTAGAGTTTGAAATTGTCAAATTGATGAAGGGTCCCTCTATTTTTGATTCATGTTGTATGATTGATGTGATTGATCATTGTGTGAAAGAATGTTTTTTGTAGCATTATCTACACACAATGGTCTACGTAACCTAGATTGAGAAACAAATTTTTTTTATCGTCAAGCTAATGACGTTAAAAGAGCGCTGCGTGGGAGGCAACCCACGAGTTTAATTGCTTTTATTTTGTTTGTTTTAATTTGTTTTGTAGGTACTTGTCCAACACGATGCGAAAAAATGAAAAAAAAATTGAGCCTAGCATGACCAAAAGCTTGGCACGGCCCGTGCTTGTGGTGGCACGGCCGTGCCTAACTCAGCCAAGCCAAAACCCCCAAAATTCCAGAAGCTTGGCACGACCCGTGCCAACCCATCAACATGCAAAACCAATTTTTTTCCCCTTTTCTCCCTTCATTCTCAAACACAAACTTCCCTCATCCTTCAACTTCTCTCTCTAAACCTCCATAACCTCAACCCCTAACCTTCATAACTCCACCAAATTCAACAATTTCCAACCAAAAATTCTTCACTAATCTCCATCATTCAACTCATAAAACCTCACTTAAACCCCAACCCTATCATTAAACCAACCTTTCTCACACAAAACCTTGCCAAACCCTAACCTTCACTCAAACCTACACCAAGTCAACTAAGGTCAAATGGCATCAAAGAGGAAAGGTAAGGAGATTGAAAGCTCCAGAAGTGGTGCAAGCAAGAAGCAATCAACAGCCCGCAATCATGGGATCCAATTCAAGGATCAAGAGCAAAGGAATATGTATAATTCTCTAATATCTAGAACTATCTCTCCTTGCAGGTACTCTGATGTTAATGTTATGGATAGACTAGAAATAGATGAACATGTGATTAGGCTGTTGAATTCACAACCCTGTGCTTAGGTACCTTCAAGGGGTTATGGCTTGTACCATCTGGGGTAGGAAAGAGGGAGGAATGATGATGACTGATGAACTTTTTATGTTATGGGCTATGCTTTATAACCACCTTGTTAACATTTGCTATTATTTGCTTGATTATCTTTTTTCAATTGCTAGAAAGAAACCTGACGATAAAGGTGATATAGTGGTAGGTGGAATGATCACTTTCATTGCTAGAAAATTTGGGGTAAATGTGAACAAAGGGATCAATAGGATTGAGGGAAACTACTATCTAGACTTAGATACCATCACCACCATGTCTTTTCTTAGAATCCATGGCCTTTCTCACAATTACCAATATGAGTGAAGAGTCGATAGGGATGATTGTTTGATTATTCTACCTAATCCGGACATTACTAATCTGGAGGTGGTGGAAAACTTGCTTTATGTTGACACTAACCCGCAGGTACACAATGATGGTAATGATGGTGGTGAAGAAGAGGAGTTAGGTGCACGCTTGCACCATGAAGATGAAGCCAGTGGAAGCTATAATGATGAACGGTGGGCATGGATGCAAACCGAAGTTCAAAGAATAAACACCGAGCAACAAAGACAAGGTGTTGAAATGGCCGGGCTAAGGAATGATGTCCAAAGGGGAAATCGAATAAATGAAGAAAATAATCAAATGCTCCGGAACATGATGCAACACCTTCACCTCCAAGGTCCACCTTATGGACCTCAATGAAATTGTGAACTTTCCTCTTCCTCTACTCTTCTCTTCTCTCTTCTTCTTCTCCATCTTCTTCTTCCTCTTTCTTCTCTTTTCTAATTTTGAATCATTGAGGACAATGCTTCTCCCAAGTGTGTGTGTGTGTGGGGGTGGGGGGGTGGGGCAAATAAAGTGTCTTGTGCCGTAGTGTTTTCAAACTCCCTTGAACTTTAATTCTTTTGTTATGTTTTGTTGCGAAAGGCATGATTAAGCAGCTTGTTTTTATTGTGAAGTATGGCATAAATTTTTTGTTAAAGTCTCCTTCAATCGGTTGTTTCTTGTGCATGAAAGTAATTTCTTGTGTTTTAAGTGTTCTTGCTATATGCACATCTTGTTTTATTGTGAAACTTCTCTATGAGAAAAACACAAGTTGCAGC
This sequence comes from Medicago lupulina, assembly GCA_958299785.1. Taxonomy (NCBI): domain Eukaryota; kingdom Viridiplantae; phylum Streptophyta; class Magnoliopsida; order Fabales; family Fabaceae; genus Medicago; species Medicago lupulina. The sequence continues at coordinate 59,657,951 of OY283139.1, read as the reverse complement.
TTTTGAGTAAATGTATAAGTATGTATATTAAGGAGCACGTTCTAACTCTAAAGGTAAATTGACCCTTAAAAATTTTCAGAGTAAAAGTAGTATAAGTTAGCGTGGGGGAATATAAAGCCAATTTAAATTTAAGGTTGCATCATTGAATCTAGATTGGGGAAGGGGGTAGGCCCTCCAACTTCCTACGTGAAGGTGATGTTATCTTGAGAAACTTAAGGGGCCAAAACAAATACAAATATAAGGGGCACCATTGAATCTAGATTGGGGAAGGGGGTAGGCCCTCCGACTTTCTACGTGAAGATGGTTATCTCCAAAAATCAATAAAAATTCTGCAAAATCCCTAAAGATGTGAAAATGGCAAAGATACAATGATCAAAAATACTCCCATCTCTCTTATATGAAATGAAGAAAGAATTTTTCTCAGTTAGTTTAGTCTTAAGGTTAGAACCTGTTTCCTCATAATATCTATCTTATACAGGAGCAAGAAAAGGGTTGAACTACACACACACTCACTTGAAACTTTTTGTTGTGTTGAATAGATTCACAAGGAATACTTGAAGTTGTGATTAGTGTACACTTGAAATAAATCCTTAGAGGAGACATAAGTTTTAAATTGTATTGTCATATGTTAATTCTTGTTTATGATGTTATGTTTATGCCTTTTGCTTGAGGACAAGCAAAGATTCAAGTATGGGGAGTTTGATGAGTCAATAATTAGTGTTTTTTATATAATATTTGAGTCTGTTTTATTTAGATTTGATTTAATTTTATTTAATATTATTTCCTTTTAGAACTATTTTACTTCAATTGCAAGTTATTTAATTTCAGAAACAAATATTCTAAAGATTGAGTCTTGGAGCAAAAGAAAGGATAATTGAAGCTGATTCGTGTCAAAAATATGAAGATCTCATAAAAAAATATCTGGTGCAAAGATTCATGTCAAAAATATGAATATCTCATTGTGCTCGTGATTTTCGGGTATCAATCCATTAATTAGTTTTGAACCTTCAATCTTTGAACTCTCAACTTTTATTCATGGGAAGGGAAAAGGTGAGTAAAAACCCTTATGAGATCAAGGTCCGGGGGTTGGTTTCGAATAGGGAAAGTGTTAAGCACCCTAAACGACTTCGGTACTCCAAAGGAGCCTCTTGCCTAAATTATCTTGTGCTAATTAGTTGCTTATTTATTTGTAAAATATTGCCTAAAGTCTAAGGAAAAGAATGGAGGGAGAATAAGTATGTTTTTTTTGTTGTTTTTATTGATTTGAAAAGACATAAGTTTTTTGCCTACATACCCAAAAGTGAGATCAAAATCATGTAGTTCACCTCAAAAATTTCGATTGGTGAGTTGGATTGATTTTAAAAGTTTGAAAATATTTTTAGAGGAAGAAAGAGGCCGAAAGGCATAGAAGAATAAAAAGGTGAGGTTGTTTGATTTTAATTAAAGAAAAGAAAGTCTAAATGATTAAAATTGATTGGAGTTTTGATTTGGAAAAAGGTAAAGAAAGGAAGGTTCACTTGGTTTGTTTTCAAGGTTTGTTAAGAAAATGTTTTTGTGATTTTGCATATTTGAATGTTTTTTTTTTTTTTTTTGAGAAATGATTTTTCTAAGTTAAACGTAAACTAAACAAAAAACTAGCGTAATGACGTAATATAATAAAAAGCGATAAATTTACAAAGAACATTGGATCCTTAGCAAATTCTCAAGTTTGAAATGAACCTAAAATTACTAATAGTTTTATTTTAAGAAAATTTAAAATTCTAATCATTAACCTAATTTGTCACTAATTCATTTTGGTCCTTGATCGCGGTGATAGCATAATACGGTAAAAATGAAGTCTGATGTCAGTGCATATTCTCATTATGGGATATTTACATGAGAGTTAGATACATGTTAATGTCTCAAGCAAAATGTAAATGACAAGAAAAATAAAATGCGGAAAATTAAATTACATCAAGTCCTAAATACACACTAAAAATAATGACAATTAAAATAAATGATAAAAATTAAAATATGCATGAAATAATGAAGAGTAATAAAATGAGCATAAAATAAAACTACATAATAAATAAAAAAAGCTAATAAAGTAAACTAATTATAAAGGAAAAAAATGCAAGAAAATGAATTAACTAATGCAAAACAAAAACTAAGTAAATAAAACAAATAAAAAAGTGCAATAGAAACTAAAATACCTAGTAATTTTGCACACAAGCATGTGTGTTTTAAAAAAAACAGTAAAATAAATAAATAAAACAACTAGAATTAATTAAAGAGTTTTTTTTTTTGAAAAAAAGAAAAAAAAGAGAAAGAATTTTAAAAGGAAAAGGGGGTGTAGATCTGAAAATAGGGGTGTAATAGAAACTGCATATATGACAAAAGGGCAGGTGGGACCCGCGGTCAACAAGGAAGAAAGGAGGTCAACTCCTTCTTCTTCCTCTAACCGTATGAACAAAACAACAACACTACATGCTTCAAAAAATTAAAATCTCAAAAAGGCACCAAATCTCACAAACGAATATACCATTTTGCTTGATTTTTCGCGCTGATCATGAAACTATGCTTAGATTTCACAGAGGAGGTTTATGCAGAGAGAAAAGTAAACAACAACTTCGAATTGAAAAAAGTGACAACACAAAAATAGTGAATTAAGCAAAATTAAATAATGGAAAAGGTTCACAACACTTCAAGGGGTATGAATTCATCAAAACCCACCTTGTTTATGCCTTGAAATAGTCTAACTCACTCTCACTTTTTCTTGAAAACTTGTGGTTTTGAATTCACGGTTTTGGGTGGTTTTTCTTGAGTTTTGTGTTTTTGGTTTGTTGGAAGTGTTTATGAACTTTTGGTTGAAGAATGGTGAAGTTTCATGGAGAAATGAAGATTTTGGAATTTTTTATGAAAAGGTTGATTTTGTTCTCTCAAAATTCCGGCCCCCTCTCTTGAGTTGTTGTTTGGTACTAATAGTGGGAGTAACTTGGTCACCAAGTGTGAAGAATTAGGTTAAGTGGAGAGTAAGAAATGGTAGTTTGGAATTTTTGTGAAAAATGAGTTTTTTGTGACTTTTTTGGAGGATTTTTGGTGGTGAATGATGATGTGTAGGATAGTGATGAGGTGTTATATGTGAAGAAGAATCTAGATGCATAATTTGTGGGGAAAGAAATGAAGTGGGAGTGAAATGTGTATTTTGTGTGAATTTGTGAAAGTTAGTGTTTTTTGGTATTTTTGAAAATGAATTTTGTGACTTTGAAAATAATAAAACAAAATGGTGTAAAGTTTGGGATTAGAAATGTAATAGAAAAGAGAAGAATTGAAATTGGAATGTTTAGTGTAATGAAATTGAGTTTTCTTGAAAATGAAGTAACAAAATAAAAATGTAAAAAAAAAATAATTAAAATAAAAATGCATAAAAAAAAAGAAAATTTGAAGTTAACTTGTAAAACAAGTAACTAAGGGAAAAACATTAATGGGAATGCATCTGATGTGGGAAAAAAGTTTATTTTGTAAAGTTGACTTTTGGTCAATTGTTGACCTTGGTCAAAGGTTGACTTCGGTTACGGTTGACCTTGGTCAACATTGACTTTTTCTTTGAAATTTTTTTAGAAAATGAGGAGAACGAAAGTTTTGGTTAGGTCAAAAATTGGGGTATGACACTCATACAAAAATATCATGTGCAAAGAATTTGAAGATCTTATACAATAATTTGACAAGAGGCGCGCCCCCTTTGGTCCTTTTGCTTCTCCGACAAGCTGCCTATTTTAGTATTTCTGACCTAGAACCCATGGTTTCTTGTGCAACACTTTAGTGATTTATTCTTGGGGCTCAAGTCAATGTTAGACTTTAAATAGAGAAACCATTTAGTTTGTAAAACCATCTTTTGTTCTCTAAAATAATAAGTGACAATTGTTTTTTTGAATAAAAGTTCACCTTTATTTTATTGTATTTTATTTTATGTTCTTCTTCTTCTTTTTCTCTTCTATGTCTATAATGAACGTGAGTGAGTAGACTCTTCTTGTCTTGGGATGGTTGGATAAGTCTTAATGACATAATCCTAATCAAACCAAACCATAAACCCTAATTTGATATAAATCTACTTTCTAATCTAATTTCACCGTTTTTATAATGAATTAACAAATACCAAACTCATAAAGTGAACGCGGAAGGTTAGTATTTGTTAATTCATCATCAAAAATATCAAAGCGAAGCATCGAAAGAATAAGTTTTGATATTGAAACAAGTGAAATTAGACAATGATTGCGAAACATGAGAATAGTCTAGCAAACCTTGAGACACATAAAGTTTCGTTCTTCAAGGATTCTAATAGCAATCAACCATGAGAATATGCGTGGTTTCTAGATGAACACACTCAATGACTTCGAGAGAAGCTTTGATACTTTTAAGAGAAACTTATCTTTAGAAAGTGGGTCCAATATAAAGTTACCGGTTTGGAGTTTCTTTGTGAAGGACTTGTCATTAAGATGAACCATAATCCCAAGGCACTTTTATTTTTATTATTTTCTTAACAATCCATAGTTTATAACTTAACTTTCTTCTAACCATTGTTGAAAGTTAATTAAATTCATAACTCTTTGTCGAAACAATATCTTTCTATTACTACATCGGTAGAACCGTGCACTTGCAGTTTTACTTATCAACTCCTCTTCGATCGAATCTAAAAACATAGATAAAACACAAGACAAGAAAACATCGGAGCTAAGATTTACGTACAAGTTTAACAGAGGGGATAGGTTTGTAAAACAGTAATATATACATGACAAACACAACTAGTCATACAAACGCACCATCCTTTGATGGATATCTTTCATCCTAAAGTATTTTTATCAACGTCAAGTGTATCTCTTAGATCAAACTTATCTCTCTCTATATCCATCATAGAGACATACCTATCTATATCCATCGTATTCAACCTAATTATTTCTCTTTCAAAGTCTATCCCCAAATATATACACACACACACACACACACACACACACACACACACACACACACACACACACACACACACACACATATATATATATATATATATATATATATATATTCTTATACATTCCAAAACTATATGCAGACTCAGGCATTTCGACGCTGGCAAGGACATCCTCCCAATTACTGAGATCAGATATCATAAGACCACATGCCACAAACTTCCTCCCATTTACCAAGAGTGACACCACCTGACTTCACATGGAGTCCAAGTGTAACACCCCGTTTTCCCAATGTAAAAATTTCACATATAAATCAGAGTATTTCAACGTAAACGGAATGTCACACTTCTTTTCATAAAATCATAAACGGAATAAAATAACTATTTATCCTTCAAAATTCAACAACGTATTATTTAATACTTCGCAGCGGAATTATTCAACATCTAAAACAGTCTTTGGCACGAGGGTCTCATCATAAAAATCTCATTAAATCCAATTTAACAACAGTTCATGAAACTTCATAAAGTAATACGTAAGGAACAAAAAGCAACAACAAAATTTCCATCCCGTTACGTGTCAGAGCACCTAAGACACACGTGAGAGAATCCACTCACGACCGCGACTATTCTTGGTTACCTGCAAGTTACCCATGTAAAGGCAACAATTTCCAAGCAGAAGGGGTGAGATTTCACAAACAATAATATTAAGCATATAATGTTGGAACAAAATGTGTTTAACAATAAATCCTAAAGAGTTTTGATGATAACAAGGTATTAAAAATTGACAATTGGTATTGCTAACATTTGTTCAAGTGTACAGGACCATAGACCTAGTGTTATATCTTACAAAGGTTCTGTAAGAACAAATAAAGAGCATAGGAAACAAATATATTGAAGCTTAAAGCGCTCCTGAAGTAAAACGCTCCTGAAGACTTGCGCTCCTGAAGAGTATGACGTCATCAGAAGCTGAAGGTCCTCAGATGCTGGCTCTTCAGAAACTTCACCAGAAGTAAAATGATTCAAGATTTTATGGATTAAGTGTTATATTTTGGAACGAAAGTCATATAGAATTGGCAGAAGACTAGTGGAATAATGCAACGGTCATTTCAAAAGGATTTGAAGTCATTTGGCTGCAAAGATACAAGAAGCGTTGACATTGTACTCTGTACGAACTGTACAACCACCTTCTCCACTACTCTGTTTTGTGTCTCTGCTACAAGACAAGATAACAGCTCTGAAATACACCCACACCTGTAACAATGTTCCTTCACAACTGGAATGGATTTGAAATTGATCCTTCATAGGACAATAACTTAATCAGGTAAAGAATCATTGGTGAAAGATCAAGCTTCAACAACGACTCTTTTTGGATGTGTTGGCACTTACAACGTTCATTTCACACCTCTATGTAAAGGAGTGAATACTTGAAGAACAACAAGACTCTACAACAATTTAAAAGCGCCAAAACTCTGTCAAATTGTTCAGCATCCAAAAGTTCACTTAGAATTTCAGTTTTCAAGTTCATATCTTTGAAATTCAAAAGTCTTAAGAGTCTGTATCTGAATTACATAGTGAACACCACTGATTGTATATCAAGTGTTCAACCTCAAGCATTTTCCTTGTAATTTTGTTTGATAGAAGTCTCTTGCTTGTGTGCTTGAGCATTAGAAGTCTCTTGAGTGTGTTCTTGAGCATTTGAAGTCTCTTGCTTGTGTGCTTGAGTATTTGTAATCAGATATTACATTTAGTGAACTCTCCTCGGAAGTGCAAGGGGGACATGACTACTTCCGGTTTGTGGAAGGAACCTGTATAAATTTCTTGTGTCTTGCTTCTTCTCTTTTCTCTCTGTTTATCATTCCGTTGCATACGCTCCTGAACATCTTCTTCAGAAGCTGTCTCTTTTGCTTCTGATCTTAAGTGTTCTTGTAGTATTTGAGAAAACGAAGAAAAGTCTAACACAATTCAACCCCCTTCTTGTGTTTTTCTCCCCTTCAATTGTTATCAGAGCATTGGTTCTGTTGTCAACACCTAAAAGTGTAACAGTACAAGATCTGAGAAAAACATGTGTGCTGAATCATCTGTTTCTGGTTCTGGTTCTGCTGGTTCTGGTGGTAATCATCATGCTGTATCCTATGACTATAGTGAAAAGAAAACTGACTCAGCAAAGGTTCCAAAGTTTAATGGAGATCCTGAAGAGTTTTCTTGGTGGAAAACCAACTTCTACAGTTATATCATGGGCTTAGATGAAGAACTATGAGATATTCTGGAAGATGGAGTTGGTGACTTAGTGCTTGATGAAGAAGGAGCTGCTGTTGATAGAAAGATTCATACTCCTGCTCAGAAGAAGATGTACAAGAAACATCATAAGATCAGAGGCTCTCTAGTTTTTGCTATACCACGAGCAGAGTACATGAAGATGAGTGATAAATCAACTGCAAAAGCTATGTTTGCATCTTTATGTGTTAACTATGAAGGAAGCAAGAAAGTTAGAGAAGCTAAAGCACTGATGCTTGTTCATCAGTATGAGCTGTTCAAGATGAAGGATGATGAAAGTATTGAGGAGATGTACTCAAGATTTCAAACCTAAGTCTTTGGACTTCAAATACTGAAGAAAAGCTATGTTGCTTCTGATCACGTGAGTAAGATACTCGGAAGTCTGCCTGCCAGATGGAGACCAAAGGTGACTGCCATTGAGGAAGCTAAAGATTTAAACACTTTAAGTGTTGAAGATCTTGTTAGTTCTCTCAAAGTTCATGAGTTAAGTCTCAATGAACATGAGTCTACTAAAAAGAGTAAATCAATAGCCCTTCCATCCAAAGGCAAGTCATCAAAAGGTCTTAAAGTTGTTGAGTCTGAAGAAGAAGATTCACCAACTGGAGATTCTGATGAAGAGGTTACTGAGATGATGGCTATGCTCTCAAACAGACTTCAGTATCTAGCCAAAAGAACAAGAAGTTTGTGTTTAGAAGAGGTAGCTTCAGAAGCTCAAAGAAGGAAGATCAGAAGGGATGCTTCAACTGCAAGAAGCCTGGTCATTTCATTGCTGATTGCCCTGATCTTCAGAAGGAAAAGACAAAGGAAAAGTCAAAGAAACCAACATTCAAGTCCAGCAAGTTCAAGAAACAGTTAAAGCAGAGTTTGATGGCCACATGGGATGATTTGAATAGTGAATCTGAGTCTGACAAAGGTGATTCTGATGAAGGTGCTAAGTTAGCTGTTGGGTTAGTAGCTACAGCAATTTCAGAAGCTGAAACTGAACCAGATTCAGAAGATGAAAATGAGGTATATTCCAAAATCCCTAGAGAAGAACTAATAGAGTCACTTAAAGAACTCCTCACTCATTTTGAACTGAGAACCAATGAGTTGAAAGCTTTGAAAGAAAAATATGTTGTTTTAATGAAGCAACAAGAGTCAACTTTATTGGATCTAAAAGCTTCTGAAGAAGGACTTAGAGGCTTTGACTTCATATGTAAAACATATGAAGACAAACTCAAGTTCTTGTGTCAGAAGCTACAAGAAAAATGTGATGGAAAGCCTTTAAGTAACCATGAGATTGCTCTTGAAGATTTCATTATTTCTGGTATTGACAGAAGCAGAATTGCTTCTATGATGTATAGCATTTACAAAAACAATGGCAAAGGGATTGGGTTTTCAGAAGCTAAGTCTAATGAAACCAATCTTAAAGCATATTGTGCATGCATTAAGGAAGGATTAAAAACCTTCTTTGTTCGTGAAGGCGTCAAAATGGAAACTGTTGCTCAATCAGAACTGGAAGCTTCCAGTTCTAAAGCTAAGATTACTTCAAAGCCAAAGAACTCCAAGCCTAAGGTTGTGGTAAACTCTGAATCTAAGACCTCAAAGATTAAGATTCTGAAAAGATCAGAACCTGTCCCTCAGAATCTGATGAAATCAGAATCTGATATCCTAAAGTCTAAGGTTCAGAAGAGCAAAGCAGTTGTTGCTTCTGAAGTATCAAAACCAAAAGTTGAAAAACCTAAGGTAATGATTAATCAGAAGCTACCCAAAGCGCATCTTAAGGAACAGGAAATGGTGAGTAAATCTTTCAGCTCTAACCCCAAAGGACCCATAAAACAATGGATACCTAAATCTGAAATTGTCAACACTGCAGATTTGTCTAAAAGCAAGATCAAAGCAAAAGTCATGGTACCTGGACAGCGGTTGCTCAAGGCACATGACAGGAGAGAAGTCAATGTTCCTATCCCTCACAATGAAAGAAGGAGGAAATGTAAAGTTTGGAGGCAACCAGTCTGGGAAGATTATTGGTACGGGGACTATTGGTAATTCCTCTACCTCTATTAATAATGTGTGGTTGGTAGATGGGCTTGAACATAACCTATTGAGCATCAGTCAATTCTGTGACAATGGTTATGATGTATTATTTGAAAAAGCCAACTGCACAGTAATCAACAAGGATGATAAATCCATAGTGTTCAAAGGAAAGAGAGTGGAAAATGTTTACAAAATCAATTTCTCTGAACTGGCTGATCAGAAGGTAATTTTTCTTCTTTAAATGAATGATAAGAAATGGATGGGCATAGAAGGTTGTGACATGCTAACTGGAGATTAATCTCTAAGCTTAGTAAGTTATAACTTGTCAAAGGCCTTCCTGACATTGATTATCATTCAGATGCACTCTGTGGTGCATGCCAAAAAAGAAAAATTGTTAAATCATCTTTCAAAGCTAAAGACATTGTTTCCTACTCAAGACCTTTAGAACTAATTCATATTGACTTATTTGGACCAGTTAGCACTGCATCCTTATATAGGAGTAAGTATGGATTAGTCATTGTTGATGATTACAGCAGATGGACTTGGGTGAAATTCCAAAAAAGCAAAGATCATGCATATGATGTGTTCAGTAACTTCTGCACTCTTATTCAATCTGAAAAAGAAGCCAAAATTTTGAAAATTAGAAGTGATCATGGTGGTGAATTTGAAAATGAGCCATTTGAAGCTTTTTGTGAAAAACATGGAATCATCCATGAATTCTCTTCTCCTAGAACGCCACAACAAAATGGGGTTGTAGAGAGAAAGAACATAACTTTACAAGAAATGGCCAGAACCATGATCCACGAAAACAATTTGGCAAAACATTTTTGGGTAGAAGCTGTGAATACAGCGTGTTATGTCCAGAATAGGATCTACATCAGACCTATCTTGGAGAAAACAGCATATGAACTCTTCAAAGGAAGAAAACCCAATATCTCTTACTTTCATCAATTTGGATCTACATGTTACATTCTGAACAACAAGCTCTACCTAAAGAAATTTGATGCCAAGGCCCAAAGAGGAATCTTTTTAGGATACTCTGAAAGGTCAAAGGCATACAGAGTGTATAATTCAGAGACACTATGTGTTGAAGAATCTATGCACATTAAATTTGATAACAAAGAGCTTGAAGATAAAACTTCAAAGCAAGATGAAGGTTCTGCAGAGATACAGGTTTCTGAAGACACTTCAGAACCTGATCAGATAGTTGAATCTGAAGAAAGTCCAGAAGCTGCACCCACATCAGAAGCTCAAGATGAAGTTGCTTCGAATGAAGCATAAGATGGCTCACAGCAAGCAGATTCATCCAACAACACTTTCAAATACAAGTCTTCTCATCCTGAGGATCAAATCATTGGAAGTAAAGAAAGTCCCAGAAGAACTAGATCACACTTCAGACAAGAAGAATCTATGATAGGACTGATATCAACGATTGAGCCTACAACAGTTGATGAAGCACTTTCAGATGATGGATGGATCTTAGCTATGCAAGAAGAGCTGAATCAATTTCAACGAAATGATGTGTGGGGTCTGGTACCCAAACCTTCTCAAAAGAACATTATTGGAACAAAATGGGTATTCAGAAACAAACTGAATGAGCAAGGTGAAGTAACCAGAAACAAAGCCAGACTTGTTGGACAAGGATACAGTCAACAAGAAGGCATTGATTACACTGAAACATTTGCTCTAGTTGCAAGATTGGAAGCAATCAGGTTACTTCTATCCTACGCAGTTAATCATGGCATTATATTATATCAAATGGATGTCAAGAGTGCATTTCTTAATGGTGTCATAGAAGAAGAAGTGTTTGTGAAACAACCTCCTGGTTTTGAGGATCTGAAGCATCCTGACCATGTTTACAAACTAAAGAAATCACTATATGGCTTGAAACAAGCTCCTAGAGCTTGGTATGATAGACTAAGTAATTTCCTGATTAAAAATGATTTTAAACGAGGTCAAGTTGATACAACACTCTTCAGAAGGACCCTTGAGAAAGACATTCTTATTGTGCAAATATATATTGATGATATAATATTTAGTTCTACTAATGCATCTCTTTGCAAGGAGTTTTCTAAGTTAATGCAGGATGAATTTGAAATGAGCATGATGGGAGAGCTGAAGTTCTTCCTGGGCATTCAAATTAATCAAAGCAAAGATGGAGTATATGTTCGTCAAACAAAATATACAAAGGAGCTTCTGAAGAAGTTCAAGCTTGAAGACTGTAAGCTGATGAACACTCCAATGCATCCAACATGCACCTTAAGCAAAGAAGATGAAGGATCAAAAGTAGACCAGAAGCTATACAGAGGTATGATTGGTTCTCTGTTATACCTCACTGCATCTAGGCCAGATATTTTATTCAGTGTATGCTTGTGTGCAAGGTTTAAATCAGATCCTAGAGAATCTCATTTAACTGCAGTTAAAAGAATCTTCAGGTATCTGAAAGGAACAACTAATCTGGGACTCCTTTATAGGAAATCCTCATATTACAAGCTAATTGGATTCTGTGATGCTGATTATGCTGGTGACAGGATTGAAAGAAAGTCAACCAGTGGCAATTGTCAATTTCTGGGTGATAACCTGATATCATGGGCTAGCAAAAGACAAGCAACTATTGCTATGTCTACAGCAGAAGCAGAATACATTTCAGCTGCAAGTTGTTGCACACAACTACTCTGGATGAAACATCAGTTGGAAGACTTTCAGATTAATGCTAACAGTATTCCCATCTTTTGTGATAATACTGCCGCTATTTGCCTGTCAAAGAATCCAATTCTACATTCAAGAGCCAAGCATATTGAGATCAAACACCATTTTATCAGAGATTATGTTCAAAAAGGAATTTTAGATATACAATTCATTGACACTGAAAATCAATGGGCTGATATATTTACTAAGCCTTTAACAGTTGAAAGATTTGAATTCATTAAGAAAAATTTGAACATGCATTATGTGTCTGATTAAAATTCCTTGATCCTGAATGGGAAGTTTAGGTTCTGAAGTCAGTTCAGAAGCCATAGTCCATCAGAAGCTCTTAAGTGAGGTTCTGAGGAAAATGTGCTCCTGATGAGTCATCAGAATTTCAAACTTCAGAAGTGGAATCTTTGTGCTTCTGAATAGTAGGAGTTAGTGGAATTTTTGGAGTTGCTTCTGGTGACATCTGTCCCACTAACTTATACAGCGCATCTAAAATCTGATAACGTGGCATAAATGTATTGGTGTATAACAAAAAGGGCAATGATGATCTTTATGCTTTCATAGTACTATCTCGCGCCCCCAAACGGACATTAATGATGTGTTTGTTTGTCCCCTGTGTATTCAAACGTTTTTACTCAAAATACTTAAACAAAACACACACTATTCACTTTACTACCTACACTTTCTCTTTGTTGCTTTCGTATCTGCTAAGCAAACTCTCTCAAACCTAGAACCCTAAAATCATCATATTCCTCAATCAAAATCAATGGCATCTTCAAGTACCATTCCAGAATCTGGTAATCAAGATCTACAATCAGTTCAACAACAAGATCAACTTGAAAGGGCCACGTATGTAATCTCTGGGTCAACAATGAATCTAAAAGAACATCAGTTGAAGATTCAAGTGGAAAATCCTGTCGATTTCAAATCCTTGATGTTTCATGGGTGTGATATCAAGGAATACTATGTGGTTCAAGGACTGATGAAGTACTTTGATATGCTTAATGGTCCTACTTACAAGACCCTGGTAAGACATTTTTGGGTAAGAGCTTCGGTTTATGACAAAGTAGCTTCTGAAGAAGAAGAAAGAAACTTGGTTCTACTTTATCCAGAATTGGAAGGTAAATCAAGAGAAGAGATGGGTTTGGCACCTTTTAAAGGTACTGAAATCAGATCAAGCGTGTCGGGAGTGCCAGTTGTTATTTAATAGCATTTGTTATTGGAGTAGAAGCTTCAGGTAAATATTCTAGAATAGATATTCCCAGTTCCAAAAACAACTCCTAGAATAATACTGTGAATGAGACATTATTCAAGTCAACAAAAGCTGGTAAGTATGTTGACTTGGATATGGAGAAGAAGATGCTCTTGAAGATTCAATACGAAAATCTTCTACCAAAGGGAGGAGGCAGTGATCAACCTTCACTAGCTCATAAGGTATTCATTCATCACATAATCAAAGGTGAAAAAGTGAACATGCCAAAATACATCTGCAAGCACATGGTTAATTAAGGAGCTCAGGGAAAGCCAGACGAAAGACAGAACCTGGGTTCCCTATGGAAGATTGATTTCTGAGATCTTTCATCAGGGAGGTATTATTCAAGCTCTCAATGAAACTCGTTTCTACACTGATGATAAGTTGGAAACAGTTGTTGGCAAGGTAATCAATGGAAAGACATTGAAGAATACGCAACTGATCAAGAGATTCACTCCTCTTAAAACAGACATCAGTGAGTCTATGGTGGTCTCAGACTTGATGGCAAACTTCCCACCAAAATGTAAGAAAGATTCACTAGCTGTGCAAATGGCACTTCTTACTGACCATTTTGCAGTCACTAGTGAAATCATTGGTCTTGAAGAGGTTCCTTAAGAGATGTATGGAGGAAAGCTGCCTGTTGAAAAAGGCAGGAAAGCAAAAAGGAAGGAGATGACTCAAGAAGAGTATTTGGAAGCTGAGAGACCCTTGAAGAAGGTAAAGAAGGACAAAGCTTCTGAGAAACTGAAATCCAGTGCTTCTGAGGTATCTGCTATTCAGAAAGAAGCTCAGGATATGAATCTAGAAGCTGTTATTTCAAAGAAGACCAGAAGTGGCATAACTGCTGCTCCTGCATCAACAAAGGCTTCTGGACATACTCTTCTGAAGAAGAAAAAGAGAACATCTAAACCCAGGAAGCTGAAGGAATCAATCTATGTGACTGAAGAGATTGATGGTGCTGAAAAAGGAGAAGAAAGGGCAACAAAAAGACAAGCTGGAGAAGAAATTGTCAGTCCAATGTTCATAGTGACTCTTGAGATGGCCAAAAGGTGTCAAGAATATACTGATAACCTGATGGCAGAAAAGAAAAGGAAAGTTGCACAATACAAGCTGGAAAGAGATGAGAAGCTCAAGGCAATGAGACAAGAAAACAGTGATAAATTCTATCTTGAGAAGATTGTTGAGGTTCGAGAGATTTCTAATAGGGTTGATGAAGAAGCTGTAAGATCAGCTGAAGCTGCTGCTACTAAACTGGTTACCAGGGAGGTAAAGAAAAAGAAGATGGCTGATGCTGATGCACTTCAGAAGGTCCTGAAGATTGCTAAGGAAATAGAAATTCCTGCATCAATGTTGTCCAAGGATGGTGTTGCTGAAGTAGCCGGACAAGCTTTGAAGAGTGTTACAGAACTGCAGATGGAGGTGACTTCAGAAGCTGAGAATCTGCTGTTGGCTCCTAGTGTGAAAGGAGATCAGATTGTATCCACTGCTGGTTCAGAAGCTAGATCAGGTAATACTTCTACACATTCAGAACCTGTAGTACATATAGAATCTGACTCAACCACCTCTCAATCCAAATCTTCATCATCCTCATCTACTGATATGGATGATATACCAATAAGCATCTTATGCAAATCTAAACACAAAGGCTAGTCACCATCATCCAAACTCCATAAAACGCCTTCTAAACCTGTTTCTCCCTTCAAACCAATGGAACCACCTGTTGGAGTTAGGATTGGTAAGCTGCTTGAAATAAGAAGTAGTAAACTACCTCCTAACCGTCCACTTCAACCACAAATTATTCAACCACTCAACATCATCATTCCTGATAAACCTGAAGACAATTCTGTCTTGAACAACCTTAGTAGTCATTTATCAGGTGAACTACCCAATGTTGATATAAACCTACAAAAGGCCTCTGAAGTAACAACTTCTGAAGTTGCTTCAGAAAACCAACATCAGACCTCCACAACTGTTCTTGAAAAACCTTCTCCTGAACCAAATGTTCCTGAACACTCTGTTCCTGAACAAACTGGTTCTGACCAGATTCCCTCACCCACGCATTTTGAGAATGCTAAGGAATCTGATGGTATGATCTTATTAGAAGATCCTAATGAAGAGACTAGGCAATCTTCACCTATAGAGGTTGAACAGTCTGCTTCTGATCAACCATCAACTAGCAACACTCAATCCCTTCCTTCAATCAACCAACCATCAAATAACCTTCAAATTGAACCTTTTGCTGCTCCCAAACCTAGAAAACTACCTTCACAACCCACCAAATTCTTATATTCTAATGTACTACGAGGTGTGTGTGAAGACATAGCAGAAAAGATGATAAAGTTAATTTCATCCAGAAATGACTTGTCACAGAGAAAGTTATGATAAGCAGTGGAGGAGGTTAAAGGAAAGAGTAGAAAATGTGATGAATTCTCTGTCCTCTACATGCATTGAAGCCCAGGAACAAGCAAAGTAGAAGTTGTAAGATTGGCTCAATGGCATTGATGAGAGTCTAGAGGAGGTCAAGATTCTGGGTACTTGGGCAAGATCTTCTTTGAGTATCAGAGGAAGAGAAGCAACTGACTTTCTTCCTCAATACATTCATCCTAAGGACCTAGACTTGTCTTTTCTCAACAAGATAATCTCAAGACAACTGCTCCTGATCTGGCTCTAGTTCAGAAGTATAAGGTCTTGGAAAAGAAGAATCAGAAGCTTGAAAAAGACTTATTAGAACAGAAGCTACTTCTACTGGAATATAAAGCTGAAACAGAAGCTAAGTTAGAAGAAGCTAGAATCAGAGAGGAAAATTTGATCAGAAGGCATGAACAATTCAAGGCAAAGATGGAGAAGAAACAAGACGAAACCAATGAGTTGCTCAGAAAGATCCTAGCAAACACTAGCAAGCAAACCAACCTTTAGTTGCACACCTTTAGTTTAGCCTGTTGTTGTGTTTTATCTCTGTTGATTCTGTCTTAACTCTTATGATTCTGACTATTATTCTTCTTCTGAATATCATTTACTGATTCTGAACTTAAGTACTTTTGATCTAATAACTGCTTCTGAATGATTTGTCTATGCTCTGAACCTTTATTTGCTATGTTTTTCTCATCTCTTCTTTTTGTTTATTTTTTTTGTTAATGACAAAAGGGGGAGTATATGTGATAGTATTTAAAGGCTCTGAGCCCCATTAATATCATTTGAAATTTTGAAAAACTTCTTATCATTCTTACCTGAATTAAAAGGGTAATACAAGCTCTAAAGAATCTTTGAAGGAGTATCAAAATTCAAATTAAGATTAATGGAACCTTTACTTCTTTCTTTCATTTATGTTAAAATTTATTATTGTGCGTTACTTGAATTTAATTAACAAGATAGAACTCAGGGGGAGCTTACAAACCTCACCTTGAAAGTACTATCAGACTCAGGGGGAGCTTACAAACCTCATACCCTATAAGTCAACTTGTTAATTAGATTAACAACAATTGATCAAGTTTTAAATACTATTGTTTGTCATCATCAAAAAGGGGGAGATTGTTGGAACAAAATGTGTTTAACAATAAATCCTAAAGAGTTTTGATGATAACAAGGTATTAAAAATTGACAATTGGTATTGCTAATATTTGTTCAAGTGTACAGGACCATAGACCTAGTGTTATATCTTACAAAGGTTCTATAAGAACAAATAAAGAGCATAGGAAACAAATATATTGAAGCTTAAAGCGCTCCTGAAGTAAAACGCTCCTGAAGACTTGCGCTCCTAAAGACTTGCGCTCCTGAAGAGTATGACGTCATCAGAAGCTGAAGGTCCTCAGAAGCTGGCTCTTCAGAAACTTCCCCAGAAGTAAAATGATTCAAGATTTTATGGATTAAGTGTTATATTTTGGAACGAAAGTCATATAGAATTGACAGAAGACTAGTGGAATAATGCAACGGTCATTTCAAAAGGATTCGAAGTCATTTGGCTGCAAAGATACAAGAAGCGTTGACATTGTACTCTGTACGAACTGTACAACCACCTTCTCCACTACTCTATTTTGTGTCTCTGCTACAAGACAAGATAACAGCTCTGAAATACACCCACGCTTGTAACAATGTTCCTTCACAACTGGAATGGATTTGAAATTGATCCTTCATAGGACAATAACTTAATCAGGCAAAGAATCATTGGTGAAAGAACAAGCTTCAACAACGACTCTTTTTGGATGTCTTGGCACTTACAACGTCCATTTCACACCTCTATATAAAGGAGTGAATACTTGAAGAACAACAAGACTCTACAACAATTTAAAAGCGCCAAAACTCTGTCAAATTGTTCAGCATCCAAAAGTTCACTTAGAATTTCAGTTTTCAAGTTCATATCTTTGAAATTCAAAAGTCCTAAGAGTCTGTATCTGAATTACATTGTGTACACCACTGATTGTATATCAAGTGTTCAACCTCAAGCATTTTCCTTGTAATTTTGTTTGATAGAAGTCTCTTGCTTGTGTGCTTGAGCATTAGAAGTCTCTTGAGTGTGTTCTTGAGCATTTGAAGTCTCTTGCTTGTGTGCTTGAGCATTTGTAATCAGATATTACATTTAGTGAACTCTCCTTGAAAGTGCAAGGGGGACAGGACTACTTCCGGTTTGTGGAAGGAACCTGTATAAATTGCTTGTGTCTTGCTTCTCTTTTCTCTCTGTTTATCATTCTGCTACATACGCTCATGAACATCTTCTTCAGAAGTTGTCTCTTTTGCTTCTGATCTTAAGTGTTCTTGTAGTTTTTGAGAAAACGAAGAAAAGTCTAACACAATTCAACCCCCCCCCCCCCCCTTCTTGTGTTTTTCTCCCCTTCATATAATTCATCAATTACAGTTAACAACATAGACATCATCAATTCATCATGGCAATAATTCTTCATAAAGCACTGCATTAACAACTCATGGATAGATGACAACTTAACAACTCATGGATAACAGCTTACCAACAAAGACTTTGACTCGACTATGCGACTTCAACTTCTTAATCATGCATGTGGTACCAACCAGGGCATCAAACCCTCAACATAAGAGCATAAATACACTCACAGGGCATCAAGCCCTCAACTTAAAGAGCAAAAGCTCACAGGGCATCAAGCCCTCAACGTAAAGAGCAAAAGCTCACAGGGCATCAAGCCCTCAACAGAATGAGTATGCATGGACTCAACAACTTACAACTCGAACAACATCAACATATTATATGACTCCAATACTTTGGACAACATCTTACAACTTGAAATCTTAGACAACATCTTATAACATCATATTTATCAACATATACATTCATGTAATAAATCATCAATCATAAAAAACATCATATAACATCATATTTATCAACATATACATTCATATAATAAATCATCAATCATAGATATTAACATCAAACCAAGTTAGTTTCATCACAACATAGGTTAAATACTCTTAAACCTCTTAATTAAACTCCTAGTACTTCTAGTTTTAAGTTTTGGAAATATTCCATAAGTTTTGCATTGACTTAGAAACGGTTATGCTGAATTTTCATAAAAATTTACCAAGACTTACTTGGGGTAAATCCACCATATCTTAAAATCTAGAAATCATTTTTAAGTCAAACCAAAGCCATTGGAAAGCTAACAAAATTATCTAAAACTTTCATGTTTATGCCAAAACCCAGTTCAGAGAGAAAAAGGGTGAAAAATAGTGAAATATGGAGGGTCTGGTTCACGAAAGATCGTGTCACGATTCTAGAAATTCTGCCATCAAAAACGTGGCATGGCTGCAAAAACGTGGCACGCTTTTACAGAATCAGATCCAGACTCAGCTTTTCAAAAAGTGCGTTTTTCACTATTTCGCGCGTAAAATTCAAACCGTTAATCGGATTTTGATGTCGTTTTCGCCTAAACGCTCCTGACACTTGGCCCTATCTTAATGTACAGAAAAATTCAAGTTTCAACCACCCAAAAATTGATTTCCAAAGCCTCACATAAACACTTACTGGCGAAAACGTTTAAACACCGACTTTTCAAGCGAAAATCCCAAATTTTCATCAAATCAAACCCCAAAATTGTTTGGAACATTGCACTATGATTAACCTATGAACTGAACACCAACTGTACATGAATTGTAACACCCCATTTCCCAAAATAACGTATAATAAATATATAATCAGAGTTATCAACAAACGGGCATGTCACACTGCTTTTCAAAATTATTTAAATAGAATAAAAACTATTTAATTCCAACATCATTATAAAATCTGCAGCGGAAATATTTCTTTCAAAATCATCATCATTCAACTTCAACATAATTCTTGGCACAAAGGTCTCAACATAATAAAATATTATTCCTCAACTTAAAATCCAACAACATGTTCAAAATTCGATACATAAAGGAATGAAAGAAACAAAACAACGTTTTCCCCATCCCGTTACATATCAGAGCCCTAAGACACTTGAGCCAACATCCTACTAGCCTTGGAGATCTGCACTTGCCCACAAGGCGACAATTCCAACAGAAGGGGTGAGATTCACAATCAAAGATAATATATATATATATATATATATATATATATATATAAAATTCATCCACTTGAATTAAAACAACAACAATCATAGCAACAAACATTACTAAATCCATATATACATTGCATCAACATTTATCAATAGCAACTACATCATTCATATTGATTTACAACAACAACACCAAAAGCATCAACATTATCATCGACAACAACTCAACAACCACCTCAACCTCAACGACTCATCAACATCAACAACTACTCAACCAATGACAACATCAACTCGACCAACTCAACGACTACAACGATGCAACGACAACAATCACTAATGCAATATGCATGTGGTACCAAATACAGGGCAGAGCCCTCACCGCTTTGAACAACAAAGTGTTCCAGGACATGAGTCCCCCCGCTTTGAACGACAAGGCGTTCCAGAGCATAAGCACTCACCGCTTTGAATGACAATGCATTCCAGGACCGAGGTCCTCACCGCTTTTGAATGACGAGCATTCCAGGACCGAAGTCCTCACCGCTTTTAGACTATGCAACAGACTCCAATTGTGTATATCAACATACAACACGACAACACCGACAACAACCACCAACCAACCATGCATACATTACATATGACTTACACCACGACAACTCAACAACAACAACTGTGCCTAATTTACTTATGACACACTTCCCAACTTGGATAACACGACTCAACGGACATCAACGACGGACCAACAACAAGCACATACAATTATATTATTCATGTATGCATTTACATCAATTCATGTGAATTTACATCCAGTTATAACATTCTTCTTCATATATAAGCTTAACTGGTTCAATAAAACAATGTAAGTTACTACAGAATTCGCCCAGGATCGCGACGTGATTTTGGTCAATCGTGACACGATTTCTTGATGTTTTAAAAATGTCATTCTGCCTAGGCAAATCGCGACGTGATGCCAAAATCGTGACATGATTGCCAAAATCGTGACATGATTTCTCATCTGGGCAGTTCAAAGAAACTTGTGATTTTCATAAACCTTTTTCATCCAAAAACCCAATTTTGATCCCCTAATCACCCAAATTGATTTGCCACAACGTTTATAGGTTCTATATACAACGTATTACTCAAACAACATAGAATCATGCAATTCAACAACAGATTCATCAACAACTTAACAATTCATCATGCTTTCCTAACCCTAACTCAAGCATACAACTTTTGATCCAATTTCAGAAATTATACATATATTAATAGTTGAAAGTTAGCCTCACCCTTACCTTAATTAAGAAGAACAAAAAAGCTACAGCAAAATCTGATTTCTCCCTCTTCTCTTAGCCTCTTCTAGGTTTTCTCCCTTTTCTCCCAAAGCTCTTGTTTTTCTTACTGATACGTGAAAATGCTATACTGACTTTCTATTTTCCTTTCTCTTTCTATTCTTTCCTTAACTCCCTTTCATTTCACTTAACTCCCTTTAATTTCTAATTAATTATAATAACTCCCTTTTAACCAAATAAATACTATTTTCCTCCTAATTTTATTAAATAAAACAAATAACATTCATTTAAATAAAACACAAATAATTATTTAAATACACACACCACACCAAAAGGTCATATAATTCATATAAATCATATATATCAAATAAAAATACTCAAACATCAACTTAAAATAATTAAATAGAAATGGGGCGTTACAAATTCAACAGACTTCTACTCAATTAAAACCTATAACAACTTCTAACCCTAATTCCCAATTTCCCAAAAACTAAACCTACAACATATTAACTACGATTTTCATAATCATAGACTCGAGATTATTGAATGTTAGTCCCACCCTTACCTTAGAATTATCGATTGGCAGCCTCTTCTCTTGGTTCTTCTCTCCTCTTGTTCTCCCTTTTCCAAAACTTGTTTCACGTGAAAACTTTCTAACCCTAGTTTCTCCTATTTATCTCTTCCCAACTATTTTATCTTATTTCCTCCTATTTCTACTAAACTCTCTAAATTCACAAAACAACCCCTCATCTCAATTTTATTTTATTTTCAAATTTTATTCAATTAAATAATAAAATAAGCCACTTAATAAATCCACAACACATCACGTAATTATTTAAATCACATAAATCATATAAATATACTCTAAACTCAACAAATTAATCAAATAATCAAAGAGGGCGTTACACCAAGTGTTATAAGCCCCTCAGATATCTGGTCCCGACTATAGTCTAACCAAGCTCTTCCGGTCCCGACCGTAGTCTAACCAAGCTTTTTCGGTCCCAACTATAATCTAACCAAGCGCGCAATAAAAATCCTCGTCAGGATTCAGGCAGCTGATCAACCTCGTGCGCCCATACACATGACAGTGGACTTACACATTCCTCAATGCAAATCTATATGCACTATCAATTAAACCATGGCAGCTCAACTGTAAGCACTAATTCTTTTCTCATAATCCATCATATCAACTGTTTCGGTTATAACATATTCTAGTCACCAAGATTAAGTGTCAATTACTATCTATAACCTCAAGGTATCTCATATCCTTATTTCCTCATATAAACCTTATGTCTACCTAGTAAAATACAACGAATAGAGTATGGTTGACTTCCCAGGTAAGAGAGGCAGAACGTAAACGGCATAGTTCACCAAGTCTTTCCTAGCCAGAAGCCAACTGAATACAACTACTCAAGGCATTTCATTTCCCTTGGGGATCTTAAGCTTAATATCTAACAAAGTCTCTTATCTCTAGCCTTAAAGAGTGCTAACTCATTTCCTTAGAGTAACAATCATAATCAATCAAACATAATTAAATAAATAAATAATTAAAAATGCAAATAAACAATCAAGTATTTATCTTCTATTGGGCTTAGGCCCCCCTACGCACATATATAAAACAATTTTACTCTAACCGTTCCAACGTGTACGAAATCTTGCCCCACCTTTATTGTTGATAAATGCTTTCGACAATGCTCTTCAAGTTTTGCCTCGGACGACTCCTCTGATGATAAACTTGAATTCTCCAAAAAGATCGACATCATAACGATACACTTAAACTCTTTCAAAGTGGAACCAAAACAATATAATTTACCATACAAACAATCTCACCCAGAACTATAGAGTGAGAACGAAAGAGGAAGATAATTAACTCTGAATATGAATGAGGAATGAAGGTATGGACCACCCCTATTTATACTTTAATCGATGTGAATAAATAATTCATTTGAAATGGATTACTCATCGCAACCACGTTATACGTCTGCCAAGTGGTGAGTTTCTAATGAGCAAGTAAAATCACTTTTGCTTGGTTAGCTACTATCCTTACACATATAAAGTATCAATCAAGAGGTGTATCCATTTAAAATAACATAGCATGACTCATCTGTATATTTACTTAGTTATAAAGGATTTCAACGAGGATTGAACACATAATCGTATAACAAAACGGAAATGCTTTTTTTGTTTTTATAGTTCATTAATAATAAAGTAATATTAGTTATCATTAATCTTTGTTTGAAAGAGAGAATAACGAGAGACTTCAAAAAGATAACATAATCATTGAAGAAGATAATAGATAAATGTAAGTTAGTGGTTTAGAACTATATTTCCATGCCAAGTTAATGTATATAAATTAGATCATTCGTTTATATTCACATTTCATATCTTGTTCTAAATATTACTCTCTATTTATATAAGCATATATCATAATATCAAATAGCTACTTTTACATATAATCATCACCTTTTATCTATCTTGCACAACACGTGTACTTGTAAGAACATCTTTAAAATTATAGTAAATCTTTATAGGAAAATTATACCATAGAATTTCATTGTACATTTTGAAATCAATAAATACAGTCCTTTATATAATTTGAACATAGAAAATCTGAAAACAGAAATAAGCAAAAAGTTACTCTTAATATATCATCGAAAATAATTCTCTTCAGACTACAAAATAAAAATAAGAATTAGTTTATAGAAAATATCACTTTTCAAATATTTTTAAAGTTTCAAATGAAAAACTTTTCTATATAAAAAATATTATGGATTCTCAAAACTATCGAGTTATAAAGAAAACTAAAGTTTAGTAAACTCTATTAAAATACGAAAAACATGATGTTACACGAACCACTTGACAAATAAGCATAATGGTCGAAATGATCCACTATTGATTTTAGATCAACTGTCGAGACTCCACCCAATCACAAATCAAGTACATAGAAAGCCAAAAATATTACAATTTAAAAACAAATTTCCACTCCAACACATCCAGACACACATAGAGCCCTCATCAAGTAAAACACTACGCCTACCGTAATTATCTTTGGTAGGCAACCTATTTCGAAGGAGGCGCCAAGCAAAAACCTAAACCTTCAATCAGACATCCTTATCCTAGATCAACTGGAAACCACTCCTTCATGATGCATTTGCAGGCTAGTAAGATAATATTATACACTTCGGACAAAGTATACTCCACTTATATCTAGCAGTCAATGTCATCTATCAGTCACATCAACATGCAATTGAATGTTAGAAAAAACCATCGAACAATCCTTGGCCAACTCCTCCTCCCAAGCCAACAAACAACGCCACCACTTACAAGCCTCACCGCCCTCCCCCAACCTAGCACTTGCATATGAGCCAACGACACCCACTTATCCACCGCCAAATCAAACAACCTGCTAAACCTCTCACCCAACGGAACCTCCCCCACCAACCTATCCAACCATAAAAGGGTATATATCCCACTACCAACCTTCCTACACACATTCTCCTTAAACCAACTACCTCCCTCAAGGTCCACACCATCACAAATCCTACCTATATCCCTCCACCATCGTAATCAATCCTGCCCCCCATCCAACACACGCCCACCCTCCTTGCCATAACGTATGATGAGTCAATAATTAGTTAGTTTAATATAATATTTGGTTTCGTTTTAATTACATTTAAGTTTATTTTATTTTAATATTATTTCCTTTTTAGAGCTATTTTACTTCTGTTGCATATTATTATATTTCAAGAATGAATATTTGATGGACTGAGTCTTGGAGCAAAAGAAAGGGGTTTCGAGCTGATTCGGAGAAAAAATACGAAGATTTGGAGACAAAAATATGTCTCCCTCAAGTCAGAAACTTGGCACGGCCCGTGCTAACATTGGCACGGTCGTGCCACCTCCCAGGATCACCTTTTGCTGCTTTTGCTTAGATTTTAAGCTACTCTATTTTACTTTTACCAAAAAGCCCGCAGTTTCTTGTGGAACATTCTAGTGATGTAATTGCTTAGATTTTAAGTCGAATGAAAACTATAAATAGAGTAGTTAGCCATCACATATATTCATCTTTTGTTCTTGGAATTCAGTAAGTGACAATTGTCTTTCTTAATAAAAGTTCTTTCTTTTACTTTCTTGTTATTTTATTTATGTTCTTCTCCTTCTTCTCTATGTCTACGATGAACATGGGTGAGTAGACTTCTCTTGTCTTGAGATTGTTGGATAAGTCTAAATGACATAATCCTAATCAAACCAAGCTTTAACCCTAATCTTATGTAACCCTAGTTTCTAATCTAAATTCACTATTTTAACATGAATTAACCATTATCAAACTGTAGAAGCGAAAGTGGAGGGTTTGATAATTGTTAATCCATCATCTCAAATATCAATTCATAAAACGAGAGTGGAGTCTCGATATTTGAACAAGTGAATTTAGACAAGGATTGCAAAGGCAGCGAAATAGTCTTTGCAATCCTTTAGACATTAGTAGTTTCAAACCTTAAAAGCTTCTTCTAGTAATCAAATCAGTAAAATAGGTTTGATTGCTAGAAGAAAACTCTCACTGGACTGAAAGGAAAAGTGAGGGGCTAAAGGGAAACCGGTCTTTAGAAATTAGGTCTAACATAAGGTTCTAGGTTTAAGGTTTTGGTTTCTGAAGGATTTGTCATTATGATGAACCAATAATCCCAAGGCTCTTTTTATTATTATATTCTCTTTCAACCGTTTGAAAACCCCAACTTTGTAACTTAATTCTCTTCTAATCATCAACTAAATTTATTTGAATTAAACAACTCTCTGTCGGAACGATACTCTTTTATTACTACTTCGGTAAGACCGTGCACTTGCGATTTTATCCCATCAAATTTTTGGCACCGTTGTCGGGGAGTTAACTAATTTGATTAACTTTTTCTTAGTGATTAGAATTTTTCTTTTCCCTTTTCTCTTTTTCTACTTCTTTATTTCTTTCTTTAACCGTTAAACTTCTTGGGTTCTCAATTTTTTTATGCGAAGAACTAAAAGTCTTGGAGAATTTATTCCCAAGGTCGAAAGGTATTTGCATAAAAGAAGGAGAGAGGCACGAAATAATATCGCTATGGCTGAACGCACTCTCAAATAGTATGCAACACCTTCTATGGAAGAGCCACAAGCTATTATTGTGTAGCCAACGGTTGAGGGTAACAACTTTGAGATTAAGCCTGCACTACTCAATTTGGTGCAGCAAAATCAGTTTTTCGGATCACCCACTGAGGATCCTAATCTCCATATCTCTACTTTCATAAGACTCAGTGGCACTATAAAAGAAAACAAAGAAGCCGTAAGACTTCATCTTTTTCCCTTTTTCCTTAAGGTATAGAGCTAGCGCTTGGTTCCATTCTCTAGAAGTTGGTTCCATCTTTTCATGGGATCAAATGAGGCGAGCATTCATCGCCCGATTCTTTCCCCCCTCTAAAACTGCTAAACTAAGAGACCAAATCACACGGTTTAATCAAAAGGATGGAGAGTCTCTTTATGATGCGTGGTAGCGTTTCAAGGAAATGCTTAAACTTTGTCCCCACCATGGTTTAGAGAAGTGGCTCATAGTCCACACTTTTTATAATGGCTTAACTTATACCACTAAGATGTCTGTTGATGCAACTGCAGGTGGAGCTCTAATGAACAAGAACTATACGGAAGCTTACGCTTTGATTGAAGACATGGCTTTGAATTACTATCAACGGACCAACGAGAGAGCCATCACCGCTTCTACACCCTCTAAAAAAGAGGCAGGTATGTACGAAGTCTCTAACTATGATCACCTTGCTGCTAAGGTTGATGCACTAACCCAAAAATTTGAAAAACTAAATGTTAGTGCTATCACACCTACTCCTACATCTCCTCCTTGTGAAATCTGTGGTATATTGGGTCATATTGGCGTTGATTGTCAGTTAGGTAGTGCTACTAATAGTATTGAGCAAATGAACTACGCTCAATACAACCAGGGAACAAGGCCAAACCAAAACTTGTATAAAAATCCTCAAGGCTCCTATGGACAAGTAGCACCACCTGGCTATGCAAACAACCAGAGGGTTGCTAATAAATCAAGTTTGGAAATTTGTTGGAAAACTGTATGATGAGCCAAAATAAACAACTTCAAGAGCTCAAAAACCAAACTGGATTCCTGAACGATTCTCTCTCCAAACTCAATACCAAGGTAGATTTTATCGCCACACTCACTAAAATGCTTGAGACCCAAATCTCCCTAGTGGTCCAACAAGTGGCCACCTCTTCTAAAACACCGGGAGTCTTTCCTGGTCAAACCGAAACCAACCCCAAAGCTCATGTCAATGCTATTTCTTTTGGGGGTAGTAAGTTAGAAGAGACTGTTGCTAAAGCTAAAAATACCAAGGGAGAGAGTATTAAGCTTCTAGTGGAGAATGATGTGATAGAAAGTAAGAAACCACTTGATAAGACCAAAGCTTCTTCCCCATTAAGGCTTGCTAAGCTTAACTTGGAGGCTCAATTCAATAAATTTGTTAACATACTTAAGAAGATTTGCATTAAAATTACCTTTGCGGAAGCTTTGTCCCGAGTGCCTCTATTTGCCAAGTTTTTAAAAGAAATTTTTTCAAAGGAAAAGGCTATAGAGCACAATGAGACAATAGCTTTGATAAGGGAAAGTAGTGCAATCATCAAGAAGCCACCTCCAAAGCTTAGAGATCCAGGTAGTTTTGCCATCCCTTATGTGATCGGGAGTGAGACCATAAATAAAGCCTTGTTTGACTTAGGAGCTAGTGTTAGTTTGTTGCCTTTATCCCTCTTTAAGAAGATAGGAATAGGAGAGTTAAAACCTACCGAGATGACATTGAAGTTAGCTGATCGTTCTACTATCCAACCCGTTGGATATGTTGAGGACATCCACGTTAAGATAGAAGGGATATACATCCCGGCTGATTTTATGGTAGTTGACATAGAATAGGACTATGATTGCCCTATGATTCTAGGAAGACCTTTTCTCGCTACTGCGGGTGTTATAGTTGATGTTAAGAATGGTAGGATTGTTTTCCAAGTGAGTGATAAGATGGTAGGATTTGAGTTGGAGAATGTTATGAAAGGTCCCACTCTTTATTCTTATTGCATGATTAAAGATCATGATGTGAAAGAACGTTTCTTAGTGTCATCCACACAATATGATCTCTTTGATCCTTTCTAAGGACACTTTGTAACCGTCAAGCTAATGACTCTAAAAGAGCGTTTCGTGGGAGGCAACCCACGCATTTAACTGCTTTTGTTTTGTTTGTTTTTCGTTGTTTTAAGTTATTTTGTAGGTAATTGTTCGAGTACGATTAGAGAAAAATGAAAATTTTTGAAGCCCCTATGTCTAGAACCTTGGCACGGCCCATACTCCCAGCTGGCACGGCCGTGCCACATTATGTCATGCCAAACCCTCATATTCACATAAGGTTGGCATGGCTGTGCGCTATTCCTAACCCATATTTTACCATAATTTTTCTTCTTCCTCCCTCGTTCTATCACACAAACATCTCTCCTCATCCAAACTTCTCTCTAAACCTCCATAACAAACAACATTCAAACATTCATATCTCCCTCAAAACCTAACCAATTCACCAAGTTTCTTCACCAAAACACTTCCAAACATCATCCCAAACATAACCCACAACTCAAAAACAACTTTCATCCACCCAAACCCCAATTCCCCAAAACCTAACCCAAAAACCACAAATTCTTCACCAATCTCCACAACCCAACTCAAAAATCTTACTTTAACCTTAACCTCATAACTAAACCAACCTTTTCCACCAAAAACATTCCCAAAACCACACCATGTCAAACCAAGGTCAAGGCAATGGCTTCAAAAAGAGGTGGAAAAGAAGGAGCAAGCTCTTCTGGAGGACCTCCCCCAAAGAAGAAAGCACCAACAAAGAATCATGGCATAATATTCAAGGACAACAAGCAGCGGGATAGGTATAAAGTTCTCATCTCTAAACCTTTACATGCTTGTAGATACCCTGACTCTTATAGCTTAAATGTACTAGGAATTAGAGACAATGTGTTTGACTTACTAGGCCGATTAGGGTGGGTTGATATGTTGAGACCTATGAGAGGATATGAAAATTTCACCTATTTTATTTTTATAGGTGTTTATATGTGTTTGTGTATGATTATTTATCTTTGGGTGTAATCTCTTGGGCTTTTCGTGTTAGAAGTGTATTTGGGTCTTTTGGTGAGCAAGGGTAATTTAGTATTTTCGGTTGAGGGTTATTTTTAGCGTTTTGAGTGAGAACCATTTATTTTATTAACATTGTTAGCGAGTTGTGGTAATTAATTAAGAGCCGATGTTTACTCGTTATTTTTAACGTTAGTGAAATAGAAACTAGTGGATTGGATTAATTAGAGTTTGAACCCATAAAACATTTTGAGAGTTAGGCCCATTAGTAGTGTGACTATATAACCCATGTCTTAAGAGAAAACTAGGGTTAGAGCAATTCTTGAGTGTCTTTTCATGTATATGACCTGTAAACATCTTTGGGACGAGTTTTGGGCATTTGAAAGATCAAAATTTGGGATTTTGAGTGAAAAGGGTTTGAAACCCGAAACTTTTTGACAGAACTGATGAGCGTTCGCTTGAGCGAGCGCCAAGCGAACAAGCCTAGTAGGTTCTGGACACAGGTCGCTTGAGCAAGCCCCAAGCGAGCTTCAAGCGAGCAAGCCCAGAAGCTAATGGAAGTTGGTCGCTTAAGCGAGCAACCCTTCGCTTAAGCGAGCAGCACCTTGTTACGCAATTATTCGTTTTTCATTTCATACACTTGGGGACCAATCCGGGCTTTCTAAAATGTTTCTTTTGACTTATTTAATCACTGTTTATACATCTAATCCTACTGGAACATCATTTGAAGTCAAATTGGACTTGATTTTATGAAATGAACTTAACTTTTGAAAAATGTCCAAGAACGCTGATTTTTCCGAAACTTGTTTTACTCAAGTGAATGATGTAGGTTAAGTATGTATGTTGTTTATGTGATTACTAAAAATGGTATTGATTTATTTCATTGAGAGTTAAATTGTTTTGCTTTGAAAATGGATTCTATTTGGAAAAGTTATGAGACGAACTTTGTGATTTGTGAGATTTCATAGTAATTGGCCGGTGAAATGCTCATGTACGTACACCTACATTCATATGTGATTAGTGTGCATACATAGTTGAGGCAATTGAATTGTTTTTCTTAGTTTTGGTTCAATAGCCTTAATGGTTTAAAGTTGTGAAATATATTATACGAACTTGGTTGAAAATATTCATTGGACCCGATTACCTTGAAAATCCTTTATGAATAGTTTGTTATGAATAAATAAATATGTATGAATGATTGATGGGTGTTGAATATGATGTTTATCATAATGTGGTGTATTTTCTCCTTTACTTGAATTGTGAGAATTATATGAAGTTGTTGAACTACTATGGTGATGTTGTTGGTGTTTATATATGTTATGTGCATATATGTTGTTGGTAAATTTTCTTACATGCTATTGGTGTTGAATTTTTGGTGAAAGCATGTACTCTTATAGCCGTTGAAATTGTGGTGAATATATGCATAGTTGATTGAGTCATATGTTCATGCATCACATGTTGAGTCGGATGCTTACATCCATATTGCCGTTGACCGGATACTTGTATCCATATAGCCATTGAAATTATAGCCGTTAAACAATGATGTTCAGTTGGCATCATGGGTGACGACCTCGAAGGTGATTTGATACCACACGTGTCTAGAGTCGGTCTAGTCACATTGCATGTTTAGGATGAGTCATAATTGTTTATGTGTTCGATGTGAATTACGTGTTGGTGTTGTTGTGTGCTTGGTGATTAGTTGCAATCGATGAATCTTATACATGTGCATATATTGTTGATGATAATTTATGACGATGCTCATTTATGAACGATGAAATATTATGTTTATTTAATTCTGTTTATCTTTTCGATTATGATTGATGTGAAGCTAACCCCCAGTGTATGTGGTGGACCGCCTACCTATTTGTATGAATGGGTAGACGGCGTGAAGGATTAGTTGATTTGCATTGCTTGGTGAGTTGCTTGAGGATAGCGGGAGCTTCTTCCGTTTATTTCGCTTTCGTGTCTTAGATAGGCTCTGATCTAGGACGACGTTTCCTTTTATGTTGCTTGGATTATCTTTATGGTTGAGATTTGCCCTCATGTTGGGATTTGATTATTATACTATTTGGTGTATTTATGAGATAATGACATGACTACTTGAGGTGTATTATATATTTTTTTTCCGTTGTGATGTTTTTTTTATTCCTGTTGAAATTTTATGCATGTCCATTGTGGATCATTCGAAGACGTGACGTCTATTTCTTAATTATTTATTATAATTGCGTGATTTATCGCTTTAATAGAAATAGGGTATTACATTGTCTCTGTAAATTAATAAAAATTCTGCTAAAACCTCAAGAATGTGCAAATGGCAAAGATCCAATGATCACAAATACTCCCATCTCTCTTATATGAAATGAAGAAAGAATTTTTCTCGGTTGGTTTAGTCTTAAGGTTAGAACTTGTTTCCTCATAATTTCTATCTTATACAGGCGCAAGAAAAGGGGTGGACCACACACACACACTCACTTAGAACTTGATTGTTGGGTTGAATAAAGATTACAAGAAATATTTGAGATTGTGATTAGTGCACGCTTGAAATGAAAGTCTTTGAGGAGACATAAGTTTTCAATTGAATTGTCATATGTTAGTCCTATTTATGCTACTATGTTTATGCCTTTTGCTTGAGGACAAGCAAAGATTCAAGTGTGGGGGAGTTTGATGAGTCAATAATTAGTTAGTTTAATATAATATTTGGTTTCGTTTTAATTAGATTTAAGTTTATTTTATTTTAATATTATTTCCATTTTAGAGCTATTTTACTTCAGTTGCATATTATTATATTTCAGGAATGAATATTTGATGGACTAAGTCTTGGAGCAAAAGAAAGGGGTTTTGAGCTGATTCGGAGCAAAAATACGAAGATTTGGAGACAAAAATATGTCTCGCCTAAGTCAGAAGCTTGGCACGACCCGTGCTAACATTGGCACGGCCGTGCCATCTCCCAGGATCACCTTTTGCTGCTTTTGCTTAGATTTTAAGCTACTCTATTTTACTTTTACCAAAAAGCCCACAGTTTCTTGTGGAACATTCTAGTGATGTAAATGCTTAGATTTTAAGTCGAATGAAAACTATAAATAGAGTAGCTAGCCATCACAAATATTCATCTTTTGTTCTTGGAATTCAATAAGTGACAATTGTCTTTCTTAATAAAAGTTCTTTCTTTTACTTTATTTTTATTTTATTTATGTTCTTCTCCTTCTTCTCTATGTCTGCGATGAACATGAGTGAGTAGACTTCTCTTGTCTTGGGATTGTTGGATAAGTCTAAATGACATAATCCTAATCAAACCAAGCTTTAACTCTAATCTTCTGTAACCCTAGTTTCTAATCTAAATTCACCGTTTTAACATGAATTAACCATTATCAAACTGTAGAAGCGAAAGTGGAGGGTTTGATAATTGTTAATCCATCATCTCAAATATCAATTCATAAAACGAGAGTGGAGTCTTGATATTCGAACAAGTGAATTTAGACAAGGATTGCAAAGGCAGCGAAATAGTCTTTGCAATCCTTGAGACATTAGTAGTTTCAAACCTTAAAAGCTTCTTCTAGTAATCAAATCAGCAAAATAGGTTTGATTGCTAGAAGAAAACTCTCACTGGACTGAAAGGAAAAGTGAGGGGCTAAAGGGAAAGCGGTCTTTAGAAATTAGGTCTAACATAAGGTTCAAGGTTTAAGGTTTTGGTTTGTGAAGGATTTGTCGTTATAATGAACCAATAATCCCAAGGCTCTTTTTATTATTATATTCTCTTTCAACCGTTTGAAAACCCCTACTTTGCAACTTAATTCTCTTCTAATCATCAACTAAAGTTAATTGAATTAAACAACTCCCTGTCGGAAAGATACTCTTTTATTACTACTTCGGTAAGACCGTGCACTTGCGGCTTTATTCCATCAACATGTAACTAACAAACGATACCTCAAACCCTCTCTTTCAACCAACACCCTCAAACACCATTTACCTAACAACGTAATATTAAACTCCCTCAACCCTATGACTCCCAGACCTCCATCCTCCTTCTTCCCACAAACTCATTCCCACACAACCCAATAAATTTTCCTATGATCCACACCCCCCCTTCAAAAAACAATCTGCATAAAACAAAATCAAAATAGGAAATGATACTTGTAGTGGTTTGGAAGATGGAAATAACATAGACAAGAATATAGGATAAAATAGACTTCAGAAGAATTAACCGACTACAGAAAGATAAATTCCTACCCCTCCACCCAGAAAGTCTAGACCTAATTCGATTGAGCATTGGAACTCAGAATGAGACACACTTCAAATTGCCCTTGATTGGCACGCTCAAATACACAAAAGGAATCTTCCCAATTTTGCATTGCAACACTGAAGCCGCCTCATTCAACCAAGAACCAATAACATTGATATCCACCGACATACTTTTGTGAAAGCTAACTTTTAACCCAGATATAGCCTCAAACATAAACAAAACATCTCTCAAAGCTCAAACATTCACCCAACTCTTGTTCCCAATTAACAATGTGTCATCAACATATTGAAAATGAGAGACAAATAAAGAATCAGAATTACCTACTTGATACCCAAAGAACACATTTGCTTCCTGTTAGCCTGTAATTTTGACAAGCACATTTAATATGGTCAAACATTTGGTTGACCTTTAATTTTGCAGGAATCGAACACTTTCTCATTTATACTTGAGGAGTTCGACAAGATGGCAAGCCTGATGTACGTATTCAGAAGTTTGACAGAACAAAGATGAAAGCAGGATCGCGTCGAAGTAGAGTGTTCCAGACAGGAAAGACACGATTTCAAGTGCAAAGATGGTTTCCTTAGTGGGAACGTGGGACAAGTGGTTGTCCAGGATGGAAGCAGTGTTGATCATGGGATTAGTGGTTCTCCAGTTAGTTATTCTAGTATAAATAAGTGTTTCCAAGTCGAAAAATGGGTCGCAAATTTGATAGAAGAAATTCGTTCTCTATTCACAGACCTCTTAAAACCAATGACCTAACAATGGATGATTTTAGATCTAACACCTCTAGAAGATCTTTTTCTGTTCATAGTTCTGTTTCCCAAACTGAACCAACCCATGATGGGTCAACAATCCACTTATAGGGAATTGAAACCACAACTCCTTCTTTCATGTCATAGCCATGCAGCTTGACACACCTCTCACTTCACTACATACACTTTCATTTCGTAATAGCTAAGTAAAAACTCTCTCTCTCTCTCTCTCTCTCTCTCTCTCTCTCTCAAAAACCTTATAACCCTAAAAATTATCATATTCTTCAATCATCAATGGCATCCTCTAGTTCTGCTCAAGTTACTGCTCAACAAGCTGAAGGTCAGCAAGAACGTGCTATTTTTGAATTAAAAGGCGTAACCATGAGTTTAAAAGAATGGCAGCTGAAGATTCAATCAGAGAATCCAGTTGATTTCACGTCTCTTGCGTATCATGGTTGTGACATTCAGAAATACTATGAAACTCAAGGGCTGATGAACTACTTCAAAATGTTGAATGGCCCTACGTACAAAACACTCATCAGGTATTTCTGGGTAAGAGCTTCAGTCTATGATAAAGAAGCATCTGAAGAAGAAGAAAGGGAGAAGGTACTGATTGACCCTACACTTGCTGGAAAGACTAGAGAAGAAATGGGTTTGGAACCCTTCAAGCAAACTGAGATAATATCAAGTGTTATGGGAATTCTGGTTTATATTTCTGAGGAAATCATTGCATGTGTCATTGGAGCAGAAGCAACAGGAACATACTCTGGTATTGAGATACCAAACTCCAAGACAAGCTCATGGAATGATATTGTGAACAAGACTCTGTTCAACTCAGCAACACCAGGAAAATATAGTGATCTAAGCATGAAGAACAAAATGCTTCTGAAGATTCAGTACGAAAACCTGCTACCAAAAGGTGGTGGCAGTGATCAACCATCCTTGGCTCACAAGGTCTTTCTTCATCACATCATTAATGGAGAAAAGGTGAATGTGCCCAAGTACATCTTCAGGTGTAACACCCCAAATTCCCGACTTAAAAATTTCATTTAAATAAAACATATATCAGAGTAACATCACAAAGGAGTGTCACATTTCTCAACAACAAAATCTTTAAACCAAATAAATATTAGTTTATCCTTCGCATAAATAATCAATATATAGCAGCGGAATCATAATTAAAATATCCTTCAAAAAGGTCTTAGCACTAGGCCTCATAAACGTCTCATAAATTCGTCAAAATACTTGAAATCATTAAATAGTTCAAACATGATACATAAAGGAATAGACTCTAATAAAGACCCCATCCCGTTACGTATCAGAGCAATCCTACGTCACACAAGACTCCTCACATCTGCACACCTAAAGCTTGGTTACCTGCACTTGCCCACAAGGCGGCAATTCCAACAGAAGGGTGAGATTCACAACAGAAATATTAATATATAAATCAAACATTTATGATTAACATCATAAACTCATCACATACATCACATATTAAAATACAAGGATAACATCATCGTCATAAAACATCTCAAACAACACATCATCGTCTCAAAACATCGTCTCATATTATGTCAACAATTTGACTCACTAAATGCAACTCTTAACATCTTGACATCATGCATGTGGTACCATATATAAGCATTAATATGCTTCACCGTCGCTTTGAGCAAAAGCTCCACCGTCTCATAATATGCAAATGCATGGACACGACTCCTTACATCTTAAACAAGTTAATTACAACTTCTCAAACATCATTAACAACTCAACTGACACATGCAATTCTAGTAAATACATGGCAGAAGTTCAACTCATTTAGCACATATACAAGGCACATAACATCATCAACATCACTTAACATCATGCTTATAAATCATTAAAATATAAGCAATACATCGCATTATTTTTAACATAAGAGAACCATCATTAATCATCATTACAGAATGCATCTTAAGTCATAAAACATCTCTAACACTACCCAAGGATCTCCTCTCAAAGTCCCATGCGAAACAGATCGCAAAACGAAACAATGGTTCAAGAAGGCACTAACTCGCCACGGCGAGTGATTTTGCTCGCTACGGCGAGCTCTCTCAAAAGCTACTCGCCAAAGGCGAGTAGGGGGCGAGCTACGGGCGAGCAAAACGGGGTGCTCTCGGCCTTTTTGACATTTTCGCCTAAAATCTTCGTTTTAAGGTTCCCTAAATCCAAATTGGTCCAAACAACTTCACAGGTCTTTCTTATAAATAATAAGGCACTCAAAACCACCTAAAGTTTGGCAAAAATCCTAAGTTTTAGGGTCAAGCTCACCACGGTGAGCTATGCTGCTCGCCTCGCGAGCGATGAGGTTGTACTCGCCACAGGCGAGCAATCTCAGAACCACTACGGGTTCACTCCAATTCTCACCAATTCATCCCAAATCTCTCATGTTAAGCCTCTAATTCATCAGCAATGTTGTCCTAGGGGATAATCTAGGTTCTGTAACACGTTTCTACAGCAATGCAACACATTCTCACATCAAATTTATCAAATTCATCAAACCCTAACTCATGAAACTCATCTCAATTTCTTCCCAATCCCTAAGCCAATCATAAACAGATGAAATACTATTAATATTACTGAAGTTAGGCTCACCCTTACCTGGAAAAATCGCAGAAATTGAAGCCTAGCTTCTCCTCTTCCTTCAACCGTTCTATCTCTCAATTCCAAAAGTCTGTACGTGTTCTGCCTACTTTCCTTAACCTAATTCCTTAAATACCTCTTCTTAACTTAATTAATTATATCTCAACCCTCATAACTCTTCCTATTTATAAATATAACCCCACTTCTCAAAATAATATATTTTTATAACAAATCTCTATTTTTCATATAAATATATATAAAAACATCACATATATTATTTTATTAAACAATAAAATAATCATCACGTCACATAATCATCAAAAATCATATAATATATAATAATATACTATATTCTCTAATAAAATAATTAAATAAATAAAGAGGGTGTTACAACTCTCCCCCTCTTAAAGGATTTTCGTCCTCGAAAATTTACCTCGATCAAACAACTCTGGATAGGATTCCAGCATCTTACTTTCTAGCTCCCAAGTCAAGCTTTCACCCGTCGCTCTGTCCCAAACGACTCTAACGAGAGGTATCTCCTTGCCTCTCAACGTCTTCACTTTCCGATCATCAATCCTTACCGGTAAAGTCTCGACCGTAAGGTTGTCTCTAACTTGCACATCATCACTTTGGATCACATGAGACGGATCCGGAACATACTTCCTCAATTGCGACACATGGAAAACATCATGCAAATTCGATAAATGTGGTGGTAATCCAACACGATATGCCACCGCCCCAATCCTCTCTGAAATCTGATACGGACCAATAAATCTCGGAGTCAACTTCTTTGACTTCAAAGCACGTCCAACACCTGACATAGGAGTAACTCTCAGGAACACATGATCTCCCTCTTGGAACTCAAGGTCCTTCCTACGCATGTCATGATAACTCTTTTGTCGACTCTGTGACGCTTTCATCTTCTCTTGGATCATTCTCACCTTCTCGGTAGTCTGTTGAACAATCTCCGGTCCT
Source organism: Medicago lupulina (assembly GCA_958299785.1). NCBI lineage: Eukaryota > Viridiplantae > Streptophyta > Magnoliopsida > Fabales > Fabaceae > Medicago > Medicago lupulina. The sequence goes on along the minus strand of OY283139.1, from coordinate 59,620,237 downwards.
AAAGCCACTCTTTCACCTGATTCAAACCAACATAACGGAGTTCTGCATCTCCGACCATACAAAGCCTCAAAAGGTGCCATCCCAATACTCGAATGGTAACTGTTGTTGTACGTGAACTCTATCAACGGAAGATGACTATCCCAAGTCCCTCCCTGCTCAAGTACACAAACTCTCAACAAATCTTCCAACGACTGAATCGTCCTCTCTGACTGACCATCTGTCTGCAGATGATAAGCCGAGCTCAACCTCAACTGAGAACCTAACGCCTCTTGCAAACTCTTCCAAAATCTAGAAGTAAATCTTGGATCTCTATCTGATACGATGCTCGAAGGAACACCATGCAGCTTCACTATGTCTCGGATATAGATCTCTGCCAACTGAGCTACAGGAAAAGTAATATTAATCGGTAGAAAATGAGCCGATTTCGTCAATCTATCAACAATAACCCAAATGGCGTCATTTCCTCTAGGAGTATTCGGCAAACTCGTCACAAAGTCCATGGATATACTATCCCATTTCCACTCGGGCACATCTAAAGATACCATCATGCCAGCCGATTTCTGATGTTCAATCTTCGACTTTTGACAAACCAAACAAGAATACACAAATTGTGCCACGTCACGTTTCAGACCGGACCACCCAAACAACTTCTTTAAATCATGATACATCTTCGTAGCTCCCGGGTGAATACTCAAGCTACTTCTGTGACTCTCTTCAAGAATCATCTTCTTCATTTCATCATTGTCAGGAATGCAAATTCTATCTCGGAATCTCAACACTCCATGATCATCGACTTTAAAGTCACTATCCTCAGTCTGATTACTAGCAATCAATAAGTCTACAAACTTAACATCTTCTTTCTGTGCCTCTTTAATACTATTCAAGAAATCATTATCAATCCTCAACATTCCCAGCTTTACACTCTGAGGTGTCCTTTCACAACTAAGCTCAAATCCCTAAACTGTTCCAACAACTCAAATTCTTTCACCATTAAGGCAGACATATGCATAGTCTTCCTACTCAAGGCATCTGCAACCACATTAGCCTTGCCCGGATGATAATTCAAACCAAAGTCATAATCTTTCAATAATTCAAGCCATCTTCGTTGTCTCATATTCAACTCTTTCTGATCAAACAAGTACTTCAAGCTCTTGTGATCACTGAACACTTCAAACCTCGAACCATACAAGTAATGTCTCCATATTTTCAATACAAAGACCACAGCTGCCAACTCTAAATCATGCGTCGAGTAATTCTTCTCATGAACTCTCAATTGCCTTGAAGCATAGGCTACCACCTTACCATCTTGCATGAGAACACCACCTCAACCCAGCTTGGACGCATCACAATACACCACAAAAGGTTCATCGGACTTCGGCAAAATCAAAACTGGAGCCGTTGTCAGACGCTTCTTCAACTCATTAAAACTATTCTCACAATGTACATCCCACACGAAAGACTTACCCTTACACGTCAACTGCGTTAACGGAAGAGCCAACTTGGAAAACCCTTCGATAAACCTTCTATAGTAACCAGCTAGTCCCAAAAAGCTTCTAATTTCTGTAACTGATTTAGGAGTCTCCCATTGCGAAACCGCTTCAACCTTAGACGGGTCAACCGCAATACCATCACCAGAAATAACATGGCCAAGAAAACTCACCTCTTTTAGCCAGAATTCACACTTAGACAATTTGGCATAAAGCTTCTTCTCCTTCAACACTTGCAAGACAATCTTCAAATGATCAGCATGCTCTTCTTCAGTTTTGGAGTAAATCAAAATATCGTCAATGAATACCACTACAAACCGATCCAAAAATGCATGGAAGATGCGATTCATATACTCCATAAACACCCCAGGTGCATTGGTAACTCCAAAAGGCATAACTTTGTACTCATAGTGACCATAGCGAGTTCTGAAAGTTGTCTTCTGCATATCTTCATCTTTTACCTTAATCTGGTGATAACCGGACCTCAAATCAATCTTGCTGAACACGCGGGCACCCACTAACTGATCCATCAAATCGTCAATTCTCGAAAGTGGATACCTATTCTTGATAGTTACCTTATTCAACTGCCGATAGTCAATACATAGCCTCATACTACCATCTTTTTTCTTTACTAGCAACACTAGCGCTCCCCAAGGTGAAACACTTGGTCTAACAAATTTCTTTTCGAGCAGGTCCTCTAACTGTTTCTTCAACTCCGCTAATTCGGAAGCTGACATACGATAGGGTGCCATCGACACCGGCTTCATTCCAGGAACAAGATCAATAGAAAACTCAACTTCTCTCTCTGGAGGCACGTCAGGAATTTCATCTGGGAAAACTTCAGGAAAATCGCATACCACTTGCAGCTTATCGATCACCTCCTGATTCTCAATAGATAAGGAAGCCATCAAGGAAAACATCAATATGCCATCACGTTCCAGTTGCTTCAGTTGCTTAGTGGATAAAAACTCTGCACCACTTTCCTCTTCAGCAGAAGAAAAACGTACCGTCTTGCTAAAACAATTAATAAGTACATGGTTGTATTCTAACCAGTTCATACCCAAAATCACATCCATCCCAACCAACGGCAGACAAACTAAATCAATCTCAAAATCACGACCAAACATAGACACAGGACATCTCAAACATACAAGGGAAGTAGTCACCGAACCCTTTGCTGGAGTTTCGACAACCATCTCCCCGTTCATATCAGATACAACAAGATTTAACTTAGCAGCACAATCAAGAGCAATAAAACAATGCGTAGTGTCATCGCGATTTTCGGGTGTCAAGTCATTAATTAGGCTTGAACCTTTCAATCATTGATGTCTCTATTTTTTTGGGGAAGGGTAAAATTGAGAACAACCCTTAGAAATTCTAAGTTCGGGGCAATTTTCGCTACGGGAAGGTGTTAGGCACCCGCGACGACTATAGTACTCTATAGGAGCCGTTTTTCTTGACCTATGTTTACGCTTTATTATTTTTGCTATTTTGTGAGAAAAGTTGCTTTTAAGAATGGGGGAAAGAAGATGGTTTGGACTTTATTTTATTGGACTTGGAGAGATTTTGGTCTCTTGCCTACATACCCTTTTAAGGGATCAAACTCCATGTAGTTCTCTTCCAAAAAGGTTTTTTGTGGGTTAGTTTGTTTTTAATTTTGAAAATGATTTTGGAGAAGAGAAAAGAGGCCTTAAAGGCATGAGATTGGGAAAAAAGTGAGGTTGTTCCAATTTATTAAAGAAAAAAGGTTTAAGTTGGGGTTTAAGATTCATTTGCATTTTGATTAAGAAAATAAAAGAAAAAGCTATGGAGTTTTGACTCCTAAAATTATTGCAAAAATAGTTTTCAAGTGAAGTGTTATTTGTTTTTAGGAAAAAGCATAATATTTTTCTAAGTTTCGCGCTTCCTAAGCATACACCTAGCGGTAAACATACAACGTGTGTGCGTGTCGGTGCTTGTGTCGGTGTACATCATCATAGTGTCCATTGTCCTTTACATTGGGCCCTAGTTTACATTCTATGGTCTTGCAAGAAATTTAAAGGAGATAAAACTACCCTAAAATATTACATGAGAATTTAATGGAAAATTGCATGAAGAGGTTAAAGGAGAAAAAGAAAGAAAATGATGCAATGCTTGCAATATGAATGGGACATTGAAACAAAATGGTTAGTAATATAGAATGGTAGAGCAAAAGGTAAAGGATAGGAAGTAAAATAGCAAGAAACACTTAGTAAAACGCAATGTACAACACATGGTAAAAATGATGGCAACACATGGTAAAAAAATGCACAAAATCTAAATGTGAAACCTTCCTAACACATGACCTAAAATGTTTACCCTAACATGATTTTAGAGACTTATTTCAAGCATGAGAATGGGAATTACAGAGCAATCTTGGACACAAAGTCATCATATATGCATATTTCAACCTTTACACTATTCAAATTACTCGTAACACAAGGAATTAAAACCTAGCACTCAAACAGTAGCAAATACATTGAATCATGAACAGAGGGTATCCCATAATCATACCACAAGTGTTGAAATCATGAGGCATTGAATCAGCACCAAAATCATGCAAGAACTTTCACCAAGAACAAAAGAATACACAATTCAAGAGGGAAGAACATAGCACACACTTTTTATCCATTTCAAACATAAAAATATCACAAAAAAAAGTTAGAAAGCATCAAGAAACGCATGGTAATTCTTTAGGAATTTTTTTGCGAGAAAATTAACACACAGGGGTTCAGATAGCGGTAATGAAGGTGAGCATAGCAAGAACACAAAGAAAATATGAAAGGGACCCAAGCCCACGGATAAAAACCCAAAACCCACATAAACTGGTGGATCTGGATCACCAGGACGCCCTAGAGGCGTTGGATTGATCCGGATACCCTAAAACCTAGATCACAAGGCTGAGAATGCAGAAGGACTGGGTCGGGTCTGAACCGACCCGGTCCAGGGCCTATACAAAAGGGAAATGGCCCGGTTCAGGTCATTTTTCTCACCGTTTCTCCCTCTTCTCTCAGTCTTCTCTCTTCTCTTCATCGTTCTCTCTTCTTCTCCGATTCAAACCCTAACCCTAATCCATTGAATCTACCCAGAATCCGTTCGAACATGCTTCAATTGGTTCAATTCTTTGTTCTAAACACGAATCCACCATACAAAATTACATACAAATAAACAATCGGTGTAAATCTTGAGATTTCTTACGGTTTTGAACCTTTGTTCTTTCGTTTTTGAATCGAAGCTTCGTGATGCTTCGTAGATTCACTCCGGTTTGGTTCCGTTGTGAATCTTGAAGGTTTCACGTTTTTTTTTTTAAAGTTTGTTAGGATTTCACCCCTTTTCTAAATGAAACGTTTCGAAACCTCATGGACTTACACCGGTTAAGACTTATTGATGCTTTTCAACACGAAGAAGATGAAGTTCGAGTATTACCTGGGTTTTAATTGGAGATTTGAGTCGAAATCTTCGAAAAACTTTGAATTTTGATTCTGTTTCGTTGATTTCTTGGTTTGAATTTGGAAATAAACCGGTAATTCTCTTTTTTTTCTCTTAACTGGTTCGGAACCCTGGAATTTCCCTTTCCTTCTTCTTCTCAAACTTCTCCCTGTGATCGCACTGAGTTCGTCGCTTCTGCCCAAAAATCAACTAATGTGAAAAGACCAAAATGGCCCTAGGGACTAAAAAATGACCCAGACCGACGCGGGATGACTCAGATGCAAAATTAGGATGATTTTTTAGACAGAAATTGATTGATGATTTATGTAGACAAGTTAAAAGGACTCAGAGACAAACTGTAGGGACTAAAAATGGGTTCCACTGCGGGAAATGACCAAAATACCCTTTTGTATGATTTTATGCAAAAATGATGGAATAAAATGCAGGAAAATATGCAATGGTCTTACAGACCCTTTTAAATGGCTTGTAATGCAAGAAAACACTTTGGATGGTTTTAAATGCAAGAAAATTGGGGACAATAACAGTAAGATGTGCGGTTGAAGCACAGTAGAAAACACGGCGAATTTGAAAGTATCAGAAAATAGCAGAGAAATTTGAATAAGTATTTTTAGGTCCAAAATGAGGGTATGACAGCTGCCCCTATTTAAGTTTCTTCGTCCAGGTGAGTCAAGAGACAGAGTCTTTGGCTTGACGTGACGAAGATACTTAAATATCGACATTAGCACTGATTTTGGGCGTAAAAATACATTCATAAATGTTGTGTATGCCATGCGACATTTGAATTATGAATGCAAGACAAACTAAGAATTGAATTTAACAAAGTATGTCGTATCCATTGCGGGATTGGTAGACATTAACAGAATAGCAAACAACAGAGTATGTCGTATCCATCGCGGGATTGGTAGACATTAACAAGATAGCAAATAACAAGACTCACTGGGGAGACTCAATAGCAGATTGACAGGTGCAAGTTGTTCTTTTGGCTCGAACTGGGAACTTGACCGGGAATACTGACGAGTAAAAAGGGCGCAAGCTGTTCTTGGATTCGAACTAGCCACTTGGCTGATGGTAGAAACAAAGGGTAGGTACAAGCTGTTCTTGTATTCGAACTAGCGGCTTGACCGATGACAAGGATGAAAACAAATTGACAGGTACAAGCTGTTCTTGGATATGAACTAGCCACTTGGCTGATGGTAGAAACAAAGGGTAGGTACAAGCTGTTCTTGGATGCGAACTAGCCACTTGGCCGATAACAAGAATGAATTGACAGGCACAAGCTGTTCTTGGATGCGAACTAGCCACTCGGCCGATAACAGAAGTGAATTGACAGGCACAAGCTGTTCTTTGATGCGAACTAGCCACTTCGCCGATAACAGAAGTGAATTGTATTGCGGAAATAAATTGAAATTGACTTGACATGACTGCGGGAGCTTGAATTAGAAAGGACTGCTAAAGTTTGAAGTTGACAAGACTGTTGGATTTTGAAATTGACATGACAGTATAAACTTGACGTTGACATGATCGATTTTGATAGAGATTAACATAGGAATTGAGAATGCAAATGCGTATGAATAACATAACAATTTTATCAAATGCATGAACATATAGGATGCATGATTATGCATGTATGAATGCTTTGAAATGCATGATGATTGGCAATTTGCAGACATAATTTTGCAGAGACAGACAAAACATTGGAATATTGGGCACGTAATGGCTCGTGCTCTGACATACATTTGCAAGAGTTCCTCTTTTGGGGATGCCGTCGTCCGAAGACACATCAAGACCATTGTTGAGGGTAGGGAGTCGTATCCCTTTCATAGACTTGCAGAGAGTGAGATCTTTTGATGGTACTGCTATTGTTGGACGCTCTACTGTTGAGCACGCTTTGGATATCGCATCTGTGGCCAATGCTTTTTGCATGTTTGCTTCTTTTTTCTTCCCTTTTTTTTTATATCCCATTTTTGCCTGGACCGCCCTTTCGGGTTTTCAATCCACCGGGGAGTAAATTCTTTTCAAATGCCCCTGTTTTTTTCCTGAATTGCCTTTGAAGGTTGTCAATCCATCGGGGTGCTCATTTTTTGCCTAAGCCGCCCTTTCGGGTTTTCAACTTAGCGAGCTCATTCATTTTTGTATTTTTCATTCTGTTTTTTCATTCTTGCCATTGACCACAGAACGTACTAGGAAGAGAGCCTGCTGGTGACCTGTGTTGAAGTGGACATCGATGCCCGTTTGTTCATGCATGTTTCGTTTGAATGCACCTAGTTGCTTAGGTTGGTTTTCAAAATACACATAAAATTTTCAATTTCAAAGATGTTTGTTTCTGACATTATCATTATCAAATTTGGAAAGAAAATTTTTCGTATAAAGCTTTGAAAATAGAATAACGAAATAGAGTTTCAAACAAAAGCATAGGCTCAAATCATCGTATAGGAGTAGTAGCCAGCCAAAGGCGTGACTCCACGGATTTACAAAGCTTGGAAAATAGTAATTTCATTGGTTGGTGGTACATTGAACACAGTGGTCACTATAGTTCCCAGAAATTTTGAATTCACAGGCACAACAGCTTCAGATGGGAGGCCATTCATCAGTTGCTCATGCCCCAAGGGGATGGTGGTTTGCCGGATGTAGTCAATTGCCTTTCGTTTCAATCTCATTTTTGCATGAACCGCCCTTTCGGGTTTTCGGCTCATCGAGACGCTCATTTTTGCCTGAGTCATATGTAATCTCAGCGAGCTTTTTCATATTTGCATTTTTTTCTTCTTTTTTTTTGTCCCTTATTTTTCCTGGACCGCCCTTTCGGGTTTTCGATCCACCGGGAAGCGCATTTTTGCATAGGCCGCCCTTTCGGGTTTTCGACCTACCACGTTGTTCTTTTCATATATCTAGGCAAAGTATTTCTTGACTACATCAGCATTCACAGGGTTAGGAAGTTCCACACCGTCCATGTGTGTAAGAATCAAGGCTCCGCCGGAGAAGGCCTTCTTGACAACATAAGGTCCTTCGTAGTTAGGCGTCCACTTGCCCCTTGGATCAGGTTGTTGGCTTATTCTTCTTTTCAATACAAGTTCACCCTCCTTGAATTCCCGAGGACGGACTTTCTTGTCAAAAGCAGTTTTCATTCTTGTTTGATACAGCCGTCCACGAGCCAAGGCATCTAGACGTCTTTCTTCAATCAAATTCAACTGATCATACCGACTCTGGCACCATTCAGCCTCAGACAATTTCGCTTCCATGATCACACGGAGAGACGGGATTTCCACTTCCAAGGGGAGAACTGCTTCCATGCCATATACAAGGGAGAAAGGCGTTGCCCCGGTTGAACTGCGTACTGTAGTGCGGTAGCCGTGTAGGGCATACGGCAACATCTCATGCCAGTCTTTGTATGTAGTTACCATCTTTTGTACAATCTTCTTGATATTCTTGTTGGCGGCCTCAACTGCACCGTTCATCTGAGGCCTATAAGGAGAGGAGTTGTGATGTTCAATCTTGAATTTCTCACACAGGGCCTGCACCATGTCATTGTTCAGATTGGTACCGTTGTCAGTGATAATCTTGCTGGGAACACCATATCGACAGATGATATTGTTCTTGATGAACTTAACCACCACTTGCTTGGTTACATTGGTATAAGATGCAGCTTCGACCCACTTGGTGAAGTAATCAATCGCTACCAAAATGAAACGATGACCATTCGAAGCCTTTGGTTCAATCCTCCCGATCATGTCGATGCCCCACATAGAAAAAGGCCACGGAGAGGAAATGACGTTGAGTGCATGCGGAGGCACATGAATCTTATCAGCATAGATCTGACATTTGTGACACTTCCTGGCATATTGGTAGCAGTCATGTTCCATAGACATCCAATAGTAGCCAGCTCTCAACAATTTTCTAGACATGGTATGCCCCGAAGCATGGGTCCCGAAAGTGCCATCGTGCACGTCGTGCATCAGCTGCTCTGCTTCACACTCATCAACACATCTTAACAATATCATATCAAAATTCCTCTTGTATAGAACATCCTCATCCAACACGAACTTACTAGCCAACCTGCGCAAGGTCTTCTTGTCTTTATTGGAAGCATTCGGCGGGTACTCGCGGCTTTGCAGAAACTGCTTGATATCACAATACCAGGGTTTGTCGTTAACTATATCCACATTTGTTTGAACGGTCACATCACTGATGGCAAACACATGAGAAGGCCGGTCAAGGCGCTGCACTTTGATTATTGGCAAGTGGTTCCAATGGTTCACTTGAAACATAGAGGATAAAGTGGCCAGAGCGTCGGCCATCTGATTCTCCTCGCGGGGAATATGGTGTAATTCGACTTTCGTAAAGTATGTCAGCAGGCGCCTCGCGTAGTCCCGGTAAGGGATCAGATTGGCATGATGAGTCTCCCATTCTCCCTTTATCTGGTTAATAACAAGCGCAGAATCTCCGTAGATGTCGAGGTGCTTGATTCTCATGTCAATTGCTTCCTCGATCCCCAAGATACATGCTTCGTATTCAGCCATGTTGTTTGTGCATTCAAATACAATCCGGGCGGTAAAGGGAATGTGATGCCCTTGCGGAGATATAATCACTGCCCCAATTCCTTTGCCATAAGCATTGACAGCACCGTCGAAGACAAATCCCCACTTGCTATCGGGGTCCGGACCTTCACCAATCAACGGTTCTTCACAGTCTCTTGACTTCAAATACATGACCTCTTCGTCGGGGAAATTGAACTTGATGGGCTGATAGTCATCCAGTGGCTGGCAAGCGAGGTGATCAGCTATAACACTTCTTCTAACGGCCTTTTGAGCTTTGAACACAATATCATATTCAGACAGCAGCATCTGCCAACGCGCAATCTTTCTAGTGACTGCAGGCTTCTCAAAGATATATTTGATCGGGTCCATCCTGGATATTAGCCAAGTTGTATGGTTCATCAAGTAGTGGCGCAGGCGTTTGGCAGCTCAAGCTAGAGCACAACAGGTCCTTTCGAGCATCGTATACCGAGTCTCACAGTCAGTGAATTTCTTGCTCAGATAGTAGATGGCATGTTCTTTCTTTCCAGTCTCGTCCTGTTGACCGAGCACACATCCCATGGATTCATCTAACACTGACAGATACATAATCAATGGCCTTCCTTCCACCGGCAGGACAAGGATAGGTGGCTCTAGCAAATAGTTCTTTATGTTGTCAAAAGCTTCTTGGCATTCATCGTTCCACACAATGGTTTGGTTCTTCCTGAGTAGCTTGAAAATCGGCCCACAAGTTGCGGTCATGTGAGATATGAATCGGGAGATATAGTTCAGACGCCCGAGGAACCCTCTAACTTGCTTCTCGGTCTGCGGGGCCGGCATTTCATGGATTGCTCGGACTTTGTCGGGATCTACTTCAATGCCTCTTTCACTGACAATGAACCCTAGCAGCTTCCCTGATCTGACACCGAACGTACACTTGTTGGGATTTAGTCGAAGCTTGTACTTTCTCAATCTTTCAAACATTTTTGCCAAATATTCAACATGTTGCTCTTCATTGCTTGACTTGACAATCATGTCGTCCACATACACCTCGACTTCTTTGTGAATCATATCGTGGAACAACGTGGTCATCCCCCTCTGATAGGTGGCACCAGCATTTATCAGACCGAACGGCATTGCTTTGCAACAGAAAGTTCCCCACGGAGTGATGAACAATGTCTTTTCCCTATCTTTGGGTGACATCTTGATTTGATTGTATCCCGAGAATCCATCCATGAAGGAGAACACTTTGCACTGAGCGGTATTATCAACAAGCACGTCAATATGAGGTAGTGGAAAATTATCCTTCAGACTGGCTTTATTCAAATCCCTGTAATCAACACACATCCAAACTTTGCCGTCCTTCTTCGGTACAGGCACAATATTAGCAACTCATTCAGGATACTCAACTGTCATGAGGAAACCTGCATCAATCTGCTTCTGCACCTCACCCTTAATCTTGAGAGCAGCGCCGAAAATATCTGAATACTCTCGGAGAAGTTGGAAGATCCTTTTCTTAACCCCTTCTTCTAGTGCAGCGCCGACCTGGATCTCTCGCTTATTGTCTTCGGTACCCAAGTTAATCAACTCAATCTCTTCCTGGTGAGGCTGAATGGCTTTCTCCTCTTGTTCGAGTAGTCGAGTGATCTCATCTGGTATATCATCATCCTCCTCATCTTCGGCTCCGAACACCGGGAATTCAAAAGTTGGAGGAACTACAGGGTCACTGTGTTCAACGGGTTTATCATGGTTCAATCTGCGTGATATGGTTGGATGATTTTTAGAAAGGATTTTTTTCATGCAGATTTTTGAAATTAATAAGAAAATACAGATGTTTTGGTTTTTTCTGGCATTACCATCATTTCCAAGGGAAAAAGGCATTAAGATAAACCACAGTCGTGAAAGAAACGACGATTTTTATTAATAATGGCAATGCTGAAACAAACATGCCCTTACAAAAACATCACTTTCGCTTTGGGCGGAGCGAAAAGATGGTTATTTTGAAAAACAAAGACCTAAGCAACAAGACACATTACTCGGAATCATGCATGATCAACGGAAGGTCAACGACATTCCAATTCTTTGCAGTGCCTCCTGGTACCACAAACACTGGCCTAGAACCGCTCCTAGTAGCACCCTCAGTAATTGCATTGGTGAACCCTGCACTGTAGAACGTCCTAGTAGATATTCCTGATGTTGGGGAGAACCCAAGACCTTCTTTGTGCTTATTCTCCAGTAATTGTATTAACTGGCCCCAACCGACAGCCTGCCCTTCTTGAACAGCCATTTGTGCGTCCTTCAAAGAAGCCATAGCGGCACCGACCTTCTTGGGCTCCGAACCTTCAACAGTTAAACCTTGAAATGCAGTCCCTTCAGCCGATCCTGCTTCAATACAAGAGAATGATGATAATTGACTGACCAAGTATGCTTCTTCTCCATGTACAGTAACAAGCTTACCATTCCTCACAAATTTCAGCTTTTGATGAAGGGTGGAGGTAACCGCGCCAGCCTCATGTATCCACGGCCTTCCAAGGAGACAACTATAGGAAGCATCGATGTCCATAACTTGGAAAGTGATTAGGAATGTTTCAGGGCCAATAGTCATAGGAAGATCCACTTCACCGAGAACGCTCTTGCGGGATCCGTCGAAGGCTTTGACCAGAAAAGTACTTCTCCTCAAAGGTGCTCCCTGATAGCTTAGCTGGTCCAAAGTGGATTTGGGCATTACATTCAGAGACGAGCCGGTATCTACCAATACATTTGACAACATGTCAGTTTTGCAATTCATAGAGATGTGTAGGGCCAAATTATGATGCCTCCCTGCCTCAGGGAGTTCGTCTTCGTTGAACCAGAGATTACTGCAAGCGGTGATGTTTCCCACTATACCACCAAACTGATCCACTGTGACCTCGTGGTCGACATATGCCTGCTCCAACACTTTTAGCAAGATGTTCCTGTGAGCTTCAGAACTTAGGAGCAAAGATAGAATAGATATTTTCGACGGGGTTTGTAATAGCTGATCCACAATCTTGTAGTCACTTCTCTTGATTATCTTCAGGATTTCGTCCAAATTAGAATCTTCAATAGACTGACCTGGTCGGCTAACATTTTTAGCAACAGGAGGAACTGGATGCGGAGTTGTTTGGTCAACCTGAGCCATGGTGGGCGCGGCTGTCTTCTTTTGGAACAAAGGGGGACGGACTCTACCGCTTCTTAGAGTCGTCGTCTCTTCGGCGATGTTGCTTACCGCGGCTGGGGATACCAGAGGCACTTCTACCCCGTTCTCAATCATGGTTGCATTGAACTTGTAAGGAACGGCTTTTGTGGAAGCAAAAGGCACTGGCCCAGGTAGTCTTATCACTAGAGGTTCAACATTCTCTCTCGAAGGTGTGCTCCTAACGGGAATATTGTGGAAGACTGGCATAATCACACAAATGTCGCTGGCCATCAGATAGTTATCATTCATCAGACTCTGGATGTCGTTCTGCACTACGTCACAGCCCATAGGATTCTGAAGACACTCATTGCAAGTAGCATGGTCGTGGTTAAACAAAGAGGCTTGGCATAACTTGACATGCAGTGGTACCAGCGGGGTTACAATATTACGAACATCATGGTGGGGAACTTCCTCGTGTACTTCAATCATGTTCACGGCAGCGTGATTTGGGAGTGGATTATCGAGCACATGCGGAACATTGTTTTTGAAAGACAGCTTTCCCTAGTCTATCAGTTTCTTCACAATATATTTCAAAGCGTAACATCCTTCCACATCGTGACCCAGAGCGCCTTGATGAAAATCAGCATATAACATGGGTATCGGCGGGAAAGATGGTCGGGCCTGAGGGCCTGGCTGCTGTTGTGGTAGTTGTTGAACCGGTGATTGTTGTTGCACTTGCTGAGCGACGGCGTTGACGGGGACCTGAGGCTGGCCCGGCGGTAGAGGATACTGATGGTAAAATGACGGAAAGAACGGATGTTGGGCGTATTGCATGTATTGATACGGCAGAGGTAGTTGAGTAGCGTTGATGGGAGCGACAGCGGTCACGGACTGATTGGTTTCGGTAGATACCATCCCAACCTCTGACTCCTTCTTCTTGTGATGGCCATTGCCATATTTCTTTGGTGCATTTGAGGACTCACCTTTTTCAAACACAATGATGCCTTCTCTGACAGCTTCTTCTAGGCGGGTTCCCATGGTGACCATCTCGGAGAAGTTACTCGGGGCAGCAATGATCATCCTTTCAACATAGTCTTTCTTCAGCGTCTTCAGAAACGTCTGTGTCATCTCCTCCTCATCTAGAGCAGGGGTAATGCGGGCGGCTGCGCCCCTCCACCTTTGTGCATACTCACGGAAGCTCTCATCTTTTTTCTGGGAGAGGGATCTGAGAAATTCCCTGTTTGGCTTCAATCTGGTGTTAAACCTATAGTGACTCTTAAAAGCGGCAGCCAAGTCATCGAAGGTATGAATGTCATCCTTACTCAGGCCAGTGTACCATTCTGCAGCGTCTTCCATCAAACTGTCTTGGAAACAGTGGATCATGAGCGAATCATTATCTGAGTAGTTAGCCATCTTCCGGACGTATTTGATGATATGATTCTGAGGACAAGTCAGTCCATTGTATCGGTCGAATTCTGGGACTTTGAACTTTTTAGGGACATCTACCCTTGGTACTAGACAGAGATCGTGGGTATTGACGAGATCACCACTTCCACGGTTAGCCTTGATTTCACGACGGAGTTCTCTAGCAAGTTCCTCCATTCTTTCTTCCATAGTTCCGGTCATGGACGACTTCCCACGGTGGGTATTGGTACCGGTGTTTTGAGGTATAGAATGTACGATTGGATCAGTGAAGACCGTTGACTGAGGCAGAGTAGTATGGAGAGAGGCACGCCCTGGGACGGGGATTTGGTTACCATTGGCAGCACTAGAAGTTCCTGCTGTGGGATCCGGAGCAAAGAAAGATGGGAGTCCGTATGGGTATCCCCTTGGCATAGCAAAGTGATCATCAAGAGATGCTGTTGGAATTGCCTCAGTAGTCTCGGGAGCAGACGAGGCTGGTTGTTCCTGGGCAGCCAACATAGCAGTCATGACATCGTGCGCTTTAGCTAGCTCTTCCCTTAAAGATGCCAATTCAGTACGGAGCTGGGCGTTTTCTTCTTCCATGGCTACCTAATTCCTCCTTTTGTATTGTCTAGTTTGATGTACTCTGGTAGGTTGATCGGTCCTTCGAGCACGAGCCACTTTTCACACTGCGGCAGAAGAACCAGGAGGCAATGAGCACTTGGGAGTTTTTTGTGACCGATGAATGATGCATATGATGCATGATATGTACAAATCCAGATGCAAAAACGACTCTTTTGGGTTATCGAAAGGATCCCTTAGACAAATTAGAAATTTTGTAAACATTTTTCTTTTAGGAAAGAATGACGAGACTAGAAAGCTGTAGAGATAAATCTTTTGAAATGTTGAGCCAAAGGGAGTGGGCCCTAAAACATAATACAAACAACATAATCATTTAAGCCTATGGAGAGACAGGGTACTCCTCAGAATCAGACTCTGAAACCGAACTGCAATATCTGGCATAGAATTCCCGACGTCCTCTAGCTCTCCTGGAATCCCTCATAAGCAACTGATCTTTTTCCTCGAGTTCTCTCTTTGCTTTGGCTAGCTCTTTTTTCAACATTCGGTTTTCATGATCCTTCTGCTCATCTCTACCATCCAAAGTCAAAATCAAGTTCTCGGCTTCATTGTATCGGGCTTTCCATGCCCGTTTCTCCTGACTCTCCATAGCTAGATGCTCCTGATACATCTCCTGGGTTGCAGGAAGCAAAGGTAAGGGCCTGGACGGAATAGATGCGGACACATGTCTCATAGCAGGATAAGGCATGCCAATCTCTTCGGCTTGATCTATCACCCACTGAGTATAGGCCTCATGTGCTATACCGGATCTCACACCCAAATGTTTCACATCCTTCTTTCGAACCTTAGACCAAGTGTTATCGCGATTTTCGGGTGTCAAATCATTAATTAGATTTGAACCTTTCAATCATTGATATCTCTATTTTTTTTTTGGGGAAAGGTAAAATCGAGAGAAAACCTTAGAAATTCTGAGCTCGGGGCTGATTTCACTACGGGAAGGTGTTAGGCACCCGCAGTGACTATAGTATCCTATAGGAACCGTTTTACTAGCCTTATGTATATGCTTTGCTTTTATCGCTATTTGTGAAAAAGGATTGATTTTAGGAATGAGAGAAGGGAGATTTTGAGTATTCTTTTTATTGGACTTGGAGATATTTTGAGTCTCTTGCCTACATACCCTTTTAAGGGATCAAAATTCCATGTAGTTCTCTTCCAAAATATTTTTTGTGGGTTGGTTCAATTTTAGTTTTGAAAATAGTTTTGAAGAAAAAGATGAGAGGCCTCGAAGGCATGAGATTTGGAAACAAGTGAGGTTAGTCCAATTTATTTACAAAATGGTTAAAGTTGAAGATTAAGATTCATTTTGATTTTTCTTAAGAAAATAAAGGGAAATGGGTGAAGTTTTGACTTCACTTTATTGCAAAAATCTTTGAGTGATGTGTTAGTTTTTTGAGAAAGAAACAATGAGTTTTTTCTAAGTATCACGCTTCCTAAACATACATCTAGCGGTAAACATACAACGTGTGTGCGTGTCGGTGCTTGTGTCGGTGTACATCATTATAGTCCATAGTCCTTTACATCGGGTCCTAGTTTACATTCTATGGTCTTGCAAGAATTTAAAGAAAGTAAACTAACCTAAAATATTACATGAATTAATGGAAATTTGCATAAAATGACTAAAAGAAAGAAAAAGATGAAAATGATGCAATGCTTGCAATATGAGTGAGACATGAAACAAAATGGTTGGTAATAGAGTGTGAAATGATAATAAAAGTGAACAATGCATAGTAAATGAAATAACACTAACAAGGGATATTAAACAAATTGCAAAAACAAATGCAAGAAATGTAGTGGAAATAACCCAAAACAAAGTCCTAAGACTTAACTAAGTCCAAGACCTATAATTTCTATCAAAACAGCACTCCTTTGAGGAGATTATTTCAAGAATCAAGAGGAAATTTCAAGCCATGCGTTCAAACTTCACACATACACGTTTTATGCACATTTTATAACTTAAAAAGATTCATATTACTTTCCAAACAAGAAATCAAAATCACAATTCACAAAACAGTGGTGATGATCACAAACTCATGGCAAAAGTATCACAAGATCATATTACACGCATCAAAATCACATGGTATTGAATTAGAACGAAAACTATACAAGAAACTTCGCAAAAATGCACAAGAACATTCATATCAAGAGGACAAATTGGCACATATATTTTTTTATCAATTTTAACATGCAATATCATCATCAAACTGCCAAACAAGTATCAAGAAACTCATGACATTTTTTTAGGAATTTTTGCAAGAAGTTTGGCATGCATATGGGTTCAATCAGCAAGAAAAGAGGTGCCATTATCAACAAAAAACCTAAAAGACGCAAGAAAGCTAAAGGCCCAAAGTTTCACAACCCAAACCCACGGATCTGATGGGTCCGGATCAAACTAACGCTCTAGGAGCGTTGGATTGATCCAGATCCATCAGGATCTTGATCCAACGCACACAACTAAAGGGGAAGTGGACCGGGTATGGAGCGACCCGGTCCAGAAGCTTACATAAAAGGGGGCTAGACCCGGTTCCTTTCATTCTCTCACGTCCGTTCTCTCTCTTCACTCTTCTCTCTTCTCTCTTCTCTCTTCTCACTCCGGCGAGGCTATGAACCCTAACCCTAACTCACTCAAATCAACCCAGAAATTCGTGATTTATGGCTCAAAAGCTTCATTTAGTTGTTCTAATCACAAATCCGTTGCTGGAATTCACATGCATTAGCTGAAACGATGTGGATCTTGAAATTTCCTTCGCGGATTTCGAATGATTTTGGTTCTGTTCTTGGTTCAAATCTTTTTTGAATGATTTTGCTTGCGGATTCGTTGATTTACAACGGTTGTTATTCGTTGTAAATCTTTGAATCTTTCACGTTTTTGGAAAATTAGGGTTTCGTGATTCTGAACCAAAACCTTTCGAATTCTTTACGGATTTACATCGGTTTAGCTTCGTTGTTGTTCTGGAACGAAAAAGAGAAGTAAGTCTGTAGTTTTTACCTGGTTTTGATCGGAGATTCGAGCTAGAATCTTCAAGAATTTGGAATTTGTGATTCTGTTTCGTCGATTCTTGGTTCGGATCCGGAAATAAGCTGGTGGTTTCTTCTTCTTTCTCTTAACCGGTTCAGAATCCGTGGATATCTTTCCCTCTTCTTCTCAGATGCGTCTCTGTGATTGCGTTGGGGTTTGTCGCTTTCTGCGATGAACCTGATGCTTGAATTGCAGAGGCCTAGGCTCAGTGATGAAGATTCAATTGAATCTCTGAGAGCTGATGAAAAACTCCATTGATTCGCTCGAATTTGGTTCTAAAGATTCTAGGGTTTTCTAAATTGTTCTTCAATTTTTCTCTGAATTTTGTGAGTTTGATCTAACTGAATGGAGAGAGAGTTTTCTGAACTGTTTGTGATGTGGCGCGTGATGAATGGGATCCTCTCTGACTTGTACAGTGACCAGCCTTTTATAGGCTGCCAAGTGTGTTTCTAGACCAATGGGAATGCGCCATCTGGCTTGGACTAGCTTGCGTGGCATTTTGGACCAATCTGCAATTTTGAAAGAAAATGGGACTGTTTTGCAATTAAACAAGAATTGGACTGTTTTGAGAATTAAAAGAATTGGGACTGTTTTAAAAATTGGAATTCGGCACTTCTGCAATGAAATGTAAAATTTTGGACTAAATTGCAATTAAAATAAAATTTGGACTTATTTGCAAAAAGTAAAAATAAAATTGGTAAAAAATGTAATTTGGAAAAAACGTAAAGCGCAACAATTAAAAATGACAAGACGGACTAAAATGAACAAATTATCAAAATGAGGTATTTCAAAATACCTCTCTGCCCAAAATTTATTTGATGTGAAAAGACCAAAATGCCCTTGGGGGCCAAAATGACTCAGACTAACTCAAATGCAGAACTAAGACGATTTCGTGCAAAATTTGACAAATGATTCATGCAAACAAATTGAAAAGGCTCAGGGACAAATTATGGGGACTAAAATGGGTTCCATTGCGGGAAATGACCAAAATACCCTTTTGTATGATTTTATGCAAGAATTAAAAGACAGAAATAATAATGTATGCGGTTGAAGCACAGTGGTAAATTGCAGAGTAATACACAGTAAATTGAAACAGTATTAGGAATAGAAAGGAAATTTAAACGAGTATTTTTAGGTCCAAAATGAGGGTATGACAGCTGCCCCTATTTAAGTTTCTTTGTCTTGGAGAGTCAAGAGACAGAGTCTTTGGCTTGACGCGACGAAGATACTTAAATATCGACATTTGCACTGATTTTGGGCGTAAAAATACGCTTGTAAATGTTATGTAAGCCATGCAACATTCGTGTTATGAATGCAAAACAATTGAGAATTGATTTTAACAAAATATGTCGTATCCATTGCGGGACTGGTAGACATTTAACAGAATAGCAAAAACAGAGTATGTCGTATCCATTGCGGGACTGGTAGACATTAACGGAATAGCAAACAACAGAGTATGTCGTATCCATTGCGGGATTGGTAGACATTAACAGAATAACAAGACTCACTGGGGAGACTCAATAGCAAATTTGACAGGTACAAGCTGTTCTTGGACGCGAACTAGCCACTTGACCGGGAATATTGACAACAAAGGGCGCAAGCTGCTCTTGTATTTGAGCTGGTTACTTGGCTGATAGGAAAAAGTAGGAAGCACAAGCTGTTCTTGTATTTGAACTAGTTACTTGGCAGGAGGGAAACAAAAATATAGGTGCAAGCTGTTCTTGGATACGAACTGGCTACTTGACCAATAACAAGAGTAAATTGACAGGCACGAGCTGTTCTTGGATGCGAACTAGCCACTTGGCCGTTAACAGAAACAAATTGTATTTGAAAATGGACTGAATTTGATTGACATAACTGCAGGAGCTTGAATTTGAAAGGATAGCTAAAGTTTGAGGTTGACAAGATGGTTGGGTTTTGAAATTGACATGACAGGTAGACATTTGTCATTAGCAGAAGAAATTTGAAATTGACATGATTAATTTTGATTGAGATTAACATAGGAATTGAGAATGCAAATGTGTATGAATAACATGACAATTTTATCAAATGCATGAACATATAGGATGCATGATTATGCATGTATGAATGCCTTGAAATGCATGATGATTGGCAATTTGCAGGCATGATTTCGCAGAGACAGACAAAACATTGGAAAATTGGGCACGTAATGGCTCGTGCTCTGACATGTACTTGCAAAAGTTCCTCTTCTGGGGATGCCGTTGTTTGAAGACATACCAAGACCATTGTTGGAGGCAGGAAGATGTAAAATCGTAGAGGAAGACAGTCTGAACGGTATTGCTGCTTGTTGGAACAGTCACATAAATGCTTTGGACATCGCCTCTGTGGTCAATGCTTTTGCATGTTTGTTTTTCATTTCTTTTTTCATTTTTATTTTCATCATCCCATTTTTGCCTGGATCGCCCTTTCGGGTTTTCGACCCACCGGGGAATAGTTTTTTTTTTTGTTGCCCCTGTTTTTGCCTGAATTGCCTTTGAAGGTTGTCAATCCATCGGGGTGCTCATTTTTGCCTAAGCCGCCCTTTCAGGTTTTCGACTTAGCGAGCATATTCATTTTTCATGCTTTTCATTCTGTTTTTTCATTCTTGCCATTGATCACAGACCGTCACTGGGGGGAAGGCTTGCTAGTAACTTGAATTGGAACTGATATCAATGTAGATTTGTTCATGCATGTTTCATTTGAATATACCTAGTTGCTTAGGCCTGCTTTCAAAATACTCAAAAAAATTCAATTTTCAGAATGTTCATTCCAGACATGCATCATTATTAACATAGAAAGAACCCTTTTTGTATAAAGCTTTTGAAGATAGAATAGAAAAAGAATTAGAGTGCCAAACAAAAGCATAGGCTCAAATTGATGTATAAGGGTGGTAATCAGCCGAAGGCGTGACTCCACGGATTTACAAAGCTTGGAAAATGGTAATTTTATTGGTTGGTGGTACATTGACCACAGTAACTACTATGGTATCTAAAACTCTTGAATCCGCAGGCGTCTGAACCTCGGATGAGAACAGCCAATCATCAGTTGCAAAGATCCCAAGGGGAACAATAACTTGCCAGATACAGTCAATTGTCTTTTATTTCAATCTCATTTTTGCATGAACCGCCCTTTCGGGTTTTCGGCTCATCGAGACGCTCATTTTTGCCTGAGTTACACGTAATCTCAGCGAGCTTTTACATTTTTGTTTCTTGTCCCTTATTTTGCCTGGATCGCCCTTTCGGGTTTTCAATCCACCGGGAAGCGCATTTTTTCCTAGGCCGCCCTTTCGGGTTTTCGACCTACCACGCTGTTCTTTTCATATCTAGACAAAATATTTCTTGACTATATCGGCATTCACAGGATTCGGAAGATCTACACCATCCATGTGTGTGAGAATCAAAGCACCGCCAGAGAAAGCCTTCTTGACAACATAAGGTCCCTCATAGTTAGGCGTCCATTTGCCCCTTGGGTCGGGTTGTTGACTCATTCTTCTCTTCAATACAAGTTCACCCTCCTTGAATCCCCGAGGACGAACTTTCTTGTCAAAAGCATTTTTCATCCTTGTTTGATACATCTGACCGTGAGCCAAAGCATCCAGGCGTCTTTCCTCAATCAAATTCAACTGGTCGTACCGACTCTGGCACCATTTAGCCTCAGACAACTTTGCTTCCATAATCACACGGAGAGACGGAATCTCCACTTCCAATGGGAGGACTGCTTCCATGCCGTATACAAGAGAAAAAGGCGTTGCCCCGGTTGAACTACGGACTGTGGTGCGGTAGCCGTGTAAAGCATAGGGCAACATCTCATGCCAGTCTTTGTATGTTGTTACCATCTTCTGCACAATCTTCTTGATGTTCTTATTGGCAGCCTCAACTGCACCATTCATCTGAGGTCTGTAAGGAGAAGAATTGTGGTGTTCAATTTTGAATTTCTCACATAAGGCTTGCACCATGTCATTGTTCAGGTTGGTACCGTTGTCAGTGATAATCTTGCTAGGAACACCATACCGACAGATGATATTGTTCTTGATGAATTTGACTACTACTTGCTTGGTTACATTGGCATAAGATGCAGCTTCGACCCATTTGGTGAAATAATCGATTGCTACCAGAATAAAACGATGACCATTCGAAGCTTTCGGTTCGATTCTTCCGATCATATCAATGCCCCACATAGAGAAAGGCCATGGAGAAGACATAACATTGAGAGCATGCGGAGGCACATGGATCTTATCAGCATATATTTGACATTTGTGGCACTTCCTGGCATATTGATAGCAATCGCGCTCCATGGTCATCCAGTAGTAACCAGCTCTCAACAGCTTTCTAGACATAGCATGCCCTGATGCGTGGGCCCCAAAGGTGCCATCGTGCACATTGTGCATTAGCTGTTCTGCTTCATATTCATCAACACATCTTAACAACACCATATCGAAATTCCTTTTGTACAGGACATCACCGTCCAGCAGGAACTTGCTAGCCAGCCTGCGCAGCGTCTTCTTGTCTTTGTTGGAAGTATCCGGCGGGTATTCACGGCTTAGTAAAAACTGCTTGATATCGCAATACCAGGGCTTGTTGTCGACTCCGCCTGAACCCGTTTGTACAATTGCATCACTGACAGTAAACACATGAGCGGGCCGGTCTAAGCGTTGTACTTTGATCATCGGTACATGATTCCAATGGCTCACTCGGAACATGGAGGATAGGGTAGCAAGAACATCGGCCATTTGGTTCTCCTCTCGGGGAATATGGTGCAACTCGACCTTTGTAAAATACGTTAACAGACGTCTCGCATAATCACGGTAAGGGATCAAATTGGCATGATGGGTCTCCCATTCTCCCTTTATCTGGTTGATGACTAGTGCAGAGTCTCCATAGATGTCGAGGTGCTTGATTCTCATGTCAATGGCTTCTTCAATTCCCAAGATGCATGCCTCGTACTCGGCCACATTGTTGGTGCACTCAAACACAATCCGGGCTGTGAAAGGAATGTGATGCCCCTGCGGAGCCACAATTACTGCGCCAATTCCTCGGCCATAGGCATTAACAGCACCATCAAAGACCAACCCCCACTTGCTATCAGGGTCTGGACCTTCACCGACTAGTGGTTCTTCACAGTCTCTTGACTTTAAGAACATAACCTCTTCGTCGGGGAAATCGAACTTCAAAGGTTGATAGTCATCGAGCGGTTGGCAAGCGAGATGGTCAGCCAGGACACTCCCTCTGATGGCTTTCTGAGCTTTAAACACAATATCATACTCTGACAGTAACATTTGCCAACGTGCGATTTTTCCAGTGACAGCCGGTTTCTCAGAAATATACTTGATTGGATCCATCCGGGATATCAACCAAGTTGTATGATTTATCAAGTAATGACGCAGGCGTTTGGCTGCCCAGGCTAGTGCACAACAGGTTTTTTCAAGCATCGTGTACCGAGTCTCACAATCGGTGAATTTCTTGCTCAAATAGTAGATTGCATGCTCTTTCTTTCCAGTTTCGTCTTGCTGACCGAGCACACATCCCATGGATTCATCCAACACTAACAGATACATAATCAATGGCCTTCCGTCCACGGGCGGGACAAGGATCGGGGGTTCTAACAAGTATTCTTTGATGCTATCGAAAGCTTCTTGGCATTCATCATTCCATACCACGGGTTGATTCTTCCTGAGTAGCTTGAAAATTGGCCCGCAGGTTGCAGTCATGTGGGATATAAATCTAGAAATGTAGTTCAAACGCCCGAGGAACCCTCTGACTTGCTTCTCGGTTTGCGGGGCCCGCATTTCACGGATTGCTCGGACCTTGTCAGGATCTACTTCAATGCCTCTCTGACTGACAATGAAGCCCAGCAATTTCCCAGACCTGACACCGAACGTACATTTGTTTGGGTTCAGCCGAAGCTTGTACTTCCTCAACCTTTCAAACATCTTAGCCAAATATTCGACGTGTTGCTCTTCATTGCTTGACTTGACAATCATGTCATCCACGTACACTTCGACTTCTTTGTGAATCATGTCATGGAACAAAGTGGTCATCCCCCTTTGATAAGTAGCACCAGCATTTATTAGACCGAACGGCATTGCTTTGCAGCAGAAAGTTCCCCACAGAGTGATGAACGACGTCTTCTCCCTGTCTTTGGGTGACATTTTGATTTGGTTATAGCCAGAAAAACCGTCCATGAAGGAGAACACCTTGCACTGGGCAGTATTGTCAACGAGCACATCGATGTGAGGTAATGGGAAATTGTCCTTCAAGCTTGCTCTATTCAAATCTCTGTAATCAACACACATCCGGACCTTACCATCCTTCTTTGGCACTGGCACAATATTAGCAACCCACTCAGGATATTCAACTGTCATGAGAAAACCCGCGTCAATCTGCTTTTGCACCTCACCTTTGATCTTCAGGGCCATGTCCGGCCGAGTCCGTCTCAACTTCTGTCTGACAGGGGGACAGTCTGGTTTTGTCGGTATCCGGTGTTCCACGATCTGGGGATCCAAACCCGGCATATCTTCGTACGACCATGCAAAAATATCTGAATACTCCTGGAGAAGTTGGAAGATCCTTTTCTTGACCCCTTCCTCCAAGGTAGCACCGACTTTGATCTCTCGTTTATTGTCCTCGGTACCCAAGTTGATCAACTCAATCTCTTCCTGATGAGGCCGAATGGTTTTCTCTTCTTGTTCAAGCAATCGGGCAATCTCATCCGGTATGTCATCGCTATCCTCATCTTCGGCCTCAAACACCGGGGATTCAACAGTTTGGAGAAACATAGGGTCACTGTGTTCAATGGGTTCATTTTGGTTCGATCTGCGTGACATGATTGGATGATTTTTAAAAAATAATTTTCATGCAGATCTTTGAAATTAATAAGAAAATACAGATGTTTTGGTTTTTTCTGGCATTACCATTATTTCCAAGGGAAAAAAGCATTAAAGAAAGAAAACGAGTTGTGAAAGAAACGACGTTTTTTATTGATAATGGTGATGTCGGAACAAACATGCCCTTTACAAAAGTGTCACTTCCGCCTCGGGCAGGGCGGAAGGATTGTTATTTTGAAAACAAAAGCCTAGACAGCGAGACATATTACTTAGAATCATGCACAAACACAGGGAGATTGATAACGTTCCAGTTCTTTGCCATGCCTCCTGGTATCACAAACACGGGCTTAGACCCACTGAGCACGAGCCATTTTTCAAACTGCGGCAGAAGAACCAGGAGACAATGAGCACTTGGGGGTTTTTTGTGACTGATGAATGATGCACATGATGCATGATATGTGCAAATGCAGATGCAAAAATGACTCTTTTTATTACCAAAGGGTTTTCTTAGACAAATTAGAATTCTTTGCAAACATTATTGGACTAACAAATTATTCAAAGCAGGTTGTTTTGATAAATTGAGCCAAGGGAGTAGGCTTCCGAAGCATAAACTGAACAAACAACATAATCAATAGTCAATCCTATCATCCAGAACTAAGGGGTGACCGGGTAGTATTCGGAATCCGAGTCCGAAGCTGAACCGCAATAACTGGCGAAGAAATCTCGACGACCTCTGACTCTCCTGGAGTCTCTCCTCAATAGATCATCCTTATCCTCAAGCTCTTTCCTAACTCTGCTAGTTCCTTCTTCAGCATCCGGTTCTCATGATCCTTCTGCTCATCTCTGCCATCCAAAGTCATGATCAAGTTCTCAGCCTCGCTGTAACGGGCTTTCCATGCTCGCTTCTCCTCACTCTCCATAGCTAGATGCTCTTGATACATCTCCTGAGTCGTGGGAAGCAACGGTAATGGTCTAGACGGAGTAGATGCGGATACATGCCTCATAGCGGGGTAAGGCATGCCAATCTCTTCTGCTCGATCTATCACCCACTGCGTATAGGCTTCATGGGCAATACCGGATCTCACACCCAAATGCTTCACGTCCTTCCTTCGAAAGCATCTGTAAAAGCTTTCCTTTGTCCGGCAGGGACATTGGAATAGTAGAAGAACTCCTGAGATGTAGCAAGGTTAATGGGCTTCGCTCTCATAGGAAAACCAAACTGTCTCATGGCTAACTCAGGATTGTAGTTGATTCCTCCCCGGGTACCGAGAAGAGGTACATTGAGGAAATCCCCGCAACCAATGATAATCTCCTTAACTCGAGCCGCTGGAGTGATCCAAACCACCTCATCAGGAGTAAGAGCCATAATCTGCTGCGAATAAGACCAATTCTCCATGTTGGCATGGAAAGAACTCGGGAGGTGAGAAATAAACCACCTATATAGAAGAGGTATGCAGCAAAGGATATATCCACGGCCCTTGAGAGTCCGATCATGGATGGCATGGTATGTGTCAGCTAACAAAGTAGGAACCGGATTCCTGGAATGGAAGATCTCAATAGCATTCATGTCCACGAAGTTGTCGAGATTCGGAAAAAGAACGAGCCCGTAGATGAGTAGTGCAAGGATGGCCTCAAGAGTGTCCTAACATGTAGATTCGAGATTAGCCTACTCAAGTAAGTACTTCGAAGTGAAACCCTGAATGTGAGATTTAGTAACGAGATTCTTGGACACATCGAAAGTCTTGAGATAAAGATCCTTAGCAATCACCAGAGGAGTAAGAGAAGATCCTGGGCCTGTGAAGGGTACCCTCTCTGCTATAGGTAAACCCAATAAGCAAGAATAAGCCTCGAGTGTAGGAACCAACTAAAAATCCGGGAAAGTGAAGCAACGGAAAATCGGGTCATAGAATTGCACCAGAGTGTGCACCAGCTTCTCTGCTACATTAGTTCAGAGAATAGTAAGCAAACCACCGTATCGGAGACGAAACCCGGTCGGATTCTTAACCTTAAGTGCCAACTCCCTTAGGCTAGCCAAATCAACTTCTTTGAATTTGTAAGACTTAGTCCTCTTCATGCCTGGTTATATTTGCAAAGAATTTTAGTTTGTCTATACCCTTTGATAAATGCATGTAAAAAATTTATGCATGAATGCATGTATGCATGGTTTTATTTAACAAAGGAAGCACGGTGGGCTAAAGTAATAAGTGGGCACGGTGTCCGGTGAAACTAAGGTTTTGATAGTAGTAACCAAGGTTCTATAAAGTTCCCAAACCACAACCTCTCTTCCGTATATCATAGTAGTACAAAGCAACGCTTGTCCATGATTATTCGTAAGAAGGTCTAGTTTGGGTGTAGTATCGCGTGACGACTAAATTTCGAGGCAACACTCGGCTTAGCAACCGCACTACGTCCTAAGAAAGGTCAAAGATGGGTTTGGTAACTACGGTTCATAGCCTTCATCGGTCAATTGGAAGTAAAGTGCCTAAGCATGACAACACATGCCGACAACATCACCTCCAAAATGCCTCAGCTATGTGAGATTGATCGCGTAATCCAAAGCACGAGGCAACCCCCGGAATGGATTGTCGATTATATCTCTTCCTAATCTTAAGTTCACTCAGCCCGGGTATAGGACTTTTAATATTCCCACCCCACACGTACATAAGAAAATTCTACATGTAACAATAAAGCAAAGCATAAAGCATGTAAAACTAGGTGTAGCCCTAAAAGTCCCCAGTGAAGTCGCCATTTCTGTTATCGCGATTTTCGGGTGTCAAATCATTAATTAGATTTGAACCTTTCAATCATGGATATCTCTTTTTTTTTTTGGGGAAAGGTAAAATCGAGAGAAAACCTTAGAAATTCTGAGCTCGGGGCTGATTTCACTACGGGAAGGTGTTAGGCACCCGCAGTGACTATAGTATCCTATAGGAACCGTTTTACTAGCCTTATGTATACGCTTTGCTTTTATCGCTATTTGTGAAAAAGGATTGATTTTAGGAATGAGAGAAGGGAGATTTTGAGTATTGTTTTTATTGGACTTGGAGAGATTTTGAGTCTCTTGCCTACATACCCTTTTAAGGGATCAAAATTCCATGTAGTTCTCTTCCAAAATATTTTTTGTGGGTTGGTTCAATTTTAGTTTTGAAAATAGTTTTGAAGAAAAAGATGAGAGGCCTCGAAGGCATGAGATTTGGAAACAAGTGAGGTTAGTCCAATTTATTTACAAAATGGTTAAAGTTGAAGATTAAGATTCATTTTGATTTTGCTTAAGAAAATAAAGGGAAATGGGTGAAGTTTTGACTTCACTTTATTGCAAAAATCTTTGAGTGATGTGTTAGTTTTTTGAGAAAGAAAGAATGAGTTTTTTCTAAGTATCACGCTTCCTAAACATACATCTAGCGGTAACCATACAACGTGTGTGCGTGTCGGTGCTTGTGTCGGTGTACATCATTATAGTCCATAGTCCTTTACATCGGGTCCTAGTTTACATTCTATGGTCTTGCAAGAATTTAAAGAAAGTAAACTAACCTAAAATATTACATGAATTAATGGAAATTTGCATAAAATGACTAAAAGAAAGAAAAAGATGAAAATGATGCAATGCTTGCAATATGAGTGAGACATGAAACAAAATGGTTAGTAATAGAGTGTGAAATGATAATAAAAGTGAACAATGCATAGTAAATGAAATAACACTAACAGGGGATATTAAACAAATTGCAAAAACAAATGCAAGAAATGTAGTGGAAATAACCCAAAACAAAGTCCTAAGACTTAACTAAGTCCAAGGACTATAATTTCTATCAAAACAGCACTCCTTTGAGGAGATTATTTCAAGAATCAAGAGGAAATTTCAAGCCATGCGTTCAAACTTCACA
Source organism: Medicago lupulina (assembly GCA_958299785.1). NCBI lineage: Eukaryota > Viridiplantae > Streptophyta > Magnoliopsida > Fabales > Fabaceae > Medicago > Medicago lupulina. Next base: position 59,591,854 of record OY283139.1, on the reverse strand, counting down.
CATACACGTTTTATGCACATTTTATAACTTAAAAAGATTCATATTACTTTCCAAACAAGAAATCAAAATCACAATTCACAAAACAGTGGTGATGATCACAAACTCATGGCAAAAGTATCACAAGATCATATTACACGCATCAAAATCACATGGTATTGAATTAGAACGAAAACTATACAAGAAACTTCGCAAAAATGCACAAGAACATTCATATCAAGAGGACAAATTGGCACATATATTTTTTATCAATTTTAACATGCAATATCATCATCAAACTGCCAAACAAGTATCAAGAAACTCATGACATTTTTTTAGGAATTTTTGCAAGAAGTTTGGCATGCATATGGGTTCAATCAGCAAGAAAAGAGGTGCCATTATCAACAAAAAACCTAAAAGACGCAAGAAAGCTAAAGGCCCAAAGTTTCACAACCCAAACCCACGAATCTGATGGGTCCGGATCAAACTAACGCTCTAGGAGCGTTGGATTGATCCAGATCCATCAGGATCTTGATCCAACGCACACAACTAAAGGGGAAGTGGACCGGGTATGGAGCGACCCGGTCCAGAAGCTTACATAAAAGGGGGCTAGACCCGGCTCCTTTCATTCTCTCACGTCCGTTCTCTCTCTTCACTCTTCTCTCTTCTCTCTTCTCTCTTCTCACTCCGGCGAGGCTATGAACCCTAACCCTAACTCACTCAAATCAACCCAGAAATTCGTGATTTATGGCTCAAAAGCTTCATTTAGTTGTTCTAATCACAAATCCGTTGCTGGAATTCACATGCATTAGCTGAAACGATGTGGATCTTGAAATTTCCTTCGCGGATTTCGAATGATTTTGGTTCTGTTCTTGGTTTAAATCTTTTTTGAATGATTTTGCTTGCGGATTCGTTGATTTACAACGGTTGTTATTCGTTGTAAATCTTTGAATCTTTCACGTTTTTGGAAAATTAGGGTTTCGTGATTCTGAACCAAAACCTTTCGAATTCTTTACGGATTTACATCGGTTTAGCTTCGTTGTTGTTCTGGAACGAAAAAGAGAAGTAAGTCTGTAGTTTTTACCTGGTTTTGATCGGAGATTCGAGCTAGAATCTTCAAGAATTTGGAATTTGTGATTCTGTTTCGTCGATTCTTGGTTCGGATCCGGAAATAAGCTGGTGGTTTCTTCTTCTTTCTCTTAACCGGTTCAGAATCCGTGGATATCTTTCCCTCTTCTTCTCAGATGCGTCTCTGTGATTGCGTTGGGGTTTGTCGCTTTCTGCGATGAACCTGATGCTTGAATTGCAGAGGCCTAGGCTCAGTGATGAAGATTCAATTGAATCTCTGAGAGCTGATGAAAAACTCCATTGATTCGCTCGAATTTGGTTCTGAAGATTCTAGGGTTTGTGAATTGTTCTTCAATTTTTCTCTGAATTTTGTGAGTTTGATCTAACTGAATGGAGAGAGAGTTTTCTGAACTGTTTGTGATGTGGCGCGTGATGAATGGGATCCTCTCTGACTTGTACAGTGACCAGCCTTTTATAGGCTGCCAAGTGTGTTTCTGGACCAATGGGAATGCGCCATCTGGCTTGGACTAGCTTGCGTGGCATTTTGGACCAATCTGCAATTTTGAAAGAAAATGGGACTGTTTTGCAATTAAACAAGAATTGGACTGTTTTGAGAATTAAAAGAATTGGGACTGTTTTAAAAATTGGAATTCGGCACTTCTGCAATGAAATGTAAAATTTTGGACTAAATTGCAATTAAAATAAAATTTGGACTTATTTGCAAAAAGTAAAAATAAAATTGGTAAAAAATGTAATTTGGAAAAAACGTAAAGCGCAACAATTAAAAATGACAAGACGGACTAAAATGAACAAATTATCAAAATGAGGTATTTCAAAATACCTCTCTGCCCAAAATTTATTTGATGTGAAAAGACCAAAATGCCCTTGGGGGCCAAAATGACTCAGACTAACTCAGATGCAGAACTAAGACGATTTCGTGCAAAATTTGACAAATGATTCATGCAAACAAATTGAAAAGGCTCAGGGACAAATTGTAGGGGCTAAAATGGGTTCCATTGCAGGAAATGACCAAAATACCCTTTTGTATGACTTTATGCAAGAATTAAAAGACAGAAATAATAATGTATGCGGTTGAAGCACAGTGGTAAATTGCAGAGTAATACACAGTAAATTGAAACAGTATTAGGAATAGAAAGGAAATTTAAACGAGTATTTTTAGGTCCAAAATGAGGGTATGACACCAAGCATCTGTAAAAGCTTTCCTTTGCCCGGTGGGGGCATTGGAATAGTAGAAGAACTCCTGGGATGTAGCGAGATTGATGGGCTTTGCTCTCATAGGGAAACCGAACTGTCTCATGGCTAACTCAGGATTGTAGTTGGTTCCTCCCCGGGTATCGAGAAGAGGTACATTGAGGAAATCTCCACAACCAGTAATGATCTCCTTAACTCAAGCTGCCGGAGTAATCCAAACCACCTCGTTGGGAGTGAGAGCCATAATCCGCTGCGAATAAGACCAATTCTCCGAGTTGGCATGGAAAGATCTTGGGAGGTGAGAAATAAACCACCTATACAGGAGAGGCACACAGCAAAGAATATATCTGCGACCTTTGAGGGTCCGATCATGGATGGCGTGGTACGTGTCAGCTAACAAAGTAGGAACCGGGTTCTTGGAGTGGAAAATCTCAATAGCACTCATGTCCACAAAGTTGTCGAGGTTCGGGAAGAGAATGAGCCCGTAGATAAGTAGTGCAAGAATAGCCTCAAGAGTGTCCTGACAAGTAGCTTTGAGGTTAGCCCGCTCAAGTAAGTACTTCGAGGTAAAACCCTGAATGTGAGATTTGATAATGAGATTCTAGGATACATCGGAAGTCTTGAGATAAAGATCCTTAGCAATCACCAAAGGAGTAAGAGGAGCTCCGGGGCCCGTGAAAGGTGTCCTCTCGGCTACAGGTAAACCCAACAGACTAGAATAAGCCTCAAGTGTAGGAACCAACTGGAAATCTGGGAAAGTGAAACAACGGAAGACTGGATCATAGAATTGCACCAGAGTGTGCACCAATTTCTCTTCCACATTAGTCCGGAGAATAGTAAGCAAACCACCGTATCGGAGACGAAACCCAGTCGGATTTTTGACCTTGAGTGCCAACTCCCTGAGGCTAACCAAATCGACTTCCTTGAATTTGTAAGACTTAGTCCTCTTCATACCTGGAATGTTTACAAAGTTTTCAATTTGTCTAGACCTTTCGATAAATGCATGAAAAAAAATAATGCATGAATGCATGTATGCATGATTTTGATTACAAAGAGAACAAGGTGAGTTGAGGTTGCAAGTGGACACGGCGTCCGGTGAAACTAGAGCTTTGATAGTAGTAACCATGGTTCTAATGAGGTTCCCAAACTGCAACCTCTCTTACGTATATCATAGTAGCACAAGGCGACGCCTGTTCCATGATGATTCGTAAGAAGGTCTAGTTTGAGTGTAGTATCGCGTGACGACTAAATCCCGAGACAACGTTCGGTTTAGCCACCGCACTACGTCCTAAGAAAGGGCCAAAGATGGGTTTGGTAACTATGGTCCATAGCCTTCATTGGTCAATTGGAAGTAAAGTGCCTAAGCATGACAACACACGCCGACAACATCACCCCCAAAATGCCTCAGCTATGTGAGATTGATCGCGTAACCCAATACACGAGGCAACCCCCGGATTGGATTGACGATTATATCTCTTCCTAATCTTAGGTTCACTCAGCCCGGGTATAGGACTCTTGATATTCTCACCCCACACGTTGCATGAAAATAATAACAATAAAGTAAAGCGTAAAACATAAAGCGTGAAAGACTAGGCGTAGCCCTAAAGTCCCCAGTGAAGTCACCATTTCTGTCATCGCGATTTTCGGGTGTCAAGTCATTAATTAGGCTTGAACCTTTCAATCATTGATGTCTCTATTTTTTTGGGGAAGGGTAAAATTGAGAAAAACCCTTAGAAATTCTAAGTTCGGGGCAATTTTCGCTACGGGAAGGTGTTAGGCACCCGCGACGACTATAGTACTCTATAGGAGCCGTTTTTCTTGACCTATGTTTACGCTTTATTATTTTTGCTATTTTGTGAGAAAAGTTGCTTTTAAGAATGGGGGAAAGAAGATGGTTTGGACTTTATTTTATTGGACTTGGAGAGATTTTGGTCTCTTGCCTACATACCCTTTTAAGGGATCAAACTCCATGTAGTTCTCTTCCAAAAAGGTTTTTTGTGGGTTAGTTTGTTTTTAATTTTGAAAATGATTTTGGAGAAGAGAAAAGAGGCCTTAAAGGCATGAGATTGGGAAAAAAGTGAGGTTGTTCCAATTTATTAAAGAAAAAAGGTTTAAGTTGGGGTTTAAGATTCATTTGCATTTTGATTAAGAAAATAAAAGAAAAAGCTATGGAGTTTTGACTCCTAAAATTATTGCAAAAATAGTTTTCAAGTGAAGTGTTATTTGTTTTTAGGAAAAAGCATAATATTTTTCTAAGTTTCGCGCTTCCTAAGCATACACCTAGCGGTAAACATACAACGTGTGTGCGTGTCGGTGCTTGTGTCGGTGTACATCATCATAGTGTCCATTGTCCTTTACATTGGGCCCTAGTTTACATTCTATGGTCTTGCAAGAAATTTAAAGGAGATAAAACTACCCTAAAATATTACATGAGAATTTAATGGAAAATTGCATGAAGAGGTTAAAGGAGAAAAAGAAAGAAAATGATGCAATGCTTGCAATATGAATGGGACATTGAAACAAAATGGTTAGTAATATAGAATGGTAGAGCAAAAGGTAAAGGATAGGAAGTAAAATAGCAAGAAACACTTAGTAAAACGCAATGTACAACACATGGTAAAAATGATGGCAACACATGGTAAAAAAATGCACAAAATCTAAATGTGAAACCTTCCTAACACATGACCTAAAATGTTTACCCTAACATGATTTTAGAGACTTATTTCAAGCATGAGAATGGGAATTACAGAGCAATCTTGGACACAAAGTCATCATATATGCATATTTCAACCTTTACACTATTCAAATTACTCGTAACACAAGGAATTAAAACCTAGCACTCAAACAGTAGCAAATACATTGAATCATGAACAGAGGGTATCCCATAATCATACCACAAGTGTTGAAATCATGAGGCATTGAATCAGCACCAAAATCATGCAAGAACTTTCACCAAGAACAAAAGAATACACAATTCAAGAGGGAAGAACATAGAACACACTTTTTATCCATTTCAAACATAAAAATATCACAAAAAAAAGTTAGAAAGCATCAAGAAACGCATGGTAATTCTTTAGGAATTTTTTTGCGAGAAAATTAACACACAGGGGTTCAGATAGCGGTAATGAAGGTGAGCATAGCAAGAACACAAAGAAAATATGAAAGGGACCCAAGCCCACGGATAAAAACCCAAAACCCACATAAACTGGTGGATCCGGATCACCAGGATGCCCTAGAGGCGTTGGATTGATCCGGATATGTAACACCCCGTTTTCCCAACGTAAAAATTTCGTAAATTAAATCAGAGTTTTCACATAAACGGAGTATCACTTTCTTAAAACATCTCAAAGGAATTGAATAACAATTCATTCATCATAAAAATAGTTATTAAACTTCTCAAAACATTGCAGCGGAATCTTAAAAGTCTTGGCACGCAGGCCTCTTCATAACATTTCAAAAGTTCATCTAAAATTAGTCTTTATAAAATTATAATTGACATGCAAGGAACAGAAAAGCATTTGACAAGATTCCCCATCCCGTTACATATCAGAGCACCTAAGACACAGTGAGGAATGCCTCACACGACTGCACCTAATCTTGGTTACCTGCACTTGCCCACAAGGCGGCAATTCCAACAGAAGGGGTGAGATTCACAAACAATATAATAAACAGATAATTCAACAATTAAGTTTAACAATAAATAACATATAAGCACGTCTCAAATATTTATTTCATAACATCTTAAGCAACATCAAGAATATCATCACTAAACATCTTAAACATCATCAAAGAATCGTCATCACAAAACATCTTAATCATCATCAAAAAACATCATCACAAAGTATCTTAGACATCATCAAAGAACATCATCACAAAACATCTTAAACATCATCAAATACACTTAACAACTCGTAGATATCATCATGTAATCATCATCACTAATAAATTTAAAACAACTCAATGTAATCATCATCTCACTATAATAATCAACATCGTAAACAACATTATAACATTATAATTAGTATCATATACAACATCATAACAACATAACAATATCATAATCAATATCTTAAACAACATAGCAACATAACAATATCATAATCAATATAGCAACATCTTAGTCAACGTCATATAATTCACATCATAAACATCGTATAATCTTCATAGGTACTTTTTTAACAACACATGGGTAGAAAACAACTCGACAACTCATAGAGGATAATTCATCAACAACTTAACAACTCATGGATGATAATTCATCAACAACGACTTTGACTCGACAAATGCGACAATGCAACTTAGACACTTATATGCATGTGGTACCAATCGTCATCATAAGTATTAATATACTTTAATCGTGCGGAGGACAAAGCTCCTAATAATCGTGCGGAGGACAAAGCTCCTATCATGGTGAGGACAAAGCTCAATGAATGCTAATGCATGGACTCTATCAACAAGACACCTTAATCAACTTATCACTTATACATCCAATAATTTGGAGTTCATCATCAACTTATTCATACTCATGCAACTTAGTTAAATAACAATTGCACCATAATCAAATCACATCAAGCTTAATAACAATTCATTTCAACAACATCTTGATCATTCAATAATATTTCGAGTAATGCATTTAATCATTAAATCACATTACAAACAACTTAGCAGTTCATAACAGCAACAGAAACAGCACAAGCAATTCACAATCATTATCAACAACATCAAATCATCACATTAACTTTATAAGTATAGCACATTATGCACTCATCATTCATAATTCATAAGCAATAACATTCTTCAAAAGTAATCAAGTATGATTAAATAAGACATAAGCCAAATACTCATAAAACACCTCAACTAAATCCCTAATACCTAAGTTTGAAGTTTGGAAACCAACTCTAAGTCTTTGGACTAACTTGGGATTAGTTATTCTAAGTTTTCTTAAAGTTTTCTCAAGACCTACTTGGACTATTTTCATCATAACTCAAAATCTACAAATAATTTTCTAGTCACTCCAGATCCATTAGAAAGCTAACTCAATTACCTACAACTTTCGTGTTTACACCAAGACCCATTTCGGAACAGAAATGTATGAAAAAGACACAAGAACGTGAAACAGAAAATGCTGTTTTTTCCAAGACCTACTTGGAGTGTTTTTATCATAACTCAAGATTCACAAAACATTTTTGAGTCACTCTGAAGCCATTTAAAAGCTAACTCAATTATCTACAACTTTCGTGAAGACATCAAAAGCTAATTATGAACAGAAAAGTCCCAGTTTTTATTTTAGTTTTTCGGTTACAGAAAATCAAAAAGAGAACGAGCCTATTGACCCCTTTGTAGTATTTTAATCATATCTAGAGTTCTAAAAGCTTAAATTGAGTCACTCCAAAGGCTAGTGAAAGCTAACATCTGTATCTACAACTCTCATGAAGACACCTAAACCCAGTTCGGAACTTAAACTTGTCCAACTGAGACAACAAGTAATGTGTTTTGCACAGCGACAGCAAAATCACAGTTCAGTTGCGGTTTCGCCTTGGGGAAACCTTTTCTACTCCGTTTTCGATCCAATACCCTCAAAACATGACCTTAAACATCACCCTATGATTATCCTATCATTAGAACATTAATTATTCATTAACCTACTAGATTATCCACTCTTTTTAAGACTAAAAACTCAATTCGAAACCTAAACTAGTTTTCCTTAATTCTCACCTTTCAACTTCATCTTTTAATTCATTCACCTTAACCTAGTTCTTAATTCTCTCAAAAACTCATCCATCTCTTGTTAATCATAATTGAATTGAATTAAAGTCTAATATAATGAAAGCTAGGCTCACCCTTACCTTAATTTGGTCTCCTGAATCAAGCTGCGTTCTTCTTAGGTTTTTCTTCTCTCCTTCGCGCCTCCTCTCTTTTTCTCTAGGTTTCTCCAAAAGTTATATCACGTACTAAATAATTCTAACCCTAATTCTCTTATTTATATTCTCTTACTCATCTTATCTTATTTCTACTCCTTCCCTCAAATTCTCTAAAATTATGTAACAACCCATATTTAATTAAATATATTATATTATAAATCAAATAAGATAATACTAAAAATACATAAAAGCACACATCATCAAAATATATATTATATTATATCATCGTATCTTATTATTTCTAAAACAAATATATTTCTACACAAATAATAAATATATTTTCAAACCAAATAACGAATATATTTCTATAACAAATATATCTCTACATAACAAACATATTTCTATAACAAATAACACAATATATTTTTACACAAAATAACATATATATTTCTACACCAAATAACACATATATTTTTATAACAAATAACATAGTATTTCTACACCACATAACAAATATATTTTTACACCAAATAACATAATATCTCTACACCAAATAACATATATATATTATAATATAATATGCTACTAAAACACCAGCATATAACACAAAAATAACACACATCACCATAAATCAAATAAATTATTTAAAAAGACTCTAAACTCAATCAAATAATTAAATAAATAAAAATAGTTCAAAACGGGCGTTACAGGATACCCTAAAACCTAGATCACAAGGCTGAGAATGCAGAAGGACTGGGTCGGGTCTGAACCGACCCGGTCCAGGGCCTATACAAAAGGGAAATGGCCCGGTTCAGGTCATTTTTCTCACCGTTTCTCCCTCTTCTCTCAGTCTTCTCTCTTCTCTTCATCGTTCTCTCTTCTTCTCCGATTCAAAACCCTAACCCTAATCCATTGAATCTACCCAGAATCCGTTCGAACATGCTTCAATTGGTTCAATTCTTTGTTCTAAACACGAATCCACCATACAAAATTACATACAAATAAACAATCGGTGTAAATCTTGAGATTTCTTACGGTTTTGAACTTTTGTTCTTTCGTTTTTGAATCGAAGCTTCGTGATGCTTCGTAGATTCACTCCGGTTTGGTTCCGTTGTGAATCTTGAAGTTTTCACGTTTTTTTTTTTTAAGTTTGTTAGGGTTTCACCCCTTTTCTAAATGAAACGTTTCGAAACCTCATGGACTTACACCGGTTAAGACTTATTGATGCTTTTCAACACGAAGAAGATGAAGTTCGAGTATTACCTGGGTTTTAATTGGAGATTTGAGTCGAAATCTTCGGAAAACTTTGAATTTTGATTCTGTTTCGTTGATTTCTTGGTTTGAATTTGGAAATAAACCGGTAATTCTCTTTTTTTTCTCTTAACTGGTTCGGAACCCTGGAATTTCCCTTTCCTTCTTCTTCTCAAACTTCTCCCTGTGATCGCACTGAGTTCGTCGCTTCTGGTGATGAATTCAGTTCTTGAATTGCAGAGAGCAAGGCTCAATGATGAAGATTCAAGCTTGAATCTCTGAGAGCTCACACGAATTCCATGGTTTTAGCTTGAATTTGATTTCTGGAAATGGTTAGGGTTTGCGAAATTGCTCTGTGTTCTTCAATTTTCTGAGTTTGTTATATTTTTGATCCAACTGAATCAGAGAGAGAGAGTTTTTCTGTGTTTGTGAGATGGCATTCATTCTGTGGATTTCTCTGACACCCACAGCCTTATATAGGCTGACATGTGGCCTTTTGATCCAATGAGCTTGTGACAACTGGACCTGGACTGTTTGTGCGGCATCTGAACTGAATTTGGACCTAAGGACTAAAATGCAATTAAAAGGAATTTGGGACTAATCTGCAATTTAAAAAAAAACTTGGACTGTTTTGAAATTGAACAAGAATTGGACTGTTTTGAAAATGAAATTGGGCTTATTTGCAATTAAAAATAAAATTTGGACTTACTTGCAAAAAGTAAAAATAAAATTGGTAAAAAAGGTAATTTTGAAAACAACGTAAAGTGAAACAGTTAAAAACGAAAAAAAATGGACTAAAAACGAACAAACTACCAAAATGAGGTATTTTAAAATACCTCTCTGCCCAAAAATCAACTAATGTGAAAAGACCAAAATGGCCCTAGGGACTAAAAAATGACCCAGACCGACGCGGGCTGACTCAGATGCAAAATTAGGATGATTTTTTAGACAGAAATTGATTGATGATTTATGTAGACAAGTTAAAAGGACTCAGAGACAAACTGTAGGGAATAAAAATGGGTTCCACTGCGGGAAATGACCAAAATACCCTTTTGTATGATTTTATGCAAAAATGATGGAATAAAATGCAGGAAAATATGCAATGGTCTTAGAGACCCTTTTAAATGGCTTGTAATGCAAGAAAACACTTTGGATGGTTTTAAATGCAAGAAAATTGGGGACAATAACAGGAAGATGTGCGGTTGAAGCATAGTAGAAAACACGGCGAATTTGAAAGTATCAGAAAATAGCAGAGAAATTTGAATAAGTATTTTTAGGTCCAAAATGAGGGTATGACACGTAGCACCAGTATCAATAATAGCGACTAAAGATTGATCAGCAATATAACAAGTACCTCTGATCAAACGATCATCATTCTCAGTCTGTGTGCCAGTCAACGCGAACACCCTTCCAATGGTCTTAGTCTTCTTCGGTTGCTTGCACTGCGAACCAATATGTCCTTGCTCATTACAGTTGAAACACACAACATCATCAAACTTGTAGTCATTAGTAGTATGCCCTTTCTGACCACAACGATAGCATCTCTTCACATCAGCAGTACACACATTACTCTTGTGGCCTTTCTCACCACAAGTAAAACAAGTAATCTCAGCAGGGGCATTCTTCTTCCGAGGTCTTCTCTCATCATTGACTCTTTGCTTTCCTTTATCTCTAGGGGCATCATAAGGTTTAGGACGACTCTGCTGGCCCTTAGCTTTCCTATCGTTCACCACCTTGTAGTGAGCCTTGGTATCCTCCTCATATATTCTGCAGCTACTCACTATCTCATAAAAGTTATGGATCTTCTGATAACCAATGGCTCGCTTAATGTCAGCACGCAAGCCATTCTCAAACTTGATGCACTTTGAAAATTCAGCCGTCTAGGGGGTATAGTGCGGATAAAACTTAGCCAGCTCCACAAACTTGGCCGCATACTCGGTCACCGACATGTTCCCTTGCTTAAGCTCTAGGAACTCAATCTCTTTCTTTCCACGAACATCTTCTGGAAAGTATCTATCAAGGAATTCTCTCTTGAATATAGTCCATGTAACCTCAGCTCCGCCTTGTTCCAGAATAGGTAGGAGACTAACCCACCAATCGTCAGCCACTTCAACAAGCATGTGCGTACCGAAACGCACCTTCTGAACATCTTCACATTGCATGACTCTGAAGATCCTCTCAATTTCCTTGAGCCATGTCTGCGCCCCATCAGGATCATATCGCCCCTTGAAGGTAGGCGGGTGATTCCTCAGAAACGTCTCTAGCATCCTCGTCCCGTCGTTTCCTCCAGCATTGTTCTGATTACCCACAGCATTAGCCATTGCTTCCAAAGCAGCAGCAAGAGCAGCATCATTTCTACCAGCCATCTTAGTTCTCTACAAGGAAACATAAGTTAGAATAATACAAACATAGTATTCTAACTCTAAGACAACGTCACTCGACTCTCTACTTGGCCGGACGGACCGACCTGCTCTGATACCAATTGTAGCACCCCAAATTCCCGACTTAAAAATTTCATTTAAATAAAACATATATCAGAGTAACATCACAAAGGAGTGTCACATTTCTCAACAACAAAATCTTTAAACCAAATAAATATTAGTTTATCCTTCGCATAAATAATCAATATATAGCAGCGGAATCATAATTAAAATATCCTTCAAAAAGGTCTTGGCACTAGGTCTCATAAACGTCTCATAAATTCGTCAAAATACTTGAAATCATTAAATAGTTCAAACATGATACATAAAGGAATAGACTCTAATGAAGACCTCATCCCGTTACGTATCAGAGCAATCCTACGTCACACAAGACTCCTCACATCTGCGCACCTAAAGCTTGGTTACCTGCACTTGCCCACAAGGCGGCAATTCCAACAGAAAGGTGAGATTCACAACAGAAATATTAATATATAAATCAAACATTTATGATTAACATCATAAACTCATCACATACATCACATATTAAAATACAAGGATAACATCATCGTCATAAAACATCTCAAACAACACATCATCGTCTCAAAACATCGTCTCAAAACATTGTCTCATATTATGTCAACAATTTGACTCACTAAATGCAACTCTTAACATCTTGACATCATGCATGTGGTACCATATATAAGCATTAATATGCTTCACCGTCGCTTTGAGCAAATGCTCCACCGTCGCTTTGAGCAAAAGCTCCACCGTCTCATAATATGCAAATGCATGGACACGACTCCTTACGTCTTAAACAAGTTAATTACAACTTCTCAAACATCATTAACAACTCAACTGACACATGCAATTCTAGTAAATACATGGCAGAAGTTCAACTCATTTAGCACATATACAAGGCACATAACATCATCAACATCACTTAACATCATGCTTATAAATCATTAAAATATAAGCAATACATCGCATTATTTTTAACATAAGAGAACCATCATTAATCATCATTACAGAATGCATCTTAAGTCATAAAACATCTCTAACACTACCCAAGGATCTCCTCTCAAAGTCCCATGCGAAACAGATCGCAAAACGAAACAATGGTTTAGGAAGGCACTAACTCGCCACGGCGAGTGATTTTGCTCGCTACGGCGAGCTCTCTCACAAGCTACTCGCCAAAGGCGAGTTGGGGGCGAGCTACGGGCGAGCAAAACTGGGTGGTCTCGGCCTTTTTGACATTTTCGCCTAAAATCTTCGTTTTAAGGTTCCCTAAATCCAAATTGGTCCAAACAACTTCACAGGTCTTTCTTATAAATAATAAGGCACTCAAAACCACCTAAAGTTTGGCAAAAATCCTAAGTTTTAGGGTCAAGCTCGCCACGGCGAGCTATGCTGCTTGCCTCGCGAGCGATGAGGTTGTACTCGCCACGGCGAGTAGTCACTCGCCACAAGCGAGCGATCTTAGAACCACTACGGGTTCACTCCAATTCTCACCAATTCATCCCAAATCTCTCATGTTAAGCCTCTAATTCATCAGCAATGTTGTCCTAGGGGATAATCTAGGTTCTGTAACACGTTTCTACAGCAATGCAACACATTCTCACATCAAATTTATCAAATTCATCAAACCCTAACTTATGAAACTCATCTCAATTTCTTCCCAATCCCTAAGCCAATCATAAACAGATGAAATACTATTAATATTACTGAAGTTAGGCTCACCCTTACCTGGAAAAATCGCAGAAATTGCAGCCTAGCTTCTCTTCTTCCTTCAACCGTTCTATCTCTCAATTCCAAAAGTCTGTACGTGTTCTGCCTACTTTCCTTAACCTAATTCCATAAATACCTCTTCTTAACTTAATTAATTATATCTCAACCCTCATAACTCTTCCTATTTATAAATATAACCCCACTTCTCAAAATAATATATTTTTATAACAAATCTCTATTTTTCATATAAATATATATAAAAACATCACATATATTATTTTATTAAACAATAAAATAATCATCACGTCACATAATCATCAAAAATCATGTAATATATAATAATATACTATATTCTCTAATAAAATAATTAAATAAATAAAGAGAGTGTTACATCAGGCACATGATCAAAGAACTGAGGGAAAGCCAGAAGAAATGCAGAGTCTGGGTTCCCTATGGAAGACTGATTTCATAAATCTTCCATCAAGGAGGTATCCTTCAAGCTCTAAGTGAAGTCAACTACTTCACTGATGAGAAACTAGATACTGAGACTGGCAAAGTGATTAATGCCAGCACTCTTGAAAATATGAGGCTGATTCCTAAGGTAACAAAGTTGAAGACTGACATAAACGAGTCAAGAGTTGTGTCAAATCTGATGGAGGACTTCCCTCCTATTTGCAAGAAAGACACTTTGGTTGTACAAATGGCTCTCATTGCTGACTACTATGAGACCCATGGCAAGCTCATCAGTCTGGATGAAGTGCCAGAAGAAATGTACGGAGGTGAGCTACCTGTAGCCAAAAGCAGAAAGTCTAAGAGGAAAGACTTGTCTGAAGAAGAATACTTGGCTGAGGAGCAGCCCTCAAAGAAGACCAAGTCCAACATTGTTGTCAAAGCACCTGAAGAAGGTGGTTTTGGACTACAACCTATTCAAGAAGAAGCTGAAGGTGTTCTCGGAAGGAGAACAAGAGATAGTCAAGAAGTTGGACCTTCTCCAACACAAGCTCCTAGGATTCCCAAGAAGCCTAGTGTAACGCCCTAGTTGCTATTTATTTATTTTTGGTCGATTTTAGTATGTTTTATGTATTTCATATAATTTATGTGATTTATGTGAATATTTGATGTGTTGTTATTATTATATAATTATTTGTGTTATTTGATAAAATAGGAGATATATATTATTTATTTAATTAAAAGGGAATTATTTAGAGTTAATGGAGTTAAGGAGGGGTTAAGGAGAATTAATAGAAAGTTAGTGAGGGAGTAAATAGAAAGAAGGAGTTATGTTTGGTTGGTAAGGAATAGAAAGAGGCAGACAAAACTTTGTACGTACAGTAAAGAAAACCTAGCTTTTGGGAGAAAGAGAGAAGAACCAAGAGCAAAGGAGGATTAGCCAAGAGGAGAGATTTGTTGTAGCTTTTATTCATCTAATCAGGTAAGGGTGAGCCTAACTTCAATAATCTTAATTGTGAATCATTTGTTCTTGATTGGCATAGGGTTTGAGAGGATTGAGATGGGTTTTATGAACTAGGGTTAAGATGAATTTGTGATGAATTGATGAGGGTTTGATGTTGTAAGGGTGGGTTTACCTTTCAATTGTTAATATATATGTATATGATTTCATGAAAATAGATTGAAAATTGGTGATTGTTGTTCTAGGTTTAAGAATATGAAAAATTGCTCAAGTTGTCGAATTATGTTGTTGATGATGTTGCTATGAGTTGTTGCTGATGCTTTGTTGTGTATTGAACCCATAAACATGTTTGTAACTCATTTTGGGTAATCAAGGGATCAAAATTGGGTTTTTGAGGGGAAAAATGGTAAAAAAATCGTAACAGCCTGTGCCAGATCGTGCTCCGATTTTGTCAAATCGTGCTCCGATTTTTCCAGAATGAAAATGCAATTTTTGACCCAGAAAATCGTGCTCCGATTTTTCAAATCGTACTCCGATTTGACAGTATCCCTATTTCGCGTTCTTGCATCTTTTTCACCCATTTCTGTTTTGAACTGGCTTTTGGTATAAACATTAAAGTTGTAGATAATTGAGTTAGCTTTCTAATGGCTTTGGTTTGACTTGAAAATGATTTTTAAAGAATTATTGGTGTGATAAAAATATAGAATGAAGGTGTTTATGATGCATGAATGTAATTGATTAATGTATATGTTGCTATTGTTGTTGATACGATGGATTAATGTATGTTTACATGAAAATATTATATTTTGCTAAACTTGAGTTGCTTTGGATGAGGTTAAGTGATGTTTAAATATGATGTTATGTGATTGTGATAATGTTACGTGTTGCGATGTATATGATTAATGAGATGATGTTCTGCCATGTAACTATTATACCTGCATGTGTCAGTCCTGCATTATGAATGATGTTTTGAGAAGTTGAAGTCAAGTTGTTAAATGACGAGTCCATGCATTTGCATAATTATGAGACGGTGGAGCTTTATGCTCAAAGCGACGGTGGAGCTTTATGCTTAAAGCGACGGTGGAGCTTTATGCTCAAAGCGACGGTGGAGCTTTATGCTCAAAGCGACGGTGGAGCATTATGCTCAAAGCGACGGTGGAGCATTTGCTCAAAGCGACGGTGAAGCATATTAATGCTATAAATATATGGTACCACATGCATGATGTTGAGACGTTAGGTGTTGCATTTAGTCGAGTCAATTGTGACATATATGAGATGATGTTTTGAGACGTTGATGCTTGATATGATGTTGTTATAATGATGTTTATGATGATGTTATGATGTGCTATAATGTATATGTATGAGTTGGATTTATGATTGTTAATCTTGACGTTTGATTTATATATTAATATTATCGTTGTGAATCTCACCCCTTCTGCTGGAATTGCCGCCTCGTGGGCAAGTGCATGTAGCGAAGGCTAGATAGGAGTTGGCTCTCGTGTCGTAGGCTCTGATACATAGTAGGGATGGGGAACGTTATCTTTCTTGTATTCCTTTATGTATCTTTTCTTTTGAAGAAGATGTTGTTGAGATTTATTTGTTGAATAATTTTACTATGTTGATGGCTTTTGTGCCAAGGATATGATGTGGTTATTGAATATGATTTTCAATTAAAGATTTTCCGCTGCAGAATTTTAATATGATGAAATGTGTTGATGTTTTTAAATAGTTTTTATATTCTATTTAAAAGAAATTTGAAATAGTAGTGTAATACTCCGTTGTTTGTTGAATAACTCTGATTATTATTTTATGATTATTACTATTACGTTATTTCGGGAAACGGGGTGTTACACCTAGAAAGAAAGCTGTCAGAAAATCGAAGTACACATCTGAAGCAGAAGAGAAAGAAATTAGAGAAATGGTTGATGAAGTTACACATGAGACTGCAAAAGATCTGGTGAATGAGGTTGTGGACTATGTCAGAAAGGAAGCTTTGGAAAAAGACTAACACAATTCAACCCCCCCCCCCCCCCCCCCCCCTCCCCTTCTTATGTTTTTCTCCCCTTCAGAAAATTTAGTAGGAAAAGGTTTGATTTTTATGGGAGAAAATATAATAATAAAAAGAGCCTTGGGATTTATTGGTCCATCTAATGACAAGTTCTTCACAAACAAACCCTAAACTGTTGATTTTATATTGGTCCCACTTTCTAAAGACAAGTTTCTCTTTAACCTATCACATCTCCTTTCGGTCTCAGTGAGTGTGTTCCTCTAACAATCAAGCCTATTTTCATGGTTGATTGTTATTGGAATCCTTGAAGCTCGAAACTTTATGTGTCTCAAGGTTTGCTAGACTATTTTCATGTTTCGCAATCCTTGTCTAATTTCACTTGTTCCAATATCAAAACTTCATCTTTCGATCCTTTGCTTTGATATTTGAGATGAATCAATAATAATTATTAAACTTCATCTTTTGATCCTTCGCTTAATAATTATTGTTGATTATAAGAACGGTGAAATTAGATTAGAAAGTGAGGTTATATAAAATTAGGGTTTATGGTTTGGTTTGATTAGGATTATGTCATTAAGACTTATCCAACAATCTCAAGACAAGAAGAGTCTACTCACTCATGATGATAGTAGACATAGAGAAGAAGGAGAAAAATATAAATAATAAGAAAGTAAAAAGAAAGAACTTTTATTAAGAAAGACAATTGTCACTATTGAATTCCAAGAACAAAAGATGAATTGTTATGATAGCTAGCTACTATATTTATAGTTTACAATGCCTTAAGCCCTAAGAAATACATCACTAGAATGTTCCACAAGAAACCATGGGCTTTTACGTCAGAATAAAACTAATAGGTAGCTTGTACAAGAAGCTAGAATGTTCCACAGCAAAAGAGCCATCCTGAGATGTGGCACGGCCGTGTGAGATTTGGCACGGGCCGTGCCAAGCTTCTGACTTGGGGAAATATATTTTTGCGTTGAATCTTGTATTTTTCCAGCCCGAATCAGCTCCTAAGCCTCTTTCTTTTGCTCCAAGACTGAATCTATCAAATATTCGTTCCTGAAATATAAATATGCAATTGAAGTAAAATATATCTAGAAGGAAATAATATTTAAATAAAATAAACTTAAATCTAAATAAAACGAAACTAAATATTATATTAAAACAAATAAATATTGACTCATCAAAAGGATGTATCAACAACGGCTTATCGATGCTCAGGAACCTTAGGTATGTACGAATGGGCAGTAATGCCGTTTGGTTCAAAGAATACTGGAACAACATACCAAAAAGTGAGAAAAGTCATCGCATCTGAGCAAAATGCTTGGAACAAGATTACAGTTTACTCAGCCAAAGTGAAATCAAGAAAGCCTTAGTGGCTAGTATTTGGCAAAAGATGGTTAAGAGACCATTAGCAAAGATACGATCGAAATACCTAAGTTTAAGCTTAAGGAAATTTGGTCAATTGGCCATAAAATTGATTGTATTCATGATAAGGAATTTGTTGATTCCTAATTTGAAAATCAAATGGTGAAAATTGGCATTAGTTGCCTTTGATATTCAAAAGTTTTGAGTAGAAATCGAAAGAAGTGGTTAAAACCACAATAGATGTAATTCTTTTCTAGTGCCCTTTTGACAGATTTGTCATTAGCAAGACGCGAAGGCAAAGAATTATGTTTATTGAAGTTTTATTACAAACTTTGGTTTGTTTGCAAGTGTTTTTTTGTCGCAAACAATTATTATCCAGAAAAGTGAAAAGTTTTACCATTTACAATTTGTCGAGGGAAGGAATTTCTTTGATAATATATCGAAATAAAGGCACGTACTAGAAGTATAAGCCTATTGTGTGAAAATAAAAATAGCACAAACATTAAAATTCGACAAGAAACAATTGTTCGGCTTTGAATTAGCAAAACAATGCAAAACATTGCCGAAATGGTACAAATAAATTGGACGTTGTTACGTCACAACACATCGCAACACGTAACAACACCAATTGGAATTAGAGGTTGCAAATGAAAACCCGAAAAGCTAGATGACCTAATTGCTGGTTCAAATACTAAGGTTAGCTTTCAACTTCTCATAAAGAGATTCACATATATCCAGTTTCAAATCTACGAACTCTTCTTCCAGAACTAGGGATTCTATAAGCTTCCCAAGTGTAACAACCCTCTCCTGGTGCTCAATAGCCTTATAAGCTTTTGACCGCATCATTCCATTCGCTTCATGGACCTGTAAATTGAAAGACAGGGATTCTAGTTTAAGGGTGACATATTCATCAAAGTTATGTTGTCGAAGTCCCCTTCGTTCTTTGAGTTCCTCAACAAGGTGCCTTTTGTCAAGGAGCAACAGGGAAATTTGTTCCAAAAGAGGAACAAATTCAACCAAGAAAACAAGAAGTGAAGCGTTAGCAGCAGACTCTTGAGAATTGTTGAGAGTTTTGACCAAGATGATCAAAGATGAGGAATGGTCGATGTTTTTTCGTAGCATTTGAAATAGGTCGACATTCAAGATCTTGTCTCTTAGTTGTCTGATAAGATCTTCTTGGGCGCTATGGAAGTAGTTGAGGTTGAATTTTTTAGGGTAGCCTAAGGAAGGAAAGAAGGAATGAGTCTGACTCATTGCAATAAACTTTAACACGGTTAGTGGATCCTCATTTTTCAAGTTGGAATACGATTTTTTCGCTCAAAAGGTTACAAAAGTTTGAGGCAAAACTCATGTTTCGGAATAAACGTGGATCCTGAGAAGTTGGGAAGCAGTTCCAAACAAAGAAAGTGTTAAAGGGAGTTGCATTTTATAATGAAGGAGATGGAAATAAGTTAGTGGGAAACTCTTTTGTAACCTCTAAAACGGCGCCACACGACCATTAAGGGAAGTAATGGGAAAGTGGAAACGGTAAAATTTGTAAACAATCTTTTAGGCCGAAACGTGCAGTTACGCCTTGTTCAGAACAAATCACGGATGAGATTGGCATTCGACAAAACATAGTTTTGTTATGAAATAGTTGGATTTGATAAGAATCAAATGTTATCATGAAAGGGCATAAATCGTTTTAGTTAAAAGGGGCGAAGAAGGATTTCAGATAAAAGTTTTTGATAGAAACGAGGAATTGGTGATGGAAGTTACCAGGGAGTATTACATTTGGTTCAAACCATATCAAGTAAAACGATGAAAGTGAAGGAAATAGAAATGACATTTTTTTTTCTAAAGATTTAAAAAGCCACCTAACGGGTATAGATACAAGATAAAGTGTCGAATCTAGTTTTCAACCTATTATTGATTCGACACGATAAGAGGCTTTGTGGCCTTAAACAAAATTAAAATTTTCCAGAAAAACAGAAATGAGATAGAAACCATAGAGTCTTAGCATCGAAGCGGCAAAGAAGACAGATGTCAGTCATGAAGTAGTCATCATCGGATCCCGGAGGCGGAGAGAAGACGTTGGGTTTTCCACCAAAACCTTTGCAGGTCTTGTAAGAGCGACACATGAATAGAAATTCCAACTCATGAGGGAGAGGTCTCGATGAATAGTAGCCTGGAACCCACATTAAAGCCCTCCTACAATTGGAAAGTTGTTTACGTTCGAAGATGGTTTCAAAAACGGGAAAAACGTTTTTTGGAGAAAACCTGTCACTAGCTAAGGCGTCGAGAATCATCAAGAAGTATGTTGCTTCGACGGAACCATGTGGTTTTTCTCTCAAGAGAATCTGTTTAACTTCTTCAAGGTTGAAGTATCTATCATGGAATAGTTGAGCCGCTTGTGCCACATA
This sequence comes from Medicago lupulina, assembly GCA_958299785.1. Classification (NCBI taxonomy): domain Eukaryota; kingdom Viridiplantae; phylum Streptophyta; class Magnoliopsida; order Fabales; family Fabaceae; genus Medicago; species Medicago lupulina. The sequence continues at coordinate 59,571,152 of OY283139.1, read as the reverse complement.
AAACTCTGGATGTCCACTGTCAGAAAGACGTTGGATGAGGATTCGCTTTCCGACACAAGGGGTAGGATCTGTAAGAAGTGATAAACAGTTCCTTGGTAAAGCCCTTAATACTCAGTGGGTTTTAGAAAGTCTCAAATGGTGAACAGATGTTGCCCTAAAGCGAAGAAAATTCTTAACACCAGAGGTCGCTACTTTCTCAAAGATGTTGAGCAAGTCATCATATGAAACACGTTCCATTTCGTACTATTCTTTTTATGTGAAAAGCATGCAAAGGAAAAGATGTGAGTAGAAGAATGAACATAGTGGGAAAAGGATTTATAGACATAAAAAAAAAAAGTTGACTCCTCGTTTCACATTCTGAAGCCACCACGTGTCCAGGAGTAGAATTTTAATGCTTAGAAACAAGGGAAAGTTGAAAGGCTCAAGGAAACCAAGCCTTAAGAGACTTCAGAAGGTGGTGCATTAATGACACAGAAGTGCAAAGAATGATGTTTAAATAGGCATTGATGAAGGTCTATAGTCATGAAGACCTTATCAACTGATTAGTTGAGAAGACGTGTTCCACAAGATTTTGGAGATAATAGATTCTTATAGGGAACATGAAAAGACGGATAGCAAAAGTCATGATGACTATGACGTCATAAAAAGAGGAAAAATGTTATTAAAAAATGCCAATCTTCTCCTCTTGACAAGTTTCGTCGAAAATGGCATTTTTAGGGGGCATTTTGTTAGCCTGTAATTTCAACAGGCCCATTTAATATGGTCAAACATTTGGTTGACCTTTAACTTTGCAAGAATCGAAGACTTTCTCATTTATACTTGAGGAGTTCGACAAGATGGCAAGCTTGATGCGCGTATTCGGAAGTTCAACAGAACAAAGCTGAAAGTAGGATCACGTCGAAGTAAAGCATTCAAGGCGGGAAAGACATGATTTCAAGTGCAAAGGTGGTTTCCTTAGTGGGAACGTGGGACAAGCGGTTGTCCAAGATGGAAGAAGTGCTGATCATGGGATTAATGGTTCGTCAGTTAGTTATTCTAGTATAAATAAGTGTTTCCAAGTCAAAAAATGGGTCGCAAATCATTTATTAAATTCTACAACACTCAAATTACCGACGTTTAGGGAAACGAGTTATACAGAATATACGTAAACTGATATGTAGACCACCTTTATTTTTAATGCAATGCATTTTACTTTTACTTGCAAATCTCAAACCTGTAAAGAGACAATGACCTTTTTTACTTCAAAACTAGTCCTGCTATCTAAGTAACCTGAGTGCATTTTGTGGCCTTTTCTTTTCAAAACCTTTTTATTCGATTAAAACCTTTGCATAACATGTCCTGAGATTTCTAGTTCGATCTCGCTTGTAATAACCAGAACTAGCCCGTAGTTTACCATAAAAACACCGGGAAACACTTCCACCATGGAATTCATTATCACGTGTAATCCTTCAACCACTAACAAAAAACAAGAATGGATAGAAAGGGTCACCCTGCCACAACCCCCTCTCCAGGTTGAACTCTTCTGTGGTACTCTCATTAACAAGAAATGAAGTTGTTGCGGAACTAAGACACTTCTTAAATCCACTTTTCCAAAGGGTCGAAAACTACATCTTGCACATAACATCTTCCAAATAGCCCCGATCCATAAATCATAAGCCTTTTGAAAATCAAATGTAAACAACAATTATTCCTTCTTAAGCTTACGAGCTTCACCCACCACCTCATTACCTATCAAGATCCCATAATTTTTTTTGTATATTCTTACCAAAAGGTGATTGAGTTTCTGAAATCACACTACTAATGACCCCCCTCCCTCAACCTATTAGCGAGGATTTCTGCCAACTTTTTTATACATGCCACCAACAAGCAAGATAGATCTAAAGTCATTTAATCGTTGTGGACTATCAACCTTAGGTATTAACACAATAAAAGTACAATTAATACTTTTAGATAGTTTTCCCTTCCCATGAAATTCCAAAATAAAACACGTAATATCACCTTTAACCACAACCCAAAAAGATCTAATTAATGATAAAGATGTCATTAATGAGTCTCGTGTTTTTTATATATCATTTACAAATATTTGTAGTTTTTATGTACTTTTATAAATAGTAAATACATATTATAAAAGTATTATAAAAGTACTTTTAGATAAGTCAAGAGATAAGTGAGGCAACAATGTGAGTCTGAGAGTCAAATACCCCCATCCTATACCGCCTACTCATAATATATTATTATAAAAACTGGTGAACAATATATGCAAGAGGAGGTTCAAACCAAAACCCTAAAAAAACAAGGAAAAAAGGAAAGAAAAAAAAAAGAAGGATTAAAGAAAAAAACAACCTAAAAGAAAAGTTGTTGCTTAACCACAATTGGATTCACAGTCGGATCGAGTGTTGTAGAAGTTGTTGATGGATCAATGATAGAAGCCGATGAAATGGTAGAAAATGTTCAAATAAAGGTGGACAAATCTACCTTCCCAGCTAATATGACTGTGAGTCTGTGATGGAAATGAAGGATTGCCCAATACTTCTGAGAAGGTTTTTCCCTGCTACATCAAAAGCTCTCATTGATGTTGAACAAGGAGAGATCATACTAAGGTCTAAAGGCGAGTTTCATACATATCATATTTCAAAAAGGAAAGAAAGGTCAAGTGCATGTACTAAATGTTGTGTGACAAAAGTAAGGAACCCTTTCGGTTGGCAAGCACTTCAAAGGCCGAAAACTTTGGAGAAGAGGGAATTTGATGAAAAAATAGGACATAACACCAACATTTGAGAATATTTGGCAAAGTCTAATGGAACTTTCGAAGAAGATTAAGATTTTGAAGCTGGAGACTAAGTAATACTGATGTCACCAAATACTTTTCATAGTCGTCACCGACCAAGGAAAGGATTGAATGAACCATTCATAGTACAACACATTCACAAGAATGAAAGATTTAAAGATGATAGAGTACAATGTAGAAGTAGAAGCAACTTAAGAAGATGAACCTGCTTTGAAGATGTTCAAGGGCACAACGTAGACTTATCTGTTAGACTCGAGACATTAAACACGTGCTGAATGAGAAACAACACATTAGTTTATTTTTTTTGCTATTTCCCTTTCCAATAAGTTTAAAATTTCTTGTGAGAGAAACAATCTTTAATGGGAGGTAACCCACTTGCTTTAATATATAGTTATACTCTCCACAAGCGGACGGTGAAATTTGACAGTTCAGATTAGTCTTTTGATCGGTTATCTTAATTTAAAAAAAAAAAAACATAAAAAATAAAAATAAAAAAAATAAATAAATAAAAAAAGTTACAGAACGAGCAAGAGGAGTTTTACCATCTCATCCGACTAGTCACACTATAAGAGAGCAGGTCATAAGGCAAACCAATCCCTGCGCCCTGGCCCTTCCTCTCCCAGCTCTGTGTTACTTCTACCCATTTTTTTCTTTTTTAACCATTTTATCGTTCTAATTTACCCTCTATTTTTTTTTTTAATTAGGATTTTGAATCTTTCTTTTTACCAATTTGCTTGTTGTTTTTGTTTTTTTACCCAAAATTTCCAGAGCTTTGAGGGTTAGGAGGTGTGAATCTTGTTTCCCACCTGTGTTACTTTTCGTAACACCGCCGTTACCGTTTCCATCAATCATTTCATTTCTTGTTATCAGTGTTGTTGTTCTTCTTCTTCTTTTGCTTTTAGGGTTTCATACTATCAATAGTGTTATCACGTTTAAAGAATCAAGAAATTATTCGTGAGATTTTACAAGAAATGGAAAAGAAAAAAGTTACGGTACCTCTTGTTTGTCACGGTCACTCTCGTCCAGTTGTTGATCTCTTTTACAGTCCTGTTACTCCTGATGGTTTCTTTCTTATTAGCGCAAGCAAAGGTATTATTCTTCTTTTTTTCGATTTGGGAATTGTAGATTTTGATTGTTTTGATTTGTTTTTTTAGTTTTATATTTAATAGATCTGATTTTGATTTGGCAATATACTTTAGATCAATTTTAGGATGTTAGCTATATGTAGCACCCATACTTCTGATCGAATGCGTATTTTGTGTCTGACACGTGTTAGTGGCGGCACGTGATAAAGTTTAATTTTGTAATTTTAGTGGAAAGTGGTGATGTGAGTTTTGTTTGTGTGAATAGATGCTAGCCCTATGCTGAGGAATGGAGAGACTGGAGATTGGATTGGAACATTTGAAGGGCATAAAGGTGCTGTTTGGAGTTGTTGTTTAGATGCTAATGCTTTGCGCGCTGCTACTGCTTCTGCTGATTTCTCAACGTATGTTATCTTTTTTTTTTCTTTTTTTTCTTCAGTATGTTTAGTGATTCGTCATGTTAGTTTTGGATTTAGCTCAAAGTGTTATGATTTCAATAAATTAGCTTGTTTAATGAGATATTTGTTAATTCAATGTGCATAGGATATATGCCATTTAGTATAGATAAACGTGTGCTGCTTTTGTCCCGTGAAAATGTTTAATGTCTTATGCTTTAATGGATAAACATCCAACACGTGCACTCGCAGTCATGTGCGCGCGTGCACACACATCTAATATAAATAGGAAAGTTAACCCAAAAAGGTCTAAATACGTAAAAGAAGTTCATAACCAATGACAAAAATTTACGAGTCCTTGTGGGTCATTTATAAACTCAATTTCTAAATTGGTAAGAGTTGGCCTAATACTATATGAGGATTTTACCGTCATAAATGATGTGCGGCGCCTATCTTTGTCCACCATTTGGATTGATCAAGTAATCCCGCGCATCTTATCATTGATTCTCCATACTTGATCTCACTTCCTCATCACACGCTTGCTTTGCTCATTGGATTTTCATTGCATTGCACTAGCTACTGTGGCCCTTCCTCCAAGTGGCCTAGCCTACTGCTCCACCAGATTACATTATAGGTTTTTCAAGTTCCAACCTGATAATTATGCATGCCAAAATGAAACATTTTGAGATAATGCGTGATTTTCAAACTCATAAGTTAACTTGCATACATACTCGTTTGTCTAAACTTGGGTAAAATCCATAGGTATCAAAGTCCCAATTTAAATCCCAAAACCTTCGAGTTAACAATCTGGCTGACCAATCTAGACCACACATTGAATCCCGATTTAGTGTAATGGGCTTGGGCGCTCGTCCCAAAACTAGTGTAATTGACACTTTAATATTAAAAAAAAAGGCCTGCCGCCCTTTTTGCTCCAGTACCCTTTTTCCCCAACCACATCCACATCCACTTTTTTCCTCGAAAATACCCTTATTCTAGTATTACCATGTATGTATATATATAATAGTGTTATCTTTGTTTTGGTAGGCCTTCAAAATCTTGGTTGCGATTTTATGTTTTAGGATCTTGTTACCCCTTTTCGATTCTACAAAATTAATTTGATAAGATCATTCGATCTTGGTTGCGATCTTATGTTTTTACGATCTTGCTACCCCATTTCGATCTTATGAAAGATCTCAATTCTGACGACCTTAACAAACTACTGTTTTTTAGTTTCACTAGTTAACATTTTATTCTCTGTACTGTTATTTATTGTCAGTTTGACCATTTAATATGAATCTCCATTTAACATTTTATTCTTTCTACTAAGATTTTATTTTATTCTTACGTTTTTTTTCCCTTTTGGATTCAGCATTTGATCTGAATCTCCATTTAACATTTTATGCTCTTAGTTTCACCATTTAATCTGAATCACTTTGTTCTTATTTTCATCCTTCTCGAGACTTTTGACTGTTAATTTTCACCCTTCACTTTGTTCTTTACTGAATCTTTATTATCTATGTATGTCATTTATATGTATTTCAATGTTATTCTGTATATAAAGAAAACTAGTTGAAACTAGAAGTTGAGTTTAAAATGCTCCATGAGTTTGTGTAGACTTTTCCGTTTGAAACCTTGATCGTATTCATAATTGACCAAATCATAAGTCCACAAGGTTGGAATGTAAAACAAAACTCAAGAACATATGTGGAAGTTGAGCAGAAACTCAGAGGATTCTGTTTTTTGATTGATTCACAAGTTTGATAGTCATGTTCACAACTCAAGTTAAATTTAAGATTTCATAATATAAAACGCAAGAGATGTTGTGCTGTAAATCTCACCGGACACATCCAGAAATTACAAACCACCCTGTCCCACACCCAACCACTTGTAACATAACATGGGTCATTTGCAGCACCTGAAGAATACTATAAGGCTTCTGGAAGGTGAATAGATAAGTTGCAGCATTGACAGAATACAATATGCCTATATACAATCATGAACTCAGTATTCTGCTACTTTATTCACTAGTTTAATAATCATGTTCGCAACTCGAGTTAATTTTAGATCTCATGATTTAAAATCCATGAAGAGATGTAGTGCCCAAACATAATTGCATACCACACTAGACACATAGAATTTACAAACTACACTGACGCACACCCAACATTGCTTCTGGAAGATGGACAGATAAGTTGCACTATTGACAGAAGAAAGGGACCGGGCTGGAACAACCAACCGCAGCAAGGTTTCACTTGTGCCATTAGTACAGCATTCAATTCATGATGGCAGGGCAATGTTATATAAAAGGATGATCTTGGTTAGGGATGGGCAGTGTTGACCAATGTTTTCAGAGGCGAGTAGTGAGGTTTTAAAAAAGGTCCACAACAGTGATTGTGACCCCAGTGTCTAGGTTTTTGATGTCTCCACACATAGTGACCACATCGGGTTTATTTGATGCAATTTTCTGCAATATCTAGGATCACAGCGCAGCCGTGACGGGACTGTGACTGTGATTTAAACCTTTACCATACATTTCTTATAATAACTGGGATTTTCCAATCCCACAGTGATTCTAGCCAAATGACTTCTCAACTTGTATTGAGTTGTTCTTCTAACACCTGAAACATGTAAATTGCATGAATCCACGAATTACAGTGCAAATTCAACAACTTCATGAGTGAATGTAATAAATTAAAATTCTTAAAACATACTTGATTTATAAATCAGTCCACTTTTCAATATTGAATTCCTCAAACAGGAATTTATTTCTGAATCCTTTGAAATCAATTCAAGTTTTTCAGTGATTTAAACACAGCAGGATTATTATGTTTTCAAATTATTGGTGTTTTTTGTTAAAGCCTTCCATATTGCGTAGTCATTATTGTGAAATCATGTTTTACTAGCATTTTTTGCAATGGCCGCTACACATTGCTTTCTGCCATGAAGTACCCCTGCATTAGTCCTTTAGTATCACACTCTGATATGCTTTTATTTTGACATTACTATTTTCTTGATTTATTTTGACAGTACTATTTTCTTGATTTTACATGCTGTGCACATTTTATATTGAAGTAATTGCAGTTTTATAAATTAGCATGACATATTTGTTGGTTTGTGTGCAGCAAAGTTTGGGATGCATTAACAGGTGATGCGTTACATTCTTTTGAGCATAAGCACATTGTCAGAGCATGTGCTTTTTCTGAGGTAGAGTTGATGCCCGTGTTTCTGTCACAATTTGCATGACTGATATTTGTTGGTATTCATTTTGGTTGATGGGATAACGTTCATAATTACAAAAACACAAAATGGTCCTTCCCATAAATAGAAAATAAATACCATTAAAGTGTGCATGCCTAGAATTTACCAAGTGATTATAGTATTTTCATGTTACCGATAGCTGAATTCATCCATGGATCTACTTTTTTTACCTTCATCTATGGATCTACTTTTTTATGTTCATGAATGTCAGATAGTTGCTATTGTACTGTAATTGCCACTTTGGCTTTTTATTTTATTTTTAATACTTAAATCTTGATTCTTTGAGCAAGGACTTTGAGTGTATGAGATCTCTTTTGAAGTTCTCGTTGCAATTTTCAATTTCATCTCTACTTTGCTTTCTATATTAAATTGTATCTGCAAGCTTTTAATTATGAGCTGTTTTAATTACAAAATAAGCTAATCCTGGCATAGATTAAGTGATAATATCTTATATCTTACAAAATAATCTAATTCTGTTAAAATTTGGATACCTTGTTAGTGTCTTGTTCTTTATCTGAGGATACCCACCTTTGTTCATATGAATTGATTGATGTTTGTATATATCTGGGAGCAGGATACCCACCTTTTGCTCACTGGGGGAGCAGAGAAAATTCTCCGAATTTATGATTTGAATCGGCCTGATGCACCTCCTAAAGAAGTGGATAAATCCCCTGGTTCAGTCAGGAGTGTTGCATGGCTTCATAGTGACCAGACTATATTGAGTTCATGTACTGATATGGGAGGCGTCAGGTATAACTTACTCGACCATACTATGTCGACAGTTGGCCGTTGTTGTCGTTTTCGTATATGAGCTTGCTTGTTTTTACTTCTAAACTTTGGTATAAACATGAAGCTTGGGTCCTCTATTGCACTGAATCTTGTTGATAATTCACAGGCTATGGGATGTAAGAACTGGTAAAATTGTCCAGACACTTGACACCAAGTCGCCTATGACTAGTGCTGAAGTGAGTCAGGATGGTCGCTATATTACAACTGCTGATGGTTCTACTGTCAAGTTTTGGGATGCAAATCAGTAAGTAACAATAAGTTAGTTGGCCATGTTCTTTTTCAAGGTTATGCCTTTTTGATGATTGACAACATCACCTGTGATTTTCAGCTATGGATTGGTGAAGAGCTATGACATGCCTTGCAATGTGGAATCAGCTTCGTTAGAGCCCAAGTTTGGTAACAAGTTTGTTGCTGGGGGAGAAGACTTGTGGGTTCATGTTTTTGATTTCCATACGGGCGATGAGATTGGTAAGTTACTTAACATTTAATTACATTTATATGTTCAAAATAAAGCTTAAATAACATTTATCCTTGTAGCATACACAAGTACACCAGTTTCAACTTTTCCCCCTACAAAGCATGAGTCAGTCAGTATGAATCCTTGAAAAATTGAAAAAGTTGCTTCTGGTTGTTGTTTTGGTTTTAGTTCGTTTATAACATTTGTTCTTATTAGAATTAATCCTTGTAATATCTGTGGATCATGTTGATTTTAGTCCCTAGAACAACACATAGAGACTAATTCCATATAGGTAATGATAGGAACTAAAACCAAAATAAGGACCAAATCATATTTCTTATATTCTGGACCAACAATTTTTTAATTTATACATTTACTAAAAAAAATTATTTATATTTGTTTTACACTTCTGACCTGGCATCTTTTGATAACTAAACTGATTTTTTAGTTTGTTTTAATTCGTTGTGTGGTATATATTGATAAATATTACGATGTTCTCTCTGGTGATGGCAGCATGCAACAAAGGCCATCATGGTCCTGTACACTGTGTCCGGTTCTCTCCTGGAGGTGAATCGTATGCATCAGGATCTGAGGATGGAACCATCAGAATATGGCAGACAGGGCCATTGACTCATGATGAATCAGAGGGTTTATCACCCAATGGAACCTTGGAAAAGGAGAAGGCAAATGCAGAGGAGGAGGTTTCACGCAGGATTGAGGGTTTTCATATTGCAGAGGAGGCCAAGTCGAAAGGGAAGGAAGAGGCAGGGGAGGAATTATGATACTAATAATTGCTCCCTTTTTCTTGCCATTGTTTTACCATTTTAGTATGTTATTTGAACCTTGGGCCTTCTAATATACATGATTAGTATACACTAAATTTTGTAAGTTTTAGTTTGTATTGGACATATAATGAATTGACGAACTGGTTAAAGATAGTTATGTTTTATGTTTGTTTTAATTTCAGGGAGTTTGTGGGCTACTGGAAATAGCTTTATATTGATTGCTCTTTATTAAATAGATAAATAATACTTAAACATAATCAATCTTAGTAGACAGAAATGCAGATTAGTCCCTGCAGAGAATATCCTGTTAAAAAAAACAGTATAATGGAAATGGGACTCGCTGGAGGAATTTTACTGTATATTGAGGGTAGGTTATGTAATTCACCATATTTTACTATAATAATTAATTTATAATGTTTGTTGAGTCAATAATATATGATATGTTTGAGCAGAGAGGAGACAACCATAATTTAATGGTTTGAAATTTGAATGTAAGCAGGACACTGGAAACGGACAAAAGGCTGCCTATAATTGACATTTTCTTAAGTTTCTTTACCTTGTGCCAAGAATTATTATTATTTTTTGGCTTGGGGACGTAGCTTTAGTTCTAGCTAGGATATCTTCTTCTCTTCCTCCTAGCTTGGCTGCCACCCTCTTTTCACAAATTTTCACTCTTTTCTCTCCCATTTTTGAAGAGAGAAAACTCATAATATTTCTTTTTAAACTGCTGCATTTGTTGAAGATTCAAGAAAAAAGAAGTGCTTGCATTCCCCATTCTTCAAGAAGTGCTGCATGTGTCCTGGTTGATATTACAAATGCTGATCTCTAAATCAGAGCGTAACGACGACCTTTAACTGACGCTAAGGGCAGAATGATAAATTTGAGGTGCATGAGAGCAATTTAGACAGCTTAAAGAGCAATTCTTTTGAGATATTGGGAACTCATTGGCTCCGATTTGGATCTGCGTTTTGTGGTATTTCAATTCAAAGTAGAAAGCTCCTTTTGCCCCTCCTCCCCCATTGTTTTCTAAAAAACTGCACCCATTTTAATTAGCACATCTAAACGAAAAAGAAAAACAGATGGATCAATTTTATTTTCTTTCTCTTTTCAAGACAGAGGGGAGCAGGAAAGAAGCTCTCTTCAAAGTATTGCCTCTCTACTTGACTTCATCACTCCAAGCTCTCTTTTTTCTCCCTCTATTCAATCCTTTCACTTTTTCCCCTTCTCCAAAATTATCATTTTCAGACAAGTCAACGGTTATTTTCTTTATGATAAGACCTACTACTCCTTCCTTCTTAAATCATGTGTCCTCTTTTTTAATTGTTTTTGTCTTAAGTTATTTGTACGTTTATAATATCAATACAACATTTATTATTTCTACCATAAAATATTGCAGTTTTCTAGTGAGAGAAACTGAGAAACTCTAACTTTTCTCTAAACTTTTTTTTCTTTCGTTCATTGAGGGGTGATTGTAGGTCATTTTTGACCTAGAATCACCCCCCCTATAAATCTTTGTTCGTCGTCTTGTGCAGCGTTTGATTTCGCGTCTTTGTCGCGGTGTTCGTTTATTTCCTATTGAAAGATCTACATCACTCAATTACAAAATCAACCAATGATTTGGGCGTCAACGTTGCAGATCCGGAAACATGAATATTTCGGTGACTTAGATTTTATCATATTTTTTGTAGGCATTTTGCCGATGTATGCTATTAACTTGGGTGTTGTGAGTTTGTTCGCAGATTCACCCTTTACGTTTTTAACGATGTTTGTATCTGATGTACTCTATAGATTTAAATGAATGAATATCGTTTTGTTTTTATCAAAAAAAAAAATTCCTTTCCACAAACTTACCCTTATTTATTGCATTTCAATCTTCTAAAACTACACTGCTAATTATAATTAATAAGTTTGTTTTAGTAAATGATACATATTTTACCATTAAAATCAATACTATTAATCATTTTCTTAATAATCTTGTAAAACTCAAATATGACGCTTAATAAGGAGGGAGTAAGATTGTTAACTAAGATTCATACTTCTTTTTATGATTTGCTGTCTTAATATAATCTTTTATTCATTTATTCAACTTCTAATATCAGTATTTTTCTAAATTGGTAAATGTTAATTTGTTAACTTACAATATTCCGGACGTTAAAAGTAATTAGGTAAACACGCAAATACAAAAAAATCTCTAAGAAAAAAAAGTAAACATCCAAAAATAGATAAAACAGAAAATGAATGGATCATGGTGAGTAGTAGCAAAATACGTAAGGAGGAAAATATGATAATTGAAGTGTTATAATAGTTTGTTATTTTTTTTTTTGGAATGCTTATATATATATATATATATATATATATATATATATATTGTACTTGCAGAAAAGTACGAGTAAGGATACAAGTGTTTGTATCGCTGCTAGGGTTTAGACTGTTGATTGAATGCCTTGAGAGTGCTCTCAAGTGGGGTATTTATAGTCTGTCATGGGTCTGGGTTTCGGTTACTTAGCTTCCAAGTAACAAGAGTATTTATGGTATTTGGGCTGTCTCTAGAGAGTTCTAGAACCCAAGTAGGGCGGCGCCCTAGAGGGAACGCGCCTAGGCCTTGATACCCTTCTGGAGGGCGCCCAAGTCCTCCTGGAGGGCGCCCCGTTTCCCCAAAACAACATAATAATATTAAAACAATCAGAGTTCAACAATAACGGGCATGTCACACTACTTTTCAAAATTATTTAAATAGAAAATAGAACTATTTAAAATACCAACAAAATCTCATTCTTATAAAAATCTGCAGCGGAAATATTTCTTTTAAAATCATCATCATTCAACTTCAACAGAATTCTTGGCACAAAGGCCTCAACAACAAAATATTATTCTTCAACTTAAAATCCAACAACATGTTCAAAATTCGATACATAAAGGAATGAAAGAAACAAAACAACATTTTCCCCATCCCGTTACGTATCAGAGCCCTATGACACTTGAGCCAACATCCTACTAGCCTTGGAAATCTGCACTTGTCCACAAGGCGACAATTCCAACAGAAGGGGTGAGATACACATTCAATAATAATAATATATAATCAATCAAGTTAATGAAAACAACAACAATTCAATGACAAACATCATCAGGTTTACATATATATACATATATATATATAAATACACCAACAACAGAATCATCAATCAACAAAACATCATATAGTCATAGCAAAATAGGCATCATCTAACATCATAATTATCGTCCTAAATCACCTTATACATCATCAAGCACACCATTCACGAAACACGTTAAACGTCAATCAAGAATATCATCACGAAATATCATCAAGAGCTTCAAGGAGCTTCATCACGAAGATACCATCAAGAACATCAAAGAACAATCATCATCACAAATGCATCACAAACCATCATAAATCATCGTCTTAACAACCATCTCAAACATCACATCATCATCACAAATCATCGTCACGACATCTCATAAGACACGACTCAACAAATGCAACTCTACGTCTTAGACATCATGCATGTGGTACCATCAGGGCATAAGCCCCCATCGCTAAAGGTCAAATAGGACCTGTCAGGCATTGAGCCCCCATCGCTAAAGGTCATAAAAAAACCTGTCAGGCATTAAGCCCCCATCGCTGACTATGCTATGCAACGACACGACTCAAATGCAACGACACGAGTAAAGACTCAACAATGCACATCTTTAGATGACTCGACAAATACACATCTTTAAATAGCATCATCGTCAAATATCACATATTTAAATATGACATCTTTATATAGCACATATTTAAGTCACACATCTACAAACAACACATCTTGATATAACACATATTTAAATCACACATCTCCGGAAAGCACATATACATTAATCAACTACATTCATATCAAAGTCCAACACATCCTTCAACAAGCAAATCAAATTTGATCAATAAAACATAAGCCAAATACTCATAAAACACTCCGACTAAATCCCTAATACTTAAGTTTGAAGTTGGGAAACCAACCATAAGTTTTGGACTAACTTGGGATTAGTTAAGCTAAGTTTTCTAAAAAAATTCTGAAGACCTACTTGGACTATTTTCATCATAATTCAAAATCTACAAAGCCTCTTCGAGTCAAACCAGTTCCATTAGAAAGCTAACTTAATTATCTACAACTTTCATGTTTACACCTAAAGCCAATTATGTACCAATCAATACCAGTTTTCATTTCAAATTCGGACAAAGTTGTGCTGAAATTCATAAAAATTCACTGTGACCTACGTTCAGTAATTTGACCATAACTCAAGTTCTATAAATCATTTTGACATCAGACCAACGGCATTAGAAAGCTAACATTCATACCTACAACTTTCGTGTTTACACTGAAAGCTAGTTCGAAACAGAAACTGATGCAAAAGACGCAACAACATGAAACAGGGTATGCTGTCAAAGGTAGCTCTCGGGAAAACTCTATTTTTCACTCAAAAACCCAAATTTCATCTACCCAAATCCCAAATTTGATAGAGAACAATGTTTACAGGTTCTATATACAACATAACAATCAAAACAACACAGAAACATGCATTAAACAACACAATTCATCACATCATATCAATTATCATAAACTTTCTAAACCCTAAACCTAGAATACAATTTCATCAACAATCAAAATTATATATACATATTATTGAAGGAATCCCACCCTTACCTTAGATTATGATTCCTGAATTAAGCTGCGTTCTTCTCTCTTCTTCTAGCCTCTTCTCTTGGTTCTAGGTTTTCTCTTCTTCTTCTCTCAAAAACTCACTTTCTCTCTTTTTTTTCAATTGTACGTAAAACTCTTTCTGACTCTCCTTTTCTTTTTATTGTAAACTATAACCCCCTCTTATTTCCTTAACTCCCACTTATTCCTCATAATTATACTTAACTCCCTTTAAACCAAATAATACTATTTTCTACCTTTTTATTAAATAAATAAAATAATCAAACAACATTTATTTAAATAAAACACAACACCATAAATCATATAATAAATTATCATCACACCAAATATCACACAATTCATACCAAGTCATATATTTCACATAAAATCATATCTAAATCATATATGTCAAATATAGTCATATAAAATCATATAAAAAAAACTCAAACATCAACTAAAAATAATTAAATAAAAATGGGGCGTTACACTCGCCATCATCTAAAGGGTACTTCATTACGAGGAATTTAGTGGATAGGAGGGCGCCTAGCCAGTTGAAAGAAGGGCACCCTATCACTATGTTGTAAGAGTTCGGAGCGTTGACGACAAGATACCTTATTTTAACTGCTTTAGCTTGCCTTCTAGTTCCACAAATAGTCTTCAGAGTAATATAGCCACGGACGTGTACCCTTTCCCCTATGAACCCGGAGAGAGTGCCTTGGAAAGGTTGTAGTTGCTCCTCACTTAAGCCCATCCTATCAAAAGCTTTGAAATTCAGAATATCTGCAGAGCTACCGGTGTCGATGAGTACTCGCTTGATGTTCCAGTTGAGTATTTGGAGAGTGATTACCATAGGATCGTCTTCGTGGGGAATGACGCCTTCGAAATCCTTAGCAGAGAAGGTGATATATGGGCTTTTCTCAGCGAAGGAGCGTGAGCCCTCGTCTACGAGCATTATTTGGCGCACATAATTCTTCCTGGACGTGCTTGACTCGCCACCTCCGGCGAAGCCTCCAGAAATAGTGTTGAGGGTATGTTTGCCTTCCTCGCCCCGGCGGTTATCTTTAACATCATTTGTGCCCGCGCCGCTCTCATCACGTCTGCCCCTCGTGTAGCCTCTTAATTTGCCATTCTGGATCAGCTTCTCGATCTCTCTTTTCAGGTGAATGCAGTCATCGGTGTCATGGCCTCGCACACGATGGTATTTGCACCAGGCGTCCTTGTCACCGCCCATGACGTGTGTCCTAGGCGGGTTCGCCTCTGGGATGATCTTGGATTCATATACCTCCTTCAGGATTCTTTCCGGGCGCATCGTCATAGGAGTGAAGCGCTCTGGGGCGTACCGGCATGGTTGGCATTCCCGTTCAGGCTGTCTCTTGAAAGTTCCCCTGTCTCTGCTCGGAGGGATGTCATAGTGCTTGCGTTTGGGGCCTTTTTCCTTCGCATCGCGTGCACGCTTCTCGGCGTTACTTTCTTCTCCTTTGATGTAACACTCAGCCCGGGAGATGATCTCCTCCATCGAGTCAGCCAGCTTCTAGGCGAGAGATTCATTGAACTGGCCGGCCCTCAGGCCGTTCTAGAAAACCCCGACGAAGAGTTCTTGGTTCAGATTAGATACCTTGATGGTGAAGTCATTGAACCTGGCAAGGTAGTTTCTCAGGGATTCGCTGTGTCCCTGGAGAACGTTGAACAAGCTATTGGAAGAAACCTTGCGGTGGCGGCTAGCGGAAAATTGCTGAGAGAGTTTCCTGATCATGTCATGGTAGCTTATGATAGAGAATCGAGGAAGGTTTATATACCACCGCAGTGCAGCATCGGTGAAGGTTCCGGCCAGGAGTTTGCACTTGAGAGAGTCGGCTGCTCCGACGACAGCCATGCATTGTTGAAGGCTGTCACGTGTTCCATGGGATCGCCCCTACCGTCGAAGGTGGCGAGGTGGGGCAGCTTGAAGTTGTCTGGGATTGGAGCGTTCCAGATCTCTGCTGACAAGGGTTGTGGTTTCGGTTCGATGGGTTCGCCGTGATGAGATCCAGCTTTCTCCTACATCTGTTGTTGCTGAATGGTCTCGACCGAAGCATGTAGGGTTTCGTTCTGTTCGATCAACTAGGCGATTTGGGCCCTCATCGTCTCAGCTTCTTCTTGAGTTGCCATTACGGGGGCTTTTCTCTACAGTCGGAGGAAAGTTTTACCACTTCCCACAGACGGCGCCAACTGTACTTGCAGAAAAAGTACGAGTAAGGATACTAGGGTTTGTATCGCTGCTAGGGTTTAGACTGTTGATTGAATGCCTTGAGAGTGCTCTCAAGTGGGGTATTTATAGCCTGCCATGGGCTTGGGTTTCAGTTACTTAGCTTCCAAGTAACAAGGGTATTTATGGTATTTGGGCTGTCTCTAGAGAGTTCTAGAACCCAAGTAGGGCGGCGCCCTAGAGGGAACACGCCTAGGCCTTGGTATCCTTCTCGAGGGCGCCCAAGTCCTCCTGGAAGGCGTTTGAGCCCTTAGGGAGAGCTCTTTAGCCTCTAGGAATATTATGACGGTCCATATATATATATATATATATATATATATATATATATATATTCTGGTTACATGGTTTGGTTTATCTATATCTATATTATATAAACTTTAGGGTTTTCCTCAAATCTATTTATGGAAATGCAAAGCTCACAAGAATTGATTGACATGTGGCACCTTGAAATTTTCTCAAATGGCACACCACAATGCTACCCACTGAAATACTCTTACCATATTCATCATAGCCTAAATAGGAAACATTGTTTATACATGGTACGTAGTTTTTGAAATTTGAATGTCATATTGTTGTATAATAATTTTTATTCAAATGAATATTATCATATATTCATATAAGTATAATATTATAATTTTTATAAGATTAAAAAATATTTAATATTTTATAGTGATCATAAAATTTAGAAACAAAATCAATATATTTTCAAATTTATAAATCAATCACGAAACAATATGTTTTCTTCAATATTCGTATTATGTTTTCTTCATTTGACAAATAAACACAATATTTTAAATTCAGAGATTGAAATAAAATATAATAGAATAATTCACGTTTAAATATTTCAATTTCAAAGAGGTCAAATAATTGATATATGTAAATAATAAAAATAAAAAACAACTTGATTATTCAAAAAAATAAAAATATATCTTGATTAAAGTGGGTGAAATTAAAATAATTAAATTAGATTTGACATAAAAAAAATATTTAAATTAGATTTATTAGTATTCATTAGCTTTTTATACAACTTAATTTAATATGATTTTGTTTCTAACACTACAAAATATAAGCTTGATTGCAGAGGTTTTATTGGGGAGGTTTTAAAAAAAAACCCCGCAAATTGGATTATAAAACCACGCGTGCACTTGATCATGTAACAAATACTTATTATTCTGCAGCGGTTCAAAACCCCCCACAAAATTGAAGCAATTTTCCCCATTTTTCGACTATCCCGCTTGCTTTTCCCTATGGTGCTCTTTTTTTTCACAAAATAAATAAAAAAAGAAAAAGTAAAGGGTTTTGGGTAAAGAAACTCATATTTTAGAAACAAACCACTCTCACTCTCTCTCAACGTGAAATCCTCTGTCTCTCCAAACCCATGGCTCTCGCAACTCACTCTCCCTCGTCGCGCCGCCACAAAATCGTAGGTCAATCGATTTGTTCACATTCCAATTTGTGTTTCTTTACAATCTTTTTTTGGTTCCGAGAATTGCTCGCTCAGTCATCAATCTACTTTAGTTTACTCAATCCTCCTCCTCACTCAAAATCCATCTAGAAATGTAAGTGAATAACAAAACTCGTCTCTGTATATTGATTTGTTTACGGCTAGGTTGTGATTTGGGATTTTAGGGTTTCTGATTTAGGGTTTTAAAGTTCTGATTTGGGGTTTTTGATTCACGTGCTCCTTCAGGTTGTGATTTAGGATTTTAGGGTTTCTGATTTGGTGTTTTTGATTCATGTTTTCCTTCAAAATTGGGTTTTAGGTTTTCAGATTTGGGATTTTTTTTAGTTGGTTTTTGTGTTTATGATCTGCGGTTTTTTATTTATTTGCTGCTACATTGTGATTTTGTGTTTTTGTGGTTTTTGTTAGTGTTGTTTTCATTGTCTATACTGACTTCTTTTTTTGTGGTTTCTCTTTCATGAATTCAGCCATGGATGATGTAAAGACATCAATGTGAATGTATGACTCTATTGTTGGGAGTCTTGATTTGGAAATAAAAGAAATCAGAAGCATTGCTATCAAGCAGACTTTCATGCACAGTAAGTAACTTTGATACTTGGTATAAGATATTGAGTTCCAACAAGTTAGGCTAGTATAATGTCGTTATCGTTATGCTGATGTATGTTTTATTTACCATATAGTTTGAAGAAAATATATAATGGTCTTGAAATCCTAGCAACAAAATATGTATGAAAAGGCCTAAACTTGAGTGTATTGTATCAGAGTTTGAAATTTGGTGTGTTCTGCAGAGCTGTTTGTTTGTGCTCAGGTTTGGGGGTTTTATTGCTGCAGAATCAGTGGCTTCTGGTGTGCTTTTAGGGGCCAAGCTGCTATGTTCCTTTGGCTGTTTTTTGGTTTTGTTCCTCTGGAGATTTGAGGCAGGAGTATGCAATTTTGGGTGTTAGGGACCAACTGGTTTGTGTTGATCAAGCACATAGGTGTGATTCAGAAAAAAGAAGGATTGCAGCAACACATCAAACATCATTTGTTCAAGTTAGAACATTAGGTATGAACACCATAAAAATTAAAGGCTCTAAACAAGTATTGAATGTTTTCATATATCTTGGAATACAAGAATACTAGCCTAGGAGAATCCTATCATTTTCTTATATTTGTTGATTGTTTTCAGCAGTATATTCAAGACGACATTGATTGAGCCTAAGTTGAATTTGATGGAAATCAAGATTGCCTTCATCTTTTAGAGAAGGTACATAACTTCTGAGTTCTAATATATATTTTGACATATGGTTTAGACATCCTTTGGTACTCTACACATGCTATTTCAAGGGAAGACATCTTCTGGGTTCTAATATATATATTCTGACATATGCCTTAGACATCCTTTGGTACTCCACACTTGTTATTTCAAGTGAAGACATGTTTTAGAAGTGAGAACTGTTGTTTAGTAGGATTATAGGAAGTATTTTAATATGGTCTATCAAGTATTTTAATGTGGAACATGATTATCATATGGTTCGTAATTGTGTTTGTTTACTGCTGTACTTTTGTTTTGTTTTTGTAGAAGTTTCGTCAAGTATTTTAACTAATGAAGCGTTTTCTTTTTTAATTTCAGTCGAGCTTGATTCATCTTTGAACGCGAGCGGATCATGTGGTGGAGGCAACATCTGATGTTTTTAGAGTATAATTAAGATTATATGTTAGAGTTTTATGGTTTATATCAAACACCAAACCACACTTGGTTAGATGTTCAAGTCGTTATTTGGGAAGTTGAACAAGAGTAATATTAACTGTATGTTTAGTTATGATGATATCCCTTTTAGAGGAAGACATATTTTATGATATTATGAATTATGTGTTGTATTGTTACATTTGATATTTGATTATATATGAATATTTTTAACTACATATGTTATAATGGTTATGTATTTATTTTAGAATTTTGAGTGTAATGATATAATTTATTAGATATTTACAATTCCAATAAATTAGAAGAAAAAAGTATAAAAAAATAAAGAACCACAAAAGTATAAAAATGCTCAATTAAATTAAAAAAATATATAATATTGTATTTGAGGAGGTTAATAACCCCCACAAAATGGTTGACATACTGCGGGGGTTTTTTGGATGCAATACCAGCGGTTGGCCAAAACTCCCGCAAATAATTTGTGGGATTAGAATAAACGGGGGTTTTGAAAACTGCCGCAAAACATGTTGTGGAGGTTAAAAACCGCCGCAAAATAGTGTAATAACCGCCGCAATCCATGCGCGTTTTTTGTAGTGTAATTTCAAATGTGTAAGTTTTTGAAAATGATTGGATACATTTTTCACATTTATTTTATCCATTAATCAAGGGAGTGACTATTGTTACTACATATGTTTTTTCTATAAGTATTGCTTATAATACTCACATTTTTCACATCACCTTCAAAATACAATACAATTTTCAAAGTATTCCCTAAACCCTCCCTTTTTTTTTAAGAAGGGAAGCCCTTTTTTTGTTGTATTGTTCTTTGTTTTCTTATTTTCATATTAGTTTAGAGTCTCTTATTCCAAAAATAATTAAATTTCCATTATTCATGTTGTTAAACTTTGCTGTGTATATGATTGAAAATTGTTAATTTCTCATTCTCATTAACACATTGTTGTCTTCATTCTATTTTCTTTTATTAGATTACATGACTTTTATTTTTATATATTTTATTGTTTTTTGTTTGAAATAGGGAGACAAAGTGATTTAAAATGGCTCATTGAAAGCTGCTTATGAGGAAGACAATTCATATTATGAAGCATTACAAAAGACATTGAGATAATGAGACGTTTGAAGTTAGTGTATAAGAATGAGAGAATTCAATGAAAACTCTATTTATTCTATTGGAAATTTTAGTGTTGTATATTGTGAATGCGATTTTTTTTCGTTATTACTAATTATTTATTAATTCTATATTACATGTACATGAATAAATAGAATATATGAAGACATGTGTATAAATTTACTTTTTTTTTCGTGTAATTAATTTTTTTCTTCATACCATTAACATGCCTTTTTTCTTAACAATTACTTTAATAATTTATCTCCTTCACTAAAGGTTTTCTCGTGTGTGTTTATATATATATATATATATATATATATATATATATATATATATAGTCATCCTTATTCAGCTTCAATAATAAAATCAAAATATTTTTTTGTACCAAAAACAATCAAAATATCTTCACTTATTTTTCTTTTTTCTTTTGATCAAATAAAACATAATTCTTTAATTCTCATTTACTCTAATTTATTAATTTTAATGAGAATATTCTCATTAAAAAAGTTATTCTGTATTGATTTTCAAATATATCAATGAGAATATTCTCCTTAATGAATAATAAATACTTCACAAATAAGTCATCTCATTATAATATTTCAAATAAAAATTAATTTTAATGAGAAATTCACCTTAATAATTTTTTTTAATAATAATAACTATGAATATATTTTTGATTTTTTATAAAAATATTTAATAGTTTTGTATTTTTTTTTTTATGAAAAAATCGAAACTTTTATGAATAATTGCATCACTAAATTAAATTTTACATTTGTTTAACAAGTATAAATAATTTTTTTTTATTTAATTTGTTTTTTTACATAAATACATTTTTTAAAAAAACTTTATTAAATTTTTAGTTATTATACTTATGACTATGTCAAAAAAATAATAATATATTTATCAAATTGTAAAATTTTGAATGAATATTAATTTGAATGAGAGTATTCCCTCTAATGAATATTCATGGCTTTCGTCCCCGTGATCTTAGTTCAGTTGGTAAGGACAATACATAATAGGCTAAAGTGCACTTTTGGCCCCCTATCTTTCAAAAGGTTGCGATTTTGGCCCCCCAAGTATAAAAACTACAATTTTGGCCCTCTAAGATTTAGTCCCTTTGCATATTTGGTCCTTTTGGTCAATTTTGACTTATTCAACGCCTACGTGGCAGGCCACGTGTGTAATTAATTAATTAAATAAATAAAAAAACCAAAAAATCAATTTTCAAATTAAATAAAATAAAAAAGAATTAAAAAATCTATCAATTTTTAAATTAAATAAATTCTTCCTCTTGAACCCAAGAAATAAATTCTTCCTCATCACCTTCCCAACAAATAAATTCTTCCTCTTAAAGTAAAAAAATCCAACCACATCGATTCCGAACTTCCCTCCACCGTCAATTGCTCTTCCGACGCCGTTCCCAACAACGAACCCGAAAACGACACTGACGACGATGACGACAAGGACGAGGAGAATTCTAAGAAGGAAGAACAAGGGTTGCAAGCAAGTGCAGAAGCAGTGGTGGTGGTGGTGGTTATTGAGGAGCTGATGGTGATGGTGGTAGGGACCGTGGTTATGGCGATGATGGAGATTCCCACTATTCTTCACGCGGCGGTGGTGATGGCGGAAGCTGGAGAAATTAGTTATGCAGATGTTAAGTATATATGCTTAGTTTTATGGGGTTTTTCAAACACTTCTTGAATTTATGGGTTTGTAAATCAAATTGGATTCGTTGTTGTTTATTTGGATTCCCAAAAGAATGGATTTTGGTAATGGGTGTTGTTGATGTTGAAGAATGGATTTGGAATTCCTGAAGAATTTTGGAAAGTGTGTTTTTTATTTTTGTATTTATTTTGCTTTTTAATAGAATAATGGATTTTGTTAAAGATCAACATGATGTTGAAGGAACAATGATTATGATGGCAGTGGAATTTCAATTGGATGAAAATGGTTAATTTTTCTAGAATTTTTTTCTTCTGGGTTTGTTTTTATCTTAGGGTTTTTTTGCTTTGTGATTGGTATCAGGAACTTGAGTTTATTTTTCTGGGTTTGTGATTGTTTTGGGGAAGAAGCTCACTCACGTTGGAGATACATCATGTGCCATTCCTCTCCAATTTTTTTATTTTTTATTTTAATTCAGCTGAATCTTTTTTTAATTTGAAAATTGATTTTTTGGTTTTTAATTTTTTTAATTAATTAATTACACACGTGGCCTGCCACATAGGCGTTGAATAAGTCAAAATTGACCAAAAGGACCAAATATGCAAAGGGGCTAAATCTTAGAGGGCCAAAATTGTAGTTTTTATACTTGGGGGGCCAAAATCGCAACCTTTTGAAAGATAGGGGGCCAAAAGTGCACTTTAGCCTACATAATATATGCAAGATCCGTAGTTCGAACCCCAAACACCACAAAAAAATATATTTATGGCTTCCCAAATAAGTCATCTCATTGTATAATTTTAAATAAAAATAAATTTTAAATAGGTTATTAAATCCAATAAAATAAATATATTGATCAACAAAATTATCTGTATTTTATTTAGTTAAGAACAACTAAATTAATTAAAAGTGAAACTGGGAGAGGAGAGAAGAAGTGTCTGATCGCAAAAGAAAAAGGAGTTCTAAGTGAGAGTATAAAGGAATATCAATAACTTTTGATTGATTTATTGATGCAAATCATAGAATTCAAAACAAAAATTAAAGGATCAATTGAGTCAAAACTAATTTTAATAAGAAGATACTTTGCATTGAATGACAAGGAAAAAAAAGGAAATATGTGTAATAAATTATTAAAATTCTAAGAAAAATATATTTTTAGAACTAATTTTAATAAGGAGATATTTTGCATTTCCTTAAAAGTCATTCACATTTGCATTAGTGTTTCAATAATTTTCATTAAAAGGTTTATATTATATATCGTATAAACCAGTTCATTCTATTATAACTAGAATGTAATAATAATAGTGAGATTCAATATAAAAATATAGATGATACATGAAAATAGGTTAACGAAGGAATTCACTTTTTTTTTTAAGAATGAAGGAATTAAAAGGTTTATGTTATATATCACAAAGTAGGTTAATTTTTTTTAACAAGGCCAAGAGAAAGGTTAGACATCCGGGAGAATCTGAAGCATCTCAACTAGGTTGGCACCCAACAGTAATTATTAATAAAAAAAAGGGGAAAAACTGTACAAAATAGGGGGGGACTAGGCCAAGACCCTCAAAATAAAACAGAAAAAAGACAGAAAAAGCTAAGGAAATCTGAAATTGGGTAGTCCCTCACAAAGTCCGCCAACAAAGAAGAAGGTAAAATGTTGAACCAAATAGTGTCACTAATCTCATGTCCCCTAACTGCAAAAGTAGGTTAATCCATATACTATACTTTGAGATCATATCATAACCCTAAAATTTATAGTAGAACAACACATCTTGTGTTATAAGTTAGATTGAGAAATGGGGTAGACAGTATTTTGGATAAGGAATAAAAGAAGGATAATATGGATGTAAAAACGATTGGAGATCAAATCATATTTCTAAAAGTTGTAGTGGAACAATACATATTTAATGTTGTTATTAGTGCTTACGCACCTTAGGTAGGGTTGTAAAAACACATTATTGTACAATTTTGGAAGGATTTAGGAGGCTTAATTCAAGATATACCACTAGGAGAAAATATTTTCTAAGAGGAGATCTAAATGAGCATGTAGGTAGTGTTTTGAGAAGTTTTGAAGGCGTGGATAAGAGTAATTCCTCAGGGAGATAAATATGGAGGGTAAATCCATCCTATATTTTAGGAAAAGTTAGGAGCATCTAATCACATACAAGAGTGGGGTGCAATGTTATCAGATTGATTTCTTTCTTATTAAGAAATCTAACAAAAATATTTTTTTAGACGGTAAAGTATTACCTAGAGAGAATTTAATTACCCAACGTATATTATTGGTTATTGATGTAAGGGTTAAGAGGGAGCGAAGAGAATAAGCCACGGTTGGGTTCCAAGGGTCAAGTGTTGACATTTAGATGAAAATCAAAGTATTATCCAACATAAGATTTTATAGGAAGATTTTGCAAAGCTACGTGAAAAGCCCAAATGATATGTGGGAAAAGATGACACATGAGATTAGAAAAATAGCAAAAGAGACACTAGGAGAATCAAGAGGTTTTGGATCTAGGGGTAAAGAATCTCGGTGGTCGAACAAAAGTGTTCAAAGTAAAGTGAGAATAAAAAAGGAATGTTTTGTAGAGCGGTTTATGTGTAAACGTGCCAGGATTTGGGAAAATTATAAGACCTAAGAAAGAGACCACAAAGGCGTTGAACGAAGCAAAATCGCAAGTTTTTGAAGGATTATACCTATCTTTAGGAACCAATGAGAGAGACAAATCTATATATAGTCTTGCTAAGGGACATGAGAGAAAGACAATAGATTTCGATTAAGTTAAGTGTATTAAAAATGAAGTGGTAAATTTATTGTCTAGGCAATATATATAAATGACAGTGGAAGAATTATTTCTGTATGCTAGGCATTTGATAGAAGGAGTGAAACTATAACTACTATTGTGGTATTCAAGAACATGAGGTAAAAGAAACGTTGAATAGAATGAACGGTATTCAAGAACATGAGGTAAAAGAAACGTTGAAAAGCATGAACAATGGCAAGAAAGTTATGTATGCAAACATACATGTTAAATTGGGGGAAAGTTTTGGAGAAACAAGCAATGGGTGACTCACCAAAAATTTAAACGAAATTATGAGGTCAAAGCGAATGTCAGATAAATGGGAAAAACAATTTAGTTATAATCTATGAGAACAAGAAGGATATACAAAATCATGCAAACTATAAAGGAATTAACCTTGCAAGACATTCCATAAAATTATGGATAAGAGTTATTGAACAGAGACTAAGAAAATAGACTCGAATTATTGATAATCAAATTGGTTTTATATCTAGGAGGTCGACTATGAAAGTGATCCACTTACCACGATGTGTGATGGAGCGATACTGGATGGATATAAAAAAAATTGTTTATAATTTTACTAAAATTCTAAAATTATGAAAAATATACAAATTTCTTTCATGTGTTTAGCACGACCAATGTAGACAGGAACGAGTCCTAGCACGTAGGATCGTCCGTTCCTACGTGCTTCCCACACAAAAACGTGCCTCGTTCTTACCTGGGTTCGTTTTGCGCATTTTCACAGTCAGGAACGAGTTCCTGAAGCAGGAACGTAACTTTAAAACGTGCTGGGCTTGGCTTTAGTGATTTGGGCTTAAAAAACCGGGTTGGGTCAAAATATAACCCGGTTTTTTATAAAACATAAAAACCCAGAAAATTTCATACGTTTTCTTCCTCACCCAAAATGCCAAACCCTAAAACGGCGGCCAGCTCTCTTTTCCAGCGAATTTGTCGCCGTTGTTCTCTCTCTACCCTCACTTAAACGTGTTTTCCGTCGTTCTCTCTCTCTACCCTCACCTAATACTCTCTGTTTTCGTGTTTTCTCTCCATACCCATACTCTGTTTTCATTTTCTCTCATACCCAGACTCTGTTTTCGTTTTCTCTCCATACCTTTGTAATGGCTTCATCCAGTAATGTCAATGAAACTTCCTCAGTTGCTTCTTCAGCTCCAGTAGCCTCTTCATCATTTGCTGCTAGGGTTAGGCCAAAAAATGCAAAAGGAAATAAAACTGATCCAGCATGGGAGTATGTTGTTTCCGTTGAAACAGGATCAAGAAGGGTGCAATGTAAGTTCTGTCAGCTTAGTTTTACAGGAAGTGCTTATAGCGTTAAGCATCATTTGGCTGGAATGAGTAGAGATGTTGTGGGTTGTCCGTCGGTTCCTCCGGATGTTAAGAAAGTTATGCAAGATAAGGTTAGTAAGTTACAAAAGAAGCTGCTAGAAAAAGCTAATTTGATAGTTGTCGATGCTGCTGATGGTGACAAAGACGATGCTGATCTTGAGATTGTTGATGGTGGTGGGAGGGGAAAAAGAAAAAGTGCAGGGGAGATAGCACCTAAGAACATGTTTAAAAGAGGAGTCACTATAATGAAACAAAGCACAATCAATGGTGTGTGGAAGAAGGAAGAGAGGGAAGATGCTTGTAAGGCTATTGCTCTCTTTTTTTACAATAATGTTATTCCATTTAATGTTGCAAGGTCTGATGAATATTTTAAGATGTTTGAATATGTTGCAAAGCATGGTATAG
Organism: Medicago lupulina; assembly: GCA_958299785.1. Taxonomy (NCBI): domain Eukaryota; kingdom Viridiplantae; phylum Streptophyta; class Magnoliopsida; order Fabales; family Fabaceae; genus Medicago; species Medicago lupulina. The sequence goes on along the minus strand of OY283139.1, from coordinate 59,544,184 downwards.
GATTTAAGCCACCCTCTTATCATGAGATTAGAGTTAAATATTTGAATTATTTTTATGGTGAAATTAGTAAGGATTTAGCAGCACATAGAGCTGTTTGGGAGAAATGTGGTTGCACAATTATGACTGATGGTTGGACTGATAAAAGGAGAAGAACTATATTGAATTTTTTGGTACATAGTCCAAAGGGAACTTTTTTTTTAAAGTCTATTGATGCATCTGACATTACCAAAACTGCTGATAAAATTTTTAAGATGATTGATGATGTTGTTGAAGAGATTGGAGAAGAAAATGTTGTCCAGGTAGTTACGGACAATGCAGCAAATTATAAGGCAGCTGGTGAGTTGTTGATGGAGAAGAGGCCACATTTGTATTGGACACCATGTGCTGCTCATTGTATTGACTTGATGTTGGAGGATTTTGAGAAGAAGATCCCTCTCCATACAGATGCAATTTCTAAGGCCAAAAAGATTACCACTTATATTTATGGAAGAACAAGTCTCATATCTTTGTTGCATAAGTTTACTAATGATGTTGATTTGATTCGACCGGCAATGACACGTTTTGCTACCTCTTATTTGACATTGGGGTGTTTGAATGAACATCAAAATCAACTTATTGCTTTGTTCAAGTCAAACGAGTGGAAGACTAGTAAACTTGCTAAGAGTAAAGATGGAAAGATCGTGCAAAATTATGTTTTAAGCAAGTTTTTTTGGAAGGATGTTTTGAACTGTTTGAGGGGTGCTTTCCCACTTGTTAAAGTGTTGCGCGTGGTAGACTCGGAAGAAAAGGCAGCCATGGGATATATTTATGAAGAGATGGATCGTGCTAAAGAGAAGATTCGAACCAACTTCAGTGGCCAAGCTAGGAGGTAACTATAATTCTGCCTATAATTCTCTTCTCTTTTACTATAAGTTCTGCCAATAATTCTGTTCTGCCTATAATTCAATTCTGCCTATATGTGATTCAATTCCTTTCCTTTTTTTTAGCTATAATTCCATATGGAAGATAATTGATGATAGGTGGGATAGGCAACTTCATAGGCCATTACATGCTTCTGGCCTTTTCTTGAACCCTATGTTACGTTATGCTCCTAATTTCACAGTTGATGATTGTAACGCCCCATTTTTTTTTATTTAACTATTTTTAGTAAATGTTTGAGTAGTTTTCTATGATTTTCATATGACATTTGTGTGATGTGTTTTATTTAAGTGAATTACATGACTTTATGTTGATTTACGTGATATGTGGTGCATTATTATATTATTATATAGTTATTGTATTATTTTAACAAAATAGGAGGAAAAAGGTATTATTTGGTTTAAAAGGGAATTAAGTGAGTTTAATAGAAATTAAATGAGAGTTAAAAGAATATGGGGAGTTACTTTTTAGTAAAAATAAGAGTTTAAGATTTGGTTGTTATGAAATTTTAGGAAGATTAAGGGTTAAGTGGAAATAAAATAAATTGTTTAAGAGTTATATAAATAGAGAATTAGGTTAAGAAAAAAGAAGAAAACGTTTTCACGTGCAATTGAGAAAAGGTGAGTTTTGAGGGAGTTTTGAGAAGGACCAAGAGGAAGCTAGGAAGAAGAGGAAAGGGATCGAATTTGCTGTAGAATTTTCTTGCGCTGCTGAATTAAGGTAAGGGTGGGATTCCTTTCAATAATATATATGTTAATTTGATTTTTGATGGATGAATATGTTCTAGGGTTAGGTTTATGATAAATGTGATGATTTATGTCGGTTCATGCATAATTGTATGTTGTTTTGACTCCTTTGCTGCATATATGATCTGTAAACAAGATTTCAAATACATTGGGGTGATTAAGGGATTAAAAATGGGATTTTTTGGTGGAAAATGTCACTTTTCCCGAGAGCTGCATAGTGACAACATCTCCTGTTTCATGTTCTTGCGCCTTTTTCACATGTTTCTGTTTTGAACTGGGTTTTGGTGTAAACATGAAAGTTGTAGATAATCGTGTTAGCTTTTTAATGGATTTGGTTTGACTTCAAAATAATTCTTAGAACTTAAATTATCGTCAAATTACTACACGTAGGTCACAGTGAAATTTCAGTTTCTGTACCCGAATTTGAAATAAAAACTGGTATTGATCGGCACAGAATTGGCCTTAGTTGTAAACGCGAAAGTTGTAGATAGTTGAATTTTCTTTCCAATGGCGTTGGTTTGACACAAAAATACCTTGCGAATAATTTTATATGAATTTATGAAGTTAGGTGACGAATTAAGAATATTGTGGAGAGAAGTCCTTGTCAACGTCAAGGTTTGGGAGGGAGTCTTAAAGAGTTTAGGCACAATTATTATTGTTGTCGAAGTCAGTGTTAAGTTGTTTAACTTATTTAAGTTATAAGTGTGAGTCCATTGCATATGCATAAAAGTGGCGATGGAGCTTTTGCTCAAAGTGGCGATGGAGCTTTTGCTCAAAGTGGCGGTGAAGCATATTAATGCTTAAAATAATGGTACCACATGCATGATGTCTACGTGTAGAGTTACATTGTCGAGTCGTGTCGTTTGTAATGTTGTTTAAGTGATGATGTGAAGATGATTTTGTGATGTTGTTAAAGTGAATAAATGTGATGAATTGTGATGTGTTTATGTTAAATACTATCTATTTACGATGTGATTGAAGTGATGATTTTATGTGGTTTGTCATTAATTATTGAATTATATGATATATATTATTGATTGTGTTTCTCACCCCTTCTGTTGGAATTGCCGCCTTGTGGGCAAGTGCAGGTAATCAAGCTTAGGTGCGTATATGTGAGGAATCCGTTGTGTGTGGTGTCTTAGGATGCTCTGATACGTAACAGGATGGGACTTTGTCGTTGTTTCTATTCTTTTACGTATTTTCTTTGAACTATTTATGACTTTAAAATGGTTGTTGAACCTTTTGAGACGTTGATGTGGCCTTGTGCCAAGATTTACTTAAAAGAATATTTTGAGTTTATAATTCCGCTGTTACATTGAATATTTTGATGAAGAATAAAATATTATTCATTGTTGTTTAGTGATTTTTATGAAATGTGACATCCTGAATATGGGTTTAACTCTGATAATATACGGAAATTTTTATGTTGGGATTTCGGGGTGTTACAATGATGAGATTGTAAGTGGCATGTACGCATGTTTGCGTAGAATAGTTGCTGATGCTGAAAAGAGAAAAAAAAATTGATCAGCAACTTGAGGATTTCAAAGCAAGGGTTGGAAAATTTGGTGATGACTTTGCTACATATGCACTTGAAACTAAAACACCAACTCAATGGTGGGAATCTTATGGATCTGGACATCCGGAATTGCAGTGGTTTGCTATGAGAGTACTTAGTTTGACATGTAGCTCATCAGGGTGTGAACGGAATTGGAGTGCTTTTGAAAGGGTGAGTTTTCGAATTATTTGAACAAATTGTATTACAATCCAAGTGTATATTATGTTTTAATTCATCTTATAAATATAATAGGTTCACACTAAGAAGAGGAATCGCTTGAAGCAACTCACAATGAATAAGGTTGTTTTTGTGATGGTTAACTCAAAATTGGGAAAGACTAAGAAGAAGAGAAAGAGTACTAACTATGAGGTTCATGAAATTGATTTCGAAGATGATGCGGAAGAGTGGATTGAGAATGTGGAGGATGATGAAGATGGAGAAGATGACATCTTACTTAATGTTGGACAAGGTGCTAGTATTGGTGATGTTCTTGGTGATGATTTGGAGCTGCCTTCCATTGATGAAGAAGGAGACAATGATGATGATGAAGTGGAAGAGAATGAGGATGAATATGATGATGACCCTTATGAAGAATTTCCTCCTGACATTGGAATGAATGATGTCTTCAACTTAGATGGGTAGTCTAGGACTCTAGGTTCTATGGTTTGTCCATTTAGAAACTTATTTTGAACTTGGTAGTTAACTTGGTAGTTTCTATGGTTTTTCCATTTAGAAACTTATTTTAAACTTGGTAGTTAACTTGGTAGTTTCTATGGTTTTTCCATTTAGAAACTTATTTTGAACTTGGTAGTTTCTTTTTGTTGTTACTTATGAACTTGTATTTTAAGTACTTATGACTTATGACTTATTTTGAGTACTTTGATGATTATGACTTATTAATTAAGTTTGATGTATTTACGATTTCTATGTTATTCTTTTTTTGCATTATATATGTATACGATTGTGTGTGCGTGTATAGGAAATTACAATTTTGCCCTTGAGTGGGTTCTTACGAACCGTGTTACGTTCCCCGACTTTACGTTCCTTCATCAGCCAAACGAACCTACGTAGAAACTCGTTCTTGACTACATTGGGAACGACTATCTGAATACATATAATTTGCATATTTGGTGTTAACTTCCTTAGAATTCAATGGAAATTAGCTAAAGTTGTTGTTTTACTAAAAGAGAGGACAGAGGAACCGACTACAGAGCATAAACGAACATAAGAAGTGTCAGAAGAATCTACTCCATCGTCCAAGTTTGAACTCATGGCATGACTCCACCTCCTCATCCCTTAACCTAAATAAGTTGAGATACCCAAACCCCCAACACCACCTCCCCCAAACAAAACTTCATATATACTTTATACTTTTTTTAATGACGAATGTTAGTAATTATAAATTCCCGAAGATTTGCTCATATCTGACACAACATATCCTTTGATGTCACTTATAGACTTTGTATATCTCGATTTAAATGATAACCTTGGTGACCCGCTCTTTTTCCAAGAAAGGGGAATACTTGCACCAACGCTTGATTCAATTGAGCATGTTAACGAATATAGGATGTCACTGATTCCAGGTGAAGATAAAGAGTATTTAAGCTCTGATTCTGTTTGTCGATCGGGCGAAAATTCTTATGTCCAGAGCGAGTGGTTCACAACAGGATTTCTTAATGGTATTACGACCTTTGGAATTTCAAATCACTGGTTGAAACTAAGGGTAGGATGTCCAATTATGCTGATGAGAAACATCAATCAGGCCAATGGACTGTGTAATGGTAAGAAGCTGAAAGTTACTCATCTAGGGAAGAGCATGATGGCTGCTACCGTCATTGCAGAAAAAAGGGCAGGTACCAGGGTATTCATTCCCAAGATGAATCTTATTCCGAGTGATCCAGGACTACCTTTCAAATTCAGGTGCAGACAATTTTCATTGACACTTTGTTTTGCAATGACAATAAATAAAAGTCAAGGTCAATCTTTATCTCGAGTGGGAGTTTATCTTCCTAGGCCCGTGTTCACGTACGGACAACTCTATGTCACTGTCTCTCGAGTTACTTCTAGAAAAGGTTTGAAGCTGCTCATATGGATGAAGATAAAAATGTTTGCAAGGGGACCACAAATGTTGTGTATTGTGAAGTTTTTCAAAAACTATGATCATTGGTTATGTTTTAGAATTGTTGTTGTTATAATTGAGAAAATTAAAGTTGCGTATTGTTTGGAAGTCGTGTTTTTTTTTTTGTTGTAAGGCATACTGGTTATTACGGGACATGCAATTTCTATATAAGCAGATCCTCCTGCAATTGACTTTTAATTGATGTACTTTTCAGGTATAACAATACGCGGAACTTTTTTTTTACATCGTTGTTACCCTAAAATACAATATTTACATTAGACCATTGGTATTGTAAAAAATAAAAACAAAGAACAATCAGTGTTTCTGTAGCCCAAACTATATTTATACACACCCGTAAAAAATTTAATGTTTACATTCATAGACTGAGTGTCTACATCTGACACTGATTATTATATTAAAAAAATACAAATTTTTTAGTTTTTATGATTAATATAATACATTATGGCAACATATAATAATATACAGTACGTCGGCGTATTTTTGCAAAAATATTACATATGCTAAATTTAACAATGAGTACATCTTATACTACAAATATATTTTATAAGTATAAATCCAAATACTTTAATCGTTATGTGCAACGTTTAGATATTTCAAAATGTATACAAAATTAAGATAGTATTTTTTTTCCATGTCGAATTCAAATTATAACCACACTTATAACTTTAAGATAATATAATATAAAATCTATACATTTAATAAAAAAAAATTATTTCGCCGTGCTTGGCACGGGTCACTAAACTAATATTATATAAAATAGATCAAAATATATACACAGCAGAATAAAAAATAAAAAAAATAAATCAAAAGAAGTCGATGAATGAATAGTTACATATAATCCTCAACAATAGTTAGAGATAATTATGCCTATAAAAGGCTTAATAGCATTTTTAGCCTCCTAACTTTTTCAAAACCATCCCTTAAGTTATGCACATGTGGCAGTTTTGGCCCCCAAGGCCAATTTTGACTCGGTCTATACTGATGTGGCACCTTAAGTGAGGCGCCACGTGTTATTTTTTTATTTTTTATTTTTTGCTTTGGGGGCCAAAACTATTACAGTTGCAAAACTTAGAGGGTAGTTTTGTAGTTTTTTTCCTCGAGGGTCAAAATTGCAACTTCGTGAAAATTTGAAGGCGAAAACTGCTATTAAGCCTATATAAAAAGGATAAATTATTTTGGGTGACATTTTCACTTACGTATATCAAAACTAGTAAAACACTGGTACCTTCTTATTCTAAAAGAATGTGGTCATAAAGAGACGTCCTTGATTTTAAAGGGTATGTTCTACATCAATTGCTTGGAGTTGTAACTAACCTACCTCCACATCGCGGTAGTGTTTTAAAACAAGAATTGATACCATCCCATAAAGACTTTCCCTTTTCTATCCACGTTGATGCTTACCCATAACTCATCACATAAAATAGGTTCTCTCAAGTCAAAATTGCAACATAACACTTCTTCATGTGAAGGAAAAAGACTATGAAAGTGTTCTTTGCTTGAAAGAGATAGTAGAAAAATAAGTCAGACAAGCATTTAAAATTGCAACGTAACACTACCCGGTGAGAAGGATAAAATCTGTAAAATTGTTTCTTTTCTTAATAAAGATGGTAGGAGAAAAAAGCTAGACAACTATTTCAATTTTGGCACCTTTTCTTCTTAAGGTAATGTACCTATAAAAAAACTCAGTCATCAATATAAGATTTGATTAAGTTTAAGAATAGTTTTGGGAAATATAAAATTGCCACCTTACACTGATTTTGCATTGAATCCCCCATCTTTTGACTTGAATGTTTATTCCTATTGAAATTAGTAGGGTTGTATATGGGTCGTGGCGGATTTGGGTCATAACCACAAGCAAATCATACAGGAAACCCCGATTTAGATGCAGTGTCAGTTTAGATGAAATCACTTATTTTCGCTTCGATAGTGGGTTACGCATATTTTTTAAAAAAATTTATTTTAATTTCATTTTAGATGATGAGCAACCATATTCTTTTTAAAAGACATGACTCAACCTTATTTTTTATCCTAAAACATGCGTAACTTATTTTTACTATATTCGTTAGCATCAAACATATAAACATACAACAAATGAGAATATAAAAAATAAAATAGTAATACATTTATGAATACACCAGTATAATTTAGCAATTATAGTAAGATACATTTTAAGAGTGAGATAATAGTTCCTCAAAAAAAAAAAAGAGTGAGATAATAGTAAAGTTATGAATATGCGGTTGTGACAAGTGGGATCATGGGAAAATAATAATTAGTAAAATAAGAAGATAGAATAAAATTAGGGTATTTCATGGTATTGTAAAAAGAAAATAATCGTATGTTTGTTTATCAAATCTCTATTGTCTATAGGATGAGAATATGTCTGGCCGAACCGAACTTTGCTTAAATAGGTTAAGTATAATTTAAAAAAAAAAATAAAGTTTAAGTTTGATCTGACATTTTTAAATGTCTGACATGACCTATTTAGTCTGTCAAAAAATCTAATATGTGCCAAACATTTTAAATAGAACATTTCACATATTTATAAAAAGGTTAATAATCATATATTTCTTAAGAGGCTGATAGGCCAATAAAATTTTGAAGAGTCTATACATCCATTTTTTCACTTTATAAACATATATTGTTTGTTTGTTTTTTTTTTTTTTTTGCTAATAGAGTTCTTTAATTTGTAATTTGAAATGAGATTGTAAATTTGTAATGATAAGAGTAGGAGATTAAGAGTTAATACCAAACAATATGTGTACTCGTTGGAATTGGAATAAAAGAATAATACTAAGAGTTTTGTAACTCATTGAAAATCCCAAATGGCTAATAAAATTGCAAAAAAATAAATAAGTTGTGGTATTAAAAATTCGGAGGAACTGAAAATTTATTAATAAAATTAAATATATGTAAATACAAAAATATGGGTCGGCATAGTAGTCTTTTTTATAAACCTTAGTCTAACTTATTTAAATTAATGTGTTTTTTGAAAAACTTGAGCCTAATTTATTTACTAAACGAGTTAGGCCGACCTAGACTTTAAGTAGACCAGGCCACAGGTCCCTGACAAGCAGTATGACCTATTCCCACCCTTAATTGTCTGGTTCGAGTTGGATTGAGTGATTTACAAATTATTGAAATCGAAATCCAGCCCAAAAGAGATGGATTGATTAAAATGAAAATCAAGTTCACCCAATTATGCAACCCAACCCGTTGTTTATGGGTTGAGTGAGTTGGCACAAACCATGTACATCCCTAGAAATTAGGAATTGGTGAGAAATGATTCTAGAAGGTGTGAGGCTCACAGGTCATTGGAGAAGTTATTAATAGATTGACTCTTGACGGATTAGACATTTGCTCCAGTCTAGAACCAAAATATGCAGAGAGCTTCTTTTCTCACCCTTCAAGCTTCTTGCGCACTTTATTGCACCCTATTGAGGGTTTATGAAGAACTTTTTTTTAACGTTTTTACACCATTTGAAATGTGAGAATTTATAGAAACACTCTCTTTCTATCACTCTCTCTAACATTCACTTGGAAAGTATCATTTTCGGTGAGAAACTTCAATTTCCTGCAGTCATTAAATCTCACTATTAATTACACTCTCTCTCCTTTTTTAATATTAAAACATGATATCTCACTTCTTTAATAGATGGTCAGGATCACACATGAAGAAAAAGCCACAGGAGGCAATCCTCTTTTCTATTGGATGAAACTCATGTGAGTCTTACCACTTAATGTGAGATCCATTTTCAAAGTGTGATACCCAAATAATTTTTATCAATAAAAGAGTGAGTGTTAGAGAGAGTGTCCATAACACTCTTCAAAATATATAATCCGAAATATTGTAAAACACGCGACAAATAAGTAAAATGTGATAAGAAACTCTCAAGTATGTACCCAATGAAAATCAAAAGCTCAGGAAAGAAAGGAAGGAAAGAAAAGTTACATATAATCCCAAAAAATAGTTAGGGATATATTTAATAAAGTTAGAAAGACTTCCAATTTATGTTTTTGACCTAACACATCTAATCCGTATAACTGAATTAATTAAAAGCATTTTTTTTTTATTGTTGTTTTGATCTAACACTGATATCTCAAAAGAAAATGGCCACAAAGAGACGTCCTTGGTTTGAAAGGGTAAGTTATACAGTAAATGCGTGGAATAATAGGTTATCTCTACATGGTTACTATTGACGGTGTTTTAGCATATCATCAATATCTTTAATATTGAGTAAATTGTTTGAGTACCGTTCACAATTGTTAGAATTGCTTGCATTTAATGCAAATATGACAGTTTCTACCCACAATTACTGTTCATTGCTTATTATATTTTGTTTAATTGATTAATATTAGAGAAATATTTACTAGAGAGACTTCATCGGTCCTTTTCCATTGATTGATGTCATTTCATGCTAGCTCGTTTGTCATTTTCAAAGCTAGGTCTGTATTTTGCAGTCTACAAAATTTCTCTACACGGTGAAAAGTTAAAATACAAGTCTAGAAATTTTCTTTCCACAATTAAAATTGAGTATAATAATATTCTAAATTTTTTTCATAGGGGATGTCCCACAAGAGAAACCTATATGAGCCTATACACACTTCAAATCCAAGTTTAAGTTGTCCAACATAAACTTTACACGCTGCAATCTATTGACCTCAGCTAGACAACTACATGTTCTCCTTTCCCAATCTTCTTCATAATTATTTTGCTCATATTTGTGTATAAATACCTATTGACCTGCCAAGTCTTTAATACACACCAAATGACCAAAGAAAAAACAAATAGAAGGAAAAAAATGGAGTGAAGAAGAATGAAATTGATCCCTTTTTAACTGAGGAATTTAGTGATGCTGGTGTTGTGTCTAACAGTGGTCTGCACTTGTCGAAATCATATCAAACACATAAATAGACCCATTTCAAAGGTAGTTCCTTTCTCATTCCAAAAACAAAAAGGCAGTTCCTTTTAAAAAAAACATGTTTTGGTAGAAAAAAAATGGAGTAGAAAGAGAAGAAGGTGAAACAATGGCGGTGAATGACATGGAAGATGGCTGATGATCTATAGTATTTTAATGGAGTTCTCTAATAGTTTTTTATAAAAGAAGAGAAAAGGGTGAATTAAAAAATTAAGAATACACAAGTATGTGAAGCGTAGGAGTAGGTAGCGAGGTACAAGTGATGTCTACTTGATATATTAAATTTTTTTTGGAAGCAAATTCATATATTAAAAATACTCTAAGAGGAAGTGATGAAGAAAGGTTATAAACATTCTCAAATAATCATATAGGAAGAAGAAGAAAAAAAAAAGGTCAAATATTGCCCAAATATAAACTTAATCCAGCATAGATGAAGAAATTGACAAATTTAACAAAAAAAATATAGGTTAAACTGCATTTTTCGTCCTTTAAGTTTCAAAATATTGCGATTTTGGCCCTCTATTAAAAACATAACAATTCTAGCCTCTTTCGTCCTAAAATTGCTCAGAAAATGCCACGTGTCCTAAAACAGGGACCATAATCATAGCTTTTTGAGAAGATAAGAGATCAAAATATCATATTTTCCTTATGTTAGGGTGTCAAAAGAACATATTTCCCTATACATATGGGTCACTTTTGCCATTTTTTTTAATAGTAGACCAAAATCACAACATTTATCACTACTAAACACGGGGGCAATATTTATCACGGATTAATATAAAAAACATGGGAGAAACCTTATCACTGATAAATACATAAAATGCGGGAAACAATTTGTCAATGGTAAATATAAAAGACATGTGTTATGTGTCATTGAAATATTAAGAGTTCGTTTATGATATATGAAAATAAAAAAGTGAGAACCGTTCACTTTTCTTAAAAGAGCTTGTGTTGGGTTTCACTGTGATGACTTTGATTTTTGTGACTTTGATGACTTTGTATTTATCTCTATTCTAACTAATCATTATCTTTCATCAAAATAATTTATTAATTTATTAATTTATTTTAAGGAGATGCTAACACGCTCTCATAGCACATGTTAAAGATCCATATAAATTATGTATTTGAAATTGTGCCAATTTATTTCTAAATTTTTTTGATATTTATAAATTCTCTAACATGTGATGTTCGGGCACATGCTAACATGACTCTTTATTTTAATCATTCATCAATTAATTAAACACACACTAAAGTTATCAAAATTCAATGTGAACTCACTTTAACCTAAAAATGTATGCAATGTGTGGGGATGAATACTTAGTTATGCCCTGCTTGGTTCCCCAACACAGTGAAGGTCATGTAGTACGTCCTGGACACCAGGCTAAGATCTACTGAGAAACTCAAACATTTTCCTATCAGTCGATCATGAGTATCCGATTAAATCTTCTCATTTTAGTGATGTCATACTTCCTTTCAACATAACAAGGGCGAATATTTCTTGGGTTGTTGAACGAAATTCAGTCATACTACGAGAGTTCGGAGTTGATGTAGATATTTTCCCTTTTTCTTTTTGATGTAGATATTTCCTTGCATGTAGAGAAATCACGATGATATGAGTTTGTTTCTCACCTTGCCCAACTTTAGAGTTTTCGAATATCACACCAAAAACAACAAATTATATATATTTGATAAATATGCTTGACAATAACGTATATTTTATCTATAAAAAAAAAGAACTTATATAGAAACATGTATAGAAATTAAAGATATGATTTACGGTGCATCGGATGCAAACTAGTATAGAAACATGCTTATAAGAATTTAGGTAGAGTATTTATATTTTAAATCAGAGACTTTCTTGTTTTGTCTACGTTGATGTTTACCAATTCCAAAAAATAAATAGGATTTCTCAATTCAAGATTGCAACATAATGGTAAGAAGGAAAAACCTGTGAAATTGCTTGATCAAAATGGCAGGAGAAAGAAGTAAGATAGTATTTTATTTAATTTTGCCACATTCTCTTTTTAAGGTAATCTACCTATAAAAAGAATCATTCATCTATACAAGATTTGACTATGCTAAGAATAGTTTTGGAAAAACTAAATTACATCATAGGTCTTTTAAGTTATTTAATTGTAACAAATTGATCATTTAAGTTTTTTTTTACCACTTAGGTCATTTAAGTTAATAATTGCAATAAGTTGGTTTTAAATTTTTTTCGTACCAATTATGTCTTTAAGTTATTTAACCGTAACAATTTGGGGATTTTAGATCTTAAAAATGTAAATTATTCGAAGCCTAAAAGTTTCAATTAAATAACTTAAAGGGACCTAAGTGTTACAAAATAAAATACTTAAAGGATTAGGTTATTACAATTAATTAACTTAAAGGACCTATCTGACACGAAAAAAAACTTAAAACCAATTTGTTATAATTAAATAACTCCGGTGTAATTTAACTTTTTGGGAAATATAAAATTGCCACCTTACATTGGTTTCTACAAAAAAATTAATCGACTGATTCTCAAGCACTATAATACAAGATTTTCCATTGTAAATAATGTGTCCCTATGCAAATTTCCCGTGGACAAATATGAGTTAATTTTTTAAAATGAAAATAAAAAAGTAGAGACAAGGGGAAATAATGTAAAATTTCTAATGAAAGGACCATTTCAAATTGTCAACTGATAGACATCTACCTACTGTCAATCAAGTGGGAAATCACTTCTTTATTAATAGAACTTCCATTTCAATAGTAAGAATTTGTAATGCATAGCTGCAATGGTACCAAGCAAATCATGGATTACATTTCAGATGCAATGACATACATCACTACCACAAGGAAATAAATATCTGTGAAACTCGGCACACCAAACCTCATGACAAGAACTTGACTATATCGAATTAACCAAATCTAACTTCAAAGCAAAGACCTAACACTCATCCATCCAGCTCCACCTAATGTTGATACATACAAAAAATAATAATTTTAAACTACATCATTTAGATGGCAGAAATTCTTGGAACATCGACGGGAAACTGGTGGATCTCATCGATCCAAGGGTTCTTCTCTTTTGCAGGATTGATTGTCCTTAGAGCCTTCCATACTGCGCTGTTGCACTTGAATCCAGAACCAAATGCTATTTGCCATGTTCTATCTCCTTTCTTGATCCTTCCCTTGGCTTCCGTGTAAGCCAGTTCGTACCAAAGCGAACTGCTCGAAGTGTTTCCAAAACGATAAAGTGTCATTCTTGACGGCTCCATATGCCATGGAGACAGCTTCAAGTTTTTCTCTAGCTCATCTAAAACAGCTCTTCCACCGGCATGAATGCAGAAATGTTCGAAAGCTAGCTTGAAATCCGGAATATAAGGCTTGATCTTCATCTTGAAGAGTTTCTTTCCAACCAATGTACCGAAGAACAGCAGCTGTTCGGACGTTGGAAGGACAAGCGGCCCCAACGTGGTAATGTTTGTTTTCAAGGCATCACCTGCAACGGCCATAAGATCTTTTGATAAAGTAACACCAACTTTGCCATTGTTGTCTTCTTCTTGTGTAACGCAGCTGAAGCACTTGTCATCAGCACCCTTGTTAGTGCGAACGGTGTGGACCAATCGGTATTTGGATCTTCTCCTATCAGAGCTCCTGTTGGAAAGTAGAATTGCAGCCCCTCCCATACGGAACAAACAATTCGAAACAAGCTTGGATCGATCGTTCCCAGGATACCAATTCAACGTGATGTTCTCCATGCTAACAACCAACGCATACGAGTTAGGATGGACCTGGAGAAGCTCTTTAGCAAGATCAATTGAAATAATCCCTGCACTGCATCCCATCCCACCAAGATTGTAACTCTTTATGTTACCTCTCAGCTTATAGTGATTGATGATCATTGCAGAGAGTGACGGAGTTGGACAGAAAAGACTACAATTCACAATCAGAATTCCAATGTCTTTAGGCTTTACCGTTGTCTTCGAAAACAGCTCATCGATAGCGCCAAACATAACTGCCTCAGCTTCTTTCCTAGCTTCTTTCATTGAAGGATTGGGAGGAATGCTTAGAACAGCTTCTGGTAGGTAAGTGTTCTCTCCAAGACCAGATCTCTCAAGGATCTTTCGCTGGAAATCAAGATTCTCCTCCGTGAAGAAACCACTCGCTCTCGAGTGATACATAAATATCCTCTTAGTGCATTTGCGAGACTCTTCCGGCTTGTAACACGAGAAATTGACAAGGTAGACTGGCCTAGGACGAGTCATAAAGTAAAAGGTCGATAAAAACACAAGGAGAGTCGAGCAAGTAATGACAGATACCAGATTGTACTGCAGATTTTCCCAAATATCATAGATATCATTGAGGGAAAAAGTTGATAACTGAGCTGCAATTACCACCACAAGTGGCGAAAGAAAGAGGTACATGCCATGAGTGATTAGGTAATGATAACCAAGCTTCACATACTTCAATTTCACTGATTTTTTGAAATCTGGAAGGATCCGCGACGACGATGGCGCTAACAAGGGTGTATCTTGTTTTGATTCTGTCATTTTTCCCTGTTCAAATATTTGAATACATCTAGTTAGAAAGATTGCTTAAAATGAAAAATAAAAATGAGATTTGAAATTAACACCTATGATTTATAACACATAGAACAATGGAAAATTAGATCAGATTCTATAAGTAAGATCAACAAAATTGAAAAGGTTATAAAGCCAAAGTTTAATTTATTTTTTTCAAACACTTTCTATGCAATTATTAAACCCTGTCTATTTAATTTGTCCTTTTTTCTTTCTTGTATACATCAAAACCCAGATAGGAATTTCATATGAAATGTACATAAATGCAAATTATAAGCATGTCACAATATTGATTTTGTAAAAGAAAATGAAGGACATTCATTCAAATTAAACAAAGAAGAGATCAATTAAAAATAAGCATTGAGATAAATAAATTAAAAAAAAACATTGGAATTTGAATAAGAGAGTTAGGCAAAAAAGAATGTACCTTGAAAAGCCAAAGGCAGCAGAGAATACACAGAAATGTGGGTGGTGGTTGAAGAGAGAGAGAGATTTAATTTAGTGATTTTAAGAATGGAATAAAAGAGAAATGAAAGGGAAATTTTGTGAGAGATTAACGATTAAATCGACAATACATGTGAATGGATTGATTCACAAATTAAAATATTATTATAAAGTATAAGGTTGTGGGGAAGAAGGGGATGAATTGATGAGAGAGAGAGAGAGAGAGAGAGAGAGAGGGAAGTGAGTTCGAAAGTGGCCAAATTATGGGACGCGGAGTGTTTGTTTGTTTATTTATTTACTTTTCTTATAAGGTTGGCGCTGGCCTGGTTTGACTGTTTGCATCTTACCCGTTTATTTTTCTTCAATCTTACGGTTGTCGTTCATTCTTTCTCCTTCACCCAATCGTTATATGCTTACCGTTTTATTGTTTTTCCTTTTCTTTATTTTGTTTCTTTACAGCTCATACTCATATGGAGGAATAAGGGAATCTATTGTCTTATAATAACAATGATAGGTTGCTTAACTTAATTGATAAAGATATGACTTAATACCAGTTTTAATTCCCTAATTTTTCTAAAGTTGTGATGTTGGTTCCTTAAGAAAAAAGGTACAAAATCATCCCTAAGTTTTGCACTTGTGGTAATTTTGGCGTTCAAGGCCAATTTTGATTTGGTCTACGCTGACGTGACACCCTAAGTGAGGTGCCACGTGTTAGTTTTTTTTTGCCTTGGGGTCAAAACTGCTACAGTTGCAAAACTTAGGGGCAATTTTATAGTTTTTTCTTCTAAAGAGGCGAAAAACGCAACTTTGAAAAAAATGAAGGGCTAAAACTGTTATTAAGGTATTGTTTGGCGTGACTTATTTTTGACCTTTTTACTCAATAAACGGAGAAGCTGAGCCACACATATTTTTTTTAAGCTCTTGTTAAAGAAGGCTGCTTATTTTTCTTGTGTAAAATACCCAAATTAAGTACTTTTGGCAAGAATTCTGCTTTTTATCTAAATGAATTTGCTCATTTCCAAAGTAAATGATTAAAATGCCCTTACGCATATTAACTCACATTAGTGTTAAATTTGCGTAAGTTAACTCACGCAGCGTGAGTTAACTCACACAGAGATTTACATAGGATTTACACTAACGTGAGTTAACTCACGCTAAGATTTGCACTAGCGTGAGTTAACTTATGCCGAGAGTAAATAAGATTTGCACCAGTGTGAGTTAACTCTCGCTGAAACATTTTTGACATTTATTTTTAGAAATGAGCGAAATTGTTTGAGTAAAGAACAGGATTCTTTTGGCAAAGCTGTACATAATTACTTTTTAAAACTCTCGGCTACTTTTTCAAGAGTTTCTCCCTTCGATTCCTGGTTCTAACATTTAATACATTCACTATTTTTTTTATTCAAAATGATAAACTTGCCATCAATAAGATGTAGTGGTATAAAAAAATAATAAACATTATAATAAAAGTAAAGTACAATATAGACATTCAATTTTGTACTCACAGATTTAGTCAAAAAATAATAATATAGAATGGTTCATATAAACTAGAATATATAGATAGTATCATCATAATAAACTTCGTAGTAATCCTTTATTAAAAAAAAAAAACTTCGTAGTAATCGTAAAAAAAAAAACTTTGTAGTAAATCCTTTCAAAAAAAAAAACTTTGTAGTAAATCATGGTGAAAGAAGATTCATATTTTAAAAATATTAAATTAAAATTTAGCCAACAAAAAAAATCTTTAATATAATATAATGTATTTGAATGTCTATATATTAAAAGGTAAATTAAAATTTCTTGTTAATTGTAGCATTCAAAAAAAGAGTTTTGTAAAAATGTTCTATCAAATAAAATTTAATTTCAAAATAATCTTAACCTAAAAAAATGTAAATTTCTTTACTCTGATTTTAAATGCATGTCGCAGTTGATCACTTCGCACATGTTAATACACAATTTTAATCATTAATATATTTAGTTATTTAAAGTAAAAATTTATAAAAAAAATTAACATTTTAAAAATATTAATCGACAAAAATCAAAAGACATCTTGTTCACTAACATTGTCTTTCTATATCGGTTAAAAAAATATGGTCAAAGTAAGTTATTCGACAAAAAATTGAACGAAGGGAGTACCAAACGACTTCAACTTTAATTTTAAAGTTCTTTTTTTCTACTTTGATTCAAAGTAACTTTTAACCCTAAAAAAAGCTAGGCCAAACGCAACCTTAGCCTAAAGATATATATAAACTTCTCACTTCTTCACATTTAAAATAAGTGAGCTATATTCATTAGGTTAAACAATGATATTGTAGAGTTGTCATACCCTCATTTTGGACCTAAAAATACTCGTTCAAATTTCTTTTCTATTTCTGATGCCTTTCCAATTTACTGTGTATTACTCTGCGGTTTACTACTGTGCTTCAGCTGCATATGTTACTGTCTCTGCCTTTAAATTCTTTTTGCATATTTTTCTCGCATTTTATTCCAAATTTTTGCATAAAATCATACAAAAGGGCATTTTGGTCATTTCCTGCAATGGAACCTATCTTGAACCCCTACATTTGTCTCTGAGTCTTTTCAACTTGTCTGTACAACCCATGTGTCAGATTCTGTTTAAAAAACATTTCAGCACTGCATCTGAGTCAGTTTGAGTAGTTTTAGTCCCTAGGGGCATTTTGGTCTTTTCACATCAAATAAATTTTGGCCAGAGAGGTATTTTGAAATACCTCATTTTGGTAATTTGTTCGTTTTTAGTCCGTTCTGTTGTTTTTAACTGTTTCACTTTACGTTTTTTCAAATTACATTTTTTACCAATTTTTATTTTATTTTCTTACAAATAGGTCCAAATTTTATGTTTAATTGCAAATTAGTCCAAATACTTTTTAAAATTACAAATCAGTCCCATTTTCTTTTTTTGTTGTTTTATTTTATTTTTGCAGATCAGTTTTTGTTTTTGCAGATTAGTCCCTTTAGTTTCATTTTTTGCAGATTGGTCCCTGAGTCAAAAACAGTCCAGATGCCACGCAAGTATTCCAAGTCCAGATGTCACAATGCAATTGGTCCAAATGCACACATGGCAGCCTATAAAAGGCCACCACTGTACAAGTCAAAAAAGGATCCGATTCATTACGCGCCACCTCGGAAACAGTTCAGAAATTTTCTCTCTCATGTCAGTTAGATCAAATTGTAACAAACTCAGAAAAATTGAAGAACACGAAGAACAAACCCTAAATTTCCAGAAGCAAAATTCAAGCGAATTCAATGGAGTTTTCGTTGATTCTCAGTGATTCAAGGTCGAATCATCATCATTGAATCTTCTTTCTGCAATTCAAGCGCCAAATCCATTGCCAGAAGCAACGAATCCGGCGCGATCACAGAAACCGTTTGAGAAGAAGAGGAAAGTGAAGAATTCAAGGATTCCGAACCGGTTAGGAAGAAGAAAGAAGAATCACGGTTTATTTCCGGATTTCAAACTCAAAATCAACAACAGAATCAAGATCGAAAGATTCCGAAGGTCCAAGATCGAATCTCCGAATAAAACCAGGTGAAAAATCAAAAAAACTTACCTCTTTCATACGCATAAACATCAGCAAGACTGAATCAACATAGATCCGTACGAATTCGAAAGGTCCGGTTCAAAAAAGAATGAAACCCTAACTTTTTTCCAAAATCGTGAG
This sequence comes from Medicago lupulina, assembly GCA_958299785.1. Taxonomy (NCBI): domain Eukaryota; kingdom Viridiplantae; phylum Streptophyta; class Magnoliopsida; order Fabales; family Fabaceae; genus Medicago; species Medicago lupulina. The sequence goes on along the minus strand of OY283139.1, from coordinate 59,525,217 downwards.
GGATTTTAGGGTTTACAACGTGAATCAACCGTTGTAAACCTATGTATCCGTAAAAAGTTTCATCAAAACAAAGATTTGAATCAAAAAAAAGAACCAAAGAGCCGATTGAAATCCGTGAACAAAAGTCCAGATCTACGGTGATTCAGTTCATGCATGTGAATTTCGATGTCAAATTCATGATTAGAACGATGAAAGGAAGCGATTGAACCATGTTTTGTGAGATTCTGGGTGAGTTTGAACAATTTAGGGTTAGGGTTTCATTAATGGCCGCCGGAGTGAGAGAGAAGAGAAGAGAAGAAAGAGAAATGTTGAAAGAAATGAGGGGAACCGGGTTGGAATTACTTTATATAGAGCGCTGGAACCGGGTGGGTTGGCCCGATCCAGCGCCCCATGCCTTGAACCGTTGGATCTTGATCCTAATGGATCCGGATCAATCCAACGCCCCAGGGGCGTTCTGGAGATCCGGATCCATCTACCGTGTGGGTTTGGACCGGGTACCCTGGGTCTTTTGGCTTTCTCTTCAGTTTCTTGATTTTCTTGCCATGTGCACCCCTTTTTTGCTATCTGAACCCCTGTGTGTGTTATTTTTCTCACCAAAAATTCCTAAAAAAATACCATGTGTTTCTTAGTGCTTTTTTAACCGTTTTGTGGTATTTTTTACATTTTGAAATGGATAAAAAATATGTGCGCTAATTTTTTCTCTTGATTGGTATATTCTTGTGTTCTTTGTGAAAATTCTTACATGATTTTTGTAACACCCCAATTTCCCGTCTTAAAAATTTCATTAAATAAATCACATAAAATCAGAGTGCGTCTCAAAAGGAGTGTCACATTCCATCTTAAAAACAACTTAGATAATCATTTATCATTTACAAAAATACTCAATTAAGCAGCGGAATTTAAAAGTCTCATCTCATAAATAGTCTTGGCTTAAAAGCCAGCAAAAACGTCTCAAAACATTAAAGGTTCAACATCACTGAAAGTCAAACTTATTCTAACAAGATACATAATGGAATAGACTCTACAAAAGACCCCATCCCGTTACGTATCAGAGCAACCCTACTTCACACAGACTCCTCGCATCATCGCATCTAAGACTGGGTACCTGCACTTGCCCACGAGGCGGCAATTCCAGCAGAAGGGGTGAGATTCACAACAATAATATTAATATATAAATCAAACGTCAAGATTAACAATCATAAATCCAACTCATAGCATATACATTGTAGCACATCATAACATCGTCATAAGCATCATCATAAACAACATCACATCATACATCAACGTCTCAAACATCATCTCATATATGTCACAATTGACTCGACTAAATGCAACACCTAACGTCTCAACATCATGCATGTGGTACCATATGATTATAGCATTAATATGCTTCACCGTCGCTTTGAGCAAATGCTCCACCGTCGCTTTGAGCATAAAGCTCCACCGTCTCATAAATATGCAAATGCATGGACTCGTCGTTTAACAACTTAATACACCGTCTCAAACATCATTACATTTTCAAGACTGACACATGCAGTTAGAATAGTTACATGGCAGAACATCATCTTGTTATTCATACACATTGCAACACTTAGCATCATACATACATCATCATACTCATACATCACTTATACACAACAATATATCATTTATCAACAGCTCAAGAGAAACATCAGCAATCATCTTTACAGAATACATTAAAGGGTATAAAACCTCACTAACACTACCCAAAGGGTTCCTCTCAAAGTCCCATACGAAACAGATCGCAAAACGAACAATCAGTCCTGAATCATCTAACTCGCCACGGCGAGTGATCTGCTCGCCACAGGCGAGTACTCACAACAGCTTGCTCGCCAAAGGCGAGTTGGGGGCGAGCTGCAGGCGAGAAATCCTGGGTGCTCTCGGCCTTTTTGACATTTTCCACCAAAAATCTTCATTTTAAGTTTCCTAAATCCAATTTGGCTAAACCAACTTCACAGGTCATCTCTATAAATATTAAGGCACTCAAAACCATCTTCAATTGGGCCAAAGTCCTAAAATTTAAGGAACACGCTCGCCACGGCGAGCTATACTGCTCGCCTCGCGAGCAACAAGGGGGGTACTCGCCACGGCGAGTGATCACTCGCCACAGGCGAGCGATCTCAGAACCCACACGGGTTCAGACCAAAACTCACCAAAACCTGCCAATTCTCTCCAATTAAGCTTCTAATTCATCTGCAATGTCGTCCTAGGGGATAATCTAGGTTCTGTATCCAGTTCTACAGCCTTATAACTCAATCTATCATCAATCCATCACAATTTCATCATAAACCCTAATTCTCAAACCCATCCCAATCCTCACCAAACTCTATGCCAATCAAGAACAGATGATTTACAATTAAAATTACTGAAGTTAGGCTCACCCTTACCTGGAAAAATTGCAGAATTTGCAGCCTAGCTTTTCCTCTTCCTTCAACCGTTCTTTCTCTCTTCAACCAAAAGTCTGTAACGCGTACTGCCTATTTCTCTTAACCTACTTCTCTTATATACTCCCTCTCAACTTAATTAATTCTATCTCAACCCTCACAACTCTTCTTATTTATAAATATAACCCCATCTCTTAAAATTCTATTTTTCTAACAAATCTCTTTATTTATCAAATAAATATCCATATAAACATCACTTATATTATTTTATTAAACAATAAAATAATAACACGTCACACGTCACAAATACGTCACAAATACGTCACATAACCATCAAAATCATATAATATATAATTATATACTATATCCTCTAATAAAATAATTAAATAATTAGAGAGGGCGTTACAACTCTCCCCCTCTTAAAGGATTTTCGTCCTCAAAAATTTACCTCGCTCAAACAACTCTGGATAGGATTCCAGCATCTTACATTCTAGCTCCCAAGTCAAGCTTTCACCCGTCGCTCCGTCCCAAACGACTCTAACGAGAGGTATCTCTTTGCCCCTCAGCGTCTTTGTCTTTCGATCATCAATCCTCACGGGTAAGGTCTCAACCGTAAGGTTGTCCCTAACTTGCACATCATCGCTTTGGATCACATGAGACGGATCCGGAACATACTTCCTCAGCTGAGATACATGGAAAATATCGTGCAAATTCGATAAGTGTGGTGGTAATCCAACACGATATGCCACCGGCCCAATCCTCTCTGAAATCTGATACGGACCAATAAACCTCGGAGTCAACTTCTTCGATTTCAAAGCACGTCCAACACCCGTCATAGGAGTCACTCTCAGGAACACATGATCCCCCTCTTGGAACTCAAGGTCCTTTCTACGCTTATCATGATAACTCTTTTGTCGACTCTGCGACACTTTCATCTTTTCTTGGATCATTCTCACCTTCTCAGTAGTCTGTTGAACGATCTCCGGTCCTAAGACCACTCTTTCACCTGATTCAAACCAGCACAACGGAGTTCTGCATCTCCGACCATACAAAGCCTCAAAAGGTGCCATTCCAATACTTGAATGGTAACTGTTGTTGTACGTGAACTCTATCAATGGAAGATGACTATCCCAAGTCCCTCCCTGCTCAAGTACACAAACCCTCAACAAGTCCTCCAACGACTGAATCGTCCTCTCCGACTGACCATCTGTTTGCGGATGATAAGCCGAACTCAACCTCAACTGAGATCCTAACGCCTCTTGCAAACTCTTCCAAAATCTAGAAGTAAATCTTGGATCTCTATCTGATACGATGCTCGAAGGAACACCATGCAGCTTTACTATCTCTTTAACATAAATCTCCGCCAACTGAGCTACAGGAAAGGTAATGTTAATCGGTAGAAAGTGAGCAGACTTCGTCAATCTATCAACAATAACCCAAATAGCATCGTTCCCTCTAGGAGTATTGGGCAAACTCGTCACAAAATCCATGGATATACTATCCCATTTCCATTCTGGCACATCTAAAGGTACCATCATACCAGTCGGTTTCTGATGCTCAATCTTCGACTTTTGACAAACCAAGCAAGAATACACGAATTGTGCCACATCGCGTTTCAAACCAGACCACCAAAACAGCCTCTTTAAGTCATGATACATCTTCGTAGCTCCCGGGTGAATACTCAAGCTACTTCTATGACTCTCTTCAAGGATCATCTTCTTAATTTCATCATTGTCAGGAATGCAAATCCTACCTCGGAATCTCAACACTCCTTGGTCATCGACCTTAAAGTCACCATCCACAGCCTCATTACCAGCAATCAACAAATCTACGAACTTGACATCTTCTTTTTGGGCTTCTTTGATATGTTTCAGTAAATCATTATCGACTCTCAACATTCCCAGTTTAATGCTCTGAGGTGTCCTTTCACACACCAAGCTCAAGTCTCTAAACTGTTCCAACAACTCAAATTCTTTCACCATCAACGCGGACATATGCACAGTTTTCCTACTCAGGGCATCTGCAACCACATTTGCTTTACCAGGATGGTAATTCAGACCAAAATCATAATCTTTAAGTAACTCAAGCCACCTTCTCTGCCTCATATTCAACTCCTTCTGATCAAATAAATATTTCAAACTCTTATGATCACTGAATACTTCAAACCTTGAACCATACAAGTAGTGTCTCCATATTTTCAATACAAAGACCACAACTGCCAACTCTAAGTCATGCGTCGGATAATTCTTCTCATGAATTCTCAACTGTCTGGAAGCATAAGCTACTACCTTACCATCTTGCATAAGAACACCACCTAAACCCAGCTTGGACGCATCACAATATACCACAAAAGGTTCATCGGGCTTCGGCAAAATCAGCACTGGAGCCGTTGTCAGACGCTTCTTCAGCTCATTAAAACTATTCTCACAATGCACATCCCACACAAAAGACTTACCCTTACACGTCAACTGCGTTAATGGAAGAGCCAACTTGGAGAATCCCTCTATGAATCTTCGATAATAACCAGCTAAACCCAAAAAGCTTCTAATTTCCGTAACCGACTTAGGAGTCTCCCATTGCGATACCGCTTCAACTTTTGACGGGTCAACCGCGATACCATCACCAGAAATGACATGGCCAAGAAAACTCACTTCCTTTAACCAGAACTCGCACTTAGACAACTTAGCATACAGTTTCTTTTCTCTCAGCACCTGCAAAACAGTCTTCAAATGTTCAACATGCTCCTCTTCAGTCTTGGAGTAAACCAGTATATCATCAATAAACACCACCACGAACCGATCCAAAATTGCATGGAAGATGCGATTCATATACTCCATAAACACTCCAGGTGCATTGGTAACTCCAAAAGGCATAACCTTGTACTCGTAGTGACCATAACGGGTCCTGAAAGCCGTCTTCTGCATATCTTCATCTTTTACTTTGATCTGGTGGTAACCTGACCTCAAATCTATCTTGCTGAAAACACGTGCACCCACTAATTGATCCATCAGATCGTCAATCCTCGGAAGTGGATACCTATTCTTGATCGTCACTTTATTCAGCTGTCTGTAATCAATGCACAGTCTCATACTGCCGTCTTTCTTCTTCACTAGTAACACTGGAGCTCCCCATGGTGAAACACTAGGTCTCACAAACTTCTTCTCAAGCAAGTCTTCCAACTGTTTCTTCAACTCTGCTAACTCAGAAGCAGACATGCGGTAAGGTGCCATCGACACCGGCTTCGTTCCAGGAGCAAGGTCAATAGAGAACTCAACTTCTCTCTCCGGAGGCACATCAGGAATTTCATCTGGGAAAACTTCAGGAAAATCACAAACCACTTGCAGTTTATCAATTACCGCTTGATTCTCTAAGGATAAGGAAGCCATCAACGAAAACATCAGCATCCCATCACGTTCTAGTTGCTTCAGCTGCTTAGTGGATAGGAACTCTGCGCCCCACTCTTCTTCGGCAGAAGAAAAATGCACCGTCTTTCTAAAACAGTTGATAAGAACACGGTTGTACTCTAGCCAATTCATACCCAGAATCACATCCATACCACTTAAAGGTAGGCAAACTAAATCCATCACAAAGTCACGACCAAACATAGATAAAGGACAATTTATGCACACGAGAGAAGTAGTCACCGAACCCTTAGCTGGAGTCTCGACAACCATCTCTCTATTCATATCAGAAACATCAAGGCCCAAAGCAGAAACACAATCTAAAGCAACAAAACTGTGCGTAGCACCAGTATCAATAATAGCAACTAAAGGAGTATTATTAATATAGCAAGTACCTCTGATCAAACGATCATCATTCTCAGTCTGAGTGCCGATCAAAGCGAACACTCTCCCAGCAGTCTTAGTCTTCTTGGGTTGTTTACACTGCGAACCAATGTGTCCTTGCTCATTGCAGTTGAAACACACAACATCATCAAATTTGCAGTCATTAGTGATATGCCCTATCTGACCACAACGGTAACATCTCTTCACATCAACAGTGCATGCATTACTCTTGTGGCCTTTTTCACCACAAGTGAAACAGGTAATCTCAGCAGGAGCAGTCTTCTTCTGGGGCCTCCTCTCGTCATTCACTCTTTGCTTCCCTTTATCTCTAGGGGCATCATAAGGTTTTGGGCGACTCTGCTGGCCCTTAGCTTTCCTCTCATTCACTACCTTGTAGTGAGCCTTGGTATCCTCTTCATAAATTCTGCAGCTACTCACTAACTCAGAAAAGTTGCGGATCTTCTGATAACCGATAGCTCTCTTGATATCAGCGCGCAATCCGTTCTCAAACTTAAGATTAGGAAGAGATATAATCGACAATCCAATCCGGGGGTTGCCTCGTGTATTGGGTTACGCGATCAATCTCACATAGCTGAGGCATTTTAGGGGTGATGTTGTCGGCGTGTGTTGTCATGCTTAGGCACTTTACTTCCAATTGACCGATGAAGGCTATGGACCGTAGTTACCAAACCCATCTTTGGCCTTTTTTTTAGGACGTAGTGCGGTGGCTAAACCGAGCGTTGTCTTGAAATTTAGTCGTCACTCGATACTACACTCAAACTAGACCTTCTTACAAATAATCATGGAACGGGCGTCGCCTTGTGCTACTATGATATGTGTAAGAGAGGTTGCGATTTGGGAACCTTATTAGAACCATGGTTACTACTATCAAAGCCTTAGTCTCACCGGACGCCGTGTCCATTTGCAACCTCAACCCACCGTACTCTCTTTGTAGTCAAAATCATGCATACATGCATTCATGCATAAACTTTTTTCATGCATTTATCGAAAGGTCTAGACAAATTGAAAACTTTGTAAACATTCCAGGTATGAAGAGGACTAAATCTTACAAGTTCAAGGAAGTCGATTTGGTTAGCTTAAGGGAGTTGGCCCTCAAGGTCAAGAATCCGACGGGGTTTCGTCTCCGATACGGTGGTTTGCTTACTATTCTCCAGACTAATGTGGAAGAGAAGTTGGTGCACACTCTCGTGCAATTCTATGATCCGGTCTTCCGTTGCTTCACTTTCCCGGATTTCCAGTTGGTTCCTACACTTGAGGCTTATTCTTGTTTGTTGGGTTTACCTATAGCCGAGAAGACACCTTTCACAGGTCCCGAAGCTCCTCTTACTCCTTTGGTGATTGCTAAGGATCTTTATCTCAAGACTTCCGATGTGTCCAAGAATCTCGTTACTAAATCTCACATCCAGGGTTTCACTTCGAAGTACTTACTTGAGCGGGCTAATCTCGAATCTACTTGTCACGACACTCTCGAGGCTATTCTTGCACTACTTATCTACGGGCTCATTCTCTTCCCAAATCTCGACGACTTTGTGGACATGAATGCCATTGAGATTTTCCACTCCAAGAACCCGGTTCCTACTTTGTTAGCTGACACGTACCACGCCATCCATGATCGGACCCTCAAAGGTCGCGAATATATTCTTTGCTGTGTGCCTCTCCTATATAGGTGGTTTATTTCTCACCTCCCAAGCTCTTTCCATACCAACTCGGAGAATTGGTCTTATTCGCAGCGGATTATGGCTCTCACTCCCGATGAGGTGGTTTGGATTACTCCGGCAGCTCAAGTCAAGGAGATTATCACTGGGTGTGGAGACTTCCTCAATGTACCTCTTCTCGGTACCCGGGGAGGAATCAACTACAATCCTGAGTTAGCCATGAGATAGTTCGGTTTCCCCATGAGAGCAAAACCCATCAATCTTGCTACGTCCCAGGAGTTCTTCTACTATTCCAATGCTCCCACTGGGCAAAGGAAAGCTTTTACAGATGCTTGGTCTAAGGTTCGAAGGAAGGATGTGAAGCATTTGGGTGTGAGATCCGGTATAGCTCATGAGGCCTATACTCAGTGGGTGATAGATCGAGCCGAAGAGATTGGCATGCCTTATCCTGCTATGAGACATGTGTCCACGTCTGTTCCGTCCAGGCCATTACCTTTGCTTCCTGCAACCCAGGAGATGTATCAAGAGCATCTAGCTATGGAGAGTCAGGAAAAGCGAACATGGAAGGCCCGATACAGTGAAGCCGAGAACTTGATTATGACTTTGGATGGCAGGGATGAGCAGAAGGCTCATGAGAACTTGATGTTGAAAAGAGAGCTAGCCAAAGCTAGGAAAGAACTCGAGGAAAAAGATGAGCTGCTTATGAGGGATTCCAAGAGAGCTAGAGGTCGTCGGGAATTCTATGCCAGATACTGCAGTTCGGCTCCAGAGTCTGATTTTGAGGAGTACCCTGTCACTCCATAGGTTTAGATGATTATGTTGTTTGTATTATGTTTTAGGGCCCACTCCCTTTGGCTCAACGTTTCAAAAGATTTATCTCTACAGCTTTCTAGTCCCTTCATTCTGATAGACTTTTAGCAAGTGTACTAAAAATATATCGAAGTAATAAAATTAAGTTCGTATCCACGAGGACTGTGTTAATCTCAATAAGTTAATTTCGTTATGCAATAGGATGTTTAAAGGTTATTATAGTTTTGCCACTAGGCGGTAGATTTGTTTGTTTTAATAACAAAAATAACAAAATGATAAAGTTTGTTTAGAAAATTGGAGAGAGATGAGATCGGATCGTCGAATCCTCTATGTTTCCCCTAATTGGTTACTGTATTCTATTCCTATTAATGGTTCTTTAAGTCCCACGATAGTTAACAAAATAGCCCTAATCAATCCCTTGAGTTAGGACCCTCTTCTTAAACTACAGCCCCTAATTCCTTAGGTGGTCTAATAATTCTCGAAGGTTTAAGCACGTTAACCTAATATCACTAATAAACGATTATCCATTCCTAGACTAACCATGTTTATTAGAACAATTCAATTAAGTCTAAGTTGAAAGCTAGGGTTAGTAGTCATTCATTCTCACGAAAACATATTTATATTTGATCAGGATATAAAAAGCATTAAGAACAATTGAATTGAATAAAGACTTAAATAATCATTAATATGGAATAGAGTTTCATCACAGCAACATAAGATCAACTAGGGTTTACACAGAATCATCTCGGATCCAATCTCTAAGAGATTTAGCTACTCATACTGATGTTTACAAATAGCATAATCAATTGAATCATTAAAACATACATGTAACTGGTAAAAGGATGAAGAAATCGTCCTCCTTGCAGTCGCCTTTATGTCCAAATCGCACTTTGCTCTCCAAGATTCGTAACCCCTGTTTTCGGAAAAGACTTCAGCTTAAATAGGCCCAGAAATTCGCCCAAAACGTGTCACGTTTTAAGTAAAACGTGTCACGTTTTTTCCTTCAGTAGCAAGTAACCAAATTAGGGTTTCACAAAACGTGTCACGTTTTTGCCAACGTGACACGTTCTTCTTTCTTCTCAAAACATGCTCTCTGACTTGTGAAAACGTGTCACGTTTTTTAGCAAGCGTGACACGTTTTTGTGACTTGCACCATTCTTCAGTTTTCTTGCTTTTTCTTGCTTTTCATGCGTTTCTTGCTGCTTAAGTTGCTTTGTGACTCCATAAAATGATAAAATATACATAGAAATTACGTAATGACAGCATGTCATCACAACCCCAAACTTAAACCATTCCTTGTCCCCAAGGAATTTACATGCAAAATTGACAGTTGACAGTAAAATAACAAGTACCTGCTCAAGTGATGGTAATCCAAAAAGTTCATCTCCTTACTAGCTAAAGGTGAGCCAGTTTGACTTGAATGCATCCACCAATTCACAACTCCACGCACAAAATGAATAGGGTTCACACTCAATCACATGCAAAGCTACATATTACCATACGCTTGAAAAGTTTCTAAACGTCAATTAAAGTCAATATCAATACACACTTTGAGGTCTTTAAGGGTTATAACGGGGCTTAGGTGAAGGTGGGATGATATTTGGATAAGTAGGCTACACAAAATGTGAGTTAGGCACTCCTACGCAAGTTAAAGCACAATTCAATCATCTTTCACCTATGGAACACAATTCTTTGTCAAGATGGGACTAGAGAACATTCTTAACCATTGAGACTTTCGAGTTTGAAGTTACTCGGATTTTCAATGTTTTTGTCCCTTTTTCATTCTGTGTTCTTTTTTTTGATACACCATTTTTAGTGTATGTATTTCTCTTTTTTTTTTTTTGTTTTGTTCTCTAGTTCCCCCACCCCAAACTTAATTGGTTGCACATTCCAAAAGCAACCCCAAACTTAATTTTTAGCAACACTCTACAATGCCTAACTCAGAAAAACAATATGGGATAAATCCTACAAGTCTCTAAGTTTGTAATGTAGTTTGTCACCGAACAAAAAGTTCTATCCTACCGGCTCAACTTGTTTAAGAAAAGGATGAATGCAATATAATCAGGGTAGGCTTCAAAAGGCTCACAGGACCAAGCACTTTTGCCTCAGTGTGTATTTGACATAAACCAATCGACAGAAAAGAAACAATGCAAGTTCTAGAAATGTAGATGCATGGAACACTCTATATAAGTAAATTGAAAAATAAAATTTGGCCATGAACCTTACAGTTATGATATCTGGGAGTTGTGACTACCTAGCACTGCCGTACACTTCGCCTTTTACTCAAGTCACTCCTCCTTATGAACTTTCGGAAAAATCACTTGAGCACACATTTGTTACTAAACTGTAAAAGGTCAATAAAACACATAAATTCATCAGTAATAAACAAGTTCAGGCTCAATTACATCACAGGGGGATACAACTGATTAAACTTCAAATTGTTCGAAAATAAAATGAAAAAGTACATCAAAATGAAAGGAAAACTGCTGAAACAAACAGAAAAAAATAATAATAATAATAGATGAGCCATCAGTAGCCCATCAATCCTGCATCAAGTTTGGGTCAATCCATGTGCTCGGGTTCTGCTCCTCATAGGTGTCTTCGCCAAAATGCGACCTCGACCTCGCACCACCAGCAGCAAAGTCTGCCCTAATCTCCTGCTCTCTTGCTTGGGCACGACCTCTGGTGACATCAAAGTATTGGTCCATCGCCTCCTCGGACCCATCAAAACAGTCAAAAGACCCAGTAATCGCTCTCCTGTTGAGGCAAACTGCCTCAGTAAGCTCTGGCCCGAACCTAGGACGGTTCCAATACTCTTGGTCTGACACCTCATTCATCCAGTTGCAGTGGCCGAACATGTAGTCCAGCATCATGGGATGAAGAGGTGCATGAGCACCTTGTTGGCTGCTTCCTTCTCCCGACACCAACTCTGGCTGAGGCGGGGGCTGTTGTGGTTGTGGCTGAGGCTGAGGGCCTGCTTCCTCCTCAGCTCCCAACTGCTGCATGCGCTCCAGATAATCCTTCAGAAAGACCTCCATATAGTTATCAGTGATTGGCTTCATCATCTTGGTCTCGAGGTCATTGATGTAGCACTCGCAGTCAGCTTCCTCACAAAGCCAGTTGATGAGGCTCATGTGAGGGATGACTTTCTTGTTCCCTTGGACAAACTCAGCAATGTTGTTGGCAATCAATTCACCAACATTTATAGGGCTACCCTCCATGATGGCAGCAACAGTATGCACCCGAGATAAGGGAATCTCAGATGAACAGGAAGTACCTTCTAATGTTTGCACCACAAATGATGCCCAAGCCTTAGCAACCGGCTTGAAGTCAGCTTTCAGCAACATCTTCCTGCTTTTCTGCCATTGAGCGCCCTCCACACACAATAAAGATTTCACCTCCTCCCACGTCTCCTCGTCCCAGTTAGCACACGTCTCCCTCCTCTTGACATCACATTGTTCCGGAGGAACAATCTTCAGCATGGTATTGATAGCCTCAGGGGAGAAATCAATGGTCTTTCCCCTCACATAAGATTCATACCGCCGCCCGGAGAACCGAGCATTGGCATAAAACTCAAGCGTCATGGTCTTGTTGGCCTCTTGGAAAACCATATCATTCAGCCCGTGCCACCCTCGAGCCGTGATAATCTGCTCAAACTCAGGGTTGCCTAATAATTTAGGGAGTAGGAACCCCCTCTCTGGTATCACCCTATAACTTCTTATTTCTTTGAAGCGGTCACGAGCCGGGGTGTCATGGAAACGGTAGGCTAGAGTGGGTGGGACGGCCGGTGGGGCTGTGGGTTTGACCGGTTGTTTTCGTTTGGCGGTGGTTTTGGATTTTTTTGCTTGTGGGGCTTTCCCTTTCTTTCTAGTATCAACCATGGTGTAGGTTTAGGGTTAGGTCAAAGGAAAAGTGAAAGTTTGAGATTAGGGTTTTGAGGTTAGGTGAGGATGATGAATTTTGAGAGGTTAATGATGTTGATGGTAGTTTTTGTGGTTGTTTTGGTGATTTGGAGATGGAAAGTTGAAGGTTTTTGGTGTAGAAAGTTGAGAAGTTCGTAGGTTAGGGTTCTGGGGAAATTTTGGCAGAGTTTGGCTACTTTTGGAAGTGAATGGGATGATTTTCGTGTGAAGGGTATATATAGGGGAGAAAAACGTGTCACGTTTGGCCAAAAACGTGTCACGTTTTTCGTTTTGTAACGGTCAAAAATTTTGAAACCACCCACAAACGTGTCACGTTTGGGCAAAACGTGACACGCTCCACTCTTTGAAAAATTTTGGTTCCCAGAAAACGTGTCACGTTTTGGCCAGCGTGACACGTTTTTGCTAAACAGAATGCTTGTTTTTGAGATGCTTCAGAGGTGGCAAAAACGTGGCACGTTTTGCCCAAAACGTGTCGCGTTTTTGCCCAGTATCGGACTTGAAATTTTTCTTCCTCTGATCGTTTCAGCGAAAATATTTTTGTATTTTTGATTTTTTTGAAAGCAATAAAATGCGAAAAAATATAAAAGAACTATTACCTGCAAAAAACTAAAGTGGTGGGTTGCCTCCCACAAAGCGCTTCTTTACCGTCACTAGCTTGACTACTACGGACCTTTATAGGTCCTTCAGCATCAACCCTACCCTTTCTTTTGGTAGGTCGCCACCCAGATATGGCTTAACTCTTTGTCCATTCACTTTGAAACTCCTGTCACCCTCCGGCGTGATTAGTTCAACAGCTCCGTATGGTGACACGCTCTTGACCAAGAAAGGTCCAGACCACTTCGACTTGAGCTTTCCAGGAAACAGCTTCAACCTGGAATTATATAACAAAACTAGTTGTCCAGAGTTAATTTCCCTAGATACTAAGTTTTTGTCATGATACCTTTTAGTCCTGGCTTTATAGATGAGCGCATTTTCATACGCTCTAAGCCTCATCTCCTCAAGTTCATTAAGTTTCAAAAGTCTTTTCTTACCAGCAGCTACTTGATCAAAATTTAAGGCCTTGATGGCCCAGTAAGCTTTATGCTCTAACTCGACTGGAAGATGACAAGCCTTATCATAGACTAGTTGATAGGGTGAAAACCCAATGTGAGTCTTAAAGGCTGTCCTATATGCCCACAGTGCGTCATCTAACTTTTTGGACCAATCCTTCCTATTAGACGCAACTGTCTTCTCTAGAATCTGTTTCAACTGACGGTTTGAAACCTCTACTTGACCACTAGTTTGTGGGTGATAGGGAGTTGCAACTTTGTGCTTGATGTTATACTTTTTGAGCACATTTTCAAGAAGGTTGTTGCAAAAGTGCTTCCCCCATCACTGATCAAGACTCTAGGTGTTCCAAACCTAGTGAAAATATTCTTTTGGAGAAAATTGACGACAGTTCGGGCATCATTAGCAACACATGGTATCGCTTCAACCCACTTAGTAACATAATCGACACAAACTAGAATATGAAGATAAGAGTAAGAGGGAGGGAAAGGCCCCATAAAATCAATGCCCCAACAATCAAATGGTTCTATTTCAAGTATTCCTGTTAGGGGCATCTCATTCCTCTTAGAAATGTTACCTGTCCTTTGGCATTTGTCACACCGCCGCACAAAGTCTTGGCAGTCCTTGAACAAGGTGGGCCACCAGAAGCCACTTTGCAAGATTTTTGCAGCGGTTCTTTCTCCACTATGGTGGCCCCCATAAGCTGAGCTATGGCAGTGCCACATGATACTATTCGCTTCTTCACCTGCAACTCAACGTCTAATTAACCCGTCAGTGCTTACCTTAAACAGATAAGGATCATCCCACAGATAGTGGTTTGAATCCTTGAAGAACTTCTTCTTTTGGGCCGAGTTCAAGTCATCCGGCACTATGTTACCGGCCTTGTAGTTCGCCATGTCGGCAAACCAAGGCCTTTCACCAACAGCGAACAGTTGCTCATCCGGGAACTCGGCCATGATGGCCTTTTCCTTCTTTGTCACCTCTTTATTCTCCAACCGGGAGAGGTGATCAGCCACCACATTCTCAACTCCCTTTTTGTCACGAATTTCAAGATCAAACTCTTGTAACAAAAGGATCCACCTCAACAGCCGAGGCTTGGAATCTCCTTTCGTCAGTAGGTACTTCAGGGCTGCATGATCTGTAAACACAATGACTTTGGAGCCGATTAGATAAGAACGAAATTTTTCCAAGGCAAAAATTACCGCAAGCAATTCTTTCTCAGTGGTAGCGTAATTTACTTGATTTTCATTCAAAACTTTGCTTGCGTAATAAATTGCATGGAAAAATTTGTTCTTGCGTTGGCCTAAAACTGCACCAACAGCGTAATCACTTGCATCACACATTAATTCAAACGGTAAATCCCAATCGGGTGCAATGATTATTGGTGCAGTAACCAACTTGGTTTTAATCAAAGAAAAAGCATTTAAGCACTCATCATCAAATTTGAAATCATTTTCTTTGACTAAGAGGTTACAAAGGGGCTTTGAAATTTTTGAAAAATCTTTAATGAAACGCCGATAAAATCCAGCATGCCCCAGGAAACTCCTCACTCCTTTAACATTTATGGGAGGGGGAAGTTTCTCTATAACCTCTATTTTCGCTTGGTCCACCTCTATGCCTTTAGCACTTATCTTATGCCCCAAAACTATACCCTCGTTTACCATGAAATGGCATTTTTCCCAATTTAAAATGAGGTTAGTTTCGGTGCATCTTTTAAGGACGGCATCTAGGTGGACTAAACATTGATCAAAAGACTTACCGAAAACAGAAAAGTCGTCCATAAATACCTCGATGTTCTTCTCTATCATGTCAGAGAAGATGGAGAGCATACACCTTTGAAAGGTCGCCGGCGCATTACACAGCCCAAAGGGCATTCTCCTATACGCAAAGATACCAAACGGACAAGTGAAGGCAGTCTTCTCTTGATCTTCCGGAGCCACCGCAATTTGATTATACCCCGAATACCCATCCAGAAAGCAATAAAAGGCTTGGCCAGCCAACCTCTCTATCATTTGATCCATAAATGGTAACGAGAAGTGATCCTTCCTTGTTGCGGTATTTAACCTCCGATAATCGATGCACATCCTCCAACCAGTGACGGTACGGGTGGGAATCAATTCATTTTTCTCATTGGCCACCACCGTCATTCCACCTTTCTTAGGCACCACATGGACAGGACTTACCCACGAGCTATCAGAGATAGGGTAAATCATACCTGCCTCTAGAAGTTTCAGCACTTCTTTCTTTACAACTTCCTTCATTGTGGGGTTCAGTCTCCGTTGAGGTTGAACAACTGGTTTGTATTCAGCCTCCATATGAATTTTATGCATGCAATAAGCTGGACTAATACCCTTCAAATCAGAAATTTTCCATCCCAACGCTCCTTCGTTCTCCCTTAACACCCTCATCAATTTTTCTTCTTCTAAAGGTGTCAAAGTGCTGCTGATGATTGCCGGTTTAGAAGCATCTTTGCTTAAGAAGCCATACTTTAAGTGAGAAGGAAGTTCTTTTAATTCAGGATTTTTTTCCTCTTCCACACCCAAAGTAAGCGCCCCCTCATTCTTGTCAAGAAGTAACTTTTCTATTTTTTTCGATGCCACCTCTTGTTTGCTTGCCTCCAATTGCTTGACACATTCCTTCACCTCAAGATCTTCATCATTGTCACAATTCTCTATAGAATTTACAATTGCTTTCTCCATAGGTTGTGTTGGTTGAGGTTCACGAGAATTGTCTTCAACGATTTCATCAACAACGTCAATCCGGTAGCACTTGGGATTTTCAGCTCTATGTTTCATGGCTTCAAAAATGTTAAACACCACTTGTTCATTATGGAACCTTAACATAAGTTGGCCCAATTCGACATCGATTAAAGCACGACCAGTTGCAAGGAAAGGTCTTCCTAGGATGAGCGGTGTCTCATCATCTTCAGCCATATCCATGATAACAAAGTCAGCAGGAAATACTAACTCATTTACCTTTACGAGCACATCTTCCAAAACACCAAAAGGATAAGAGATGGACCGATCAGCTAAAGTGAGGGTCATTCTTGTTGGTTTTGGTTGACCACATCCAAGCTTCTTCATCATAGATAGAGGCATCAAGTTGATACTTGCCCCTAAGTCACATAAAGCTCTACCCACCTTCACCGATCCAATAGAACAAGGAATGGTAAAAGCGCCTGGATCTTTCATCTTCGGTGGAAGTTTGTTTTGGATGATGGCACTACAGTTTTCTGAAAGAGCTATATTCTCGTCATCTTTTGGCTTTCTTCTTCCGGTTAATAACTCCTTCATAAACTTTGCATAAACGGGCATTTGATCAAGGGCTTCACTAAAAGGAATATTCACCTGTAGTTGTGAGAAAAGTTCCATGAACTTTTTAAACTGGCCTTTCTCTTTCTTCTTCTTCTTAGCTAGATGAGGGTATGGAAGCTTTACATAAGATGGTACAACTTGTGGTTTATCACCATCTTTCAAAATTTGGCTCCTAGACTTCCTCAAGATCGAGTCTTCATCTACTAATCTCTCACTTTTTTCTCCCTCTGATTTTTCCTTCTTTTCTTTTTCAACTTCTCCTTGATCACTTTCTTTTTCAACTACTCCCTCAAATTCTTTTTCAACTTCACAATCTATTTCTACCTCCTCCGTCACAACATCATCAACTGTTTTCTTAACTCTTGGGACTAAAGGTGTGAGCACCTTTTTGCTCCTAAGTTCAATCACATTGCAAGTTTCATTTTTCGGGTTATCCTTAGTATTACCTGAGAATCCTCCCTTGCTTTGTTCAGCCAACTGTTTAGCCATTTGCCCGATTTGCGTCTCAAGCAACTTCCTCGAAGCTTCATTGTTTTTTCTCTCAGCTTCTTGGCTCTTCTTCATCTCTTCAAAGTTACTTTGAGTCATCTTCATGAAATTCACCATTGTTTCTTCAAGAGCTGAAGGCTTCCTCGGTTGTTGTTGTTGTTGTTGTTGAGGATTTGGAAGTAGAGGGTTTAGAGTGTTGTTGTTAGAATAACTCAAGTTAGGATGCTTGTTAAACCCGGGATTGTAGTAAGGATTTTGTCTTTGAAAGTTAACGTAGTTCACAAACTCCTCACTAAATCCTTCCGGTACACACTCACCATTTGCATGTCCTTCTCCACATAGATCACACTTGACAGCTGCCACTTGTTGCTTGTTAGCCAAAGTAAACCCTTGGAACTCCTTAGTTAGAGCTTCGATTTGCTTGTTCATGGCTGCTTGGTTAGCTAGGATAGATGTAGTGTCGCTGACCCCATATACTCCTCTTTTCTTCTTCTCCACATTATCACGGTACTCGTTTTGAGCCATGCTTTCAATTAAGGCTTCGACTTCATGATCGGTCTTGTTTTTAAGGCTGCCTCCAGCTGAGGCATCTAGAAACATTCTAATGTTATGTATCAAGCCTTCGGTGAAGATTTGGAGGTATTGTTTCTCAGACAGTTCATGGTTGGGACACCTCTTCAACATCAATGTAAATCTTTCCCATGCATCATATAAAGATTCAGTCTCCCCTTGCTTGAAATTTTGAATCTCCATCTTCTTTTCCCAATATTTGGACATAGGAAAGTACTTCTCTAGGAACCTCAGCTCGAGCTCCTCCCATGTTTGAATGGTACCACCCGGAATGGTTAGCAACCAATCTCTAGCTCTTCCCGTCAATGTAAACGGAAATAACCGCAGCTTCTTCTGGCTATCAGTAACCGTAGCTGGAGGTACGCAGAATTCACAAGTCTCTGCAAACCGACTCAAGTGCTCATGTGGGCTCATGGCTTCAGTGCCATCGAATTGCTTGTCTCTCAACCCATTCAGAACGGTGCTCTTGATGTCAAAAGCAGCAGGGTTGGCAGGTCGGAAGGTGTGTGTCAGCTGACCACGGTGAGTAGCTAGCCCGTAGTCTCCCAACTTAGGTCTCGGTTCAGCGTCTCCCATGATACTTGGTGTAGGAGAGATAGACTTCAAGGATTCAGCCGGTGGCGGACTAGGTGACCGCCCTTTTACGATGGGTGGGACTGACTTCGACAACCGAGCAGCTCTCCGATTGGCTCGTTCAGTCCTTTCTATCTCCGGATCGAACTGTAAATCGTCCTTGCTTTGTCGACCTCGCATAAACAGCAAAATACCTTAGTAGCACTGCACCAATAAAAGTAACAAAAAATTTAAAAACAGAAAATAAAATGCAGAAATCCTAAATTATAACTAAATTGCCTTATTGAAATAAATCAACAATCCCCGGCAACGGCGCCAAAAACTTGATAGACTTTTAGCAAGTGTACTAAAAATATATCGAAGTAATAAAATTAAGTTCGTATCCACGAGGACTGTGTTAATCTCAATAAGTTAATTTCGTTATGCAATAGGATGTTTAAAGGTTATTATAGTTTTGCCACTAGGCGGTAGATTTGTTTGTTTTAATAACAAAAATAACAAAATGATAAAGTTTGTTTAGAAAATTGGAGAGAGATGAGATCGGATCGTCGAATCCTCTATGTTTCCCCTAATTGGTTACTGTATTCTATTCCTATTAATGGTTCTTTAAGTCCCACGATAGTTAACAAAATAGCCCTAATCAATCCCTTGAGTTAGGACCCTCTTCTTAAACTACAGCCCCTAATTCCTTAGGTGGTCTAATAATTCTCGAAGGTTTAAGCACGTTAACCTAATATCACTAATAAACGATTATCCATTCCTAGACTAACCATGTTTATTAGAACAATTCAATTAAGTCTAAGTTGAAAGCTAGGGTTAGTAGTCATTCATTCTCACGAAAACATATTTATATTTGATCAGGATATAAAAAGCATTAAGAACAATTGAATTGAATAAAGACTTAAATAATCATTAATATGGAATAGAGTTTCATCACAGCAACATAAGATCAACTAGGGTTTACACAGAATCATCTCGGATCCAATCTCTAAGAGATTTAGCTACTCATACTGATGTTTACAAATAGCATAATCAATTGAATCATTAAAACATACATGTAACTGGTAAAAGGATGAAGAAATCGTCCTCCTTGCAGTCGCCTTTATGTCCAAATCGCACTTTGCTCTCCAAGATTCGTAACCCCTGTTTTCGGAAAAGACTTCAGCTTAAATAGGCCCAGAAATTCGCCCAAAACGTGTCACGTTTTAAGTAAAACGTGTCACGTTTTTTCCTTCAGTAGCAAGTAACCAAATTAGGGTTTCACAAAACGTGTCACGTTTTTGCCAACGTGACACGTTCTTCTTTCTTCTCAAAACATGCTCTCTGACTTGTGAAAACGTGTCACGTTTTTTAGCAAGCTTGACACGTTTTTGTGACTTGCACCATTCTTCAGTTTTCTTGCTTTTTCTTGCTTTTCATGCGTTTCTTGCTGCTTAAGTTGCTTTGTGACTCCATAAAATGATAAAATATACATAGAAATTACGTAATGACAGCATGTCATCACATTCTCTCCTAAAAGAAAATGTTTACAAAATTTCTAATTTGTCTAAGGGATCCTTTCGATAACCAAAAAGAGTCGTTTTTGCATCTGCATTTGTACATATCATGCATCATATGCATCATTCATCGGTCACAAAAAAAAAACTTCCAAGTGCTCATTGCCTCCTGGTTCTTTTGCCGCAGTGTGAAAAGTGGCTCGTGCTCGAAAGACTGATCAACCTACCAGAGTACATCAGACTAGACAATATAGGAGGAGGAATCAAGTAGCCATGGAAGAAGAGAACGCGCAGCTCCGTACCGAATTGGCTTCTGTGAGGGAAGAGTTGGCTAAAGCTCACGATGTTATGACTGCTCTGTTGGCTGCCCAGGAACAACCAGCCTCATCTGCTCCGGCGACTACTGAGCCAATTCCAACAGCATCTCTCGATGACCGCTTTGCCATGCCAAGGGGATACCCATACGGACTCCCATCTTTCTTTGCTCCTGATCCCACAGTAGGAACTTCTAGTACTGCCAATGGTAACCAAATCCCCGTCCTAGGGCATGCCTCTCTCCACACTACTCTGCCTCAGTCAACGATCTTCACTGACCCAATAGTACATTCCATGCCTCAAAACACCACCGCCGATACTCACCGTGGGAAGTCTCCCATGACCGGAACTATGGAAGAAAGGATGGAGGAACTTGCTAGAGAACTCCGTCGTGAAATCAAGGCTAACCGTGGAAGTGGTGACCTCGTCAAGACTCACGATCTCTGCCTAGTACCAAGGGTAGATGTCCCTAAAAAGTTCAAAGTCCCAGAATTCGACCGATACAATGGACTGACTTGTCCTCAGAATCATATCATCAAATACGTCCAGAAGATGGCTAACTACTCAGACAATGATTCGCTCATGATCCACTGTTTCCAAGACAGTTTGATGGAAGACGCTGCAGAATGGTACACTGGCCTGAGTAAGGATGACATTCACACCTTCGATGATTTGGCTGCCGCTTTCAAGAGTCACTACGGGTTTAACACCAGGTTGAAGCCAAACAGGGAATTTCTCAGGTCCCTTTCTCAAAAGAAAGATGAAAGTTTCCGTGAGTATGCACAAAGGTGGAGGGGCGCAGCCGCCCGTATTACCCCTGCTCTAGATGAAGAGGAAATGACACAGACGTTTCTGAAGACGCTGAAGAAAGACTATGTTGAGAGAATGATCATTGCTGCTCCGAGTAATTTCTCCGAGATGGTCACCATGGGAACCCGTCTAGAAGAAGCTGTCAGAGAGGGTATCATTGTGTTCGAGAAGGGTGAATCCTCCACGAATGCGCCAAAGAAGTATGGCAATGGCCATCACAAGAAGAAGGAGTCAGAGGTCGGGATGGTATCTACCGAGACCAATCAGTCTGTGGCCGCTGTTGCTCCCATCAATGCTACTCAACTGCCTCTGTCGTACCAATACATGCAATACGCCCAACATCCATTCTTTCCACCATTCTACCATCAGTATCCTCTACCACCGGGCCAGCCTCAGGTCCCCGTCAACGCTATTGCTCAGCAAGTGCAACAACAGCCACCGGTTCAACAACAACCACAACAGCAACAAGGTCCTCAGGCCAGACCGTCTTTCTCTCTGATACCAATGCTTTATGCTGAATTGGGGTACTGCACAACCAGACCCGGCAAGCCTCCGCCCAACCCATTACCTCCCCGGTTCCGTTCTGACCTCAGGTGCGATTTTCATCAAGGCGCTCTAGGCCACGATGTGGAAGGATGTTACACTTTGAAGTATATTGTGAAGAAACTGATAGACCAAGGAAAGTTGTCTTTCGAGAACAATGTCCCGCATGTGCTCGATAATCCACTCCCAAATCATGCTGCTGTGAACATGATTGAAGCATACGAAGAAACTCCCCGCCTTGATGTCCGTAATGTCGCGACTCCTCTGGTACCGCTGCATGTCAAGTTGTGCCAAGCCTCTTTGTTTAACCATGACCATGCCGGTTGCAATGGTTGCCTCCAGAATCCTATGGGCTGTGACGTAGTGCAGAACGACATCCAGAGCCTGATGAATGATAACTATCTGACAGCCAGCGACGTTTGTGTGATTATGCCAGTCTCCCATGATACTCCTATTAGGAACACGCCTTCGAAAGAGAACGTTGAACCTCTAGTGATAAGGCTACCTGGGCCAGTGCCTTTTGTTTCCACAAAAGCCGTTCCTTACAAGTACAATACAACCATGATTGAGAACGGGGTAGAAGTGCCTCTGGTATCCCCAGCCGTGGTAAGCAACATCGCCGAAGAGACGACAACTCTAAGAAGCGGCAGGGTCCGTCCCCCTTTGTTCCAAAAGAAGACAGCCGCGCCCACCACGGCTCCGGTTGACAAAACAACTCCACTTCCAGCTCCTCCTGTGGCTAAAGATGTTAGCCGGCCAGGTCAATCTATTGAAGATTCTAATTTGGACGAAATCCTGAAGATAATCAAGAGAAGTGACTATAAGATTGTGGATCAGCTGTTACAAACCCCGTCGAAGATATCTATCCTATCTTTGCTACTAAGCTCTGAAGCTCACCGGAACATCTTGCTAAAAGTGTTAGAGCAGGCATACGTCGACCACGAGGTCACGGTGGACCAGTTTGGTGGTATAGTGGGAAACATCACCGCTTGTAGTAATCTCTGGTTCGACGAAGACGAGCTCCCCGAGGCAGGGAAGCATCATAATTTGGCCCTACACATCTCTATGAATTGCAAAACTGACATGCTGTCAAATGTATTGGTAGATACCGGCTCGTCTCTGAATGTAATGCCCAAGTCAACTCTGGACCAGTTAAACTATCAAGGAGCCCCTTTAAGGAGAAGCACGTTCCTAGTCAAGGCCTTCGACGGATCCCGCAAGAACGTTCTCGGTGAAGTGGATCTGCCTATGACCATTGGCCCTGAAACATTTCTGATCACTTTCCAGGTCATGGACGTCGATGCTTCCTATAGTTGTCTCCTCGGAAGGCCGTGGATACATGAGGCTGGCGCGGTTACCTCCACTCTTCATCAAAAGCTGAAATTTGTGAGGAATGGTAAGCTTGTTACTGTACATGGAGAAGAAGCATACTTGGTCAGTCAATTATCATCATTCTCTTGTATTGAAGCAGGGTCGGCTGAAGGGACTGCATTTCAAGGTTTGACTGTTGAAGGTACGAAGCCCAAGAAAGTCAGTGCCGCTATGGCTTCTTTGAAGGACGCGCAAAGGGCTGTTCAGGAAGGACAGGCTGCCGGTTGGGGACAGTTAATACAACTCCTTGAGAATAAGCACAAAGAAGGTCTTGGGTTCTCCCCAACATCAGGAGTATCTACTGGAACGTTCTACAGTGCAGGGTTCACCAATGCAATTACTGAGGGTGCTACTGGGAGTGGTTCTAGGCTTGTGTTTGTTGTACCAGGAGGCACTGCAAAGAATTGGAATGTCGTTGACCTTCCGTTGATCATGCATGATTCCGAGTAATGTGTCTTGTTGCTTAGGTCTTTGTTTTTCAAAATAACCATCTTTTCGCTCCGCCCAAAGCGAAAGTGATGTTTTTGTAAGGGCATGTTTGTTTCGGCATTGCCATTATTAATAAAACATCTGTATTTTCTTATTAATTTCAAAGATTTGCATGAAAAATCTTTTCTAAAAAAATCATCCAACCATAATCATGCAGATTGAACCACAATAAACCCGTTGAACACAGTGACCATACGGTTCCTCCAACTTTTGAATTCCCGGTGTTCGGAGCCGAAGATGAAGAGGATGATGATATACCAGATGAGATTACTCGACTACTTGAACAAGAGGAGAAAGCCATTCAGCCTCACCAGGAAGAGATTGAGTTGATCAACTTGGGTACCGAGGACAATAAGCGAGAGATCAAGGTTGGCGCTGCACTGGAAGAGGGGGTTAAAAAGAGGATCTTCCAACTTCTCCGAGAGTATTCAGATATTTTCGCATGGTCGTATGAAGATATGCCGGGTTTGGATCCCCAGATTGTAGAACACCGGATACCAACAAAGCCAGAATGTCCCCCTGTTAGGCAAAAGCTGAGAAGGACTCGTCCTGACATGGCTCTCAAGATTAAGGGTGAGGTGCAGAAGCAGATTGATGCAGGTTTCCTCATGACAGTTGAGTATCCCGAATGGGTTGCTAATATTGTGCCTGTACCGAAGAAGGACGGCAAAGTTCGGATGTGTGTTGATTATAGAGATTTGAATAAAGCCAGTCTGAAAGACAATTTTCCGCTGCCTCACATTGACGTGCTTGTTGATAATACCGCTCAGTGCAAAGTGTTCTCCTTCATGGATGGATTCTCGGGATACAATCAAATCAAGATGTCACCCAGAGACAGGGAAAAGACGTCGTTCATCACTCCGTGGGGAACTTTCTGTTGCAAAGCAATGTCGTTCGGTCTGATAAATGCTGGTGCCACCTATCAGAGGGGGATGACCACGTTGTTCCACGATATGATTCACAAAGAAGTCGAGGTGTATGTGGACGACATGATTGTCAAGTCAAGCAACGAAGAGCAACATGTTGAATATTTGACAAAAATGTTTGAAAGATTGAGAAAGTACAAGCTTCGACTAAATCCCAACAAGTGTACGTTCGGTGTCAGATTAGGGAATCTGCTAGGGTTCATTGTCAGTCAAAGAGGCATTGAAGTAGATCCTGACAAAGTCCGAGCAATCCGTGAAATGCCAGCCCCGCAGACCGAGAAGCAAGTTAGAGGGTTCCTCGGGCGTCTGAACTACATCTCCCGATTCATATCTCACATGACCGCGACCTGCGGGCCAATCTTCAAGCTGCTCAAGAAGAACCAACCCATTGTGTGGAACGATGAATGCCAAGAAGCTTTTGACAACATAAAGAACTATTTGCTAGAGCCACCTATCCTTGTCCCGCCGGTGGAAGGAAGGCCATTGATTATGTGTCTGTCAGTGTTAGATGAATCCATGGGATGTGTGCTCGGTCAACAGGACAAGACTGGAAAGAAAGAGCATGCCATCTACTATCTGAGCAAGAAATTTACTGACTGTGAGACTCGGTATACGATGCTCGAAAAGACCTGTTGTGCTTTAGCTTGGGCTGCCAAACGCCTGCGCCATTACTTGATGAACCATACAACTTGGCTGATATCCAGGATGGACCCGATCAAATATATCTTTGAGAAGCCTGCAGTCACTGGGAAGATTGCACGTTGGCAAATGCTGCTGTCTGAATATGATATTGTATTCAAAGCTCAAAAGGCCGTTAGAGGAAGTGTTGTAGCTGATCACCTCACTTACCAGCCACTGGATGACTATCAGCCCATCAAGCTTGACTTCCCCGACGAAGAGGTCATGTATTTGAAGTCAAGAGACTGTGAAGAACTGTTGATCGGTGAAGGTCCGGACCCCGATAGCAAGTGGGGATTGGTCTTTGACGGTGCGGTCAATGCTTATGGCAGGGGAATTGGGGCAGTGATTGTATCTCCGCAGGGGCATCACATTCCCTTTACCGCCCGGATTGTATTTGAATGCACAAACAACATGGCTGAATATGAAGCATGTATCTTGGGGATCGAGGAAGCAATTGACATGAGAATCAAGCATCTTGACATCTATGGAGATTCTGCGCTTGTTATTAACCAGATAAAGGGAGAATGGGAGACTCATCATGCTAATCTGATCCCTTACCGTGACTACGCGAGGCGTCTGCTGACGTACTTTACAAAAGTCGAATTGCACCACATTCCCCGTGAGGAAAATCAAATGGCCGACGCTCTTGCCACTTTATCCTCCATGTTTCAAGTGAACCATTGGAACCACGTACCAGTAATCAAAGTGCAGCGCCTTGACCGGCCTTCTCATGTGTTTGCCATCAGTGATGTGACCGTTCAAACAAATGCGGATATAATTGACAACAAACCCTGGTATTGTGATATCAAGCAGTTTTTGCAAAGCCGCGAGTACCCGCCAGATGCTTCTAATAAAGACAAGAAGACTTTGCGCAGGTTGGCTAGCAAGTTCATGTTAGATGGGGATGTTCTATACAAGAGGAATTTTGATATGATATTATTGAGATGTGTTGATGAGCGTGAAGCAGAGCAACTGATGCACGACGTGCACGATGGCACTTTCGGGACCCATGCTTCGGGGCATACTATGTCTAGAAAATTGTTGAGAGCTGGCTACTATTGGATTTCTATGGAACATGACTGCTACCAATATGCCAAGAAGTGTCACAAATGTCAGATCTATGCTGATAAGATTCATGTGCCTCCGCACGCACTCAATGTCATTTCCTCTCCATGGCCTTTCTCTATGTGGGGCATCGACATGATCGGAAGGATTGAACCAAAGGCTTCGAATGGTCATCGTTTCATTTTGGTAGCGATTGATTACTTCACCAAGTGGGTCGAAGCTGCATCTTATGCCAACGTAACCAAGCAAGTGGTGGTTTAGTTCATCAAGAACAATATCATCTGTCGATATGGTGTTCCCAGCAAGATTATCACTGACAACGGTACCAATTTGAACAATGACATGGTGCAGGCCCTGTGCAAGAAATTCAAGATTGAACATCACAACTCCTCTCCTTATAGGCCTCAGATGAACGGTGCAGTTGAGGCCGCCAACAAGAATATCAAGAAGATTGTACAAAAGATGGTAACTACATACAAAGACTGGCATGAGATGTTGCCGTATGCCCTACACGGCTACGGCACTACAGTACGCAGTTCAACCGGGGCAACGCCTTTCTCCCTTGTATATGGCATGGAAGCAGTTCTCCCCTTGGAAGTGGAAATCCCGTCTCTCCGTGTGATCATGAAAGCGAAATTGTCTGAGGCTGAATGGTGCCAGAGCCGGTATGACCAGTTGAATTTAATTGAGGAAAGACGTCTGGATGCCTTGGCTCGTGGACGACTATATCAAACAAGAATGAAAACTGCTTTTGACAAGAAAGTCCGTCCTCGGGAATTTAAGGAAGGTGAACTTGTTTTGAAAAGAAGAATGAGCCAGCAACCAGACCCAAGGGGTAAGTGGACGCCGAACTACGAAGGACCATATGTTGTCAAGAAGGCCTTCTCCGGTGGAGCTTTAATTCTTACACACATGGATGGTGTGGAGCTTCCAAACCCTGTGAATGCCGATATAGTCAAGAAATACTTTGCCTAGATATATGAAAAAGAACAGCGTGGTAGGTCGAAAACCCGAAAGGGCGGCCTAGGCAAAAATGTGTTTCCCGGTGGATCGAAAACCCGAAAGGGCGGTCCAGGCAAAATAAGGGACAAAAAAAAAAACAAAAAAAAAATGTAAATGTGGAAAAAGCTCGCTGAGACTACATATAACTCAGGCAAAAATGAGCGTCTCGATGAGCCGAAAACCCGAAAGGGCGGCTCATGCAAGAATGAGATTGAAACGAAAGGCAATTGACTATATCTGGCAAACCACCATCCCCTTGGGGCACGAGCAACCGATGAATGGCCGCTCTCATCTGAAGCTGCTACGCCTGTGAATTCAAAATTTCTGGGAACTGTAGTGATCACTGTGTTCAATGTACCACCAACCATTAAAATTACCATTTTTCAAGCTTTGTAAATCCGTGGAGTCACGCCTCCGGCTGACTACTACTCCTATACGTTGATTTGAGCCTATGCTTTTGTTTGAAACTCTATTTCTTCATTCTATTTTCAAAGTTTTATACAAAGTTTTCTTCCTATTTTGATAATGACAATGTCTGAGACAAACATCTTTGAAATTGAATTTTTTTTTTTTGTGTGCGTATTTTGAAAACCAACCTAAGCAACTAGGTGCATTCAAACGAAACATGCATGAACAAACATGTGTTGACATCCATTTCGATACAAGTCACCAGCAGGCTCTCTCCCCAGTACGGTCTGTGGTCAATGGCAAGAATGAAAAAATAGAATGAAAATACAAAAATGAATAAGCTCGCTAAGTTGAAAACCCGAAAGGGCGGCTTAGGCAAAAATGAGCACCCCGATGGATTGACAACCTTCAAAGGCAATTCAGGCAAAAACAGGGGCATTTGAAAATAATTTATTCCCCGGTGGATTGAAAACCCGAAAGGGCGATCCAGGCAAGAATGGGATATAAAAAAAGAAGAGAAAAAGCAAGCATGCAAAAAGCATTGGCCACAGATGCGATACCCAAAGTGTGCTCGACAGTAGAGCGTCCAGCGATAGCAATACCATCAAAAGGTCTTACTCCCTGCAAGTCTATGAACGGGATATGGCTCCCTGCCCTCAACAATGGTCTTGATGTGTCTTCAAACGACGGCGTCCCCAGAAGAGGAACTTTTGCAAGTGACTGTTAGAGCACGAGCCATTACGTGCCCAATATTCCAATGTTTTATCTGTCCCTGCGAAATTATGTCTGCAAATTGCCAATCATCATGCATTTCGAAGCATTCATACATGCATAATCATGCATCTTATATGCTCATGCATCTGATAAAATTGTTATGCCATTCATACACCTTGCATCTTCGATTCCTATGTTAATCTCTGTCAAAATCTCAAGTCGATTTCAAACCTTTACAGACATGTCAAATTTCAAATTTTTTACAATCATGTCAATTTCGAACTTCTGCAGTCGTGTCAATTCCAGACTCCTGCAGTCATGTCAATCAATTTCAAGTCGTTTTTGCAATACCATATGTTTCCGCTATCAGCCAAGTGGCTAGTTCGCATCCAAGAACAGCTTGTGCCTGTCAATTCATTCTTGTTATCGGTCAAGTGGCCAGTTCGCATCCAAGAACAGCTTGTACCTGTCAATTTGTTTTCACTCTTGTCATTGGTCAAGTAACCAGTTCAAATACGAGAACAGCTTGCACCTGCGTTTTGCTTTTGTCATTAGCCAAGTGGCTAGTTCGCATCCAAGAACAGCTTGTGCTTCCTATTTTGTTTCTGTTATCAGCCAAGTAACTAGTTCAAATGCAAGAACAGCTTGTGCTCCCTACTTTTCTTTCAGCCAAGTAACCAGCTCAAATACAAGAGCAGCTTGCGCCCTTTTACTTGTCAATATTCCCGGTCAAGTGGCTAGTTCGCATCCAAGAACAGCTTGTACCTGTCGATTTGCTACTAAGTCTCCCCAGTGAGTCTTATCGTTACTATCTTGTCAATGTCTACCAATCCCACAATGGATACGACATGTTTTTGTTAAAACTCAACTCTCAGTTGTCTTGCATTCATCATACAAATGTTGCATGGCATACATAACATTTACGAATGTATTTTTACGCCCAAAATCAGTGCAAACGTCGATATTTAAGTATCTTCGTCACGTCAAGCCAAAGACTCCATCTCTTGACTCTCCAGACAAAGAAACTTAAATAGGGGCAGCTGTCATACCCTCATTTTGGACCTAAAAATACTCGTTCAAATTTCTTTTCTATTTCTGATGCCTTTCCAATTTACTGTGTATTACTCTGCGGTTTACTACTGTGCTTCAGCTGCATATGTTACTGTCTCTGCCTTTAAATTCTTTTTGCATATTTTTCTCGCATTTTATTCCAAATTTTTGCATAAAATCATACAAAAGGGCATTTTGGTCATTTCCCGCAATGGAACCCATCTTGAACCCCTACATTTGTCTCTGAGTCTTTTCAACTTGTCTGTACAACCCATGTGTCAGATTCTGTTTAAAAAACATTTCAGCACTGCATCTGAGTCAGTCTGAGTAGTTTGAGTCCCTAGGGGCATTTTGGTCTTTTCACATCAAATAAATTTTGGGCAGAGAGGTATTTTGAAATACCTCATTTTGGTAATTTGTTCGTTTTTAGTCCGTTCTGTTGTTTTTAACTGTTTCACTTTACGTTTTTTCAAATTACATTTTTTACCAATTTTTATTTTATTTTCTTACAAATAGGTCCAAATTTTATGTTTAATTGCAAATTAGTCCAAATACTTTTTAAAATTACAAATCAGTCCCATTTTCTTTTTTTGTTGTTTTATTTTATTTTTGCAGATCAGTTTTTGTTTTTGCAGATTAGTCCCTTTAGTTTCATTTTTTGCAGATTGGTCCCTGAGTCAAAAACAGTCCAGATGCCACGCAAGTATTCCAAGTCCAGATGTCACAATGCAATTGGTCCAAATGCACACATGGCAGCCTATAAAAGGCCACCACTGTACAAGTCAAAAAAGGATCCGATTCATTACGCGCCACCTCAGAAACAGTTCAGAAATTTTCTCTCTCATGTCAGTTAGATCAAATTGTAACAAACTCAGAAAAATTGAAGAACACGAAGAACAAACCCTAAATTTCCAAAAGCAAAATTCAAGCGAATTCAATGGAGTTTTCGTTGATTCTCAGTGATTCAAGGTCGAATCATCATCATTGAATCTTCTTTCTGCAATTCAAGCGCCAAATCCATTGCCAGAAGCAACGAATCCGGCGCGATCACAGAAACCGTTTGAGAAGAAGAGGAAAGTGAAGAATTCAAGGATTCCGAACCGGTTAGGAAGAAGAAAGAAGAATCACGGTTTATTTCCGGATTTCAAACTCAAAATCAACAACAGAATCAAGATCGAAAGATTCCGAAGGTCCAAGATCGAATCTCCGAACAAAACCAGGTGAAAAATCAAAAAAACTTACCTCTTTCATACGCATAAACATCAGCAAGACTGAATCAACATAGATCCGTACGAATTCGAAAGGTCCGGTTCAAAAAAGAATGAAACCCTAACTTTTTTCCAAAACCGTGAGGGATTTTAGGGTTTACAACGTGAATCAACCGTTGTAAACCTATGAATCCGTAAAAAGTTTCATCAAACACAAAGATTTGAATCAAAAAAAAGAACCAAAGAGCCGATTGAAATCCGTGAACAAAAGTCCAGATCTACGGTGATTCAGTTCATGCATGTGAATTTCGATGTCAAATTCATGATTAGAACGATGAAAGGAAGCGATTGAACCATGTTTTGTGAGATTCTGGGTGAGTTTGAACAATTTAGGGTTAGGGTTTCATCAATGGCCGCCGGAGTGAGAGAGAAGAGAAGAGAAGAAAGAGAAATGTTGAAAGAAATGAGGGGAACCGGGTTGGAATTGCTTTATATAGAGCGCTGGAACCGGGTGGGTTGGCCCGATCCAGCGCCCCATGCCTTGAACCGTTGGATCTTGATCCGGATCAATCCAACGCCC
Organism: Medicago lupulina; assembly: GCA_958299785.1. NCBI lineage: Eukaryota > Viridiplantae > Streptophyta > Magnoliopsida > Fabales > Fabaceae > Medicago > Medicago lupulina. Next base: position 59,493,967 of record OY283139.1, on the reverse strand, counting down.
CAGGGGCGTTCTGGAGATCCGGATCCATCTACCGTGTGGGTTTGGACCGGGTACCCTGGGTCTTTTGGCTTTCTCTTTAGTTTCTTGATTTTCTTGCCATGTGCACCCCTTTTTTGCTATCTGAACCCCTGTGTGTGTTATTTTTCTCACCAAAAATTCCTAAAAAATTACCATGTGTTTCTTAGTGCTTTTTTAACCGTTTTGTGGTATTTTTTACATTTTGAAATGGATAAAAAATATGTGCGCTAATTTTTTCTCTTGATTGGTATATTCTTGTGTTCTTTGTGAAAATTCTTACATGATTTTGGTGCTAATTCAACGCCTCATAATTTCAATGCTTGTGATAGCTTCTGTTCATGATTCAATGGTATTGCTACTATTTGAGTGTTAGATTTTAATTTCTTGTGTTACGAGTAATTTGATTGGTGTGAAGGTTGAAATATGCATATTTGATGACTTTGTGTCCAAAATTGCTTTGTAATTCGCATTCTCATGCTTGAAATAAGTCTCTAAAATCATGCTAGGGTATATATTCTAGGTCATGTGTTTGGAAGGTTTCACACCTAGGTTTTGTGCATTTTTTTTTTTACCATGTGTTGCTACCATTTTTACTATGTGTTGTACATTTCTTTTTTACTAAGTGTTTCTTGTTATTTTACTTCTCATTCCTCGCTTATTTCTCTACCATTCTATATTTTGTCTACTAACCATCTTATTTCATGTCTCATTCATAGTGCAAGCATTGCATCACTTTCATGCTTTTCTTTAAACTCTTTTATGCAATTTTCCATTAATTCTCATGTAATATTTTAGGGTAGTTTTATTCCCTTTGAATTTCCTGCAAGACCATAGAATGTAAACTAGGGCCCAATGTAAAGGACAATGGACACTATGATGATGTACACCGACACAAGCACCGACACGCACACACGTTGTATGATTTACCGCTAGATGTATGCTTAGGAAACGCGACACTTAGAAAATATGCCTTTTTCAAAGCAAACTAACTCCTCACTCAATCATTTTCATAATAATGTTGGAGTCAAAACTCCACAATCTTTTTCCTTTTATTTTCTTAATCAAAAATGCAAATGAGCCATAAATTCCAACTTTAACCTTTTTTTCTTTAATAATTGGAACAACCTCACTTTTTTCCAATCTCATGCCTTTAAGGCCTCTTTTCTCTTCTCCAAAATCATTTTCAAAATTAAAAACAAACTAACCCACAAAAATCGTTTTCGGGAAGAGAACTACATGGAGTTTGATCCCTTAAAAGGGTATGTAGGCAAGAGACCAAAATCTCTCCAAGTCCAATAAAATAAAATCCCAAAAACTTCTCTCCCCTATTCTTAAAAGCAACTTTTTCCACAAAATAGCAAAAAATAAAGCGTAAGACATAAACTAGGAAAACGGCTCCTATAGAGTACTATAGTCGTTACGGGTGCCTAACACCTTCCCGTAACGAAAACTGCCCCGAACTTAGAATTTCTAAGGGTTTTCTCAATTTTACCCTTCCCCAAAAAAAAATAGAGACATCAATGATTGAAAGGTTCAAGCCTAATTAATGACTTGACACCCGAAAATCGCGATGACAAGAGTCACAACATTTAGAGCTTTTACAATAGCGGAATCCATTTTTTAATATTTAAATGAGTTTCACATGTACATATCATTTATGTATAATTTTTAATGGTAGTACCTAATAAGCACTCAATCTTTTCAATCAAACATCTTACACAATTTTTTTAAAAGGGACCCATTAATCATCTATCTATAATTCTATATCATTATATTTCATTTTGTAATATTAAATATGTATGAGAGCCGCATATAAATGAGAGATGCTTATTTGAGACATTCAAATGTATTAAGTACTCAATTTTTTTCTTCAATGATGATACCTAATAGGTATCGAGTCTTATATAATAATACCTTATCATTGTGGATGTTCTTACAGTATATTTATGAAAGAGATAAATACAAATAAAACATTGTAAAATTTATTAATGTAATGGATTATATTCATTAAAATGGATCTCATTAATAAATATTCTCAGCGTCTGACACATACGCAAGTTTGGATACGACTACTGAACTTGCCTCTAGAGTACTGGTTAGAAAGAACATTATTGGAAATTGCAAGCGCAATTGGCACTCCTCTCATCATTGATGCAACAACTCAGAAACGCACCTTTGGCCATTATGCGCGGGTGCTGGTGGATATAGACTTCTCTCATCGGCTTTTTTACGAGATCATGGTGGAGAGGGAAGGGTTTGCTTTCCCTATTGAGGTGGAGTAGGAGTGGTGATGAGTCAATAATTAGTTAATTTAATATAGTATTTAGTTTCGTTTTAATTAGATTTAAGTTTATTTTATTTTAATATTATTTCCTTTTAGATCTATTTTACTTTAGATTGCATATTATTATATTTCAGAAATGAATATTTGATGGAATGAGTCTTGGAGAAAAAGAAAGGGATTTGGAGCTGATTCAGAGCAAAAATACGAAGATTCGGAGACAAAAATATATCTCCCCCAAGTCAGAAGTTTGGCACGGCCCGTGCCAAGTGTGGCACGGTTGTTCCACCTCCCAAGATTGCCTTTTGCTGCTTTTGCTTCTCGTACAAGCTACCTATTAGTTTATTTCTGACCAAAAAGCCCGTGGTTTCTTATGGAACATTCTAGTGATGTATTTCTTAGGGCTTAAGGCATTGTAAACTATAAATAAAGTAGCTAGCCATCACAAATATTCATCTTTTATTCTTGGAATACAATAAGTGACAATTGTCTTTCTAATAAAAGTTCTTCTTTATTTTCCTTGCTATTTACTTTATGCTTTTCTTCTTCTTCTCTATGTCTACGATGAACATGAGTGAGTAGACTTCTCTTGTCTTGGGATAGTTGGATAAGTCTAATGACATAATCCTAATCAAACCAAGCTTTATTCTTAAATCTTATGTAACCCTAGTTTCTAATCTAAATTCACCGTTTTAACATGAATTAATCATTATCAAACTGTAGAAGCGAGAGCGGATGGTTTGATAAGTATTAATCCATTATCTCAAATATCAATTCATAAAGCGAGAGCGGAGTCTTGATATTGGAACAAGTGAATTTAGACAAAGATTGTAAAGGCAGTGAAATAGTCTTTGCAATCTTTGGACATTAGTAGTTTCAATCCTTAAAAGTTTCCTCAAGTAATCAAATCACTGAAATAGGTGTTATTGCTAGAAGAAAACTCTCACTAGACTGAAAGGAAAAGTGAGGGGCTAAAGGGAAACCGGTCATTAGAAACTAAGTCTAACATAAGGTTCTATGTTTAAAGTTTCGGTTTGCGAAGGATTTGTCATTATAATGAACCAATAATCCCAAGGCTCTCTTTTTATTATTATATTTTCTTTCAACCTTTGAAAACCCTAACTTTGCAATTTATTTCTCTTCTAATCATAACATTTAAGTTAATTGAATTGAACAACTCCCTGTCGGAACGATACTCTTTTATTACTACTACGATAAGACCGTGCACTTGCGGTTTTATCCCATCAAGTTTTTGGCGCCGCTGCCGGGGAGTTAACTAATTTGATTAACTTTTTCTTTGTGATTAGAATTTTTATTTTCTCTTTTTACTTTTTTTTCTTTCTAATTTCTCTCTTTTCTTCTTCCTCTCTCTTCTTTTGTCATCGTTAACTTCTTGGGTTCTTACTCTTGTATGCGAAGAAACAAAAATCTTGTGGAACCTATTCCCGAGATAGAAAGATATTTGCATACAAGACAAAGAGTAGCACGAAATAATAACGCTATGGCTGAACGTACTCTCAAAGAGTATGCTACTCCTTCAACGGAAGAGCCACAAGCTATTATTGTGTACCCAACGTTTGACGATGACAATTTCGAGATCAAGCCTGCACTTCTTAACTTGGTGCAGCATAACCAATTTTCTAGATCCCCCATTGAGGATCCAAACCTACATATTTCTACCTTCCTAGGACTTAGTGGCACCCTAAAAGAGAACCAAGAAGCCGTAAGACTTCATCTCTTTCCCTTTTCCTTAAGGGATAGAGCTAGCGCTTGGTTCCATTCTCTAGAGGTTGGTTCCATCACCTCATGAGATCAAATGAGGCGAACATTCCTTGCCTGATTCTTTCCCCCTTCTAAAACTGCCAAACTAAGAGACCAAATCACACGGTTCAACCAAAAAGATGGGGAGTCTCTATATGATGCGTGAGAGCGTTTCAAAGAAATGCTCAGAATTTGTCCCCGCCATGGTTTAGAAAAGTGGCTCATAGTCCACACTTTATATAATGGCTTATCTTATACCACAAATGTAACGCCCTAGTCGTTATTTAATTATTTTTGATTTATTTAGAGTCTTTTTATGATTTTAAATAATTATTGTTGATGTTGTGGTGTGGTGTATTTTTATTAAATGATTTATTTTTAGTATTTATTAGAATAATGTGAGAAATAGAATTATTTGGAGTTTTGGGGGTTATATTTTAATTAAAGGAATTAAGTGGGAGTTAATTAGAATTAAGGGGGAGTTAAGTGGGGGTTATATTGAAGTATTGTTGATATTTAGGGTGTTAGAGTCAATTGATGAATTATATTTCTATTATTGTTGTTTGCGAATCTCACCCCTTCTGCTTGAAAATGTTGCCCTTCGTATGGGTAACTTGCAGGTGATCCAGTTTAGTAGAATTGGTGGCTCAAGTGTCTTAGGGCTCTGATACGTAACGGGATGAGAATTTGTTGTTATGTTTTCATTCCTTATGTATCAATTTTTGAAACATGTTGTTGGAGCCTTGATTGTTGTTTGAACAAATTGTTAATGACTATTCATGATGAGGCCTTTGTGCCAGCATTATTGATGACTATTTAACGTTAAATGATTGTTGAATATTCCGCTGCAATGTATGGAAACTTTATCACAGTTGATTTTAATAAATAGTATTTTATTCTATTTAGGAAGTTTTGAAAAGCAGTGTGACATTCCCGTTTGTTTGTTGAACTCTGATTTATTTTATTTAATATTTAGCTGTTGGGATAACGGGGTGTTACAACAAAAATGACTATTGATGCAGCTGCAGGTGGAGCTTGTAACGCCCGTTTGAATTATTTAATTATTTAATATAATTTTGGAGTCTAGTATATATTTATATGATTTATGAGATGTGAAGAATTATAATTTATGCGATTTTATGAGATGTTGTGACTTATTTTATTATTTAATAGAATAAGATATGAAAATAAAATAAATATAGAGATAAGGGGCTGTTTTAAGATTTTAGAGAGTTTTGGGGGAGAAAGAGTAAATAAGATAAGATTTGATGGGAGTATAAATAAGGAAATTAGGTCAGTAGAGTTTTTACGTAACGTTTTTGGAAAGGGAGAAAACCAGAGAAGAGAAGAGAAACCAAGGGAGAGCTGCGATTTTGCTTAACTAAGGTAAGGGTGAGACTAACTCTGATTAAAATTAAGTGTATTATTGCTGAGATTACAATTAACATGTTAGGGATTAGTTTTGAAAGTTTTGAGAATTAGGGTTAAAGATGATTTTGATGGTTTAATGATGTAAAGCTGTTAATTTGATGTAAAAAAATGATGTACAGACCTTAGATAATCCATAGGATGTTAATTGGGATTGGTTTTAAGGTTAGAACCATGAGATTAGGTGAGTTTTGGTGATTTTAGGTTTTCTGCCCGTGCTGCTGTTCATCGCTCGCCGTAGCGAGCGTTGATCCTCACCTGGCGAGCGACGCTAAGTGGCTCGCCACAGCGAGCAAACCTTCCCGCCTCGCGAGTGACGCTAAGTTGCTCGCCACAACGAGCAAACCTTCTCGCCTCGCGAGCGACGCTGAGTTGCTCGCCACAACGAGCAGTTCCCTCGCCTCGCGAGCTATGCCTTTCCAGATTGTTTAAGTTGGATTCATGTGCTGTTTTGAGTTGTTTGATTATGAATTGAGTTTTGATATGAATATGTGATTTGCTGGTATTTGAATTGTCTTTCCAGTACTTGTGATTTGATATGCAATTCCTTTTTTTAATTGATTGCACATGAGATATATGATGAAGTTGTCTAAGAAGTCAAGTCGTATGAAGTGTCTAAGATGTTTTAAGTAGTAAGTTGTGAGTCCATTTGCATACTTATTGTTGAGGGCTTATGCCCTGGGGTATTTACTCCAATACGTTGAGGGCTCATGCCCTGTGAGCTTTTGCTCTTTATGTTGAGGGCTTATGCCCTGTGAGTGTATTTATGCTCTTAAAGAAGGGGGCTCATGCCCCGAATGGTACCACATGCATATAAGATGTTAAGATGTTTAAGAAGATGAAGTTGCATAGTCGTGTCGAGTTGTCAAGTTGTTGAGTTGTCAAGGTGCTAAGATGTTTTCTATACATGAATTGTGATGAAATGTTTAAGATTATATTGGTTGATGAATATGACGAATTATGATGAGTTGTTTATGATTGTACTTGTTGAAGAATATGTTGATTTGATGATGTTTTAAGTTGTTAGCTGTAATTGATGAATTATATGCTTAACTTTAATGTTTGTGAAATCTCACCCCTTCTGCTTGAAAATGTTGCTCTTCGTATGGGTAACTTGCAGGTGATCAAGATTAGCTGTTGATTTTGCTGTTGTGAGTGGCTACCTCTCACTGCGTCCTTAGGTGCTATGATACGTAACGGGATGGGGAAGATACGAAGGCTCATTACAAGGCTCATTACAAGGTTGTGAATGAGAGGAAGGGTAAGGGGTAGCAGAGTCGTCCCAAGCGTTACAGTGCTCCTGCTGATAAAGGGAAACAAAGAGTTAATGATGAGAGGAGGCCTAGACAAAGAGATGCTACTGCTGAGATTGTTTGCTACACTTGTGGAGAGAAGGGCCATAAGAGTAATGCTTGTACTGGAGATGTGAAACGGTGTTTCCGTTGTGGTAAGAAAGGACATACCGTTACAGAATGTAAGTTTAATGATGTGGTGTGCTTTAATTGCAATGAAGAAGGTCACATTGGTTCGCAGTTCAAGAAGCCTAAGAAGGCTCAGACTAATGGGAGAGTGTTTGCTTTGACTGGTACGCAGACAAAGAACGAGGATCGTTTGATCAGAGGTACTTGTTACTTTAATAGTACTCCTTTAATTGCCATTATCGATACTGGTGCTACGCATTGCTTTATTGCTATTGATTGTGCTGCTAAGTTGAATCTTGCTATGTCTGATATGAATGGAGAAATGGTTGTCGAAACTCCAGCTAAGGGTTCGGTAACTACTTCGCTTGTGTGTTTAAGATGTCATGTGTCTATCTTTTTGGTCGAGATTTTGAGATTGATTTGGTTTGTTTACCGTTGATCGGAATGGATGTAATCTTGGGGATGAATTGGTTGGAATACAATCATGTCCATATCAATTGTTTTAGTAAGTCGGTGTATTTTTCTTCTACTGAAGAAGAGAGTGGAGCAGAGTTCTTGTCTACTAAGCAGCTGAAGCAGTTAGAACGTGATGAAATTACGATGTTTTCCTTGATGGCTCTCTGTCTATTGAGAATCAAGCCGCGATTGATAAATTGCAAGTTGTGTGTGATTTTCCAGAAGTTTTTTCTGATGTGCCGCCAGAGAGAGAAGTTGAATTTTCGATTGATCTTGTTTCGGGTACGAAGCCTGTGTCTATGGCACCTTACCGTATGTCGGCGTCCGAGTTGGCTGAGTTGAAGAAACAGTTGGAAGATTTGCTTGATAAGAAGTTTGTAAGACCGAGTGTTTCACCTTGGGGAGCGCCGGTATTGTTGGTTAAGAAGAAAGATGGCAGTATGAGGTTGTGCATTGACTATAAACAGTTGAACAAAGTAACGATAAAGAATAGGTATCCACTTCCAAGAATTGATGACTTGATGGATCAGTTAGTGGGTGCACGTGTGTTTAGCAAGATTGATTTGAGGTCAGGTTATCACCAGATCAAAGTAAAAGATGAGGATATGCAGAAGACTGCGTTCAGGACGCGTTATGGGCATTATGAGTATACGGTGATGCCTTTCGGTGTTACTAATGCACCTGGTGTATTTATGGAGTACATGAATAAAATCTTTCATGCTTATTTGGATCATTTTGTTGTGGTATTGATCGACGATATCTTGATATATTCTAAGACTGAAGAGGATCATGCTAATCATTTGAAGATCGTTTTGCAAGTGCTGAAAGAGAAGAAGCTGTTTGCCAAGTTATCAAAGTGCGAGTTCTGGTTGAAAGAGGTGAGTTTTCTTGGCCATGTTATTTCTGGTAATGGTATTGCAGTTGATCCGTCTAAAGTTGAAGCAGTATCACAATGGGAGGCCCCTAAATCGGTTATAGAGATGAGAAGCTTTTTGGGTTTAGCTGGTTATTACCGCAGATTTATAGAAGGGTTTTCTAAGTTGGCACTTCCGTTAAGGCAGTTGACGTGTAAAGGTAAAGCTTTTGTGTGGGATGTTCAGTGTGAGAACAGTTTTAATGAATTGAAGAAGTGTAACGCCCTAGTTATTATTTAATTATTTTTAGTTGATTTTAAGTCTTTTATATGATTTTAAATGATTTATGTGATTATGTGGTGTGTTGTTATTTTATTATATAGTTGTTTTTATTATTTAATAGAAATGACTGAGAATTAATATTATTTGAGGTTTTAGGGGGTTATATTTTAATTAATAGAATTTAGTAGGAGTTAAGTGAAATGAAAGGAGGAGTTAAGGAATAATAGTGAGAGTTAGGAATGGGAAGTCAGAACAGTTTCACGTAAAAGAAAAACAAGAAGTTTTGGGAAAAAAGGGAGAGAAACCAAGAACAAGGGAGAAGAGCCAATAGAAGAATCTGATTTTGGTAGAGCTTTGATCATCTAAATTCAGGTAAGGGTGAGACTATCTCTTAATAATAATAGTGTATAATTCTGATTTGATTTAACATGATGTTAGTTGGGATTGAGAGAATGAGAGTTAGGTTTTTGGAAAATTTGAAATTGATGAGAATGAGTTGAATTGCTGATTGATGTTGTTGTTTTGTGTTCTTTGTTGTGCATTGTTGTATGTTGAACCTGTAAACATTTGTTAGAACACGTTTTGGGTAATCAGGGGTTAAAAATTGGGTTTTGAATGAGATAGGGTTAGAAAATCCGAGAGCTTTTTCACTACCTAGATGAATGGTCGCTTAAGCGAACTGCCCGTCGCTTAAGCGAGCATTCAAGCTAGCTACCCAAATTCTTTTAGCGTCAGGTCGCTTAAGCGAACTGCCCGTCGCTTAAGCGAGTATTCAAACTAGTTGCCCATAATTTACTTTAGCCAGGTCGCTTAAGCGAACCGAAAGCGAACCGCAAGCGTGCAAAACCTGAACCTTCGTCATTTAGGTCGCTTGAAGCGAGCCACAAGCGAACTCCAAGCGAGCAGAAAACAACCATTCTGTGATGATCTCGCTTAAGCGAGCAGACCTTCGCTCAAGCGAGCTGGGCTTTTGTCAGCCACTTTTTGATCTTCGTTTCGTGCATTCGGGGATCCGTCTGAGCCTTCTAAAATGTTTATTTTAATTTGTATAGCCTCTATATATGCACTAAACCTTATAACAACTTCTTGATAGATGAATTGGATTGATTTATGAGTATTTGCGTTATGTTGATGAATTTTGCCGTGTGATTTGTTGTGTCATATTTGACTAAGTTGGCAAGTATGTCATAGTTGATTATGCATGTTAGTAGTTGTCGTTGTTGTTGTTGTTGAGTTGTATGCAGATATACACAGTTTTTAGTCCATTTCATACTCATACCCTGTTGAGGGCTCATGCCCTGGAATGTTCATCATTCAACTGTTGAGGGCTTATGCCCTGGAACGCCTTGTCGTTCAATTGTTGAGGGCTCATGCCCTGTGAATGCTTTAACCATTCAAATTGTTGAGGGCTCATGCCCTGAAATGCCTTGTCATTCAAACGCGTTAAATGGTACCACATGCATGTGCATTGTTGCATTGTTGTTATTAGTCGTTGTCGTTGGTTGAGTTGTTGTTGTTGTTGATTTAACTTGAAGGTGATGAATATGTTGTTAACTATGAAGTATATAAATATATTGAAGTATTTGTTGATATTTAGGGTGTTAGATTAAATTGCTGAATTATAATTCTATTATTATTGTTTGTGAATCTCACCTCTTCTACTTGAAAATGTTGCCTTTCTTATGGGTAACTTGCAGGTGATCCAGAATAGTATAAGTGGTGGCTCATGTGTCTTAGGGCTCTGATACGTAACGGAATGGGGAATCGTTGCGATGTTTTTCTTTCATTCCTTTATGTATCAAATTTTGAACATGTTGTCGAAGTTTATTATTGTTGAAATAATGCTTTATGACTGTTGGTGGCCTTTGTGCCAATTTACTGAAGTTGTTAATGTTGAAAACAAATTTCCGCTGCAAATTATTAGTTGTTTTATTTTGAATAAATAGTATATTTTCTATTTATGAATTTTTGAAAAGCAGTGTAATGCTATGTTTGTTGATTTACTCTAATTTTATATTAATATTACGTTGTTGGGAAAACGGGGTGTTATAAGAAGCGTTTGACGAGGACTCCAATTTTGATTTTACCAAAGTCCGATGAACCTTTTGTTGTGTATTGTGATGCGTCCAAATTGGGTTTAGGTGGTGTGCTTATGCAAGATGGTAAAGTGGTTGCTTATGCATCAAGACAGTTGAGGATTCATGAACGAAATTACCCTACTCATGATATTGAGTTAGCTGCAGTTGTATTTGTGCTTAAGATTTGGAGACATTACTTGTACGGTTCGAGATTTGAAGTGTTTAGTGATCACAAGAGTCTGAAATATTTGTTTGATCAGAAGGAATTGAATATGAGGCAGCGAAGGTGGCTTGAATTGTTAAAGGACTATGATTTTGGGTTGAATTATCATCCAGGTAAAGCTAATGTTGTTGCAGATGCCTTAAGTAGGAGGACTTTGCATATGTCTGCTTTTATGGTGAAGGAGTTCGAGTTGCTTGAACAGTTTAGAGACTTGAGTTTGGTTTGCGAATTGTCACCTCAGAGTGTGAAGCTAGGGATGCTGAAGATTGATAGTGATTTCTTGAAAAGTATTAAAGAAGCGCAGAAAGCGGATGTTAGGTTTGTGGATTTGTTGGTTACTAGTAATCAGACTGAGGATAGTGACTTTAAGGTTGACGAGCATGGTGTGTTGAGATTCCGAGGTAGAATTTGTATTCCCGACAATGATGAGATGAAGAAGATGATTCTTGAAGAGAGTCATAGGAGTAGCTTGAGTATTCACCCGGGAGCTACCAAGATGTACCATGATTTGAAGAAGTTATTTTGGTGGTCTGGATTGAAACGTGATGTGACATAGTTTGTATATTCGTGTTCGGTTTGTCAGAAGTCAAAAGTTGAGCATCAGAAACCTACAGGGTTGATGATACCGTTGGATGTGCCAGAGTGGAAATGGGATAGTATATCCATGGATTTTGTGACGAGTTTGCCGAATACTCTGAGAGGGAACGACGCCATTTGGGTGATTGTTGATAGATTGACGAAGTCGGCTCATCTTATTCCGATTAATATCAGTTTTCCTGTAGCTCAATTGGCAGAGATTTATATCCGTGAAATTGTGAAGCTACATGGTGTTCTGTCGAGCATCGTATCAGATAGAGATCCGAGATTTACTTCTAGATTTTGGAAGAGTTTGCAAGAGGCTTTAGGTTCTAAGTTGAGGTTGAGTTCGGCTTATCATCCGCAGACAGATGGTCAGTCGGAGAGAACGATGCAGTCGTTGGAAGATTTGTTGAGAGTTTGTGTACTTGAGCAAGGAGGAACTTGGGATAGTCATCTCCCGTTGATAGAGTTCACGTACAACAATAGTTATCATTCTAGTATTGGAATGGCACCTTTTGAGGCTTTGTATGGTTGGAGATGCAGAACTCCGTTGTGTTGGTTTGAGTCGGGTGAGAATGTGGTTTTAGGACCAAAGATTGTCCAAGAGACTACTGAGAAGGTAAAGATGATTCAAGAAAAGATGAAAGCGTCGCAGAGTCGACAAAAGAGTTATCATGATAAGCGCAGGAAAGACCTCGTGTTTCAAGAGGGAGATCATGTATTTTTGAGAGTCACTCCGGTGACAGGTGTTGGTCGTGTATTGAAGTCAAAGAAGTTGACTCCGAGATTTATTGGTCCGTATAAGATATCAGAAAGAGTTGGAATGGCTTATGGCCTGGGGGTATTTACTCCAATACGTTGAGGGCTCATGCCCTGTGAGCTTTTGCTCTTTATGTTGAGGGCTTATGCCCTGTGAGTGTATTTATGCTCTTAAAGAAGGGGGCTCATACCCCATATGGTACCACATGTATATAAGATGTTAAGATGTTTAAGAAGATGAAGTTGCATAGTTGTGTCGAGTTGTCAAGTTGTTGAGTTGTCAAGGTGCTAAGATGTTTTCTATACATGAATTGTGATGAAATGTTTAAGATTATATTGGTTGATGAATATGACGAATTATGATGAGTTGTTTATGATTGTACTTGTTGAAGAATATGTTGATTTGATGATGTTTTAAGTTGTTAGCTGTAATTGATGAATTATATGCTTAACTTTAATGTTTGTGAAATCTCACCCCTTCTGCTTGAAAATGTTGCTCTTCGTATGGGTAACTTGCAGGTGATCAAGATTAGCTGTTGATTTTGCTGTTGTGAGTGGCTACCTCTCACTGTGTCCTTAGGTGCTCTGGTACGTAACGAGATGGGGAACCTTGTTAATGTTTTCTATTCTTTACGTATTTATTTATGAGATTTTATGAACATGATGTTGAGTATTTTGATGAGATTTTATGTTGAGGCCTTCGTGCCAAAGTTGTCTAAGATTTTTGAATTAAATTCCGCTGCGAAGAGATTTAAGAATTTATTGAGATATTTTGAAGGATAAATTATTATTTATTCCATTTGTGATTTTTGAGAAATGTAGCATTCCGTTTAAGTTGTGAATACTCTGATTATTATTTGAGAATTTTTTATGTTGGGAAAACGGGGTGTTACAGAGCTCTAATGAACAAGAACTATACGGAGGGTTACGCTTTAATTGAGGACATGGCCCAAAATCACTATCAATGGACCAATGAGAGAGCCTTAACAAATCCTACTCCCTCTAAGAAAGAGGCAAGTATGTACGAAGTCTCTTACTATGATCATCTTGCTGCTAAGGTTGATGCACTAACCCAAAAAATTGAAAAAATGAATGTTAGTGTTGTCACTCCTACTTCTGTATCTCCTCCTTGTGAAATTTGTGGTGTATTTGGCCATATTGGTGTTGATTGTCAGCTAGGTAGTGCTATTGATAGTGTTGAGCAAATGAACTATGCTCAATACAACCAAGGAATGAGGCAAAATCAAAACTTTTTCAAAAACCCTCAAGATTCCTATGGTGAAGTAGCACCACCCGACTATACAAACAACCAGAGAACCCCTCAAAAATCTGGTTTGGAAATTTTAATGGAAAGTTATGTCATGAATCAATCTAAACAGCTTGAAGAGCTGAAAACCCAAACCGGATTTCTGAATGATTTTCTAACCAAACTTAATGCCAAAGTTGACTCTTTTGCTACTCATAATAAGATGCTTGAAACCCAAATCTCCCAAGTGGCCCAACAGGTGGCCACATCCTCTCAAACACCAGGAATCTTTCCTGGACAAATCGAGGCCAACCCAAAAGCTCATGTTAATGCTATATCCTTAGGGAGTGGTGGGAAGTTAAAGGATACCGTTGTTAAGGCTAGAACCATCGAGGGAGAGAGTAATACGTGTCAAGGTGAGATAGCTATGATAGAGAGTGGAAAACAACTTAATAAACCCAAAACCCACTTGCCATTAGGGCTTGCTAAGCCTTGCTTGGAGGCAAAATTTAAAAAATTCATTAATATACTTAAAAAGATTTGCATTAAAATTCCCTTTGCGGAAGCTTTGACTCGAATGCCTCTATATGCTAAGTTTATCAAGAAAATTTTTTCCAAGAAAAAGGCTATAGAGCATAATGAGACAATAGCTTTGACTAAGGAATGTAGTGCAATCATCAAGAAGCTTTCTCCAAAGCTTGGGGATCCGGGTAGTTTTTCTATACCTTGTGTGATTGGAAGTAAGGCCATTGATAAGGCCATGTGTGATTTAGGATCTAGTGTTAGTTTGTTACCCTTGTCCCTCTTCAAGAGGATGGGTATAGGTGAGTTGAAACCAACCGAGGTAACCTTAAAGTTAGCCGATCGTACTAACATCCACCCCGTTGGATTCATTGAGGACATCCCCATTGAGGTAGGAGGTATTTATATTCGAACTGATTTTATAGTTCTAGATATGGATGAGGATGACCAAGTGCCTATACTTCTAGGGAGGCCCTTTCTCGCTACTGCGGGGGCCATGATTGATGTTAAGGGAGGAATGATTGTAACACCCCGTTCCCAAAAATACGTAATTTAAATAAAGCAATCAGAGTTAAACCACAAACGGAGCATTACACTGCTTATATAAAAATTCTTTAATAGAAAATAAACTATTAAACTTCAACAACCAACTTATAAAAATGCAGCGGAATATTCTTTCAATCATAATTAATCCTCAACAAAATCTTGGCACCAAGGCCTCATCAAAATAATTCAACAAAGACTACATCATCATGTCTCAAAATTCGTTACATAGCAATGAAAATAATAAAACAATCCCATCCCATACGCAACAGAGCCCTAGACATTGAGCCACCACCTACTACTCAGGATCACCTGCAAGTTACCCATACGAAGGGCAACATTTTCAAGCAGAAGGGGTGAGATTCACAAACAACAATAATATATATATATATAATTCATCAACTTGAATTAAAGCAACAACAATCATAGCAACAACATTATTAAATCCATATATACATGGCATCAACTTTCATCGACATCAACTATATCAATCATATTTGTTTTGCAACATCAACACCAAAGGCAACAACATAATCATCAACAACTACTCCATTTTCACATTGGTTTTGCAACCTTTAATTTATATTAAGCAATCAACCACATTATCGACAACAACTCAACACCCACCTCAACCTCAAACGACTCATCAACATCAGCAACTACTCAACCAATGACAACATCAACTCAAAGACTACAACGATGCAACGACAACAACAACTAATGCAATATGCATGTGGTACCAAAATACAGGGCAGAGCCCTCACCGCTTTGAACAACAAAGTGTTCCAGGACATGAGTCCTCCCGCTTTGAACGACAAGGCGTTCCAGAGCATAAGCTCTCACTGCTTTGAATGACAATGCATTCCAGGACCGAGCTCCTCACCGCTTTTGAATGACGAGCATTCCAGGACCGAAGTCCTCACCGCTTTTAGACTATGCAACAGACTCCATTTGTGTATATCAACATACAACCCGACAACACCGACATCAACAACAATAAATGTGCCTAATTTATTTATGACACACTCCCCAACTTTGTCTAATGCTACACAACGACAACTTCAACAACAACAATCAACGACATGGCATATATAGTCATATTTATTTATATAAACATGTATTCACATAGCTTCACTTTCATTTATGATATTTACTACATGAACAGTGTTAAATAAATCAAAGAAACATTTTAAGATGCTCAGATTAATGTCCTAATGTACAAAGCAAAATTCAGAAAATGGTCTTACAGGACCTATCTCGCTTCAAGCGAAGGCCATCTCGCTTCAAGCGAAATCTTCACAGAATGGTTGGTTCTCTCTCGCTCAGAGTTCGCTCGTGGTTCGCTTCAAGCGACCTAAATGTCGTAAGTCTGGGGGAATCTCGCTTGGAGTTCGCTTGCATCTCGCTTCACGCGAAGCTTCATCTGGACATCATTCTGGGTCACTCGCTTAAGCGAAAAACATCTCGCTTCAAGCGAAGCTTCATCCGGGCAGTTCAAAAGTTCACGAATTTTCTAACTCTTTTCATCTCAAAAACCCAATTTTGATCCCCCGATCACCCAAAATGAATTACTACAATGTTTACAGGTTCTATATGCAACATAACACTCAAAACAACACAGAAACATGAAATCAACAACATAATCATCAACATTTTTGCAAAATATCATAACTTCTAACCCTAACTCAAAAACACAACTTTTTAATCCAATTTTCAGAAATTAAACATATATTATTAGTTGAAGGTTAGCCTCACCCTTACCTGAATTAAGAAGAACAAGAAGCTACAGCAAAATCCGATTTCTCCCTCTTCTCTTAGCCTCTTCTAGGTTTTCTCCCTTTTCTCCCAAAGCTCTTGTTTTTCTTTTTACTGATACGTGAAATGTTATTCTGACTTACTATTTCCTAACTCCCCCTTATTTCCTTAACTCCCTTTTTATTTTCATTTAACTCCCACTTAAAATCTAATAATTCTTATTAACTCCCAAAACTTCAAATAATATTAATTCTCACCTATTTCATTTATTTAATAAAAATAACCACTTAACATATATATAAAAAAATACATTACGCCACATAATCACATAAATCAACTAAAAATCATTTAAAAGACTTTAAATCAACCAAAAATAATAAAATAAAAATAGGGCGTTACAATGATTGCCTTTCGAGTTAGTGATGAAATGATAGAATTTGGAATGGAAACTGTTAATAAGAAACACTTTGATTTCTCTTGTTGCATGATTAATGATCATAATGTGCAAGAACGTTCTTTAACGTCATCTACACAACATGGTCTTTTTGATCCGTTTTAATAATGTTTCTAACCGTCAAGCTAATGACCATAAAAGAGTGCTTCGTGGGAGGCAACCCACGCATTTAATTGCTTTTGTTTTGTTTGTTTTTCATTGTTTTAAGTTAATTTGCAGGTAATTGTCCAAATACGATTCAAGAAAATGAAAACTTTTGAAGGCCAAAACGCCAAAAACCTGGCACGGCCCGTGCTCAAACTGGCACGGCCGTGCCTCACCTTGCGAAGCCAAACCCCAACTTTCACAGAAAGATGGTACGACCCGTGCAAAAGTTGGCACGGCCGTGCGCGACTTCTTGGTAAGTTTTTACCAAAATTCTTTCTTCTTCTTCCCTCACTCAACAACAAAACCTCTCTCTAACCCAAACTTCTCTCTAAAACCTCCATAACCACTCACCTTCAAACTCTCATAACTACCTCAAAACTCAACCAATGCACCAAATTTCTTCACCAAAACACTTCCAAACATCATACCAAACAAAACCCACTACTCAGAAACAACTTTCATCCACCCAAACCCCAAATTCCTAAATTCGAATTTTCCAAAAACCTCACCCAAAAACCACCAATTCTTTACCAAAACCTACTTTTAAACTCAAAAACCTTACTTAAACCTTAACCCCATAACATAACCAACCTTTCCCACCCAAAAATTTCCCAAACCCCAACCTTCACCAAAATTCAAAAAAAGTCAAAAAGGTCAATGACACCAAAGAGGCCCGGAAAGGAGATTGCAAGCTCAAGTGCTGGAGGAAACAAGAAGCAAGCTGCCCCAAAGAATCACGACATCACATTTAGCACTCCGGAACAACGGAGTAGGTATAAATCTCTTCTCTCTAAACCTTTGCATCCTTGTAGGTACCCGTATAACTATGACATGATTAGATTAGGGATTAGAGATAATGTGTATATGTTGTTGAATAGGTTAGGATGGGTTGACTTGTTAAGACCAATGAGGGGTTATGAAAACTTCACCTATGAATTTTTAAGCTCTATTGGTTGTTTCTCGTACACGAAAGTGAATTCTTGTGGTTTAAGTTTTCTTGATATACCCACATCTTGTTTTATTGTGAAAATTCTCCAATGAGAAAAGCACAAGTTGCAACCTTTGAGTAAGTGTATGGATAGGTATTTTAAGGAACACGTTCTAATTCTTAAGGTAAGTTAAACCTAAAAAAATTTCAAAGTAAAAGTAGTATAAGCTAGTGTGGGGGAGTTTATAAAGCCAAAATAATTCTAAGATTGCATCATTGAATCTAGATTGGGGAAGGGGGTAGGCCCTCCGACTTCCTACGTAAAGGTGATGTTATCTTGAGAAACTTTAAAAAGCATCATTGAATCTAGATTGGGGAAGGGGGTAGGCCTCCGACTTCCTACGTGAAGATGTTGTCTCCTTAAATTAATAAAAATTCTGCTGAAATTCCAAACATGTGCAAATGGCAAAGATCAAATGATCACAAATACTCCCATCTCTCTTATATGAAATGAAGAAAGAATTTTTCTCGGTTAGTTTAGTCTTTAGGTCAGAACCTGTTTCCTCATAATATATGTTTATACAGGAGCAAGAAAAGGGCTGGACTTCACACACACACACTCACTTAGAACTTGATTGTTGGGTTGAATAAAGATTACAAGAAATGCCTGAGTTTGTGATTAGTACTAAAAGCCTTTTAGGAGACATGAGTTTTATTTGAATTGTCATATATAATCTTGTTTTATGCTGCTATGTCTATGCCTTTTGCTTGAGGACAACCAAAGATTCAAGTGTGGGGGAGTTTGATGAGTCAATAATTAGTTAATTTAATATAATATTTAGTTTCGTTTTAATTAGATTTAAGTTTATTTTATTTTATTTTAATATTATTTCCTTTTAGATCTATTTTACTTTAGATTGCATATTATTATATTTCAGGAATGAATATTTGATGGAATGAGTCGGAGCTGATTCGGAGCAAAAATACGAAGATTCGGAGACAAGAATATATCTTCCCCAAGTCAGAAGCTTGGCACGGCCGTGCCACCTCCCAGGATTTCCTTTTGCTGCTTTCACTTCTCGTACAAGCTACCTATTAGTTTATTTCTGACTAAAAAGCCCGTGGTTTCTTATGGAACATTCTAGTGATGTATTTCTTAGGGATTAAGGCATTGTAAACTATAAATAGAGTAGCTAGCCATCACAAATATTCATCTTTTATTCTTGGAATACAATAAGTGACAATTGTCTTTCTAATAAAAGTTCTTCTTTATTTTCCTTGTTATTTACTTTATGCTTTTATTCTTCTTCTCTATGTCTACGATGAACATGAGTGAGTAGACTTCTCTTGTCTTGGGATTGTTGGATAAGTCTAATGACATAATCCTAATCAAACCAAGCTTTATTCTTCAATCTTATGTAACCCTAGTTTCTAATCTAAATTCACCGTTTTAACATGAATTAATCATTATCAAACTGTAGAAGCGATAACGGAGGGTTTGATAATTATTAGTCCATTATCTCAAATATCAATTCATAAAGCGAGAGCGGAGTCTTTGTAACACCCCGTTTTCCCAACATAAAAATTTCACAATTAAATCAGAGTTTCCATACAACGGAATGTCACATTTCGCAAAAATCTCAAATATGAATAAATAACAATTTATTCTTCAAAATGGTCATCGTAATATTTCAAACTTCGCAGTGGAATAAACTCAAATACATATTAGTCTTTGGCACGAAGGCCTCATCAAAACGTCTCATAAAATTCCAAATACTAAATCATAGTCATGAAAATCATAAAAGTAATACGCAAGGAATAGAGAAAACATAAGCAAAGGTTCCCCATCCCGTTACGTATCAAAGCACCTAGACACAACCGAGGGAAGTCCTCAAAAGACTGCACCTATTCTTAATTACCTGCAAGTTACCCATACGAAGAGCAACGTTTTCAAGCAGAAGGGGTGAGATTCACAAAACAATAATATTAAACATATAATTCAACAATTATATTTAACAACAAAACATCACATAAACACGTCACAACAAATATCAGTTAACATCATAACTGTCATCATAAATCATCTTCATAAACATCTTAAACAACTGTACTCGACGATGCAACTTCACTTGACTATGCAACTCGAACATCTTAATCATCTTAGACATCTTATATGCATGTGGTACCAATCCAGGGCATAAGCCCTCGTCGCTTTGAGCATAAATATACTCCCAGGGCATAAGCCCTCGTCGCTAGTGAGCAAAAGCTCCAGGGCATGAGCCCTCGTCGCTGTTGAGTAAAAACTCCAGGGCATAAGCCCTCATCTCTGAATGAGTATGTATGCGACTCAATCTTAGACATCATGACACATCCTATATGACTCCAACAATTGGACAACCTCCCACATCACAGACCGACTCATGCAGCTTAATTAAATAATAACAACAGCATGGCAGCAATCATTATCAATGCAAACATCATCTCAAACATCGCATAAACTTCACATATATTTCACATAAGGCATATATGATTCATTAATTGATAGCAACAACATAAAAATTATCACAAGCACCTATACCAATCCTTAATTATATTATAGTTAACTTCCAGTACTACCCAAGGTCCAACTTTCGAGGTCCCGTGCGAAACAGATCGCAAACGAGGAAAAAGTGACATTCTGTCACAGCACAGCTAGCTGTGGCGAGCTCTAATCCTCGCCTGGCGAAGCGACTAAAGGTCCCTCGCCATGGCGGGTGGGATTGCTCGCCTGGCGGAGTGTCACGGTTCCCTCGCTATGGCGAGCTAGATTGCTCGCCTGGCGAGCGATGAAGGTATGTTCGTCGTGGCGAGCTACGACTCTCGCTTGGCGAAACAGTGACAAAACAGTTACGGGATTTCGAACTTGATCACCCAAACACCCAATTTTCACCATGATTAACCCCAATTTCGACTGAAACATTAACATTAAGGTTATTCTAAGTTTTGTAACCAATTCTTACATTAGTTCTACAAATTTTTATCATCTAATCATCAAATCATCATGGTTAACCTAATTCTCCAATTCTCTAAAATCAATCCTACACTTGTTAATTATAATTAGATGAGTTACAGTTTAATAGAATCGAATTGCTAGGCTCACCCTTACCTTAAAATTGCAGAAATCGCAGCCCTCTTGCTTCTTCTCCCTTTTTCACCAAAACGTACGTACTGACATTCTGACCTAATTTTCCCTTTTTATACTCCCAACAAATCTTATCTTATTTACTCTTTCTCCCACATAACTCTCTAAAATCTCAAAATTACCCCACATCTCTATATTTATTTTATTTTCAAATCTTATTTTATTAAACAATAAAATGAGCAACCACATCACATAAAAAATCACTAAAATCACATAAATCTTATCTCTTCACATCTCATATAATATATATATATATATATATATATATATTATATATATATATATATATATATAATATCTAGACTCTTCGAATAATTCAAATAATTAAATAATTAAAATAATCTAAAGTGGGCGTTACAGTCTTGATATTGGAACAAGTGAATTTAGACAAAGATTGTAAAGGCAGTGAAATCGTCTTTGCAATCTTTGGATATTAGTAGTTTCAATCCTTAAAATCTTTTTCTAATAATCAAATCAGTGAAATAGGTTTGATTGCTAGAAGAAAACTCTCACTAGACTGAAAGGAAAAGTGAGGGGCTAAAGGGAAACCGGTCATTAGAAACTAAGTCTAACATAAGGTTCTAGGTTTAAAGTTTCAGTTTGTGAAGGATTTGTCATTATGATGAACCAATAATCTCAAGGCTCTCTTTTTATTATTATATTTTCTTTCAACCTTTGTAAACCCTAACTTTACAATTTATTTTTCCTCTAATCATAATATTTAAGTTAATTGAATTGAACAACTCCCTGTCAGAACGATACTCTTTTATTATTACTACGATAAGACCGTGCACTTGCGATTTTATCCCATAAAGTGGCTCCCTAAATTCTGCTCATATTGTTAGATTCGAACACTCAGTCACGAACTGTCGTTGGTTGCATCCGGAAAAAGATTTGAAACTGGACAGAAATAACACTAGGAAGGTGCAGGACAAGGAGAAGAAGGCTATAATACAACATAAAGCTCAAGCAAAAAAGTGGCAGGAACGTGAAAATCCACTTGTATTGGGTCATCTTTGGCTTTTGAGAAATTGGTCGTTAATTCTAAAGTTACGACACCAGCTGCATCATTAGAACAATCACCTAAACATCTCGTTGGGTCTTCTTTGGCTTTTGCAAAACCGACTTCTGAAATTACGACACCTGTTGCGGCGACTGACCCCACGGTTGTTGCCCCTCGTGACACATATGTTGCACAATTAGAAACCTGTCCAAAAGTGCTGCCCCTTGATTCAAGAAGACATGCACATAGTGACAAGTCTGCCTTCACCTATCATTTGGCTCTCGAGAACGTTACTAATGTTGTTATTTGTTCTAATGATGTAGAGAGTACCTCAATTTTAGACTCGGTGTTGCAGCTCCAACATGTTCTTGTCCCCCTTACGGTCGACGTTTAACAACTTGAGGAGGGATATGCGCAAGTGGATTCAGGTGCCTTGGTAGTTGCGGCTGCAGGTAACTCTCCTGCCACTCAGTCATCAAAATAGATGTTGATGAGGAGGGATTTACTGCTCTTGTTTCCAAGAGCAGCCAGAAGAAGCAAAAAGGTTATCAAACCTGCTCCTGTAACGCCCTACTTCTATTAAAGCGATAAAACACGCGAATATAATAAGTATTCAAGAAATAGACGTCACGTCTTCAATTAATTATCCAAAACAGACATGCATAAAAATTTCAACAATATAACCTCACAGCGGAAAATAACATACACGTCAAATAGCCATGTCATGAACTCATAAATACATCAACAGTAAAAAATATTCAAACCGGACATAAGGGCAAACCTCAACAACATATATATTAATCCAAAATAACATAAACGACGACGTCCTAGATCAGAGCCTATCTAAGACACTAAACAACAACCAACAGAGGTAGCTCCCGCTATCCTCGAGCACTCACCAAGTAAGCTAAGAGAAATCAATCCTGCACGCCGTCTACCCATTCATACTAATAGGCGGTGGTCAACCGAACGACCACTGGGGGTTAGCTTCACATCAAACATAAAAAACAATCATAAGCATTCAAGAATTTCATGCATGGCACATATACATAACCATCCCTCCTAGAATACTAACATTACATGAATATTTTTCCCCATTCTATACACATCATGTTATCACAACTCTAACATAGCATAGCAAGCATATTCAACTCTAAATCAAATCATCGACATTAGCTTATCATTTATCAATATCAATCAATGAAAGGATTACTCACCTTATTCTTCATTTAGCGTAATCAACTTAACAAAAATAATTCATCATTTCAAAGTATAAGCCATAAGTCATCGTCACCAAAGGATCATAAAATCACATTCACATAAATCACACTTCATTATTTTTACCGGAATAAACATCACCAATTAAAATCATCAAATGTACAGGTATCACCATTAACAACAAATATCAACAAGTACACATATTCACCAAATATCACCAAGTGTACCATTCACCAAACTTACCAATGCACATAAATCACCAAGTTTACGAAACACACAATTCAAATATGACGCATTAACAAATTCACCAAATATCAAGTAATCATGACATTCACCAAACATCTTCAAGCACAATGCATCAAGTCACATATTCATTTATGACACGACTCTCCAAATAATAAATGCGTGCAATGTTCTATACTCTTCTAGATGCATGTGGTACCAAGTCAACTCCGAGGTCGTCTGTAACACCCCGATTTCCCAACATAATTAAATATACGAAAAATCAGAGTTTTCATCGCAAAACGGAATGTTACACTACTTTTCAAAAATTCATTAATAGAAAATATACTATTTATTCAACAACATAAATTAATCTCGTAATATTTTGCAGCGGAAAAGTCTTTTTTAAAATATAATCAACTTCAACAAAATCTTGGCACAAAGGCCCCAACATAAATAATCATTTCAATAATCCTCTTAATAATAAATAAATGTTCCAACAATATAGTCCCAAAATTGATACATAAAGGAATGAAAATTCAACAATTAACTCCCATCCCGTTACGTATCAGAGCCCTAAGACACTTGAGCCAACATCCTACTAGCCTTGGAAATCTGCACTTGCCCACAAGACGACAATTCCAACAGAAGGGGTGAGAAACACATTCAATAATAATAATATATAATTCATCAAATCGATGAAACAACAACAAATTATACCACAAGTATCAACAAGTTCATATATATATATATATATATATATATATATAGCAACAGCAACGTTATCATCATCAACGACATTTAGCAAGATACAACAACAATAAACAATCAACAACAACAATATCAACAACATCAACAAATCATCACATATAACGAAAACATCTCAAACATTCACAAGTACATCATAACATCACAAATACTTCAACACGTCATAAATACATCAACAAGTCACAATTACACCATCACGAATACATCATCACTTTGCCAATTACATCATCACTTCACAATTACATCATCACTTCACAAACGACACGACACGACTATGCAACACTTAGACCTCATGCATGTGGTACCATCAGGGCATTAAGCCCCCATCGCTAAGGTCAAATAGGACCTGTCAGGCATTAAGCCCCCATCGCTAAGGTCATAGAGGACCTGTCAGGCATTAAGCCCCCATCGCTGACTATGCTATGCAACGACACGACTCAAATGCAACGACACAAGTAAAGACTCAACAATGCACATCTTTAGATGACTCGACAAATACACATCTTTAAATAGCATCATGGTCAAATATCACATATTTAAATATGACATCTTTATATAGCACATATTTAAGTCACACATCTACAAACAACACATCTTGATATAACACATATTTAAATCACACATCTCCGGAAAGCACATATACATTATTCAACTACATCCATATCAAACCAAAACATTCTTCAAAAATAAAGCAAGTTGATCAATAAAACATAAGCCAAATACTCATAAAACACTCCGACTAAATCCCTAATACTTAAGTTTGAAGTTGGGAAACCAACCATAAGTTTTGGACTAACTTGGGATTAGTTAAGCTAAGTTTTCTTAAAATTTTCTGAAGACCTACTTGGACTATTTTTATCATAACTCGAGATTTACAAAACATTTTCGAGTCAAACCAGTGCCATTAGAAAGCTAACTCAATTATCTACAACTTTCATGTTTACACCTAAGACCAATTATGTACCAATCAATACCAGTTTTCATTTCAAATTCAGACAAAGTTGTGCTGAAATTCATAAAAATTCACTGTGACCTACGTTCAGTAATTTGACCATAACTCAAGTTCTATAAATCATTTTGACATCCGACCAACGGCATTAGAAAGATAACATTCATACCTACAACTTTCGTGCTTACACCGAAAGCTAGTTCGAAACAGAAACTGATGCAAAAGACGCAACAACATGAAACAGGGTATGCTGTCAAAGGTAGCTCTCGGGAAAACTCTATTTTTCACTCAAAAACCCAAATTTCATCTACCCAAATTTGATAGAGAACAATGTTTACAGGTTCTATATACAACATAACAATCAAAACAACACAGAAACATGCATTAAACAACACAATTCATCACATCATATCAATTATCATAAACTTTCTAAACCCTAAACCTAGAACACAATTTCATCAACAATCAAAATTATATATACATATTATTGAAGGAATCCCACCCTTACCTTAGATTATGACTCCTGAA
This sequence comes from Medicago lupulina, assembly GCA_958299785.1. Classification (NCBI taxonomy): domain Eukaryota; kingdom Viridiplantae; phylum Streptophyta; class Magnoliopsida; order Fabales; family Fabaceae; genus Medicago; species Medicago lupulina. The sequence continues at coordinate 59,468,363 of OY283139.1, read as the reverse complement.
TTAAGCTGCGTTCTTCTCTCTTCTTCTAGCCTCTTCTCTTGGTTCTAGGTTTTCTCCTCTTCTTCTCTCAAAAACTCACTTTCTCTTTTTTTTTTCAATTGTACGTAAAACTCTTTCTGACTCTCCTTTTCTTTTTATTGTAAACTATAACCCCCTCTTATTTTCTTAACTCCCACTTATTCCTCATAATTATACTTAATTCCCTTTAAACCAAATAATACTATTTTCTACCTTTTTATTAAATAAATAAAATAATCAAACAACATTTATTTAAATAAAACACAACACCATAAATCATATAATAAATTATCATCACACCAAATATCACACAATTCATACCAAGTCATATATTTCACATAAAATCATATCTAAATCATATATGTCAAATATAGTCATATAAAATCATATAAAAATACTCAAACATCAACTAAAAATAATTAAATAAAAATGGGGCGTTACAACTCTCTCCAACTTAAAGAATTTTCGTCCTCGAAAAATGAACCTCATGCAAACAATTCTGGATAAGACTTCAGCACCTTAGTTCTCTACACAACAAACAACAATTAGGACAACAAAAGACAATATAAAGCTGTCACACAACACTACTAGGCTCGACACGACTCTACTACTTGGCCGGACGGACCGACCTGCTCTGATACCAACTGTAACACCCCGATTTCCCAACATAATTAAATATACGTAAAATCAGAGTTTTCATCGCAAAACGGAATGTTACACTACTTTTCAAAAATTCATAAATAGAAAATATACTATTTATTCAACAACATAAATTAATCTCGTAATATTTTGCAGCGGAAAAGTCTTTTTTAAAATATAATCAACTTCAACAAAATCTTGGCACAAAGGCCTTAACATAAATAATCATTTCAATAATCCTCTTAATAATAAATAAATGTTCCAACAATATAGTTCCAAAATTGATACATAAAGGAATGAAAATTCAACAATTAACTCCCATCCCGTTACGTATCAGAGCCCTAAGACACTTGAGCCAACATCCTACTAGCCTTGGAAATCTGCACTTGCCCACAAGGCGACAATTCCAACAGAAGGGGTGAGAAACACATTCAATAATAATAATATATAATTCATCAAATCGATGAAACAACAACAAATTATACCACAAGTATCAACAAGTTCATATATGTATGTATATATATATATATATATATATATATATATATATATATAGCAACAGCAACGTTATCATCATCAACGACATTTAGCAAGATACAACAACAATAAACAATCAACAACAACAATATCAACAACATCAACAAATCATCACATATAACAAAAACATCTCAAACATTCACAAGTACATCATAACATCACAAATACTTCAACACGTCATAAATACATCAACAAGTCACAATTACACCATCACGAATACATCATCACTTTGCCAATTACATCATCACTTCACAATTACATCATCACTTCACAAACGACACGACACGACTATGCAACACTTAGACCTCATGCATGTGGTACCATCAGGGCATTAAGCCCCCATCGCTAAGGTCAAATAGGACCTGTCAGGCATTAAGCCCCCATCGCTAAGGTCATAGAGGACCTGTCAGGCATTAAGCCCCCATCGCTAAGGTCATAGAGGACCTGTCAGGCATTAAGCCCCCATCCCTGACTATGCTATGCAACGACACGACTCAAATGCAACGACACAAGTAAAGACTCAACAATGCACATCTTTAGATGACTCGACAAATACACATCTTTAAATAGCATCATCGTCAAATATCAAATATTTAAATATGACATCTTTATATAGCACATATTTAAGTCACACATCTACAAACAAAACATCTTGATATAACACATATTTAAGTCACACATCTCTGGAAAGCACATATACATTAATCAACTACATCCATATCAAACCAAAACATTCTTCAAAAATAAAGCAAGTTGATCAATAAAACATAAGCCAAATACTCATAAAACACTCCGACTAAATCCCTAATACTTAAGTTTGAAGTTGGGTAACCAACCATAAGTTTTGGACTAACTTGGGATTAGTTAAGCTAAGTTTTCTTAAAATTTTCTGAAGACCTACTTGGACTATTTTTATCATAACTCGATATTTACAAAACATTTTCGAGTCAAACCAGTGCCATTAGAAAGCTAACTCAATTATCTACAACGTTTATGTTTACACCTAAGACCAATTATGTACCAATCAATACCAGTTTGCATTTCAAATTCGGACAAAGTTGTGCTGAAATTCATAAAAATTCACTGTGACCTACGTTCAGTAATTTGACCATAACTCAAGTTCTATAAATCATTTTGACATCCGACCAACGGCATTAGAAATCTAACATTCATACCTACAACTTTCGTGTTTACACCGAAAGCTAGTTCGAAACAGAAACTGATGCAAAAGACGCAACAACATGGAACAAGGTATGCTGTCAAAGGTAGCTCTCGGGAAAACTCTATTTTTCACTCAAAAACCCAAATTTTATCTACCCAAATCCCAAATTTGATAGAGAACAATGTTTACAGGTTCTATATACAACATAACAATCAAAACAACACAGAAACATGCATTAAACAACACAATTCATCACATCATATCAATTATCATAAACTTTCTAAACCCTAAACCTAGAACACAATTTCATCAACAATCAAAATTATATATACATATTATTGAAGGAATCCCACCCTTACCTTAGATTATGACTCCTGAATTAAGCTGCGTTCTTCTCTCTTCTTCTAGCCTCTTCTCTTGGTTCTAGGTTTTCTCCTCTTCTTCTCTCAAAAACTCACTTTCTCTTTTTTTTTTCATTTGTACGTAAAACTCTTTCTGACTCTCCTTTTCTTTTTATTGTAAACTATAACCCCCTCTTATTTCCTTAACTCCCACTTATTCCTCATAATTATACTTAATTCCCTTTAAACCAAATAATACTATTTTCTACCTTTTTATTAAATAAATAAAATAATCAAACAACATTTATTTAAATAAAACACAACACCATAAATCATATAATAAATTATCATCACACCAAATATCACACAATTCATACCAAGTCATATATTTCACATAAAATCATATCTAAATCATATATGTCAAATATAGTCATATAAAATCATATAAAAATACTCAAACATCAACTAAAAATAATTAAATAAAAATGGGGCGTTACATCGTCACCCCATGATGCAACAAACACATCATAATCGTCGCCAATATGGATATAAAATCCGTCACCATCAGTCATGAATACATGAACATTTGACTCATCAACACAATGCATATGTTCACACATTCGTCACCAAATCAGCAGAAACATATTTCAATACATGCTTACACCATCAAATCGTTGCCAATAGCATGTAAGAAATTCATCAACAACATATATGCACATATACATATATAATTCACCAACACATTTCAATACATGCTTACACCATCAAATCGTCGCCAATAGCATGTAAGAAAATCATCAACAACATATATGCACATATACATATATAATTCACCAACATCATTATCATAATAATTCAACAAGCATCATCATGATTATTAACAAGAAACACCATAATCAACACCAAAACATAATCATGTCCATTATCAACATGCACATCAATATCAACAACATCACCACAAATCAACAACTTCATACAAATTCTCACAATCCAAGTAAAGGAGAAAAATACAACATATTATGATAAATATCATATTCAACACCTATAAATCATTCACATATCTCCACATAGTCATATCAAACTGTCTACAAAAGATTTGCCAAGTATTTGGTCTTAAAGATTACTTCCGACAAGTTCGTATCATTTTACCTTTTTCCAAGTTATACGACAAAACAAAGCAAATACGCTTGAGAACCTCAACTAATTATATACACAAATCAAATATGAGTGCAGTAGTGTATACATCAACGTATCATAGGCCAAATCACTTAAATTCCAAGTTTTGCAAAGTTCGTCTCATTTCACCATTTTTCACGAAATTCAATTTCTCAAAGCAAGACCAAGCTAAAGTTCATAATTTCCGTCCAAAACATTTTTAGAAATCATATAGTGAATAAACAACCTTAACCCTACCCTTTTACTTTGAGAAAAGCGAGTTTCGGAAAAATCGGCGTTATTAAACGTTTTTCAAAAGTTTGGTTCAAGTTGATAAAATTCAATTCAATCCAATGCAAAAGGTGTTCCAATAGGTTTAAGAGTGTAAACAGTAGTTAAACATGTTGAAAGAAACATTTTTGAAAGCTCGGAACATCCCCCAAACGCCCGGAACGCAAAGCAAAAAGTGTTGAAACTGGGCACAGGTCGCTTAAAGCGAAGCTGCTCGCTTCAAGCGAATCTCTTCCAGAGAGCACTCGCTTGGAGCTCGTTTCAAGCGAACAGCCCCCTGTTTAGAATCCACTCTTACGGGTTCACCCCCTTTTTCACCCAAAAACCCAAATTTTGATCTCCCAAATGTCCAAACTCGTCCCAAAGGTTGTTTACAGGTATATGTACATCAAAAGACACTCAAAGTTACACAAAACTTGAAATCAAAACATCATTTCAACAAAATTCAACAATTTAACAATGTTTCACCTAAACTCTCAACAACAACCCAATTCACATCACCAATCCATAATTATGAAAACCCATGGCATCAATTCATCAACAACACATCCCATAACAACAACAACAACAATTTATCATGAAATCATCCACAATTTAACAACAACAACATCAATCTACATCAATTTTGTGCAAACACAAAGTATACCCATATATACATTTCAAGCATGCAAATTCAACATCAACAACACAATTATCATTCAATTCACATACTTAAACATGACATCAAAATTAAAGCACAAATTTCATAATCAAGCTCACAATAATCACTTAACCCAAATAAGCACTTATGCAAAGAATTAGAAAGAGATTATAACTAGGAGATTATGAATGAAATCTAACCCCCTGATGAGCAAAACCGCAAGCGCACGGTTCTACCGATGTAGTAATAAAAGATATTGGTCCCACTTTCTATAGACAAGTTTCTCTTTAGCCTATCACATCTCCTTTCGGTCTCAGTGAGTGTGTTCCTCTAACAACCACACCTACTCTTATGGTTGATTGTTATTGGAATCCTTGAAGCTCGAAACTTTATATGTCTCAAGGTTTGCTAGACTATTCTCATGTTTCGCAATCCTTGTCTAATTTCACTTGTTCCAATATCAAAACTTCATATTTCGATCCTTCGCTTTGATACTTTAGATGAATCAATAACAACTATTAAACCTCATCTTTCGATCCTTCGCTTAATACTTGTTATTGATTATAAGAACGGTAAAACTAGATTAGAAAGTAAGGTTATATAAAATTAGGGTTTATGGTTTGGTTTGATTAGGATTATGTCATTAAGACTTATCCAACAATCACCAGACAAGAAGAGTCTACTCACTAATGTTCATTGTAGACATAGAGTACGAAGGGCAACATTTTCAAGCAGAAGGGGTGAGTTCACAATCAAAAATAATATATATAAATAATCCATCAACTTGAATTAAAAACATCAACAACACAGCAACAAGTATTATCAAGTCCATACATATATGGCATCAACATTTATCAGCAATAATTACTTCACTTATATTCAAATT